>JAKKCX010000013.1:0-1418444 GCA_022023575.1 Geotrichum ghanense (nom. inval.) | reverse complement strand
TCTGACCCCCTCTGACCCCCTCTGACCCCTCTGACCCCCTCTGACCCCCTCTGACCCCCTCTGACCCCTCTGACACTCTGACCCCCTATTGACCCCTCTGGACCCCTCTGACCCCCTCTTACCCCCTCTGTACCCCTCTGACCCCCTCTGACCCCCTCTGACCCCCTCTGACCCCCTCTGACCCCCTCTGACCCCCTCTGACCCCCTCTGACCCCCTCTGACCCCCTCTGACCCCTCTGACCCCCTCTGACCCCCTATGACCCCCTCTGACCCCCTCTGACCCACCTCTGGACCCCCTCCTGACCCCCTCGGACCCCCTCTGACCCCTCTGACCCCCTCTGACCCCCTCTGACCCCCTCTCACCCCTCTGACCCCCTCTGACCCCCTCTGACCCCCTCTGTCCCCCTCTGACCCCCTCTGACCCCCAATGACCCCCTCTGACCCCCGCTGACCCCCCCGGACCCCCTCTGACCCCCCTCTGACCCCCTCTGTCCCCTCTGACCCTCAGACCCCCTCTGACCCCTCTGACCCAATCTGACCCCCTCTGACCCCCTCTGACCCCTCTGACCCCCTTGACCCCCTCTGACCCCTCTTAACCCCTCTGTACCCCTCTGACCCCCTCTGACCCCCTCTGACCCCCTCTGACCCCCTCTGACCCCCTCTGACCCCATCTGACCCCCTCTACCCCCTCTGACCCCCTCTGACCCCCTCTGACCCCCTCTGACCCCCTCTGACCCCCTCTGACCCCCGCTGACCCCCTCTGCCCCCTCTGACCCCCTCTGACCCCCTCTGACCCCCTCTGACCCCCTCTGACCCCCTCTGACCCCCTCTGACCCCCTCTGACCCCCTCTGACCCCCTCTGACCCCCTCTGACCCCTCTGACCCCCTCTGACCCCTCTGACCCCCTCTGACCCCTCTGACCCCCTCTGACCCCCTCTGACCCCCTCTGACCCCCTCTGACCCCTCTGACCCCCTCTGACCCCCTCTGACCCCCCCTGACCCCCTCTGACCCCCTCTGACCCCCTCTGACCCCCTCTGACCCCCTCTGACCCCCTCTGACCCCCTCTGACCCCCTCTGACCCCCTCTGACCCCCTCTGACCCCCTCTGACCCCCTCTGACCCCCTCTGACCCCCTCTGACCCCCTCTGACCCCCTCTGACCCCCTCTGACCCCCTCTGACCCCCTCTGACCCCCTCTGACCCCCTCTGACCCCCTCTGACCCCCTCTGACCCCCTCTGACCCCCTCTGACCCCCTCTGACCCCCTCTGACCCCCTCTGACCCCCTCTGACCCCCTCTGACCCCCTCTGACCCCCTCTGACCCCTCTGACCCCCTCTGACCCCCTCTGACCCCCTCTGACCCCCTCTGACCCCCTCTGACCCCCTCTGACCCCCTCTGACCCCCTCTGACCCCCTCTGACCCCCTCTGACCCCCTCTGACCCCCTCTGACCCCCTCTGACCCCCTCTGACCCCCTCTGACCCCCTCTGACTGATACAATATTTTACGCTACGTAGTTGGTCAAACTTATAATTTCAAAGCATTCGCAATTTATTGATATTAATACGTACATCCATACAAGCATTAAAAGAATCAGCTCCTTTATCTTTAAAAATATATGAATTTCCCATATATTTTTTGTCTAAAATTAAAAGATCATTTAATGGGCGTATAAATTCCAATAATCTTTTAGGCTTTTCTAAAACCCAAGATGGAGCATCGTATATTACTTCAACTAAATATTTGTCATCCTCATCCATAAAGGAATTTTCCTGGGGTCTTGATTTTAGATCACCATAAACCATAGAAGCAGGTAAGGAAGCGTCTGTGGCACAAAGTGTTTCTAAACGTTTTTCTAAAACTTCCGGAGAAGAGTATTGAGAAACGCGCGGCCATTTTACTATTAAAATGAGTTCTTTCAGAACTTTGTTATGACGAACAATGGATTCTAATGCTTCATACGATACAATTTCATGACTATCAAGTCCTATCCGAAAAAATTTTGTAACTGTGTTGTCAGCTAAAATGTGATACATCAATCTATTGATGGGCATAAAAGGGAGTTCTGAAAAAACTGATGTGAAAGTCCGACTGGGCCAGGATGTTAAATTGTTATTCCTGTGTTCATTATTTCTATGTTCATTGTCTGAACCAATGGTTTCAATAGTCAAGTTTTTGATTCTTTTCAAAAAATTTGCAATGAGTATTCCATCATTAATAGATAGCCACTTCAATCTCATTGTAGTAATGTTGGTTGTGTTACCCACAATTTGATTCATATAATTGACAAAAAACTGGCCCATCCGCGAATAATATACTAAATCTAGAGTTTGAAATTTCTCTGAAACTTTCATAGCAGGGTCATTGTAAAGCCATGCATAAGGATTTATGTCCATAAAAACATTACCATATTTTAAGGGATGATCAATATCACCTAAAAGTGGTAGCATATAAAACCAGCCTTTGAAATGTTGAAGTTTAGTTAGCTTCCAACTAGGAGCGAAAGACTTTAAACTTCCAAGTTGATTTGAAAAAAGATAAGAAGACTCCCACCAATCAATTGATTCAATTGTATCACTATTATTTTGGAAAAGACAAGTTGTGATATCATTTGCTATTTCATATATATGCATATCTGGTCCCCATGTAGAAAACAGTGCTTGGTATTTTAATCTTTGCAGCTTTCCTTTGATTGTTTTAATGATTGAAGCGACAGCAATTTCAAAGTCTGGTCTGTGACGATTTTCAGGTTGAAATCGTATCACCAGACGATCAACTAACTTGATAAGCCTGGTCAACACTTGTCGGCTATTTTCAGTAAATACTTGCGGGCTGGTAGATACTGTCAAAGAGAGTCTTATGTCGTGGAAATCATCTAATGCATCTGCTAATTCACTAAAGCTGGACCAAATATCTGTGGTGGAGTTCAGATCAATACGTTGCAAACACGGCATTGTTGCATTATTGATAAGTCTAGTTGCAGTTATCTTGTAACCGTTCATATCGACTGGTGTGAAAACGAAATAGTGCGGAAGATACAAATGAGTAACGTATTTTAACCAATTGACGGACCATTTGAGGTTTCTCAAAGGTTCCATCTGACCTTCATTAGCAACCAAAAAGATATTGTTTTCTCCTCTACCCGAAGGTTCATCAGGATGCCTGTGATAGCAGTCGATTCGAGTCCAGAGAACAGAGCCAAGGAATTGTCTAAAATATCTGTTTACTCTACTAAGAGGAACAGAGTAATAGTCGATAAAATTTGTTTTCTCTTCATCAAGTTCAGAGAATTTGTTGATCTCTGGTGCTATAATGTAGTACAAGCCTTGGTAGGTTCGAGGTAATATAAGATAATGTACTATGATTTCGAGCACTTCATTAGGAAGCTCCACCAGAGACATTGTTGAAGTACCATATGCTTATTTGTCAACTAAACGCGTAATAATAATTAGTAGTAGTAGTCGTAGCAGTAGTAGTAGTAGTAGTAGTAGTAGTAGTAGTAGTAGTAGTAGTAGTAGTAGTAGTAGTAGTAGTAGTAGTAGTAGTAGTATTAATAGAAAAATCAGGGTCTGGTAAATTACTTTAATAGACGATATCCTATTAGAAGGTTTGGGTATGTAAATACTGAAATAATATTAGCTTTGGGGTTATCCATTATATAGGTTACCCTTCTCATGTTTCCACAAACACCGGTCTGATGTAATTGTGAGAGGAAAAAAAAATTTCAAGGCAGCTTCAACTAACTAAATGCCGAACTGACAGCTAAATAAAATATAATAGAATAGAAAACAACCTGAAAATACAATTACATTTTGATTTGAACATCAAAAGAGTCCTTGGATATTTACTATAAATTTGACTAAACACGGCTCTTATTTTTTTTTTTTTTTTCAGATAGTTATCGGTGCCGCTTTGAGTTTTCAAAAATATCTATAACCCGAGTTCCGAACTAAAAATTAAATAATTCTCCCTTGAAGTTTAAGCCTGCTGCCACTTTAAGACATTTGTGTTTCCTCCCAACAATACACTGACAAAGTGAAATTTTCACACCTCCACCAGCAGCTTATGAACTCATTCTCTTTTAAAATTAAATTACTGTGATTATGCTAGAAACACCAAGTACACGATCCACGGATTATAATTATGTTTATGAGCCCTATGAAGACTCATTTTTGCTGCTTGATCTTCTTGAACAGGACTTGGACTTTCTCCAATCTCGATTTTCTCGGCCACAGGTTCCTATAATTCTTGAGATCGGCTCTGGCTCTGGGATTGTGACAGCATTCATTCATAAACACATTCTTCCTCGCAGCTTGAGCTTTTCATCAGATATTAATGCGCATGCTTGCTATGCGACAGCAGCCACGTGGACTGAAAACAACTGTGGGAATTTGCCAGGACTTGCAGTGATGCGTGCGAGTCTGGCGTCGTCTATGCGTCCACGCGTTATTGATCTGTTAGTTTTTAATCCACCATATGTCCCGGAAGAGTCAATGCCACCACTTCCAGATGTCGATAATGATGAAGATACACGATGGTTAGATCTGGCGCTAGTTGGAGGCAAAGATGGTATGGAAGTTACTTGGCAAATACTGAATGAACTTGACTCTGTTCTGAGTGACAATGGCATAGCATACCTATTGTTTTGTGCAAGAAACAAGCCAGAACATGTGAAATCAGTAATGATGCAAAAAGGTTGGAAAGTCAGTATGGTAGGACATAGAAAAGCTGGATGGGAAGTGTTAAGTGTTTGGAAATTCGAGAGACTCAGATCAAGCCAATAACAAAACTACTTATCTACACATGCCATTTCTTTACAATTTGAACAATTTAAATAATTTTTGTTATTATGCTTCTGTTTACTTTGTTAACGCTATGCACTCTAGATGTTGGGTCACTCCAGTATTCATCAACCATTAATTAGAAGAGAGAACTGCTGTGTTAGCAAGACTTATTTACATGTTTTGGCATCTGTCAGCCGCATATGTTCATCTCATCAAGTGACTTAAGATTGCTACTTTCTGCACAAGTGTCAAATAAGCAATGCAGTTATGCCTACTGGAGATTTAATTATCATGTTCGTTTATATTTTTTCTAATTTTTTTTTTTTTGTTATTTGTTATTTGTTATTTGTTTTTCGTCTCAACGAGTTTCAACACCATTAGTTACAAATTTAAGGAAACGAAACGAAACGAAACGAAACGAAAATTGTAATAAAAGAGTTAATTATTTGATAGCTAAACACAATTGACGGCTGATTGAACAATTCATATTCATCTTGCTCTACAAACAAATAAAACGGAACTTGCTATCGTATATTCAGAATTTACAAGGTTGATCTATTCTGTTTTCTTCTAGTTCTTTTCGACTCTCATTTACCGTTTTATTTTCTTTCCATTCTAATCACTCATCAATAAGCAATATAATTGTTTATTAGCTAACAAACTAATCCAACAAAGACACTATTATAACAATGTCTCAGGTACGTTTTCCGGGCTCTATTATTTCTAATATTCAGTTCACTAACTAAACGGTTGAGCAGAACACATCGCAAGACGAAAGGCTCCAAAAACTGTACGGCCGATTGCCAACTTCTTCGCAAATTCTTAATAAAAAGATTCAAGATCGCAAGTATTTTGATTCAGGCGACTACGCGCTGTCTAAAGCTAAATCTCAAAACGCACAAGATCAGATCCTCAATTTGAAGCATCCGAAACCAGAAGCTATCCCACATCATTTAACTAGCGTTGGTAGCTCTCCTCGTCGCAGCTCAGTTGTAACAAAGGTTATTGATGTCGAAGATGAAGCAAAGAAGGAATAACCAAAAGGTAAACAGGATAGTAGCTTTTGCATAGCTGGGAATTATTATGGCCAACAACATCTATATGTTCTCAAGTTCTATTGTTTGTTGTATCACTTTTTTTTTACTATTATTTTCATGTATTTTCATTTTTATTATTATTTTACTATTTATTTTCCGCATATGTTATATGTTAGTAAATTTCTAGCTTCAAGTTGTTTAGTAACTAGAATGGAATGACACAAGTAGTTACGCCACTTTATATACTGTAAAAAAACTAAATGTTATGTACTATCATAAGTACTATATTACAAAAAATCCAACACGCTTATAAGTATAATTTAAAGTTCTTTCGTAGTACCATTCAGATAATGTATTCAAAGTTACAGACATGGATTTTTCTATAATTACTATAAAAATATCATAGTTTATTTATTATAATGTTCAGGTTTGGCATATAAATCTTCCTCATCGTCAATATTCTCATCATTAATTCTATAACTTTCTGTTTCGTAACTCTCAGGTTCAAGATGAACCGAGTCTAACTGTGTGTTTAAACTGTTTGTTGAGTTGGCGGCTGTTCTAATACTCTTACCCTTTAATCGACTATGACTAGAGTTACTATTGGAATAATTAAGACCTGATACGCCATTAGCATTCATACCAGCAACAGGCAACGGAGGTGCACTTGGCTCATAAATGTCCATTCGAACGCTGGGTGGCGCACTCGGGGTGTTGCTATTACTATAGTTTTCAAAAGACGTCATTGGTGGGGGCCCAGTATATTCTCCTTGTATTGCAGAATAGCTCGATCTCCCACTCATATTGGACCGCAGCGACTCTGTTCGTGTTCTAGATGTTGCTCTAGTTCTTGAATCAATCACAGCCAAATTACCTCCATTTATTCTTGCAACATAATCTGCAGGATCCATAGGTGGAGCAGAAGGTTCGTGCTCAATAGAGTTATGAGATGAAAACTGTGAAAGACGACTTGGCCCTTCAGAACTAACATACGCTGGAACATCATAAACAGGCATTGAAGCTTCTGATTCAAGAAAATGCTGTTCAGATTCAAGTTTGTCGGGGAGTCGTGAGAATGATGAGTTGGGTGCAGAGCTGGAACCTGCACCCAAAATTACATTTTCAAGTGGTGCAGTAGCTTCAGTAATAAATTCTGATTCCGATGAAAGTGGTGGTTCACTGGGAAGCAATGCCTCTTGTTCAAGTCTTAAACGCTCTTTTTCATTTTCAGGGAAAATTCTAGGTGAGTTAACCGTACTATATGCTGGCGATTCCACTCCGTTGGGTATCGTTTGCTGATGCTGAGATAGGCTTTGATTATGCGGCTGTAATGTTGACTGATTCTGTTGACTTTGTTGCAATTGTCGATTGGAAGATGTTGGAATAGTTCTATATCTGTCAGTTCCAATAACCACTTCCAACCACATAGATATAGCACCACGATGTTTTTTCAGTATATCTGTATCCAAAAATCTTGATCCTTCTTCTTCGTCTGTTCTTTTTAATCCCCATCTTCCAGCTAAATCAATAACTGCCTCAATACAATATTGAAAACTTACAAGTCCATTGCCGTTTGTTGTTGGAAACACGTCTATTGGAATTTTTATCTTGTTCGATATGGTCGTTGAGAAAGTTGTTGGATCTGTGATAAGTGAAGATACTGTTTGCGCAAGATCTTTTCTAAATGACTGTAACTCCGTATTGCCTCCACATACACGTGAAATTCGAGACAGCGTGACAATTACTCCATGAACAGACTTCACTGGTTTGATATGGTTGACTGTTATAGTTACTTGAATTGAATCGCCACGTAAATATCCTCGTTGAGGTATTTCAACCATGGCTGTAATGACCCCTGTTTCTTTCTTCTTTTTCCGTACTTCAATAGATAACACGCTGGGCTTCGGCGGTGGTAGTATCGAAACGTCAAGTGGGCATTGAATAGCAATATTTTTCTTGCACTGGACATTAGTGTGACCTTGTGTTTGTAAAGTTGCCGTGAGAATGTAAGAAATTGACCCGCGCTCAAATTCAAGAGAATTATAAAGTCCTTTCTTAGGTAGATCAAAGGCAAATGCAAAGTAGTGTTCACCACGCTGAAGTGGCTTTGCTGTAAAAGATGATGCTGGAGATGTTGATGTAGATGCTGATTCTGATGTAGAGATAGGCGTTGACGGTGCGGATTCATTGGAAGACGTAGTGGTGGAAGAATTATCTGATATTGATGGAGTGTGGGGTGGCCATAGCTCAATTTGATCGTCTAGAACAGAATATCGAGTATGCTTTCCTTTGACAAGCTGGTTTTTAATGACAATTGCACCTGTAAGGGCACAATTCAATGAACAAGCAGGTAAATCTGCTGGCAGTACTAAAACTACTTTGCCTATACAAAAATTGAATTATTTAGTTAGTAAAAAAAAAAAACATCTGCAAATATAAGATAAAAATGCTACTCACCCTGAATGGTATCGCCTGGATTCCATTGTCGAATCGTATCGTCCAGAGCTATAAAAAAATCATCAGGCGAATTCTTACTTGTCAATGCCGCTGGCCTTAGCTTCGATAGCTTTTTAAACATGTCGGTTTAAACACAACGTATCACAACTCTGAATTAGGCTTGAGCTTAGGCTTTGGCTTAAAAGAGGGGTTTTGGTTTATGTTGAAACGTCATGTACGAGTAAAAAAGAGAAGCCAAATAGTTGCTAAAGTATGAAAAATGATATTTGCTTTCAAATAAGTGAATGAATACTGAGACGAAGCAAATTCTAACAAATATGCAGAGATGAAGAAGATAAAGTACGTAAGTGAGTACTTTAAGATGTTAAATGGTTCTTTTTAGATTTTTCATTTTCTTCTCTGGCCAATTTCCCTTTAGTTTCTGCACACAGGGCTAGGGTTAATTATAGCTTGACATTCAGCATCTAAGTGAGTAAGTATGTCTATCTAAATAAAACTCCAAGTCCTTATAGTAGAGGGTTTAAATCATGACATTTAGGTATTACAGGTTTTTGATTCGTAGAATTGTAGTCTTTCGGACGAGATTGCCGGAGATTTATCACAGAAATGCACTGAAACATAATCATTTAGAGACAATTTGGTTGGTATTTGAAATCTGCTAAAATGATGTTTCTCCATAAAACCTTCTTGTAAACTATGAGCAACTAAATTTGAAATCATTCTTCAAAGCCTTCTATATCTACTCACAGCCAATTACAATAAGTAGAAGCGTGAGGTACTTTCATTGATATGTATTAATATGGTGTTTGGGTAATATAACTGCGTTCAAACAGAGCCAGCCGTACATAATCAAAGAATCTTATTCAAGTCCGAAATCAACATACTTGACAAAAGAATTAGCCAGAGATTTTTCAATGTTGGTATTGTAAACATTCTGCTTGAAATTTTGGAAGAATTATATATATATACCAGAGATTGATCTTTGTCTTTATATCGGTTAAAAAAAAATTAAAAAAAAATACTCTATTATTGCTTCAACAATTGAAAATACACAAAAACATATTGTGTTAATTACAGATATCTTCAAACACTTGAAAACCATCAATAGACCTATTTATTTTACTGTATGAAAAGCCATATCAAGCAGTTTATTATCAAACAGCTTTAAGCAAATTTAATTTTTGAAATATGTTCCATATCAAACAATCATCTGATTACAGCGCTTAATTCTTATCAAAAGTAAGAGAGGGTTGGGGTATTCGGAAAGACTCAACGAGTAGTATAGCTCAAAATGATTCAGCCCTTTGGCTTGAGTCGCCAATAAGATAAAAAAATATTTAACTCAATAACCATCCGTTATCCTTCTTGTTTGTATTTGAAAAGATATTTTGAATATTTCTTTATTATGGGTGCACAAATTGTTATAGTTGGGTAAGATTTTACATCTATTACAAGACTGTCCCCTGTTTACTCTATACTAACCGCTTGTTTAATAAGAGCAGGTATAATCTCGCTATACACTGCTCTAATTCTTCATAGAGAATACCAACTTGGCTCTCGTATTTCAATTGTAGCTTCTCACTTACCAGGAGATACTTCAGCTCACTATACCTCTCCTTGGGCTGGCGGTAACTACTCATCAATTTCTGGGTCTGATCCCAAATCTTTGCACTATGATAAAGTATCTTTTAAAGCTCTGGTTCAGCTGTTTGCAGAATTTACAGAACGTGGACTTGCAGACCAAGCTGGCATCAAGCGCCTTCCTTCTACCGAATATTGGACAAATAATCCCCCTACGAAAGCAAAGCTAGACAGCTTAAAATCACATCTTACTGACTTTAGAATCATTCCAACTAATCAGCTACCCGAAGGAAAAATTTTTGGTATCAAATATACTACTCTAAATTTTTTTTCACCAAAATTTCTTGTATTTCTCAAAGACTATCTTACCAAACATGGCGTGACATTCGTACGAGCTACCGTTATTAATATTAACAATGCTTTCAACCTTTTCCCAGGAACTCAGCTAGTCTTCAATTGTACCGGCCTTTCAGCTCGCGTCCTTGGAGGTGTTGAAGATAAACAAGTGTACCCTACTCGAGGCCAGATTGTATTAATACGTGCTCCAGAAATCGAAGAGAATATATGTTCTTGGGGGTCAGATGTTTCTACATATATTATTCCACGGCCATTTTCTGGTGGTTTAGTTGTTCTTGGGGGTTACCAACAAAAAAACAATTGGAACACTTCTACATATGCCTTTGAAACCGAATCCATTTTAGAAAGAACTCGTGAGCTTCTTCCTGAAAAACTACAGCCTGGTCAGTATACTATTGTTCGTGAAGTAGCTGGTCTTAGACCTTCAAGAATTGGAGGCCCTAGAATTGAAAAAGAGCATTTGGAAAATGGTGTTTTAGTACATAATTATGGAGCATCAGGAACTGGCTATCAAGCAGGGTATGGAATGGCTGCTGACTCTATAGCACTCGTTGAAGACGAATTGGCAAAAATTTCACTCTCTAAATTGTAAATATAAAAACTGAAAAAAATATTTGAGAAAGTTAATTGTAGATGAATGCACCATTGCTTAGGATTTTTTTTATAATAAATGGAATTGAAAGGCTTTTTCAATCATATTACAATTTGTGGATAACTGGTAAAGACTACTGTATTTTATTTCTTAATTAAGTAATTTACAAATCAATTTTCTTGTATATTTGATAAATTTTTAATAAACTATAGCATTAATTTTCCATTACTAATACACGGTATTAACACATTTTGCTGAAGTTGAAAAAAAGGTCTATAATTTTAACAAAAAACTATATTTGATTTTTTGTACATAAGAAATGGTATATTTTGATAATTCGTGAGATTGAGTTGCACTTTTAAATATATAACTGGTTAGTCGTGCTCAACATTGGCTTTAAAAATGATGCTTGTATCAATTGGATGCAGATTCAATTATGTTAATATACTAATTACAGGATCAATTATCTTAATTATTTCTTTACTTGAATAATGTATATTGTAACACACTAAAAAAAACTTTTCATTTCAATAGCGTAAATGATAAAAATTGCAGTAACCTCCAAAAAATATTTACATAGATTCATATATTATATATAAGTATTGATTTCAACTTCTTTGTTATCCAGTTGCAAAACTTGTGATAGTAGCTGTTCTTTGATGTTCCATCCTTCAATATACCCAAATCATCCTCAGTTTTTTTTATTCGCTCTGTTGATACTGAAGTCGTCTTGATCCCCGATATTATCAATGTTATAATGTCGTTTTTTCAACCCCTTATATAACAAAACTTTGCAAATAAACTAAATCTTTATGTATAATACATAAATTGATAAACAATTAACCTCTTAACTTTACATAAACCTATGTCTATGTACTTTTGGGATTGAAAAAAAATGAAAAAATATGCCTTATCTGTAATCGCTTGCGTTGTTGGATGTTGTATAATATTATTAAAATGATCAAAATGCTGTGTATTTATAGTTTTCTATTTTGTGCAATACATTTAATTGTTCAAGGTTAAAGACATAAGATGTTACCAGGTAGAAAATGAGACATACCGAGGTCTGTATTAAAAGTCTTAAATTTTGACACGTTTTATTTCAATACAAAAATAAGTTTGAAAAAAAATTTGATTGTTATACAAATCTTGTGCAAAGTAAAAATCTTCAGGTACAGTTTTCTGATACAAAACACCGTGAATATTAAAAAGACCACATTGTCAATTTTTATCAGTAGCATCTAAAGATACTCATTTTTTTGCAAATTTATATGTACTGCGTCAATCTTAAATTTTAATTAAAAGCAAAAAAAAAGCAGTAAGCTGGTATATTTTTTATTTATTATCCATACCATATATGGCTTTTCACTAGAGTTTCAAAATTGTTCGGCTTTACACACTTTAAGACAGTTTTGTTTTTTGTAATACGGCATTTTACATGGCTCTAGGTTTTATGTTCACACAAGATAAGAACTTTTTTAGCTTTTTTGTGTTTAACATTTTTTATCCCAAAAGTGACTATTTTATTGGATCAAATATTTCTGCTGAAATATAAAAAAAATTCATTCTATTAACTTTGTTCTTACCATTTGTTTCAAGTGAACTTCAAACATCATTTTCATCAAAAATCTAAAAACAAAAACTTAAGACCAAGTTGAATATTGACTTATTTTCTGTTCTAGTCAACGTGTTGACATACACATCTATAGGTGATAATAGTTTAACAATTAACTATAATTTGTTATTAAATTAAAGTTTGAACTTACCATAAACCAATTCCACTTCATAACGTCGAAACAAGTATCAAAATAGAAAATGAGTTTATTGTCTTGGAAGCTAAATTAAGAGAGATAGATACAAGAAGATATTAGATGAGGTCCAATTATTCTTTTTGTGAATATTGAACAATTAGAAATATCACGCCTTTGGGGGTTTCTAGATAAATTGATGTTCAGACTTTAAGTCTTAAACTTCAATTGATTTCTGACTATTAAGAAGTCAAGTTTTAGGTATGATTGATATATTTAATTTTTGGCTATTCAAGTGTTGTATCTAAAAACATTACATATACCATCAAGAACTATTACTTATATTCATAACTGTAGTTACTCAAGCAAGTTCTATGAAATTGAGGTAAGGATGATTTATAGAGTCCCTTCTCATACTACTCATCATAGTATACAGCTGCCACGTTAAAAACATCTTACGAGTGAACAATCATCTCAAATGTTTGGAGGAGGCGGGAACTAGTCCCAAGCTATGAGAAAAGCTACAGTCATTCTGTAAATTTTTCGAAGTATTCAGTATTTTAAATAAATACCTGTCTGAAAATACCTTTCTGAGTATTACCCTTTGTATTTCATAGACTGAACATTCCTTGAGAATGTGCGTGTATGTTTCTGTAGCTTCGCATTGACAATTATGTAAATATATTTAAATTTTGAACTTTTTAAGGCAGGCTCCTATAGGGCTATTACCAATTCTGAAATCTGTGATTTTGCTCATGATGCTCCTGAATTCACTTTTAAGCATATCTTTTGTGATCAATTTGGGGATTTGGTTGTTAATTTTTATTAAAGGGTTGAGGCCTCTATACCACTTACATTTTGTCCCGTTGTCATACTGTTTAGATATACTTCTCTCATAAGATTAAAATTTGTCACCATTTCTGGGTAGGTCCAGAAAGTAAGTATGTAACCTCGCCTCTCTATTATACTTCTGACTAGATTTCTGCGATCAAGTACATATTTCAATCTTATCGCCTTATTAACTGTCAAACGCTTGAATTTCATTTGTATATGTGGTAATCCTGCTTCTAATTCCATTGTTTCTATTGGAGTAGTTCTCACTGCGCCTTGGATTCTTCTAAGGCCAATGTTCTAAACAGTTGCAATCTTTTTTATTTGTGTCGCGCTCATCATGTGTTTGGATATTTCGATACCATATGTTATGATTGGCTAGGTACATGCTTCTAACTGCAATTTCTATCATACCAGTTTTGAATCCTCCGAGATTGTATATTATTGCCATTGTTGCTTGTGCTCGCCGGGTTGTCCTGTCAGTGCGAGATCTAAAGGACAGTTTGGTGTCAAGGGTTATTACCAGTAGTTTTGTTTGTCTTTGCAACTTTCTCGTACTACCATCAGGTAGTACAAGCTTCAAGCTATCAATTTCTTCTATTGAAAAACTTTTTTTAATAAAATATAAAAATCTAAGTTTGTCACTTAGGTCAATTTTGGTTGATCTTGAGGATGTCCATTCAATGCGTTTCTTCAAAATGTTACTCAATGTTTTCGCATTTTCTTCGGCTTTGCCAGAAATATAAAGAGTGTTGTCGTCTATGAATCCTGACACTTTCGCTCCTAAATTCTTGATTTCTCCACACAATGGTGTGATGTAAATTAGAAATAATAGCAGTGAGATTGATTACCCTTGCGGCACTCCTGTCTCCACTTTCTTGGTGGTCCCTTTTGCTTCATCAATCACCATATCAGCCCTTCATTCAGTTACAAAATGGTAAGATAGTTCTTTGCAACACTGGGGAGTTGATAGTACCCCATTATACCTACTAGCGTTTTCTTGTTTACATTGTCAAAAATCTTTTGAATATCAATCATCATTGCTGTAGCTGATTATTTCGGTTCTGCCAGGATATTGTGATTGAGTTCCAGTACTGCATCGGTTCCATAGTAACCTTAGATAAAAAATCTGTTTATTGTCCCTATATCTAGAGGCTATACTACTATATAATTTATACAACAAATAACATAAGTAGGAGACATGTGGTTCAAATATTCATCTCATGGAGATTGACAAAGTAGCGGTCTCAACGCGTCTAGGGGTTTCAGTATTCGATGGCGCCAAATTCTTCATGATTCATAAACCATGTTTGACAAAGTAGTGCAATACTAATATACAATTTATACAACAAATGACATAAATAAGAGATATGTAGTTCATATATCTCAAGAAAAATGTCAGGTAAGTTAGCCTTTTTTGCACAATTTTTTCTAGCACTTTGCTGAGATTGAAACGACTATGATTGGTCTAAAAGCTTTAGGTATCTTGTAATTGAGTTCACAAGATTTAAGTTTTAAGTATCAACCTAAATTTTTTCAAATTTTTTCGTTTACCTTTAGTTGTTTTTGAAAAATTAATAAACAATAACTGACAATTTGGCCGAGTTGGTCTAAGGCGTCCGACTCAAGAGTAATCTTTCACTGATTGCAGTGCATTCGGATCTCGTAAGAGGCGTGGGTTCGAATCCCACAGTTGTCATTTTTTATATTTATAACTGTGGGAAATGGCTATTAAAGCAGGACTATTTTTAATATTCAACATCAAACATTTACAATTAAACCCAACAGAAATATATAAACATATGTAAATAAACAAAAAAGTAATTTCAAATTATTTAAAACCATTTTTCTTTATTGAGCAAAACACACTGTTGTTCACCTTCAACCAGTTTTCCAATAATATAAGGAGTTTCGCCTTCAGCTGTCAAAACTTCTGTAACAGCCTTCACTTGATCTGACTTTACAATAACCACCATACCAATACCCATATTCAATGTCTTAGCAATATCATCTACAGGAACATTACCGGCATGTGCAAGCCACTTAAAAATAGAAGGAAGTGGGTAAGTAGTAACATCGATTTCAGCATTGAGATGCTTGGGAAGTACACGCGGAACATTTTCAACAAGACCACCACCTGTAATATGGGCCATACCAAGAATGAGATCCTTTTTAATTGCAGCAAGTAGAGGCTTAACATAAATGCGAGTAGGTGTTAAAAGAGAACGGCCTACAGTAATATCTTTCTCAGTCCAAGGAGCCTTGTTTTCATATGATAATCCGTTTACTTCTAAAATTTTTCTAACCAATGAAAACCCATTGGAATGAACTCCACTTGATGCCAGACCGATAATAACGTCACCAGCTGCAAATTCTGAGAGTTTAGGCAATACAGAATCACGATTCACAGCACCAATACATGTACCGTTACAGTCATAATCATTACCTGCATAAAGGCCAGGCATTTCAGCAGTTTCACCACCAATAAGGGCACAATTGGATTCAATGCACCCTTGAGAAACACCTGAAACAAATGCAGCAGCAGTTTCGATTTCGAGCTTTCCACTTGCAAAATAGTCAAGGAAGAGAAGAGGTTCAGCTCCTTGTACAATCAAATCATTTACACTCATTGCGACAAGATCAATTCCAACAGTATCGTGAATATTAGTAGCTTGAGCAATCTTTAATTTTGTACCAACACCATCTGTAGCACCTACAAGAAGGGCATCCTCGTAGCCAGCAGCTTTGAGATCGAAAATTCCGCCAAATCCTCCAATTTCGGCATCAGCACCTGGACGACGTGTTGCCTTAACTTTAGCCTTAATCTCATCAACAAATCTGTTACCCTCATCAACGGAAACACCAGCTTGTGCATACGTAATTGAAGGTTTACCTTTCTGAATATCTCTAAATGCTCTATGAGCAATATCTTTTCTAAAGTACTTGCCTTCAAATTTCACTTTTTCAACACCAGCGTATGCCTTCTTAACCGCCTCCTCTAATGTAGGGGCTGTAGCAGAAGCAGCAATAACACGACCACCAGCAGTGACAATTTTGCCGTTCTTTTCGGCAGTGCCAGCATGGAAGATATATGTGTTATCAGCGACATCATCAATAGATATGATATCACCTTTCTTGTAGCTATTAGGATACCCACCAGCAGACATAACGACAGTTGCTGCAAATCCATCATTGATCTTTATATCAACAGAATCTAAACGGCCTTCTGCACAAGCAAGGAAAACTTGGGCAAGATCAGTGTCTTTGGAAAGCAAAGGAAGAACAGTTTGAGTTTCAGGGTCTCCAAATCTAACATTATATTCTAAAACTTTGGGACCTGATTTCGTAAGCATGATACCAGTGAAGAGAATACCAACGAAAGGATATCCGTCTTTTCTCATACCATCAATGGTTGGTTGCAAAATAGTATCTTTGATTTGCTTCAACAAAGCAGGTGTACCAATAGGCGCAGGAGCATAAGCACCCATACCACCGGTGTTCAGACCTGTGTCGCCATCGCCAATTCTCTTATGATCTTGGGCTGGAGGTAAATCTACTACAGTATAACCGTCTGAAAAGGCAAGGATAGAAAGTTCATCTCCCTCCAAAAATTCTTCAACAACAACCTCATCACCAGCATCGCCAAAAGCTTTATCTTGCATGATCTCTTTCAATGCTGCATATGCTTCTTCTTTAGTTTCGGGAATCAAAACTCCCTTACCAGCTGCCAAACCTGATGCTTTAATAACAACATTATGATCAACAGAATCAACATATTTCTTAGCTTCTTCAAATTCGGTAAAGTTACCGAAGGCAGCAGTGGGAATATTATGTTTAGCCATAAAATCCTTAGAGAATGTTTTGGAACCCTCCATAACAGCAGCTTTTTCTGAAGGACCAAATGTTGGAATTCCGACCTTTCTGAAATAAGATTCAATACCATCTACTAAGGGCTGTTCAGGACCAGGAACAACGAGATTTACCTCCTTTTCTTGGGCAAATTTGACAAGAGCGGGAAAATCACTACCTGATATATCAACATTTTGGACCTTGTCGAGACCAAAAGCTGTTCCACCATTACCAGGAGCAACATAGATGGTCTTGACGGAAGGTGACTGAGCTAAACGCCAAGCAAGAGCGTGTTCTCTGCCACCATTACCAACCAAAAGGATTGTCAAATCAGAGGAAGACATTTTTAACGATAGATGTGTTGTTGATGAACCAAAAGCCGTTAGTTAGAAGAAAGAAAAAAGCTGGAAAAAATTTTGGTGACTCTAAAAAAACTTTGCAACGGCTTACCTGATCAGGACCAATATTGCTCCCAGTAAATGTATAAGGCCAACATAAACTAGATTTTTATTCCTGATTCAAGCCCAGTGCAAAAAATAACAGTAATGAGTATTTTTCTATACTCCAAAATAAATATGGGAAAAGTATTACTTCAAATCTCATTGAAAGCGATATGTATACTGTTTTAATTATTTATCTCAATCAATCTGGTGGAGCTTACGGTAAATACCGTTGGTCAAACGTAATATATTCCGGTTTCCGTCGGATCTGCCACCGATGAACCCTTAATGCAATATGATATAGGTTTAACCTATACAATTTTTATACACAGAATTGCTAAAAAAAAATTGATTGAACATCAGGTCCCACGTTTGGACGAAAAAAAGTGTATTAGTTTTCAAAAAATTTTGATATAGGTTTTTTTCAAAAGCTGAAAAATATGACTGTCAACTTTCAAGCTTCCATTTTGAAGCTTCGTATTTTTTATATTGGATATACTGATAGACGATATATCAAGACTGTGATTTATCAATTAGATCTCTTAGCTGGCTTTAGTGAATCGAACTGCAATTTTTTTTTTTTGTGAAAGTTTTTAGAGTTTTATTGAATAAAAAGGGTTTTTTGATTCCAAAAACATCCATTAATAAGAATCGCCTGCTTGTTGTTGTAAGAAGAAGAAAAAACATTAGTTAAATATGATCTATATTTTGTTATTGTTTTAAAACAAAATGATAATAATAATAATAATAATAATAATAAAATTTGTTCTTAAGCAGACATAGTTTATTGTGATACTAGTATTCACGTTCAATATGTCATTTATCTTTCATACAGGGATTTAAAACTTTGTAGCATTTTAAATGTTGGGTTAGGATGTTTAAGGCCTGTTTTTCACATGCAAACATATATCAATACATTCATATTTCACGTGCAACACCCTTCCATAAAATAGTAAAGATCAACATCTTTCGAGAACACATTCATCTTTCTATTTTAATCTTATCAATATTGCCACTGAAAGCAATGTTCCCTTCACCTAAAGTACCTCTTTACAAGTTATCGTCAATCCTCTCCCCCATTTTGTGGTCTAGTGAAGTATCATCTGCTACTTCTTCAGAGGATGAAAATGAAATTACTATCATAAACGAGCGGTCATTGGAGGAAATTCATCCATGCGACGACTCTTCTGATGAAATTCCTCAGTTTACTCACCAGAGTGAGATTGAGCAAGAAGTAAGACAGGCTTCACAACTTTTGATTATGGCTTTAAGAAGTCAAGATTCAGATTCTTCTGGAACTGATATAAAACTTCAGAGAGCTATTATTATTCACTCTCTATCGCGGTTAATATCTGCAGCTAAACCTGAAGGAATGAGTCCAGCTGAAATTTGTGAAATGAGAGCAGCTCTTCCAGAAGAGGTACTGCAATTCTCCAAAGATCTTTCAAACCAAGAGCCTTACCAACCCCAAAATAAGCTTGAAGAGCTCGTTGTTACTGTTGTCAGAGCATTTTTTGTTGGTATGAAAACAGCTGCCCCATACACGAAGGAAATTTTATTAGCCTTGGCCAAAGAAGAACGAAAGTACAAACTCACTGAAAATTTGGTTTCTGTAGGGTATTGTACAGTCGACATTCTTTCACGTAATTATTTGTTCAAGACTGCGATGAATAATTCGAAATGGGTTTTTGGATCTGTGCTTCGCGGCATTTCACAGGGTATGATGGTAATGGTGGAAGACTCATCGAAAGCTAATTAAAATTAGTTTTTATTAATCGTATTTATTTTAACTATTCACCAAACACAAATCAGCTTAATTCATTAATTATCACCATAAGCTGATAAAAAAATGCCTCTTATGTGTAGATTGATATTTTTTTTTCTTTCAAACTACTATTTTGATATTGGAAAGGTTTTTTTGTGACCAAGATTTTGTTTTCAGTTTTTTAGTGCAGTATATTTAAAATTATGTTAAGTGATATATATTCGATTAAAATCTTTGATAATTCATCCAATTGTTATAAAATATCCAATTTTTTTTCCAGCATGTAATGTTTGAATTCAAATAACAGATGCAGATACATCTTGGCTAACAGGTTGTACGATAGTAGGGCCAAACTTAGGAGAATCTGCTTTCCAAATTTGGAAATATCCTCCCTGTCCCTTTTCAAGATCACCATCAACCCACGTTCCTTGATATGTGCCTGTAGCAATAGCCTTCATGGCGACCTCCGATTTACCAATAAAGTAATGTGATTCACCTTCAACATTGATCACACAATTGTGCCAGGGTGTAGGGATATGTAGAAGATCATCAAAAACTGGAGTAGCATCACTGTCCTTGAGGTTACGAATAATTTTGCACTCTTGAGCACAAAGCATTCGAATGCCAAATTTAGGACCGCTATTGCAGTGAGCATGAATGGAAAGACGAACATGAAAAGGGTACATCAATTCAACAAGATTAGAGTAAGCCTCATTTCGCTATATTAACATGTTAATAAAAGGCAACATAAATAGTATTCAAATAACTGACCTTGATCATTTCGAAAGCAACTTTTCCACATAGATTCTTTTTTGCTTTTCGTGAAACAGAGCTGACAATTGGATTCATGGCAAGATCTTCCTCCATAAATTTACGAAATCCTCTATATAGAGCAAGTTTAATAGGGTCCTGTTTATCAATGAGCCCTCTAAGAATGCTGTCATCAGTTTGGCAGGCGTTCATCATGATTTTGCGACACATTTCAGCCTCAGATTCAATTTGAGTGTCTAAATAATGGGGAAGATTCAAACCTTCGACATACTTATTATCAAACTTGTGCATTTTTGATGAAAAGATGTCAGGCAAAGACATAAAGTCAAGAGTTTCTGGGTCAGTAATATTTCTGGCCATTGTGTGAAGGTTTGATCCATAAATATCTACATCTCCATCATCGGCACCAACTATAACTAAAGTTAGTAAAACTGTTTCATTATAGAAAAACAAACAAACAAACAAACAGGATACGTACTACAATCGCTGAAAACATGTCCGTCGCTAACAACCCACATTTTAATACCAGGTGGATAAACTTGCTGGATTTTGTTGGCAACACTAGCAAGTCTTCTTAAAGCTAACTCTTCGCCTTTGTCGGGTAATGTACCTGCAACTTTTTGAGTATTGTGTGACTTGCAAGGAAAAGCAGGTAAACAAGTTTCAATTTGAATCATTCTTGAAGTGAAAAATGTGACAACTTTTTTGAAATAAGACTTTCCTTCTTGCTCCCATTTATCGTCACCAGTGATATTGCGGAGATCTTCATCAAAGATTTTTGTGATCAAATCTGTGTAATGAGATGATTGGGTATCGAGACTTTTATTTTTTTGCTCAGCCAGCCCCATGGTAGAGTGATTGAGAATATGAGAAATAAACCATAGATCAAAATCAGTTTCTTCATGCTCTATTGTAGAACAAATGAGACCTCGAGTTTGGTTCTCGTTGTCGAGTTTGAACTCAAAAGCTTTTATTGAAGACTGACCAGCAAAATCTTGTTTTATATCTATCAAATACTCAATGATATCAAAGCTGTTGATATTTGATAAGCTCTCAGACTTAAGTCTCTGAAAAGTTTCCCAAAAACCAGAAAATTCAGAGGACTGTTTGCCTGAAGTAAAATTCAGCTTTGATCCTTCATAAGCATACATCGCAAGAACACGATTATACACAGAAACAGGCGAATTTGTAGATGAGGTCATCGTTTGAACAGAAAAATCAATAAAAGCTAGAGAAAATATTCACAAATAAAATACAAGATCGATATTAAAGTCTGTAGATAGTAACTTGATAATGATAATTTGAATAAAATATTTACGGATCTTCATTTACTTAAATATTCTTTCAAAGAAACAGGAATTTCGGAGATTAGATCTTGAGAACACTATTCAACGCCTTTCCATTGATTGCTGAATGAGTGCCATGGGTTCACTTGGGGTCTTACGATTCAATACAATTTCTACACTTCGGAAAATATTCATAGCCTCTACAACCATAAACATTTTCATACTGACTCAGCTCAACTCGCTATATTTCAATTTTTCTAGGTTTTATTTTATTGCAAGCAAAACAGTGTGACATTATAATAATCACATATATTTTCACCAACATTCAGCAGTTTTGAATATTTTATCTACCGTATCAAATTAGCTCATACGATTTTTTCTTTTCGTTGAAAAGGAATTTGCTCTATGTAGAGTTAATTTCTAACATTCGTTTATAGTTATCAACTATTTTTTCACAATCAATAGAAAACAAAATTCTTACTCAAATTAATATCATTCTTGTTCTTTAAAATACTTCAAAAGTAATGAGCCGTTTAATCGGAATATGGATTAATTGAAACTATACACTATTTCCATTTTGTAGGATACAGTATAGGTTAAAAGTGTCTAAAAATATTGTAACTTTTGAATTTAACAGTTATACTATGCTTTCTCTTTGAATTATATTCCTATATTTAATTCTATTAACGATAGTTGCTAATGTTATTTTTCAAAAAAAAAAAAAAAAAAAAAAAAATAAATAAATAAAAATAAAAGCCATACAGAAACATTGTTAATCTTTACTTTCAAACATAGTTAATATCCCTACTAGTATATTTAAACAAAAGCTAAATTAAATTGCAATTGTGATTTTCAAATCATATTATATTCATTCATGTGTTTATCGTATAATTACAAGTATAGATTGTGTTTAAAAGACTTGACTACAAATAAAGTATTAAGGGCATACATAGAGCTTAAGCTAATATTTTGATAATATGCCCTGTTAGGAACATACAGTGGTAAAAACAATGTTGGAATCATTCAACCTTATTGAAAAGTAATGTTTCTCTCCACCAAAACATTCCTGCTCCACAATGCTTCGATACTGTGCTAACGAAGGTTCAATCCCGAAACTGGAAAAAGCCAAGAATAAACGCCTAATTGTTCAGTGATAGTGACGTACAGACGGATTAATTTTTTTTCAAAACATTATAATTCACGTAAGCAGCGTAACAGAAACAAATATAAGAACGGCAATTTTCATACGGCAATTTATTTTCACACATGGATCAAGAGTATAGAGTTATATAGAAAATGGTTGATAAGACAAATTGAAACTTTTAATGCTTTTTACAATTTGAATAGTAAGACGATATTCACCATTGACCGATTGTAGCGAGTTTTTTTTTCTTCATATTACTAAGTTATGACTACCAAAAATAATTTTGCTGACTTCGATACTTTTAAGAATATTTTTTTATTATTAAATATAGATACGAAATGGTAAATAATTTTGTCTGTTTGTTCCAAAAATCTAACGATTTTAATGACCCGTAGTTTCAAACTTTGCTCAACAGTTCTAGATTTATAACATTACAGTTGAAAAAAGCATTAAAAACTGAAAGAAACTATTTTATACACATTTTCGGAAAATTATTTTTATATCAAATTCAAGCCAATTCGATTTAACATGATTTCAAGCCAGAAATGATTTATCCTCTTGTTCAAGTCAAAACTTATATCAAAAGTACGGATCAAGTGAGATACAGGTCTGAATCGTTATATTTGGGTATGAAAAGATTCGTGAATCATAAAGCCCAGTATGATTATACATTGTTAACGTAAAAATAATTACAAGCTAAATAAAATGATTATATATTGCTAAACAATACAGTAGAAGCACAAAATTATTTTTTTAGAATGAAGATATGGAATATAGATGGAGTTTTCTATAGAATAGAATTGAGATATACCAACAGAGTACTAAAGTTAAAGAACGAAGGCACCAAACAGCCTTGTAACTACTATAGTGTACAATTGTATGAACTTAAGCATACTTTTCAGTAATATAATTTGAATAAAGATTGTAATTGCTATAATTAATTTTTAAAATAGCTAATACCTTTTTTTTTGTTACATTTATTTTTATTTTGAATTTTTTAATCTATTTGAAAAATTTACGAATCTCCATTTGTGAATCTTTGCTGTATACATTGTAAAGATAAAAATCTCTTTGCACCTAATTTAAATCTGTAAATAAATACCATTTGCTCTACACTAAGTTTACTTCTTTAGGTGGGTAAATTTTGCCAAAACCTCACTGGGTACGTTACCAGCCAATATCATCATTTTTTTTTGATACAAAATACATGTTCCTGTATACAATTTGCTATTTTTTTTTAACCTTTTTAAAGCAACCAATTTTTAAAAATCAGTTAAAAGCAAAATTTGTGACCAAAATGATATCAAAAATTTGACCGGAAAGCTTGAATCTATGATAATGTATCTATTTACTAGTATTTTGAAAATCAAACATTGAAATTGATGAGTTGCGTAATATACAGTTTTTGAATAAATTAAAAAACATCAAAATAACATAACAGTTGCAACCTTTTATTCATCACTTTTTACTCAAGCCTAATTTATGATTGTCATAATGGATACCAATATTAAAATTTGAAAACTTAAAATACAGCGGGATTGTATAGTATGACAGCATTGGTACCTGAGATAAAACAATAATATTTTTATTTAGATAAAAGTATGAAATGACTTTTTTCCTTTATGTAAAATAAAAACGTTTAGGAATTTCTTTTTCTAGAATTTATATCTTAGATTTAATCTTCTATTCGTTCCATGACAAAATTTGCGAATACTCAAGGCCTCAGTTTACAAGAATCACCGCAATAGAACAATTGCTCAGTAGCTTATTTGTCAGTAGCAATATTGCGTATAAACCCAAATTTATACTGGTATCAAAAAAAAAAAAAAAAAAAAAAAAAAAATCCAATATTCAATCTACCTAATTGTTATTCTTTACATTTTTGCGGATATAAAACAGGATCTCCTGCAAAATATAGAAACCGCTCAAGAATACATACTCTCCAGCATCTAAAGGCATTTTTGATTGATAATTTGGAAAAGCCCAAAAATCCATTTTTTGATAGCCTCCTTCTCATCTCTAAATTTATTCCATCATTGACACGGCCAGGCTCAAGAACTTCCGTTTGTGGTCTTGGACTGTTTCTTGCGGAGTATGGTATGTCTATAAGACGCATCAAAAGTAGCTCAAGTCGAATGTGCCGTGGAACATAGAGTTTGAGATTATGCTGAACGAGTCGTAGAAGATGAAACCCGTAACAGGTGAGTGATATGAGAGGATACTGTCTAATATTCAAAAAGTTCATAGGGCTATAAATGTCATATTAGTTGTGATCTTTTAAGATGCATCGGTATACTCACTCATTGATATCAAACAAATCACAGTAAAGTGCTTGAAGTGACACATCGTTTTCAGTTATATATGAATCAAGTACGACCTGGCGATAAACTTCAGGAAATATTTCATCACCTTTTACAGGACGGTTTGGTGTCTTCAATCCTACACTAGAGTAAGCTTCTAACTCATTTGGTTGATTTCTTCGTAATTGACCTAGTACCGCACACCTGATCCAAAAAATTTTTAAAAACCGTAAGATATATGTTTGATTTGGTTCTTGTTTTTCTCGAATAAAAGAATAAATTCTAGGATAATACCCATCAGCTGTACTATTTATACTTCCTGTTGATGAATTTTGTTCATGATCCTGAATCAATTTTTTCAAAGGTATTTTTCGGATAATAGTAGCAGGGTGATAAATATTAACTTGAGATGGTAGAACGGCAGAATCTGTTACGGAAGAACCAGCCATATTATTAGAAAGTATCTGTTCGTTTTTTGTAGTTGCCTCATCAAATCCATCTTCTCCTGTTGAAGCTTCATAGACCAATTCACTCAACGGAGCATTAATACGAAAAAATATGTACATCAAAGCCAGCCCAGGAGATTGGCAGACATCATTTTGATATCCAGTTAGCTCAACCAAGATAGGAATGATGTTTTTGATTATTTTAGTTTTGAGTTCTGGCTCGTCATCTGGATCAAACTGTGCAATTCGGCAGGCAAGAAAAGAAGCAAGATTGATGAGAAATTTAAGTTGATGAATTTCAAAAGGATTTTCCTTACTGAAAATATCGTCAGCATCTGGATTCCTATCAACCATATAATTATCGACAATCCTTACTAACGAATAAAAATATATTTCTGCCCATGCCCAACTTTTGCAGATATTGCATATTTCAAGTAGCGTGTTTAAAAGGCAAGGAAACAGTTCTTTAAGTTCTTCAGAAGAATCTATATGTTCATTCGTAAGAATTAATAAATTGTCCAGTATACGAAATTTATCTTTAAGTTGATCAGTTGATAACAATTGTTCATAATCCGGTTTTTCTAGCTTCAAGAAATCGTATAAGAAATCTTCATACCCATTTTCGACAAAGCTTACTCCTGAGTTGATGGTAAAAGGTTCCTCTAAATCATTTTTTCTCATTCTCGAGCTGGCTAACAACCTTCTACTTCTGGGCGACCTTACATCTGCACTTGATTTTTTTGTGCGTTTTGAGTCGATAGAAGTTGTTGTTTTTACAGTATGTAATTCAGAATTCGACTTTTCTGCATAACTAAATTCTGCACTCGACTTACTTCTCCAATAACTTGTAGAGGTATTATTTAAATCATCCCTTGATGTTGTGGGATATAAAACTCTGAATGTTGGTTGTGTTGAGATTGGTCGTTCCGGTGTGCAGCATAAGACCTTCTCCAAGCACCCCATTTCATCAAACAAAGCTAAAAGCAATCAAGCAATATAAATGACAGACCGTCAACCTGTATATCGTTATTACTAAAGTAGGTTTCAAAGTTAAAAGTCAAATAAGATAAATTCAAATGATTTTTTCTTCATACCAACTTGTAAATTGTTGTTACTATAGCTCTCATCAACGCATAAAGTTGCTATTTGTTACAATTACACATTCTGTGTGAAATAGTACAGTCTCTATGGAACGATCTCTATAAAATTCATATTAAGTCATTGACATCGTCTAAATTCAATTTAAGTATATCATTTTATAATTATTAACAGTAAAGGGATTATTTCAGTATAGTTAATGGTGTCTCACATACCCTAACCTGTTTTTACCAACCAGAAAAATGAGATATCCTGGATTGTCTCTGTTGCTTAAGCTATTTGAGAAATAAAGCTGTTTAACCATGGGTGATTCTACATTTGATAAATCAAAAGTTCGGCCTAAAGGTAGCTCGCCAAAGCCTTTTTTGGATTCAGAAAGGGCTTTGAAAAAGTCTGCTATGGATCCACGCCGTCAGCAAAGGTATAGCATTTTTTTTATTGCAAAACATCCATTCAAAAGTGTTAGGTCTCTAACAAATATTTAGTGTAAAGCTTATATTGTTCGGAATTCCAATCATGATAGTTTCAAGTTATGCTCTTTATAAAAGATGTGAGTTTATTTTGCAATGTATTTGTTTTTTAATACAATGTGCTAATCAATTTCCAAGTGGTTTTGGGCGAAGAAAAACGAAAACAAGTTGGGGAGATGACAAGCGATGGGCAACTAAGGTTTTTCAACGAGCAGGAAAGGTATGAAAGAGAAAATCAAAGTTGGTTTACAAGGATATTTGGAGGTGAAAACATGACAGATGGATTTAAAAGACGCCGTGATTAGGCTTGTAAACTTGACTGTAAATTAGGCGTCGACAAGAGTTTAGATATTCACTATCTTGTTTTGTATATAACATTCTATACCATTATTTTTGCATTTTTTTAGAATGGCAAATAGCGGAACTAAAAGCATAGTTGTAAACTCATCAAAAAGTTTTAAGATGTCAATTCAGGGTTTTAAGCCATCTTATTTTTGGGTAACAATTGTAGAAAAAAATATATTTTCTCTAACCTGTTTGTTGAATAAAAAGTGGACTGGTTTAATTCATGATATTAATTTTTTGATATCAAGACATCACTTTGATTTTGATTCTTGTGTTAGGCGATTGATTCCCTTACACTCGAACTTAAAGCATGAATCTTGATTTTTATGAATTTCACTCAATTTTAATTCTGATGTTATTAAATTTATATAATGTAGTGTTACTGAATGGCCAACCTATTTTACAAGTTTTCAAGGGCATATTTTAAAATAAATAATAAATAATAAACATTAATACATTAAATATAAACTTTAGTAGTTCAAAAATAAATAAACAAATAAATAAACAAATAAATAAATAAATAAATAAATAACAAATAAATAAATAAGGAAAAATCAAGAATAGTGATGATATTTTGTCTAGTTAGTGCCAAACACAGAAGTGAACTTAAAAATTCAACAGCTGAAATTTAAGTGATCAGCTTCAACCCATATCTACCAAAGGCTCTTGTCCTTTTAGTTGTTGGACTAACTGGCTCTTCAGGAATGACAATTTCTCTTCCTCTTCTATCCTTTTTGCTGGATTTTTCTTTTTTCTTGGCCATCATCTCTTTTTCTTTACGCCGACTTAACTTCATGTTTTCTTTCTGAATGGCACGTAACTCCTTCTTAGAAATTCTTTGCATTGCTGGGATTGTTTCGAATAATAAAGGATTAGACATTTCACGCTCGCGATTTTCGATATTGGTTAAAACTTTTCGAGTATCCAGCCTATTCAAATCCCAAAAACGGTTGCGAATTAAATCTTCGTGTGTACTTTCAAGTGTAGTAAAGGATTTCATAGAGACAGCTCCTGGGTTACGAGTCAAACCTCTGACAAGTAATGCAGGATGAATATCTTCTGAGTCGCGATGGCGAATCGAAGTACGCAGCGATGCATCCGAGCGACCTCGACGTAGTTTACTTGTATCAGCAGGCTTATGATGCAAAGAAGAATCAGAAACTCCACGACGAAGACTTGTAGCTGGCGAAGGTGCTTTTTGAGAAACCTGTTCAGAGACAGGAGGAGAGGGAGATGCTATTGTGTGATGCTTAACAACAAGTTTACGTTGCTTGACATGCACAGGTTCAGACTTTGACTTGGATTCATTTTCATAAACATTAAATTCAGAATTAGGGGTATTAAAAAGGGATTCAGAAATATCTTCATTTAATTCATTTTGTCGAACTGGTTCAGGGGGTGGTGTCAGTATCAGGGCAGTCTGAATAGATTCTGAATGTTGGCTTTGATCTTGATCAGGCTCCGGTGTTAAGGGGGCATTGATAGTTACTCCCAATTTTTGATAACCGTCATGAATACCATCTAGAAAAGAGCCAAAAGACATACGATCCGAGAGACGGAGTTTTAAACCTTTATTCCATTTCATTAATAGGTTTGATTCAGGTTCAATAGTTTTTTTCAAAGCACGAATAGAGTGTTTACGTGTCACAGGGGAAACTGGTTCGCAGTGTTTTGCCAATACCGGTGTCGAGTCTACTTGTGTTGTTGGAGCTGGCGTAGTATCAATAACTGCCTTTAATCGAACTTTGTACCGTGGAGATTTAGGCTCAGGGGTATACACAGATTTTATATAATTTTCCTCAACGTGTAATTTGTGAGAACCTTCTGAATCTGAACTTGAATCTGATTCAAAAATTGAGAGCTTAACAGATGGAATGGATACAATATTATCATCATTTTTTACTTGTTGTGGCTGTTTTTGAATTGGAGAGGGCAATATATGCATTGAAGGATCGGCATTTAACGAATCTAAAGAATTTAATGGTGAACTTTGTAGACATAACAAAGGCTTTTCTTTAGTCAAGTCTTTTTGCCATTTAGACAACATGGATTCTGATGAATATAGATCACTGGATTTAGCTTTTGATAATACAGAACCACTAGATTTAGGGTTCTGCTCCTCTACAACTGATAGAGAGGGAAGTGATGTAACCTTTAAGATGGTAGGATGATATAAGCGCTTAAGCCTATTATTACCTGAGGCTGGTTCTTTGGCATGTTCGTGATGCTCTATGTCGGAAGAATCTCTCGAACCTAATATTGGAGCCTTTTGAAAAGTAATAAGAGCAGGCGGTGAGACAGGTGGAGAGATCTGTGGAGATGCTAAATCATTAGATGCAGAGCGAGAAAATAACGAGTTCGAGGGACTATTGTTAGTTTCATTGATTGATGATGAATATGAATGAGTGGGAACATGTTTTGTGTGCCGCACTGAAGGCTTTTTAATATGCGTACGTGACAGTGTAGCAATACTGCTTGCGCTGGCTACACGCTGAAGGGTAGAAGTTTTTTTACAAATACCACTCCAACGTAATTGAAGATCATGCTTTTGTTCTATCAAAGGTGATACTAATAAGTTATCGTTCGAAGCCTTATCCAAAATTTCAAAACATGACGAAAGCTGTTTTACTCTAGAAATGTTTTCGTCTATGGTTTGTTCAGTAACAGCTAAAAGTTCGTTTACTTCCATACAAATAGATTGTAAAACTTTGAACCATGAGTCAGACCCAAACTCTGTGATTACTGCTGATACGTTTAGAGATAGTGCTTCAAGTCGTTGATGCATTGTCTCGTATCGAGATTTCAAATCATTGATAGCATGAGGAAAATGATCTTGTAGTTTGAATTCCAAAATGTCAAATCTGGAAGGGATAAATTCTAAACTTGCCTTTAGAAGTTTTAGTTTATTCTGAACAAGATGAATATGAAAAACTTTTAAACTTGAAGATCTTGAACTAGTATCTTCAAGAACAGCGTCATTAGTAACAGGATATTTTTCAAGCATTTCTTGACAAGCATTCATTTCAGTATCAATCTCATTAAGAATTACATCATTGAATTCAGACCATTCTGCAGCAATTTTGAACCTCGCTCGTACATCAACAGCTAGTTTATGCGAACCTTTCCACTCTGTGATTGCCGTTTCAATTCTATTTGCAAAAGACATGAGAATATTGGTCTCCATTGAAGTCGTTGTTTTCTGTAAAATGGTACGGGACAAAGATGGTCCATTAGTTGTTGAAGGAGTCAAAGTGGTGAGTGGGTTTAAGCAAATACCAGAGCCATCATCTATCTTGAGTCTTTCAAGAACAGTCATAAAGTTTTCTAAAATTGCGCTAGAATCTTGTAAACAGTTGAATATTGCTGTAAATTTGGGTTTTTGTCTATAGAATTCCAAAACTTCAACCTCAAAGAACATTGCAGACAAGCATTGGTTAGCTTCATTGAAGAAGTCAAGTACTAGAGTAAGGGCATCCACCAAAATTTCGATTTCTTCTCGTTCTTCTGAAGTGCGACAGGCATCTAAGAACGTTTTTGTGTGGAAAGGTATGATTGTATTCAGGTTATCCAGAAAAGATACCGATATTATGGACCTGATAGTCCGCTCTCGTTTAGAAGCAGCGACCATGGTACTAGGTCAATATTGGTGATGCAAAATAAGAGCAGAAAATTTCTTATATGTGGCGGTCAGGGACAGAGAAACGAAGAATGCAAGAAGCACAAGAATGGAAAAGAAAAAGATTATATACTCCCTCGATAAAAAATAGCTGCATTATTGATGGAAAGGGAAAAGTTAAATTTTTGTGTGCAAACACAAACGCTTTTAAGCTAGTACATAGCTGAGAATGTAAAAGGGTTTAACGAATCTCACAAGTTCATGTATTACTGCCTAAGATATGACCTGGCTTGAACAAAAATCATCTCTCGCATGATTGAAAAGTTCACTATCAGGCAAAGATGAGCCTTGGAGTTTTAGATCTGATGGCATTACCTGCTTTGAACTTTATCATTAAGATCCACCTAGAGCTCTGACCATCTATTGATAGCATCGTGTACTATTTAATCCTTCATGTTACAATATGTTAAAAAAACATTAATAGTGGACTTCCAATTTTGCCAAGTATCCATTGGTTTTATCATAGGTATTAGGAAAGAAAATCTTTAGAAAACCCTCCGATACTAAAATTTTATACATAATTACGTTGACTGTAATGAAAATGCATGAATAATTCGACTCGTTCTTTTTCTATTGCTTTGTGTAAAGTAGAAAATAGAACGTTACAAAAAATTACAATGAGACTCCATATTTATGTATTCTTAATAGATGCAGACCAAATGGCAACAAAACCAAGAAGCCTTGCATCTAGAACTTAAGAGTTTAAGATCTACTGAGCTCTTTCTATCTGTAGTCAATACCATTTCTTTGCTTTATTGTTATTGAATAACAATGATATCAAGTATAATTTGAAAAGTTGGCTCAATAATGCATTTTCCTTGAGACCTGCTTTTCCAATTTAATTTTCAAATTTATTGAATCTATTACAAAAAAAAAAAATCAAATTCAGTACTGATTTTTGCTTACTCATTTCTGTACTGCTAAAGCAAGCTCACCCTTCATATTCATGAAATAAACAATATCCAAGTTCAAAATTGTTCGAGTTTAGCAGCAGGAAAATTTACAAACGGTGCTTAAGGCAATAAATTTTTTTATTGAATTGAACCTCTTTACCTGAAAATTACCTCAAGAAATCACTAGATCTGAAATGCTACGAAAAAATCGAAAATCAATTTTTATATGGTGAAAACCAGCAAAGCTCGAATTGGCACGCAAATATCATACATATGGTCATCGAGATAACTTCAAGAAACTTTCAAGTTCAATCCAAATGCTAAAAAAAGTATAGCATATGGAAATGTGTACATTCTAGACAAACTAGATACAAAGTTTTAAGGATATGGCACTTTAAAAAGGCACTCGAGTATCCTCATTCATGCGATTGTTTTCTGGATGGACATCACAAAAAAAATAAAATAAATAAAAAATAATTTATAGATCAAAGCTACAGTAACTGATTTTAAGTACCAATGTATTTTATACATGCCCATTAAATGTATTTGATTGAACGAAACACAGCGTACATTTGTATTTGGGAAAGTATCGTCTATAAAAAATTCATGATAGTTAAGAGTTTAATCTGTAACATCTGAACTGGTGTCAGAGTCAGAATCACTGTCAGGGTTTTGAATGTCTTCAAGCTCAGGTATGGGTACTGTTAAAATGCAAGCGATACCCGAAATATCATCTAACTGTCTACCAGCCTCGTGAAATTCCGAATAAACAAGCACTTTACCACCATGGCTTTTGACATTATTCATAAGTTCTTCGTACTTTTTTCTTGTTTCAACATCTTCAGATTTCGCAAATTTAGTACTAATTAACAAGGTATCAATAGCACCATAATCATTGGCAGCTTCCACGTGTGCTGGACCATACCAGGCTTTGTTAGGATTTATCTCCATCATACGAAAAAACCTTTCAAGTACTGTGGATTGTTCAGCAAACTTTGTGTCTTTTAGCCTTTTTTCAACTTCTGGATTTTTTAATATTTCGTTCAAAGCATTTAAGTATCCGTTGGAAGAAGTGGTAACAAAAAATTTGGACTTGTTTTTAAGTAGTACCTCATCACTCTCTGTAGCTGCTCTTGAGGCCATGTAACTTTGAAATCCTTTTGCAAGAAACCCAGGTGAAGCCAGTATAACTGCTGTTATAATATCAAAGTTAAAATTTTTCACCATGGCATCATAAATGTGTTTGTAAAATCTTTCAATGGCATTTTCACGATTTTTGCCTTCAGCAGCAATAACTGCTTTTTTAGGTATACTAATCTCGACTTTTTGAACCATATGTGTCATATTTTCACTAAGAAGGCAAATGTGCGCAACACCTTCTTGCATGATAATTGCACCCACATCTGCTCGAAGCTCTGGTTTCGTTAAATTTTCTAATTCAGTTTTGTATTCTGGTTTCCAGTACTCTTTAACTACTTTGACTGGCTTTCCAAAAACTAAATTGAACGCGTGATATGACCCAAGATTAATGTCTTCCTGTTCGCTTATCACAGTACCTGAAATTCGAATGATCCCGTCTTCAACGCTTTCCAAACTCTTCTTTTCTAATCTCACATCTAAGTTGACTAATCTTTTTGCCGTTTCATTCTTACTACCAACCTTGATTCGTCTATAAGATGGTGTATTAACAATATCGCCTTCTTCCAGCATGTTGTAAATAGACCATATATCTTCTGAATCTTCCATTGTAAAAATGACAATTTCATCTTTTTTGTCTCTAATGAATTTCAAGCCTCGCATTTTGAATTTCAGCACGTAATAAAATTGTATAGTATCATTCAAGTTTCCATAAACTGTCGAATTATTCAAAAAAAAAAAAAAAAAAAAGGTTCCTACAGTGTTGTGTTAAAGCTGAAGAAAGGTATTTATAAACTTGGGACATTTATTATTTTCCCAACTGCTGTTGCCAAATCCCAAATCAACTTGAACCCATTTACATTTGATCAATACTCAATTTTTGATAGGTCCAACTTGCAACCCAACTTTTATAAGTAGCATGTCCAACACAGCTTATATCAAACCTAGGCTATAAAAACTTTGAGGATAGTAGCTAGTTTAATTTATTAGATTTGCTATTGTCGTACATAACATAAAATAACGTCGACATCAACATCAAGTAAAAGTTTTATGATTTTAATACACTATTAAATATTGATTTTTTAGAAAACAATACAAAACAAAACGCAAAAATTAAGAACTTCCTCCATCAATGAATTCGAGGAGAAGTGCATCGTTTTTCGAGTCTTCAAGTTTTATGATAGTATAACTGTTATCACCTCCAGTTAAACAAGTATGTTTTCTAGATCCCCAAGATACAGGTGTATCCTGATAACCATGAACACTTAGAGTAGCCCAAGAATTTTTAACAGAACACATTGAATTGAATAAATCAACGATATACTTCCTTGGAATCAGCCCGCCTGACCAAGTTAAAACTGTAATTGATGTTTTTTCGCCACTTACTTTTGGTTGCCTTCTAGAATACTGTGGTGAATATGAGCAAATATAGTTATCTACTATGTGGTCATCTTGAAGACAGTATGAATTTAGAGATACCAATTGTGTCCACTCATTTAATTGAACAGCCCACTCTTGTAATACTTCTTGATCATAATTTTTTTTTTCATCATCATTCAAAAATTTTGTTGATAACGAAGGTCTGACAAACTCTGGTATAGTCGTACTGATATTATCATATATCTGAATGTTCTTATTTATTATTGATTTTTCCAAATCAATAGCTTCCAGCTTGAAATAGTCTTCTATTTCAGATAGTAATGATTTGTCCAAGTCCTGAAACGCAAACCCAAATTCAATAACATCCGTCAAGGTATTTTCTAACGCCCAAAGTAACCGTTTTCCATCTCCTTTGTGTAATTCATACAAATCATACTGCTTAAAATATTTATCTGCACCATGGGAACTTTTTTTTGGTCGGTCAAATTTTCCTGTTAATCCAGCCCGTCTATAAGTTTCTGGATTCAGCGAGACATATAAGCTGTTATCTACAAGTGCAAATGAGTTTTCGCAATCTAATTTGGTCAGAGATACAAGTGACAGCTTATTCCGCATTTTTTCAGAATTTGTTTGAAAAGGACCTTTAAAGAAATGCTTTAATGCGCACTTGGCTTTGTAGTACATGATTAGATCATTATTGACCGTTTTCCATATTTCGTTGGTCTTGGAATAAATTTCAGATGGACATATTAGCTGAACTTTGGTAGCAAAATTGTGAGTCTGAATGCATTTATGTATCTTTGATAATCGTGGTTTCTTTGGTTTCGCATGATCTAGCTTGGGTTTTTTGGTAGCAGGTTCTGAGTCGTCCTCTGTATAACTTTTTAAAGGTATCTCAGCAGTGTCTATAGTTAGTATACATCGTGTTTGAGGCGAGTTGGATTGTGCTAAAGGTACCATATTTCTATCCACACCTATGGCATCTGTTAATTGGTTTTTCAATGCCACAGATTTTTATTGTATAAGAATTTTGGAACTTTCCTATTTTCTGTGAACAATTATCTCCCAACTTACAAATAAATTACAAGATCAAAATCACGTGAACGCATAAAAAACGTATAAATTTTTTGAAAAATTTCCAAATACGGAAAAAAGTCACATGAAAAGACGAAAAAAATACCCGAGTCTACGTTTGAAGCTACGAAGGACGACTCATCCATGAAAGTATGGAATGAAGTTCATTTTGTTAGATCTTTCTTTCTTACACACCACAATACATGATGACTTTTCCTACGCTTGAATCTGAAGACGAAAATCCTTTTGCTAATCTTGTTCAGAATCAAAAAATTGTTATTCTGCCCAGCGTGACGCTCGAGGCAGGAGATATTTTGCGAAATGTGCAAGTCGCTTATAAAACATGGGGAAGGCTCAATGAAACTAAAGATAATGTCATGGTGATATGTCATGCCCTTACTGGTTCTGCAGATGTTGCAGACTGGTGGGGCCCATTACTAGGCCCTGGAAAAGCTTTTGATCCATCTAAGTTTTTCGTAATCTGTCTCAACTCATTGGGATCACCTTATGGGTCTGCGTCGCCATGTACTAAAGACAGTGAAACAGGCAGTTACTATGGACCAGAATTTCCATTAGTCACAGTAAAAGACGACGTAAAAATTCATAAGATGGTGCTAGATGATCTAGGTATTTCTAGTATTGCAGTTGTTATTGGTGGCTCTATGGGTGGAATGCTTGTATTAGAGTATGCTTACCTTGGCTCCGAGTATGTTCGTTCTATTGTTCCCATAGCTACATGTGCAACTCATAGCGCATGGGGAATTTCATGGGGGGAAACACAGCGGCAGTCTATTTACTCGGACCCTAAGTATAATGATGGTTATTATACTTTCGATGATCCTCCTATTGTAGGTTTAGGTGCTGCCAGAATGGCAGCAATGCTAACCTACAGATCTAGAAATAGTTTTGAATCAAAATTTGGGAGAAATCTTCCTGATCCAACAAAACACAAGGGTGCTAAAGTTGGAGCACCTGGTCTTGGATCTAGCGATATACTCAGAGCACCAATTAATTCGTCAGAAGAAAGATGGCTGATTCATAATCATGGTCATCAACAGGGCAGAAAACTTAAGCTCAACCGAAGCGACAGTTCCGGAAGTACCAGTTCAGATAGCTCAACACTCACTAATAGTGAAGGTCGAAAGCCACAAACTTTTTTTACTGCGCAAACTTATCTTAGATATCAGGCTGAAAAATTTGTAAAGCGTTTTGATGCTAATTGCTATATTTCAATTACAAGAAAACTTGACTCTCATGATGTTTCTCGTGGTCGTACAGATACTATTGAAGAAGCCCTCGCAATGATCAAACAACCTACATTAGTAATTGGTATTTCATCTGATGGTCTTTTCACGTTTTCTGAACAGGAGCGTCTTGCACAAAGCATACCTAATTCAACTCTTCATGAGATTAAATCGCCAGAGGGTCACGATGCATTTTTATTGGAATTTTCAGAAATCAACAAGCTGATCATTGGGTTTTTAAGAACTCACCACAAAAATATTCTTGAACGCGACGGGATATCTTGGGAGGAAGCTGAAGGTGAAATTAACCAAGTTTCAAAATCTAGTTTGTTTGGTGAAGCTGAAGCTGAAGATTTGGACGTGACTAATTGGTAGTTCCTTGACAATAGGATATTTTACCTGGAGTAGTTTGAATTTTAGGATTTGTAGCTACCTGATCGATAACTTGAGCACTTTTGGTTGCAAGTATTGATCTATGTCAATAGTCACTGTTTTTACTGACCTTATCACTATATTTTTATCATCATATAATTCACTAGCATATCACAAAACTATTATCACTTGATGACAGGCTTTCATCTACAATTTACATATTTGACCTATAGGCATCAATTAATTAAGTACCGAGATTATTTATGAAAGTCCCTAATTTCCATAATAGCAGGTAGTAGAAATCGATGAGAAAAGAAAAAAAAAAAAACTATATTTGAATTTATCAACTTCACTAATAACATTATTCACAATTAATAGTAAATAAATGGTATTTATTTAGTACTTGAATACTTGGTCTTTAGAAAAGCCCAAATCTTTAAGAGCACCAGTAAGCTCACCTTGATCAGATGGCGAAACTTTGGCACCGCTGATAGACTTATACAAAGGAGGGGGGCCACATACAAACACTTTGACATTTTCATGATCTGGTCCAAACAAGTTCTTCTTCAGATATTCCTTAGAAATGAACCCAACCTGACCTCCATTTTTAGACCATGTATCAGCATCTTTAGGCTTGTCTACAAAGAAATGAAATTTGAATTGAGAAGGATTTTTCTTTTCAAGAGCCTTCAACTCATCCTTAAGAAGAATATCATCTTCAGAAACATTACCGTAAAACAATGTTACTTTTGTTTTATCATCAGGATTCTTGTCAATGGTGTGAATCAATTGATATAATGGAGTGATACCTGTTCCTCCGCCAATCAATCCAACTTCAGAATGTTTGTTGGCTTCCCAAGGATATTTAGAAATTGGCCCTTTGAAAGAGACTGTATCATCTTTTTTAAGACCAAAAATATGGGAGCTGAATTTACCATCATCATACTTTTTAATAATCAATGTAAACTTACCAGGTGTTTCAAGGTCAGAAACAGGAGTATATGGTCTAATTACTGGCGAACCTTTTTCAGTGATATACTTAGCCATGACACAAGAAGTATAGGTCAAACCTAGAATGCTATCACCTGGCAGGTCAAATGTAAATTTTTTGACATTGTGCGAAAGGGTTTTGATGTCAGATAGCTTGAAATCGACCCATTGATCATCGCCTTTGAGAGCACCTTTTCCTTCCAAAGAAATTTTGTTCTTACTGTTATAATAATAATAGCCTGCTACTGCAGAGAGACCAATTGCTGCAGGTAAAACAAAGCTGTTAAATGAATCTTGTTTGACTCTTGTTGTTGAAAAAGATCTTGTACCAGATGGTCCAGAAGGAATTGCACGCTTTAATGCTGATCTGAAAGTAGTATTAATCATAATTAAAAGATGAATGAGAGTTCAAAGAGAAGAGAAAAGAGCTTTGAAAATATGTTACGTAGAGCGGAAAGTATATAGAAGTAAGAAGGTTTCCAGTGGATGGAGAATTTATATTACTGAAGTTGGACCCAAGACAGTCTGGTCAGCAACATCATTAAAGCAATTGCCTCACTACTTCCATACAGCAATTTTTATAATGAATGATCTCATTCGTCTCGAACTGTGAATTGAGTTTGTTGCTTACTAGCCTGAACCTTCCATGCCCAATTTCTGAAATTTTCATATCAACTTCCGTACCCTATAATCTGGGGTACTAGCTTACAGTAAATATATATATATATATTTATAGAAACTATTAAACAGGTTTTAGTCCACAATCATTTTGTTAAATTTAAAATAATACATCAATCTTTTTCAAGAATTTTCTCAAAGATTTTAATTTACACGAATTCATCGAGTAGCAAACCCGAATAATCAAAAATTACAAACTGCTTAATTGTGATTCAACTTTAATCAATAGAAAATATTGTGAGTGTTTATATTTCACCAAGTTTATTTGAAATACTGTTAGACAAAATTGTGTTTGTTGGCTTGTCTTTTATAAGTTATAATTTTTATCATTTCCTAGGGAAATTCACTAAAACTACACCTATAATGTAAGTGTCAATATATGTTGTGTCTAGTAGAATTGTAAGAAATATGGAATCATGAAGAATAAAAAATTTGACTTCACTTATAGTTAAAAGTTTTGAACTAGTTGAAATCTCTACTTTACTAAAAATTATGATAAAATCATGATCAAAATATAACCAACCAATAAATGTATATATATATTTTCGGTTTAGATTTGTCCTTACTTTACTAACTAGTACGAAATTACCAAAATACTCGAACAAATGTAAAGATTGATATATGATAATAGAATGATTCTGTATTTTAGGTGCTGCAAGCAATTGTACCTTATAGGCTGAAACCCTTAATTTCGGTGACTGATTGTTGTAATAAATGCCTTATTGATTTAAGGATTTAAGAAAAAAAAATTAGTTTACTATATGACTATATGTAGAACGAAATTCACCTAGTTTCCAAAAAAAAAATAAGATTTTAATGAGCAGCTCAAAAGAGTTGCAAAAGATGAATTAGAAATGAAAAGAAACTGAAAACCATGAAGATAGCTTTAAAACCCTTGCTTGAATCAAATAAGTTATATCAAATGAAACTTTTGAAATCAAGTTTTGTGAAAACAGTTGTAAAAAATTGTCCGCTTCAAGTATTACTAAAAGTATTAAATCATTATTTCTAAGATGAAATATATGTCTTAAAATAGCGGATAAAAACTATTTTTTTAAAATACTGATTTAGAATCTATGAACAAAGACTTGCCATTAATAAATGTAAAATTGTTGATTTAGAAGTTTTGGCCAAAACTGCAGTAATAAATTGTTATAGTAGGTAGACTTTTACAATTTTGAAAAAAAAAAAAAATAATGCTTGATATTTTTAATTCTAAAAGCTGGTATACTTATTTTAATAACATTATTTTGGTTCTTATTATTATTTAATTTCGTACAACAAAAAACACAAGTTATCACAGTTAATTTCAATATTTGACCATTTACAATTGGTTATTACTCAAAATAATTGCAATATTGTTTGTTAAATATTGTATTTGTACTTTATCAATATGAAAAATGAAAACATAGCTTGATAGAATCAAAAAATTAATAAACAGCTATTAATGATATTATTAAAACTGAATGTATCAATTGCTATCTGCTCTTAATAGTAGCACCTTTAATCAAAATTCTACAACTTTTACAAAAATTCATATGCTTCAATTTCCAACAATTTGAACTTTATTAAAAACAAGTAATCTTGAATCATTGTCAATGCAAAAGTTATTAAAATATTTTTCTTGTGAGAACATTTATGATTTTTAGATAATTAAGGTAAAGAGTTTACAAGTTCAAGGGAAATCCAATAGAGATTCAAGTTAGAAACACCCTTACCCAAACCATTATAATTTTCTAAAGAGCAGAAACGGTTAATGCTATTGTAAGGATTGATGGTGTATACCTCCGCTCGGTGATTTATTATTTATGAAAAGTTGAATATCTTATTCATGTCGTCTTCCAGTACCGATATCTCTTCATCAAGTCAAGATCTGTCCTCTGTCGAACAAGAGCAAGCCAATCATTATGAAGAATTAAAAAAGTTTGCACAAACTCAGAGACTCAACATGGCTCCTGTACCTCGAGTTTTTCTAACTATTCTTGCCGGTTCTACATATGGATTCATGTCTGGTTTTCATGGTAATTTTAAGCTTGCAGGACTTCGCTATCTTGCACAGAATGCCCACAGATTACCAATCACAAAGGGTGGATGGTATTTTTATCACAAGCGCAAAAACTATGTGGTTTTAAAAGATGCCTTAGGTGGAGGAATTAAAGGAGCTTTGAAGTTTGGACTTGGTACCACTATATATTTTGCTACAGAAGCATCAGTAGACGAGCTTAGAGGCGGAGGAGAAAATATGGATTTTTTATCAACAGTTACTGCAGCTACAACTTTAGGGATTGGATACGCTAGCATAAAAATCAAAGGACTTAGATCAAAGGTTTTAGCTGTTAGAAATGCTGTTGCTTTTGGCCTAGTGATAGGATTAGTCCAGGATGGATTACGATATGCTAGAGGCAACGATATTTGGTACCTGCCAAAGCATGAAAACAGCACCATAGAAACGACAACTGATGTAAAAACATAATCAGAAATATTGTTGTAGTTTGTAAATAGTAAAAAAAAAGCTTAGAATATAATTTAAGATCTTTTTAGGAATAATAGTTATTCAGTTTAACTTTACAGTTTGTTGCAATTCCAAATGGTAGTTTTATTATCAAGCTATGATAATAAGTTATGGTTTTTAAATTAACTACATGAATACCAAATAAGTCATCATTTTAATTAGGAAAAAGTCTTGATTAAAAAAAGTTACTTTTAAACAGACAAAACTAACCATTGAACGATAGTCAACTTTCTATGGTTTTCAATTATTGGTCACTGCTTTGCCTAAAAATGTGCGGCACTATCGTATCTACGGCTCAAGAGATAGTGACGAGGTTCCTTTTATATGTATTTTTCTCCCGACAGAAACCTTTCTTCTTCTTATCACTATTCTAAATCAAAAAGCAAAAATGAAACTTTTGTACACTTCTACTTTAGCATTAGCTACAATTGCTAATGCTTTTTCACTTCAATTAGCAGCGGACTACCTACACGAGAACTTGGTAGTTCCTGGTCAAAAAGTTTTGTCAAGTCCTTCTGCTTGGACTGCTAAATACTATGGTTTGGACTGGAAGTCAGTTGAAGACCATCTTAAATTGAATCCAGTTTCTAACACCAAATCTGACTCTAAATGGGACTTTGTCGTCAAGTCAGAGCGCACTCCCAATCATCAACTTCGTGTAAAAAAAACACCAGAATCTCTTGGTCTGGACACTGTTAAACAATATTCTGGATATTTAGACATTGAGGATGATACGAAGCATTTATTTTTCTGGTTTTTTGAATCTAGAAACGACCCTGTTAACGACCCAATTTTACTTTGGCTTAACGGTGGACCTGGCTGTTCGTCAACCACCGGTATGTTGTTCGAATTAGGCCCCGCGACTATCAGCCCTGAGTTGAAGCCTATTCGCAATCCATATTCTTGGAACAATAATGCTAGTGTGATTTTCCTTGATCAACCTGTTAACGTTGGGTTTTCTTACTCAGAAAAAAAAGTTGGCTCTTCGCGTGCTTCTGGTGTAGATGTTTATGCCTTGCTAGAGTTATTCTTCTCGAAATTCCCCGAATATAACAATGGACTGCATATTTCTGGTGAATCATACGCAGGTCATTATATTCCTGCTATTGCCACTGAGATTTTAAGTCATGCTGACCGTAGCTTCAGTCTTGAATCTTTGCTTATTGGTAACGGTATCACGGATCCTTTGCACCAATCTCCTTCATACAAAAAAATGGCCTGTGGTGAAGGTGGCTATAAGTCTGTACTTAGTGAGGATGAATGTGATAATTTGGATAAAATGCTTCCAGTAGCTGAAAAGCTTACCGAAGCTTGTTACAGATTTGATAACGCTTTCACTTGTGTTCCTGCTGTCATTGCAGATAACCAACTCTTGGAACCTTATGTTAAGACTGGTCTCAATGTCTATGATATTCGAGGACCTTGTGAAACAGATGGTCCTAATTGTTATGAGGGAATTGGCTACGTGCAAGAGTATCTCAATCTTCCTGAAGTTCAATCGGCAATTGGAGCTGAAGCAACAGAATTTGAAGACTGTGCTGAAGCTGTAGGTGTTTCTTTCTTGTATACAGGAGATGGTGCAAAGCCTTTCCACAAAGATGTTGCCGCTGTACTCGAAGCTGGCGTTCCAGTTCTTATTTACGCTGGTGATAAAGATTACATCTGCAATTGGGTTGGACAAGAACTTTGGTTGAAGGAATTGGAGTGGTCTGGTCAAGATCTTTATAATTCCAAAACTCGAAGTTTGTGGTACAGTGAAACTACTGGATCTCCTGCTGGAGAAAAGAAGAGTTCAAAGAATTTAACATTCCTTAGAGTATACGATGCTGGACACATGGTTCCCCACGATCAGCCTGAAAATTCCTTGCAAATGGTATCAGAGTGGCTTGCTGGCACATTGTAAATTCATAACTAGTCATTAGGATTTGCAATTAATCAATATAATAGGAATTTAAAACAATTTACTTATAAATTATTCACAAAGCATACTGAATCATTCTAGAATGCTGTAGTATATGGAACTTTTATTTCAACTTCATTATTTAACCAATTGTTTTGGCCAATAAATATGTACAAATAGTCTTGATTTGTATCTAAACGCTTTTTTTCCTTCTTAAAGCTTTATCAGCTTCCCACACACCTCTGTCGACCACAGCACCAACAGTAAGAACTCCACCAATAATCGAACAAACTCCAGTTAAAAATTCTCCAAATGACTTTTTTCGCTGTTCTCTATTGATAACTTTCATAGGTGAAATATCATATGAAAAGTAGACACCAGGAATGCCACCTCGAAGGTGCAAAGTATGAGGATGATCTTCATCTCGTCCGCCAGCTCTGCTTCTTTCATGAGAAGTCACGCTGTATGTGTTTGTATCGATAATAGTTCCACTCAACCGTTGATAAGTTACTGCAACAACCTTAATAAAATATTGAAACGTAAAATATTTGGAATCAGTTTGGTGAGAAGTCCCGTCCAAGGGATTTGAAAGTTCTTTGACAGAAATGTCACTTAAAGGTTCACCGAATGAGAGATGATTAATGATATGCTCAAAAGTGTAAGGAAGATCTTTTCTGTTGAATAAAGATAGATCGTGAGCATGTTGCTGGCCATCCTTGGAACTAATAGGCGAACCAGGAGCAAAATGAAAGTTGCCAACGACCTTATTGACTTTAACATGTCCTGCTATGTTACATCCCTCGTTCTTACTCTCTTCGACCTTTTCTTTATACTTTTCTAAATCACATTGTTGGATCCCACTCCCGTCGTGAAAGGCCCATCCTACTTCCATGTAAGCTCGTCTAACATCTTCGCATGTATTACAACACTTCTTTTCATTTTCTAAGGCTGCACCCCAGCAAGACCCACAGTAATCTGGTCCTTTGTCAGCATAAAGTGCTTTAATTCGCTTCTGTTCTTCAGTTTCTTCTCCGTTAAATGCAACATCCAAAGATTCAATTTTATTTCCTGCTTGATCTAACCGAGTTTTTTGAACGCCATGGCTAATACCAGTCTGTGCCTCACCGGACACATCGAGAATATCCATTGTTAAAACATCGCAAGGGATATGCGGGAAAGTGATATCAAAGTTTATAACCAATTTATCTCCTCGAGCCTTGTCTACAACTAATTCAGGACGGTACTCTATTCTGCGGTAATCAATATATTCAGATATGGTTAAATACAGAATGAGAAGTGCAGATACAATTGTTACCACGCCGCCAGATGCTGTTCGAATTCGAGCATCCTCCACAGTTTTCGAGAACACATCAAACGAAAGAAGGTTCTTTGGCGGCATTTCTAAGTACAAATAGTATAATTTGAAAACAGTTGTTGTATAGAGAAGATGCTGAAGGATGGAAAGGAACTAACACGTCTTCCATAAGAAGGATATGAGTAAGCAATTTGGTAACATAACAAAACATTTTGAGCAGCAGGCTGCGGCTTTGAACTGAAAGAAACCAGTAGCACAGGCTAAACACGATACGAAGCGTCATGCAATTATAATTCCTGAATAATATGGAGATCTAGTATAGGTATCTAAGACCGAACAGTTCTCTACTCACTAACAATATTTCTTAAAATTTATCGTGATTTTTTTTATTTTATTTTATTTTGTTTTGTTTTGTTTTTTTGATATGATTCGGATTAAATTGTTTTTTTAGCAACCCCGGATAAATCACCCAATTCTTGAAATCTGGAGTCCCCCCAGTGATGTAAAATCAGATTTCATAACAATATGTACTGCATAAATATGTTAATTATTTTGAAATTAATCACTATATATTAACAATATATTACATCTCCCCACACACAGGGAGAAATTTCAAAGCGTCTCATCCAGTGTCCAGATATATATATTCCGGCTGATAGCTTCAATTAAATTTTCATATCTTCTTTTTACACACTACCAAACAATGTCAAATCCTGAATCAATTCTTGAAAAGTCTTCTATTGAAGAAATTTACCCTCTAGCATCTGAAGCAGAGCTAAAGCTCCAGCATGAGAGGTACTCAGCATTTATTGCCAAATTCAAGACTCTATATGGAACTAATCCTGATATTGGTGTCAGAAGTCCTGGAAGAGTTAATTTGATTGGCGAGCATGTCGACTATTCCCACTTTTCTGTACTCCCTATGGCTGTGGATAATGATATGATTATGGCTGTTTCATTTAGCAAACCCTCTGGTGATGAAGCTACCATAAAACTAGCAAATGTTGATTCCACAGACTTCCCTTCTCGTACTTATTCATTGTCAACTGATCCTTCAAAATATGTCGAAATAAACCCAAATGTCAGTGATTGGGGTAATTATTTTAAGTGTGGCGTGGTTGTTGCACAAAAGTTTCTCGTTTCTCGTGGTGCAGAGTTTGGAATAGAGAAAGTCGAATTGTTGAAATCAATGAACATTCTAGTCACAGGTAACGTACCTACAGGAAGTGGTCTCAGTTCATCAGCTGCGTTCGTGGTTTGTGCAACTCTTAGTGTACTACTTGGATATGGGTTTAAGCCTACTCGCAAGCTCCTGACAGAATTGTCTATTCAGTGTGAGCAACATGTTGGTGTTAATTCGGGAGGAATGGATCAATCCGCATCTATATACGGTGTTGCTGACCATGCATTGTTTGTCACATTCAAACCTACATTAACTGCCACACCTTTTTCTTTCTCTTCAGCTATCCCTACAGATTCTCAGCAGGAACCATTTTCATTTGTTATCGCTAATTCTTTGGTAGTTTCGAACAAGCATGAAACTGCTCCCACAAACTACAATTTAAGAGTAGTTGAAGTAACTCTTGCTTCATTGGTACTTGCTAAACATCTTGCTGATAAAGCTGGAAAAAACATTACAGATCCTTCTCAGCTTCTCCCTCCAGATGGAAATCTTCAAGCTGGAACTTTGAGAAATGTATTAGAACTTGTTTACCCTGGTGAAGGTTTCGGTGATGACGCTCTTGATCGTTTCGTCGGTTCTATTTCTAAACTTAAGTCGTTGGAAGATCTCGCAGAAAAAGTTCTTTCTGCAACAGAGGATTTGCCTGATGGCCACAGTACAGAAGCAGTTGCCAAAATTCTTGGAATTACGCCCAAAGAACTCGTTTCTCGTTATATGACTACATATCCGGTTCGCTATTCTGCCTTAAGGCTTCGTAAGCGTGCGGTCCATGTATATTCTGAATCTGCTAGGGTCTTTAAGTTTTTAAATACTTTGAACACTCCTCCTACAGGAAAATCTCTCACTAGCGCTCTTGGTGATATCATCAATGAGTCGCACGAATCTGCTATTCATTGGTTTGAAAATTCACATCCGACTGTTGATAAGCTCTGTGAAATTGCGCGTGCCAATGGTGCTGCTGGAGCTAGAATTACAGGTGCTGGTTGGGGAGGTGCAACTGTTCAAATTGTACCCTCAACAAAAGCTGATTCTTTATTGTCTGCTCTGAAAAAAGAATATTATGCTAAGGAGTTTCCAAATGCTAAGAAAGAAGACGTGAACGAAGCTTTGATTCTTTCAAAGCCTGGTAATGGAACGACAATTTTGATTGACAATTTTTTCGATAGGGTTTAAGTATTGATATGAGATTTGACGTATTTTCTTTAATTTGCTTATTTAGTATATAGATAGAAAAATGTTTTCTTAGTTGACATAGACTATAAATGTTTAGTATATTTATTAGATAAAATATACCATGGAATTACCGATTGGTGAAATTTAGTTGTTCAAAAACTTGAATTTAAAAAGCGCCACGCTGTTGAATTCCATGAGAAATATAGATATATATAGTTGTATAACACATCTTTTTGATTCATTCATTGCATATATTATTTTAATATAGCTTTTAGATGTAGAAACAATAAATTCACTTTCTATCTATTGAATTCAAATTTCAGGTCTTGAGTATTTGCAATAAAATAAAAGTTTTTGAGTTTTGAGAATAGCTAGTTTACTACTATTTTTAAATAAATATAAATTAGAAATAAAGCAACAAAAAAAAGTTTGGAACGGTATTTGTTCTTTTAATAACAATAAAATCTTAAATTTCAATTTTTTTTAATTTGAAGATCAGTATCAAATGAATTATATTTTGTGATGATAAATTGAAAACAGTATCATAAAGATTTCAATCAATCCGAATGAATTATTATACCTAGTGCTATTTTTTTAATACTTTACCATCAAAAAAATGTATCTTTAAAGTCTAACTATTAAAAAAATTTAAAGTAGAGCTTTCTTGTATTCATACATATTTATTGAATCACTGCTCTTTATTTTGTTTTTTTTATTTTATTTTATATATATATTTCTTTCATTTAAATGAGAATTTGACAATAAATTTGTTTAAAAGTATTTAATAATTTTAAAGTAATAATACTTTAAGATAAAAACAGTGAATCTTTGTTTTTACATATCACAAGTTTTTTAATTGTTGAAACGAATTTACACTGTGTTAAAGATATTGTTAGTTGGTTTTTTCGGGCTGCTGGGCCTATAAAATTTTGTACGAAAACATTATCACAGTGTGATACAATAAGATTTTCCATTAAAGTAAATGATAGCTGCTTCAAAATTTCAAATTATCGTCTCTAGGCAAGTATAAATACGATTACAGCTATCTTGAGTATGATAGGAATTTGGTTTAGATCATAGCAAAAGAAATAAATGAGATTAAAGATCAAAATTTTAAATCGAGCATTGTTATATAAGTAATTTTTTTTATATTTTGGTAACGCTCTGATAAACCGTTACAAAAGTTGAAATAATAATTTTGGAAATATTTTGATTCATATTCGCTTAAAAGATGTCAACTCTTTTTTTTTTTTTCAATTTCCGAATGCTATGAATAAGTATCCGAATCACTTCCCGTTTCATGAGTCAAATCGTGTTTGACACAAACGGTGCCATTGATTCTAAATTTTTACAAAACAATAAATGTGAACCACCTCATATCTTTCGTGCCACAATTAATTTGCGCATTAAGAGAGCTGTTTTAATATTGATATTGAAAGCACCATTTAAAGTCTTGAATATCCTCTCAATAGTAATCTTAATAATAGTTTAAAAAAATACTTACGGAAATATTCAACAAATATACCTGCTTTAGCTTATATAGCAATTTTTTTTTGTTATTGGAAATGAATGAGAATTCAAAAGACACTCTTGTCGTGAATCAAGCTCCAGGAGAAACAATAAATTCTTCGTGGGTTAATACTAATGAAATACAATCTTTACACTTGTCAGATCCACCACTTTCCAAGTCTCAAATGGAAGCAGCACCAAAGCCTCCCTATTCAGCATTTTCAGTTGGAAGGCGGCGGACAATTCTAGGAATTGTAACTGCAGCAGGATTTTTGGGCCCTTTAGGTGGAAGCATTTATCTTCCAGTTCTTCCAGAATTACAACGCGACTTTGGTGTAGGAGTAGCTGCAATTAATGGCACTGTAGCCGTGTTTATGATTGTTTTTGCTGTTGCACCATTAATGTGGGCTTCATGGGCTGACTTTGGTGGAAGAAAATTTTTATATCTTGTGTCTCTTGTTATTTTTATTGCGGCTTGTATTTTACTAGCAGCAGTACCAGCTCATATTGCTGGTTTGTACATATTAAGAATTGTTATGGCTTTTGGTGCGTCCAGTGTGCAAAGTCTAGGAGCTGGAACTGTGGCTGATGTGATTGAGCCTAAAAATCGTGGTAAAGCTATTGCATTATTTATGCTAGGTCCACAATTAGGCCCTATCTTGGGTCCTATATTAGGTGGTGCTATTAGTTCTAATGGTGAATGGAGATGGATTTTTGGATTTTTGGCGTTGGTAGGAGCTGTTACGTATTTGATTATTCTGTTTGGTTTACCAGAAACGCTTAGATGCCTTGTCGGTAACGGAGAATATATAAAGCAAGGTAACTGGTTTGTTCCTCCTCATATTCGACAGAAACGTCTTATTGATGAAAATGATACAAAATTTCCGCGCCCCCCAAAACCAAGTTTGAGAGCATACTTGCGTCTCATGGCGTATGCACCAGTTACACTAGTGTCAGTAAATGCTGGCTTACTGTTTGCAACTTATTATGGTTTGGCAGTTACGTTGTCACAAAGGCTTCACGAAGATTATCATTTTACCACTGCTCAAACAGGTGCAGCATATCTTGTCCCCGGATGTTCTCTTGTTCTTGGATCATTGACTAGTGGAAGACTGTCAGATATTTTAAGAGCAAAGTATCAAAAACGTTATCCTGATCGGCCAATTATTCCAGAATTAAGACTGCCTTTGCAAATATTTGGAGTTGTTTTGTCGATGGGTGGTATATTGGGATATGGATGGATGATTCATTTTCATAAGCATGTAGCAGCTGTGTTAGTATTTACTTTCTTATCGGGATTTGGTATGACATGGGTTTTTGTTACCAACACAACCTATCTCACAGAATGCTCTCCAGGTCAGCCTGCAAGTTTGGTTGCTATTGCTTCATTTTTTAGAAATATGGGAGCAGCTATTGCTTCATTTGTTATTGAGCCTTTGGTAGATAAGATGACTTTTGGTTGGTGCTTCACAGGCTTAGCGCTGATAGATTTGTTTTCAGTAGGAATGGTTATTGCATTGATGGTTAACGGACCTAAATGGAGATCTAGACTAGAAGAACAAAAAATTGCTGCACAAGCTCCATCTTCTCTTCCTACTGCTGCTTCAACAGAAACTGTAACTTCTCCGATTCAAGAAAAAGCAGATTTAGAAAAGGTCTCAACAGAAGGTCATGAAAGAAACTTGAGTGTCGAAAAATCTACAAGTCCTGATGTTTAATACAAGTATTACATTAAAAGAAACTTGTATCTTTGAAATCGCCACACCATTATTTTTATGTTTTGTAAAGACGTGATTCATGATAATTAATTTGTAAATTACTTAAATTAGCATGACTACTGTTTTTTTTTCCAAATTTTTGAACTTAATAAAATCAACTGCAAAATATATGATAAAATAAGCTAGCTCGTGGAAATATTTCTGGCAATTCTATAGTATCAATGATTAGTCGCTATATTTTTTAAAGAGGATCGAAGCATTTGTGCCTCCAAAACCAAAACTGTTTGTTAACGCATATTTTAAACCTGTAACTTTCTCTGATTGCTGCCCTACGTAATTCAAATTTAGCCCTTCTTCCAAATCATTTAAATTTAGATTGAGAGTTGGAGGAAGTTCACCTGTGTGCAAAGCCATTACTGTGAAAATAGCTTCAACAGACCCAGAAGCTCCGAGCAAATGGCCAATAGCGCCTTTTGTTGAAGAAACTCGAACATCCGTTCCAAAAAGCTTCTCAATTGCAGCGCTTTCAGCCTTGTCGCCGATTTTAGTAGAAGTTGCATGAGCATTGACATACCCTACTTCTTTTGGATCAATCCCAGCTTGTTTTATTGCCATCTTCATTGCTCTGTACGCACCAGCTCCGTTTTCAGGTGGTGCTGTAATGTGATGAGCATCACCTGAAAGTCCATATCCAACAACTTCTGCATAAATTTTAGCTCCTCTAGCTTTTGCATGCTCGAGGTCCTCTAATATCATGATACCTGATCCTTCGCCCATAACAAACCCGTTACGAGAACGATCAAAAGGTCTGGATGCTGCTTCAGGATCTGAAGTTGTAGATAGAGACTTTGCTCGCGCAAATCCTGAGAATGCAAGAGGGTGTAAAGTAGCTTCAGCAGAACCTGCAACCATTACAGAAGCGGAAGAATCACGAATCAAACGAGTTGCATCACCAATAGCATGAGCGCCCGTCGTACAAGCTGAAGAAGGTGAAACGTTAGGGCCCTGGAAACCATAATGTATTGAAACGTTTCCTGCTGCCATATTATTGAGTAATCTAGGAATAAACAATGGGGACACCTTGCGGTGTCCACCAGCATTAAATTTGGTAACATTTTCCACAATATCTTCAAATCCTCCAATACCTGATCCAATGCAAACACCCGTACTTTCTAATTGGTCTGGTGTATTTGCTTGCCATTTAGAATCATCCAAAGCTTGTTTAGAAGCCGCAAGTGCGTATTGTGCAAATAGAGGGATTCGTCTAATGGAAATATCTTTGTCAAGATATATTGCGGGATCCCAGTCTGTAACTTGTCCAGCAACAGAGATAGGGCTTTTACTGAATGGAGAGTTTGCATCGTCAACAGGTAACTTTTTGATTCCTGATTTTGAAGCAATCAAATTTTTCCATACTGTAGATATTCCAATACCTAACGGCGAGACAATACCAAGACCTGTCACCACAACTCTACTCATATTTAGTTTTGGATGTGATGAATTTTGGCAAGAAGCTTGAGTCAAAATTGAATGTGGAGAAGAGCAAATTGTCGGATATCTGTACCCTCATTATATAATCAACTGTAAAAACTAAGATTTTTGAAATATTTGTGCGAGGCTGAAATTGTACAGAAATTTCATCAAATACTAGTACTAATTCAGAAACAGAACAATACTTATATTCAACTATTAATTAACAGAAATGCGAAATTTATTGATACTATTCGAAATCAAGTAAATAAACGTAAATCTAAGTTATAACAATGAAGATGATTTTTATCTCTAAAATGGTTAATTCTATACATTTTCATAATTTCAATATTTTGCTTAATTTGCACTTTGTGAGTTGTAAATATTTTTTTTGTCAAGGCTTTCCATTGGTACCAAGTTACACGATTGGAATAATATAGATTCACTGAAAATCAGTGTTTGCAACTATTTCATATTGTAAGTTCAAATAGATATCACTAGCTTTTAAGCTTTATTTTGAAAAATATAATGTTATTTGTAATAATAGTTTTTGAATTTTCGTCTCTTCATAAATCTAGTGTATAATGAAATAAAGTAATTTCACGAGAGAGAAAATTTCAATTGAATGAAACTGGAGTATATTCAATTTTTTAGTTACAAGTATAGGTAATTATTTATAGCAAAAAGTATAAATAAATAAGAATAGATTTTTAATACTTTTTCTCACTACTATAATGTTTTTAGAATGAAAATAGAATATTCATTTCGTTTATGCCCACTATGAAAAAATATATCAAAAATTGAAGAGTTTTCGGTGTGATAGTAAACTCAATATACCACTACTAGTTCTATTTTCACTTCTTTTTCAATTGCTATTCAGAAACCACAAATAGTAACAATTTAAATTAATCACGAAATCACCACTCTGGTATCACAAGTCCAAATCAGTTATAGTTAGGTTAAAGTTTGGTACCATCAATTCTATTTTCAAATTTGATGTGATGGGCTTCAGTGGATCACTTTTTTCACTATTATACACTACCAAAAAAAAAAAAAAAAAAAAAAAAAAAAAAAAAAAATACGTAGCAAATATATGAGTCTAAATATTGATTTTTATCTAATTAATTTGCAATTTCACTTAATGTTTAAATTTGTAATAGCGTATTGAAAATATTCTATTTTGACGGTGCCAGTAATCAAGCTTAATACTAATATGTGGATTTTTTTAACTAGAAAAATGTTGATAACATTTATTTTAAAAACTTGATCGAAACCAAATTTGCAAACCTGCTGTAGAATATTTGAACTATATAAAATTATTAAAAAAATGTGAACTATTTTCAGAATAATTCTTTATACTTGTTTTTGATAGTATACAAAATGACATCGTCAAAGTTTTATAGCATCATTAAATAACTATAATTATAGGATTACTTATTTTTCTATTTTAATAACATTTTAAATAATTTCATCTAGTGATAAATCAGAATATAATGGATGCTGTAAAGAATCTTTTTTGACTATAAAAATCAAGTTGATTCTTTCAATAATTTACTTTCGACATCAATCATCTTCATTTAAACCTGCTTTCTTAAAATTAAAAACTCACAATTCACAAAAGTTATACTATATTTACAAAAATTTGGAAATTTTCAAAAATGCAATTTTCTATCCTTGGTCTTACTGCTACTCTTTCCTCTATTGCTTTTGCAGCACCAACAGGAAAGTATTTTGGTTTAATTGTTATTCGTCCTAGTACTGAGTATCAAAATCAAGGTCTAACATACAACTCTGAAACAAACGAATTGAAGGTTGGCAGCTCCAACGGTACCGACTTTTCAGCTTTCTGGCGTCCTGACCATTTGGTAGCTATTCCCGAAGGTAAATTTATCAACATTGATTTTACCAGGGACACTACTCTGTATGCTCATGGAGGTGGTGTTCCATTTGACTTTGATGATAACGATGTTATGTCATTTAATGGCGACTCATCTTTTGTTTTGAGAGGTGATTCTGATGGAAAAAATGTTTTAGCCTACGATAAAAATGATCAAAAAGACGGTGATGTGGTAGTTCAACTCAGAGCTGTCACCGATAGTGGTAACTAATCAAATGGAGAAAAACCAATGATCTTTTGTTTTTAAACAGTCTTTTTTATATTGCTTAAATAGACTGATATTTTAAAATACCATTATCTTCAGGTGGAAATTCAAAATATAATAACCGAAATTATATATAAAAATATATTTAGTATCGATTGCCTATAGTTGCAAATATTTAACGAAACATTTTTATAGTCTCTTAGTACACAGTTTTAATAAACACAACTATTTTTTAAGCTACTATGAGAAAAACACATCAGTAAAACTTGATATGTCATTGAATTATATAATAAGATTGTCAATCTATTTTCAGATAATTTAATTGTAGTTGATGGATCAGAATTCTCAATGGCTTTTTTTCTATTACACTAATATAAATGCAGTCACTGATGTTCAGCATCACCCTTTTCTTGGAGTTTGTAGATGAATTATAATTAATAAATGAGTATTTATTCAATTAGTTTTTATGCCTATAATATATGCAAATTTATAAGTTATAAGTAGTTTACATTATTTTAAAAACATTTTAAAACCTGTCACAAGAAATCAATTTTGGTACAATGCATTTTGTATTACTTGAATAAAAGTTAGAACTATAAATATTTAGAGATTAACTATCTGTTTATCTTCTATATAAGTTTTGAGAATAGTGTTTTATAAAAAAACACTTCTATAGTTTGTTACCTGAAAGAATTAGATTTATTTGATATTAATTGGTGTAAATTTGTGTACCTATCAAAATTAACTACATCGTAATAGTTTACTATTTTTTTTTTGTAGAGTAGTAAAATTGGTAAAATAACTGGCGATTTATGACATTTGAGAAGTGGTGATTAATATTGTTCTTGTGATAGCAATTAACAGCTCCATGCAACCACCAAGTAAGTTCATACACTACCATTTGATAGCTCAATACATTCTTGGACTGTAGAAAAGATGTTGTGTTCACTCTTAAATCAAAATATGTTAGGTTTAATAAGTTAACTTCTTTGTGTGAATTGGCTTGCGATCAGTAATGGCATTTTGCATAACCTTAAACATCAAAGGCAGTGTTAAAGACCTTCCATGCACCCACAGTCAATTGTTTATTTTATTCCTTCACATTTCTCACTCTTATTCTATTTCTATTTCTAATTTTTTTCCACCGTAACCACTTTGCTCACAAGAAACAATTAGTCAAAAATGTCTGCAATAGTTAAGTACTTTGCCAATAAGGTATGAATTGATTGAAATGATACGGTTCTGATTATGCCTTTGTTAACATAAGAACCCTAGGTTTTTAAAGAAACCGTTGCAAATCGATTTGGAACAGAGGATCCTTATTATGAGATTGTGAGTAGAAAATAGAACAGCAAATGAAATTTTCGCAGTCTAACACCTTTCCAAAGATTGAAATTAAAAGCTTCTCCGGCAAAACTAAGACGAAAAGGATCCGTAAAACTCCTCCTTCAGAAGGTCTTTCTACAAATGATGTAAAGATTTTACAACGTGTATCCCGAAGAGCCTGGCATTTGGATGTCATCTTTTCAATGTTTGGTTACAGGTTAGGTTGGTCTTCACTTATTGGTGTTGTACCAGTGATTGGTGATATAGTTAATGTTTTTCTCAGTTTGACTTTAATCAAATTAGCCTATGCTGTTGATGGAGGGTTGCCGCCATATATTATTGCCCAAATGGTAGGTAATATTATTATAGACTTCGTTCTTGGTATCACACCAATCTTGGGAACTATAGCTGGTGCGCTCTACAAAGCCAACTCGCGAAATTCATTAGTATTGGAGAAATATCTCAAAGAAAAGGCTGCAAAGAATGTGGCTCTCGGATTGTATCTACGGGATGACCGAGGAAGACTTATAGAGCCTAATATTGTTACCGGAGAAGGTATTGGGAAAAATGGAGGAACTAGACGACAAAAGAAAACTGCTGCTAGTCGCGAAAGTGAATTGTTAGATAGTTCAAAAAACAGTATTGTGGAGTCTGAATACACGGCTGGTTTCAGTAACAGCAATGAGGGCGAATATAGAGAAAATGTCCCGAGAAGTCTAAACGTTTCGACTGGCGCTTCCACTGGAGCAAGTTCTTGGTCTGACTCTCAAGATTCTAATGCTCCACGAGCCCGTGCTGAAAATGAGCGTGTCCCGGGTGCACCTCATCCTAGGCAGCGACTCTACTCTTGATGGAGATTTAACCATGTTAAATTTAAATTCAAATCTATCAGTAGGAATCCATAGTTTAACTAAACTCAAAAACAATCATAAAATTAGCTAATACCAACTAACAAAACGTACATAAAAACAAGGCAAATCACATCCGCAAAGGCAATTATTTAAAGTGAAAAATTAAAAAAATTATTTATCTGTCTTCAGATACATTTCATTTGAATTTTGACGAGCATATACTGCTGGAGGAGTAGGGACACCACCTGGATGCTCAATCAGCCTCGATTGCAAAGCAAGAATATAATCTCTGAGTTGAATGTTTTCTTGTCTCAGTGCATCAATGGTATCTCTGCTGGTCTTCAATTCAGTAACTTTTGCCTCAAGATCTTTAATGTACAACTCCTTTCTCTGCCTAAACGCACGCTGTGCTTGTCTGTTCTGTTGCGCACGCTTAGTGTTAGTCAAAGGTCTACCTTGACGAGTAAGAGCACTGGCACCTGCTGCTGAAGAAGAGTCTCCAGACGCGACGGGGCTATGATGATCAGAAACTTCCACAGAAGCAGCCTTTGCTTGTTGTTGAGCCTGTTGCTGAGCCTGTTGCACTTTGGCTACAGCCAGAGCAGCGTCACTATTGAATCCAGAGTCGTCAGAAGTACCAGAAGCAACAGAGTGAGCTTGGCTAAATGAGGGATCGATACTAGTGCTAGAATCGATTAATGACTTGTTGTCTGCGTCCATACCATCGACGCCAGTCCACGAATAGCTGTTGTGTGACATTTCTAATCTGTATATTCATGTTAGCAAATACTCAAAATGAATCCTGTTTGCCACTCGGAGACTGCCCATCAAAAATAAAAGAAGATCAAGATCAAGGATTGGAGCCTTTGATATTAACATCATGAAGTCAAGTGTGGATGTAGCGGTTACCCAATCGCTTACATAGACTTTGCTTACACAGCATGCTTAGTGAGTGATGACAGTAAGGCATGGTCATGGATTTGATAATCATAAACCACCCATCTCCAAACGATCCCAATCAAGGGCCTTTGTGTCTCCGCACAACAGACAAATCATGGAATACTTACACTGCGATTTGTTTTCAGAAAAAAAAAATAGTTTTTACTCGGTTATTCTTAAGAGTATCTCTCACTGTATATCTAACGTTGTCAATATCAGAGCCGTGATGTAGGGGAGAAAAAATTCGCAGACAAAAGAAACTCCACAGAAGGTGTAAGATTAAATAAAATGTTACGTGATGAAAATTACTCAGCCTCAGGTCCGAAAATTACTCAGCATAGCATTCTCAAATATACGATTTGAGTTGTGTATATTTCAGTATGATTGGGAGAATAAGACAAGGTGCATAATACAACAAACATATGGCATACAATAAGGTCCTTTGAAATAAAGCACAAAATATATTGCCGTTTTTTCTGCATCTTTATTTTCCTGTAACTTTTGTGCCCCCAAAGTTTGTAGTTAGTTGTATATGTCCCTAACCCCTTGACTAACCAACAGATTTCAAGTTCACAACAAAATTCAGATGTATTGGATTTCTCGTAACTGAAATTTCACATCAATTCTCACCTTTTTACAATGTCTAGTATCGTTGAGTATATCTATAACGTTCTCGGTGAAAATGCCTCTAAATACCCCATTCCCACAGCCGTAGTTCTGGGTCTCTCAGCGGTTGGTCTGTTCAAATTTACACTTTCTGTGTTAAGTTACACCAACATGCTTTTGGAACTTTTTGTCTTACCTAGTGTCAACTTCAAAAAGTATGGCGCAAAGACTGGTGCATGGGCTGTTATTACTGGAGCTTCAGATGGTATTGGTAAAGAATTTTCATATCAATTGGCAAAGAAAGGATTGAACGTTTTACTTGTATCTAGAACTGAATCAAAACTTGCTGCATTGGCTGATGAAATAAAAGATAAGTACAAAGTTGAAACTAAATATTTGGCCTTTGATGCCAGCACGGATAAACCTGAAAACTACCAAGCTTTGAAAGCTACTGTTAATGACTTAGGTTCTGTTACTGTCTTGATTAACAATGTTGGTCAAAGTCATTCTATACCTGTTCCTTTCTTGGAAACATCAGAAACCGAACTGGAGCAAATTATCACTATTAACAACAATGCTACTTTGAAGATTACACAAGCTGTTGCTCCCAAGATTGTTGCTTCTGTTAAGGCTAACAAGAACATTGCAAAAGGACTCATAATGACTATGGGATCTTTCTCAGGTCTTACCCCTACACCTCTTCTCGCAACTTATTCAGGATCGAAAGCTTTTCTTCAATCTTGGAGTAATGCTCTTTCCGCAGAGCTAGCTCCTATGAATGTAGATGTTCAAATTGTTCTCTCATATCTTGTTACCTCGGCCATGTCCAAAATTAGACGTACTAGCACATTGATTCCTAACCCCAAACAGTTTGTCTACGCTACTCTCAAGAATGCTGGTACGAGACGTGCAGGCGCTCAGGAGAGATACGCAACATTGACTCCTTATTGGTCTCATGCTTTGATGCACTGGTGGATTAATGCAACTGTAGGTGTCTTTAGCAAGCTCGTCAGCGGAATCAACTACAAAATGCACGTTGATATCAGAAAGAGAGCAATTCGCAAGGCTGAGCGTCTAGCTAAGCAACAGTAGACATAATGATTACATGGCCTCTAACTTGCCCTTAATCTTATTATATTTTATTCATATCATGTAATATAAATAGGAAGATGATCACTGTGTGTAAGGGCGTACAAGAATGTAGATTCATATACACTTGTTACGTGTAAACGAAACGAAAGAATGATAGTGCAACGTTGAAGAAAAAGGCCCAAATGTAAACAAACAAAAACAAAAAATGCTTCATTCACACATTGCATCCACAAAAACTTTTCTCCCTCTTCTTTCCTCCTTGATAATCTTTTCACTCTTTCAACTACAGGAACACACTCTTATAATTGCAGTAGATAGCTTGAGTTCGTAATTGCTCATTTAAATCTCAGAATCAATAATACCTGAAAATTTTGCATAAATTTAAGTAAGAATGGGAGATCTTTCAGACTACACAAAGCTAGAGAAGGTTGGTGAAGGTATGTGAGTCGACAAACTCTTCCCCTGAGAAGTAACCGTGCTAATATACTCTAATTATAGGAACCTACGGTGTCGTTTATAAGGCAAGAGATATTAAGAATAATAATCGGGTTGTTGCATTAAAAAAAATTCGACTTGAAGCAGAAGATGAAGGCGTGCCTTCAACAGCCATCCGCGAAATATCATTACTGAAAGAGATGCATGACGAAAATGTGCTTTCATTACTTAACATTGTTCACACGGATGGGCACAAGTTATATCTAGTCTGCGAATTTCTTGACATGGATCTTAAAAAGTATATGGAAGCAATCCCAGCAGGTGAAGGCTTAGGTGCTGATATGATCAAGAGATTTATGGTTCAGCTTGTCAAGGGTATTCGCTACTGTCATTCTCATAGAATTCTTCATCGTGATCTCAAACCTCAAAATCTTTTAATAGACAAAGAGGGTAATTTAAAGGTTGCAGACTTTGGTCTTGCTCGAGCATTTGGTGTTCCATTGCGTTCCTATACTCACGAAGTTGTCACATTATGGTACCGTGCTCCTGAAGTTCTTTTAGGAAGTCGTCAGTATTCTACCGGAATAGATATGTGGTCTATTGGTTGTATATTTGCTGAAATGATAACACGCAAGCCTTTATTTTCGGGTGATTCTGAAATTGATGAAATTTTCCAGATTTTCAGAGTAATGGGTACGCCTAACGAAGAAATTTGGCCTGGTGTAACAAATTTGCCCAACTTTAAAACCACATTTCCTCAATGGAGTAGGAAGGATTTGCGGAGACATGTGGTGGGGATTGATGAAGCAGGAGCTGATCTTCTAAGTGGACTCTTGACCTATGATCCTTCTTTGAGAATCAGTGCGAAACGTGCGCTGACACACTCTTATTTCATGGAATATGCAGAACAATTACAACCGCAAAGCAGAGTTATGGGATATGGTTCACAGACTGGTTTGAGGGTTTAGTTATTTTTAAGACTCTTTTATATCTCTTTTTTTTTTCGATTTTGAGTGTTTTGGTTGTTTTGGTTGTTTTGATCTTTTTTGAGAGCACTTTTTACTGTAAAAAAAACACTGAAAGCTACTATAGCCATTATGTATTTTTATTTAATCTTTTTTGTTACGAGTCTCACCAATTTATTTCCTAATACATTTCTATTTATATTGGCACTTCAATGTATCATTTTGAAAAATTGCAATTCTGTATTAAATAATATTTTGATGCAAATGAATGTCTCTTCGGCTTTTTGCAAATATTCAGGATGTTGTCAATAGAAAAAATTATTATCAGTTGTTAGAATTTTTCACTGCTGATTTAATTAATTTCATTCGCAATTTGTGTATAACCATTTTATTGAATTGTTGATATACGATTCACTCAAAGGCTTGAAATATTTAAAGATTAATTCTCATGTATGAGTAAAAGTTCTAACATTAAGTGTTAAATAATAGATATATTCATATTTTCTGGTTTTCGTATTTCTGTAAAGCAATAAAAACTATCAATTAGTTAATATGTATGCTAAGTTTTTATTGCATTGATAGTATGAATCACAGTTAGATAGCTAAACGTTTTAAAAGCCCATTTATACGGTAAAGCTTACATTTATAATTATATTTTGTGTTTTTCAACGGATTAAAGGTAAAAAGGAACATTCTCCAAGTTACCAAGATCTATAGAATCAAATAGTCGTAGTTATTCTAGCTAATGTCGTTATGTTTAATCATATATAAAAAAAAAGTATGGGGTATTAATGTCGTCCAAGTTTTAGAATATGAAATTTTACAAATTTGATTTATATATCATGTTAAAGATAGATTCGTAATAAAAGTTTCAAAAATTGATATAATATTTATTTTATTGAGCTAGCTATAATGTCAAGTTCTTCGTTCAGCATTGTGCAGTTATTGGTATACTATAATTTATCATGATTTGTTAAGCGTTTAGTAACTTTAATTAAACAAAAATGGTATACTTAACTATATTACGCGCGTCTTTCGCTTCCTTTTTTTTTTTTCCTCTTTTTTCTATCTTAGTCTTCCCACTCAGCATTTTTTTTTTAATAGATTCTTTTCAGTTTACGTTTCTATATACTGTCTAATAGTCTGCGAAGTTGCGCAAAATACCAAGTTTTTCGCCACTTTCTGGACGCATTGATTTAGACAAGAAGAGTTTGTTTTTATAACTCTGATGGTGTGTACATCTAATTTGAAACCAAATTTAGAACGCGTTCTCTCGACGCGAAGCCACATTCCTAAGATACTGTTACCAACAAATTTAGATGCAATCACGGTGTCAAATATTACAGGAGATTCGTTTAAGACACAGGTAGCGCGTTCTAAGGTTTCCTTATTTTCAGGAGCTGCAAATTTTTCGGACACAACAAATACTGCGTTGCCTATACCTCCAGAACCATCAAGATCAACCAACCGCTCATCACAAAATGCTTCAACAAAACCTACGATAGAACAGTTTTTTAAACCAAATCTTCAATGTATGTCGCTGGTATTTTGCTTTTTTTCAGTATTGATTTTAACACTTTAGTTTAGCATCTTTGGGAAAAAGACAAGTGGTGTCACCAAATGAAGTAGTTGATCTCACAGATGACACAGTAAACATGGACAATGCCTGCGGAATGGAAAGCAGAATTCAACAGCCTGTGAGTAAAAAACGCAAAAGTGAACCAATTCCCGAGTCAAAATTTGTTTTGGATGATGATGATGATGATGATGATGATGATTTCTTTGAAGATTTAGAACCTGTATCCGCAGTTTCTGCACTGAATACAGGTGTATTACAGTCTATTACCAATATTGATCAGCCTAAATCTCCAAATGTTTGCAGGCCAAAAATTTCTAATTCTATTCAAAGACCAAAATCATATACTGATTTACTTTCAGAAAGTAAATCTGTAGACCCTTCATCTGATACCAAGCCTGCAACTGAGAATGAAAAATATTTAGTAGATAACTATCAGTCGAAGATAATTGAGTTACAAAAGAGCCAAATCGCTTTATTAAAAGAAATGGTAGAAGAGCTTGGGGGACCCGATTTACAACATCATAGCATTCGAAAAATTAAGGCACTTGAGAAACAAATTTCAACGTATACAGATTTACACAAGAACGGAGATCATATCAGTACTCCAAATGAAAATACGATTGTTTTTAATAATGATAAATCTAACAAGCTTCAAGATAACTCTTATGCAAATGCTACATCTATAAGTGTCGAAAAGTCGCCAAATTCTTTATCACATTCACAAGAATCAGAACGAATACCGGTAAAAGCCCCACTGTCGCCTATTGAAATTATGGATATCGAAGACTCTCCAGTTAAAGACACAAATTTTACAGAAAACTTTCATCCAGCTAATACAATTACAAAATCTGAATTCGGTTCTAGAACTATAGAGACCAGTACTGAATTCGACGACTTAGACTTATTTGAGGATTATAGTGACCAATACGATGACGATATTAAACAAATTAATGAATCTACAAATCATCATGCCGATCTACCTCTGGACCGTGATCAAACTCTCAAGAAAGATAATGATACATATGACGACGATTTTGATGATTTCGAAAACCAATTTAATGAAGAAGAACTGCAAGAATTGTTAAAAAGCAACGGGGACGGTATTGTAACAAGAAATATTCCTGAAGGAACAGAAATAGTGAACTCCGATGCTATTGATAGGCATCACACTCCGGATATAATTGAAATTGGTGGACCACCAAGCTCTCCTCAAGGAATTAGGATGCCAGTAGCTTTACATTCAACAAAAGTTCAAGAGATGTTTCCTTGGACAGATGAAGTTTATAAAGTATTAAAAGAATCTTTCAAACTATCAACCTTTAGAAGCAATCAGTTAGATGCGATAAATGCAACTTTGAATGGAAAAGACGTATTTGTACTGATGCCTACCGGTGGCGGAAAATCTTTGTGTTATCAATTACCTGCTCTGGTAAAATCAGGTACAACTTCAGGGGTCACTGTAGTAATATCTCCGTTGATTTCTCTGATGCAAGATCAAACTCAATCGTTAAAACGGAAAGGCATTTTATGTGCTATGTTATCATCAAAACAAACATATGAAGAAAGATCTGAAATTTTTAATAGCATGTACGACGGCAGACTTACTTTACTCTATGTGTCGCCAGAAATGCTTAACAAAAGCTCACATCTTGTCAATACCCTTCATACTCTTGAAAATAGACGTCAATTGGCAAGATTAGTTATTGACGAAGCTCACTGTGTCAGTGCATGGGGTCATGATTTTCGTCCTGACTATAAGTCACTTGAAAATTTAAAGGTCACATACTCAAAAACGCCAATTATGGCACTTACGGCAACTGCAAATGAAAGAGTTAGATTGGATATATTTGGCTGTCTCCGGGAATCACAAACTCTTTATTTAAAACAATCGTTTAATAGAACTAACTTATACTACGAAGTTCAACAGAAAAAGCGAAGCTCCATCGATACAATTATTGATTTGATGATGTCAAAGTACAAAAACCAATCCGGTATTATATATTGCAACTCGAGAAATATGTGTGAAACTACTGCGAAAGCCCTTCATGATTCAGGACTGAGAGTTACACACTATCATGCAATGATGTCTCCAGAAGAAAAAGATGACGTTCAAGAAAGATGGCAAACGGGAGAATTACAGGCAATATGTGCAACTATTGCTTTTGGCATGGGAGTTGATAAACCGGACGTAAGGTTTGTTTTTCATTTGACTCTTCCAAGATCTATGGAGGGCTATTACCAAGAAACTGGTAGAGCAGGTAGAGATGGACTGCCATCGGACTGTATATTATTTTACACGTTTAGTGATGCATCAAATCTACAGAAATTGATTCAAAAAGATGATGTTGATGAGGAAACAAAGCAACGCAATAAAGAAATGCTAAACAGAGTTGTACAGTATTGTCAAAACTCAACAGATTGTCGAAGGAAGCAAGTTTTGCATTATTTTGGTGAAGTTTTTCCCGTCAAATTATGTCGCGGAGGATGTGACAATTGTAAATTCGGAAACAATCAAGTACGAGAAATTAGAGATGTGTCTGATAGGGCAAAGGAAATTGTTGAATTAGTTTATTCTATTCAAAAAGATCGTGTTACACTTCTTCATTGTATTGAAGTTTATCGCGGCTCTAGAGCTCGAAAAGTTTTATCTAAAGGACATGATCAAGCTAAAAACTTTGGTACTGGAAAAACGTTAGATCGAACAGAAATGGAGAGAATGTTTAATCATTTAATCACGGAAGATATATTAGAAGAATACTCGAGAACCACAGGTGGTGGTTTTTCAAGCACATATATTAAAAGAGGTAAAAAAGGAGAAAGTGTAATGCTGGATAAACTTTCTGTCACTATGATGTTTAATCCCACTTCTGGAAATTTACCAACAATCAGTCGGCCATCAAAAAGATCAACTTCTCAATCATTTGCAACAAATTTTGCAGCTCCACCTTTAGCAGCTTTAAATGATACGTTTGCTAATCCGTCGTCGTCTCCTCCATCCTCGTTTTCACCTGAGAATTGTTATGCACAGCTTGAAATAAGAAGAATGCAAATTAAGCGTGAGTTCAATTTACAATCAGTGTCATTGATATGTTCAAACGAGACTTTAGAAGATATGTCAACCAAATTACCAACAGACTTGGAATCTTTTTCCAATTTGAAAGGCATTACAGACTATCAAGTCACTGAATTTTACGCTCATTTTCGTCCAGAGCTTTTAAAGCTTAAGTCACTCACCAACGCTAGTCACAACAAAGATAAGTCAGCGCCTAGTGCGTCATCTAACATCCGTAATGGAAATTCACCGTACTTTTTCACGCAACGAAACGTGGAAAACCAAATTACTTCTCGCAACATGTCATCTTTTGCAAATCAAAAAAATTCATACAAGCCTGCTGGATCTCGGTCAAGTAAACGTTCTTATAGCAAAGGTTCTACCCAAGGTGGATACAGTAAAGGAAATTCAAAACGTGGTGGATTTAATAAAAGAGGAGGTGGTGGTTCCATGGGATTAAGTGGGAAATCACAGTCTTCATTTTTAAAAATGATGCCATTGTAAGAATTTTAGGAATATTGATAGTGGATGTATATATTTATTAAATTATTATTATTATTATTATTATTATTATTATTATTATTATTATTATTATTATTATTATTATTATTATTATCGTAATATTGATGAAGTTTTTGATATGATTAAATTTCATTAGATAGGTCTGACCATTTCGAAATTTTATTGCTTAAAGCAAGAATATTATCAAAAATAAATAAATAAATAAATAAATAAATAAATAAATAAATAAATAAATAAATAAATAAATAAATAAATAAATAAATAAATAAATAAATAAATAAATAAATAAATAAATGAATAAATAAATAAATAAATAAATAAATAAATAAATAAATAAATAAATAAATAAATAAATAAATAAATAAATAAATAAATAAAAATCTGTATTGTTAAAATACATTATTAGACTATAGTTATATAACTATTATATATATCATATTAGAAAAAGACTACAATATTACAATAGGAAATTAAATTTATTCTTGCTTTTTTTTTTTTTTCTCGTTTTACAAACTATTGCAAATAATATCCGTATAATTCGTTGAAACTTGTAAATGCTATGACTTAAATTAAATATGAAATATAAATTATGATGTTAATAAATGATTATAAAATGAAATGCAAAAAAAAAAAAAAAAAAAAAAATTGTCACGGCTATAATTCAGATCCTCTGCAATTATCTATATCTTCCAAACAAGTTACTATCTCGTTTAACGTTTGATTTATTCTAGAAGTTTGAATAATTTTAGATCCTTGCTTAAATGGCCAGGCTAATCCATTAATCCACAGATAAGCTGCAAGAACAACAACACCAACAGTCACAAACACAATTTTTCTCAACGTTCGCCCACGAATTTTTTTTGCATGCTGTAATTTTTCTTGCTCATCTACCCACTTATTGACTACATCTAATCGAGTTCTGTATTCTTGCACTGTCGCATGTGAAGTCTGAATTCTTTCTTCTAGTTTATCCAGTAGTTTAAAAGCTGCTGTTTGATCCCGCAAAGCCACCAATCTTTCATGTGTCTCGGTGCTGGTTTGAGCTGCAGCAAAAGAGGTAATGGATGCTGAACATTTGGCATGTAGAGCCTTCAAATCGGCAAGAGCTGTAGAAAATTGAGCAATTTGCAAATTTAAAGCACCACTAAGTTCTGGGCTCGAAGTTGGCATTCTAGTTTTCAAATCAGTCAGAACGCCAGTCAATGTAGTTGGAAGATCTGCTATCCTTCGATCATCAGATGATAACGTTGATATGCCACCTGGTTCAGTTCCCATATGGTCACCTCCATTAGACGATGACGAAACTGAACTTTCTCGAGTTCGGGAGGCTGCTTGGGAACTTGACCAACTTCCTAAACTCGTGTTTGATCCGTTTGGATGCCCAAAATTAACTTTTGGTAAGGCTAAAGATGTATTGTTAGTAGTAGTACCACCTGGATATCCATGAGATCCTGCAGAATCACTTCCATTAGCACTTCCATTGACACTATTACCACTTGGTGTAGCAGCAGACACCCTATTAGTTGAAATTTCAAATGGAGCTTGATTGAACCAGTTTTGCATTTGCAAATGGGAATTTTTTGGTGGATCATTGTTAGATTCCATTCCATATGCTTTTGGTGTCATATACAATGAAGCGACTTTTGTATGTCGTCGACCACCTCTAGCTTCACGTATTGCGCTTGTCAGGTTAACTGAGGATGAAGATCTAACATGCGACTTTTTCGTATCCTTTTCGTGTGCAATCCCCAATTTTGAAGGCTGGGATTTTGGAACCGTTGAAGAAGACGCTCTTGCACGACGGGCCGGTGAAGATGATGCTACTAGTGACGGCATTGGCATCAGCGTTTCTTTCTGGTTCACCGGAGGTAATGGTGATGTTGATGAATCTTCTGCTAATGGTACATTCTTCTTTGAAAACTTTTCCAAGCTCATACTGTGAAAACCTCAATACTATGATTGATATTTGTTTTTTGTGAAAGAGGCAAAATAATAAATTAAACAATACTGTAAGAAACAGTTTATAGATGACATTAAGGGTTCAGTATAAGAAGGTTGATGGGGAAACAATTAGCACATATTTTATCACGTGACTACAATAAGAAACTCCTAGATCATATTGGTAAAAACAATATTTCTAAATAGCTATGATATTCACACAGTAATCCTTATATTTTAATATGTTCATATATATATATATATAGTCAACAATTATAATTAAATGATTGAATTTAATGAGTAAACTATCTAGAGATCCCAGCTAAGTCGTTGTTTTGAGGACTTATTTTTTTTTTTTTTTTTTTGAAATTAAAAATGGATTTTACCTACTTGATTAACCTAATTAGGAGTTTTGTAAATCAAACAATCAATCTGTTTTGTTATAATAATTAAAAATAGTCCAAAGTCAACCATTTTAAAATACCTTTTATCGACAATAGCTCTAAAAATTCAACCGCTGGAGTAGACAAAAAAATATAACATTTCAATGACTACAAGAATATTATCAACTATTGTCAATTACAAAAGAAAGAAAGAAAAAAGCTCTAATTTACAATTAAACCTTTGATCTTATTGCTCTACAATATCTCCCAATTAAATATTACTATGGTAAAGTTCAATTTATCTCGATTTTGAGAACCTAATGGATGATAGAAATCAATAATATTATTATTACATGATGTTTCCAAATATACACAAAAAAAGACGTCAATCATTACTAGGATGGATATTGAAATAAAATGATAGACTAAAGATATCTAAGACTCTTTCTTTAAACAAAACACGTTCTTACATGAAATGAAGGAACAAATGTGTGTTTTTAGTTTCCCTTAGTTTTCTTAGTTTTCTTTCCACCATTAAGATGGTGTTGAGGGATCCATGACTCGTCATAACCCTTTTCGTTAACAACTACTCCAGAAGTCTTGGGTTCATCAACAACGTGCTTCTTTACAGCTGGCTTCTTCTCTTCCAAGTAAGTAGCGCCAAAAACAATATAGGCAATGTAACCAAGTCCAATAACCGTTACTGCAAGGAATGCTTGGGCGACCAAAAATCTAATATCAAAAACTGAAATCGGAGCATCAGAAACACTAATCTTGACAGCCTTTGTGGTGTAAGGCTCCAAAGAACCTTCATTATTGGCAACCAAAAAAGTGAAGTTCAAAAGAAAGTCATGAGGAGGCAAGTCAACCTTGAGATTAGTAGTGAAGTTGCTTCTGCCTTCAGCTCCCACATGAATGGGACCAATTTTGACGGTAGAAAGATTTGCATAAGGAGCAGCTTGATCCTCATAAGTAAAAGCACCAGCAAAAGTCATCACTTGCAGAGGATGGCTCTCGTTGTTACTGAATTCAAACGTAACAGGAAGTTCAACACCGTTAATGAGCAATGGAACATCTGATTTACTGAATCCCTTGAATTCTGGGTCTGCTGAAAACTTTGAAATCTTAGATTCAACAATCTCTTCTTCAATGTCTGTTGCTGATCCTGCGGCCCAAACGGACAATGGCGCAAGAATTGAAAGGGCAATAGTGGAAAGCTTCATGATACTCGACGAAAAACTTATTGAATTTAAACCGACCAATTGATCAGATGGGGTATATTTGAGAAAAAGGTTCAAAGGTTTCAGGTGAAAAATTGGAATAGGAAAAATCAAAAGTTTGATTGCATTCGAAAAGACCAGCAAAACAGTCAATTTCAGGGTTAGGTTATATGGAAGTTGAGCCGTATATGCTATTACTTGTGTGAGATGATGTGCTGAGTATATAGTATCAATTTCTATTTAATAATACCTATTAAATATTTCAAGTATAAACACCAGGAATATATTATACTTTAGAGATTTTACTAAATCACCAAATATGCAATGAAACATCACCACTGTACGAGACTCAAATTATAAGGGCAGTATGTGGCAACCCATAGCTCCTCTTCCACCCCATCCTGTTTTAGGTACGAGTTTCAAAGACAGCTGCTCTTCTCCTCTTAATACCACCAATTCAATAGTACGATTTAGATTTGCTTGAACGACGTTTGCTAATCTTGTAAGCTTTTCGTGATTTCCAGCATGCAAGTGTCCAAATTCCACAATTTTGTCACCTTCACGCAATCCTGCATCTTGTGCTGGACTCATTGGCGCCACCTTATTCACTACTGCAAAGGGAACTACTACCTTTTCTGTCTGTTCCATCGTCTTCGAGTCTTTATCGTTTTTGTCTGATGCCAGTGAGCTTTCGCCACTGGCACTTTGATAATGCAAATGTAGTTCTTTTTCAATTTCATTCAAATTCTGTTTAAGATCATTTCGAAGTCGTATAATACGCGATCGTGTAATCCTTACTTGTGCAACGTCGATATCTGACCGTGGAAACCCATCTGCTGTCACTAGTGGAGTATTCATATCTACTTTATGAGAATCTAGCACATCAAGCAACTCTGTCAATTCACTTTCGATATTTTTTTTTACTTTCATTAACTCCTGTAAACTAGGAGCCATGTCCAAAGCTCCAGAAGAATTTTTTATACTTGTAGTCGGTGTATGAATATCCATTGTTGGAACGCCCATTTGTATCGAAGTTTTGATGAAAAATCTGAAGGAAAGTAATATGTAGAAGGGAAAAAACAATATATATATTATCATGCTCCCAAAAAGGGTTTTTGCCCTCTCCCCACAAATTGAAGCACGAGTGTATACAATACTACAAAAATTTAGGAAAAGTTGAACTCACAAAGTTGTAAAACTTTTGGAAAATACTCTAAATTAATATAAAAAATTTATTTTTAACCAAAAATCAAAAATTACAGAAAATATGCCAAAAGTTTTATGTAGTGAAACAAGTAAATAATACATTAAATATTTAAAAAAAAAAAAAAAAAAAAAAAAATGAAAAAATGAAAAAATTAATAATAATAATAATAATAAAAGTTTGTAGAAATCTACAGAGCAATATGATAACCGTTTTGAAATGGTAGTAAAATGTATGATAAAAAAATAAAAAATAGCTTGATAATAACACCTCCAAGTTCATCTATACCAAGCGCATTCATCGTCAAGTATAAACTGAATGATTTTGACGACGTTGTCCATTACGAATGTTTTCTTCAGCATAAATATCATCCGGCTGAAAAAAAAAAAAAAAAAAAAAAAAAGTTAGTATTACAGAAGACACTACTGTAAAACCTAAATAGTACTTACATGTTCCTGTGAATCATAAAACATTTCTTCATCTTCATTATCTCCAGTCCATATGTCATCTCCTCCAGCTGATGAGGAGGAGGAGGATGAACTAGAGTCTGCTGTTGGTATTTGTGCAGCATGATTTTTATTTGAATATCCATCATGTTGAAAATGGTTCGTAAGCTGCGGTTGGGAGCGCTGATGAGATTGCTGTTGACCATGCTTCTTACCCTTAAACTTATCCTGTTGCTGCTGTTGACGCACTTGTTGTTGTTGCATCTTCTGTTGCTGTAACTGGGCTTCTTGTTGTTGACGAATAAATCCTTGATTTATCAAATTCAAATAAGCATACATAAAATTGGATAAAAGAACTTGCTGGACAAGCGGCCTTCTAGGATTTCCCAGTTTTAAATGTGAAAGTCGATAAATTGCGCGTTCAATATGTGGTTCATATCTGTGGTTCATCATGTAAAGAGATTTATGAGAATACTGGTAAGCAGGGATTTGATAAGGGGCACCATAAAAGGCTGCAGCCTCCGGAGAATATGACACCAAGCCTGCCTCGTTGGTGATAGGACCCATACCACTAGGAATAACACCATTAAATTCAGCCTCACTAATCTGGTCGTGCTGAGCTTGTTCCTGTTCATTAGCAGCTCTCTGGTTTCTTTCTTGACTCTTCTGGCGTGCTCTAGATCTAGATCTAGATCGAGACCTGTATCTACCGCGATGCTTATTACGTGTTTTAGTTGTAGTAGGAACAGGTTCCGAGTTAGAAGGTGGTTGAGGTGACTTTGATCTTGAACGAGCATGCTCTTCCTTAGATTCCAAACGCTGTTGTTTTAAGTTAGATACTGATTTCTTTTTACTAAAAAAGTTCGAGATCCGATCCTTAGTTTCCGCAATACCACTATTAGAAACTTTCCGACTTGTAGCAGGTACCGGTTCAATTGTTTCTTCCGATGTAGTTACAACAATCTCAGGTGCTTTTACTGATGTACTTGTTGTTGTAGGAAGTGTATTAGCAGTAGGCGTACGATTTAAAAACTTATCCACAGATGCTTTATCCACGCCAACTTCATTAGCTGGTGTGTCTATATTACTGGGTTTAGATTCCTGGCCTGCATTTCCGTTAAAAAGCCAACCCCAAGTTCCTTTTTTATTTTTCGTTTTTTGATGAAAGTCATCTTCTCGTGATTCTCCAGAAACTTGCCGATCGCGGCGGTTATCAGAAGATGTGCGGCCTTCAATCTGTTCACGATGGTCAGGTGCAAACTGTTTGTCATGATATCCCAATTGACCGTTACTGTTTTGAGCTTCAGGCGATGGTTTATGTTCTGACAAAATTTGCTTGTCTGTAGACTCAGTTGATGGATAACTTTCTCTTCCATCTAAACCAAGCTGCTTTTGAATAGGATCATTTGGAGCGGGTACCCCGTCAAGATTTGTTCTTGATTTGTATATTTTAGGCCGTGAAACTTCATCACTTGTTTCAGCCCAAAGAGGAGCACCCTCAGATTTAGGAGATTTTATTGAATTCACTTCAGAAGTAGTAGCCACATGTGTTTTAACATTACGATCAGTTTTATTAGATATAGTCTGAGGTGAAGTAGCTGCAGATGTAGGAAGCGAGGTTGATGGGCCTGACGATACAGAAGGAGACTGTGATTGATTTTGATGCTGATATTGATGCTGGTATTTCGTTTGATGCTGATGCTGATGCTGCGATTGTGGCTGTGATTGCTGTCTTGATACTGGAGGCTCTCCCAATTTTGGTACATTTTCATAATCAACATTTACAATAGGCTTTCTCTTTGGACTAGCTTTGTCTTTTTCATTCTCTTGTTTTGGAGTTTGAGAAGTTGGGCTTATAGCTGGTGAAAATATGTTATAACGATGTTGTGTTTCTTCTGGTACAGATGCAACATGTTTTTCTGTTTCTAATGAAATAGATGGTAGTTCTTTTGAGTGAGAGTTTGTTTCTCGAGCAGTAACAGGCAATCCATGTGCTTCAGGAGGCGATTCTGGAAGCTCCTTGGTGTTTTGTCTAGAACCAAGATATTGTTCAGACCCAGTTGGAGGCGAATGTGGCAACTCTTTATTTACATCAGGCTCGGTAGGCTCAGGTATCGGAGGAACTGGTTTACTATGTAAGCCAAGTTTCTCGAGTGATGCTTGCGCCTCGTATGTTGATTCTGGAGTTTCACTTATATTAAAAGATGTATTTGTTGGACTAGGCTCGCCTTGCTCTGTCGAAGTTGAACCGGGTTTGGCATTTCGTCTTCCACGACGCAAAGAAGGCTTGTTATACCTTGTCCTTGTGGAACGTCTTAAGGATGAGGTTGGCGAAGGCAGAATGGGAGAATCACTATCATTAGGTACTGGTGATTGCGGAGGTGTAAGCTCTGAGGAAGACTGTGACATAGATAGAGACCTAACAAGTTCATAAGGGTCGACAGACCAACCCTCCAATTCTCCCAAAGATTCAAGTTGATGAGAAAGAGATCTAATGGTAGGGTCAGTTGGTTGTGAAAGAGCATCCACTGACCGCCTTTTTTCCAGTACATCAGCACCATCCGTATATCCCTCCTGGTCCTTAATTTGGCGTGAAAGACTAGAGTTCCGTCGTATGATTCTAGAGGATGTTGAATTTGAACGTGAATTTGAGGCTGACGAGGTTGAAGACCTTATTTCTGCTAACTTGTCTTGTACAAAATTCTTGAACTGCTGAGGTGCAATTTCAGGATGGACATGTGCAGGCACCCATAATAACTGTGAAGCCTGTGAAGCATCGATTTCGGGCTGTTGTCTCTGCGAGTAGGAACCACTAGTAGATGATTCAGAGCCTGGTGAAGGAAATTCAAATGAAAGTCTATCACTAGTTGGTGATATGATACTATTTCTAGGAGAAGTTGTAAACCCTGATTCCTCGTTATAATTAGGCAAATCCGGATCCAATGTAGGCAATGCACCAATTGAAAGCCTTTTCAGTGCTTGAACTGCAGACATCTCTTGAGCCATAACTGCTGTTGCAGCGGTGGGAGACGATGGGGATCGCGTCGGTGATTGATCAGGGAGTGAGGTAACTCTCCGTTTTGTGGGCTGTTGTTGAAGGTGCGGGTTTCGCGAGGGCGAAGTTGCAGTTCGCTGGACAGGCCGGTAGTTTTCATCAAAAGTGGCAGGTGGGTTTATTGATAGCACAGGACGTGACGGCTTAGCTTGAGTAGAAGCTGTCGAGCGCTCATCTCGTTGACTATCTTGTGGTACGAGATTCTCGTCTGTATATGACTGCGTACTATCATAATAATCATCGATAGTAGAGTCATAATCGGAGTATGACTGATCGTTAGTTGATTCCATGACTTGTGGAAAAAAATTTAGGGTTGTTGTGCCCCCGTTAATCAAAATTTAAGGTGATGGTGTTGGTTTAAAATGGTTTCATAAAAGAAAAAGGGGGGTGGTGTAAAGATTTATGTTGATGATATCAGGTTCTACCTTAGTACCCGGGTGCAGTAATATTAAGAAAAAATCGACGAAGATAAACAAAATAAATGGCCTTAAGCTATAAAAAGAAGAATAATATAAAAAAAGCGAAGGTGTTGTGTCGTCTCTGTACGCGGAATGATTGGTCGTTCTAACGTAGAGTGATATTAATATAATGCAGTGGGTGTGTGGAATTAAGCAGCTACAACAACAGGAAGAAGAAGAAAATGAAGGGAAAAAAAAAAGTTTTGTTTTTAATCAAAACGAACTTGGCACGTAAAAATAGATTATGTTTTAAGGCTTAAATTCTAAGACCCTCTAAAGCTCGAACCAGCCATTGTGGTACATTGCAATGGAAGATATAATTTTATAAATTATGAGTGTTTTCTTTTGATTTTACAAGTTTGAAAATAAATAAAATAAAATAAAATAAAATAAAATAAAATAAAAGCGAGAATACGTGGTATAAACAAATGATAACTTATATGATAATTTGTCAAGTATGTATATGGGCCTTTTTGATTTAGAATGCGATTCTTTATCATTTGCACTGTGTGAACTATTCATCTCTTGATCAAAATCCCAACTTTAATTATACCAAATTTATTTGTTAAACAAAACCATAATTAACCATTTATATATATATATAAATTATTACTACTAAAAATCGAAGTTTTGGGCTTATATGTGTCTATTTATTTATGCGAGAGTAAGATTACTGAACTAAAAGTTTAAGTTTAAGACTGGATTCTCGTTGAATGAAATTGATTCAATTAGATTGCTGCAGCTTTAATGCTATAAGTAATGACATCAGCACTTGTTATACTTCTACAGTCTCATCACCATTAATATTATTATTGTTATTATTATTATTATCGTCACTTTGCAAAAGCGGTGTTGAAGAATTGGTCTCAATTTCATTTTGCTTTTCATTTCCAACAGCATCCGCCCCTTCTTTTTCAATAGTATCTTCTTTAAGGATAGATTTAGCATCTCCGTTACCATCTATCAATTTTCTTGAAGGAAGAACGAACTCAAAGGCTTCTTTCCAGTCTTTGACCTCTAGCCATTTTAGCACAATTTCAAAAACATGATTAGTGGTCATGACTTTCCTACCAGAAATGCGAACAAACTCATCTATAGGAAGTCTCCCTGTTTGAATTCCCATCTTCTCAGCCTTGTCTTTGCACAAGTTTTTATAACGGCCCTTATCCACAATACCCCCGATGATGTAAGTCTTATTAGGATCAAGAGTTTCGATAACTTGATCTGAGTCGGAAGAAAAATATACCCAGTTTTTTATATCCTCTGAATCTGAAGCTGGTGGTACAAAATCGTCTTCAGATATTGAAATCCCTTTCCACAGCTTGTGTTGCGATCTGAAATTATTTTCAAATCGAGTCTTTAAGCTCTTGTTAAATGAAGTTATAGAAAGATCAACTGTATGTTTTGCCTTTCGATTTTCTGCGTAGCATCTAATTAGCTGTTGTGCAAGAGACTTTACTTCGCCGTCTTTCATAAGTTCGTCAAACCCACAGTCAATCATCACTTTAATATCTGAGCTAACCTGTATTCTAGGCTTTTTGGGACCGTCCTTTGGTATCAAGCCTTCGGCTATTTGCCTTTTTTTTTCGACCTTGAGTGCTTTTCTCTTTTCCTTTTTTTTCTTGAGCCAGTCTTCACGCTCAGCATCGAATTTTTCTTTTCGGAGTTGGCGTTTGTATGCTGAAAGAGACATGCCTGGTGGAGGAGGATTTTTTCTTCTACTGTGATCTTTAACCGACTGGTCTGGCAACTTGTTTTCAGGAGAACCCATTGATGAACCGGCCACTACGGTTTCGGACTGTTCTACTTTTTCATTTAAATCTTTAGATTCACTGGACATTATGAAACCAATCAACAGTATCTGACAACTATATTTTATATCAAGAATAGTTTTTGTTAAAGCACCATGGAGGAAAGATTTTTTTTTTTTTTTTTTTTTTTTTTTTTTTTCAAAATAGAAAATCCCTCTTTAGTCCCAATATTGAGTTTTGAAAAAAATATATGACTTACAATATGGGATATGATATATAAGAAATAAACATTTAAACTCGCTTACTAGAAAGACAAAGTTGCGCAACCCCAGAAAAAAAATCCAAAGAGTTCCATTGAATTCCCACGTTGTGCTCGCACGCAAGGCCGCTATGTAGGTTACACAATCCTGAGTATTCAGAGATGGCTAAGCAGCAATATGGTCATGTGTCAGTTATGAATTTTGGTAAATATGTGTTATTTCTAATTGATTATTCAACTCTAGAAGTGGCAGTAGAAGAAGAAGTTGGACGGACTGTCTATATATGCAAATTTCCAAGCAACAAGAAAATTATAATATCGAAAGTAGTTGCTAAAAGACTCAAATTGTTACTTGTACCTAATATTAGCTGGTAGATTGCTATAAGAGCCAAAATATGGTAGTAAATTTGGGTCTGGTGCACGTAAATCTAGGCGGCTTTTACTAGAAAACAATACTATAGAGTTGGGAAAGCTAGAAACGCGTGCTGTTTTCTAGAGTGAGAATACTCCGCATTTGTGCTTAATGTTAATTGAGTTTTCTTTCTCCCGGGCTTTTTGTTTCTTTTCTCTCCTTCTCTTCTTTCTTCTCTATACGTTCTTTTTTGAATTTATTATTACTTTTGAATTCATCACTACCTTCTTCCCCCTTCACCTCAATTTTACGTGTGTTTTTTATTTTTTTGTTGTTGTTGTTGTTATTATTGTTTTTTCTATTATATTTTTCTTTTTTTTCTTTTTTTTTTTTTTTTTTGGACAAAATATCAATTTAACCTAGTACTTTTTATTTTTATTACTACTATTATTATTAAGTCACAATAGTATTCTAACGGGAACAATATAAGAAAAACAAAAAACAAAAAAATGACTGACGCTGATTTCACACCAAGAAGGTCTGCTCGTGTTGCACAAAAACGAGGATCTGAAGCTATTTCTAATCCATCTACACCAGCTGTCAGAGATACAAAGAAACAAAAGGCAGTAGCTGAGAAGACCGAAAGTCTTAAAGTGGGCGATGAATTGCCCAACATTGTTTTGAAAGATCAAAACGATCAGGATGTTAACTTACTTGAAATTTCTGCTGATTCAACTGTCGTGGTTTTTGCCTACCCTAAAGCTAGCACTCCAGGCTGTACCAAGCAAGCTTGTGGATTCCGTGATAACTATCCTGAATTTGAGTCATCTAAGGCAAAGGTATTTGGAATTTCTGCTGATTCTGTTAATGCGCAAAAAAACTTTGAAACGAAACAAAAGCTACCTTACCAACTTTTATCTGATCCTAAATACCAATTGATTGGCCCATTAGGTGCTAAGAAATCTGCAAAGGGTGGAATTGTCAGATCCCATTGGATTATTCAGAATAAAAAAATTGTTCTTTCGGCTGTAGGAATTTCACCTCAAGATTCATTCACTAAAGCATTGGAATATGTCACAAATAGTTCTGGTGAAGCAAAGGCTGAAGTAGCTGAAGTCGAAAAAACTGAGGAACCTAAGCAAGAAGAAAAGACTGAAGAGCCTACTGTAAAAGAACCTGAAGAGAGTGAAGTCACCAAGGAAGAATCTGAAGATAAATCTAAAAATGCTTCTACTGAGGAGGAATCCACTACAGAATCAAAGGAGGAAACTAAGGAGGAAGCCAAAGAGGAAACAGCTAAGAAAGAATCTGACGAAGAAAAGCCTGAAGATACAAATACTGCTGAAGTACCCGAAAATGAAAATTCTAAATAGGTTGATTTTTTCGTTTAGTAGTTGGAGCCAAATCTGTCTCTTGAAAAACGAAATTATTTTTTGTACTATTGTAACCACTATTGATTAAAATGTATTTCTTAACATGTTACTCCTATTATACTTGATATATATATATATATATATATTGAGCAAGCTTTTATGTTAGTTCATCAAGTTGAGCTTTTCTTTTTTTTTTTTTTAATCATGATCAGTAAATAAATTGATTGATTTTTGTAAATGTAGATGCGATAAGTATAACAACTGCTATTTTAAAATCAGTAAACATAGGTGGGAAAATAAAGAGTACTTTAAAACAAAACTATATACAAATTTTTTCATTTTATCTTTTTTAAAAAAAATATAGTGTTATAAAGTAGTTCCTGAAATACTAGATATTGCTGTTGTTGTTTTATTGTTTTTTTTTTTTTTATTTGTTTTTTTTTGTTTCAATCAGCTGTTTAAATCACCCACAGCTATCATATCTATGTTTATATTCTATCAGTTTTTCCAGGTAAGTTCTTAGAATGTGTAAATTTTCTTCTTCATACGCCAAATCTCCTTTTAACTCTATCAAATAATCTTGAAACTCTTTCGATCCTAAATCTAGCGTCATGGCCTTGTTTATTCGTTTTTGTGATCTATGCAATTTATATTCAGTGACTGATTTTAGTAACGGTTCTGTAACTCTTATACCTTCTAAGGCATCCTGCTGAAGTAGTTCCCGGGCATGTTGAACTGCTTCCAATTTTGGCCTTTGACGGCGAGATTCACAGTTGTGACACATGCAATTTTGACAAGACAAACCAAACATTTGATAAGTGGAAGCTTGACTAGAAGATACATCAATGCCACATGGTAAGTCAGTAGTAGAGATTTTTGGTAAAGATGCTGAAGGAAAATTTGCGGCAGTTTGAGAAATGTTTCTTTGAGAAGATATAGAAGCAAAATGTCCCTTTATATTGCTAGAGTAAGATGCCTCGCAATTGTTATAGGAACTGCTGGATCCATCAGAGCAACTTGCGGTCGTTTGTCCACTTGAAAATGCTGTTTTAGGCGAGTCAGGATTTGCGTTACCATCTAAATCCTCCGATAGTTCTTGTCTTTTTTTACCAAAATTTTCATATTGTGACTGAGCCTTACGTTTTCTATTGCTATTATTGTCAAATTCTTCAAACACCCATATGGTTTCTTTACCATAATCAGTTGCATATGTCATATTTCGAGTCTCAAAATGAGAGGAGTGTGGGTTCAACGGTCGTGAATTATGTAAAGTGCGATTTTGACAGTCTTGTGGAACGGTTCTTGAAGATAATGGGACTGCTGAAGGAGAAGGTTGATTCATCACATCAGACATTGGCATTTGATAGTTGTTGTAAGTAGGATTTTGAGCCATTGGACTAAAAGCAGACTCGTGTATTTTCATGTTTCCCATATTTGTCATAAATTGGTTGGGTGAATTTGAAATGTCCTGTTTTATGTTGTCAATTCTTGTGGAGTATTCAGCTCCAGCCGATTCAGAAGGAATTGTTCCAAATTTTTGCTGAAATGTCGGCTCTGGCTCAGTGTTTTGCTTCCTATTATAACTTCTCTGTCCTGTTTGTTTTCTTGTGGTCTTAGCACTTCCGCGACCTCTGGTTGCTTTTTTTCTAGTAGTAGCTGTTTTAGTTTGAGCATCCATTGCGGCTACCAGATAGGCGTCATACATTTCTCTTTTTGTCTCGTCCTTTAAAGTTACAAAAGCTTCTTGAACTTTCATGAACTTTTCCGTAGCATCTTGGTTATTAAAATTTTTGTCCGGGTGATATTTTAGCGCTAACTTTCTGAATGCTTTTTTAATTTCCATATTACTGGCTTCTCGTTCCACTTCCAAAAGATCGTAGTAATTCGATAATTCCATTTTCAACCTGTGTAAACAATCAACTCTATTTTGTTGTTTATTATTTAACCAAAATATCACTTTGAGATTCAAGCTAGATTGAATGTTATTTAGTGTATTTACAGCTATTTAACAAATTAATCAATCAGTCAGTCAATCAGAAAACAAACTTTTAAGAAGCGTAAGCCTCTAAATATATATAGATATATATTTACAAAAAGTAACATCTACTGTTTTATACTCGAGTAACATCATTGGAACACTTGCTGTAATCTAAATCTTGAAATAACATTGTTTATGTTATAAAATGATCACAGAAGTGAATGTGAACCTCAAATATATATATATATATATATATATATATATATATATATACAAACTTTTTTGCCTTGAACATATAAATATATATTTTGTCTTTGTGTCACATTAGGCAAGGATGAAACCGGTGGGTATATATACACACCTCTCTATTGTGTAAAAATAATATTACCACATCACAACAATTTCATTGTGGGGGTAAATACACATTGGAGAAAAAAGGCAATGTTATACGCACAATAAGTATGTTGCGAATTTGTCAGAAGATCATGTTTGAGCAACAAATTCAATGTTGTGGTTCATCTACACCTCAGATGTGATAATTTACTTCGATACAAGAGCGTTGTGATATATCTGTCACCTATCTCTGTTTGATTTCTGGTGTTTTATAATATTAAAAAAATAAAAAAAGTATAATGACGTAGAGGTTGAAATACTTGGAAATATTTAAAAAAAATATTTGTATTACTAGTGGAAGTAGAGCTTTACAAATATTTTTATATATAAGCAAAGATGGAGATTTATTTTAAAGATGTCACAAAGTTATATAAATTTTAACAAAGTCGAAACTAGTTGTGTTTTGCAATATAGTTTAGTAATAGAGGGTATTGTATTAAAAGAATTGATTAAATGGTGATGATAATAATAATAACAACAACAATAATAATAATAATAATAATAATAATAATAATAATAATAATAATAATAATAATAATAATAATAATAATAATAATAATAATAATAGTTAATCTGTTATATTTAACCCCTCTGACTAATCTTGTTACTTTCATATGAAATCTTTGAATTATCTAACCCCAAATTAAACTTTACTATATGATTGATAAATTTTACTTTATTTGAAATTTACATTCTATACAATCAATTAATATAAACTATTAATAAAATCTTGATACTTTTTGTACTTGAAAAAAAGTTATGATTAATGAATTTTCTTGAAAAAATTGTTTCTTTTTTTCCTGTTTTCATCTCCCTAACAATACTTGATTCTTGAGATAGGAGCCGTGTCATTATACAACGTAAATTTATTCAAAGTAACTGTTGCACCAGAAAGATGTGATGGGAAAGATTTTGACTATAAATTAAGCTATTATCTCGAGAATAAAATCTTTTTTTTTTTTTTTTAACTAAAATCAAAATCAAAATCAAAATCAAAATCATCATCACCATTATTATCAATTATTACTCGCCTCTCCTACTTCAGCTTTGAACGACCTTAAGGGTTTAAGATTTAATTCTACACCTTCCACGAAGACCTTTTCAGACTTTTGTTGTTAATCTAATACAATGTGTTTTGGCTCTACTGAACCCTACCCTGCCGACGACGACATTATCTGTCCATCTGAAGACTCTGAGAACCCTGAAGACCCTGAATCTCCTGAAAGCGTTAAGCCCCGTCCCCGGGCAAAAATGCAAGGCCAACGTCTAAGAATCAGAGACGAACTCTATAAAAGAGTCTATGACATGTGGAGAAAGCTTGCCATCTAGTTTTTTCTACATCAACAATTTTGTTTTTTGTGCGTTTGTGTAATTTCAATAGCTACGAGTGTAATTGATTAGGTATTGTAATTGATTTTGATTTTAAATTACTTGTGATTTTGCCTATTTCGGCATTTAGTTGTACATGTTACATAATCAATTTACAATTATGTAATTAAATGAGTTAAAACCATGTGATGTTTGAAAACCCCATAATACTCATGTATACCATACGAAACTTTTTTTTTTTTGGTCCTGAAAGTTGGTTTTTCGGGTTTTGTAATTTTTTTCTATTCAATCTTGTTTTTTTTTTTGCTAGCAAAAACTAAAACTCCTCTTTTCAACTCTTTTTCTTTTCCTTTTTTTTTTTTTTTTTTTTTTTTTTTTTTTTTTTTTCATTTGAATACCAAATCTCTACTGATGTTGACTGAACTACCTGTTCTCAGAGATTATGACGTTTCACCTCTTTCGGGCTTTTTGCCTGAGGAGCTTCCACTTGAAAAGCTGACCAATCCTTACTATGCTCCATGGGAACGTATTGTTAGTAATCTTCCTGCACTTGTTTTAACAAGAAGAGTACGAAGTATGGTCGACAAGCTGTCACTACTTAGCACCAGTGAACTTAAGACAGAATCTGAGTGGAGAAGAGCGACAGCTATTTTGGCATTTATGTCCCATGCCTATGTGTGGTCTGGCGATGAGCCTAAAGATCGTCTTCCTGAACAATTGGCTCAGCCATGGTTGGAAGCTAGCGAACACTTTGGTTTACCTCCAATTTGCACCTATGCTGGTGTTTGTCTATGGAATTTTAGACTAATCGACGAAGAAGCTAGAGACAGTAATGGACACTTTGATTACTCATTGGAAAATCTTGCAACTATTGACACATTTACCGGATCTATTGACGAAAGCTGGTTCTACTTGGTTAGCACGGCAATTGAATATCAAGGTGCACCATGCTTGACAACAGGATTAGCTGCAATTGAAGCTTCAAGAAATATGGATGTTGATGGTGTTGTAAGCAATCTACAAAAGCTGGCAGAAGAGATTGATGGTTTAACTGCTACCTTGATGAGATTATTCGAAATGTGTGATCCTCATACATTTTATTTCAGACTCAGACCGTATCTTGCAGGATGGAAAAACATGGAAGATGCTGGTCTTCCCCATGGGGTCCGTTATGGTAATGAAGAAGAGTACAGGCAAATATCTGGAGGTAGTAATGCTCAGAGTTCTTTAATTCAAGCGTTGGACATTATTCTCAATGTTGAGCATCATCCCACAGGTAAGAGACCAATTCCTAACAGACTCCCTACAAAGAAAGAAGAGTCTTCAAGCAAACCACCTGCAGAAAACAACTTCATTATAGAGATGCGCAAGTACATGCCTAGAAAGCATCGTGAATTTCTTGAACATTTGACTACAGTTGCCCATGTTCGTGATTTTGTAGTTAAGCATGGGGAAACTCACTCAGAACTTATTTTGAGCTACGATGCTTGTTTGGCTGTATTAAGAAACTTTAGAGATAAGCACATTCAAATTGTTTCTAGGTATATTATTGTACAATCACAAAACGCAAAGAAAGCGAAAGGAAATCTGACGAAACGTGAAGGTATGGCAAATGTGGGTGCATCAGACTCTGATTCAAGCAAGAAGAAGGAGAAGGTCGAGAGAGGCACAGGCGGCACAGCTTTGATTCCATTCTTGAAACAAGCGAGAGATGAGACTGGTGATCCATCCGCAGGATCTTGGGGCAGAAGATTATTGGCTGAATCTAATAAGAGATCATTTCCAGATGCAGGTTTCGACTCAGAGTCGTCTATGCCAGTACCAAAGAAGAAGCCTTCATCTGAGAAAGGAATTAGCTTTGCTGGAATTTGGAGAAAACTATAAGCGAGATAATGTTCTTCCTTCAAAATGTAAAGATGACATTGAGAATACGTTATACTGCTGGCCAAAATTATATATAAAATTATGATGATGATTTATGAGAGTCAAAGACAATACATTTTTAGATTGTTTATTAAAGAGTTATTTTTTATTATGATTTTTATTTTTATTAATTCAATTAATATAATTATTTTATTAATTTATTTTGATTATAATAAGTTTTAAATTCCATTCTGTATCATGTATATATAAACTTTTTGTTTCTCTCTTGATTAATATTGATTTATTCTAAATCCTGAAATTTAAATCTTCAAGTCTTATATTATATGTTTTATGTCTTAAAACGTAAATATTATTTAAGCATTACCTAATACTGAGTCAAAAATAATTGGGCTTAGCTGAGCTGTTTTGCTTTGTTTGCCACAGAAGCTGTCTTTAGAAAGCCAATATATTTTTTTTTTGCCATTGCCCTGAAGCGTGCCAGCCGTTGCCAGCCAAAACAGCGCCTTTTCTAAGCTCTATTTAAGTGCTTTATTTATTTATTTATTTATTTATTTATATATCTATCTATATATATACATACACTTTCTCCAGAGCGTGTTTGTTTCATTCTAGGTTTCTCTCTCCTCCTTACATCTACACACCTTTTCCTTTCGGCCTCTCCCTACTTGTACAAAGACCACACACTTTAGAGCCCTTTTTAATACGCATTTTAATAAGTTTATAATTTATATAAATGTCGCAGCCATACCAATCGCTTAACAACCCGGCGACTCAAAACAATACACTTTTTGAAGTGCCGCAGAACCTGGAACTCAGAAGAAATAATGACAACTTGCGTAACAACGAATCACTTTCAGATCCAAGAACAGAGGAGCGAGACCAGTTGGTTGACGCGTTTGCTTCGGATTCAGACTCGGACTCAGACTCAGAGCTGGAAGACGACAGAATACTAACACAAGACGAGTATGGAATGTCTACTGCATCATCTGTTGCTGCGTCAGCTACTGCTACTGCTGCTTCTGTGGCAGCAGCAGGTATTGCCAGCGCAAGGGCCGCTGTTTCAACTGGAACACGCACTCAACAAGCTTCTCGGCCTCAGCCATCAGGCAATACAAACAGGCTATGGAGTAATCTGAGGTTCTGGGACAGGAATGGAGCTCGCAGCTCGTTAACTCAGGCCAACTCAAACGATGGAGTTTTTGCAAACATGACTGCCAAGCCCGAAGTTCCTGGCGAGAATAATGAGGATATCCCTCCATCATATGAAGAAGCTTCTAGTGATCAGACACCGCCATACTGGGAGACTACGATTCTCACGGATTCTGGATTTGGGGATGAGGTCTTTATTGATGGTTTGTTGGTGGGTACGCCTTTCAACTTTATTTGGAGTATGATGGTATCGTCAGCTTTTCAGTTTGTGGGATTTTTGCTCACGTATTTGTTGCACACATCGCATGCTGCTAAACAAGGTTCAAGAGCCGGTCTCGGGTTCACGTTGTTCCAATATGGATTCTTTCTCAAGCCAGAGGTGGCTACTAGAGAGTCAGGGGTGCCTGTTGAGGAGTTTTCACCAGACAGTCCTAACGACTATGAAGTTGAAGGAGTACACGATTTTGACCAGAAAGCGGCCAACCCCAGTGTCAGCTCGAACAGCGGATTCTTGAGCGGAGGTACTGCTGGAGACAGCTGGATTTCAATTGGCTTAATTGTTCTTGGAGTTATTATTATCATGAAAAGTGTGTTGGACTACAACCGTGCTCGAAAGATGGAAAAGGTTATTATGCAACCCAGTCAAGTGCAGCCTGCCTCTCCAACAAGTGAGCAGGATATTGTTTGATATGTTGCTTTATAGAGCTGTTTTCAAATCGTGAAAGCTACTTGTAGTCTTTTTTGTTCTGTATTGTTTTGTTTTGCGTGTGTCTGTGTGTATCTCTGTGTGTGTGTGTGTGCGTGTCTGTGTTTTTATACTTTTTTGTTTGTTTGTTTTTGAATTTTTATTTTATTAAATGGCATTTTTTAAATACTTCTGATTAATGAAAATACATGTATTGCTATTGTGGTGATCTGTTGATATTGAGGTTTCAACTAATTAAGCAATTTTTTTTTTTATTATTATTTATTTTTACACATTACATTTTTGAATTAAAAAATTATATATATATATATATAATTGATGAAAGTTATTTCGAATCCTTTGAATTATTAAAACATGTAAATTAACGAATGATTAAAACTAGTTATAAAGAAAGAAGAAACATTTCCATCAAATATTTGTAACACTGAAAATAAAATAAAAAAAACTAAGATAAAAAATGATAGGTTTGTAAAAAATAATACCCAAGTCTTATGTCACATGTTTGATTTCATCTTATCGCAATTTTCCGAGGAGAGTCGAAACCAAAGCAAAAAAATAAAACTAATAATAAAAGACTAATTCAATCTGATTTTTTTATTTATTTTTTTTTTTTTTAAAGTAAACAAAAATCATCACTTGAAAAACTTGGTTTTTCATAAACTCAAAAATCTAATCAGCTTTCGGATAACTGTCACACAAAGATAAATAGAATAAAATAAAATGGATACGCAAACTATCTTGGCCTCAGTGTATGTGTATACAGATGCGATCGAAACATCAAGAAAACAATACTAATACAGAGATTGTACTGTTAGGGCTGGTGCAGTGGGATCCAAGATTGTTTTTCATCCTCGTAAGTATACTGTGATTTGGAAAAAATAGTAATAATAAACAAAAAAAAAAAAAAAAAATAATAATAATATTTAAGAGATTCATTTGTTCATTTAGCTAACATATGGACTTGGTTCAATGTAGTCGATACACTACGTACACTTCAGCAGACATCGACTAACTTCAACTACAATCTACCCCTTCGTCGATATTGGAGTGGGTTGACTGCATCGGTTTTGCTGACCACACCAGCATTCACGACATATATGGTTACATACAGGCAAACCAAACGCGAACTGACACCATATTTTGGATCAACTTCCATGCTCAATTATATTATCAGTTCTTCTGCAGCTGAGTTTGCTAGTAGTGTGATTTGGACTCCTATGGAAGTGGTTAAAGGCCGACTTCAAATTGCAGCTGAGCAGAAATCTATGCGCAAAGTAATTTCTGAAATTGTGGCTGGTCCTGAGGGTTGGAAAGGACTGTGGAGAGGATATTGGATGGGGATTGCAGTGTTTCTTCCGTACTCGGTGGTTTGGTGGACTTCGTATGAAACTGCAAAAACATGGTTGGCTGATCGTCGTCAGAAAAATTATGAGAGCTGGAAACTGCAGAACGAATCTACTGCTAAGCCTGCCATGAGTATTGAGTTGGGCCCGTGGGAGTATGCAGCAGCTTCTGCGTCGGCAACGACTCTAGCACAGACTGTTTCGAACTTTTTGGATGTTTTGAAAACTAGGCAGCAGCTGGCTGTTTCTTCTGAGATTGCAGCATTACGACCAACGGATCAAAAAGGAATTTTGGAAGTTGCTGTAAATTTGATCAAAGAAGTGGGTATTGTACGAGCTTGTTTTAAAGGACTTCATGTTAGATTGATGCAAGCTCTACCTTCTGGAGTGCTTTCCATGGTTATTGTGGAATCTTTAGATCCAGAGAGAAATGTGGGCGATGTGTTTGAAGAAGAAGATCAAGTAGACTGTTAATACTAGCAAAACTAGTACAAAGCTAGATGTATATAATAAATTTTTGGTAATATAGACTAATAACAAGTTTTTTTTTAATCTTTTTTTTAAATTTTTTTTTTTTTTTTTTTTTTTTTTTTTTTTTTTTTTTAAAAAAAATCAAAGCAAGATATTGATTGAATAAATTCTATAATATATACAAGATATACCTATAAGCCAAATTTGGAAATTAATTTAGAAATGTATTTGGTTTACAAAAGAGTAAGTATAAATATTTTAACTGGTATGGAAAAAATAAGAGTAATAGAAAAACCATGAATATATATGATTTTTTTAGTTGATATGAGTTTTATTAATGATTAATTTCTTGTAAAAAAAAAAAAAAAAAAAAAAAAAAAAAAAAAAAAAGACTTCTTGGAATTTATAGATGATTAATTGAATTTTATTATTATTATTTTGGTTTTGATCATGATTTCATCAAATATAAACTACTTTTTTTTTTTTTTAATTTTTTTTCATTATTTTTAAAAATATCACTACTTTATTATATACATTAACTTTTGCTCATTAAATTTCCAAAACTTTTTATTCATTCTTCAATATCATCAAATTACATTCTTCTTATTAAAATTATATGATTCATTAAATCCAGCAATGCAAAAACACAATCAATTATTCATAAAATCAAGTAAATACATTTGTTCGTATTCCCTTTCACACTTTTGTACCTTCCATACCACCATGGTGCTCTGGTGTTTCCAAAATTGTCTCTACACCATCAAATCCTGCTCTTGATGGTTTCCTAGAACTAAACATTCCACTAGATTGATATTCTTGAATCAGTCGTTTATATGCAACCTTCTGAAACTGACTCATAGATGAAAAGAAATGCCGACCAACATAATGCAGCTCGATTGCTTGTATCACCTTAGCAGTTGCAAGTCTCACTTCACTCAAGCTATGGAATAAGCCCAACCCAAGGAAAAATAGATTGTTAAGTGTGGGAGTTACCAGCAACCGAAGAACATCGCTTGGATCCTGAACATTTTCTGCTAACAAGGTATAAATCTCCTGAGACTCCTCCGAAGACAACTTGTGATATCTTAATTTGTCCATTTGATGATCATAGTCAACAACCTTTTTAGGTAACTTTGGCCATAGCTTGCGTTGGTCATCAATATAATGACGATAACTTCTTGATGTTCGCCAACCCTCAAGTACTGGTGAATAGGTGTTGAAATCAAGAGTCTTTTGGTCGCTATTGACCCAGGTGTATCCAAACCCTGAAACCATTTCATAGTTGGAATCAGAAGATGAAGGCCACATGTTTGTTCTTCCATATCTGTTTTCCTCATAGTTGGAAGCAATTCGGATGAATCGCCGAATGTAAATGCTACATCTTGAGCGAACAGAGGCCTCTGAAAAGCGGTCTGACAGCATTATTTTTAAATCTGCAAGGAAGGCTACGTCTTCAGGGTTCATTGTACTCAATAAACTCTGCTGTGCAGCAGCAGCATTTTTATCTCCAAAAGAAGCACTGGGAACACCAATTGAATTAGAAATGGTAAGTGTGTTTGAGTCAAGGTTGACTAAAATGTCCCACCAAGAAGGCTGCGTCAGGAAAGAAGGATCTCTGGTTCCTGCAATGTATCCTTCTGAAGATATGAGATCATCGATCTTGTTGGGGTCTGCGTAAGGGAAGGCATGAGATACAAAGGATTTCAAGACTCCTCCGGAACCAAGTGAACAGGCTGCTAACACACGATCTCCAATTTCACTAGTAGTAGCCTTGGTACCTAAAAATAAAATTCTTTTTTGAGTCAAAAGTCCGTTGATAAGAACCAACAGAGCTGGGGTATACGCCCCGTAAATTGTCAATTCAGGGTGTAGAATTTCACAGGGAGAAGTTAACTTTAAAAGGCTTTCAACGAGCTTTGACACAGAAAACTCTCCAACAGATTCCGAGAGACTGTCGATTCCTAAGGGGACTTTCAAAGGAATTCTTAAATTATTGAATACAGCTTCAGTATCGTAATAGTGGGTATCTCTAACCTTGAAAGAAGCAGTAGATGATGCCTGGCCTTGGGTCTTGAGATCAATGTAGTAGTTACGCGAAATACTGCTATCATGTGAATCGACAGTTGCAACACTGCCTTTACGAGCAAGCGTATCAATAGTCCCAATACTGTCTTTTCTTGAGGAGACGGGGGTTGCATTAAATGAAGAATTAGTTAATGTCTGACTGCTGTCTCTCCTTTCGCTTGCACGATCGTAAAAACCATCATAGTCGTCATCTCCGTAGTACCCATCAATGTCATCTCCACTGAACTTTTCCTCTAATAATGACAATTTTTCAGAGCTGGTGAGAACGAGTTTTTCATAATAATTTAGCTTAGGCACTTTTCCCAGTTCGACGGAGTTGATAGAGTTGTATAGGTGGCGAATGATAGGTGCACCAGAACCTTCATGAGCATCTTCAGCCTGGTTGTACTGGTCTAGAGCCAGAATGACCAAAGGTTTCCAAATGTGAAAGAATGGCCACTTTGAAACCACGCATAACGATCTGATTTTCTTGGTGTTCCCGTTCACGTCCGGTCTAGTGTTGGAAGCGCGTGAGGTAACAAGACTCAAAGCGTATAGTCTCATTACCTTGCTGCGGCGTTGGGCACTGACTGAAGTCTGGTGCTTGTATTCGAGCTTTCCCTTTAACTGAGAGTTGTTGAATTCACGATATAAAAAAAACACTGTCCAGTCTTCTGGGGCTTCTATTGTATGGCTAGGTAGCATGAGCTCTGCTACTCTCTGGGAGTCGAGGTTTGCAGCTGTTTTAGAGACTGGATACTGGTGCACTAAGGTTGAACCCTGGCTCAACTGAAAGGAAGCTGTGAGTATGTACTCGACGTTATTTGAGTCTTGCTGAGAAGACTGCATGTTGAACGACGGTTGTTGACAGAAGGTTTAATAATAAACAATATTCTAATGATGATGAGAAAAGAAAACAAAAAAAAAGTGAAGAACAAGAGAAGAGAATCAACTTCAAGGGGAGAGAAAGAAAATAAAAGGAATGGATAATAAAAATATGAAATATAAAATGTTGATGATAAACCCAATAAAGGATAGACTAGAAAGGATGCTTTTTTTTTTTTTTCATATATATATATATATATATATTCTTACTATTTTAAGCATGATAATGATGTCTGTTTTTAGGAAATTTTGGCTTTAAGGACTGCTTTAAGGACTCGAAAAAGTATTACTATTATTATTAAAAAAAAAAATAAATAAAAAAAAAGACTGAAATTGAATAGTAAAAGAAACAGTATACTGTGTATTAAAAGATATACATGATAGAAAATAAAGATCTATAATACATAAGAGCGGGGCTTGAGATTTATGTCGAGAAAGTGAATGTGTGATTAACTGCAATTTATACAGATTCTATTGATTGTTGGAATTAATTGAAAAGATGGTGATGTGGGAAGAGTGGTAACAGATGTGCGTATAATCATGTAGCTGGAACCACAATGAATTTTCTGCTTCTGTCGGAAAGGTGGGTCGGTCTAATTTTGATAGTGTATAAAAGAGTATATACAATCAGTTATATTCATCATACCATTTATACATGAAGAAATGAGAGATGGTATATAGGAGATGAAACACGGTACATATGATATGGAATATGGTATATAGAATATGTGATTTAATATTTAAGATATGAAATTTGATATATAGGATATCATAAATAAAAGATAGTATATAATATATAAAAAATAAAAAATAGTTCATGTTCGTGGTCAAATACTAAATTTCAAGTAGTAAAGCCTAAAATTCATGTTCTATATCATATAATCTATATTCTAACTATACATGTCATATGTTATACATTTCATCTCACATACCCCATGTGTCAAGTCTCTTTAATCATCTTGCATCTTATTATCAACTTTTTTTAAACTTTTTTCTGACATAATGAAACACTAATGTCCATGTCAGAACACACGGCTGAAGCAGCAGCAGCACTGGCGGAAGCAGCAGAAGCAGCAAGAGCGACAGGTGCGATGTCGTTTCTTTTTTTCTTTGTTTTTTTTTTTTTTTGTTCGATTTCTTTCTTTTTTACTGAGGCTGTTGTTGCTGCTGCTGCGTTATCAGGTGCATTTCTAATCGCTTCCTTCGATTTCGATTTTTCTCTCTCCACTGCCACTGGGTGATTAGCAGTAGTAATAAATATAGTACGGGAAACACAGCACAGGACCACCCACACCCAGTGTCCCGTAACCCCTTGCCACCCATATAGAATCAAAACAATAAAAAGACTCTCTCCCTTTCTTTCTTTCTTTCTCTCTCTCTCTTTCTTTCTTTCTTTCTTTCTTTCTTCTTTTTCCCTTCTCTTTTCTTTCCTGTTTTTAATACTTTTGACATCTCTTCCATCTATCAACTTAATATCAAACCGTTAGACGCTCAGCTATATAGCAAACCCCGAATACCACAACTAAACTTTGCCCCAACTTAATCGTACACACAGACTAAAGCAGATTTGCAGCAATCATTACAGCCAATATCACAAACTTACAAAATGTCTCTAGATTACACTATTTCTTTCAAAGGAAAACCTACATCAGTGGCTCTTCCACTGGAAACAACATTTCAGGCTCTGCAGGAACTCATTGAGCAACAATCGCAGATACCTATCGACAATCAGAAGCTCTTTGCACCCAAGTTGGGCATGATCAGGCCTTCGCAAAACCAACCAGACAGAGAGAGACTTGTCAAAGACATCTTTCCTACTGACCAAGCAAGGAAAAGAATCATGCTTATGGGAACACAGCGTGACAAGCTGAAGGAGGTCAGAATGACTGAGGCGGGCAGAGCTGAAGAGCTGGACCGATATAAGCGCAGAGCAAGGAGAGCTAAGACACTGGGATCTGCGAGAGTTGCTCAGGCTTCAAGACTGGGTGGTTCGCCCCATATTGCCACCTTGGATTCTTTGTCGCCATCCCACGCTGCATCTTCTTCTTCTTCATCGTCAGCATTGCCATCAAGCTCTAATAACTCGATTTATACTTTTCTTAAGCTAGTGCCTCTGCCGTTTTTGCCTAAGCCGGAAATGGCGTTGGAGATTATGACTAGGTTACGAGACGATTTAGGCATTCAAGCTGTAATGAACAAGTATAAGTGGACAGTGCCAGTTCTGACGGAACTTGATCCGTCGAGTAATTCCTGGGACGGCGGAAAGCTTTTGGGACTGAACCGTAATAAGGGCCAAGTGATTGAGCTTCGTTTAAGAACAGATGCATATGATGGATTTAGAAATTACAATGAAATAAAGAAGGTATTACTTCATGAGCTTACTCATAATGAGCACAGTGGGCATGGAGCGGACTTTTTGAAACTGAATAGCACGCTGGAGAAGGAGTCTGTTTTACTGGATCCTTTTGGTGGTCGAAATGCTAAGAGTATATCTGGATCCGATGTATATGATGGGCCATCACTTTCTACGGGAGATGAGGACGAATACACTGATGAGAGACACTATGATGACGGAGGTTGGTTTGGTAGTGTTATGGTGCTTGGAGGAGAAGAGAATTCTGAAGCCTTGAGTGATAAGCAGAAGATGCTTAGAGAACTTGCAAAGGAGCGAGAGCAGAGAAGGCGAGAAGATTAGAATTTTTTTTTATATCGACGACTCTATATTAATTTTGTTGATTGTTTAATGATGATATATGTTGATGAACATGATAATTCTGTATTTTACATTTTATTGTAGTAATTGGTAAAATTTATGACGGGGAATTTAGTTGATAGTTTCGTTTATATAAATGAGTAAGACGTGATGTCTAGATTATCTACGACATTTTATTGCGTTCGGAATTAACGGAATTGTCTTGAATCAAAATTTATAGATTAAAAAAATGAATATATTGTATTATAAATGATGATCAAAATTTGTAATATAAAAGTATAAATTAAATGATCAAGTATATAAACATATATATATATATTACTAACCTTGATAGAATTTTTGTTTTTTTTTTTTAACAAATGAAATAAAACTTGTGAATATTTTGATTTAATAAGAATATAAATATTTTTTTTTTTTTTTTTTTTTTTTTTTTTTTTAAAAAAAAAAAATTCCATTATATATATTGTTGTTTATGATATTGTTTATGTTTATGTTTATGTTTTTGTATATAGTTTTGATCCAGATTTTAATCTGTGGGGGGGAGGGAACAAAAAAAAAAAAAAAAAAAAAAAAGATGATGAAAATGAAAATACTTATCTATCTCAAGAATAAAATATGTTATAAATATATATATATATATATATATATATATATTAATTTAAAGGCGTTGTTGGTTAAGAATTAATTTGTCAGCTCAGCCAATTAAGGTTTTGTAACTTTTAAGAAAATAAAATAAAATAATAAGACTTGAAAATTAAAACTTGAAATTTAAAACTTGAAATTAAAACTTGAAAATTAAAACTTGAAAATTAACAACTATATTTGCTCGAATCTTAACCATTCTTTTTTATTATATATATATATATATATAAATCTTGGTTTGTTCCTGATGGCTTCGAAATGCTCATGTTTATTTATTCAAAATTGGGTCGTTTGTTCAGATCAACATTCATATTTTGCGTTTATATAACAGATCTTATATATATATATATATATATATATATTATAATTATTAACATTGTTATCAGTATTATTATTATTACTATTATTATTATTATCATTCATTACCATTCATGTCGCTTATATTAATGATACCTCTGTGTTTCTCAAACACCATCTCCAACTCGTTTCGTGTAATATACAAAGAAAATAAAAACTAAACATCAAACAAGGAAAATGGTTTAAGTAAAGGGAAACGAAGAATAATCAAATCACAAAATACACAATCAAGCCAAACTTACTAAAAGTAAGGCGATAATAAGTCGAGAAGAAGAAGAAGAAATAAAAGAGAGTATTTTATTTTTTTTTTCCAGGTGGGTTTAGACACCAGCAGCCTGCATTAATACCTCCATTCCATCCATTTCTTCATTGTGATGATGATCTTCGTTTCCTTTACCATTGGGTTGTTGTGACTCACTGGTTTCCGGACCTTGTCCGGGTAGCGGTGGAAGAGGTTTTGCTGTGTTCATAGGCCCGTTTATATTTCCGTATTTTCTAGAATGCTGGTGGTTGTGATGGTGATGATGGTGTTGAGGTTGGGGTGGAAGTTGTGGTGGAGATTGCGAATGTTGCTGCATTTGGCTGTGTGACATTTGTTGTAGCATTGGATGAATCGAAGCTACTGGTCTTTGATCAGCCATGGGTAACATTCCACCAAAGTATGGCTGAGACGAATGATGGTGTGGTGGTGGTGCTGGCGGTAGCGGTGCTGGATGTTGCTGTTGGAGCATATGTGATACGCTTGGTAGTTGAGTGGGTAGTGAGGTACGATCTCTTGGAGCTCCAGCTTCGGGAATACTAGGTGGTTGAGGCATTGGGCCCCAAGTGCGTGGACGTTCTTCTCCGTACTCCACCGATGCTCCAGGCGTCGGTGGACATAGAACATTTGAAAGCCATGAGTTAGTACTAGAAGTTGCGGATATAGGGGTTGTTGGAAGTGGTGGTAATGAGTATTCTGGAGATTGATGTTTTCTATCAAGTACCAAAGGCTGTGGAATGTGATGATGAGGATGAGGTGGTGGTGGTGGTGGTGGTTGAGTTTGTTGAGTTTGTTGTTGTTGATGGAGTTGTTGTGAAGTTTGGACAGCTTGTTGTGAAGTTTGAACAACCTGTTGCTGCTGTTGCTGTGGTTGCTGTTGCTGTGGTTGTTGTTGCTGCTGCTGCTGCTGCTGTTGTTGTTGAGGCGGTGGTGGTGGTAATGGCAACTGATGATCCATAAAGTAATGAATATGCTGATGTGGTTGAGGAGGTTGTTTTGGAGGATTATGACGAGGACTGGCTGGAACAGTGTTCAAGATGTGTTGTTCATTAGCATGAACAGTTTGTACATGCTGCCTAAGGTTGTCTAATCGTGAAAAGTATCTGTTACAATGACAACGAAAGGGTCGTTCACCTGTGTGTTTGCGAATGTGTCTTGCTAGATGTTCAGAACGGGTGAAAGTCATTTTACAGTCGCCAAAGCCAGAGCATGAGAAGACCTTTTGGTTTTTTGGTTTCTTTGGTTTCTGGATTGTGGAGAAAGATCCTGCTGCTGAGTTAGGGGTGTCTAATTTTGTCATGGTGAAGGAGTGTGATGTTTTGGAAATGTATATGCGTAAACATGTATATATACAGATGGAATGCTTGTATACTCGAGTTTGCAACAATTTTATTTAATTTGATTTTTTTTTTTTAATTATTATTATTATTATTATTATTATTATTATTCTTGAATTAATATTTTTTAGTATTTTTTTAAATAAAAAAAAAATTAATGTTTTGAATATATATAATAATAATAAAAATTCAAAAATTTAAAAGTTAAAAAAAAAGACAATAAGTTACACTTTGAAAAGGGAGATGAAGATGTTGATGAAGTAAAGATTTACGGCGTCGACAGGATGAGTGGGAAAAAAAAAATAAATAAAATAAAAACTACCAAAAAAAAAAAAAAAAAATATAAATATATATATATATACATGTATATATATATTATGAAAAAAGAAAAGAAAGCAATCCTTATATAAAAGAAATATATAATAATAAAGCCCTGCGCTTGATTACAATAATAATGTAATGTGTATAAATATTTAAAAACTTTTAAATAAAATAATGATGAGTAAAAAATTCTTCTTCTTCTTCTTGTTCTTCTTCTTGTTCTTCATTTTAAGGGAATTAAATATATAAATTATACAACAGTAGATTAATTACAATGACAGTAGTAGTCGGCTCACAGTAGCAGCAGGTCGACAGCACCAACAGTACTGACAGCACGGGACTAACGGCAGGTTCACGCACACGTTACTAAACATTATCCAATCCAATAAAAATAAATCTTACCCCCACAAGAACAGTAGTAGTAATGACAGTAATGACATGTGTATGCCAAAAAAAAAAAAAATAACCGCTTTTGTTTCTTATCATAGTGAAAGAAATTTTGAACGTTTTGGAATATAATAAAGTATCGAGTAAAATTTTAGTTTCTTGTCTCTGATTGACGGTAACTCTCCCATAAATGAATGAATTAAAAATAAATAAAAAAAAAGTTTAAAAGATTCAGCTAAAGAAGAAAATGGCTTTGACAGAAATCTAAACAAGATATAATTCATTACCTGGATTTATATTTTCATAATGGTGAAGGTGTTGATTTATTTAGTTATTATTTTATTAATTTACTATATTATTAATTTATTATATTATCAATTTATTAATTTATTTAGTTATTAATTTATTAATTTATTAATTTATCAAATTGTTAATTTATTAAATTGATCGAAATATAGAGATAAAATATGTTTAGTTCCTGGTTTAATCATGGTTCCTTAGTTGGTGCCTGACCAGTGGTTTATTTTTTAGATTTTATTTTTCATTTCACTTCATTTCGTTCCTTCTTTCGTTCATTCTATATTCATGTCTTCAATAACTTCAGTCTATATTCATTTCTAGAATAACTTCATTTTTAATTCCATCTGTATAAATTTAATCTTTAAAATATATATGTATATATATATATATGTATATATATACTCATAAACTTATATGGCATCCATAGCTACTTGCTGCTTGTTGCGAAATGAGGAACACTACAAAAAAAAAGTGCACTTTCCTAAAATAGTATAGACTCGAAAGAAATGTAGTAAATAAATATATATAATAATAATACTAAAAAGTAAATAGAACGAATAAATCAAATAATTCAAGGGATCAAGAAATCAAGGAATCAAGAAATCAAGGAATCAAGGAATCAAGAAATCAAATAATCAAATAATCAAGAAATCAAATAATCAAGATATCAAATAATCAAATAATCAAATAAAATCAACATTTAAATATTTTGATTTCATTTATATATTTGTATTCAATGTTTTAAATATTCAAAAGACTTTTTTTCTTGTTTTGTTTTCCCATTCCTTCTCTACCCCTTTCATCATGCTTAGTCAATCCCATCACCATGTATATTGTCAGTCATTAGTCATCATGAGATTCTCCCCCTGCTTCTAAATTATTTTTTTTTTTTGGCTGCTGAAGAAGAAGAAAAAAAAATAAAATAAAAGTGCACACGTCATCATCAGCTAAGCGTGACTCAGCCAGGTACAACAAACTATTTTTTTTTTCTTTTTTGTTTCACACGCTTATAATACTGATATTCTTATTGATGTGAATTATTACTATTCCAATCAAAATTCTCATTCAGTGATCTTTTTAACATTTAATACAAAAAAAAAAAAAAAATCTTAGTTATACTTATAATATTATGGTTTATCTTGCATATACAAAATCTCTGATATATATTCTTTATCAAAGCAATACTTAGATATATATATATATGTTCCATTGTTTATCTTTGCAGGGTAATCAAATACCTTTTATATATATAATATCCAGTTACAGATCAATACGCAAGTTTAGTGCACTAGTGACATCATAAAATATACCTCATATCCTTATATTCAAATCTATTTGAAAAAAAAAAAAGTCCATCTAACTTATTAACTCTTTTCAGTGATTTTCCTGAGACTTTTTGTCGATATTCTAATTGGAGATGTTTTAATATTTGTATTTAAGATAAGTAATAGGTAAATAAGTAAGTAACTAAGTAAATATTTAAGTAAATATTTAAGTAAATATTTAAGTAAGTAAGTAAGTAAGTAAGTAAGTAAGTAAGTAAGTAAGTAAGTAAGTAAGTAGGTAAGTAAGTAAGTAACTAATTAACTAACTAAGTAAATAATTAATAATTAAGTAAATAAATAAATAAATTAATAAAGTAAATAAATAAATAAATTAATAAAGTAAATAAAGTAATTAAATTAAAGCAGACAAGTTAATAAGTAAATTATTAATAATTAATTAAAGTATATATTTAAAGTCAATAATTAATAATTAATTAATAATTAATTAATAAATTAAATATCTTGGACTCGGTCCAATCCATGCCGTTTGATCCTTCTTAATCCGTGCACTAGTGCGTTTCCAAAATTCACCTAATTGTTTTAAAATCATCCACTAGTTTTCCTCTATGCGGATTAAGAAAAAACTATCAAGAAAGAAAGAAAGAAAGAAAGAAAGAAAAAACATGTGTACATGTATAAATGTATGAATGTATGTATAAACATTTTAATCCAATCATTTCAAAGTATCGTCTAATTATTTATTTATTTATATGGGCTAATAAACTGATATAGTTTTACAGCTTAATAGCTTGATGATGCATTCGTTTTGTATTTCAATAAATGCACTGGTGTATCATCTAAAAAGTTGATACACTGAAAATCATTTATATATATATATATATAACCTCAATTACATACGGAATTTGTTTGACTTTATTTATTTGCAATGTTATTATATCAAACTATCTTTATTCAATATTTTAATGAAAATAATCTTGAATATAATAATCATCTTTGACTTCTATAATTTTCTGGTTATAGTTCTACAATAATAATAAACATTTCTACATCAGGAAATAATATCTTGTAATATTCAATCATACTAGTTATCAATTGTTTCAGTCATATCATCATGCCCTTTCAAAAATTATGAATAATATAGAATAAAATTAAATAATGATATTTAAAAGACTTTGTTTATATCCAATTCATAGTCTTAAATGATGCTCCTACTCACGTCCACTTTAATAATAATTCTTCTTTTTCTTCTTCTTTCCTGCTATTCTTGAATCGAGTATATTTAAGTCTGCGATTATGCCTACATCTACTCTACTTTCAAACCGTTTTTTTTTTATTATTATTATCTTTTTTGTCTGTTTTGTTTTTTTGTTTTTTTTAACAACTGCATGCTTCACTTCCATTAGATCCTCCAGTATTATTTCCATTACCATTCTCAACATCTATCAATTCCGTCTCTCCTCCTTTCTTGCCAGCACCACTGCCAGCAGCCTCAGGCAACTCAGATGCAATCTTGTTGAATAACTGCTTAACATTGAACCCAGCTTTGGCACTGGTCTCAATAAATCCTACACCCAACTCCTTTGCCCGTCGTTCACCATCCTCAACTGTAACTTCTCTCTCTTCCTTTAAATCCGTCTTGTTTCCAACTAGCACAACCACAACTTCGTCGCCACGCTCCGCAACCACATCCTCAATCCACTTTCTGGCATCGTCAAAACTGGCACGCTTGGTAATGTCGTACACCACCACAGCAACGTTGGAGTCGCGAATATAAGAAGGAATCAAACTGCGGAATCGCTCTTGACCAGCAGTGTCCCACAGTTGCAGTCGGATGGTACGGTCTGTAAGATACATGGTTTTTGACATGAAATCAATACCAATAGTGGCCTTGTATTGCGAATCAAACGAGTCGTACATGAAACGGGAAAGCAAAGACGTTTTGCCGACAGACTGGTCGCCCAAGAAGACCAGTTTGAACTTTTCGATAATGTCTGACCGTGATGCAGAGTCTTTTGAATATGACATGATGAGTATTTTTTGTCTTTTTTTTTTTTTTTTCAATTAATTAATATACGTGTAATGTATTAGCACAGACCTGAATATAACAGGTTTATTAGAACAAACAAGAGTTGATTAAGGGGCGTAAGGAAGAAAAAAAAAATATAAAAATTAAAAGTATATCTGATGAAGTGAAATGTAAGATTGAACAAGTTGAATATTTATTGAGCGAAATTCAAAATTCCGTTTTGTTGTGTATTCTTTTGTCGTTGAGATGTTCAAGTAGATGAATAAATTGGTGTTTACAAGTAAATATTAGATGAAATGATCAAGTGTAGATGTATTAATGACATTTAATAATATACTAGCAAAGAAAGGAGATTTTAATATATATATTATTTTTTTTTTTTTTCTACTCAGTTCCCCGACCGCAGCCTTAATTGAAATACCTTTATTTTTTTTTCCTTCTGTTTGCCTTTCTGTTAGAAATTGCCAACACTACATTTTTTTGATTCAAATCTCGTGATATATCACTAACGACATCTGTCTTAATATATAAATTTAAATATATATGATATAGCATATAAAACATAATTCTGACACATGATGGTTCTTTTTTTTATTGACATGTGAAAGTGGTGGTGGCAACGCTTTCAGAATTGAATATTTCATCTGGGGTTGGGGTTAATTTTAATTAAAGTTGGACTTGTGTCTTAAGACATGTGTCTTGATAATTAAGGTTGTTCAATAATAAGAATAATGGTTTCTTACTAAATTAATCTTGCTCTAAATTTATATCTATACTCAAGATAAAAAGAAGGATTTCAACATTTTTATATAAAGAAAAATAGATTGTCAAAACTTGAAATATTAATAAATACTAAGAATCAACATTTTACTAATTAAAAATTATTAAAATATAATAATGAAATCTCAAAATATGGAGAAATATTAAAAAAAAAATAAAATAAAATAAATAAATAAATAAAATTCAACCTCGGCTCAACTTGGCTTAAACAAATAAAATACAGGTAATTCGGAGAAAGTTTTTTTTTTTAATATTTAATAAAACCTGGGGAAATTTAATAGAAATTAATAAAGTTAAATAAACACATGCATCTTATAGTTCTACACATTTTATACTTGAAGACAAAAAAAACATTTAACAAGTTAAAGACATGATAATAATTAAATAATTAAATATATATTAAATATATATTAAATCCAAAGCAATGATTCCTATGTTATATAAAAACACAACCCAATTCCATTATTGTTTTCAATCTTTCTTTTTTTTCTTTCTTTCTCTCTTTTTTTTTTAAATAATTTATTCAATTTTTTTTTTGTTTGATTCTTTCTCCTTATTTTTTTTTTCATTCAATCTAATAATACAGTCTAATTTGAAAATAATCATGTCTGCTAACGATAACGTCGCCCACGCTTTGGCAGGTGCCGGTGGTGGTGCTCTTTCAACTATAGTCACCTATCCTCTCATTACTCTTTCCACAAGAGCTCAAACTGAGTCAAAGCGTTCAAAATCAGAGTCTACAGAATCCTCTGACACAAAGAGCTCAGTATCTGCCTTGGAAGCCGCCAAGTTGATTGTTCAAAGAGAAGGTGTCTCCGGATTGTACTCGGGATTGGAATCGGCTCTGTTCGGTATCTCGGTCACTAACTTTGTCTACTACTACTTTTATGAAGGCACTAAGGGACTCTACGAAACTTCAAAAAGAAACAGAGGCGAAAGAAACCTCAGTTTGTCCACTCTCGAGTCCATGGTCGCTGGTGCCGTTGCAGGTTCGGCTACCGTTGCCATTACCAATCCCATCTGGGTCGTCAATACCAGAATGACTGTAAAGGACTCAGTCAACAAAGACCCCATCACAGGAAAAGTCTTGAAACCTCCTACCACTATTGGCACCATCAAGGATATTTTGGAAAAGGACGGAGTTGGTGCGTTTTTCTCTGGTATTTTACCTGCCTTGGTTCTTGTCATTAACCCCATCCTGCAATACACAATCTTTGAGCAATTGAAGAATGTGATTGAAAAAAAGAGAAAGCTTCGTCCCTTGGACGCTTTCTTTTTGGGTGCTTTTGGTAAAATTATTGCTACTTCTTTAACTTACCCTTACATTACTTTGAAGGCTAGAATGCAATTGAGAAAGAAGGCTGGTGAAGCTAAATCTGGTATTATCAGTGGTTTCCAAGCTATTCTTAAAAATGAAGGTGTTGCCGGACTCTATGGTGGTATTGTTACTAAAGTAACTCAATCTGCTCTTACTTCTGCATTCCTTTTCTTGTTCAAGGAGCAACTTTATGCTTTGGCTATTACCTTTTTAACTTTTGTAAGAAATTTGAAGGTAAAGCGTGTGTAATTCCTTTTTAAACTATTATATTTTTTTTTCTTTCTTTCTTGTTTGTTTGTTTGTTTGTTTATTATTCAATATATGATTTATATATTAAATAAATGAATAAATATTTTTGTGGGGTAAAAATTAACCAGTTAAACATATATATATAAAAAAAAATATATATCATCACTACAAAAAAAGATAATAATAATGATTAAAATCTAAGAATGAGCTTTAATCCAATTCTCATGATATTCAATAACTTTAGGTACAATTGCACTTTCAATCACTACGCCCTTCTTTTCATCTTGTTCTGTGATTCCTACTTCTTCTTCACTCTCTTCACATACAAATACAACCTTGTACTTTCTGTTCTGAAGTAGATTTCCAATTACCAATCGTTGTTTGTACCTCGTCAAAGCCTGTCGTGCCTTAAACAATAAAAGCTTGGGATCGGTCTCCAACTTGAAGGAAACAACCATTGCCTTTGGAGCCCAGGTGTCGACCAATCTGTTAAGTAACTTGGGTACTGGATCTAAATCTAATTCTAAATGGCCAGCCCCAGAAGCCGACTTGGTCGAACCTGATTGAATCTTATGCTCTGCAATCTTTGATCTAGGCAAAAAGAAATCGGAAACTGCTGCTGCCAGATAAAATATAGCATTGGGACCCATACGGTTAAGAATCGTAGAAGTGCTTTTAAGTGTGTAAAGATATTGAGTGATAGTGGTAAATGGAACCTGTAATAACAAGTTTTCTTTCTGTGCATGCCTATATTGGGCAAGAACTGTCTTCATATGCTGCTGGTATGCCTTATCAATAACTAAGTCACCAGATGTATTAGTATCAACATAGTCCAAAAAGCAATTGGTAGTATGTGTGTAATGGCGTGAGTAAGGAAGCAGCGAGAACTGTCTATGTAAAAAGATGACGGCGTAGCCATTCGCAATGAAATGTTCAGCAGACGTTGCACCTCGGGTTCCAGCCGAGAAATTATCAATAAATCTCACGGTATTACTTTCCAAAGGCACAGTGGTTCCACCAGACTGTATTATGTGAATTTTCACGTTGTTAGAGATACTCTATATTATTTTAATCTCACTAAAGGTAAAAGAGCATTTTTTTTTTTCTGGTTTTAACTTACAGTGACTAAAACCACCTTGCGGCCCTTTTTTTCCTGGATGGTCACGAATTCGTTGACCTTGAATTCAATTTCCTTGAGATACGCTGGTTTCAAATGATCATCAAAAAACTTTTGCTCTTCAGACTCCCCAGCAGGCACTGAATCAGGGACTGATCTATCAATAGCCTGCTCGGCGGCTGGAGTATATGTTGGGATTCTTTCAAGAGATGATGCTCTTGACAATACTGCTGGTGGTTTGGACATTTCTAGTAATCTTCAATTCAACTCACCACTGAAAACTTGGTTAATTTGGAATTCTGGTATAGTAAAATGAAAAGAAGAAGAAGAAAAAAAATAGTAATAAAGGAAAATGAAGGAAAGGAAAGAAAAGGAAAAAATGAGAATTATTATGTCTGTAACAATTTTCTTCGCTAGGCTTAAATACTGCACACTTGACCCCAGACTAAATTTCTAGGTTTGTGTAGGCAACAACAACTTGGGCCAATTGGACTTTAAAATAATTCTAGTAATCATTTAATTTGGCATTTTTTAACCAGAAATGAAATAAAATAAAATATAAACAACTCTTAGAAATCATTCAACTTTTTTTCATTCTATTTCATTCGTCCTAATTTCTGTAAGTTTTGATACTACTATTCTTAAAAAAAAAAATATCTTACTTTCGTGCTCAAAAATATGTAGCTATTCATACTGGGTTTCTATTATGCTAGAAAATATAGTGAAAACTCTTTGATATGTCAATTATAACTATTCTTTCTTTGTGAAAAATTGAAAAAAAAAAATAAAAATAAAAATAAAAATAAAATAAAATAAATAAATAAAGGGAAAAAAAAAATAAATAAATAAATAAAGGAAAAAAAAAAACCTTCTCATGTATCTACTGTTTGTTATTTTACAAAGTAATAGTAGATTCCAAGCAAATATATTTATTTTCGGGATTTTTTTTATCCTGAACTCTTCACAAATTAACAAAATTGGATTCAATAGAATTCGTTATCATTCTAAAGTCTTAAACATAAATAGTAAAAATGTAAATAGGAATTCAAAACATTGTTCAAATATCAAGCTACCGTCGCAACTTTTTCCTTTCTTATACAAAGTCTTGTCCATCGTCTTCGTCTTACAAAAAGTTTCTGTATGTCTTTCCCATCTGTACCATCTATATTAGCTGGTTTCTTATCATATACCCATTTTTCGTCCTCATCAATATCAACAAAAAGTTCACCAGTATTAGAAACAAATGGAGACTCGGGTCGCTCCGTCCAATCAAAACTCAAGTCTAAAGTCCAGTCAGATCCTGTTACAAACTTCCATTCCTTAGGTGCAAGTATGTCACTTAAGGTAGTAACTAATGGGGTATTAGTAGGGACTGTCACGGTGTTTTTAATAAATGGTAAACATGGACTCAAATGAAAAACTGATGCTGTCCAGTGGCCAGCTGTAGAATTTGAGTCTTTTACTGCGGTTTGGATCTCGAAAATTTCAATTTCACGGCGTTCAAAAGGTTGAATATTGTTAAATTCCTTGCGTGCGAGATTATCAATAAGCTCCCAAAAACGTTTGTACTTCTCCATAATACTGTCTGCTTCGTCTTCATAATCAGATTCGTAATCGCTGGAAGACTCTCCATTAGAACTCTCATTTTCTAAAACAGGCTCCTGGGGTTCTGTTCCCACCACGGCTGAGATGACAGTTTCATCGTCATCTGAACCACCCGAATTTTTAGAAGATATGCTGTCAGATGTAATAACAGACACACCACTCGTACTTTTCTTGTGTCTCGCTATAGATTCTCTAGTAGAATTGACAACTCTGTTAACGGTATCAAGTGTTTTCATTCCTTTAGCTCTGGTTTTTCTGAGATGTTTTTTTAACGGAACAATAAACTTCTCTCGAAATCTTGGATGAGAAATTCCACAAAATCCCCAACCAGCAAATATGAATACAAATCTCCAAGGTGTGTATGTATAGATGTAGGGAGACAAAAAGTAAACTACTATCGCCAAAGAAATCAAACTTGAATAAATAAAGCTTGAGGTACATTCATCTCCATTGAAATATGCAAATCGTTCTAGAAATCCGGTTACTATATCGAACCCATCAATATAAATAACCATAAAGTTTTGAGTGTCAACTACATTATAGAAAAACTCCCTTGAAAGCTCTGGCACTGGCTTGGGTGTTGCAGATTCGACTAATGGGGGACCTGCCGCAGGAATTGGGTTCACAGGTTTAATATATGCAGGATCTGGAGGATGGCGATAGACATACGAAGGGATCATTAAAACTGCAAGAACAACCAATATTGGAGCAACAGGTATAAATCTCGGGTTTAAAATAACTAAGGTGTAAATTGACAAAACAGAGACAGTCAGTGACCAGTTTTTCCATGTCGATATCTCGGCAATAGTATATATTGTTTCAAAGGCAATTCCAGTACGGGCTGTCATGCGTCTAAAGTTTTTAGACATTGTATTGATAGAAAATGGAGGTTGACCCTTTAGTTGCTGAGCTCTCCAATCTGCCGCTGATGGTTCAATTGAAGCTGTTGGAAGAGCAGCAGTCACCAGACGATCCATCAATTTGTCCATATATGAATTTCCTGAATCTGGGTCAGGCTGTGGTTGAGATGGCTTGCTTTTCTTTTTTGGCTTACTAGTTTCTGCTTTCTTCTCTGATTCTGTAGAGACTAAAGAAGACCTTGAATGATTTTTTATTGATTTCTTCATACGTTCCAGAGAAAGCTTTCCGCTATGAGCAGGCTTTGACATATTTGCCTCTACTTGAACATCAGAAACTGCTGATATAGCAGAGTGAGTATTAGGATCATACGATATGGTAGGCAAATCTGAAGCACCTTCCAACTTATTGCTATTTTCATTAGAATTACTCTTGCTCAAGCTATTTTCATCATCAGTAGATTCTTTGCTATGAGTAGATCCCTTTTCAATATCTATCAAGGCAGCTAGTTTTTCTTGACCATCATGTATAAATTTGTCCCATGAAAAAACAGAAGCTTCACTCTTCGGTTCAATTGAGCTTGATTCGGATGTAGCTTTAGAGTCGGATGTCATTGTTGATACAAACTCCGAAACGATATCTAAAATCAAGCAGATGAGAGGGAATTAAAGGGAAAAAAATGTTGTTTAATATTTATTACAGGTTTAGGCTCTAATTTGGCTTAGGTTGCGTCAGTAGAGCATGTGAATCCCAATTCAGTTTGTCAATGCCAGACAAAAATTCAACCTTCCATTAACAACAAACAACAACAACAACAACTACAACTACAAAAAAATAGATAAATATATATATATATATATATATATTTTAATATAGAATTTACAGCAGACTAGACTGATTTCTAATGACGTTAAGTAAGTACTATCGAATCACCTTCTTTTTAGTAACTTGTCTGGCTAATCATTCACAGTGAAGCTGAAGAGTCCTCCTGAGGACATTATATCATCGCTACGGTTCTCGCCAACTCATCCAGCATTAATATCAACTGACTGGGAAGGACTATTAAAACTGTACGATATGCGTGAGGGATCGGATGGATTGTCCAAAAGTGTTCCTTTTCAAGCTCCGTTACTTGATTCTTGCTGGAATTCACTTAAATCTAGTATCGTTTATGCTGCAGGTTTAGAACGACGAGTCTACTCTATTGATCTTGAATCAGGAGAAAGTCTGATAATCGGAAGCGATCACCACCAAGCTGTCAAAAGTTTGATTTACCATTCACAATCTAACACCGTGATTTCTGGATCCTTTGATAAAACCATCCAGCAAATAGACGTACGAGCACCTGCATCAAACTCAACCTTTACCCGACTGCCTGGCAAGGTCTTTGCAATGGATGCCACAGATAAATATTTGGTAGTCGCCATGTCTGAAAGAAAAGTCAACATCTACGATTTAAGAAACTTGCAAAGTGGGCCTTTGTATGAACGAGATAGTGCGCTTCGATATTCGCCCAAGACACTGAGATGCAATAATAACAACCTGTTGTATGCTTACTCTTCTATAGATGGTCGTGTTGCTATCGATTACTACGATCTAACCCGCAATGCTACGTTTGCCTTTAAATGCCATAGAATTCCTGACAGGTCTGGAGCACCAGACGCTGTAGACACTGTTACACCAGTGAACGCTTTGGCATTTAATTCAACTGACAAAACCTTCTTCACGGGCGGTTCTGATCATACTGTGTCGCAGTGGGATCATCAGAATCGAAAGAAGATTCGAGAGTTCCCAGCTTTTCCTGATTCTGTTGTTGCACTTGATGTGGATAGTACAGGTAAAATGCTTGCAATTGGTGTCAGCGACGACTCATTCATCAGCGACCCTATGAATGTGAGTCAAGTATCGAGACCTTCGGAAATCTATATAGAACATATAGAGCCTGGTGAGGCGTTGTAGTGACAAGACAGGTTGAACATGTAGTACAGCAGACCGTAGACCATCTAAGACATGGAAGAATACACTCTTTTTGAAGGTGAAGGTCTCAAGAACAAACGCAGCAACAAAAGCGTTGATTTCAAAGATGAATGTCTACCTATACAAGTATATATTTATCTATAGGGTCATCTATCTATTCAAAAGCAGCCCAGATACTTACATGTAAATGACTTAAAGACCGCTGATTCTATTTATATTCACCATAGAATCCTCTTGGAATGGAAGGTTCGAGGAGCCTGCGAGAATTGAGTTGTTTGCACACACACACATACAACCTTGCAACTCTCTTTTCCGCCTAGCGTGTAGGCTTTTTTATTTATTTTTTTTTTTTTATGTTTTTAGTTTATATTATTTTATTTTATTTTATTTTATTTTAATTTTTTTTTTTTCTCCCTTCCTTCTGGCGTCCTTGATTTTCCTTCTTTTCGTGCCAAACAATCACTCTTTCTACCACATTCTGCCTTCTCTACTCGTCCCGACTACAGCTTCCATTTCATGTTGACAGACTCCTAAGCGGACTCACGAAATCAAATGATAGCGCCCAGTGTTTTCGCAATTGGCCGCAGGTTTCTCACTTCGCTGTGTCTGCTGCTTCTGGGAGCCGTTCTGCTCGTGGAGGCAGCAGAAGTAAGGTTTACTGACTGTCTGAATTACGACTCTGTCTCTACTTCATTATATTTTCTACCAAATAGAGTCGAAAGTTCATATGTTGAGGTAACAGATTCGTCCGATAGAACCCTGCATTTTGAAATTTTTGGTACAATGACAGGTCAGCTACAGAATTTAGATGATAAAAGCTCAAAATACTCGACGTTACGATCTCAGCTCTCTGCACTTCAATACCCTATTTATGACAACTACTCAAAGCTGTGTGAAGCTGCTGAGTCCTGTCCTTTCGGTCCAGGGAATACTTCGTTTTCCTACGAGTTTGGTGTCAGTAGTGCTTATCAAGGCATTGCCTTTAATGCCAAATTTGTCATACTAGACCCCTCGCAGACTGCTCAAGTTGTCGGTTGCATTGAAGCCTCAGTTATGCCTATTATTGAGGACTCTGTCTGGTTTATTCTTGTATTTGTAGTCTTGGGAATCACTGTATTAGTTGGCGCGACATTTTTCCTTACTGTATCACTCAATCCGTGGACAGGAACAAAAAATATGTACATATGGAGCAGTAACTATGGTGCAGACTCTAGTGTTATTAGACTTATAACTCCTGGATACTTTGACATTATGAAGTATCTTCAGTACACCTTTTTTCTCGGTTGCTTGTCGCTTGACTACCCTGCTTTCTTACAACCCATCATCTCTGTCTTTAGCTGGAGTTGTCTTTTTTTCACATCTTCTCTCATATCTAGCAGTACTGGAAACCATAACGATGGTCTTTTCAATGGAAATGCGTTATACGGGCTAGAAAGAATGAGCCAAATCAATCAAGTGCCCCACGCATACGACGTTTGGGCAGGCTTCATTTTATACCTCCTTTGCATTGGCGCAGCAGTTCTTTTAATTTGCGAGTTTATTGCAGTATCTACTTGGGCTTGGAAAAAGTACAAGCAGGACACCTCTGATCTGCGAAACCGAAATCTATCATTCATTTATGGGATTGGACTTAAGCTATCCCATCATTTATTTGCATTACCATTAATCACTTTTTCATTTTTTCAGTGCATTCTTACAAACCGTGGAGGAGGCCCTGTATATCTTTCAATTTTATCAACCCTTGTATTGGTTGCTTGGATTTTAATTGCTATTTACATTTGTCGTCACTTGTCAAAAGTCAATCCTAGACAAGCACTTTATGACGATATGGCCACGCTTCTCAGATATGGTACATTTTACAATACCTACAATGAACATGGCTCGATATTTTTTGTTGTTGAGCTTACAACCACCTTTTTCAGAGGGATGACTTTTGGAGCCATTCAAATGTCAGGCTTGGCTCAAATCATTTTATTGGCTGTAATTGAATTGTTCTATTTTTTTTGCATTCTCATTATTAAACCCTATGATAGTGAGACCAGTATGAATTTGATTTCCAGTCTTTTCACAGTATTAAGATTCATGCTTATTTTTCTTTCTTTACCTTTCTTAGAGTCTCTCAATATCGACCTTGTTGTGAGGCAATGGCTAGGCTACGTTATTTTGATCCTCCATGGTCTAGTTGTTCTATTGTTTTTAATGCATGGAATCCAGGTTATTGTGGAGGTTTTGCTGAGAAATAATGGCGTTGTTACTCAAGAACACACTGGTGCCATCTATAGTTTGAAGCAACTTTCTAGACGCAAGCGCACAGCTGAAGCTATTCCGCTAAATGATAGTAAATCCTACATGTCTGCGCCTGTAGACGAACATCTTCGTCATCATCACGGTGCATCAATTGATGGAAGAACCATGTTACTATCAGAAGATGTCAACACTATCGGTGGTCTATCTCCAGTTGCTAATAGTAAAAACGCACTCTCTCCACTAGTGATTCAACAAGTTGCACCTGCTTTGCTCCCAACAGGCGGAACTGCTAGGGATTCCTATCACGACGAATACATGAGCTCGCCGATATCACGCAACTCCTTTATGCTGGATGAAAATAGTAACCGCAACTCAGGTGGGTATTATCGAAAGCCTAGAAGAAGAGGTAGCTCACATGATATGGGCAGTCCAACAGCTAATTCATCAAGCGATGCTGAAAGAGACCCTGACTATAGAATTGGACTCGTATCGCCGCCGCCAAAGGGAGTTGATTATGCTGTGCGAGAATCTGATGTCTATTATACTAAGAGTGGACAGCGAGAACTTAAGAAAAAGCGGAAGCATTTTAAGCGAAAACAAAAGAACTCAAGCGTTGATAGCGTGGAGGATCTGGGAACCCAACCAGCCCAAGAAGAACATACAAGTACAAATTCATACGATTATGGTCCATATGTTGGCGGAGATTTGCGATATTCAGCTTACGAAGCTCTTCCTAGTTCAGAAATTACTGATAGTGGTGGAGTTTTGACTGGTGGAGGCAGTGAATCCAAAAGACGAAGCCGTAATCCGAACTCAATGGTGGGTCTGTTAGATCACGATGCTAGTGGTGGAAGTCCTATGTATCACTACGAGTACGATCCAGAACGACATAGTAGTACTGAGATGCGCCTAGAAGATACAGGATTTGCAGTCAATCAACAAGGGCATAAGGGGTCAGGACAGGCGAACGATTCAAGTAAAAACAAGATCATGAATTGGTTTAAGGAGAAGCGTAACTCACTATTTTTCCCGAACAAGAACTATTTCGAAGAAGATGCGTTAGAGCCCAGGGGCTTTGAAGTATTGCGTCGAGGACCTATTATCCCCTACAAGTCTACGGCATCTTCAGACTCTGAATCCGAGTCCGACTCAGCATCAGTGTCGGCATCAGTGTCAGCTTCAGGGTTGGAGTCTGAATCTGAGACAAAGCCAGTTAACAGAACCTACGATTCATTGGCTGATAGCCATAGTAGTCAAGGCGATGAGACTGAGAATCTTCTTCGAAATGAAAGAAGCCAAGTTGGAGTGTCAAATCAGATTCCTGCAACGCAAAGCGTGGTGGACAACTCTGTGAAGCAGATTAAGCTTGTTTCCAATTCCCAAAATGAAGAGAATCAAGATCCTTATAGTGGTTATTCCAGTATGAGCGTGGCAACAGGTGTGCCTTCACAAGTGACAATAGGAACTGCGACGAGTGGAGAACCTGGTGAAGATATTCGGAAAATAGATGATAATGTCATTCCTCAAAAGCAATATCATCGACGACGTGAGAGTTATGTTGAATCACCAGCGGGTACTTTTGTATTTCCTACGTTAGAGCGCAGTCCATGATTAGTTAATTTGAGAAGAAGAAGATTATTTAAGAAGAAAATAATTGTAATGATAATAGTTGTTACTGTCATGATATTTTGTTTTAATAGTTATATTCATACGATTATAAGGTAATAATAATAATAATAATAATAATAATAATAATAATAATAATAATAATAATAATAATAATAATAATATTAATTAAAATATTAATTAAAATATTAATTAAAATATTAATTAAAATATATTTCCAACTTTATTATAATTTTTTTAATAATTTTTTTTTTTTTTTGGTGTGAGGACAAGGTCATATGGCAACATGGATATAGTGGTGTATGGACCATTTATAAAAACATAGCCAGTGTGTGGTGTGGTGTACTTTAAATTGAATTTGTGTGTATGTGCTATTTTTTTTTCTACTTTTTCTTCTTCTTCTTCTTCTTTTTCTTCTTTTTCTTCTTTATGTTTTCGTGTCTTTTTAACCATTTTCTATATTTAATTATTATTATTATTATTATGACTATTGAAATTTCCTGCTTTGTCTTTGTATAATTTTGTACATACCAAATTGAACAAAAAGAATATCTATTTTAAAATATAAACGATAAAAAACGATAAAAATAAAGAAAATAAATTATTGATATTTTTTATTGTAATAAAGTCATTAGAAAACCCAGGAACTTTACAGGCAAAAGTAATGATAAAATAGTATTCGGAATATTTAATTGGAATATGTCAATTTTATATAGTAATATTTATTCAAGTATATGGTAATGCATTCCTTACGCCCCATCACTATATACGGGTAAATATGCAGCCTCCTCCTGCCCTGGAAAGGATGGAAAAAAAAAAAAAAAAAAAAACATAGAGACCTTCCACTGAGTCTGGACCTGCTTTTCACTGGCGGGCCCAAACAAACTCTGCCAGCCTTAATGGAGGCTCTCAAAGATTCTTAAGTAGTTTTTTTTCTAATACTCCTCCTTTCTCCTTTCTCTCCTCTCTCTCTCTCCTTTTACTTTCTTCTTCCTTCTTCTTCTTCTTCTTCTTCATCTTCTTTTTTTTTTATTTCATTACTCTACAAGAAAAAAGAAAAAAGAATCAAACATTTCATCTATTACATCTGATAGTATCGTGTTGTCGTCCTCCTAATCTTTACATCATGTCTGAACCAACCACCAGAAAGCATCTCAAAAGTCAATCTGCCTTTGCCTTTGACAACAGCGCCACTACAGTAGCTGCTAGTAACATGCGAAATGCATTGAACAAGCTAGCCGATTCAGTTGAAGATCTTGATGAACGCAGAAAGTTCGAGAATGAAATGGATACTTTCTTTGCGCTCTTTAGAAGATATCTCACTGACAAGGCTAAGGGAAACTCATTGGAATGGGAACGAATCAATCCTCCTAACCCGGAGCAAGTCGTTGACTACAAGGACATTGAAGTCTCTGATCCAAATGTTGCAAACCTTTCTAAGCTTGCTGTTCTTAAGCTCAATGGTGGTCTAGGTACCTCAATGGGCTGCGTCGGTCCAAAGTCTGTTATTGAGGTCCGTGATGGAAAAAGTTTCCTTGATCTCTCTGTTCGTCAAATCGAGCATCTCAACAGACAATACAATACTGATGTTCCCTTCATTCTCATGAACTCGTTCAATACGGATGAAGACACCCAAACAATTATCAAAAAATACCAAGGCCACAATGTCAATATCAAGACATTTAACCAATCCAGATTTCCACGTGTTTACAAGGACTCCCTATTGCCTGTCCCCAAAAGCATTGATGACTCAATTGACTCCTGGTATCCTCCTGGCCATGGTGATTTGTTTGAATCTATTTCCAACTCTGGTGTTCTGGACGAACTGATTGCTCAAGGTAAGGAGGTTCTTTTCATTTCCAACGTTGATAACTTGGGTGCTGTTGTCGACACGCACATTCTGCAACACATGTTGGAGACCAAGTCTGAATACATTATGGAACTCACTGACAAAACCAGAGCTGATGTCAAGGGTGGTACTATTATTGACTACGACGGATCTGTTAGACTTCTTGAAATTGCTCAAGTTCCCAAGGAACACACTGAGGAATTCAAGTCCATTAAGAAATTCAAATACTTCAACACAAACAACTTGTGGATCAACCTTAAGGCTATTAAGAGAGTCGTTGAGAACAATGAGCTTGCTATGGAAATCATTCCTAACAACAAATCCATTAAGGTCAAGGGAAACAATGTTGAAGTTTTGCAATTAGAAACTGCTGTAGGTGCTGCCATTAGACACTTTACCAACTGCCATGGTGTTAATGTCCCCAGAAGAAGATTTTTGCCCGTCAAGACCTGCTCTGATCTCTTTTTGGTCAAATCCGACCTTTACCACTTGACCAGTGGTCGTCTTGAAATGTCAAATCTTAGATTTGGATCGGCTCCTCTCGTCAAGCTTGGTGGTCACTACAAGAAGGTCAGTGATTTCCAAAAGAGAATTCCATACATTCCCAAGATTGTGGAATTAGATCATTTGACCATTACTGGTAATGTTACTTTGGGTAAGAACGTTACTTTGAAGGGCACAGTGATTATTGTGTGTGAAGAAGGTAAAAAGATTGATATTCCAAATGGCTCTGAATTAGAGAACGTAGTCATTACTGGTAGTCTGTCCATTTTGGAACATTAATTGGCAACCCAGCAGAAAGATGGCAAATAAAAAAAATGAAAAAAAATAAAAAATAAAAAAAAAAAACTTGACGTCACCAAGACCTTAAAACTCGGTATAGGTAGAGTTTTGTTAATATTGAAGCATTTTCAACTTGAATAAATATAACTTGATTGTAATAATTGAAAAGTTTCTAATTTCTTTGAAGTTCAACTATTTGACCTATATTTTTTTTGATTTTTTGATTATGATTTTTTGAGCTGAAAAATATTTTAGTGAAAAAGAAGAGTTTATTCATTCAGTTCATATGTTAATGCAACGAAGACGCCATAAACATTTTGGCCGTAGACTGCCCTAAGAATATTTTGTACTTTTTTATGGTACTTTGGTAACATGTAATTAGTTTTAGCATAGATACAATATTTAAATTGAATTTTTAAAGGCTGCTGTAAGTGAGGCTTCGTATCCAATCATAATTGTCGAAACCTATTTTTCTCATCACTTTTTTGGGAACTGGAGAGACATCATTGTCACCACCTCCCTTTCCCTTGCTTCCTTACCTTTGACTTTTATAAGCATTTGAGCCAACCACATCAACGCTCATTTTAACTTATTTTTTATTTTATTTTATTTTTCAAGTCGAATAGAAGGGGGAAAAAATGGTAGTTGCTTTAATTGGAGAAGAATTGTCTTCTTTGGACGACGTGATTTATTCTAATTACACAAAAAATGATCTTGAAAAATTGGTGCAACAGAACCAAACGCTACCTATTAATGTTAGACAAGTTGAAGTTAGGGGTGCCAACTCTGTACGATCTGGATTGGTTGCGGAACAATTGAAAGATGTATTGAATGGGAATTATGTTTTGCCAGAGATTTTAACCAAGCTTGATGAAGCAAAGGCGAAGCTTGAACGACTCAACGTATTTGATAACACTCAAAGTAAAATTGGATTACAGCTCGTTTCTGATGAGAGCATTGTGGTACCAGAAGGTTCTACAAAGGGATTAGATGTGAAGGCTGTTTTGGACTTGAAGGAAGGAAGAATTGCGCCAGTAGTCTTGAAATCTTATGTCGAAGACGATATTGCTGGAGTGGTGGCTGCTACCTCTGTTCGAAATTTATTTAGAGGTGCTGAGGCTCTTTCAGTGCAAGCTGAATTGGCTTCTGAGCCACGTCCATTAAAATCATTTTTGGCGGAATTGAGCACTCCTCTGAAAAATTCGCCAGATTTGAAGGCTTCCCTGGCTTGTTACAAGCAAACAAAAGAGTTTCCTTTTGCTGGAACCACTCTTTCTGGGCTAACAGCTAAGATTATCTCCATCTCTGGTCAATTTCCTGGAAGTTTGTTTGAAGCAGGTGTTGAATATGTTGATCGTAAATCTACGACTGAATCATCCGTAAAGTCTTCTATTTTCTCGCACTTCATTATCGACAGAAGGGAATTTGATACATCTCAAACCTACCCATCTTCTGGATTTGTTCTAGATTCACAAACTGAGATTGCAACTCCTCTGGCTTTCTCACAATACGTTACACCGTCGACAGTTGCACATTTCAAATCCATAAACTCTGCTTCATATACAAAGTCTCTTGACGCTATTCAAGACCGTCTGGTATTCAATGCTAATATTGGTGCTGGGTTCCTCTGGAATCACAATGAAGAATCTAAATCTTCTAAATTTGATAGGTTTTTCCATGGAGGGCCTAATGGTAATCTTTATGGATTTGGACTCAATGGTTTGGGTTCTCAAGCTGGTGGACAGCCTCTTGGTTCAGAGGCTTATTCGCACATTTCTTTATCTTTCCTTGGAAAAGTTCCACGTCTTTCACAATTAGCATATCTTTCTCCTTTAAGATACATGCTTTTCTTTAGTGCAATTTCTACACAAGATACTAGCTCCCAGACTTCGAGGGAACTGGTGAACAATTTGATTACTGGATTTAGTAGTAATTCTTCGACTTGTGCTGGTGCAGGATTTGTTTACAAGGGAAAGGATATTCAAGCGGAAGTTGTTTATGGAATGCCATTGAAGATTAAAGAAGGTGAAATTGGTGCACCTGGTGTCAGAATTGGGGTTGGTATGGAAGTAGATTTTTAAATTGCTTCGTTACAAGACTAAATTTATGATTTATCAAGTATATTATCTAAACATGATGTGTTTATTATTCATTTAAATAAATTGAAATGTACTTATATTGAATATTGATATTATTTTTTTTTCCCACCTGATTTCAATTATAGTTAATTAAATAGATGAATGAATAAATGAATAATAATAGTATCAATAATAATAATAATTTCAACTTTCAAGACATGTTAGTCTCAACTTAATCCCAAGTTTATTTATTTATTTATTCTTTTTTTTATTATTATATATATATATATTGTCTAGATTTAGTTATAACTAAAAATTATCATTTAATATATATATATTGAATTTTACAATAATTTTTCATAATTTTGTTTAATATTCAACCTAATATGTAATTATTTTATGTTCATTATTTGTAGATTATAAGTTGAAAATTCTTTTATTTTATTCCATTTATATAAACATGATGAACGTTTTACTTTATTTTTTTTTATTTTTTTATTTTTTTTTTTTCATTATTATTATTTATTTCCTTTATTTTTTTTTAAAAAAAAATACTTTTATATATATTTAATTTACATTCTTCTATAAGATTGTTTTTTTTTTTTTTTTTTCTTTCTTTATATATCTCCAACTAATAATTTTTTAACTTTCTGAATGATGTTTTTTTCAAAAATATTTAATAAAACTTGAACCCAAACATGTATTTCCTAATTGGGACTATTTTTTCAATTAGGGAAAAACATCAACAACAACAACAACAACAAAAAAAACATTCAAATCGTTTTACAAACTCAAGAAAACTACGACTCCCAAATTTCCAGATTTCTAACTCGTTTTTTTTTTTTTTTTTTTTTTTTTTAATTTTTCATATTTTACTAAATACATTACCAACTCTCTTAACTTTTTTTTTAAAAAAAATTCTAATTAATTAATTAAATAAATAATCAAGTTAGGCAATGTCACCAGCAGCTTCAGTAACTTCATCGCCTACTCGTCATCAACCTACAACTTCGTCTAGTACCACGCAAGGGAAGCAGCTCACAGCCCGAGAGCGAGATGCTCTGTTGGCTAATCTTGAACTTGAACGTAAGTATCTTTTGTTTATTTTCAAGCACTACTTTTTCTTCCTCTCTATCCCCCTTTCATCTCTAGAATCAAATCATTGAATTTTAACATTGTTAGTTGCAACACGTACAAAAAGATTAAGAAGTAGTTACGAACTATCGATCAAAAACGCTAGAAACAGAATCAGATTACGTTTGAATCGCATTCCAAAGCATTTATGGACAGAAAAACTCAAAGACATCAAGGCTAATTCCATTTCTACTACAAAAGTGTCCAAAACAACAACTTCTTCTTCAACTGGCCCAGTCTTTCCATCAACTAGTAGTTCGGCTGCATTGTTGAAGTCTACCAAATTAATGCATAACCCTGCTAAACAAAACTTTCCCAGCATAACTGAAGTGGTTCAGGCTACTCGAACAGGCGAATCTGACGATAAAACAAAGTCTCCAGGTATCACTTCAGGACGGCCAATGCCACCAATTCCTACAGTATCTTCGCAATCTAAAAGAAGTACAAGACAGGCCCGATCAGAAACCCAAGCTCAGACTCAGCGTACTACAAGATCATCGAGAAAAAAGTGATTTATTCTTGAACTACTACTACTAAAAAAAAAAAAAAAAAACCTTGATGAAATTATATTTACTTTAATGGTAATTTAAAACTTTCAGATTCATCTCCAGATTTCAGTTACACTCTTAATTAGAGGAAATGATATTATAGCTATACATTTTTATATTTCTTTCCAATATTCAACAGTCATACAAATGTTCTATTAACAAACTCGCTATTCTCTCTTCCAACCAGTTTTAAACACCGATCCCAGAGAAAATTTAGGGAATGGATGGGCTTCAGTGTTGAAAACAACTTCTGTAAGAGGAAGAATTTCATTGCCATCAGCATCAGCATCGTCGAAAAGAAGGTAAAGGTATTTAAGAGTCTCGGCCAGCCAGAATGATTCCATGTTATCCCTAAACGTTGGTTTCTCAGTTTGAACATGATTGACTGAATCATAACCAGCATCTTCAGAAACAAACGTATGCTCTTTAAAGGATTGGAAGATTTCGTAACCCCATTGTCTGTAAATAGGGTTTTTAGTAATGCGATAAAGAACAAACAAGGATTCAACAGTCTCTGGTCTTTGAAGATTATGCCCATCATTTGGCTTAACACTAAAGTCCCGTTTACTGTCAGGTTTGGTGTTAAAGTTGACAATTTCGGGAGCAAGACCTGAAGGCATCTTCTTGTACATTTCATAACATGTACGTGTAAGTTCCATACCTAAATTGTAGTCGCTTTCTTGAACACTAGTCCAATGACTATTTCTACGTGCAGATTCAATTGGTAGACCCTCTGTTGCACCTAAAGCAAACATACCACCAGCAAAACAAACCAAATGATCCATTTTGTTACTGAACTTACCGCCAACACCATCGGGTAACTCACCAATAAATGTCAGTTTACTTGGTTCAGACTGCTGCACCAAATTAACTTTGATACCTTCAACAGCTTCATCATACATTGCCTTGTATACAAGCTCTTGGTCATTTGTCTGCAAGTACTGTTTGATCAAATACTCATAGTAAGAATCGCCACGAGAACCAAGACGAATATTTTGGCTTTGGAATTTTCCTGTATCAGGGTTAACAAATATAGGAACCAAACCTTCCTTTGCATGGTTTTTATCCAGCACCGACATAACTTTTTCAACCTTTTCCCAATATAAAGGCTCACCTGTGAGTTTTGAAAGGTATTTGAATTCCAATTGCAAAGTCGCCACCTCAGCAGTTGAGCTAGCGCCGCTATCTGCATGCGATTTGATACCCTGTCCACTATGTAAGTTGACAGAGGCATAAGGAAGTCCACTACTACTTTCAAAAGCACCCAGAAGTCTGTTTCCTAAATCAGTGGCTTTATCAAGATATAGATCATCTCCAGTCAAATAGTGTGCTGAAAGCAAACCACCGAGCATTCTAATTGTAGTCTCGAACGTATTCACGTTATAATCCATATCATAGCTTAATTCATTTTTGACCCATTCTTTTGCATGTTCCAATTCCTCATCTAACTCCATGATTTTCAAAGTATCTAAAGAATCAACGATAATCCATCCCAAAGGTTTTGGGCCCATATTCGAACCTGTTTTTGAAATAGGCTTGTAAATATCTTTACCCCAAGCATATTTTTCATATCCTTTCCATGACTGTAAAAACACATCCTTGACCTCGTCTCTTCGTTCCTTCCAATTGACTTCATCACTTTTTTTTCCGAATCCCCAGAATCCTCCTTTACTTGATGCTGGCGCATCCTCCTTTTGTGATTGACCAATAGAATAAATTATATAGAACAAAGCTAAAACACCCAGACCTAGAAAGATTAATTTTCTTCGTTGCTTCCGTTTTTCATTCATCTTGAAGTCAACTCCGTATGGCTTGTCTTTGTAAAGGGGAAGCTCTGCGTCGTGCGAGGTTCCTTTAGCAGCTTCCCAGAGCTTGTTCTCAGCACCTCGTAACGCACTGTTAAAGTTTGGCAGTTGATTTGGCATTTTAAATGACATATTTAATAGTGCCTGATGCCTGAATTGGATTTCGAGATTTAAATCGAGGCCAGCAATGTTAAAAGGAAAGAAGGAGAATATATCCCAGTAGGAAAACGCCAGATCAGCATGCAGAATTTTGAATTTCCAGGCTCTGAGACTGTTAAAACTGTATACACTAGTTAAGAAGTCTGGTTATCGTCACGTGCCAACTTAAATCCCAAACAATTTTTTTTAACTATGTCATAAGCTGGTAAAATTGATCAGCATGAAACAAGTGAACCTTAAATCCAACGAAAAACAAAAAGAGAGAATATATCAACATTATGTTTTTGCTTTTGACAATGAATGAAAATAAGTTGGATAACTTGATTCAATTGATACATTTGATGTTCCAGACACTGAGTGCATGTCTCTAACAATATTTCAGGTAAAAACTGTCAATATTCCTGTTTTATAAAATCACCGTTGATATCAGCCGTCATCTATACAGAAAATTTGGACTTTGATGTAATTTGAAAAATGAATTAAATCTAAATAAAGACAATTTGAAGCTGAATATTTAAGGATTTATAGGAAGGTTGTTAGAAAGTTTTGCAAAATAAATATACAACTTGGGTTTATTATGATGAAATGAAATTCACTTTAGATTAGATATTTTTGACCATATTATAAATATAAATATAAATATAAATATATATATATATATATATATATATGTTGTAAATTAATTTTTTTCTATAATCAATTCTTAACTATTATGAATTTTTAAGATATAATAGTTTGTATATTTCTTCATGTAGCAAATTTTTTCTAAATCTATAATAATACACAAAAACACTACAAATAAAGGTATTTAATCTTCAATCAATTATCAAAATTTTAGTTTCGTATAAATTGTCCTGCGAAATCAAATATATTGATAAAAAGTATCTCTTATAAAATTACAATATATGATGAAGTTTCAATTTTATAGATCTGCTTCAAGAAAAATTGAACATCAAAAATATTATATCAAGAACTAAATATTGAGTAGTTCAATATAGAAGGTAATAAACTAGACAACATGAGAGATAAATACAAATATTAATCTAGTTCTGGTAAATATTCACATAAAATGAAAAAAAAAAAAAATCTTTTTTTCAAGAGTCTATAGATCAAAATTAAAAATAAAAATAAACAGATGAAAATTTGCATTTAAAAAATATTGAGTCTATGATAATTTTGAAATCTTAAAATCCATTTTTGACAATTAACAGTATAGTAAAAACAGAGGCTGTTCAATATATATATATATATAGTACTATTTCAAATTCATTTCAGTTTTCCAGCATACTGCCAGATTGAGTTTCTCACAAAACTGCTATTTCAGAGATAACTAGATAGTTATTTATATTTTTATTTTTTGTCTGAATTATAGTGTTTGTATAAACATACCAAATTATGGAACTTTTAGAGAATGTTAAATTTTATTGTTTTTAATATGGAAATAGTTGTTTTATTTTTTGACCATAATAATTTATATTCTAAAGAATTTTGCGTGTAAAATTGCTATATATAACTTAGCATTTAAGTACCAAATTTAATCTATACTTAAATAACAATATTATTATGTCAGCAGTAATAAAGTATGTCTAGTAGTGCAAAGTTACCCTAACATTTAAGCCACAGCTTGTGGAAAATAGGCATTTTTCGTCGGGAACCACTATTCATAAAATCCGATCTACATAAATATATTAGTCACTGTTAGATTCGACTTTTACTCTATAACACTGATACTTTGCCTACATTTACAACTTTTAAACAAACACATCTTATCACCAAATTTTTAACAAATCTGCTGATTGTTATCTCAAAAATATGCCATTTTCATTGCAACCTCCTACAGAAGTCGGATGCCCTATTCCTGCAAACACTCCACATGCAGTCTCAGTAACGCTTCCCACCTGGGCGGCCAATGTAGCCTACGAAGAAGGTGAGACCTGGGTGACAGAGAAAATGACTTCAGGATATCCACGATTTTATATCCATAGCATCATTCAAAAACTAGCCAGCGTCATGTTGGATCGTTACGGGTGTGATGGCGAAAGTTGCATGATATTTCCTACCTCTAATGTAGCTTACAGGTGCAAAGATTTCATCAATAGACTTGGAACGGGAACTAAAAGACCAAGAATTATGAGACTCTGTATTCCAGATGCTATTGATCAAGAAAATGAAACAAAGCTTTCAAATTCAGATCGAACTGAAATTTCAGTGATTTTTTTTAGTAAGAACGATTTTAAAGTTGCTAAAGCATATTGGCAACACTCAGGCGAAGGTGTTTCCTCCAGAATGGCCGAATATTGTCTAGATCGCTTACTTGGAACTGAATTTAGATGTGAAAGAATTGGATGTACTTCTAAGCCTGGATCTAAATGCGGAGGCTATCACAAACCTCAATACCGCTCTGAACCTAGTTCAGTTCCTGACTCTGATGAAAATGGGGTTAAAACTGAGCAAAAAGAAACATCTACTTTTTTGGAAGAAAGATTTGGTAGAAATCTTGACTTTAAATTTGCCAAAGAAGCTAAGTTAGCTTTAAAAAGAAGAATTTCACACGAATTAGATAAGAATGAAAAGCTTGAACCTGGCCAAAAGTCTGTAAAGGAATCAGATGTTTATTTATACCCCACTGGAATGGCCAGTATATTTAGTGCCCACAGGGTGGCCTTAGAAGCGAATCCTGAATCATCTAAAATCAAATCAGTTTGCTTTGGTTTTCCTTATGTAGACACTAAAAATATTCTTACAAAGTTTGGCGCAGGCCATCATTTCCTAGGTCTTGGAGACGAAAACAGTATAAAAGATCTGACAAGAATTTTGGAAAGCGGTGAGAAGATTTTAGCCCTCTTTTGTGAGTTTCCATCAAATCCTTTACTTAAAATGCCAGATTTGAAAAATCTACGAAAGCTAGCCGACAAGTATGGCTTTTATGTTGTTGTTGACGAAACTATCGGAAATTTTTTGAACGTGAACGTTTTACCTTACGCTGACATCGTCGTAAGCAGTCTCACCAAGGTGTTTAGTGGTGATAGCAATGTTATGGGAGGAAGTCTTGTTTTAAATCCCAATGGGAACAGTTACGATTTACTCAAAAAGACTCTTGAGAATCAATATGATGACATTTTTTGGCCTGAAGATGCTTTGTATATGGAGCGTAACAGTCGTGATTTTGCAGAGAGAAGTAGTAAAATTAATCACACGGCTGAAGCAGTTGCCGAATTATTCAAGGCTAGTCCATTAATTAAAGAAGTTTTTTATCCAAAGTTGAATCCGTCTAGAGAGTTTTATGATGACGTTAAAACGCCTAACGGTGGATATGGTGGATTACTTTCGATTGTATTCAAAGATTCAGTCAATGCTCGGGTTTTCTATGATGGGGTTGTAACAGCCAAAGGACCTTCATTGGGAACCAACTTCACACTTACATCTCCGTATGCAATCTTGGCTCACTATGGTGAGTTAGAATGGGCAAAAGAGTTTGGAGTTGATCCTAGTTTGATCAGAATTAGTGTAGGCTTGGAAGAAAAAGATGAATTACTAGAGACCTTTCAGAAAGGGTTGTCCATGTGTAAATAGAGCTTTCAATAAAATATACCATTTGATTTATAAATTTTTTGAATATATCTATAGATATATATATATAATAAAAAAAGATATATTTGATATATTTTTTTAACCTTTCTTTAATCTTTCATCAATTGCTTTTACTTTATTTATTACAAGTTTCACTGGAGTTAAGTGTGTTGTACTAGTGTATAAGTTTTATGTGTTAATTGATATATCTCAAAAAGCAGCACATGTTGACAAATCATGCTGAAAATTGTAATACGTGTTTTACAGCCAACTTGCTTGTATTAACAGTGATTTTTGTGAATGGCGTATATATTCCAGCTGTAAATGGCATATTTATATGCCTACTATAATCTTAAAATATCATGAGAACTAATGGCTCAGTATTTAGTGCATCAAAATCAACGGTTTAGTATTGTATTCCGGCAGATTATCGTTTAAAGGTACAGGGCCAGATACTTTCAAACCTGCTCCGGTAATTCTTCGTCCCTGAAAGTTTCAAGTAAACGGATAACCGGGGAAGTTTTGTGGAGAGATCGTGAAAACTAGACAGATATACATATTCTACATTGTCAAGTAATAGATTCATAAACGTGTATATTTTCATTACTATACTATTAAGCAATATTTGTCATAAAGATACCTTAAATAAACCAGAGATTTATTTCTCAGAAAGAGAAGCGACACCAGGCAAGACCTTACCTTCCAAGAGCTCCAGAGAGGCACCACCACCAGTGGAAACGTGAGAGACTTTGTCTTCGGCACCAAACTTCTTAGCAACAGTAGCAGTATCACCACCACCAATGATAGCAGTTGCACCACCAGAAACAGCAGCAACAACGGCATCAAGGGTAGCCTTAGTACCCTTAGCAAAGGCATCAAACTCGAAGACACCTGGGGGACCGTTCCAGACAATAGTCTTAGACTTGGCAATTGCAGCCTCGAAAAGCTCAATAGACTTGGGACCAATGTCCAAACCAAGCCATCCATCAGGAATACCTTCAGAATCAGTAGCAACCTTGACTTCGGCGTCCTTAGCGAACTTGTCACCAATAACGTAGTCAACAGGAAGAACAATTTCAACATTGTTCTTCTTAGCCTTTTCAACGAGGTTAGCAACAATCTTTGAACCCTCCTCATCAAAGAGAGAGTTACCGATCTTAACATTGTCCAAAGTCTTCTTAAAGGTGAATGCCATACCACCACCAATGATCAAAATGTTAACCTTGGTAAGCAAGTTGTCAATAAGTTGAATCTTGTCGGAAACCTTAGCACCACCAAGGATAGCAAGGAAAGGACGCTCGGGGTTTTCAAGAGCCTTAGCGAAGTAAGTCAATTCCTTGGAAACCAGGAAACCAGCAGCACGCTGAGGAACATCAAGACCAACGACAGAAGAATGGGCTCTGTGGGCTGTACCGAAAGCGTCATTTACATAAACATCAGCCAAAGCAGTAAGTGACTTTCTGAAAGCAGCAACGTCTTCCTCACTGGCTTTGACCTTCTTTCCATCAACCTTCCTAGAACCTTCTTCCTCAATGTGGAATCTGAGATTCTCTAAAAGAATGATTTCACCATCAGTGGCCTTGTTAACAGCAGCTTCGGTCTCAGGACCAACACAGTCAGGAAGGAAAGTAACCTTAGTGTCAAGTAGCTTCTCAAGCTCTGCAGCAACAGGCTTCAAAGAGTATTTCTCATTAACTTCACCATTGGGTCTACCAAGGTGGGAAGCAAGAATAACAGCCTTAGCACCTAAAGAAGAAAAGAAAAATAAGTTAGAATTTAAACACTTAAACCAATTGAGAGCTTTAGAAATCAATTGAATCAAAATACCTACCTTGCTCTCTAGCGTACTTGATGGAAGGAAGGGCAGCAACAATTCTTTGATTGTTGGTAATGGTAGTACCGTCAAGAGGAACGTTGAAATCAACACGAATGAAGACACGTTTACCCTTAAGGTCCAAATCCTTGATAGAAAGCTTGTTGACAAGAGACATTGTTTTATGCTTGAGTAGATGACGAAAAATACGAAATATTCTGAATAGTAAAGAATATAAAGACACAAGAAGAAAAAAAATCGGAAGGTGGGAAAAGGTGAGGTTTTATACTTTTTTTCGAGAGTCATAGAAAATAAAACCGTTTGAAGCAGCTACTATGTACCAGGGCTACTCATAATTCATCATCAGCAGACTCACTGCGCGATCTTCTTTCACACATTGAAATGGCATTCTTTTTTCAACTATAAAAATTGTACTCTAGAATACAAAGCCTTAGTTACAGCATAAAGCCAAAAAAAAAAAAAAAAAAAATTGTTTGAATATCTGCTATAAGGCTTTAATTGGCTACTGTTTTCTCCCACATTGTAATATGAGTAAATGCCAATATACTGTTGGACTGCAAATTCGGAACTATGATGTATCCTATCAGGCCTAAACAGGCCAGCTGAGGGGTACTAATTTTGGGCCCCACTAGTCAGCCAAAAATGCACACAAAAATCACTATTTCTTGAGTAGGTGCTGTTTGTTTACGTAATATACAGAACTGTTACGTATATTTCAGCACTAACAAATAACACTACACAGCCTACCTGGCGGTATCTCTGCCTTAGATGAGCCAGACACTGTACTTCAGTTGATCACAACCTCAGCCATTCTCCCTCCAACTACAACACTCTCAAAAATGCCTTTCTGGCTCTTCAGCAGCTCAAAGAAAAAATCTTCGAATTATGAGAAGGAGCTACAGCAGTTATCTGCAAAGATTAAATCATTGACTAACGTCCAGCAAAAATTGAAGCGGAGGAAACATAGTTTGTCGCTTTCTTTTACGCTATATTCGTTGATTGTTTATATTCTATATGCCATTTACACCTTCATATTTCTCTCTTCAAACTACAATTCAATCTCAATTTTAGTGGCCGTTCCAATTGGAATTTTCTTGTTCAGAAAGCTTATCATTATATTTTTTAATCGCTTAATAACCTATAATGAAGATACTCTGGTCGATCTCACAGAAACACAGGAGAAAAAACTAGAAGAGCTTAAGGAATCAACAAACTTTTATACTACCAAGGCCCTCTTGGAGCGCTACAAGGATAAAGATCTAACTGCGTCTCAATCTGCTGCTGGTTCAATACCCGGCAATCTGAGTAACAGTAGCAACCAATTGATTCCTGGTGAAGACTATGAGCCGTCCTGGTATGATTCGATCCTTGATACTATTGTCGGACCGGATGAGACAAGTCCAAACTCTCGCTATGCATTAATTTGTTCACAGTGTCATAACCATAACGGATTAGCTCCTCCTGGCCAGCTACCTAGTGAGGTTATTTACATTTGTCCTTACTGTGGAACTCACAATGGGCCAGATCAAGATGCTTTAACGTTACCCGTTAGTAATAGTGAAGCCATTGTTAACAATCTAGAAGAACCTGGTGCATTAAATATTGATAATTCGGAGAAAAAGTCTGAAATAGAAGGTGTCAAAAAGCGGAAAGGAAACAAATCTCAAAATAATAAGAAAGAAAACATCTCTGATACAGTGCCTAATGGTGCTGAGAAGAAAACCTCAAAAAAGATCAAGTAACAAGTTAAGGACTTGCTATTCTAGCTATTCAGATTTATTATAGTTCTATCTATCGTTGTTGAGGTATAACAATTGGTAGCAAAGGAAATAATTTATAAAGCCAATGCATTAGTTTCTATATTAGAAGTGTTCATAACTCTTTAAACAACAAAAACAAAGTTCTCAAGTGTGATTGCAATATTGATAAATTATCACTGAATGGTTTTCTTGAAATAGTCTATGAAAGAAAAAAAAAAACGTCAGCTGTGTTTATAGTTAAAATGCGTGGTATGATTGTTTTATACAATAGTATTCCACTGGTGACTTTTTTTTTTCCATTCGCGACAGTATAATTATGTCTTTCGATAATAATAATATTAAAAAGCTAATACAGGTGTGCTCAATTTTTTCAAAGGCTTAAGCGCGTTTTATTTTTATTTGTAACCATATTGTATTTTGATCTTTCGTATTAATCAATATACTAAAAAAAAAAACTCTTTATTTTAATTTAATAAACAAACACATGTGTTATTTTTTTATTTAAAATTGGTGGTTTCATTTGATACTAGCAAGTAGGGTCTTTATTATATAAATATAATTTAAATTAAAACTATCAGTGGAAGTCACTGATTGCATCAAGAACATGTGTATTTGTGCATATTCTTTACCTTTTTAGAAATTCTCTTTTTAAGTCGAATAGGTACGAACGTTTTAAAATTTAATACTTATTAAATATGAATATTAGGATAAATGAATGATAAGATTGATTGATTCAATTTTTGGTTATTCAAGTGTTATAGTTAAAAAGTAATTAATCGTCATATAAACATATAATGGAAATTTTGTATAGTTGAGAAGAATCTTATGATGATTTTTGTTTAAACTTTAGTGAAATCGAACCACGTTTATAATATTATTACTAAATTGGCAAAATACAGAAAGTTACTAGTGAAAAAAGCCGTTTTTCAACATTTACAAACTCAATAACAAAATATCTTTAATAATAGTAATAAAAATAGTAGATAGATAGATAGAAAATCTGTTTATTGTCCCTATATCTATAGGCTATACTAATATATAATTTATACAACAAATGACATAAGTAGAAGACATGTGGTTCAAATATTTATCTCATGGAGATTGACAAAGTAGCGGTCTCAACGCGTTTAGGGGTTTCAGTAATCTATGGCGCCAAATTCTTCATGATTCGTAAACCATGTGTAAAGGGAAATCTGTGATACATAAGAACTGATGATTCAGAATCAGTCTTTGACACTCAGCAAAACCTTTACAAGAGAACCATCAACAAAGTAAGTGCAGTAGGGAATTTAAGAACTTGACCATCGCCTCCAAACCTTTCTTGGTGTCAAGTTCCGGAGAAATAGTTTTCAGTATTTCACGCTCTATGGGATGTAGAGTGCAGTTCTTGAGAATGTGTTCAACCGTCTCCAATTGGCCGCATTCACAGTTATAGTTTCTTTCGCTGATATTCCTCTTTTTGAAGTATTTTCCAATTACTCCATGTCCTGTGCGTAAATAAAAATAGTATTCAAAAAAATTAAAAAAAACCTGAAGATTACAAAAGTTTTCATGTCAAAATTTCTATTGAATACATGAACTTTATGCTATGTTTTTTAATTAGTAGATATCAATAATGTATATATATATATATATATATATGCAAAATTGATGATTTGAAATATATATTTATTCTTAATTTTCATATTTTTATTTCCTATTTTTAAATTTTGAATAGAGTGTCATATTAGATTCTTAACCGGTATTAAAATATAATTTCTGGAACGGGAAGAGATACTGAAAAGTATGAAATTAGATTTTTATTTTTTGTTATTTTTTTTTTGGTTGTATCAGCTTTAAAAAAGCTAGTTTTTTTTCTAAATTAGGAAAACTAGATTAGTTTCCAAAAGAGACAGATAAAATTTTCAATTGCATTGATTGATTCAATTTTTGGCTATTCAAGTGTTACATCTAAAAGTTTTTAATAATTTATCGAGAATTGTTATTTATATTCATAATTGTAGTTTGTTTGTTTTTTTTCAATTGCAGCGTTCAACGCAAATATTGATTAATATCAATATATATTACCACAATATTTTATAAACAATAATTCGGCAATAGTTTAGTGGCTAGAATTTCCGCCTGTCATAAGTCTTCTTAGAGGGCAGCACGCGGGGGACCGGGGTTCAATTCCCCGTTGCCGAGTTTTTTTGATTCATGATATTATTTTTTTTAACCATTTTGCCGAGTTTATGAATGTTCTATTCAAAATGATTATCTATAATGTAGACCTGCAAATAATGACATTAATATCATCTTTATATAATTATTTTATTTCAGTTGTTCACATCATTACCATCATCTCACAACAGGGAGATGTATATTTATTTGTGATTTTATATCTGAATGATCTTCAGAATTTTTTTTTATCAAGCTACAGTTTCATTAAATAACAGAATTCAATAAATTCTACTAAATTTGACAAGCGTTTTATGCCTGATGCCTAAACAAACTATATAACATTATTACATTTCAATATTAGCACCGCTAAAATCCAATTCTGGATGTTGGGACTTGAATTTTTCTAATAACTCCTGTTTCCTCAATTCATCACTTGTAGGCAATCCTTGCTGCTTTTGTTTTTGATCAAACATCATTTTTTCTACAGACTGTCTCGTATCTGGATCAAGATCACTCAGTTTCGCATTTTCTGGCTGAATTCTTCTCACATCGATCTTCGGTGCAGAGGTTACAACATGAGGCCACCATTCTTGCTTGTTTGATTTTTCTAAGGTAATAACCAACTCTTTTTGATCTACTACAGTCCAGGTATTATCATCTGTCACTGTGCTTGCAAACAGCTCGCCAGTAATAAATGGTGACGATGAATCAGATTTGAGAGAAGCAGATATTTTTTTCTTTAGAATTGACACAGCAAGATCTTTAGCACGAGTTCCTGGTGTTAATGGGATCGTTACTGTTACTTCTTGCAAAGTCTGTCTCCATTGGTATGGCAGAGTATCTGGAAATTGTAAGTAGCTGTTATTATTGAGAATATATCAAGTTAATACAAACCTTGCTCTTCTCGTTCTTTAGCTATAGCAAGCTTTTCTTCTTCTGGATCACGAGGCTTGTCGTCTTGTGGAGCTGAGTTCATCTTTGTGTAAGTAGATCGTAAATGATCTTTTTTTTTTTTTTTTGATTAGCTATGGAATAAGAAGGAATATTAAAGAGTAACTGGAGTCTATATGAACTGGTCTCAGGTATATCGATGTCGCGACATTTAACCCTTACCCCTTATTAAATACCTACAACTTCTTGAAGTCAGCTCGAATTTTTGAGCCACTACTCTATAATTCAAGACCGTATCTGTATAATATCTGACATTCAATCTTAAATCCAAATTTATCGAGTGGATATGTCGTTTTCTGAAGACGTTGTGTTGGCAAAGTTTTCGACTTTAGCCGAAACTCAGGACTCCATTGTTGGAATTTCTCAATGGGTAAGTATTTTCAATTTTATCACTACTACTTGCACTTATTGACCTGTTTTAGGTATTATTTCATAGAAGACATGCCACAGAAGTAGCAGAAATTTGGGCGAAGGCGCTCAGAAAAGGTATTTATTTATTTCGATATGAAAAGTATTTTTTTTTACTAACGTTTATTATCATTGCTATTTTTTTCAGCTCTTCCGAATAAAAAATTAGCTCTAATATATCTTGCAAATGATGTTGTCCAGCAAGCTCGTGCAAAGAAGCGTGACATATTTATTTCATCTTTTGCAAAAGTAGTTCCAGATGCAATTGGTGCTGCTTATAAACAGGTATCTCAAGATGTCAAATCTAAAATTAAGAGAGTTGTTGAAGTTTGGAGGCAAAGGCGTATTTTTGACGAGACTGTTCTTTATAACATCGAGTCCCAATTGAACTCAGATGCTCCTTCTAAACAAGTTATTGGATCTAAGATGAGCTTGGGTGGATCTTTAGACGAAATCCCTCCTTCACTAGCAAAGCTTGCAAAGATACAAACACAGCTGACACAATTAACGTCATCGTCTTCGACTTCATTTTCTACAGCTAACAAGAAATATTCTGATTTATACGATGCTAATACTTTACCAGCTCCAAAAGAGTATGCAGAGGAGTTAAATAGGCTGGAGCCAGTGATATCTGGTGCGATGGGCGCGCTTACAAAAACTATTCGTATGCGACATGATCTTCTAGAGCAGTTGCAGTCGCTCATCTCTTCCAATGGTACCTTGCTAGCAGAAGAAGAAAAACAACTTACAGACATGAAGGAAAAATTAACACAAATCTTAGAAACAAAGAAAGAAATTCAAGAAATGATAGATGAAGAAACTCAAGCCTCCAGATCAACAAACTCTGTTAGTGACCCGCGCAAGATGACAGATAGTTATGAACCTGCTCCATTTGTCGCCGATATAGAGGCCCCTGCTTATAGTCCAATAAGTTCTGATAGTGATTCTGATGACGAACCTGCAAATAAAGCTGTGTCTACTGAAGAAACAACAGAACAACCTAGCGCAAAGAAGCAAAAAATAGAAGAAGAAAACAAATCAGAGGCAACACCAATGCCTGCTCCAAGTCTAGAGGGGTTGGATCCCAAAGTTGCACAGTTTCTATCTAACTTGGTACAAGAAAATTCTTCATAATGTCTAGTTAGATAAGTGGTACGGTCCTAGTTTTGGATAGTCTTACAAATTTTTACAAAATAATTTACTGATTTTACTTTGCTATATCTTCACACACCGAAATGTATATATACATAATTATATATATAAGATACAGTGTTTTTAATACAGATTTTTATTTACTCTCAATCTACTTACTTTTAAGCAAGTAAAAGCAATTGATAATATTGAAAGAATATAGTAATTTACTATTAAAGTGACCAGCCGTGCGCCACAGGGTAAACGATGAGGCTGGAAGAGCACAAAAGCATTATTAAAGTTGGCACCCAATTGATATAGATTTCTCCTTCAGCTTGGTCCTGTCATTTTGTTTATTTAACATTAGCAACATTCTAAAGTATGGAAAATACCCATCCTGATACAGTAGAAGAAGGAAGTCTTTTTATAGATGAGCCGAGTTCCTTGAGTACTCCGAGAATATCTAATGAATTAGATAGAAGCCATGAATCAGTGATAGCTTCTGGTGATGGGTCTGCCGTGGATCATAATGCTCCAGTATCAGCTCCAACTGTTAGCGATATACATGACAGTTTAACGAAACAAGATACTAAGGATGGCTCTACACCTCAATTTCTACTTCAGAAATTTACTCTTTATGAAACGAAAACACATTTCTACATTATTGGATCAAATGCAAGAGAAACAAGGTTTAGAATACTTGAAATTGACTTGCAAGCGTCATTAACAGAATTAAATATCAAAGAAACTGGTGGTGCCTACAACCGGGCGGAAATTATGGAGGTACTGCGAAAGCTGGAAGCATCTGGAGAATTAAATAAAGTACTAACAGCATGGGGTATTATGGGGTTTATCAGGTTTACAGAAGGCTACTATATGCTTATGATCACAAAAAGAAGCTGTGTGGCTATGATTGGCGGACACTACGTATATCATATTGACGATACAAAACTTATTCCTTTGGCATATAGTGGAACGTATCGTAAACCTGATAGAAGATCAGAAGAAACACGCTACCTGACAACATTTCAAAATTTGGATCTTAGTAAAACATTTTATTTCAGTTACACTTACAATATCACACATACCCTTCAAAATAATCTGATACGAGAAAAAAATAATGCATTCGATGCCAATCAGCGACGAAGAAGATCATTGTCAGATTATCATGAAATGTTTGTTTGGAACAATGCTCTTTTAAAACCCGTATTGGACAATGCTTTTCGATGGTATATGCCAGTTATTCACGGATTCATTGATCAAGCAAAGATTGCAGTAAGTGGTCGTTCAATTTTAGTCACTATAATTGCCAGGCGATCTCACTACTTTGCAGGGGCAAGATTTTTAAAGAGAGGTGTGAATGATAAAGGTAGAGTAGCAAATGAAGTTGAGACAGAACAGATAGTAGCTGTTGTTGACACAACTTCTTTTCATGATGCAAGAGCAGGCCTATTTAACAATTCTCACTATACTTCATATGTCCAACATCGAGGCAGTATACCACTTTATTGGTCTCAAGATGTAAATAATATGTCTCCAAAACCTCCGATTGAACTCAACTCTCCTGATCCCTTTTTTGCTTCAGCTGCTCTTCATTTTGATGATATGTTTAAAAGGTATGGGCCGATGGTAAGAGTTCTAAATTTAATCAAAACTCGTGAAAAAAATCCTAGAGAAACAAAGCTTTTAACAAAGTTTGGAGAGTGTATTAAGTATTTAAATCAATTTTTACCAAAAAAAAATAAAATACACTATACATCATGGGACATGAGTAAAGCATCGAAAAGTCGAGATCAAGAGGTTATAGAATTTCTAGAGAAATATGCGGATGATACTTTGAATCAAACTGGTTTTTTTCATAATGGAAGAAATTTTGCAGACATGAGAGTACAAAACGGTGTATGTCGAACAAATTGTATTGACTGTCTAGACAGAACCAATGCTGCTCAGTCTGTGATTGGAAAAAAGGTTCTTGGATATCAGCTCCATGCCCTGAATATTATAGATGATGTTAATATCGACTATGATTCTGATGCCGTTGATCTTCTACTTGAAATGTTTCACGATCATGGTGACACTATTGCATTACAATATGGTGGGTCTCATCTGGTAAATACTATGGAAACATATCGAAAGATTAACCAATGGTCCAGTCATTCCAGAGACATGATTGAAAGTATTCGTCGGTTTTATAGTAATTCTTTTGTTGATTCTCAGAGACAAGACGCTATAAATCTTTTTCTGGGGAATTTTGTCTGGGAAAAAGGCCAGCCAATGTTATGGGATCTTGCTACAGATTACTATCTTCATAATCAGCCTTATGTGAAAAATTCATATCGTAGAAGCTATATCAAATGGTGGACACCATGTAATCTTGATACTGTTTCTGCCCGGGTTCAGAAAGAGTTCGAGCTGAACACCCCGATGGTATATCCTTCTGATCCTGAAATCAATAATCTTTTAATCCAGGGACCATTATTATTTTACCGATCTTACTTCGATAATTATTGGAATGAATATTATAAACCCCGACTTTTCAGTTCATTTCAGGTTCTCTTTGCATTCAATATGAACTCCACATCAAGATACATTACCCAGTATAACACAGACTCCTCTCGCCAACTAAGCCCATTTACGTCGAAAAAGGCCACCATTTCCTCTATAAGAGCAGGAAACAAACATCTAAAACCTCGCAATAACAGGCCTGTTCCTCGTAAGACAGAGTCATCAACGACTTTAGGAGGCCTTTTTTCAAAAAAACCAGATTTTGGGTTTTTCAAAGATCGAGGTAGGAATGCTGAAAAATTGAAAAATTTAACTGATAGTTATGAAAGTCATGAGCTTAAATCGAGATTGGGATCTTTAGATAATGGTTCAAATCAAGGTGGCATTTTTCATGGAAGCGTGTCACACGTACCTGCAGTTTTAGAAAGTGGACTTTGCGAAAAAGAGGTGAACGATGTTTTAACAGAACTAGAGGATCCATCTGTCAACGATTTAACTCAAAAGATGTATGATTTGTATGTTAGTTATCAAGTTGAATTCACAATAATGACAAGTGAGCCCATTACTGTTGATCATCCAGACTACGAAACTTATAAAAGAGCGATTTCGACAGACGAAACTGTTCAAAACGATATACCTAAGGCCGATTCAGAACTGTATCAACACAGTTATGATTTAAGTGCTATGGGTCCACCTAAAACACTAGAAGCTCCAGACCCAGATTTATTGGACCCTTTTCCTTACGATCGAAGAAATTTTTCTCCTACAAAACTTCATGACCTTGAATTTTTCTCCGATAACATGCTGAGAAATAATTTCATTCCATCTGAACATGTGAAATACGAACCCAAAAAAGGTGAACTTGGTGTTGGCGGATCAGAAAAAGCAGTTTCACAATCAGAAGTTGACTTTTATAACGAATGGGTTGAAAGTAGTACTAGCATTTAAGTAATTTACCTAAAATGTGCATTTATACAAATTTATGAAGAATATTAATAAAATTAATGAATACAATTGCAAAATAAATAGATTATGAGGAAAAGATTTTTTTTACTTGATCTGAGACGGATTCTGGAGCCCAGTGTTCTGATTCTTTGATGCACCGACTCATTTTCCATGTTGATATATTGTCTTCACCCTTAACCCAAATTTTACCATTCATGCCAATTGCAATTTCGAAGGGTGCAATTTTTCCAATAGCATCCAAAACCAAGCCACCTTCAAAAAGTAATGCTCGGGCATATGGTAGTGAGACATCAATAACTGTACCACCTTTTAATTCACCAAAGCCTCCTTCTTGACCAGTCGAAGAATCAAAACACTCGATCTCTTGTTCAATATTGAAATCAGCGCCCGAGATACGACCATAAACTGCTGTGCCTGCGGCAAGATTAACACGATTTTTCTTTGATGCATTGGCAAAAGCAAATTGACCAAGATGTACTGTTGGAGAGAACTCTTGCAGCAAAACTTTGAAACCATCTGATATACGGCCTTGAACAATTCCTACTACATTGTCACGAAGAGCTGGAACATACTAATGAAAACAGAGAATAAAATAAAAAAAAGTCAGAAAAAAAAAAAAGCGCCAAAAATAAAAAGAGATAAAGCCTTAAGCATGAAACTTACACGATTATTATTTCCATCAATAAATCTAAACGTTGTGGTTTTGAGTTCTTTCGTTGTATCAATTCCCGCTTTGAATGGGAAGGGCTTAGTACGAGCATCTTTGTAAAAACCGGGTCCTGTTTTGATATGTGACTCGTCTATGTCAACATAATCACCAGGAAGAATAATAGAGGCGCTCATTTTGTATAATGATCGACTGTGAAGTAAAATTTTGTTACTTGGTGATACTTACAGATGGGACTTTCTGGGAGTATTTTGGAGTGAGAGCACCTAATCAGGAACATTTTGAAATATAACCCTAGACCTTGGAACTCTGTTTCATGCTCCACGCAGAACTCCTACACCGGTTTTTTTTCACCGAGACTTGTTCAAATTCATCTTTTTCTCCAACCAACTTTATTCACTACACTTTATTTCTTGATCTTGATAACTCCTTAAATTATCACTACGCTCCTTATTCCAATTTAGTTGTTTGCATTTTTTATCATTACAGGAGGAAAATAAAGATGAAAGCCGGAATTTCGCTGACGAAATCTACAAGATTTCCACGCTGTACCAATAATAGACAGACTCGACCTTTTATTTCATCCTCTTCAAAAGATCAAAGTCTTCAACCAACAACATTCTCGGAAAATGTCGTCAAGACAATACCAAAACGACTTTATTCACGTATTGCTAATGACAACTCTCCGTATTCCTTTTTTTACTCTCAAAAGAACCTTACCAGAGATCTTGAAGAGCCGTCAACTTTGTTAGGAAGTCAAGATAACTCACCCAACCAAATCAAGAATACTATAACAAAGTTCTCCGATGAGTATTCTGTAGTATCGCTTTTGCTTTTTCGAAATATTGGCAGTGCTAAAGACCATGGTTTTAATGAAACCAATAAATTGCTGAATATCAAAGCTGCCCAAGAACGAAGAAACAAAAGGCAGTCAATTGCCGTTAAAAATGCGCGTCAGGCATCGTTTTCAAATCTTGGAAGATCTGATAAATCAGTTAGATCACCAAAGGTAATTGGCTATAGAGTTAATCAACTTAAAGCATCCAAAGACTTTATAGATCAGGAACGTATTAATCAGTTTGCCAAAAAGACTTCTGAGGTAACTGCTAAAGACGTCTCAACATTTCTCAAAATAAATGCTCAGACTAATTCTGGACCATCTCACTTTTTGGAATACATTGAAGAGCTGATTTTTCAATCCAACCAATACACTTTACCAGCCATTGCAGAGTTCATTACAGATTATTTGTGGTCTGGATCAGAGTTTTTTAAAGAGCTTCCTAAGGATTATATGCTTAAATATCAGGCCAATGAAACTCAATTGGATCTTGTTTTAAATCAAGCATTAAAAGTACTTCCAGAGACTACTGTCTCAGTATCGTCTGGTGAAATCGAAGAGATTCCAGGTGTTAGACAATTAATTTTCATAGAGAAATTACTTGATAGTTTTAATGGTGAGAAATCTGCACAACTCAAAGACCTGTTTTTGCGAATCGTTGCCAGATCAGGCACTTATGGAAGAGCTCGCACTGTATTAGTTAAATACCTCAACGCTGGTGTTTTGCTTTCGGAAGAGACTGTTGATGTTTTTGTGAGAGCATTAAATCGTTATAATGCTGCTCAATTAGAAAACTTTTCAGGTTCTATTGATCAATTTAATGTGAATGTGAAGGAGGAAATTTCCGAATTTCAACACATTTTTGACACTACAAATATTACCCCAGCCATTGCTGAGTTCCTTTTGTCATTTGTATACAATGTCAAAGAGTTTTATTTTATTTTGAACGCAATTGAAACTTCCCATCACAGGGATGCAATTTTGGGGTGTTGTCAAGCACAGCTTATTAACGCAATTGTAAGATGTCACTTGTATGATAAAGTAACCTCAAAGTTGGATAATTCTTCAACAATTTCAGTGTCAAAAACTTCCTCTAATGACATGAGGACTACTCGAGCTATGTCACATATGTTTGGATTACTCACACGATTTCAAGACACTACATCAGGAGTTACCAGAGATGCACTTGAAGAAATGCTGGCTATCTCTGCTCAGTTAGGAAATGCTAGTGGTATGCATCGCACCTTAGCTATTAAAAGAGAAAGATTTGGGGAAAAACACAAGTTTTCCAACGAGACTCTCTCAAAGGTCTTTGATGCGTTTCCCATTTCTAAAGGAGCTATGTCTCAAGAAAAGATCAATGCACTGTCTTCTCCATGGATAGTGAATGAAGCTTTAATCATTGATTCTAGTAGAGAGGAAACTGTGTTATTTCATCTTCGAGGGCAGTTAAATTTAGAGTTAGCAGAAGATGCTAAGACTTATACAAGATATCTTGCAGCATTAGGGAGATGTGAAAGATCAGATTTACTACTACATGAGTGGTCTCAGATCAAAGACCTTACTTTGTCTCAAAACAATGATTTCTTAGAGAATCCTTATTCTCAAGATATTATGCTGGAACTTTTTACAGCTATGAAAAATTCAAAATCCGATGCATTTAGTTCTGAGATTCTTAGTACAATTCTTCAAGCATGTACTCGTTCTGAAGTTAGTCGAGGATATATTTTAAACTTTACATCTCAAGTCATTCGCAAAAGACTTTATCCTGTCGTTCCACTTTTGTATGTCATATCCAAGTGGTCGTTATCGACTGCTTCTGGAGCACAGACTATTGAAACAGATCTAGAAAAGATTTTTCATGATTTACCTACAGAAGAGATGGTTGATACATCTTCGTTTGACAAGGCAGTAATTCCTTCATTTTCAGAAAATGAGACTTCATTTCTTGTAGTTAAGAATGTTTTTGTTGATCTGATAAGAAATAAAGATCAATCCGCTAATGTGTGGGCTTATCTAGATACGATTTGCCAAAACCATTAGTACCGAACTATATTTCATTCATTTTTTTTTTCTTCTGTTAGTACAGTGAACTTTTTTTTTTTTTTCTTTCCCGAGATAGAGAGAGAGAAGGAGAAAGATTTCAAATGTAAATATAAACTTTTTTTTATTTATTTTTTTTATTTTTTTAATTTTTTTATTTTTATTTTCATTTTTCCTATTTTTTTTCAAGGTTTTTTTTTTTTAAATCTACATCAAGATATAGGCCATTCATATTTTTTATTAGGACTATTTCAAAAAAAAGTTTTTTTTTGTTTTTGAAAATGATCAATTATTACTTTCTAAATAATTATTGTTCTTAATTATTTGAGATTGAAAATCAAGAAAGAAAGAATAATAAAAAAAATTAATAGTTCTAGAACAGGCAGTTTAGAGTTTTATTTTTCCAACATCATACCTCAACACAGAGAGAATTATTTAAAAAGGAATATTTGCATTGACGGATAACTTATAAATACATCTGGAAACAAACTATTGTAGCTACAAGGAGTTATTGAAAATTAATTCAAAGATAACTATAAATGCAAGTTAAAAACGCAAATTGCAGTCAATAGGAAATGGTTAAAGACACTTTAAAGAATCGCAATGTATCAAGGACTTGGAAAACATTTTTGGTTGATTTTATTTTTAAATATATTTTTGAATCAAAAGTTTGAAAGAAAAAGATCTAGATATAGCATTTTCTACTGCATAAACTTTTGTAGAAGGTCGCGAGTAATTTAGTAGTAGCTTATGAAAAAAAGTTCCAGTTTGTCAAAAACGCTAGTTTTGAATTGCCAATCTTGTGTATATCTTGAATTTTTCTTACCAAATGTTTAAAATGGCAGCATCTTTTAGTATTAAATAGCATGAGATAATATGAAAGAGCTCCTTTTCTAAGATTTAACGAAGAAAAAAAAATCATTTTTTTTTATTTATTTTATTTATTTTATTTCATTCAGAAGATATAGAAAACAATACCTAAACATTTTCCATGACGCTTAAAGACCATTGTACTTGTGAATTCATTTCATTTTTTTTTTTTTTTTTCTTTCTCATGGCTGCCGTTTGTACGTAAAATCTCACATTAAACAGGAATTCAAAAATTTTAAAACGATTTAATTTTTACTTGATAAATTTGTATATTTATCAAAAGATAGATGAAAAAAATTAAAGGACCTTTATATATATATATATATATATATATATATATATATTTAATATCAAAGTTTAAATCATTTGTGTATAGATAAATGACTGTTTCATTCTCCTCTGTTTAAAAAAAATGCTTTCCATAAATGGTAATTCCGTTTTTGGAAGCCAATACTCAAAGAGAAACGGGGGGGGAGAGAGAAAGTACAAGAGGATTATTGGTTAAAAAAATAAATGCTTTATTAATATAGACACCCATTAACACCGCTTACAGATGATGATAATATATACTTGAAGTTTACATTTGAATATTTTTTAATGGGTTTTGGAGATGTTTTTTAAGTTGTATGTTGAACTTCACCTAGTTACAAGTTAAATATATGTTTCATATAAAAGGAATAAAATACTCTGTTTCAAACATCTATTTCACCAGAATATGATTATATATACTAAATATTTTGAATTCTTGAAAATTTAGGCATTGTATAAATATAGGTTGTAGCCTGAGATAAATTAATATAAATCTCGCAGTTATTCTTTGCAACCAAATAAACATAAAGCAGGATCCATTTCTCAAAACTATATCTTTCTAACTGAATACAAGATGAGGATCAATTGTAATGAAAACCTATTTACAACACATGAAGTATTATTATTATTATTATTATTATTATTATTATTATTATTATTATCAGTGATGTTATGATGGCTTTAATTTTTTTTTTTTTATTCAAGCCAAAAGTTTCCATATGTAAATGTGAAAAATTTGAAATCATGACATGAAAGTAATATAAAAGCTTGAACTTTTTCTAATGGAAAGTCGTTTATATATAATGTAGCAATTAAAAAGACCAAGTAAAAACGATTTTGCATTTATTGTCAAGAAATTTTGGCATCAATGAAAACATCATACTTTTGCTTATCCAAAGAAACGGTGGGTAAGTGTTCCATCTTTAAGACTGTTATTTTGAAGTTTCAAAGTAAACATTGTGTGTATCGATAGTTTTGAGCTGTGTATATTATCACAAAAATAATAGTCAACTTCAGATAATGTAGTAAACAACATTTATTCTTTGTTTCCTAGTATGGTGATTTTTTTTTATATAATTTCACAGATAGTATTTTTGATACTTTTAATTGGAGAAAAAAAAAAAAAAAAAAAGTAAACTAAATTGTTTTATAATTCTCTCTATTCATTGTTAATGTTACCACCACTTTGAATTACACCGTAATTTCAGTCATTACTTTAGATTTGGAGATTCAGAAGAAGAAGAAGAAGAAAAAAGGCTTCAAAGAGAAAGCTGTTTGATTTCAAAAAGACACAATGTTTATTTAAAAATAAAGATCACGCCTTTTTCTCAAATGAGACGAGTTGTCAATGATAATGATAATATTACACGGGTAGAAAACCTAGCTAACCAAAACGCTGATTCAAAATATGTCGCAAGGCTATCAGCTACTGATAACGACAAATTCATGGATCAACTGAATGGAGCAATCAAGTTTTCAAAAATAAACTGGTAAAGAATAAATAAATAAAAAGTTGAGAAGTCTAATGGACCTGAAAAAATCAATAGATGGGATGGTTTATATACATGTTTTGCAGCGATTAAAAACAATATTTGATATACAATATTTCGCAAAGATACTTTCAGACTTTTGAAACTATTTCATAGGTTTTAAAATTAATTTCACAAGTGTGTTGGTAACAAAAGATTATAGATTTTTACAAAAAAACAAACAAACACACAGACTACTTGTGTCGTCTCACTACGCGTAAAACCATATTTATGTGCTTTATTGGAGATTTTTTTTTTTTTTTAACTGAATTTGATCATACTAGGATTGAATTCAATGAATAACCTTCAGCCTATTTCTGTTTATCTGGTTTCATTGAATTTGCAGTTGGACAGGAATATACTATTTTGTCAAATTAGAAGCGTTGTTGAAAATCATTTCATTTACTTTTTATTTTGAAAAGAGATTAAACTGTGAAAGATACATGTCATGATAATTTATTGAAAATAAAAGTTTTGTCTTGTTATGCGAATAATTAATTCTAGTAGTAATTTTTAACACTACACAAAAATGGATATATATATAGTATATTTGTATTTAAATATAGTTTCTAAATGTATAAACAAAAACAATCATTTACAGAAAAGTTGCACAGTTTCTCTAACAAATCATGGATTCAAGTTTCATTCTAGTCAATGACTTTAATCTTTCTTGTTTTTCTTCAAGTGAGAAGGCAGAATTCAAAGGTTTATTTATTTATTTCTGTCATTTTCATGGCTATATATATAAATACTACTATTGAATCTGATTTAAATTGTGTATAAATGTAATAAACTTTCATAGAATCAATCAAATTTATAAACAATTTATTCATGTATTCATCATTTACTTTTGAATTCGCACTTGACTGAGAGAATGGTTCCAAACTAGTAGTTTGAATAATATGGCGTTGATTTAATATCCTCAGAATAAATATATTGCTTCATACGTTTTTGTTTCCAATTGGTTATTTTTTATTTCGCACGCACTCAAAACATTGAATTCAAATTTATGCTCCTGATGTTCTTTCTCCATTGAAGGGAAAATAGTATTAATTCATATTTCTATGCATTCATGGATTTATGTTTAAACTTGAAGATTATTTCTTTTCATTATCTAGGATCAAATGTGTTAAATTTAGTATAGCCATTTTCTGGGGTATATATATATATATAGTGAGTATGTGATGATGATATCTGATCAGGGGGATGCGACGTGGCGCAATCCATTAAGATTTTAAAGGGATATTTTGTAAAAAGTAAAAACTAAGGCAAAAACAACTACAAACAATCTAAAGACCAAAATCATAGCCAAACAAAATATAGCCAAACAAACTACAAAACACGAAATATAGTAGAATAATGAGTTTATAAATGAATTTAAATATGCAAATAAAGTAGAATGTATACAGAAATAATATTTACATTCATCAACATGTTTGAAAATTGCTTATACGTTAAAAGATTGATTGATCTTGTATAAATACGAAATAAAACAAAAGAATGTTACTGCACATCAGCTTTTCTTTAATTTGATTTTTTTTTATTAATGCTTTTTATCATTGTTATTTATTTTCTTTCTTTTGTTCTTTCAGCAATTCCATTGTATCATAAATTGATGCAACTGGTTCGTGAACATGTAAATCTGGGTTTTAAATTCTATCCAAGTGTTACGCACGCTGCTTTTTGTCAAAGATTAAAGACTTTTTTAAACTCAAGAGATATTATTAATATCAACATTATTAATAATAATAACTTGATCTTATCATTCATACAGAGATGAAATAAAAAAAAAATGATGATTTATAATTTGGTTTATTTTTGAATCCCTGACTTTGAAGAGAATACTATATTGATTTGTTTTTCTCCCCTTACATTTTGGATATCTTGAATATTTTGGATATTTTGAACGTCTTTAGCATCTTATCAAATATTTCAAGGTAATGACTCGGTGGACACAATGAATTACGAATAAAATTGATACAACAAAATAAACCAAGAAATAAACCAAGAAATAAACCAAGAAATAAACCAAAGAAAGAAAGAAAGAAAGAACAAATAGCCAGTGACATAGTTATTCTCTTTATCATTTATTTTCACCATGAAAGCTTTAATAAAACTGAACCAGCTCAATAATAGCAGTAATAGATATCAATTTTTTTTTTTTTTTTTTTTTTTCAAAGAACGTAGTACCATTATCTCGATTAATATTTGGTATAAATAACCGATAAAGTAATTCAAAAGATTGTAGATTTTCCTTCTCAGCACACGAGACTTTTTATTACATTCGTTCAAAAGTAGACCGTAAAACGATAATGAAATATTATTATCCCTAGAACTCGTTTCAGTAATTTTTTTTTTAAATTCAACATATCAATCTTACCCGACTGAAACCACATGCAAGACTGAGATTACTTTTCTGAGATTACTTTTAAGCTTGAAAAATTTGAACATTTGTACCTTTCCTGAAAACATACTATGACGCATTTTATAGCAACCATCTATCTAAGTGGGTACTAGGATTAATTCCTTTATTTATTTCATTTCATTTTATTTTTCAACTGATGTTTTTGTATTCAGAAATAAAGCCGAAAATACGGCTTTACTAAATCCAGTCATGTCTGTTGCCAATATAAGCAAATCAATCAAAAGCTGTTGTAAAAAGTATCAATGGAAGTAGTTGATGACAATTCTATTTTATTTTGTCAAAAGCGTTGAAACTTGGCTTTTTTTTAAACTACAAGACATTTAAATTTCGTTTTGAGTTGTTTCTAATTTTGTAATCCTGAATCATGCTAAGTACTTTTTTTTTTTTTAAAAAATAAAATAAAATAATAAGAATTAATGATTTAACTGTTGGTGTAATATCTAAAATATTAACAGAATATATATTTATTTATTTATTTCCGACAATAGAAAAAAACAAACAATTACTACATGTTGATTATATATATAACCCTTTTAATGCCAGGAGAGAGAGAAACAAAAATGAAAACGCTGATTTGAAACAATTTTCTCTTCTCTTTTTTATTTTCTCTTTTCTTTAAAAAAAAATCTTATTCAACTGCCTTGAAATATCAATAGAAATATCATGTATTATGAGACAAACGTATATAGATACATCAAAGGGAGACATTTTGCGTACCACTTCTTTACAAAATTTAACTTGTAAAACATATGAATCAAAATTCATCCTGCTCTCCCCCCATTCCACTGTTATTTTATTTATCGGAGTATTGAATCTTCCGGCTTTTGAAAACAATATATATATATATATATAATACAAGCCTTACTACTTGTATCTAATTGTTGTTGAGCTGGTTTCCTATTACAAATGACTGCATTACTATCAACCAATGAATGATAAATGAGAGGATTTATTCATGAATAACAAAGTCTGAAAAGGCTAAATTGAACCTTAAACAAATCCGAGTGAGACTTGGTTCCAGAGGGTTCAAATTGTTCACTCAAGTTACTAGAAGGGGGGGGGGGAAGAGAAAAAAAACAAACAAGATAAAACACATGAACAAGTATCTTTGGGTGATGATGATATATGAAGTTTTGCAAGATGAATGATTTCAAAAAAATGTCACAAAAAACAAAAAACAAAAACAAATTATTATTATTTTCCAATGATAAAATTAATGATATCATTTATTTCTAAAATTTACTCTTTTTACTTCTTGTGCCGTTTATTTGCTTTTTATTTTTATTTTTACATATATATATATATATATATATATATACAAGATTGTTTTTATTTATTGTCGAAATTTGCATTTTTTGCATTTTGTGCGATTACGTACTTCATGTCACTATACATGAATAAATACTATATACATGATTTATAGATTAGTCAGTCAAGACATGATAAAGTTTTTAGTCAGAACGAGGTTAAAAACACGATCCGATTATGAAAGTTATAGTCAAGAAAAGCTAAGACAAGTACAAAAAAGCTTGGTAGTAAGATAGGATATACGAAACAAATTGAATCTTTTTTTATTTATTTATTTTAATACTACGACTGTTTCTGTACACCAAATCAGCAAATATAGATAACGCACAAAATAAATATTAAAAAAAAAAAAAAAAAAAAAAAAAAAAGATGATACATTTAAGCGTATAGACTTGCAGTAACGATAGTCAAAATTTTATTTGTATCATGACAATTATTTACACATGAATTCTGTAATTGTTGTAGTAGCCTGTAGCCTGAATATATATGTAGTCCAATGTAGATTAGTTAGATAGTATGCGGGATTTGCGTGGTCTCAACATTACGATTGACAAACATGTTGTTTATATAAACCTTTTGAATATAAACCTTTATATATATATATATTCAAGGAATACTCAATCAAGAATTTAGATATTCTATTTTTAAGAATTAAAAGAGGATGAAAAGAAAAATAAATAAAACAAAATATTAATAAAACTTAAAAACGAAAATAAAAATTAATACTGAGATTGTAGATCGGTCGATGCCTGTTTTTGTGTGTAGTAAAGCGAGAAAATGCTTTCTCAATATATATACATGTAAATTACTTGTTTTGTTTAGGCATCAATGTAAAGCCGAATCCGGTTCCGAAAAAAGATATAGATGGGGCTTGGCAACGGGCACATTGAAAAACATTTCTTTTTCACATTTTTCTATCCACTCTGCACTGGGTCAATTATATAGTATTGATACAGGCAGTACAAACTTTGTATTATACTTTTATACTTTAAATGATTTTATTGATGTTGTTGACATTATTGATATTTTCTTTAAACAGTCTTTTTTTTTTTTGGTGTACGTTGTTTAAATGTTTAAATATCAACTAATAGTCACAGGCAATTTTAGAATATCAATAACAACCGAAACAACGGTAATGTTAGCAGTAATAAGAGAAATAATTATAATAATAAAAACAGTCAAATCAAAAATACGACAGCCATTATTCTAAAAAAGAAAATTTAATCACATTGGGGAATAACAGTAGCAATGGGAAATATAAAAACAAAACTAAAATATATATATATATACAAAAACATTTTTAGGACATGAAAAACAATATAGAATCCTTGTTATGATTGGCTACAAAGATGGGTTAAAAAAATAAATAAATTTATGCTTTTTTTGTTGAATTCTTGACAACTGACAAATTTACAAGATCGTTTCTTTTTTTAAGAAGGTTTTAAGCAGCGAAACTTGGCAATAAATTGTACAAGTTGCCAAGTTGCGAGTGTATTCAACAGCTTATTTCTGATGTTAAACACTCAAAGATAATTCTCAATTTATACGTTCTTTCTTCCCCTTTTTATTTCTTCCTTTTAATTTTTTCTTCTTTTTTCTTCTTCTTTTTCTCTTCTTTCTCTTTCTTCTTTTTCTCCTTCTTCTTTTTCTCCTTCTATTTCCTTTCATTTATTTCATTTATTTCATTTCATCAACACATTTAATCCTGTTTATACAATAAAATGAATTCTATGGAATCTTTCCACGGACACGTCAAGACTCAACTTGATGCTCTTATTCTTTTCGAGGCATGTCGTCTTGGACTCATCCCTCGTATCAGAAGAAGACTCTCCGAGAGGGAAAGACTTCAAATAAGATCTGGAAGCGTCTACGTCTGGGACGAGCGTGAGGCTGGCATGCGTCGTTGGACAGATGGTAAAAGCTGGAGCGCCTCAAGAGTATCTGGATCCTTCCTCTCTTACCGCGAAATGGACACAAGCTCCAAACATCATGCTAGCGCCAAAAAACCAGCAAGCAACGCAAACGCTGGCGCTAATAATTCAGCATCAACTTCAAAAGCTACAACTCCAACAACTCCAACAGCGTCAAATAATGCAAACGGAAAAAAGAGAAAAAACTCACAACCACATAAAAGCAGCAAGTCTGAAGATGAAGCCGCTGGCGATGAGGAGATTGAAAATTCAGATGAGAGTTGCCGCTACAAGAAAAATGGACTTTACAAGCAAAGTTTCTCACTTACAACCTCGTCTAATCTCAAATTGCATCTTATCTCATACTATAAGAAGGAAGACCTTCCTAACCTGACACAGCCTAGTAATGACGAGAGACTCAAAAACATTTCTCTACCTTTGGAAATGTATCCAGACACTTCTAGCACTGGTTCTAACCTAGTACCTGCTGTGACACGCACTCCTCTTTATTCTCTTCCAACTCCTACTCCTTCTACAGAGCCTCAGCAATACTATTCCATCCCGCCTCAGCATCAACATCAGCAGCACCAACATCAACATCAACATCAACATCAACACCAACACCAACATCAACATCAACATCAACATCAACACCAACACCAACACCAGCCACAACCACAACCACAGCAGCAACAGCAACAGCAACAACAGCAACAACATTTTGCACCCAGCCAGCAACTAAATCAAACTTACTACTCACAATCCGCCCCGCAACCATCACGAACGCTGCCATTACCGCTGCCCCTTTCTTATCCTTCGCCAGCACCTTCAAAGGCATCTTCAATCATTCTTCCTTCACTAAAATCTCTTTCTCCTACTCCATCTACAACCAACTCTACATCTACGTCTCCTTCATTTCCGTCTATGAGCATGGCGTCATCGGCCTATTCTGAAGGTGGCTATCAATTCCAATACCAACACCAATCAGTGGCCCAACACCGACATCAACCTTCTTCACACCAGCAAAATCATCAGCAATCTCAGCAGACCTCGCCGGCTAGTAGCAGTTCAAGTCTGAACAATTTGTGTCTTGCAGCTACTTCGGTTGGTCCCACGTTACAAACTATTCCATCTATATCTTCTTTGACGCATTCAGTGCCTGTCCCCACATCCACGAGTTCAACTACGGGGACATTTATGAGTCTTTCTAATCTATGTCATGTTGCTACAAAAGAGCCGGTTCGGATAAAAGAAGACACTAAACCCGAGACAGTTGAAGCTTAACAACAATGGAGACGATGATTATATTATAATGATTACGATGACAATAACGATACTGGTAGAAGGTAGTTTTCTAGGATACCAACAGCACCACTTCTACCATTGCTGTTTTTATAAGAGTTTATATATAAATAAGTTTTTTTTTATTTGATTTTTATTATTATTATTTCTTTAAAATACAAGAGCTTTTAATATAAAATGATGTTTGATATTAGTATTGAAAGTATATATCAGACGAGATGGGTTTATAGTTGATGTTGTTAGTATTATAGAGCAACCAATCATTTCTGTTGTTGTACGTATATAAAATTTGGGGGGAGCGGGGGCAAAAACCCCTCAAGCCAAATGTCAGAGCAAAAAAAAAGAGAATATTAATAAGAATAATAATAATAATAATGATAATAAAAACATGAACATTATGATTTAATAAAAGCTTCAAAGTTTTATATATATTATGATCATTGATTAATAGATTAATAGATTAATAGATTAATAAATAAATTAATAAATTAATAAATTATAAAAACAAACAAATGTATCCATTTTATATAATAAAACAAGAAAGAAGGAAAGAAAGAAGAAAAGAAAGAAGGAAAAAAAAATTTTTTTTTTTTTTTTTTTTCAATCAATAATATTTGCATATATAGTTGTTGAACTAATCTAATAGCATGCACCCGGGAAGATAAACCCAAATAGAAGGGGGCTTTTAAAGTTCGAAATTGGCTTTTTACTTGGCTTTCTTGCGTCTTACCAAGTCTAATCTGCTCTTGTAACACTGCTTTAAAAAAGATACAAGATAAATAAATAAGTAAATAAGTAAATAAGTAAATAAGTAAATATATATATATATATATATATTTAAACATTTAGCCAAAATAATCTGTACAAATAGTGCACTAGGACCCGCATAAGAAGAAGAAGAAGAAGAAAAGAAATCTAAAGAAAGAAATTGAAATAAATATTAAAAAAGATAACAAAAATTAAATATATATATATATATATATATATAATAATAATGCAATCATTATTATCATTTATTTACCTTTTTTTTTATATTCAATATATATATATGATCTAATATACAAGAAAAACAAACAAAAAAAGAAGATAAATTTAAATATTTTTTTATTATCATTATATATTCTTGAAAAAAAAAAAAAAAAAAAATCAATTGAATATAAATCATCATCATCATCATCATAAATTTTTTTTTTTAAATTATTTCCATAGTTTTATTCTCATTTAATAAATGATTTATCCATCAACATTGTTTGAATAAATAATATATTTCAATAATAACTTATACCAAAACAATAAAATAAAATAAAATAAAATAAAATAAAATAAAATAAAATAAAATAAAATAAAAAAAAACTGATTAATACTACTTTACATCAACTCTCTATCATTTTTGTACAATGCAAATAATATTATAAACAATCAAAATTAAAAGAAAAAAAAAGATAATGATAATAATAATAATAATAAAAAAGCATAACTACACTTGTTCAGGCAAATGAAAACATTCCCATTCTCAAATCATTCTACTATCTAACCTACTCTCAAACATTATGGAAAAACCCTGAATATTTCTTCAGTTGCTCCACCGTCTCTGGTCTCGTACAAAAGTTCGACGGCGTCCCAAAAAACGCATGCTCAAACACAAGCTTCCACGTAATCTGCTCGCAATCGTTCATTGTTGTCAGCTTCTTGTCCACAAATGATGCGTCCAAAAGAGCCCTCTTCGCCTTACTGTGAAAGACAGAATTGAAAACATTCGCACGTCGAAGTATTCGTACCGGCTCAGGCTCCTTCACAGACCTTTTCCGTAAAACATGGAAATCTAATTCGTTAGCTTATTTTCACACCTTATTACCATCTCAAAATCAAATCAACACTTACTTGCTAGCGAAAGCAGTGATCCTCCCTCAGCCGCTTCCTTAACCTCCATCATAAACGCTTTAATGTTCTGCGATCGTTCTTGCTTATCCTCCTGATAAATGTCATACAAATCTCGGAACTCATCCTTCTTGTCGTAAAAACCATCTCGTCGATTTTCAAAAAAACTGTAAATACTATCAAGCTTTTGCTCCTTCCTTTCTCTGGCATCATCTGAGGTTTCATGACGAATGTCTCGGATTCCTTGCACAAACTCCTCCCATCCTTCTCTTTTACCATCAAGGTATTCATAAAAATCATCCAGCTTTTCTTCCTTCTCCAAACGGCGCTCTTCCCTTTCTCGCTCCTTGCGTCGGCGCTTTCGTTCTCTTTCTCGCTCTTTCTGATAATAGTACTCTTCCTTTGCTGCTTCCTTCTCTTCACGTCTAGCTTCGCGCTCCTCCTCTTTTTCCTCCTTTTCCCTGGCTATCTCCTCGGCACGCTCTTCCTTCTCGCGCTCTCGCTCCTGTTGCCTCTCTTCCTTCTCTTCCAACCACCGCTCCTTCATGATTTCTTTTCTCAACCTCTTTTTATCCTTCTCTCGCTGCTTTCTTTCCTTAGAGTCTATTTTGGCATCAACAAAATCTTCAATCTTATCTTCAATGTATTGATTCAATGAATCCTTCAAAGCATCGTGCGTATCAATCTTATTATCAAAAAACTCATCCCATTCATCCCACTTTTCCTCTTTGTTTTGCTGACGATCCAGTTTTCTTTCCTCAATCTCATCCTTTAGACTGTCTTTCTTATCCTGAATCCCATCCCGTGTATTATCGTATAAATCCCTAAAGTCTCGCTTCTTTAGTTTAGAGTCTATCTCATCAGAAGGAACAGTAAGAAGCGATACTGTCGCATGGTGTCCCTCTCGAAATTTCAAACAGTAACTTTGCTCATGGTATTTACAATTGACCTGGCAAAATGTTGAATATAACAAAGATTCATACCCAACAGAAGCAACCCACCTTTTGGCAAAATTGTCAAAAAACCCAGTAGAGCTGGCTATAACTGCTTTGGCCACTTCTGAGGATGACAATAAGAGAGACTCGTCAATATAGGCTTTGGCTTTCCGATATGTTCTACCCTTTTTCGACGTATCTTCCTGCAAATATTCACTTTGCTTTTCCATACGCTCCAATTCTTCTTCATCAACAAAATCTTCAAGGCTTCTTGCACTTCTAAAAACAAATGCTAAAACCATTTCATTATTGTTAACCATATCTTTAGAAAGTGGGATTGCCAACTTCCTTAGCCCAATATGTTCTACCCATCTGCTAGCAGAAGAAAATGGTACAATCACCCCGTGGGAATCTATAAGATCTCTTGGAACCAAAAGTGAATAATCAGATACATAATGATAAGCAGGAAGACCAAATGGCAAAGAAGTTTGAATAACCTGCATAGCTTCATCTGAATTTGTAGAATCAGGAAATCTGATACTGGAAGCTGTTGGATCTCCATCAGGATAATTATGCGCAGTACTAGTATTGAATAAAAACAATAAAGATGTGTTCTTAGGAATATACAATCCTTGTTTACTAATGGGAATTTTCATTGAAAAGGTAGGACCAAGTGATTGTAAATCATGATAACTTCCTAGTTTAATAACATTATGAAGACCTAAATTTTTGAGGTCTGAAGGATTTAATAAATCCCAAGGAATAGAGTAGTACTGGGCCCAAAGATCAGACAGTTCTTCTTCCCACTGTATCACCTGGTGATTTAAAGATATATCTTCTTCCATAATAAAATCTCCCCTCTGTGCAATCTCATCTTGGTCTATATTCTTGTGATACGCCGAACACTTGGCGAGTAGAAAAAACCACACGATTAACAGCATTGCTCTAGGTTCTTGCACTCGAGTGATCTGATTATATACAGCAGAGTGAAAATAGAGAAGGAACAAAAGGATTTGAGCAAGAGGGAGGCATTACGGAGTTGAGTATGGAATAAATAGAGACTTTTCAATTGGGTCACATATGTGTAGTGATTTGAGACTATGTACAATTTATAAGGCGGTGTTATTGTGAGCATGAAAATGAAAATCTAATTCTTTTGGCCAAACAGCTTCTCGGACCAGGAGTTTTCTCTGGCTTCTGACGGCTGCCAGACAGCCATGTGCTCTTTCATCTTCTCAACTGCACCTGGTGCGTCGTATTGGCGACCAAACACGTCGACATACTTACCTTCGGGATCCATGAAATAGAAGAAAATGGAGTGATCCACCAAGTAGTCTTGACCAGGCTTAATATCAGGAGGAGTTGAGAAGTAGACTCTGTAAGCTTTACATGTTTGTTTAATATCGTCGTAAGAACCAGTAAGACCAATAATATCTGGGTGGAATTCCGCCAAATATTCCTTCAAAACTTCAGGACTGTCTCTTGCCGGATCACAAGTGACAAACACTGGAGTTACCTTCTTTCCATCTTTATTAATCTCGTTGAGCATTTCAGCCATCTTCTCAAGCTCATCGGGACAAATATCAGGGCACATGGAAAAGCCAAAGTAAATCAGTGAAAATTTTCCAAGCAAATCCTTCTCAGTGAAGGGATTTCCATTTTGATCAATCAAGTTGAAAGGTCCTCCAACAAGAGGCTTGCCGTATCCACGATTGGAAGCCTCCAACTTTTCGATTTCAAGTCTCTTCTTTTCCTGCTTGAAGAAATACAGCAGACCACCGCCAGTCAAAATGAAAAAGAGTGCAGCTTTCCAGTTAATGAAGCCAACAGTAGCTTGCTGCTCAGCTTTATTAGCATCAAAAGCCTGTCCTACATGAATTCTGTTCAAAGGCTTACGAGGTTTCAAAGGATCGTAACCATGTCTTGACGTTCCGGGGTCTGCTACACCTCTAGAACTAGATTCCGGCTCATCTTTTTTAGCCTCGCTATAACAACGAATGTTATAATATAAGCTTGGAGTAATGCGTCTTGAAGAAGCTGCTGTTAGAAGAGATGTCGAGCGCGAAAGCACCTTAATTCTGCTAGAAAGGCTCATTGTGGAGAGTGTGTATGATGGTGATGATGATTTTTTTTATTCAGTACTAGTAGTAGTAGTAAATAGAATTTAAAATAGCGTGAGCAAATATCACAAAGCTGGTGTAGAACTGAAAAACCCTATATTACCAGGGTTAGGACATTTACCCGTACCCTTATTGAAAATGTGCTGTGTACACAAAAGACCCAATTGAGTGACTCTCAAAAAAAAAAAAATTAAAATGGCGGGTGACCAGAATGGGTAAAACACAAACAAACAAATTCGTCCCTCAAAAAGTATGCACAAAATAAACAAAACTGTTAAAAAAAATTGTTTAAAAATTCAAAGAAACTAAAGAGAAAAAAAAAAAAACAAAAACAAGAAGAAGAATCTGTTTATCCTTTTAATTTTCACTTAAATTACTGCTGATCATCTCTGTTCACAACAATGGACCCTTTTAACGACGAAGACTCTGATAACGATAGAAGGGGAGCCCGCAGAGGCCTTGGTGATATTCCTCCACTTCCACAACCATCGCCTGTTGCCTACTCTCCTGTACGCCAATCTTATCATTTCGGTATGTATATTTATCTTCTAGGTAAACATTCTTTCGGAAACACTGGTTGTACTAACAAAAAAAAATAAAAAATAGATGAATTCCCACAATCACCATCGCCGACATTGCCAGCTTCGCCTAGTAGATTTCGTATGCCCGACTCACCTTCCCGTCTGAATTCTCCTTCGCGATCCCGTCCAACCAATTCATATTTTGGTAAGTGCTGCTAGTAGTATCCACCCAATGTTACCTTATTATTTCCATACATGAAAATTAACCTGACGTTATATAGACGACCTGCCACCGACTCCATCCTTGCAACCTGCCTGGTCGCGTACTGAATCTCCTTTTGATGATGAATATCAATCAAACCGACCTCCTAGTACAATAATAGCTTCACCTTCTACTTACCGACAATCACCAACTTTTGATCACACCCTACAACCAACAACATCTACCGATTTTGACGAACTCCTCTCCGAAACTGATACCATCTATGATGCGCCTCCTCCTAAAGACGCGCAACCAAGAAGACACAAGTCAATGGCTAGAAAAACTGTCCAGCTCGTAAGAGGCAATTTAGTGCTAGATTGCCCAGTGCCAACCAAATTGTACTCTTTCTTACCCAAAAGAGACCATGATGAGTTTGTTTATATGAGATACACTGCAGCAACTACCGACCCCGATGAATTTGCGAAAAGTGGCTTTACTTTACGACCTGCCATTTACGAGCGAGAAATTCAGATTTGTGTCTGTATAACCATGTACAATGAGGACGAAGTTTCTTTTACCAGGACTCTTCATTCTGTCATGAAAAATGTAGCTCAACTCTGCGCTAGAGACAGAAGTAGAGTATGGGGACGGGATTCTTGGAAAAAAGTCGTTGTGTGTATAGTAGCTGATGGCAGATCCAAAGTAAACAAAAAAGTATTAAACGTTCTAGCAGCTATGGGTGTGTTCCAAGAAGGAATTGCAAAGAATTATGTCAATGGTAAAGAAGTTAAAGCTCACATCTTTGAGTATACTACACAAGTATCAATTGACTCCGAGATGAGATTCCAGGGCGCTGAAAAGGGAATTGTTCCAGTGCAAATCATGTTTTGCTTAAAGGAAAAGAATGCCAAAAAAATTAACTCGCACAGATGGTTTTTCAACTCTTTTTGTAAAGTTTTAAACCCTAATGTTTGTGTGATGCTGGATGTTGGAACTAAGCCTGGAAATAAGGCAATCTATCATCTTTGGAAAACTTTCGATTCTGATTCCAACGTAGGCGGTGCATGTGGAGAAATCAAAGCCATGACTGGTGATTGGGGATTCCATTTATTAAATCCTTTAGTTGCTGCGCAAAATTTTGAATACAAAATTTCAAACATTCTCGATAAACCCATGGAATCCATGTTTGGTTATATTTCAGTTCTTCCAGGAGCATTGTCTGCTTATCGATACATTGCATTAAAAAACCTACCTGATGGCACTGGGCCTTTAGCTACGTATTTTAAGGGCGAATTTCTACATGGTTCAAATACTGATGTATTTACTTCTAATATGTATCTTGCAGAGGATCGTATTCTGTGTTGGGAACTAGTTGCTAAACGTGGTGAAAAATGGGTACTTAAGTACGTCAAAGCTGCAACGGGTGCTACTGATGTTCCCGATGATGTCCCCGAATTCATCAGTCAACGTAGAAGATGGCTGAACGGAGCACTATTTGCAGCCTTCTATGCGCAAACCCACTTTTCAAGAATTTATAAAACGGATCATTCAACTATGCGAAAGATTTTCCTTCAGATTGAATTTTTATACCAACTTATTCAGCTTATATTCACATTTTTTTCACTTGGAAACTTCTATTTAGCGTTTTACTTTCTTGCTGGATCTCTAGCGGGTGGTAATCCAGATGTTATTCCTGGAAATGGAGGAAATATTTTATTTTCAATTTTCAATTATATCGCTATTTGTACCATTGGGTCACAGTTTATTTTATCATTGGGAAATAGACCACAAGGTGCTAAACATATGTTTGTTTTAAGTATGATACTTCTAGGCCTTGTGGGAGCCTATGCTACTGGCTGTGCAATCTATTTCGTGGTGCGGATTGTTAATGAAAAATATAATGGTAGTCCCGATGTTGGTAATAATGCGTTCACTAATATCGTCATATCTATGCTGTCAACTTATGGAATCTATGCTTTCATGTCTCTTTTGTACCTGGACCCATGGCACATAATTACTTGCTCTATTCAGTACTTCCTTCTTGTACCATCTTACTTGTGTACATTGCAAATTTATGCCTTCTGCAATACTCATGATGTTACTTGGGGTACTAAAGGTGAAAATGACCTTAAGATGATGGACTTGGGTTCTGCAGTTGTCAAAGCTGAAGCTGGAAAAGATATTGTTGAAATTGAAATGCCTGCTGAACAACTCGATATTGATAGCTCGTATGAAGAAGCACTGAATGCTATTCGAGAGCGTACTCCAGATGTCCCCTCTGCTCCAGATCCTTCGACAGTTATTAATGATTACTACAGAGACGTTAGAAGTAGAGTCGTTTTATTCTGGATGATTGCAAATCTTATCCTAGTATTAATTATGACACAGGTATATGGTGAAAGCCCTACAAATGATAATGTTTATCTTAAAATCATTCTTTGGTCTGTTGCAGTCCTTGCATTTATTAGAGCATTAGGATCTTTGGCATATCTTGCTCAGCTTGTAGTAAAATATGCTGTTGAATCATCAACTCGACTAAGCTATCACGAAGTATTCAATCCCCCGGCGCAAGCAACAGCCGTTGTTGAAAATGAATAAGATACTTATCTGACATTTATATGTATATATAGACGATTTTTTTTTCCCTTCAAGAACATATAACAAATAACAAATAACAAATAAAAATAAACAAATGCTTTGGATTATTCATATTGATCTCTACACAACCAATTTAAACAATTTCTTCTTGCTTTGAGTCTTCCTCTTTCACCGGTTCGATTCGGCGTTGAATGATTTCTAAATATGTCGAAGGAACATAGCCGTTTCGTCCATCTCTGGTCCTAACTTTCCACCATTCTGACTCTTTACCAGAAGGATCCATCTTGGACATGACAGCCACCAAATCACCTTTTCTTAGTTCAAGTTCAACTTGCTTGTTTTCGGGTATAAAGTCGTAAAGCGCTCGACAGAAAACAACTTTTTTGGGATCAAGCTGTTGCTGTTCTTGCTCTTTATATAATGCCTTGATAATTTTATTCAATAAATATGGAAACCCCACCACAGCAGTAAAAAATATCAATAAGGGTAAAACTGATTTTCGTTTGGCTGATTTGTTTGCATTGTTAAATTTTTCAAATGCCTTTGCGTTAATGCCTGGGTCTTTCTTTGCCCATTTGAATAGTGCAAAAAAGCCTAGTGCCGAGTATCCCAGTGAGTTTCTTAGACTTGAAAACTGGTGTGCTAGAGATAATAGTGCTAGAAATGATGAATGTGTTGCTAAATAAGTTGAATTTAAAATGTGCGAAAGTCCTGATACAGCAGCAACGAACGATTCAATTAGTTGAAAGGTTGCGTCAGTAGAAGGGTTCCGCCCATACATTGGACCTCCAGGCATTCCTCCACCGTACATGCCTGGAGAACCGTACATGCCTCCTCCATACATGCCACCTGAGTATGGTGAATTTCCATAGCCAGACATGTATGGAGAAGTTCCGTAGGGTGAGTATGTTGAAGTTGGAACAACTGTAGACAGAGACATAGGCCGCGCTGGTAGCGTGGGCTGTGAGGAGGTAGATGTTGAAGAAGCAGTAGAATCTGCTGCCGCTGTCGCTGTCGCTGTCTGTGCAGATGGTTTAGCAGCAGTTGAGCTCATTGCGAGGAAGAAGCAAAGCGTTTAGATAAAAAAGGTAGTTGAAGCATACAAGAGAAAAAAAAAAGTGGAGAGGAGAAATCAAGTTTGAACCTCCGAGGGTCAATTCAGCTGGGTTGGGGTCCAGCTCTTTGCACGGCTATAGAGTTCTTGTGTATTGATTTCCATATGCTTACGCTTATACATGCGTGTGTGTGTGTGTGCGTCTCTCTCTATACAGAACTTAGAAATCTGGATATATATATATATATTTAAGCTCATGAAGATTTCAGTAGGCTGGTTGCCGCAGCGACAACAATAGTGACACAAATACTAAATGCTAAATCCTTAGCGCTAAACTCCCCAGAGCATGTTCCACAAACGAAAACTGACTAAAAGTGGCCCTGAACGAAGAACCAGTAGCCACTTTGCTTACAACAGACAACACTGATTTATCTTAGCAAACCGCCAGAATCTTTCCTTACTGTTACTTCCCACACTCTTGTACAGATCTTCTGGCGGGTTCACAGTTTATACCACCATGGAATCGCTGCTTTATACGGGTGTTAGGCTTTTCCACACTGACTCTAACCAGCATTCCACATTTAAATATGTACCTGCCACACGTTCCCTAACTTGGTTGGACCAAGAGTGCTCAATATTGGAGTTCAAGGGAGTTAGGAAAAGCAGTAGTGGATTGACTGTTCACTATGGACAGCAGAAAAGCTTTAGCGTCAAAGGAGATGAAAACTTTGACTATTTTGTTCGTGTTATCAGTACTTTATGCAACAAAGCAGTTAGAAGCTTGTTTGATCAATTGGCAAACTCTAGAGGTTTCATTGATTCACAGGTTTTCAAGGATTTTTTGATAAACACACAAAACATTGGAACTCTTTTCGGTTCAGCAATATCTATAGACGAGATTGCTGAACAGGTTAATGCCAAATTTATGAACGAGGAAAGTGAAGGTATAGACTATATTGGATTTTGTCATTATCTGCATTCAGACATATATAATCCTGGCATTCGTGTTGGCCCTCAAGATATGGATAGGCCTTTCAACGAATACTACATTTCATCTAGTCATAATACATATCTCATAGGCAGGCAATTGGCTGGAGTTTCGTCTGTCGAGCCTTATATCGCAGTTTTGAAGTCAGGATGTCGTTGCGTTGAGATTGATGTTTGGGATGATGATGATGTCCCAGTGGTAAATCATGGTAGAACCTTTACGTCTAGTGTCACATTCGAAAATGTAATCAAAGCAATCAACGAACATGCATTTGTTGCCTCTAAAATGCCAGTAATACTATCATTTGAGATTCATTGTAACTTTGAAAATCAAATTAGAATGGTAGAGATTATGACTCGAATTTTTGGTGAAAAGTTGATAACTGGACATTTAATGACCAATATGTTGTCACTTCCAAGTCCACTTGAATTGCAAAACAGGATAATCGTTAAAGTAAAACCGGGAAGAAATAAATCTGGCAGATCAGGTAGTGCAAATCTTGGGCTTTCTCTGAGCGCTTCTCTAGGTACAAATTCTTCCGATGATTCAAGCAGCACCACATCTAGTAGTACTGATTATGAGGTCACGCCTGTGACATCCAATTCAGCTCTTGGAGAAGAACAGAGGAACAAAACACTAGTGAAATATAATAGAAAAGATGCAAATAAATGCAAAATTGCAGATGAGCTTGGTGATTTAGGTGTCTACTGTCAAGGAGTTAAATTTACGAACTTTTCACTTCCTATTTCTAAAGTAACAAATCATTGTTTCAGTTTATCCGAAGGTGTTATCAATAAAATGCTAAGCAAAGAAGGTGAAGAAAGTGGTATTAAAGATCAACTCTACAAGCATAATAAAAAGTACTTGCTTCGTACGTATCCATCTGGATATAGAGTTAATAGTTCCAATTATAATCCTATCCCATACTGGGAGTGTGGAGTTCAGATGGCAGCTCTGAATTGGCAAAATAAAGATGATGGCCGTTTGATAAACGACGCTATGTTTATTGAAAATGGAGATTTCACTGGGTTTATTCAGAAAAATCCTAAAAGTGATAAGCCTGATTCATTAATCACGTTGGAGGTTGAATTTTATTCAGGATTCGAGAAAAATTATTTATATGAGAGTGAGGATGAGATTGCTTACATCGACAATAATGACAAAATTGGAATAATTCTTGAATTAGCTAAACCTGATGAAAATGAACCGCAAGAAACACATTTTTGGAGTAAAAGACGAAAAGAAAAGGAACATGAAAAGTTGCTTGATATTGAAAACATTCTCTCTTTGCCTTCTAAGAAAGGATCAAAAATCAAGAAGCAATTTATTCGAAGCAAAGCTGGTCTTGTATTTCTCAAGTTCCTATTTTTTGATTCCAAAAATGAACTTTTTTCGTTTGAATATTTAAGATTAAACTACTTTTTGAATCTAAATTCTGGATTTAGATTTTTGAGATTAAAAAAGTTTGAACTCTTTTTGAAGATTAAAATCACAGAGAGTGCAGTGGAGGGGAAAGATATAAAATGGTGATATTGTCCTGATTCCATTTAATTATTTCTCTTTTTCTTTCCTCATGTTATAAGCGTCTTTAAGTATATTCGAATAGTCAAATAGTATATCTGCCTTTTTTCCCTCTTGCTTGGTTCTTTGCCTTGTCAATCTTCTTTCGTTAACTACACTCGCTTTACTTTCGTTTTAAAACACTATATCCTTTTTTTTTTTTTTTTTTTTTTTTTTGATTCGACCGTTAGAACCATATCCAGCTTGAACTTGCCTCTATTGTTATTACTTGAAAAACTATCAACTTGTTAACTCCAGAGAAAATGCTTCCAACAATTTCCAATCTCATTCATCCTACTTGCTCTCCTATCATCACACATGCACTTCCATCTACTACCTCCGATAGGGTCAGTAGTAAGTTCCGATCTCCAAAGTAAGTTCCCACTCAACAACCTTAATTGATTTCCCTCGTGATTGAGATTTATATTTATAGGTCCAATATTTAGTTCATACTGACAGTTTTATTAGTTCACCTACACAATCAACATGCTCTTGGTCTCACGCTGATGATCTGAAGTTAAGATATATGAAGGAAGTAAAACACCTCACTTGGAAACAAATTTCATTCAGCTTTCCTGGCAGAACTCCAAACGCATGCCAATTTCGCTGGAGAAGAATTATTTATGGCAATCTGAAAAGATATAAAAATGAAGTTTTTCGACCTATTGAGCAACCTTTAACTTCTTCAATTTCTTCTTAAATTTGCCTCGAAATCTATATGGTTTTTGATTATTATTATTATTATTATTATTATTATTATTATTATTATTATTATTATTATTATTATTATTATTATTATTATTATTATTATTATTTAACTATTTATTACTTGAATCATTTGATTTTGTATAAATTTTTATTGTAGCATACGATTGAAGTTTATTTATTTTTACAATATTTTTATATTTCAAAAATTATATTGGGGTTTGCTATCATTTCTTAATTATATATTTGACTTTGTTCCTGAAAATCATTTTCGTTATTTAACAATTTGACGTCACTATATTAATAAAATTATCATACGTATATCAGCAAATATTAAAGATATCTCATATATTGAGTTCTTAAAGTCACTCTTCATTATGTGAGCGCGTACAAAGGTCTATTTTTTTTTTTTTTTTTTGATATATTTAGTATCAGCACTATAGCTGATTCAAGACAGCAACGTTAGTGATTTGATTTCATTCAAGAATAGAATATACATGATACTTTGTAACAAAAACCAGACAGTTTTAATCTTCTATGCTCGAATTTTATTTTATAGTGTATATATTTGTATAAAAAGAGGCTCGGTTAGAAAGAAAAATTCTCGATAAGCTGTGATCCACCTTGATCCGAATTATCCTATAAATTTGTACACCATCGTTTATATTTTACTACAATATAAGCAAGTGAAAGAAGAAAAAGCCATTCAACTTGGTTTATATTGCCCAGCCTTGTAGGCTTAGAGATGTCAAAATGCACTTTTAGAAAAGAACGTCGGTAAAGTTTATGCGCTACTATTTATGGGCTGTTCCTGACTTTAAAACATTCAAAGTCTATTTGTTGAAAAAAAAAAAAAAAATGCTACAGAACTTTCATTTGGATTCAAACCGGTGTTGTTCCATATGAAATTAGATATTCAAAATAGCGAATGTATGTGAATCGATGCGGTGTAAGAAATTGCAGCAGCTTTTGTCATTATTTTACTATTTTGAAAGTATATAATTTCTATTAATATTGCGAGGAAGAAGCAAAAAAAACCTACCAGTATTCATACTATATATATATATATATATATATATATATATGTTAATGATATATGTGTGGATAATTATGGGATACACAATATTGCCTTTGAAATTTTAAGTACAAAGCTTTAAAGTATTTTATCAACACTCTACAATTACGTATAAGCTTAGGCATTTACAATAGAAATGTTAAGCTGTGTAGTGAGTGTTTCATGGAGAAGTCGTGGATTATTGTGAATGAATTAAAGTGTGGAGCTGAAGGGCTAAATTATCTGATTTCACACATTTTTTTTTTTCACTCCTGCTCCACACACCATTTACTTAAGCCCACACATATAACCAACCACATATTTGCATATCCTATATGATTTCAACACGCATAAAACTGCTGAAGTCGTCATACATGATAAGGCGGTCTTATGTGACGTCTATGTCTAGCCTATTGATTCCTGCTACACAACCCAGTAGTGAAAAAGATCCATTAGTGAGATATGGCTACACTCGTCAAGTAAACTCTGGTACTTATCATTTGCTCCCATTAGGTCAAAAGGTAAGTCTCAAACTGGAATCTTTGTTGCGCCATCATATGAATAGTGTTGGGGGTGCTGAAGTCTCGCTATCATCAATGTCAAGTCCTGCACTATGGGCAAAGACTGGCCGGAATGGAAATACCGAACTTTTTCGATTGAAGGATGGAAAAGGAACAGAATATCTACTTGCACCAACCCATGAAGAGGAAATCACAAATATGGTAGCCAAAGAAGTTGAAACCTATAAGAAACTACCGCTAAGATTATACCAAATAACGCGAAAGTTTCGAGATGAGCGACGACCCAGAGGCGGGTTGCTTAGGGCAAGAGAATTCATCATGAAAGACATGTACTCTTTTGATCTGACTACAGATGATGCTAAAAAGACATATAATGATGTTCAAGGAGCATATAATGCATTTTTTAAAGATTTGGGTGTTCCATTTGTCGTTGCTGAAGCAGACTCAGGTGCAATTGGTGGAAATCTATCTCATGAGTATCACTATCTCACTGAAGTTGGTGAAGACACTGTATTTTCATGTCAAGAATGCCATTATACTGCCAATGAGGAAAAAATTGCAGCCCTGCCTGCTGAAGACCAAACCCCGGCTCAAACCGCCAAAGTTGAGTATAGAATATCAGACGATGGTCACACTCTGTTGGCAGCATACTATCCTTCAGATAGACAATTTAATCCGCTACTGCTAGATGCAGAGATAGATGAATATTTGACTCCAGATATCTCAGTTAAATCGTCGGATGAGGCTTTTGAGAAGTTTAGAAAAACAATTAGTGGCCCAACCGATCTTTTGTCTAAGAGGTTTATTCGATTAATGGATCCACGTCTTGATCGCAATACTGAGTTACCTGAGTTGCATTTTTTGCCGTCTCGTGCGACGACCACAACTCTTATTGATATTCCTCTAGTGACTCCTGAAACAGGAGATTTATGTCCATCTTGTGATAAACCTAGCTTGCACCAGTCACGCGCTGTAGAGATTGGACACACGTTCTATCTTGGAAAGAAGTACTCTTCTCCATTGGACGCCACTGTATCTACGCCTACAAGTATGTCCGAGACAGTTGAGATGGGATGTTATGGCATTGGGGTTTCTAGATTGATTGGAGTTTTAGGGCATATGCTCCAAGATGAGGATGGTTTACGCTGGCCAACAAAAATTGCACCATTTGCAGTAACAGTTGTTGGATCTGATGCTGAAATTGCTATGCAAGTAGCCAAGGCTTTGCAAGCACAAAACCCCTTGCTTGATATTCTTGTAGATGATAGAAATAGTGTTTCATTTGGTCAAAAGATGAAAGAAGTTAGAAGACTGGGTATTCCTGTTTCTGTTATTGCAGGTAAAAATTTCCTAAAGGAAGGACTTCTTGAGATTCAAGGCCGAGACGGTACGATTAAATCTTGGAAAGAAAAGGGGATTAAGTGTCAACTAGATAGTATAGGATCAGTAGTTGGGGAGGTATTAAAGGGAGAACTTGGTGGAGCAATTTAAAACTATTGTTTTTGTGAATGTATATATATATATATATTGAACAATCAAATTTGTGTAAATAGATAATGTATTGATTGATTTTGAATTAAATAAAGAAGATTTGTAGTTCAAATGGTACAATTGATATAACAAGAATTATAATGTGATGTCAAAATTCACATGAAGCTTACATATATTAGTTTTGTTTTATCTGTTATAATAAGGTGAACCCTGAATGAAATTCAATGGTAGAAAGTTTATGTCAAGTTGATCTAGTCTATACAAGTTGATTTTTTTTACCCAAATAGATGAAAATTTAAACTGCAAAATAAGACGACCGTATATGGGCACAGTGAAACATCTCATCGAATTGATTCAGCTGGCATTAACTGGCGAGACATAATACACAACATGACTGAGGCAAGCTGAATGGTAACAAAAGAATGCCTGAATGGGCATTTACAAAGTGAATCGCGAAAGTCCCAGAAGAGTTAACTTCAAAACGTGGACAACTTTATTTGAAAAGAACAATATAAAAAAAAAGACTTGGAAAATGTGAATTTAATAATGTTTACTTTATCAGAATGGTAGCACAGTTCTTTATATATATATATATATATTATTGGGATACTAACATGTGTTTAAGGAATTCTATTTAGTGGTGATATAGAAAAGAAGCCAATAAAATCAAGTATAAAGAGCATTTGGTGATTGGGGAGGTGTTTTTTTTTGGTTGACTAATTTTATGCGAGGTCTAGATACTCCGAGAACACTTTTTTGGAATCAAACATGAAAAGTTTAAGGTTTGCTGATGTAATATATTCTCATAGAAGATTCCAATAAGACTCTTTTTTTAGCTTTTATATGTAATTTTTTTTTCAGGGTATTTTTTTTTTTTTTGGTCAACTCTTGTAAGCTTAAAAGCCTTTTTTATTTCTTTCTTTTACTTTTCTTTTCTCTTGTTCTTTTCTTCTTCTTCTTCTTTTTCTTTCTTTTCTTATTTATACATTACTATATTTCAAATAGTTTTATTTCATTTCATTTTTTTTAATTAAAAAATTCATCTTTATACTAAAACTACACAATGGTGTCATCTCCTATGTTTGGTCCTGATGGGATCTCTAGAAACCAATCTCCTGTTAACTCTGAGGAAGCTGAAGATGTCAGAATTTTGGGATATGATCCATTGATGCCACCTGCTCTTCTTCAAACTGAAGTACCTGCATCTGAAAAGACTAAAAAAACTGTCGCCAAGGGTAGAAAAGACTCTATTAATGTCATTACTGGTGCTTCCGACAAGGTTCTTTGTATTGTTGGCCCCTGTTCTATTCACGATGCCACCGCTGCTAAAGAATACGCTGAAAGACTCATTAAGCTATCCAAAGAGCTTGACAATGAGCTGGTTGTTATTATGAGAGCCTACCTCGAAAAGCCTAGAACTACAGTCGGTTGGAAGGGTCTGATTAATGATCCTGATGTGGACGAATCCTTCAATATCAACAAGGGTCTTAGAGTTTCCAGAGCTTTGTTCACTGAACTGACTGACATGGGAATTCCTATTGCCTCCGAAATGTTGGATACTATTTCTCCTCAATTTTTGGCTGATTTGTTGTCTCTTGGTGCTATTGGTGCTAGAACCACTGAATCTCAGTTACACAGAGAGCTTGCCTCTGGATTATCTTTCCCCATTGGATTCAAGAACGGTACTGATGGTACTGTTGGTGTTGCTTTGGATGCTGTTCAAGCTGCTTCTTACCCTCATCATTTCATGGGTGTCACTAAGCAAGGTGTTGCTGCTATTACCACTACCAAGGGTAATGAGAACTGTTTCATTATTCTTCGCGGTGGTACCTCTGGTACCAATTACGATGAAAAGTCTGTTGCTGCTGTGAAGCAAAAGCTTGCTTCTGCTAAATCAGAGACTCCTATCATGGTTGACTGTTCTCATGGAAATTCCAATAAGGACTACAGAAATCAACCCATTGTTCTAAGTGAGGTTGCCAGACAGATTGCTAATGGAGAGGATAAGATCATTGGTGTTATGATTGAATCTCACTTGAACGAAGGTAAACAATCTGTTGGTCCTGAAGGTAAGGCTGGTCTTAAATACGGTGTTTCTATTACTGATGCTTGTGTTGGTTGGGATACTACAGAGACTATGCTTAGAGAACTTGCTGATGCTGTTAAGAAGAGAAGACTTTCCAATTAAACCCATTTTTATTCATTATTTTATCATGTCAATGTCTTTTTTATTATTATTATTATTATTTTTTTATTATTATTTTATTATTATTATTTTAGTATTATGTTTTTATTTTTTTTATTTTTTTTTTTTGTTTAGTTAATAAAAGTTTTGATTTTATTGTTCTTTTTGTTAATCAAATTATCATTAGAAGAAAATCTAGATAATTTCATTATTATTATTATTATTATTATTTGACAGAAAAGAGATATTTTCACAAGTTATGTCATTTAGAGAATCAAGTAAAGTTTTTTTTTCTCTTTAAATCCCGAATAAAAAAGCCGAGCAGGGTAACCTAATAATAAAAGTTTTTAAAAGGCGATTTTTAAAGTAAAATTGAATATTTCGTGTTTTCGTGTTTTTCCCGTGTTTTATTATTTTTGTTCCAAAGAAAATAGATTGATAGAAGATTAGTTTATTATTTTAAAAGCTATACTAATTTTTAAACAAACAATATGACATGATTAGGAGATATATATATATATATGTGGTTCATATATTTATTTCATGGAGATTGTACAAAAGTACTCAATGCGTTTAGGGGGAGGGAGGAGATTCGGTAGATTGAAAGAAAATCAGTATATCGTCCCTATATTAAGTGTGTATAGTCTAAATTTTTTTTTTGTTTCCTTCCGAAATTGACGTTGAAGAGAAAAAAAAAAAAAAAGGCAGGGTAATTTTATTTCAGTGTTGTTTTATATTGTTTGCATCGATAAGAAATCAATTTCAATTAAATCCGATGTAGTGTAATGGCTATCACGGTCCGCTCTCACCGGGCAAATCAGGGTTCGATTCCCTGCTTCGGAGTTTTTTTTCCATCAATGATACAAGAAAAGTAAATATATTATCATATAATAATGATTTGTTTTTTTTTATTTTTTTATTTTTATAAATTAATTAAAATGAGGTTATAAAGTTGAAGTAATAAAGCAAACTACTAAAATCAAAACAGATGACAAAGTCAATAATTTTATCAATTGATATAAATTAGTAGAAATGAAATATATATATATATATATATAAATATTTAAAAGCAAGTTCATGATGAATGTTTTCACGTGATTCAGATAATAAAATAATAACAATAATAAAAAGGGCTGCAAGTAAGTTTAATATTAAAAATAAAAAAGATAAATAAGATTAAAATATATTAAATATATATAAAAGAATAATAAAGTGTTGAATGATTGATAGAAAAGTTAATTGCATTTTAGACCCTGATAATAATTTATTTTATTTTGATGAATTTTCACATGTTGATTTATTTACAAATGATACAATAAATGATAATAATGGTATTGTTAGCTAACATATAAGAAGAAGAATAAATCAAGAGATAAACTGCTGATAATAACCATTAAACCTTGAAAGTTATGAAAAAAAAAAAAGAAGAATAATTTATTAATTAAAAGTTGGAATAAATCAGTTATTGTTTAAATACCAGTAAAATATTATTATTATTATTATTATTATTATTATTATTATTTATTTCTGAGATTAAATCTCGAGAATTACTGAATTATTAATAGTTGGATGAATCATTTTTATTATTAGTATTATATTTTCCTATAATGGCAATGAGGCTAGTCTCAGTTGACCTAGCACCCAAATATAGTAATAAATTAGTTTAATATTGAAGTTAATAATTTAATGTTCACTTTAATTATTTAATATTTATTAAATATGTATCATCAAATGATCATTGTTAATAAGATCAAATGAAAAATCGATAATCATTTGATGATATATATTTGATATATTACTCATTATATATATATATATATATATATATATATAATGAAAAATATATAAAATGAATAATATATCATAATAATCTTTTAGATTAAACTTAATAAAAGGTTTAAAAATAAAATGATTCATTAGGAGAACGGGTGGCAATTTTAAATTTAGCGGTTTTTATTAGGCGTTAATTAGTACCATATAGTACGTAATATTATGCGTCACAGTACCTAATTATACCTAATAAAGATGATAAATATAATGAAATAAATTTATTACTCCTAGAAATTAGTGCTAACTTTGTGGCAATGATAGATAAATTAGCTCAAAATAAAATAAAATAATAAAATAAAATAATAAAATAATAAAATAATAAAATAATAAAATAATAACATAAATAAAAACAAACTTATACGTGCATCCAACCTCCAATTGTGCGACATGAATGGAAGCGATTCGCTGCACTGACAACAGCACATTTGTTGATTTCCAGAAATTTCATTTTTCATCTCCTTTCTTTCTCTCTTCTTTTCTTTCTTTCTTTTCTTTCTTTCTTTCATCATCAATTCAAATTTTTACGCTTCTATTACTTTTTCATACACCCCTTTTCTATTATACACCTTATATTTATATTTATATATATATAATATATATAAATATATATATGTATATATCATAATTCTTTATATACATATTTATACATATAACCAAGAGAGATCTTATCAATATTCGACTTAAACTACAAAACTCTTGCTACAAATGTCCTCGGCTCTTTCCCTCGCCCTCAAGGCAGATCCTTCATCTGTTAACAATAATAATAATAATACTACTGCTACTACTACTACTAATAATAATAACAACAACAACAACACCATCAACAATTCAAATAACAACTCAAATCCCTCCCTGGTATCTAATAACGGTCCCCAACTCCGTGAAATAAAACCAAACGCAACAGTTGAAAATTCCATTTACGCTTACTCAAAGTCGTCTACTCCAGTCCAGATCTACCAAAAACCTCTTTTTTCTCCCCCATCCCACGACAACTCATCTAAACTATTTCCGCCACATTCAGGTAATCAGTACATGCCCAGCCCCCCATCGTCCTTCAACAATATGAACTCGTCGTCATCCCATCTACTAAACTCAGGCTCAAGTCTGCTCAACCAGCGTCCTTCAAATTCAACCTCGTCCTCAAATTCCTCTTCTTCCACAAACCTTTCAAAGTCGCTGCCTCAGCAACAACTACCGTCTTTCCCTACATCGCTCAAGTCAGCTGCCTCGATACCCACACCTCCCCTAAACTCACACAACACACCCTCTGGCCTTTCTCTCTCCCATTCCCACAACCCTCCTCTTACCGTCTCTTCATCGTCATCTTCTTCGGCTGGTCCGCTCAATACAAACTCGCCCTTGGCTCTGGCAGCCGCCGCTGCCGTGACCCCAGAGAAACTAGCCAATCTCCTGCTGACACAGGGACCCTTACCCATCAGACATATCACGTCTCATCTGTCTACAACTATCCCCGGGTTTGGGGATCTCTCCTTGAGCAAACAGCGTCGTCTAATCATCGCGGCCCTCGACTCCACGGACCCAGTCAACCAGATAAGGTTTGACAAAGTTGGTTGGGGACGCTGGGCTGCGAAGAAAATCAATGGCGCAGGCACCACACACTCGGGCCCCGGAGGTAATGGTGGTGGACCATCCTCTTCGGGCCCTTCCTCCACCACGGTCCAGGTGGGCAACCCTAACGGTTTGAATCAAAGCAGAAAGAGAAGAGAGTCAGCGTCTGCCCTGGCTGCCATGGGAAATATTACAAGACCACCACTTTCGCCTGTACTGAAACCTTTGGACGCTGCCGGCGCAGCTGCTGTATGGAGCTCAGAGAATAATGATGATGACTTTTCTGCAAGAAGCTCTCCTGGGTCTGCTGCTGCGCTGCTGGCGGCGCACAAACAGCGTCATCGTAGACGAAGCAGTGTATTAAGATCACGCATGATGTTTAAAGACTTTGATGATGAGGATGATGAAGATGATGATGAAGACGATGATGATGACAGTGATAATGAAAATGCTATTATGGACGATGATGAAGACGATGACTATGCAGTTGCTGGAGATTTAGAACTAGAGGAGCCTGACTCTAATAATAACAAAAGACAACTCAAAGTAAAGTCTTTTGGAACCCGAAGACAAAGTGAGACAGATGAAGAGGATTGGCAGTCCATTGGTGCTGCTTCACTTAGAATGACATCCACTCCTTCAGGTAATCATCATGGGATTAGTTTAGATTCTGCATCATCTACAACAAACAATGGAACTCCATCTGCCAACTACAACTCTTCTTTGCGAACCACTTTAATGGGCCGAGAAGAAGAGGCAGTTGCAGCCTTGGTTCAATTGAGTTCAATTAATTGAGTTTTATTATTATTATTGCTCACATACGTGTTTGTTTGAGATGATGGATATGAGATATGACTATGATTTTTTTTATTATTAACTATTCCCCCCTCTGATTTATTTTATTTTATTTTATTTTATTTTATTTTATTTTATTTTATTTTATTTTATTTTATTTTATTTTATTTTATTTTTCATTGTCTGTTGATGGTTGTATTGTTTGTCAGATTATTTCATTGTATTGTTGTACCTTTATAATAATATTTTTTTTTAATATTCAATAGTTATGTGAGTGTTTTTTTTCTTACAACGCATCAAATTAAAAGGTTTTAGACATTGATTACTTGAAACTTTTTATTTATTTATTTATTATTTCAAGTAAGTATTTATTATTATTATTATTATTATTATTATTATTATTATTATTATTATTATTATTATTATTATTTATTTATTTATTTATTTATTTTTTCATTTTTTCATTTTATTTACTTATATTTACTTTTTTATTTCATTTTATTTCATTTTATTTCATTTTATTTACTTTTTCATATTATCAAGATTTTATTGTTAATAAATTGTTAAACTTGATTAAAATTATATATATATATATATATATATATATATATATATATATATATATAACATTTATCATCATTTAATTATTTTTATTTATTTATTTTATTTTAATAAATCAATATATATATATTATTTATCTAAACCTTTCAACATTTTCAAAGCAGTTTCTAATTCATTGATTGCAGTAGTTACATCTTCGTAATTAAGAGCAGAAATTGCAAATTTGGCATGTTTTTGTGATTGTGTATAAATTTCAGATTCGGATAGAATTGTTTGAACTTCAGACTTGCTAATTGGTGCATGATGTTGTTGCTGTTGTTGTTGTATGGGTGCCGGGATAGATGTTGATGATGCTCGGGAAGAGGTGTAATTTGAAGAAAAATTATCATTATTATTGTTATTGCTGGTACTGGTAGATGAAGAATAAGAACCTGTGGGAAAATTAGAAGGTGCACTGGGAATCGATGGTGCAGGAGGACTCCATGAACGAGCAGAAGATGACGCTGGTGCTGGTGCTGGAGCAGGAACAGAAGAAGAAGAGGAAGTTGGTGGAGGAAGTGATACAGGTGGAGGAAGGGCAATGTCGTCTGTAGCTGGTGGAGGAATAGATGATGTATGAGATTCAGTAGAATCCTTTGGTTCTTCGTCTTCTGCTTGTAATTGAGCAATCAAGTCATCAGTTCCCAGCTCATTGGGATCTTCTCCTGCACGAACCTTCTTGGTGATTCGCATTGCCTGATATTTGGCATACTTAGTTTTAATGGCTAATTCAGCTTTCTCTTCCTTATCACGTTCAGAGTCTAGTTTAAAAACATTCATTACGTCCAAAAACGTAGCTGCAGCAAGAAACTTGGGAACAGTAGATTTGAGACTACAGCGACCTTCTTTCAATTCATTATCGGCAGAGTCTAGGACCTTGTTTGCAAATTTCCATACGTGGGCTTTAGATTCCTGAGCATTGTCAATCTGTGTACGAACTGCATCTGTAAGACCAGACTTGAAGGATTCAATATCATCAAGTGCAGAAGAGATAAACGCGCTGACTTGAGGGTCTGTTTGATGAAGGTTTGTAGACAACGCAGTTTGAATGGCGTGAAGCTGGCAGTAGTACGAAACAATAGGGTCGTGAGCCAGCAGCTCCTGGCCTCGAAGATATGTACTATTTATCAGCGAGTACAATGGTTGTGGAACAGTAAGCATAGTGTGTTTTTGGTGTGTCTATATAAGTATTCTTTTTTTTTTTTTTATTATTTATTTTTATTATTATTTTAATTTTTTTGTTCTTGAAATAAAAAGGTGCAAAGTGTTGGTTGGCTTAAATGCAATTCTCAATGATATTAAAACAACCTAGTTAAACTAAATTAAAGTGGTTGGTGGTAAAAAAAAAAAAAAAGGACTAATCAGTGGGAGAGATAACATTAACAGACTGAAATTTCAACATGCATTTTAAAATATTCATAATAATAATAATAATAATAATAATAATAATAATAATAATAATAATAATAATAATAATAATAATAATAATAATAATAATAATAATAATAATAATAATAATAATAATAATAATAATAATAATAATAATAATAATAATAATAGTAATGATAATTATGGTAATAATAATAATGATTTGAAAATATGAAATCTGGTTTAAATTTCAACACTACTATCTTTCATCCCGTATATCAAAGTAAAAACGTTCATGTAGATTATATCAGATATCACTTAGCTGTCTCTGTCCGTACCATATAATATGAAGAGTCGCTTAATCACAGCTCTCTATTCACAAAAAAAAAACACCAAGTAAACCCTTACCCTGTACTATGTACACAAACACAAACACACCGAAACAAATACATGATCATCAACAATCATTTATATAGGCCTCATTGACATTGACAACTCAATAGCATATATCATTTAATGTCATCGCTAACTGATCGCAGTGTAAGCAATTTGTTTTCCCACTTTCTTTCTTTCTTGAAATGATTTGAGTTCCTTAGAAAGAGCGTTTTAACTATTATAAATTTAATTTATTTTCATATCCTGTATTTATATTAACCATTAGCTACCATCATTACTAGTCAGAACACAGGAATAAACCAGAATGGGTACCTCAGGTACATTTACGTGCCCCAGAAGCGCTGACGGGCGGGCCTCTTTCGTTTCGTTTAGAACCCATTCCCAAATACATCCATGCGCCATCTCGATACAAGAAATCACAACTACAACTTGACGAATATGGTTCACGAGTTCAGGAAGCATTCATTTTGGAAGATCTTTTGTATGTGATGGCAGGTGGAGAAGGAAGTTATATCAAATTTAGTGATACTTATGATCCAAGTATTAGATTTGACGCATTAAAGGGTCCAGAATTCCGTTTGTCAAAGGGCTTAAGTCCTGGGCTTCGAGAGGTTGCAAAGGCAGTATCAGGAATGGCATCGCAAGCCATGTCGCTTAGAGCATTTATTGAAGTTCAAAGTGCGCGGCAGTATGGGCTAGTAAACCATGCTTTGTGTGCTGGACTTCGTCGCTGGGTACTAAAAGATTATATGATGCTATTGACGAGACTAGAATATGGACTTTATAATGAAAAAGAGTTCTCTGTCAAACGCTTTGCAATGCTTTGCAATCCCATGACAAAACGAATTCGTCAAGCATATGAACTATCGCAACTGATATTGAAGGAGAACATACGCAAAAGCGAAATGGCAGCAAACTCATACTCAGATTTAGATAAGGTAATTGAGTCGCTCAAAATTGGTGGAGATGCAGCGCGATTAGATGAATTGGGTATAGGTGGTTCAATTTCAACTGTATGTAAAGGAGGAACAATTTTGAGAATTTTGGCACAGAGATTGGCCGAGTTTAAAGGCGATCCAGATGCTAGAGAACTACTGACAAACTTACTTACGGATGCATCTAGACCTTATCTTACAATGCTACAACAGTGGATTCATAAAGGTGTAATAGAAGACCCATATGACGAGTTTCTGATTCGCGAACAAAAAAGTATAAAGCGAGAAGAGCTTGATATGGATTATACAGACGAGTATTGGGAAAAGCGGTATACTGTGAGAAAGGACGATTTACCGTTAGAGTTATCTAGTTCGCAAGTTCACGAACGTATCCTTTTGACAGGGAAGTACTTAAATGTTGTTCGTGAGTGTGGTGGTATAGATGCCAGTCATGAAGTTACGGAAGAATATACTAGTATAAGCGATACACGAATTTTACAAGCGTTGGCTAGTGCATATCATCATGCTAACAGATCTCTTCTATCTTTATTAATAACTACCCACGATCTTCCTGCTCGACTAAAATCTTTAAAGCATTACTTTTTCTTAGATCAAGCTGACTTTTTCCCCAACTTTATAGACATTGCAGAAAAAGAGTTGGCAAAACCAGTAAATAAAGGATCAAAGGCTAAACTTCAATATCTTTTGGATATGGCACTACGACAGCCTGGAAGTTCGTCGTCAAACGATCCTTTTAAAGAAGATGTATATATTGAACTGGTAAATACCAGTGTGACTGACTACCTATTAAAGATTGTCAATGTAACTGGTATGGATCCTAATGATCCTATGGGTGGTGGAGAGGGAACTTCAGAAAAAGCCCATGGAGGTTCCTCATCTCGACTTAGTGTTATGCAAGGAATTCAACTCGATTTCAAAGTACCTTTCCCATTGTCATTAGTGCTTTCCCGCAAAACTATCATGCGGTATCAATTGTTATTTCGACATCTAGTTGAAATGAAACATATTGAGCGTACACTCAACAATGCTTGGGCTGATTTTAATAAATCCCCAGAATGGTATGAAACTTCTAATATTCCTGAAGTTGAAGCATGGAAAATTAAAACAAGTAAATTACGAACCAAAATGTTTTTGTTTATTCAACAAATGCTTTACTACAGTACATTGGAAGTTATTGAGCCAAACTGGTCAAAATTTCAAGATAAATTACATGATGCTCCTACAGCAGATATTCTTATGGACCAGCACGTTTACTTTTTAGATACGTGTATGAAAGAATGTATGCTCACGAATGAAAAACTACTTAAACTTCAAAACCGGCTGTTCACTGCATGTCGACTATTTGGTGAATATCTTCCCACGCGAGGCAAACACACACTACAAGTTCTAACACGACAAAAGGGTGTTAAGCGTCCAGTTAGCAGTAGAAGTGGTGAAGAAGTTGGTGATCTTGAATTATTTAAAAAGATGGAAAGTGCAGTAGCTCAATATGAAAATAGTTTTGAACACCATTTAAAAGTACTAATGGGAGCTTTGAATTATTATGCAGCCACAGAGACAACAGGGTTGCTGAGCTTGTGTGCTCAGCTAGAAGTTGCTGTAACTGGATTATAAGTAATTTTATAAACATTAAGATCTTCTCATGTACGAATTTTTTTTTTTTAAACCACAGCTTTTGCCAGTAATCATAAATACTCTCTAACACTACTTAATCTTATTGGTTGTATATCGTTATAGAGATCAATATTGATGTGTAATTTAATGAATTTTTCATTTACTATTTCAAAATCAAAATATTTGATTTAACTTTTTGTTCAAACATCTATATTCAAATAATTGCAAAATCATTGAGATCATTGATTTATATATATATATATATATATATATATATATATATATTTTGGTCCTAATAACTCTACAAGTAAAATAATAATAATAACAATAAGGAACAAGTCACTCTTGGGTTCAAATAATAGTATTCAACAGTATCAAAATAATTTAGAAAGTATATGAACCAACCCACAGCTCTATCAATTACTACAAAATCAAAAAAAAAAAAAAAAAAAAACATAGCTCAATTTAGCATGGGTTTTTACTTTCGTTAAAATCTTCTTATTAGGCCCATTACAACTCCATTCTGTCGCTTTCATGTTAAAACTAAGCTTTTTTATAGTACCCAATCCCTGTAATGATCCGAAGTTTATGACATTCGATTAACATATGAAAAATGTATAACAAGAGCTAGAAATGAATAGATTTATTTGGTGGGGTCGTTTCTTTGATATGCAAGGTATCCTTGGACTCTATGCGTTGGCAACATGTCCAAATATTTCTCTATAATTTCAGTGTTAGCTTCTATTTAAAACTTCACTAAGCTATGTTTCCATTTTTTCGTATATAAAGAGCCCTAGTACTTACCAGCAATATCTTTACAGTTTTCGTATTGGTTGGGTCCTTGAGTTTGGAAACATTTTTCAAGTGCACGACGAACAGTGTTGACAGCTTGAACACGAATCCATTGTTCACGAACAATAGAATCTTGGGCAGAACGAAGTGCCTTGGGGTCGGAATAATCAATTTCGTCGAAAGAAACTGACTCGGGACGGATGTGTTCTTCACCTATCATCATCATACAGTTAGTTCTTGCAATTCTACAAGAAAAAAGCCCCTCGATAGATGAATTTCCGGGATATAAAACTCCTGCAATAGTGATAAACAAGGAAATGAGCTTGCTAACTTACTTCTCATTGTAAAATATATATGTGTATGGATCGTGGAAAGAGATATATGCCAAAATGACTTGGGAACGAAATGAAAATAAAAAGTCAAGGTAATGAAGTAGGAAAAAATTATTAGATGCAAGAATTGCCATTTTCTGATTGGCTCTACTACATTATGTAATCTATCCTACTCTAAACATATATTTAAACTTTGAAATATCAAAAACCTGCTTCGTATTCTATAACCAGATACTTTTTATTCATGAAAACAATTCAGCAAATACATAAAAACAACAAACAAGATAAAAAAGAGAAAACAAATATTAAAAACGCAAATTAAGTTACTTTTGGTTAGGCATCATTAGATTCGAAGAAGAAGTAGTTTCCACTGTTCTTCTGCTCTTGATCCATTTGAGAGTCAAGCTTATTGATTCTAGGTCTAAAAGAAACTGGATCTCTTCTAAAAGTAATATTCAGGTTCTTCAAGAATCTGTTACAACCAGTCAAAAGAGATTCTGGCTTCTTAGCAAATGATTGAACCGAAGGCTTACCTTCAAAAACAATGACACGGTCAGCCAAGTATGTAGCCATAATGAAATCGTGTTCAACAATAAAGGCAGTCTTCTTAGCATGCAAAATGAATCTTCTAATAACCTTGGCACAGATAATACGCTGTTCGGAATCCAAGTAAGCTGAAGGTTCATCAATAAGATAGATATCTGCAGGGATACCCAATGCAAGACAAATAGCAACACGTTGCAGTTCACCACCAGATAGATGCTGAACTTCTTGGTCAATAATGTCATCAATTCTCAATGGCTTACAGACATCAGTTTGGAATTGAGGATGCAAGAAAGAAGATCTAATCTTCTTGAAGAACAATTGTCTGACAGTACCTGTGAACTTAGGTGCAATCTTTTGGGGCTTCATGGAAATATTAAGATTGGGAACCTTAACTCCAGAATCAGGCTCAAGAGCACCAGCAAGAAGACGACAAAATGTAGTTTTACCTGTACCATTTTCACCCATCATCACAATGATTTCGGAATCAGTAAATTCACCGGATTCAACGTTAAGTTCGAAATCACCCATGGTCTTCTTCAATTTGGGATATTTGAAACTTCTGGCCTGATCAATAGGAATAGCATCAGAAGCATCAACCATTCTGAATTGAAGAGATTCAGTTCTAAATCTCAAGTTTTCAGTAGGAATGTTACCATCAAGGAAAATGTTGATACCTTCACGAACCGAAGAAGGAAGAGTGACAACACCGTAAACTGAAGGAACACCGTATAGAATACAGACGAAATCAGAAAGATAATCAAGGACGGACAAATCGTGTTCGACTACAATGACGTAAGAAGTAGGGTGAAGCAGTTGACGGATCATTGCTGCAGCATTAAGACGCTGCTTAACATCCAAGTATGATGAAGGTTCATCAAACATGTAAACATCTGCATTTTGAACACAAGTAAGACCAATGGCAAAACGTTGCAATTCACCACCTGACAGTTGAGCAACCTCTCTGCCCATAATACCGCGTAACTCCAAGGTATCCAAAATATCATCGAATGCACTCTTTCTATCTAATCTAGCGTTCAAAAGTTCATTAACATGGTTTTTAGGTCCCTTGATAGCACGAGGGATGTTATCGACGTATTGGGGTTTAATAATAGCTTTAAGATTATCTTCTAATAATTTGGTAAAATAGTTTTGAAGCTCACTACCTCTGAAGTAAACCAAGATCTCGTTCCAGCTAGGTGGATTCTCGAACCTACCAAGATTAGGCTTCTCTCTGTTTGCAAGAATCTTCAAAGCGGTGGATTTACCAATACCATTGGTACCAACCAAACCCAAAACTTGCCCAGGTCGAGGAGTAGGAAGTCTGTGAAGTTTGAAGGAATTGGCGGAATATCTATGAGTAACTTCTTTCTCCAAGTTGGTAGGCAAATTAATAATGGTAATTGCACCGAATGGACATTTCTTCACACAGATACCACAACCGATACATAGGTTTTCTGAAATGAATGCAATTTTAGAGGTAGGATCGACTTCAATACAAAGCTTACCTGTCCTCACAACGGGACACGCTTTCTTACATTCCTGTCGACATTTCTTAGGTTTACACTTGTCAGTGCTGACAATGGCAATTCTATAGTAAAATAAACCTGTTAGAACAGACCCCAGAAATCGTATTAGTTAAAATTGCTTACCTTGTGAGTGAATCAGACATTGTTTGCGTGCTTGTATATATGTATAGTTGTCGATTGAATAGAGAAAGAAGTTTTTCAGAATAAAATTTTTTTTTCAACCCCCATTTGGATCAGGCTGCTGGGAAGTGGGTGGACCCAAGGCTACGCTGGATCTAGGCATGGCGTGTAAATATAGGACTGTCTGTTTGGTAATCATATTTTCTCTTTTGATGATTGGTCTCATCTAACATTACATAATCAATGTTTCCAGTAACTAACAGTTAAAAAAGGGTATTACAAACACAATGATAATTGTGTGTAATCGCCAGAAATTGAGATTGGGAGAGTCCCAGGGATATATTTGTGATCCATTGTTATCATATGCTGTATATAAAAATATGTAGTCATTCAATCTAAAACAACCTACAGTACAAGACTGGTTGAGAAATATCATACTGTCTATTCAAATAATTAATCAAAAACTAAATGTGCAATTTTGACATGAACAAGTTTTTTTTATTTTATTTTTATTTTTATTTCATGACTATAAATAAGTATTATAAAATTCTCTAGATGATTGAGTAAAATCTTAACCTCTGAAAACCAACATTTTGTAAATATGATATCGAAATTTTTTTTCTTTTCGTGTCAGTAAACATTTAGACTAGTTATTTATATAATGACGGTTGTTGACTGAGAAATAAAAGTCATAGCAACGAGACTCCATGAACATTCTTATTTAACATATAATTCATTTGTATTATTTTATTATACAGTCTTTTCGTATGGTTTTCAATTATAAATAGGGAACAAATATTAAGCGTATCGATTTAGTGAGAAAAGATAAACATTTTTAACTTTATAAAAGCTATGATGGTATATAAAAGTCGAAAACATTTGCAAATTAACGAGATACGACTATATTGTCTTTATGTATTTACAAAAGTTTTAAAAGTATCAAATATAATGAATTAGTTGTGATGTTTAAAGTCCAATATCAAAATGAAATGAGCACTAATGTTGACTTGTAAAGGTATTTTGACAGTGTTATTTAACAGGTCCTAGTTTACTAGTCTTTTGGCAATAAAAAAACTCCAGTAAAGACAGAATCCAACAACTTTTATCACATCCAGAAATATCGGTAACAAAGCGTTGCATGGCTTTGAAGAAAAATTTATATTGCAAAAATTTTCAAAATGTAGTATAGTTTTTGTAGCAGTAAAAATCATCATTGCTACATAATTAACATCCAGTATTTTTTTTTTTTTTTTTTGATTATTTATTCTACATTTTCAATTCAATTCAATTCTTTTCTAAAAAAAAGGTAATAAGTATAGCAGAAGATTTATAAATGGGATGATTAAAATATTTTAATGATAAATAATGTGCCAGTTAGAGGCCCACAAACATGTCTAAAGGCCAATATTATCACTGTTAAGACGTACTAAACATCTCTTTCTCTTACAAAAGAATTAAATATGCTCTAATAATTTCAACTAGAGACTTATTTCTACCTGCTCCAATACCCAAAATTGACTATCCAATAATTGTTAAAATTATGCTGCGTGCAACAGATGTTACATCTCAGCCAACGCCAAATAAACTGATAGAAATTATAATTAGCGTGAGCTGTTCAAAAATTTCAGAGAAAGATTCTATGAATGGTTTTTTTTTCTTTAATAAAATTGGTTCCTTCAGTCATTTTTATTTTCAGATTAACGCAAAATATTATAAGCAAAGAAAAAAAAATAAAAAAAATGTAAATAGAATTATAAATACTAACTTTGTGAACTAAAACAATTCAAATAGTAGAATTACGGGCTTTTATAATATTTTTTTACTGCAGGTCATACACTCATTTCGACGACAAATCTTCCATGTTACCATAATGTATTTTTTTTAGTCAGTTTATATCAATCTCTCATATTAGTTGAAAATATATAATATATTATGCAAATTCTGAAGCAAGTTATAACAATATAAAGTACAATATATTATAGTATCTTTAATATTTGACACAGAATATTAAAATGCTCAAACATACAGTTAAAATTTTGTACTGAATAGGTGCCAAAAAATACACAAAACTGTACATGAATGCTGAATATGTATACTTTCTTGTGGTCAATGTAACATCCAAAGCAAAACATTCAGATCTAGAATTCAAATTTTCTTGGAAATTAAATCATTCTTAAAAAGACCACAAAGTTTGATAATTGAAACCATCAGATGAAGATAAAGTACCAATCGGAATGAAAATATTTTACTATTATCTTAGCTGAAGTTTCAAAATATCGTTTTGAAATGACAATCGACATTGCGGCAGTAAAAAATATAATATTAGTATTTGACATGGTTAATGTGAAAGTTGTCAAATTAGATAAAATAAACCAAGTTCAAAAGTCTAGTTTACGCAAGTCAACTTTGGGCTGTGTGCTAGTCGCTGAAGACGAAGATGTGGTCATATCAACTTCTTGGCCAGATAGTGCATTGGTTTCGGAATGTGAAGAAGCATTAGATTCCACAGGAGCTGGTTTCTCAAGTAGCTCTTCTACAGGGATTCCCCATGGCTCAATCTCAAAACTCTTGCGACCAACACGGAATGCAAACTCACCACGTCGTGCCTCCATTTGGCCTCGCTCGCTTAGTACGGGAAGTTTGTAAATGTTAACTAATCCCTGATAAGGTTTGTTTTCAGAACTGTTACTGGGAGCCTCAGAACTAGTAGATTGAAGGTCTTCGGTGAAAGGCTCAATGTGAATTACTCCGTCCACAAGAAGCTCAGCTCTTCGAATAATAGAAAGTTCGCGAGGGTATAGATCTTCAGAGATGCTCAGCATTATAGCAACGTTTTGTGTATACTTACGGCATAACGCAACTAGACCATGAACAAGCAAGATAAACTCTTTTTGGGTAGCACACTCTCGAGGGTAAATCAAAGGATGTAGCAACGAAGGAATGACTATGCGAATGACAGTAGTAGGTGATTTTTTGATAGAGCTCTCTACTGAAGATATTAATCTACTCAAAAGCGAATTAAATATTGAACTGGTTTTGGTAGATACAATTTCGTCAATATCAATAGATTCCACCTCAAGCGGTGACGGGCTTGGACTGATTCGCGATCTGTAGTCCAAAAAGGTAGAGTAGTATGGCTTTGATTCATCGTTACTAATCCCCTTGGTAGCCTGTGACTGATTAGCATACCGCCAGGCAATTGTCATATTCGAAGCTTTCTCATTGTTATTAAGGACATTTCCAACTGTAAGTTTTTTTTCCTGCTCTTTGATCTTTAACTTTTTCTTTTCTTTGGACTCAATGTACATTCCTGGTAGTTCAGATGCCCATGATGAAGGAACACCAACAGCAATTATTTTGGTTTCATTTGGCCCTTCAGGAACAGGCTTTCCATCACCAACTCTACTCTGATTTACTCCAAGCGCCGAGAAAGATCGAAGCAACACACTAGCGTAATCAGTATTGCCTGTTTCTTCTAGCATCAGAACAGATCCAAGAGGAAGTCCAACGTGCCCAAGAATACTGTCTAATCCACTACTACCAGTTGAGATAGTCGGTAGTGCATTTTGAATAGAAGGTCGAACACCAATATGTTGCAAAATGGTTTTCTCAGTTGCGACTGGCTTTTGGAGATGAGGAGGTGCTGCTCGTCCTGGTACAAAAGGAGGGCCGCGAGCTGGAACAGGTCCTCTGACAGGAATAGGACCGCGCATTACACCCGGACCCCCGGGAATTGGAGCTGTGGGTTTCGATGCAGTATTATTGATTGTCACTGTTTTCCGTTTGAATGAGGACATTTTGTTGTGTGTAATTTTAAATGTTTGTGTAAAGAAGGTGTTAGGATTATCACACCGAAGGTGGTTGGGACGTGAGAGATTCAAATTTTTTTTACAATCGCTGGATTTGGAATTTTTCACTCCCTTCTGCGCATAAGAGAGAACAAAAATAAAAATAAAAAACGGTGGTGCTAAACCTATCTATCTGTATTTGTACAATTAAAGATCCAGTATATTTAATAAATGGACATGAAGGTTCCTTTGAAAGGCCACCCTGGGCGAGCCTTGAAATTTGAATTGATTGCGAAATGCTCTCGTACAAAGGCCCGAGCAGCTAGAATGACGCTGCCTCATGGAACAGTAAGTATAGTTCATTTTGACAACATGAAGAGCAACAAGCTAATGACAGCGCGCGTGCTAATCAGGTAGAAACACCGATGTTCATGCCAGTTGCTACCCAGGCATCACTTAAGGGCATTACACCAGAGCAGCTGGAACAACTGGATTGTAAGATCTGCCTCAACAATACGTATCATCTGGGGTTGAAGCCAGGCCAGGAAGCGCTAGATGCGGTTGGAGGTGCACATCGCTTTCAGTCTTGGAGTCGTAACATTTTGACAGATAGTGGTGGATTTCAGATGGTTTCGTTATTGAAATTGGCTACAATCACTGAAGAAGGTGTCAACTTCTTAAGCCCACACGACGGCTCACCAATGCTGCTAACTCCAGAACATTCGATCTCGCTTCAAAATAGCATAGGCTCGGATATTGTTATGCAACTGGATGATGTCGTTTCTACATTAACAACGGGTCCACGCGTTGAGGAAGCAATGTGGCGTAGTATTCGATGGCTTGACCGCTGTATCGCTGCTCACCGTAACCCAGATACTCAAAACATATTTGCAATCATTCAGGGTGGTCTAGATACTAAACTTCGTAAAATTTGTTGCGAAGAGATGGCCAAGCGAGACACTCCTGGAATTGCTATTGGTGGACTCTCAGGTGGTGAAGATAAAGAATCTTACTGTAAAGTGTAAGTTGATCTACTCCAACACTTTATTTTTTTTTCACTTAATTATTTATGGTCTACTAACTTCATATTTTAGTGTCGACCAGTGTACAGATATCTTACCTCAAAACAAACCTCGTTATTGCATGGGAGTTGGATATGCTGAAGATCTAGTTGTTTCTGTTGCGCTTGGAGCTGATTTATTTGATTGTGTTTATCCTACCCGAACAGCTGTATGTTTAATTTTTTTTTTTGTTCTTCCTTTCTTGCTTTATCATTGGACATTTACTAATTGATCGATTTTTATTTATCTATTTAGCGATTTGGAAATGCAATTACTAAACATGGAGTGTTGAATTTGCACAAGGCCAAATTTGCTAATGATTTTGGTCCAGTTGAGCCAGGCTGTAAATGTCCTGTGTGCCTACCACGAAGTGAAGGTGGTATGGGAGCAACTCGTGCGCTAGTACATCATCTTGCAACTAAAGAAACCGTTGGTGCTCATTTGCTTACATTACACAATGTTTATTATCAGCTTGAACTTATGCGTAACGCACACCGTGCTATTATTGCAGACAAGTTCCCTGATTTTGTTGTTCGTTTCTTTAGTGATTTGTACAACGGAGATCGCTCAAAATATCCAAACTGGGCTGTAGATGCTTTAAGAAAGGTCAACATTGATTTATTGGAATAGAATAAATGTAAATTAATAACAACTAAAATATAAATGTGTGTACATAGATATCATGTCACAATATATATTTACAATTTTCTACTTGTTTTTTTTTTTTTTTTTTTTTTTTTTTTTTTTTTTTTTTTTTTTTTTTTTTTTTTATTTAAATAAAACAAACTCCAGCGTTAAAATAATAATAGTAATCATTTATCACCGTTTAAATAAACATATAAATTTATATATATTTTTTGTAAAATTAAAAAAAAAAAAAAAGTAGAGTAGGAATAATAATTTTCAAATAATTTATATATATATATATATATATGTAAACAATATTGAAACTAAAAGAAAGAAAAAAATAAACACTCAGCCGTACTTAGTTACAAATTGTTTATTATCTTTACAATTTTTTTTTTTTAAATAATCATCCATTATGTATATATATATATATATATATATAACAAAAGGATAGAAAAAAAAGAGGGTTATTACATCATGTGTAAAAAAAAATGAATATTCTCAAAATACTTATCACTAAATAATTGATTGTTAAAAAACTCAAGTGTTCAATTATCATATGTGATTTCTTATTTTCATTTTTATATAGACAAAAATCTCTTCATCATATTATAAATTGATACCTAAATTTTGTATGAGTATATTAAAAATAAAAATAAATAAAAAAAACTAAAAAAAAAAAAAGCTAAATAAAAAAAATAACTAGATATATATTTAAAAATAAGACCTCATAAATATCATTTCAAAAATAACTACTACATAACACACATAATACTTTTTTTTTTTTTTTTTTTTTTTAACCACATTTCTTTCGATTTGCTATTCAAAACAATTCAAAACCTGACAATGCCTCGATTCCTGGTACTAAGTCTTTCCAAAAGTCATCTCCCATTAACCAAGCTGGAATTTCTGTAGAAATAGTTGAATCAGGTGTCTCACTTTCACCTGCCTCTTGAGAACCTGCCATGATCCCTAAATTTGCTCCAACTGAACTTTCTACTGCAAGTTGCGTATTCAATGCAGGAAGTTTGAGATTGTGCGAAGAAGCAACACTAGACAGAATGTCCAAGGGCGATCCAAGGGACATTGGTTGCTGTGGAGGTGCAAGATGGCTTGGAGAAGTCGATCCATTCGCATGTGGTTGAACGTTACTAGAGCCATTTGTAGATTTTACAGTAGCCCGTGCTGCATCAACAGTTTTTTTAGACATTTGCGATGAAAGTTTCATGAGAGGAGCTGATGCTTCCCGTGTTTGTAACTTATCAGATGAATTAAAAAAAGTGTAAAGCTGTCGGTCAAAGTGACATATAAGTACATGTAAAACAAAACAAAAGTTGGGTGCAAAATGTGCACCTGGATACTTTTCAATGACCTGCTCTAGCTTCTGAATAATTATATCTATGGGCTCTAAAGCTTCCTGCTCAACCGTACAAATTTGTGCAAAAGTAGGGGTTGTTAAATAGAGTGTCCGAAGCTTAAGCAATGTAGCAGCACATATACATATTCTCGTAAAGCAAAATATAGGCATCATGGTAAGATCCATAATGTCTAGTTTAGAAAGTAACGACAGGCACTGAGTTGAGCTGGAATAGCACCAGCCTATTGCTTGTGCACTGTGAACCGTGATTTCCATTGTCCCCAATGCAAGACTGAATTCGGAAAATGGTACTCGCCCATATGATTTATTCAGACTTGTATATAAAGCTGATTCATGAAGATAAATCTGAACAACATTAAGTGCAGTATCAGAAACCGAAAATTCTCCTTCGGGACTTGCCGCCACCTGATTCAGCTTATGCTGAAAGTAACGGACAAGACATCTAGTTCTTGGATCGTTAAAATTTGGAGGGATCTTCGGATCTTCTGATTGAAGTGAGCTGGTTATTTCTTCGTGCAAGTGGTTAATGCGAGCTACTTTCGCAATTTTTTTATCATATTGAGAGGTCTCTGGTCTTTCAAGCAGCTCACAACATTCTTCTGTATACTTAGACCACATGAGATAAACCGGTCTTTTCATTATCATCGATAGGTTTATGCTTGAAATATAAACACACAACCATAATTTACGGCACTCATAAGTATGGGGATTAATTAGCAAATATGGTCTTAAAATTCGATCGTAGCGAATCCCAGCTGAGTGCTGCGGCTCAATATTCACCCCTCCCAAGCCCATATCTATAGCCATTGTGGTACACAAATGGGTTATCAAATGAGTTTTCTGATGCTGATGGGTCTCGGGTGTGTTGATAAAAGCGTTAACCAAAAGCAAACACTTGAGTAGTTCAAGTGTTTTGTTACCCAAGATCATCGTCTCATAGATGAGACAATCCATGCACAGGTTGTATAACGTCAAGCTTTGCTCAACCTTGTCTTTTCCTTCTATTACAACAGACGTAATTGACATCATTGTGAGAAATAATATTGGTCTATGCCGTCTCATGTCATCCAGTAACGGATACTCCATAAAGTCAACCATGGGGAATTTTCTGTTAAAATCGTTTTTGTATAGATCAAATCGCATTTGCGCAGTTTCTCTGCTTAATACATTTGTTGATACTACGTCGGTCTCCAATGATGCCGACTTCATTCGCTGTCCGCTGCGTAAATTCTGAAGCCTGGCCGCAGAGTTTTTTGACATGAGCTTCCATAGCTTAGCCATTTTTCGCCGCACGTTGTCAATGTCTTTATAAATTACACCAGAGTGCTGTGTAAGGTGTTCACGTTGGGCTGATGTGATATTTGGTGTTAAGTTTGCATCGATTCGATTTTCCAATCCATTTGATCCCATACTAGATGGAGTAGTAAGCAATTCTGGGCCAAATTCTCCGTCGTTTTGAGCCTTGAGCATTTCCTTTTCCTTTAGGGCTTGGGAGAGAACCTCTAACTTTTTTTCGAGCGCTGCTACTCTATGTATTTTATAGTTAGTAACAATTGTAAAATGCACAGCCAATAATAAGCAGATAATTAGACAGCCAAACAATGGAGTGCATGTATGATGATACACGCTATGAGTACAATACTTACTTGTCACTTTTACGGTATCGTTTGCGAGGACCCGGGTTAAATACACATTCGTGTTTACCCTTGACACAGCGAACGCATGGGTCATTTGGTCGTGTCGGGTTGGCAGGAATGCAGCGCACCTTTTGTGCCCTACAGTGCTCGCATGCTTTGGCTCTACGAGCATCCCCCTGCCCTGGTGTTTGACCTGAAGGTGTATCCTTACTTACTGTCGAGTGGTCGGTGCTTGCGGGGATGTGCTGTATTGAGTTTGATGTCATGATAAAACTAGTACACTCCTATAGTAAATGCGAGTATTTGTATTTGGGTGTGTGTGAATTCAAACCAGATAAATATATATATATATATATATCAAACAATAATGCCACAGAATAGTCGAGTAGTGTGGCCAGCCAGTAAAGTGCAGAAAAGAATAAAATGCAAGTCCGCAAAACGCTTCGGTGTGAGTTCTTGTTCACTGTAGAGTGCGTTATTGGTCTGCAATTCCAATGTAGCCGGCCTTCGTTCGTTCGTCCGTCCGTCCGTTCGCGAAAGTCGAGTCGGGTCGAGTCGAGTAGCGTAGCTTGACTTTGTTGCTGTTGCTGTTGCTGTTGCTTTTGGGTTTGTTTTCTGGTTAGATGAGAAAGAAAGAGAAAAAAAGGAAGGAAGGAAGAAAGAAGGAAGGAAAGGAAAAAAAGAAGCCAGCGGTAGGGGCGGCGACAAAAGCCCAAAAAAAAATAACGGCCCGACAACTCGTTTCCCGCTTCATTTAGTGGCATCTAATGTATGATTGAAAGTGCACATGCACGTGATGTTGCAATCTTTGCTAAGAATTAAATAGAGCGCTGATTTTAAAATCACACACTGCGAAAAACATTCAGTGGGTGAGTCGGTTTGTCGGCCACTCGGCCCACGCCAACTCCGATTCATAATATCTCGATCGTCTTCAACAAAAAACGTCTTGAAAAAGTGGCAGCTTGAAGGCTATTCAAGTGATGTTATATTACATGATAGTCAAAGATGCCAAAAAACGTGGCTAAACAGAATGATTAACGCACCGATACTCTCTGGCTGACAGAAGCAAATTTCCCAAACAAAAACTTGTTGTATGCCAATATATCTCTATACATATATTGATCCGGTGCATTACCGAAATATATTTAATTTAGCGACAGATTAAATGCGTAATAGATTCTTTGGAATTCTGATAAAATTATTACTGAATAGCAGCAGCAGATTAACTTATAATTCAATTGACTGGATCGGTTTGTTTGAAAAAAAAATGTATTGGATACAAGACAGACTTTCTGATAATAGTCTCAAGACCTGACTTAGAACTTAACATAATTGATACTTTTTTTTTCCCCGTATATTGTTAACATCTTGACGTTTATTTTTTTTTCTTTAATATAATTACGTCAAACCCCGAGCCATAATGGTAATACATGAGAATTCAGAAATAATCAGATACATTTTACAATTAATATATATATAATATGAATATTACTGAGTGGATCCTTTGTTTATAACGCTTTAATCATTTAGACAACATAACGCTCACGCTCCCAGTTCACAATTCCTGTATCTACAATGCTTTCCTTCTTAGCTTCGTCATCCTTTGATTTCTGAATCTTTGCAAGTGCAACTGCATATTCGCGTTCGACACGCGAAAGCGTGGGGCCCGTACCTTGCGGTAGCCGGTTTTCTTGATGAATGACAGAGTCTGAGCTTTCAAATTCTGATGGAGCCTTTGTCCCATTAGATGTAAGACTGTATTGCCACTGGTGGCGTAAAAGAATTTCGTAAGGAACGGGTGATGGTTCACGGGTTTCCTCAGGATCCGTAGGTTTGGAGGCTGGTTTGTTTTGATGCTTGGTGTTGGGCCTTGTTTGTTGTGCCCTGAGTTTTCGTTCGCGCACATATGCAACGACGTCAAAGCGCTTAGATAAAAATGTTCCTGATCGAAGACCAAAGGGATCTTCGTCTGTGTTGATACCATCTGCCGAGTTTGAGGATGTTACAATTCCGTTGCCATTAACACTACCATTATGGCTGTTACCATTGCCATGACTGTGAGTATTTCCGGCTCCTGCTCCATTTCCAAAACTGCTTCCGTTTCCATGGCTATTACCATTTCCATTAACTAGTCCAGCTCCTTTTAGTCTTTGCACACTGTCTGATCCGTTCTGTGATCCCAACTCATGAGATGAGCCATTACTTCCTGCGCTATATGCTGTAGCCGATGGCTCATCTTCAGCATCCATCATATCTTCGTCGACTACTACATTCTCGTCCACTCTTATCACACCTGTTAGTCTCCGTAAAGCTTGTTCCGCCAACTGTCCCTCTTTAACAACCATCTCACGTAGCGCTCTAGGATCCGTAACTCTCTCATTTACACTTTCTGTATTTCTGAACGTATGGTCTGGAGGAAATTCTGGCATCCACGCTGGGATGTGAGGTCCGCGAACTGTCCTTGATGGCAAAAGACTTTTCATTCCACCGCCGGTTTCTTTTGTCCCTGACACAAACAGATCTGCTGAGTCTGAATCCTGCGTTGGAAGCATGTTAAGCTCAATGTCCGTCCACACTTCTGGTAGTACCGTAGGATGTTCTGCCTCTGCGGAGCGTTCCTGGTCAAGAGAACTCACGTCCAACTTCAGCAGCCTCATCAAGACGTAGCAGTCAGAGATCCCAGGAACGACACGTCTCTGTAGCCGCGCCGCTCTTTCCAGCTCTGAGATCAGGTCGCACAAATACTGTTCTGCAAGCGAAACGAGATAATCGAACGCACTCTTAGTTATTGCTACTTCACGCGAGTGTAACAACGCTGCCACTGCCCGAATAAAGAGATCTTGTGGTGGATCCTGTGCAGTAGCTACCATTGTTGTTGTGTTTAAGTCATTCCATGTCCGGTATGTGTTACGCGTCGTAGATAAGACATGATCTAATGGAGATGTTGAGTCATTATGTGATGGATGTGAAGATGCAGAGTCGTCTTTAGATGTTGGTAAAATGCTGTTTGTATTATTTTGAATGTCTGCTGACATTATTAAATGTGAGTGTGAGTGTTAGTGTGAGTGAGTGTGTGTTTTGTGTGTATTTGTGTGTATTTGTTTTGGTAAATATTTGTTATATATGCTGAATAAAGATTACTATATATGCTGAAATGCAAGGTGTCTGAGACGCGTTATTTGTGAACATCAAGTTTGGAGGTTTGTTGAAATGATTTATTCATATTGTCAGGGTAATTTTTTTTTGTTTTTCCAAAAAAAAAAGAAAACACATAAATCATAGTTTATAACACTTGATATATTGTACATATGACATAAACCATACTACATGGTATGAATATCATAAGACATGAGAAATAATTTAATCTTGCCGCTTTTAAAATATATATATATTAACCTAGATATCAATATTGGTCACATATCTACTTCAGGTCAGCTTCTTAATTTATTTGCACATGCTAACAAATGTCAGATGTTTCTTATCCAACGGTGCCTGACTCATTAGACGCAAATTTCATGAACCATTTTCTAACGTTAACTCAAAAGCTTGCGCCAAAACACCGGGGCAGATTTCAGCATGAACCGCAATGGCCATAAGAGTGAGCTTTAGTAGCTTAGAGAACAAGAACAAAAAAAAAAGCGGAAAATATCTTTGTAGTTACAATGAAAACGGCATTTAATAAGGTAAATTAAATAGATTGTGGATGGAGAAAGTTCAGGATATGTATATGTATATATTGAACATTTGAAACTGCCCCCTATTGTGTACACTTGAATTAGTATGTAAAATAAAGCTATATGCTTTAAAACTTTATATTAAGACACCCAAGACTTTTAGGTATCAAGACATCCATTTATAAACTTTTAGAATTCATTTGGGAAAATTAAATAAATTAAATAAATTAAATAAATCACACAGCTGGATCCTCTGGAAACATCCGGAGCCCTTCTTCACGGGGTAGCTACGGGACTTGAAGCTTTTTGGAAAGATCTTTTCCCACTAAATGGACAAAAACTCATGCTGACGGGACAAAAGGAAATTGACCGTTTTCTGACGTTTGTTTCGTTTATATATAAAATCGTTTGTATATATGTATATATTGTCTGTGTTGGTCCGGGATCCCAAAAGTTCTTCGAGTCTTGCCGAGTACACCGCAATATTCTTTTAAACTCTTCCGGACCAACTTTTTTTTCACCCAAGTTCACTCGCATTTTCCATTAATCCACAAGCAAACCACCGAGTAAACGATAGTTGTTGTAATCTCTCATCATGTAAATTATATATGTGTTCAAGCATTTCTGCAGACATACAGGCAATTTTATTATTTGCCTACTAAACACTAATTCGTTTTTTTTTTAATACAAGAAAATTACAATTACAAAAACCCGACTAATATCATTACCAATAGCAATAAAATAATCATAGTAATAATCACAATTACAATAATTGTAGTAATAGTGATTGAAAAAATAAAATATAATAACTACACAAAATTATCTTAAAGCTCCGAAATCAACTCGAATACAAATACAGCTTCAAATACTTGATTTTTAGTTTTTATTTTATTTTATTTGTCTTTTTTATATCATTATTTTCATTTTCATTTTCATTTTCATTCGCTTTGAATTCTTGTTACTTGCTTGGTTCGATTCTTTATAGTTCATCACTATTCTGCTCGACTTGTTTGAAATATTCATCAGCATCATTGGTAATCAGTTTATTTCATTTCATCTTCATTTCATCTTCATTTTTTTTATTTATTTTTTATATATACACTTCATCCCATATTGCTAGAATTCCTCAAAACATTGAATTAGTATTCAAGTTCGTTTTACTGAAGTTGGCATCTGACTCCATTGACAATTATATATCTACAACATGACCTCGGAGCTGAAACAGCATCGAAAAACTCGCAAAAGCAGTAGCACTCTCGGGCGATACTCTCTGCCGAACCGAGTGCAATCAGCATATTACTTTGCCCGTCCAGCTATCGCCCACTACTCTTCTTCCGCGCTACAGGTCCAACAGGTCCCCAATTCTCCATCTCCCACCGCTATTTTTACGCAAGAACGCAAAACATCCGAGAATACTAATCACAATATCAACGCTAGTTTTGATCATAGTAGCACTGTCAGTGACTCTGCGTTATCGCCGAAATTTGACATCAAGCTTAACATAGATCCGGTTGCTCGTATCAAGCACTCTTTACGTGCGCTCAATCATGCTATTGGCTCAATTCTACCTGCCCCAGTGTCTGGATCCTCAGCTGCCGTCACGAGGTATCCGGCTTCTGCTGCATTTGCCGTTTACGACTCAGATGCCGACTCTGGAGCTCCGCCGGTGGCACAGCTGTCTCAGTATGGTGTATCATTTTCGCCAGCAGCTACATCCTCGATATCACCTCACATCTCTTGGAGTCTTGTACGCGACGCAAGAGGATTCAAGGTGCTGGACAAAATCACTGGAGCTACTGTGGGCAAGTGGCGTGCGTGCCGGACTATGGCCTCTACTCAGAATGTGGGTGGTAATTGCGACAAACTTCCTACATCACCAATCAAATCTACTGCCGCCGATTTGTACTTTGCTTCAGTGGAGTCTCCCTCTACATCAGAGTCGGCAGACAAATGGGTGTTAGTCGTAGGTCATACAGTAGTAGCTACTTTAGTCAACTACCAGCTATCAATTATGGACTTTTCTTCGCTTCCAATGTCCACTACACAGTATCTAGACGAATACTGGTCTGCAAACGCAAACAAGCTAGCCCGTCGCCACTCAATGTCTTCTGTGAGGTCGTCGTCGCTTCCGAGTACAGATTCTAGACATCAACCTCCACCATTCAAATCTGCGGGCCATACACCAGCTAATTCTCGAAGGCTGCGGCTTGAGGACTGTATCGTGTTGGTTGCTGTATCGTTGCTAGTTAATCTCAACACTGTAGAAGCAGCGTCTTTTACACCTACAGAACCAGAAACAGCTGTAACAAGATCACGACGCAGGGAGTCGTATTCTGTTTCACCTACAAGAACAGCTAGCAATGATAATGTCAATACTAGTGCATCTGTTTCATTGGCTCAATGGACACGAAAAAAATCCGCTGTGGTTTCTAAGCTTCTTCATGTATAACTTTACTCTACATGTTTTCTTGTTTTCAATTTTTTTTTTTTTTTTTTTTTTTTTTGGTCTCTTATGGTAATAGCGTTACAAGGTGCTAATTTTGCTTGTTTAGCCAAATTTTGATCAAATATATAATGGTACTGGTGGTTCTAACTTTTATTGTCATTAAAATCAGTTTTAAAAGAAACTTGAGAAAGAGAAACAACCAAGAATTATACTACGGAATTCGAATTGAATATTTTTTCCCATTTCCTAATTCAGAGTTTTGTACAATATACGACTGTTTATGAATTTCAACTCTAGAAGAAGGGGGGAGTGAAAAAGCTCCGAAACAACGTAACAAACCAATAAAAAGTTTTACACGTACATGGTGATGATGATGATGATGATGATAATGATCAAAAGCAGCTTTAAAAACGGCATCCACTACATATTGTATTAAAATATATAGCATGAAATGACAAGTAGTAAACGAAATGATGAAAAAAAAAAAAAAAAAATTTTAATAATACAAACTAGTTTGTTTGTTTGTTTCTTTCTGTTAATGTACTAACAATAATAGAATCAAAACTTGATCAGTTTGAATACATACTAACTGAAACAAATAATTTAAACAACTTTAAGGTCTGATTTCCGGAATTCCGGAATGCCAGGTCGCCGAAAAGTTAGAATCCCGAAAATCCAGTAACTTTGAAAAACGAGATTAAAGCAATAATATATATATATATATATATTTAAATTTATATATAAACATAAGATAATTAATTAATGAATAAATATATTAAATATATTAAATATATATGCAAGTACATATTAAAAGCAACAAATATTATGACAAAGGATGACTTTTTTTTAATGATTAGAATGATCATGATCTAGTATCGTAATACCTGAAGAATTTGTTGTAAATTAAACGACCTTAAGATGGAAAACAGTTTAGTTAAAGCCAAAAAAAATATATATATATATGAATATATATATATATAAATATAAATATAAATATAAATATAAATATAAATATAAATATAAATATAAATATAAATATAAATATAAATATAAATGGATCTGCCAAATTTATAAAAAAAATAGAACAATAACAGTATTGGTATTTAAAAGTATCTATAAAATTCTATAGTGAAATTAATCTAATTCTAGAATTAACTGAAAAAAAAAATGATTTTAATAATCTAATGTTACTATGGTAAATTATTGATATTCAAGATTAAAAACCTCCCACCCAAAGATTTAATTTTCCGGAGTCCGGATAGTTGTGCCCTAAGTGATATATATACTACTACTAAGAAGGTCTAATGTAAGCTTTTGGTTTAAACTATGGTCCCTGCGTAGAAATTCCGTACATGGCATGTTGTAGAATAGTAAACTCGATTTACAATTCGGTATATTGCTAATACCAGCTATCATTACAGTTTTGAATTAATCATATACATTATTGTTTAAGCATTCACCATAAAGCACCAAAACTAACATAACCTGTGGTTTCTATTCCTACTATTTACACAAAAAGTCTTCTATAAACAAAACAAACTTAATAATCGTTCTTTTAAATAACCTCCGCAACAATATACATCTTCTTGCCAACTCTGACAACTAAAGCTTTTTCGTCATCCAGATCAGTCACCTCAATCTTGCGCTCGCTTACAGACTTTCGATCTAGTCCACTATACACACCACCTGCTTTGATTAACCTTCCCGCTTCGGCTATACAATCGACTCAGTTAGCTTTTGATAATAATAATAATAATAATAATAATAATAATAATAACAATCAAGCACTTGTATACATACACTTGGATTTTCCGGTCAACAACGCAACTACATCACGCCACGGACGATCTACGAGTTCTTCACGGCGAATTGTTTTCAACATGTTTTCTCTGCGGAAAATATCAAGAATTTCATCAACAGAAACATTAACACGCTCAGTACCAGCAAAAATCAACGAAGACATGACTTGAGATCGATAGCCAGCACCAAGGCCATGAACAAGATCAGTGAGCTCAGTCGCCAGATTTCGTTGTGCATATCGTGCCCCAGGATCTTTTTGATGTTCTTCAAGAATAGCTTTAATTTCTGTTTGTGGTAAAAGTGTAAACATCTTCAAGTATGTCTCAACTACTGAATCGGGTGCTTGAATGAAGTACTAAAAATTACCCCGTAACGTTAGAGCTTGTCCGAAAACAAATGAATAAAAAAAATAACAATATTTACCTGATAGAGCTCGTATGGTCTTGTCATGGTAGGATCAATCCAAATAGCATTTCCTGCTGATTTCCCAAACTTTTCTCCGGAAGGTGTTGTTAGTAATGGAACAGTTATTCCAAATGCTTCCTTTTCTTCTGTAGATTTTTCATTATCTCCCTGCTCAAGTCGTTTTTGTCTGTTCAGTCTAGTAATTAAATCAATTCCAGCAGTGATGTTACCCCATTGGTCGTTTCCACCAACTTGCACTCTACAGTTTTCCGTGCTGTACAAGTGCCAAAAGTCATACGCTTGAAGAATCTGGTATGTAAACTCATTAAATCCAATACCTGCTTCAGATTCCAATCGAGACTTGATACTATCGCGTGCCATCATTTGGCCAATCCGAATGTGTCGTCCATAAGTAGCTAAAAACTCTAGCATCCCGATTGGTTTCCACCATGATGCGTTGTTGCGCAACGTTTTGGTGCCTGGTGAAGAGTATCCCCTGGTTGCTGCGTAGGCAGCACCGCGTTCCAGAAATGCTGAAAGCTGAGCTTGAATATGCTCTACGTTGTTAGTACGCTCAGAAGACTGTATCTGCGTACGCTCGGTTTTGCGACCCGAAGGGTCCCCGACTTCTCCAGTTGCTCCTCCGACCTGGTTTTCATGTTCAATTCTTGTTAGAAAGAATAATAAAAATTTTGGCAAAAGCTTATACTTACAAGCGCAATAACATTGTGTCCTCTAATGTAAAAGTGTAAAAGAATCATGAGTGGAATCAAATTTCCCACATGTAAAGAGATTGCACTTGGATCTGCTCCACAATACATGGTAATCTTTTCCTGTTCTACCACTTTTTCCAAGTTTTCACTGGACACTAATGTCAGTTTTCACAGTTCCGAGTTTATAGTTGAAAAAGTTTATGACATACCTTGTAACATTTGCGACTAATCCACGGTCTTTCAGAAGCCCAACTAGAGCTTGGTCCAAGTCTGGATTGCGACCATCAACTTTGGCGTGTGCAAAAGCTCTAAGAGCAGTTACAGACCTGCCATTGCTATTCAGACCCAGTACTGCTCGCTTGAAAGCGGTTCTGTTTACTAAGCGAAACATGATTTGTTTCTAGGTTTATTTCTTTTTAGAAATGCTCCAAAATGTATATCATGCAATGAAAAAAAACTGGATTTTGGCTAATGAAAAAAAAGAGTCCCTCCAGTAGTTGTTACAATAGTAAATAGCTGATTATTTCAATCCTAACACGTGATTATAACTGACTTTCATATCAAAAATCACGTGATATTGCAAATATTAACTTTTTGTATCTCCAAATATATAAAAGTTGTAGAAAAGAAGGCATTATGGCCGAGTGGTTAAGGCGTTTGACTCGAATGCACAACTCGAGATCATCAAATGGGATTTCCCGCGCAGGTTCAAATCCTGCTGATGTCGAATTTTTTTGGTTTCCAAAAAAAAAAATCTTAGGATTTACTACTTAAAAGTTAATTTTTCATTTATTTGTTTTGCCCTACATAGTTTTTTTTAACTTTTTGTCGAATCTCCGGCATAAGAGCCGTTATGCTGATTGGGTAAAGTTGCTAGATCCGCGACAGTTGTGGTCTGGACCCAGGGTCTCTACTACCTTGCAGTCCTAACTAGGAAGGTACGGAACAGCATCAGGGCCATTTTTATCCGCAAAATTTTCCTTATGAGGGAAATATTACGCAATAAGGTAACTATAGATGCATTCGAGTAGCAACCAAAACGCTGCGGGAACAGCAAAGGTTCACACAGGTTTTTGAGGGAGACGATTTTGTCCATAGTAAATGATCCGTGTGGAAGGCCGGCTAAGAGACTCGGGCTGAGGGTCTGAGATTAACTGACTCATGAGGTTCTTCTGGCTCTTTGAATTCTTCTTTCTTATATATACCGGGCAGTTCGTTGGACAACCAGTTTTTATCAGTCAAATCCTATCAACACAATCAGCCAGCTTGCATCTATCACGGCATGATACATTTCTTATCGCATTTCACACTCTCAGCGTCTATTTCTACTTTTCTATAGTAACAGCAGCAGTCACAGACAGAAAACACACATATCAGTTAGAGGGTGAACTAATAATAAGCCAAAAATAACTACATTTACAGCCCCCACTATCAAGTTTCGCGATTCACAGTCACGATCAAAATCAAACTTTCCAACCACAGTCCCTATAACTGCAATAGTAGCTAGCACGAGTTAGAATCTCGTATTGATTAATAATTACAGAATGTCTCCTAAAAACTTATTTCGATTTGCTGCCACTGACGGGCTATCAAAACTTCTGACACGCAACACGGAGTGGGCGTCTCGTATGAAACAAGCACGACCCTCGCTTTTCCCCACGAATGCACAAGGGCAGTCGCCACAAATTCTCTGGATTGGGTGCTCAGATTCTCGTGTCAGTGAGCAGTGTTTAGATCTACTCCCGGGTGAGGTGTTTGTACACCGAAATATCGCAAATGTCATGTCGAACACGGACTTGAACTCGCTGTCGGTACTTCAGTATGCGGTAGAGGTGCTGCGAGTGCGGCACATTATAGTCTGCGGGCACTATGACTGCGGTGGTGTGTGGGCATCTTTAACGACGAAGAAACTTGGACTTATTGATAACTGGCTCAAGGCTATTCGCGATGTTCGTGTACGCAACAAGATGGAGCTGGACCGGATATTGGACATGAGAGCTAAGGCCAACCGGTTAGTGGAATTAAATGTCATTGCACAGGTATACAATGTCAAGAGGAATGGGATCGTAATTGATGCGGTGGATGCTGGTGAGCTGGAAGTTCATGGAGTTGTATACGATGTGAAGACTGGCAAGTTGACAGAGTTGGATGTTCCTGAAGACGAAGATAAAGGTCAATACTATATCTGCAAATAAGCTGGATACTTTTAAGGTTGATTTTTGTTTAAAAGTTATGAATATATTTAATTCTATCTATAGAGCATTTTCGAGATCTCGAGCTTTTTTTTTTTCATTTTTTTCATTTTTTTTTTGGGCTTTTTGTGTTTATTTTATTATTTTATTATTTTATCATTTTATCATTCTTGCATAGTTTTAATGATTTAATTGTTGATTGTATTTATTCATTAAAAAACATTAGAGTATAAAATATTCATTAATCAATCGTAGTATAATCTATTTATTTTAATATATATATATATATATATATATATATATATATCAAAGTATAATTTATTTATCTAGAATAGATCCGATTACGATTTATATAATATATCAAGAAAAAATATAATTTATTAAAAACAAAGAGGAATCTTATTCAATAAAAAACCAAATCAGACTATAATTTATTCATTGATTCGTTAATTTATTACTAGATTCATTCTACTCAACAATTCATAAACTAATTCTTTCCTCGAATACCATGTTTTCTTGTTTACTCGTATATCGATTTCATTATATTTATATACTCATACATTTATTGATATCATAATAGTAAGCGCCAAACAAAGACTTTAAATTCATCATAACTTCTAGAAGCTTTACTGATGCGTGTATTGAATTTCAGTCCAACGCATATCGGGCTTCTTTCTTTCTTTCTTTCTTTCTTTCTAACTTTGCAAGTCAATGTTGTTGATTCACATATCACCATCATTAGTATTTTTACCATTTCTCATTGTGCTAATTCTACTATTCAAGTTCGAGCCTGGTCTGCTACAATCCCCTTTCCATTATTTCGTATTGCTGTGTATTTTTCCTTGAGCCCTTTCAACATCATTCGGTCAAGGCTATGAAACCAGTACTCAGTTATATACTTTACGTTTCTTGAACACCAATTTTATATAATTTTCTATACCAAAAACCACTTGTCGTTTGATACTTCTGGTTCTGATTCTGGCTTTGATCTTGATCCTGTTCTTAATGTCGTACTATGACGTAAAGCGCTCACAAATTAGCGTGTCTTAGTAAAAGTCTCAGATTAGCCTGTAGCCTAGATATTTTCCAGGGTTCGTGATGTGTATATATTCCAAAGGCCCATTTGTATGCTACTATAGGCATACGCACAGGCATAATAGGTGCTGGTTCAAGCTGCATAATCCACCCATGTACAATACTGGCTAGCTGACTGTTAGTGCATCGCTATGACGTCAAAAATTGCAGGTGGTATGGATTCTAAACTCGATTTGGCCGAACTCCCTCACTTCGGATGCGTGCGGATACTGTTACTCGATGCTGAGTAAGCAATACCCAATAATTGTATGTGAGTCCTAAAGTCAGGTTCTGATTCTAGTTCTTCTAAATATTGGCAAACCTCCCGGATATAGACTCTCTCAATGCCAAAATATATATATATATATATATCTATAAATACATAAAAACAAGAGACAGTTTACGAAGAATGAAAGGAAGTAAATTTTATATAAATAATATTATCATTAAATAAAATTAAAATTAAATAAAAATTGAAAGCTGACGAGTTCACACATGGTGGAGATTTCTCATTGAGTTTCATATAGAACAATCAGACGGGACGGAAAAATATTACTGTCAATTGTGCTTGTATTTTTGTTTCAAGTGTGCAATATAATTCCAATTCAGAGCTCTTTTACTGGAATAGTATTAAGCCAATGTCACTATTTGGTTTTTGATAAGTTTTTTTCTTTATCGGCTGGTTCTTTAATAAATGTGTCAGTTAACAGTTTCTTGTCAGCACAACCAAAAAAGTGTATTCTTACACATTTTTGTTGAAATCTGCTAAAACTAATACAACTGGAATCAAAATAAGACAAAGATATACAATTTTTATTGCAACAATGATGGAAAAAAAGAAAGAAATAAATATACTATACGTTAGGTGTAACTACTTTTGGCCTATGGAGAAGAGAAATAATCCTTTGATTTCATTCGTTATTAAAGCAAAATATACTTGAATTAAAAAGTAGGAACTTAATGGAAGTCACTTCATATGTATATATTTCAAATTTTCGACTGAATCGATTTACTCATTGATATATATACTTCTTGTAAACTTTTTAGGTTCATTATAGCTGTAATTATATGACCGGTCCAACACATTGTACAACGCCAAAAACCTCCCTTGGTAAACTTAAACTAAAAATTCTACATATGATGAAAAATAACAATATCAGTTTTGATTGTATTTTTTTTTCTTCTTCTTCTCTTCATCTATCCAGCTTGCTCCAGCTTTTGTTTGTATTTTGTAAATACTCCAGCCTTTTTGCGCTGTTCATCCTTAATATCACATTATTATTTCACGTATAACAAGTCACAAATACACTACTGTGCAGTGCTTGGTATCTGCGAAAGCTCGCTTTTGTTTATCACAACAAAGTTCAAACTTTGTTCAAATCAAAATTCCTTATTTTAAAGCGTTAAATGTGCCGAATAAAAACTACTATTACTACTTGTAAGGTATTTATTTGTCTATAACTACTAATACTACTACCACTAAACAAATGGCACGTTGAAAACAGTACAAAGCTCACTGCTATTTAATCAAATACACACGTTGGCTTTCTTTTTTTTTTTTTTAATTTTTTTTCATATTCAATTCATTTGGAATTTATTTGACTATTTTAATTTTGTTTTATCATAAAACAAAATCATAATGGCTGAACAAATAAATTTACGAATTATGGTTGCAGTGCATTTTGACGATAACTTGGATTAAAGTATTTTTTCCTTGTGTATAAACAATAGGTATTGTGTGCTAAAGCGCGCACTTTTTTTTTTTTTTTTTTTTTTTTTTTCAAAAACGGGGATTATGCCCAAATAAGATATATAAGGTGTATAGAAAAAAAAGATACAATTAAAACTATTGTGATATGGATAAAAAAAAAGCGATGGAAATAAATTAAAGTCTTTTAATTTTCAATTCTTTATTTATTAATTTATTCATTTGTTCATTTGTTCATTTGTCCATTTGTCCATTTTTGTTTGATTAAAAATCTTTAAATGTATCAATAAAAATGTATATATAAAGTTATAATTTCAATCAATATCAAGTTATATTTTAAATCAATTTATAGGTGTTAAGAGTTATAAAAATGATAACTTGAAGTAAAACTGAATTTACAATTTGTAGTATTTGTTTCTACATTGTGCCTAACATGCTTTTCAAAACAAAATCAACACCAAAGTCGAAATTAACCTGTTAGTTATTCAACATTAGACAATACTTAATTGTATAAAGCTATTATACTTTTTTTTTAATTTCTAAAATCGTATAAAACAGTACTCAACTAATGGTTAAAATTTAATCGATCATAATTTTGAGTTGTAGATAAGGTAATAGAAAAATACAAAGATGAATAAAATTTTGCAATTTTAATCATAATATATATCTATACTTTCAAGCATTACAATGTTCATTGTGTTCTTGTTAAAATACAATAATGAAACAATACAAACAAAAAGGACTTTTTTTCCATTATATATATATATATATATATATATATATATATATATAGTTGGATGCACGTATATAAAATAACGTATTTAACAAAGATTATATTTTATTTCCTATCATTTGAAATTTAACTTCAATAACTATCGATAACTTTCTTTATTTTTTGATGGAGTAATAAAGCAAGTAATAACATAAAGTAGTATGGAAACATATAACGATGAAAACTAGATATAAAATCATATTATAGGTGACACCAGCCCACCATTCAGACTTTGAAATTTCTTGGAAAATATATACATGAAAAAGGTGTGTATTTTATATATTGAATTATAAAATACCCGTGAAAAATATTCATATATCTTTTTTTTGCGCGCAGTGGTTTATTTTTCTTTACTTTATCACATCATTTTGAAATTAACCTATATTAAGGTCTTTATCAATAATAATAATAATAAAAAGTCAGCACTACTTTTCATAAGAGAAAAAGTGATGAAAATAAAAATAAAAATACAACATGTTAAAAGAAGAAAAAATCTGCTTGAAAACAAGTGAATTTTTGATTTTCAGATATATTATTATTATTTTTAATTTAATAAATTTCAATTACTTCAAATCCTATTATTACCACGTTGTTTTACTTTTGGTGTCTTCTGTAATTACTTAAAATGCAACTTCCTAAGCTCTGTATACCAACATTTGATATGCAACTTTACAGTAGTATTTCCCTATATGAATTCAGACATGTTTTAATTTTGGTTTTAATGAAAAAAAAAAAAAAAAAAAAAAAAAAAAAAAAAAAAAAAAAAAAAAAAAAAAAAAATAAACCGTAGGAAAAGTAAAAACCAAGATACACTCTTGATTTTATCTAAAACTTTTATTAACATGAAATAAATTACTATCTTACGTTGAGGTACACTTTACGATACTGTTGTTTTCATTTTTTTTTTTTTTTCATTTGAAAGATACTATATTCGATGTCACCAAGCCTTCTTTTTGCAGCGCTTGATGGTTTCCTTAATACATTGCAGCAATAATGGTACTTTACTGATATGGATTACTATGCAAATAAATAAATGAATAGATAAATAATCAAAAGTTACGAATAAAATGATATATATAGCCTTAATGATTCTATACATATTGCAATTCATGGCATATAATACAATTAATTTTACAAGTTATATAAATAAAAAAGTTTATATAGTGAATTTATTTCAAGTTTTATATATATATATATTTCAAAGGCAATGTATATGTATAATTTTGAAGTTTCTTTGTCTTTGTATTATTATCACTATTATTTTTATCATTATCATTATTCTTAAACATTTAATTTTCTTTCAAAATATTTCATAGCATTAGCACCTGTTCTCTTAAAAGAGTAATAATAATAATAATAATAATAATTGACTGTAGTGACCAATACAGTGTTGAACAATAATATTTGTTTGATGTTCAAGCTTCCATTTACTTGACCTAATTACTAACTTAATTACTAATGGTATATTTCAAGCTATATATTTAATTTTTCTTTTCATCTCATGTTTATATTTTGTGTGTGAAATAAAACTATCCAAGTACATTTAAAAATTGAGAAGAAAAAAAAAATACTTTACCCATAAAGCTTTACAAAAATTTCAATGCTTTTAAGCTATCTGGTTTTAATTACATCTATAACTGCTTGATTTGACACCCTATTGGTGGAAAAGTGCGCTTACTTTATGTCAATAAAAGTAAACTTATCTCCGCAACAAAATATTCCCATTACTACTTACAAAGTTATGATCAATATCTGCTTCGTTACTGAAAAAGAAAACGATATAAAGAAATAAAGAATTAAAAGTATAAAACCAAATCTACATCTCATAAAAACATATGATTTCTTTGTGTGTAGAAGTTGTAGCTAATGTTAATTTGTTTTTGTGTGGCATCATTATCATAATTTTTATGTTATATATAATTAAAAAGGGAGATGGACTTTGGCCTGGTATGGCGGGCATCTTCCTATTTTGGTAGGTTATGGAGTAGGGACTTAAAACCTTTTAAGTGCGAGTATGTAAGATAGGAATACGTTTGCGAGTAGTGAAATTAGACATTTCTAAATTCTATATATTTAAAACTTTGGCTTCCTCAACTATACGTGGGTGAAAAAGACAAGAAGAAAAAACTCTGATACGTTAAAGTTAATAAAGTATGAAAAGGATATATAACACAAAAAATACACATAAAAAAAAATAAAAAATAAAAAATAAAATAAAATAAAATAAAATAAAATAAAAAAAACGAAAATCTATACAAACACAAAACTGTGTTGAGGAAGAGCTTAAAATTCAATTCTCATCAAGCCTGTCCCCACAAAAATGCGATATCCTTGAATTGATGATCCAAGACACAATCAGAAAGGAAGTAGTACTACCTCGCAATAAATATTTATATCCTAGTTGGTCTAGGAATAATAATTAAACAGAAAAAAAGAATAAAACCAATTTTCCAGAGAAGGAAGAAAGAAAATAGGAAAAAAAAAGTCACTTGTATTAAGCTTCTTTTTTTTTTCTTCTTTCTTTCTTTATTTATTTTTTTTCTCCATAAACCCTATTTAAGCCAATAGCGCAATGGTGGCCAATCCGTTCAATCTATTTGAACTTTTTTTTTGGATTGAAGGAGAAGATGGAGACATTGAAAGAGCATTGTTACTGATTCCTCCAGAACTCGAGTTAGTTAAACTCCCTTTTCCCTGGCCCTGACCATTATTCTCAGACTTAACGCTTTTACGTGTACGAGTGCCACCACCCAAGTGTGTGCGGTAATGCTGCATGCAGTTGTCCTGTCTTGAGAACCTCGCAGTACATCCTTCATACGGACACTTGTAGTTTTTCTCTCCTGTATGAATACGCATGTGTCGAGCCAGATGTCCTGACGTCGTGAATGAGCGTGAACAATGACAGGTATATTTTTTCTTAGGCTTTCCAGCAGATGCGGCAGGAGGAGAGTTTGGTGCAGCTGGTTGTTGTTGTTGCTGCTGCTGCTGTTGTTGTTGTTGTTGTTGCTGTTGTTGTTGCTGTTGTTCTTGTTGTTGTGATGATTGATGATGTTGCTGTTGGTTATGCTGATGGTGTAGTTGCTGATGCTGAACGGGAACTGGTAAAGGAGCGGCTACCGGTGATGAAGTGGGTGTGGAAAGCAGATCGTTAAACCGGAACCTGGAGAGAAGCTGCTGGTCATTATGCTGTGAAGTAGCTGGAACAGGAGCTTGTGAAAAGTATGGCGATGGAGCCTGAATGGGTGGAAGTGGTTTGTTTGGAGTCACAGATGTTGGCTTTGAAAGAACTGGTCTGTGAAAGTTTTGCATTGTGAATTTTGCTTTTAAATGGATATTTTGCTAAAGATAAGTCTTATAGAAGGTAGACTTAACAGGGACTGGGGTTTGATAGGTTCCGCTTTACGAATAAATTAGTAGATGCAAAATAAATAAATAATGATGCTAATGAATCTGATCTCAAAAAAGGCTATTGCCGTTATGGAAGAAGGTGAGAACAAGAGTTTTTAATGCAACGTCTGAGCAAAGTCAGAGAAGAAGAAAATAAAACAAAATATTACAATAGAAAAAATAAAAAAAAAAAAAAAAAAAAAAAAAAAGAGAGAAAAAATCAAGGATGGCCAAACCCTTTTATATATACCACCAGACTAGAGACCCTTTCCTTTTCTTTTCGGTGCCTCTTTGAACCTTCTTTCTTTCGATGGTTCCATTTCGCTGACAAGAAGGTGGCCAAAAGAAAAAGAAATGTGATAGCGGCCCTTTTCCCCCCAAAATGACAAAAAATAAAAAAAAAATTTACAAATTGACTAAGAAGTCGGGAAAATAAAAAAGAAATTAATAAAGATATGAAAAGAAGAAAAGCTAACTAATTTATATATATATATATATATATAAATATGAATGCATATAAAAAAAGAAATGTAAAGAATAAAAGGCCCTGTCGAGAGAAAACGGAAGTTAACTAGTTTAGTAGAAGAAATTTTAGTTTCGCTTTATTTAATTATTTTATTTTTTTTTTTTAATTGTTGGTATTGGCGACGAAGATGATGATGATGATGATGATGACGATGACGGTGATGATGCTAGTATTGCTATTTTTGAAGAATTTCTTTTTCTGATGTCTATATAACTTTTATATGTTTGTATATGTGTATTTTTTCTTTTTCTTGTTTTTTTTTTTGTAATAAGTAATATGTAGTTTTTGTAGGGGCACCCTGTCGTTGTCGCAGTGATCTAAGATTTTGCAGACCCCGGTACCCGCTGTTAGATCGCATGTAGACACAAACATGATCTGACTCCCTCTCTCTCTTTCTCCCCCTTCAAAACACGGAGCACTTTGCCCGGTACTCGGAACACGACTGCAGAAGAAGTTGGGTATCTAGGGCAATATAAACGGATGTCTGAGAGTCTTGTTCAAACTTAACGTGGTATCATATCGTGTTATTTAGCCAGCGATATATAAGTTTTTTTCTCTTACTGACTCTATCTTTTTCTCTTCCTTATTTACTCTTTTTTTTTTTCTTTCTAAATATTGGCATCGGTCTAAATAGGAACTATATTATAATACCATTTAAAAAAGAAATAGAAAATTAATAATAATAATAATAATAATAATAATTGTGCTTATTACTGCTCTGAGTTTTTCTGTCTTTCCTTTTATTAATTAATTTTCAATTTATTTTTGTCCCTTCAACTTTTTTAATTCCTTTCTAATATGAATTACTTTGCTCACACCTTTAGATATTATTTGAATTTATAAGTGACAAGTAAATTATTGCTTATTTGAGTATTTCCTCTAATCTTCCATATGATGAAAATCTTAACTTCAAGGGTCATTTCACAAGCTTTTCATCCAACTCTATTGAATACCTTATTTGGAATGCTTTACCGTTCTTATACTCATTTCTACCTTTTCTCCGGATTCCCGACTCTCCAATCGTTCTTCTTCAATCGACAGGTTTTCATATTATATATCTATATTTTCACTATTTAAAAAAGTATTTCCAATAAATTTCCAAAAGTTTCCAAACAAAACAAAAAAACAAAAACAAAAATATCAAGATTAGAACTCGATTAGTGATTCAAATTCCAACAGTTGAAAATAAAATAAAAAAGGAAATTTATAGATTTATATTCATGTTCTACAGAATATATAGGTCTTTTACGCCTTGCGAATATTTTGTGCATTTGAATATGAAAGAAAATTTCCTGTTTAAACTATTCCGGAAACTAGGAGGCTAGCTGATTCTATGTATCTAGAAAGAAAAAAAAACTTACCGATTCAAGTACTTTTGTGTAATTCGAATTCCTTGTTGATATTTATTTCTTTTGTTTACATTCCATGACAAAATATATATATCTATTTAATTTGTTCGTTCCTAACCATTTTTGCCTAACTTCACCTTAGTCCCGCCAATGTGTTTGGGTAACGTTAACATGTAAAAATCTATAAATTTCTGTACACATACGTTGAGTATAAGTGATATATTAGAGGTTGCAGATGCTTCATGTTTGCTATGAACAAATTTTTGGGCGTCGGGCACACGTCAACTTCATGGGCCGATGGCACTAGCCCGAGGCAGAACTTGGTGAACCCTGAACATCCACCTACTTGATCAAAAGAACTTGAAAAGAAATCGGTTAAGTCAAGTATGGTCCGCCATGAGTTATTTGTTTGGGTCTTGAAAGAATCGACTCTATTTTGAATGTTTTTTTGTTAAAGAAATAAAATTAAAACTAGAAATAGAAATAAAAAATACATTGTTCAAAAATTTGTACTTTGATTGTTGTTTTCAAGTATGTGAATGAATGAGAAATTTAGGGGAAGCACAACTAGACCCAAGGGTGCAAACCAACAACCATTTAAAAACAATGAATAAATAACTTTATATAGACCAGAAAACAAATTCCAAACTTTGGAACATTTTCAATCATCTTTATAAGAGTTTTTTTGTTAGTAGGGAAGAGTATACAAATAAATGGAATAGGATTGGCTTCTGATTCTAGAAGGTCTAACGTTCCAATTCTCTGGGGCAACAGAAGTGGGAGTACACTAGATCTTAAATGTATTACCCTGTATATTTGCACGTAATGGAACTTTGATGAGAAGGAAAATGTCGGAGATGTGTGCCCTAAAATTCCGAGTAACTTTAACTTTCATTTGTTCCTGAAATAATAATACAAGACACACGAACACACAAGATTATAAAGGAACCCCCATCCCGTTCAAGGGTTCAAAGTGTGTATGCTTTTAAGAAATACAGCTATTCAAAGTAGACAATGAAAAAAATAAAATAAAATAAAATAAAATAAAAAATAACAAGTCAAACCGATAAACCAGGATTTAAAGTTTGTAGAATCCATGTATGTTCTTTATCTTCTGGGTGGGCTCGTTTTTTATTATTTTTATTTATATACTTCTCATGTATATAGCATGTATTGATGATGGTTACAAAACTAACCCGGCTGCTTGGATATAACGTCTATTATTTTCAGCTGAGATGTGTGTTGATTTAAATTTATATTGCTAGTTTGTTGGCGCAGTACATCTAGGAAGGTAAGACTAAAAGTTGTATCAAACGTTGTTCACAACCAACTAAAAAATGCACCTCTACTATTAACGTATGGACTAAATCAACTTTCGTCTTTAGCAAAAGCATTTGAAACACTAGACCAGCAATTTTGAACTGCACAAGATACCTAGTGGTATCATTCGGAACACACTTTCCACGGTATCGGATACACAAAGGTGAGCGCGGCCTTGTCTAACTCATGACCCAAGCAGTGCTCAATTTCTTGTTGACAAGATCTTTATGTATATTGGTTTATATAATAAAAATGGAAGCTAGTTTTATTTGATGAATTTATTTATTTATTTATTTATTTATTTTTTGTGTGTGCGTGTGCGTGCTCATTGTTGACTGTTGACTACTGGTTGTTATTTGTTATGATATAACTATGAATGGCTGGTAAACTGTAAATGTATAATAAAAAGAGCACATTCAGTTTAAACCCCCCGTTCAAATACTAGTGTAATTTTTATACAAAGTCATTTAATATATATAAAACGAGCCAACAAAAAGAGTAATGAAAGCATTCAAGATCTCAAGTTGCCTAACCGAGTTCGTTTATTTGAATCAAGAAATACGTTCTATTTCAATTATCATTTTCTTTCTTTCTTTGTATATACACATTTATTTGAAAAAAAAAAATAAAAATAAAAATAATAATAAAAATAAATGAATAATCTTTCGTATTTGATACTGAGTACGGTTAAGCACATTAGAAGTAGGAATATATTTTCATTCTATCAGCTTGACGGGTGCTGGCAATTTATCAGAAACTCACACTTAAACATTTTTCCTAAAGGAGAAATTAACAAGAAAGAAAAACTTTGGCAAAATCGAGTATATTATGAATGTCAATAAATTTTCTGTTGTTTCATTCACATATGGCATAATTCGTGCAGAAAGAAATACCAAATCAGGAAGTAATGGGCCAGCGGTTCCGACATGTTTGAACAAAATAGCCAGAAAAAAAAATATAATGAATATGAAAAATACTGGTGCCGTTGACAATCTACATTAGTATTAATAATGAAAAAAGTACATTGCCAATAATGATAAAAAAAAAGTCATTTATCTATAATATGCCCAAAGCTTTGAATTTTTTATTTATTTATTTATTTATTTATTTATTTTTTTATTTTTTTATTTTTTTTTGGAAATAAACTGTAAATAAATGAAAAATTTAAAAAAAAAAAAAAGATTATCCAAAAGATTCCAAGCATAGTCAATACTTTTACTATTACCAAAGTGTAAATATTTAAAAAAAAACTCTATCTAGAATCTTTAAAATCAATGGAAATTTCCATTTTTTAATTTTTTTTTTTTTTCCAGGGTCTTTTGCCAAGGTAGATATATCATATTTTAAAGACTATCATTGGATTATTTTGATTCAACTGAATATATTAGAATTAATAAATAAACAAAAATAAAAGTTAAATCTTATAATTTAAAAAAAAAAAAAAAAAGGTCGCCCTTGGACTCACAGAAATTGTTTATTTCTAGTGTTTGTCTTATATATAAAAAATAAAATTCTAAATCACTACATTTGTTTATTTAAATTATTTTGCATATGATTATAATTAAAAAAAAAAAAAAAAAATACAAACCATCATCAACGTTTACCAAAGATGGAGCCCACCTAAGATTTTATTTATTTATTTATTTTCAAGATGTTGCTGCATGGAACAAATCTTCTTTCCAAATTATTGGATTTCCAAGGTTTACACTTTGTATAAAAATAAAAATGATTATAAACATGATTATAAACATGATTATAAAAATGAAAATAAAAATAATTATAAAATGAAAATAAAATGATAAATGAATAACCTATTTGATCAAACATTTTATAGTCTCTAGTAACAAGAATTTGTTTAATTAAATTCTCATGATATTTAACTTAAAAAAACAAAAAAAAACAATCAAGATTTCAATGAATTGTACAAGTCATGAACAAATATTTATAAAAACTTGCTACAAAAGCAACTTGATATTACTAGATATCCAGCTAACAAGTTCAGTCTATAAACGCTCACATACATTAATATATGTTTGTATCTCTATTAGGATTGCAAACAAGTTATTTTTTTTCCCATTGAGAACGCTTGCTGAACTTGATTTCATTAGTTACTGGATCAAAACTAAGCCCCTACATTTTCCAAACTTTATATATTTGATAAATTTAGTATTATTGTAAGGCAAAATGAGGGGGAGAAGGGAGGTGAAGAAAATATCAACTGGAAAGCGACTGGAAGTACAATATCAGCAATATAACTTTGAAAGGTAGTCTTTAAATGTAATTTATTTAAAAAGCTGTATTTTAAATTAGTTTTATTAAGATGACGATGATGATGATGATAATAATAATAATAATAATAATGAACCTATATTTTTTCTATATAAATATATTACTGTCATGAAAAGAATATCAAAAGTAATAGAAAAATAATCCCCCCACCCATAGAATATTGAAAATAAAAAGCTTGTAGAAATTACCAGACTTGATACTTTAAGAACTGTCCCAAAGAAGCAAATATTATCAAATGGATAGATTTCCCTTTTAGGTCGTTTTACATGTTGGCAGCCATTTTCAGCCAAATCTGTTAGTACTGTACCTATTAGGGTTAAACCAGTTTGTTTTTGAGATCAACCAAAAAAGAAGAAAAAGAAGAATAAAAAAGAAAAGAAAAGCTACAGTACAAAATATTGTGCTTAACGGCATTCTGATCAAAAGCCAAACAAGATTCAAGGCCGTTTAGCAGCTTGGAAAATAACTTGCCATATTCTTAAGCAACATATTCAAGATAACAACAATAATAATTAAAATAAAAACAAAAATAAACATAGTAGTAATCAGGGTCTTGAGTTAGTACGGGATCAGTTCTCCGAAAGCCCCTTTTATTATAATTATCATTATCATGGTGGTGATTATTTTAATTCTATATGCCTTTTATTTTTGCTTCTTGGAAGCTTTAGTATCTTTTCTCTGAGCTATCCGGAAATTTTAAATGGCTGAAAGTACTGTTTTTTTTTTTGAAAAAAATAGAAAAAATAAAAAGTCAGAATAGAGGCCGCCGGGATGGTTTTTTTTTTTTTTTTATTTTTTTTTTTCTTATTGTTTATTTTTATTAATTTATTTATTTTTACAAAAGATTCACATATACATATTGAGCAGCGGTGATATACAAAACTATGTACCAAGAAAGGTAAAAGGCTTTTTTTTTTTTTTCTTATTATTTCGGTGAAAAATCGGAAACATGATTAATGTAAATAGTTTTATATAGGTTACCGTTTTCAAAATGATGAATTATAATAATAATAATAATAAAAAACCAGAAGGTACTTTAAAAGTAATAAAAAAAAGGAAGATAATTACCGTTTAAAGAATGCTACGCGTACTACACTTAAACGTTCAATATGTATATATATATATATAAACTTATTTATTCAGTCTTAGTAGGTCACAATATTTATTAATTTCTGTTTTCTTCTTCTTACAGATATATATCTTGTTTCATAGTTTTGACAGTATATTTAAAAGCCTTGATACTGTAAAAATATGAAATGTACTTTACCAGTATTGACTCAAGGGTTCATTTGACTCACGAAAACCAATGATTCATTTCAATGATTACGATAATACATACCGTTGATTTCCTTGCATTTGTTTTCAAACAGCAGACCATATATATATACCATGTCATCGATATATACAAGAAAGCGTTCATTCCATTAAATATAAAAATAAAAACTAATCATGTACTATTTGGCTGCTTTCAAATGCATTACATTATTAACTAAAGTATACTGATTCAGAACTATAATTAATCCTCTTTTATTATTATTATTATTATTATTATTATTATTATTATTATTATTATTATTATTGTATATATTTTTTTATTTCAATCAAATCCATCATATAATCATACTCTATTTAATGTTAAAAGTGCTCACTTTCAATTGGTTATTGATTTCATTTGTAGAATTATTGGATGACATTTAATCCATCAACTAAAACAAATATTGAGATTACTTTTTCAGTCGGTCCATGATTTTTGATTCATCTTACTGTAAAGGATATATTTCTTATTAAAGGCTGGTTTATTTCGGTTGGCTTATGTTGGCTATTCCTATAGTAGCCATTAATAGTATCATACCCAATCGATTTCTAATTCTCAGTTAGTATCTTCTCTGTACTAGGACCCTCACCATAACAATTCCAGCATGCGAGCCGTTATAATTTTATTTTTACTTCAACTTTGATTTCGAGAAGGATTTGGTTTTGCTTCGTTCAAATGGTTCTTCTTCCTTGAAGATCTAGGTATTTAAGCAATGCAAGAAAATACTCAACCACTCAAAATATCCTCAATCCTCTTTCTCACTCTCTCATCTTTGAATCGATATCTCCCATTCCATTGTACACTCTCCTTTGCTCGTTCTCTGACTTCGGACTCCACTTTTTTCCGTGCCTCCTCATTATTTCTCTTAGTCTCCTGCGTACTAGGGAACCCTGAATTCCAGAACCCTGGTGGTGTCGAACTTCGTCGATATATCGACTTGTGCTTTCCTGCAGCGCCAGGACCCATACTTGGCGCCGTTAGCTTGCTCACGCGAGAGGTTTCTGAATTCCAATCAGGAACATGCGACGGGGCAACATATCCAGGGCCTGCCAACGTTAAAAAATCCAAACAGTCAGGGCAATTTGTGCCATGAACACAGGATTTCTTAGTTGGTCCGCCGCGTAATGGTTCGTTAAATGCGTGTGAAACTCCTGAGCCATGTTCTAGATTTGGAACAAAATCGGATAGTTCCCATTGGTTTGTCATAACACTAAATCAGAAAAAAAATAAAAAAAATAAAAAGAAAAATAAATAACCATTAAAAAAAACATTAAAACATATTAAAAATTAAATCAAAATCATATCGTCATTAATATCATGAAATTTCAAGTTTTTTTTGTTTTTTTTTTTCATTCCTTAAAAAATAATTTAATGAAACTCAAAGAAAAGCTGAAAAAAAAATGATAGAAGAAAAAATCAAATCAAATAGAATATACCTACAAATCAGTTAATGCATCAATATCAGTGATGCGGTTTAATGAATCTAATATTGTCTCTTTTCGATTGGTCTTTATCAAAGTTTGCTGTTGTTGTTTTCGAATTGGCTCCGAGTTGCCATGACGTTTTGTCATGGACGAAGAATCAGCTAATGGTACTGTTACCAACGTTTTCTGTTTCTTCCTACCTTTGGTATGATTTTCTTTATCCGCTGTTACACCCATTTGTTTGTTTAACCTAGAGTCTGGCTTCAGATGGGGATCAATGTCGGCAAAGTCTACTCTTCCACCCATTGACCGTCTTTTTTTGGGTTTTGCTGTAGATTCGTTCTGCTCAGGAGGTTTTTGACTTGGTGAAGATGGTGCTGTCATTCGATCATCTTCACTGCTGTCGTATTGATTGACAGATGTAATTTGTAGCTCTTCTTCATCCTCGATAATTTCTTTCTTCACCTTCACCTTCCTAGTTTTGTGCGCAGTGGGTGATTCGGGTTCAGGTTTTATTCGCGGGTGTGCATGTGGGGGGTTTTCCACTTCAACTGCAGGAGATAATGGTTCATGGTTTAGTTCCAACGAGTCTTGAGTTTCGAAATTTTGGTATATTGGACTAGATATTAAATTGGTCATGCCCTGTGCTTCTAAATCTATCTGGCTTAACCCTGGTTTAGGCCCTCGGGGTGCAAAGTCGCCACTTTCAAGCTCTAAAGTTGGAGGATGCTGCGACTTGCTTATTTCTGGTGGAGGCATGGTATCCACAAATAAGTTTTGTGACTGGACCTGAGGGTCACGTCCTTTATTTAATCGTGGTTTGCCACCCTGCAGAAGAAGCTGGACTTCTTGCTGCCATCGGCGTATAGTTAGGCTGTCTTCTTTGCGTTTTTGTGTAAGCAATACATTTACATTTTCAAGAGCATGTACTTTCTTTAGAAGATGCAGGTTTTCCTTTTGTTTCTCTCCCAGCGCTTTGAGAAGTACGCGTTTTGAGTCGGATTCTGTGACTTGACTGGCTTGATCCAAGTTTGATTCTGGGACCTTGTAAGCTTTAAGCTGCTGTTTTAACTTTTCACTTTCTTCTCGTTCATATTTTAACCGCTCTCTCAAATTCGTGACATCTAAGTTGCTTAAGTGTTAGTATGTATATCACGTAAAATAAGTGTACTACATTGCTCACACTCTAAATTTCTACGATGTTGAGATCGAAGAAGATTCATTACTTCCACATCGCATTGTGTTTGATAATTGTAAAAATCCTCATACTCTGCTTGTTCCATTGCTAATTTGTCACTAATACTGCAGCATTGGAAGATATTACTTGAGTATAACGAAATAAATTCGTGATGTGTGCAAAATTGGTGTATAGAATAAAGAAAGGAAAAAAAAAAAAAAAAAAAACGCGATTTGACGCGTGACAAAAATGGATTCATTGGTGTGTGGAAGTTGGCTAATGTATTGTAAAGTAAACCTATATATCAAGTTTCAAGTGTTAAAACTTAAATTTCATATGCTAAAAAAATAACCCCTATAGTGCAGATTTTATAATAAAATAATTCCTACAACAACTTAATACTATGTCAGCACCAATGTTCTTGATCAGTTATATAATTTACCTTGGATTATTGTACTATAAATTTTTATAAAGATCTTTTTTTGGACAAGCTTCGTATTTGGTACCAAGGGATCATCGTTAACTCAGTAAGCAGCTCCTATTATAATTACTATCACTATTAAAGATATTTACTTGCTACATAAAATTTCACCAAGAAAACAACATTTTTTGCTAATGTACTCCTTGAAAGTGGTTGGCATCATAGGTTGTTGGATAAGTATACGCGCGCGCAATGCTAAGACTAAGAAGGAACAGTATCAGGCATAATCATATTGATGGCCTACAATCATTGGTAACATCCGAGAACATTCTGCACATGTATAAATTTGAAACTTGATGTGTATTTTCCAAATTTTTCAGGAATGTCTGCTTTGCATACCACCACATTTATACAATTATAGATATTAATATTTGCGAATCTAGTCTTGGACCAGATACGTTTTTTTGTATTTTTTTTTTTTCAATTATTTTAATTCCATTTCTTTTAATCTTCAATGCAAAGAGAGGCTGCCGCTTATTTGGCAGTCGAGTAACTTGCAAATACTTAGCAGGAGTAACTTTATGTATTAAAAAACATTTATACGTTTTCAAAAACGGTATCTCATTAATTGGAATTTCATCAAAAAAGCGAGTTTCATGAAATATAGAGTCAGTGCAGCTTGCAATGTGCGTCAATAAGGATCAGTTTGCCGTAAAGAGAGAAGTTTGAAGGAGGTGCGATCAGCAAACTGAAGGTCTTCACGTACTGTTACCATATAAACCATCTACTTGATTCACTTTCTATTCATTAATTCATGTATTTTTCAGTCGTTCCCATATGCTGCTGCAGGGCCAGAAAAAAAACGTTGAGGTAATTCACATGCTTGGCCCACTAGCAAACTGTATGGTTTTGAACGGTTCTGGAAATCAGGGAGCATCATTGCGCTTTGCAACTCAGGAGACATGCGGGTCTTTACAACTTCAGGAGGTTTAGAATGCGACTTGTTGTAGCTTTTTGTTGTTGCCCACTTGAAATGAAATCTGAAAATATAGGCAACTAGCTCTACTAGGCAATTATAGGTACTTGTATATTTTGGTTTGGTGTATTCTATAGAAGAGAAGGGAGGTGCTGCAAGCAAAAGCCTAGTTCGCCAAACACATAGATAGATAAACATCTACATGATTGCATACAAAATTTTAACACTTGAAAATATTGGCATCAGATTGTGAATCTTTGCAGAGCATCTTTTTACAATAAATAAATGTAATATACACAAACCCTGTACTAAACGCTAATATATTTAGGTCTACATCATACTTTTATATAGATTCGGGATTTGTTTACCCATAATATTTATTCTACATATATATATATATATATAAAACACAAGTATATATGAATATATTTAGCCTTAAAATACAGAATTTTTTTTTCTTAAACTTATAGCTCCATAGCCCCTTAAAGCTCGAATCTGGTATGAGTAGATAGAATCGTGAAAGATAAAAGCAAACAAACAAAAAAGTAACAAATAAAAATACATGAATAAATGAAAAAGCAAGATACCTGTATATTTATCTATTAGTATATATAAAAAAAAAAGTCATTCACTTTTGAAAAATACATGATACGCTGAGACAGATTCTTTACTCCAAATTGTTGTGGGGCTCGATGTGAATCAACAACTTTTTTTTTTTTTTTTTTTCAATCTGCTCTTATGCCATAGAAGTACTAAAAGCCGTGAAATATGTTGAATCATTATATGGCGATTTGAATTTCCGGGCTTGAGCTTTTCTAAAAGTAACGGTATCATTACCAATTTAGGTCTTTTTTGTGATCGTGCACACTCATTGGTTCAAATAGATGAAGAAAATATCTTGGGCGAGCTGCTAAAATGTAATTATTAAAAAGCTTCAAGTAGCAATCTTTTTTTTTTTTAGTAAAAACGATTAATAACTGCGGTAAATTTCAAATGGACATCTATAGATTAAATTTGTATTACAATTATGTTTAAAAGTATAACTGCGTCTTGAACTATTTTGCTTTATTAATTATAGCAAATTTACATTGTACTGTTTTGTTTGTTTGTTTTACTAGTAAATATAAGTCCGGCTTGATATATTTTGTTACTTCCAAATAGAAACTACCTGTTCTTTCCTTTTCAATGATATATTCATATTCATCAAAGAGTCATAGTCTACAACGGTGTAGTATGTTGTCACTTTGTCTGACTTTTGTACTACATACATACAAATCCACCCTGAATGAATCAAAGAGAAATTTTTTTTAAAAAATAAATAAATAAAAATAAATAAAATAAAATAAAAATTGATTTAGCCAACAGGATTCAACACAAATATATTCCACCACCAGAGTAGAGAATCTATGGTGCGCAGAGCGTGTGCGGAAAGTGAGGTACGTTCTTGAAAAGGAATAAAATTGTACATTGAAGCACTCAAACTGTCGATACTACTTGATAGATGCCATAAACGAAAACTGACAGATATTAATGTAGATTACATGACGATACATGTAGACGTATCTATCTAAGCGTACAGAGTGAAATTTTACATGTATCCAGCTCTCAGAAGAAGGAAAAAACCTGCATATACTCATAGCTTGCACCCGCCACTAGTTTGATTTTGGCAAAGGACCCTTTCGGCCTAAATATACCCGTTTTATATATGCAAAAATCTGCATACTGATCCTTTTTTTTTCCAACTGTTGGACAGACCAGCTGCACTCGTCCCGTGTGTGGACCCGTTTCTATACCATTGCTGATTTCCACTGACTAACAATATTCTCAATTCCAACAATAATAGAAGATGTGTCGAATATTGACCGGATCGGGATTGAAGTCTGAGTTAAAGAAATAACGAGGAATAATTATGATAATGAGAAAGTTGCTTGGGGAACATATTAATATTATTTCAATAACATGCAACCAATGAAATAAATCATATTTTTTTTTAAATAAAAATAAAAATTCAAGACATGAGCTGAAAATTTACCATCAAGTAATATTTTAAATACAAATAATTTGCATATTAAAATTGTTAACGTTTTATATATATATATATTTTTTTTTTTGAGGATAACAAAATGAATAAAACTACCTAGATTTGATAATAATATTAATACTGTAAAAGTATATGAATGTTAGAGAAATGTGTAATTATCCGAATAAAACTGACCTGAGGATATTGAATACTAACAAAGACTTTTGATTTGTCTTTTCAACTTATAATCTCATGATATGAAAAATTTTAGTGGCTGTTTATCACCATTACTTATCATAATATTAACTAAAAGAGGATTGTTTCCTTTAGGATATTGATTGATTGACAACAACATTGATGGATGTAAAAGTAGAATATAGTATGGGAAAATGCAAAAACTTTAGTATAGCTTCCCATGCATTTGTATCAACTATAGCCAAAAAAAAAAAATAAAAAATAAAAAATAAAAAAAATAATAATAACTAAAAAAAACAAAAACACTAGAAATCAGCCATTAAAGGAACTAATTCTAAAAGCAAGTATAAGCGTATTTTATTTCAATTAGCAGCATACTACGGGAGGGAAAAAAAAAATGGGTTGACTTAAATTATTGTATAGACATCATTGCCATAAATACATTTTATTGTATTTTAACGTAACATGTCCTGAAAGTATTTTCAATTGTAAATGAATCCTACTATTGTTATTTTGATCTTGCTAGAACTATTTCTCGGTAGTCAGGTCATATTTTTATTCTTGCTTACAGCTATGTAAGTTTGAATTACCAATGTATAGCAAAACATTTACAATCAAAAGAGATTATACATTAAATCATCTGGATTTGGATATACATCTGTAATACAAAGTATTCTAGAGAATACACAACGGTATAATTTGCTTTATTATTTACAAGTATGATGATTGAACATATACTGACAATTTTAAAGCTTCGACCACTATGATATCAGTTTATTGACTTGTACACATTTGTACCTTTTTATTCCTTTTGCCTTTATATATATATATATATATATATATATATTTTCAAGTAGTAAATTAACTAGTTTAATATAATCCAGATAAATTATTCCCTCAAACATTCAATGAAATTTCTGCCCTCTTATAATACTTTTTTTTTTTTCCGTGAATGATTTGTTAATCGGTATTTCTATCTTGTACTTTATAGATCATGAATTTGAGAGATGAAAAATAAAGACATTTTCTTATAGTAGAATAAATACCGCTCATTTAACTCTCCAGAGATTTGTTTATAAGTATCGAATATATGTTATTATATTAATATTCAAATATGGACAGACGCATCAACGAAGTATGCAAAGGTGTATGTAAGACCGTTACGAAGATCTGGGTTTGGGTATAATCGATATTTGTCGGATATTGATGGAATTTTGCCATTTAACTAGAGCACATTGGTCAAGCTAAATTAAAGGTCTAATTTGTATTTTGTTTTGGCTTGTCTAGTTACAAATGAGTTGATTTCCATCTCATAAATGAAAAAAAAAAAAAAAAAAAACAGCATCTATGTCAACCATTTAACATGAAATTTTTTTTATTACTGAATGTTGATATAATTTCATGTTTTAGATTTGAAAATAAAAATAAAAAACATTTTGCAAACTTATATACTTGATTAATTCAATCTATAAAAAAAAAAAAAAAGGTAAATATAGTTTATTAATGTTGACTTTTGTTCTTTCATTAAGGTGATAACTATTTACATTGTCTAACTAAATTCAATTTTTATTTCAGTTTTTGGTTTTGGTTTTAGGAAATTTCAAATTTTAAATTCTTTTAACAATTAAAATATAACTATCATCCGGCTGTAGATGTCAATTTTTATTCTTATAACAGTAGACAATGTTTGTAAAAATCGTAGATTGTTATAAAGCTTCATTTTAGCAGCATACTGACGCATAACTCCTAAAACAAACCTTGATAGTAGATAATCTATACTTGATATTTTCTATTATAATGTATTGGTAATGGATTCAAAATCATCGTCTGTTTAGAGATTTACAAACCCCATTTTTGCTTCAATTTTTGTTTATATGTATTTTTTTTCCGTTCAAATATTGTCTTTTAGTTTGTATTTAAAAGTATGGATTGTGTTAAAAAAAAAAAAAATACATGTTATAAGACGACACGAGAGTCATTGATTATCATCACTAGTATTTATTTAATTAGCTTAAAAATGCAATATGAAACTATAATTAAATAAAGAAATTTGAGAGTCCATAGTGTATTATTATTTATAAAGTGACAAATTTTTCAAGATAGCTTTACTGCCTTGTTTCAAGTCTAGGTTAATTTTGATTGTAATTTTGCATGGCTTTTACTGACTTGATGTAAATTGGTGTTGTAATGTAACATCGCACTGTCCATTTGTTTGAGTTAGAGATGTACAAAGATACTTGTGCAACTATGAAAATCATTTAGGAAGTTCAATCAGTTGGTACTACATCAAGTAGTACACTGGCTTCTTAAGTCTGCTTATTGTTAAAGCAATGATATCCATGTTGTGGCTAAGTATGTGTATGCAAATATTTTTATTCTAATAGCTTGTACATTAATATACGTTGTGCAGTATTCAGATCACACATCAAATATTAAAGTACTGGGTTATAAGCATCAATATCTTGTATGAGGAAATTTTACATCAAAGCCATCTTTTGTATGTTGGATTTATATATACTTGCGTTTTTGGGAAATTCAGGGATCTAAATCTAAAGTAATGTAGAGTCCTATCCCTACATTTAAAAGACCGTTAACTTCTAATTACTACTTCATTTGGAACTACTATTGTCGCGTTTCATCATGGCGGCTTTTAGAATTAATTTTGTAGTACGTGGAATATGTATGGTATTTAAAAGTACTAAGGCTGTCCTGTATTGTTTCTTTTAGGTATTTATTTTTGGTTTCCTTAATTTTCTTTGTATTTTATTTTATTTTTTAACTGTTTAATTACATGAATTTATATAGATTTGCTTAAAGACTTGAAGCACACTGCAGTAAAAGAAAATACTTACACATGTTAAAATCTGTTATGTTTAAGCATAGATTTACAAATAGGAAATGAATTGCGAATAAATGAAGGTTTTAACAGCTTTGTATAATAAACTAGCTAAAATCTCCTCTTTTCCTTTAAAAACCTGGTGTTTCTCATATTTCCTTTTTTTTTTTTATTTGCTTGTTTTTTTTTAACTAACAGACCACTGATAAGTGCAATTTTTCTTGTTGATTCTTTGTTGTTGTGTTTTTGGGGGAGAAAAAAAAAATCAAAAGTTTGAAAATCGTCATACTCTATTTATTTGATGGCTTACATTTTTCAACAATACTCTGAAAATTAAAATCCCTGAAAAAGATATCCTAACAGTTTTAATTACTTTATTGCTGGAGAATCATACATACAGTTCTATTTTGAACAGTTTATACGTAAAATAAAATAATAATGATAATATCAATGATGATTTGCAATCGCAAGAGAAGGTTTTATGAACGGATAAACTGAGAAAAGAAAAAAAAAAAAAAGTTGGCTGGTGACAGAGCCGTAAAACAGAGATTTTTCCCTAAATTGCACAACTACCATTCTATTTTCAAAAAATAAATGAATGAATGAATAAATTCCAATCTTTATATCATATCAACAACTTGGTTTCTTTTGGAAATCAGCTTGATTGAAGTATAGAATAAAAATAAATGTATGTTTGCCAAGTATGACTACATAGTCACTTGAGTAATAAAAAAAAATTCATATACTCTTGGTTAAACGTTTACACATGTTGGAAAGTTTTGGTTTTAAAGACTTGTAGGCTAAAAAATGTTTTTATCATCAATGTAAACTATTGCAATAATATAGTAATTATAAAAGAATAATATGAATGATAAATAAATAAATAAATAAATAAAGTCTTGTTCAAAAAATCCAACTCTTCTAGTTATTGCTTGTTCTGTATTAATGGATGAAATTTATTGATCTTTTCTTTCTCAATTTTTTACCTAAAAGACTTTAATGTAACTATTCAATATTGTATTTTAAATTGGCTATTCAATTTTTCATTAATTTTCATTATTTTTCAATATTTTTCAATATTTTTCAATATTTCGTAAAGAGTAATAGTAAGCATCTGCCATTGTCTGATTTGAAAATTACCTAAATAAGCAATTGTGCTACCTACCGTTTGGCAACTATGGCTTACAATAGCCAGGTACCAATAGTTGGAAACTTCACCTCAGATTTTCGGCTTTTCAAAAAAGGCAGTTTAAGTAAACAAAAGCGCAAGGCATAAAATAAGAAAGTATAATCAACATTTTTGTATAGTGAATCAAATTGAAAAAAAATGTTATCTAACGGTTGAAAGTAAATTTATTTTTTTTCTTTCATCCTTTTTTTTTTATCTTTTTCTTCGCTATCTTTGAATTTTTTGAACAGCTGGGACCTGGATATGTATCGTGATCGCCCAATACTCACTATTAATCTCTTTTTTTTTAGCCATCATATATAAATTCTTGCATTTTAATAATAATAATAATAATAATAATAAATCAAAAACTATAAAAATTTCTATCTTTTAAATATATTCAGAAGGGTTATCACTAGAACAAGAAATATTTCTTAGCTTTAAAACTGTTTACAAATATTGATTTTCTATATTACTTGATATCTATATAATTTTATCTAAGTTTAGATTTACATCAACAAAACAGTGAACCAATGAACCAATGAACACAATCAACATGTTTCCAATATTTGTAGAAATAAAATGAAGCAAATAATAAAAATAATAATACTTTTGTTATTTATGATTGCGCCTGGACTCCTTTCAGAAATTCTCATTCACCGCAGCTAAATTTTCCGTAGGTAGACTTTGTATTTTCTTTAAAGACTAGAATGCTTTATTCAAGCGACTAGTCTACTTCATTATCCTCATAAATATTGTAAAACTCATTGCATTTCACCCTCTTTTTTTTTTTTGTTTGTTTGTTTGTTTAAACATTGCTACTTGAGCTTTACAAAAGTTGGTGAATATCCATTAATAGATTTATTTGTATCAAGCCAAAGGCTACTGCTATGGTCAAACCGAGCGAAATATTGCTGCATATATCAAAATTTATCCTGCTATTCATGTTCCCGACAGAGACAATTTGATAATAAAAAAATTATTCTAGACTCTTAAATAGGTGTTTACCTGCTTGCTCAACTGTACGATTGATAGCAATACACTCTTGATTTTAAATTACTACAGGCTTGCAAATTAAAAGGCAGTACACGAGAGGTATTTGCAAACTGATATATCTACTATATAGTTATTTCAAGAATCGGAGTACCATCTCCGGTGCTACTACAACTTCAAAAATAAAATAAAATAAAATAAAATAAAATAAAATAAAATAAAATAAAATAAAATAAAATAAAATAAAATAAAATAAAAAAAGCCCCTGGATAGTAAACAAGATCTATTACCGATAAACAAAAGTACTACATGATTGTATATAAAGCTATCTAATGACCATCTTTGGCGCCATGCCTACATTTCAGTTTTCTGAATTTCTAATTCATGATTCCAACTATACATCAAAAACTAGAATCATATATCTATATATATATTAGAATGGAAACATCATCGTCTCTCACACGTTTCAAGTTTACGACGGCATACTCCGTAACTGGATAATTGTAGTGATATGGTATTCTATTCTCGATCAAACCGTGCCGCCTTTCAATATCAGAATATGACTATATACGCAAAATAATCCAGTAATTATCTGCAGACCCATGAATATGTATCAAAAATAAATAAGAAGAAGAAGAAGAAGAAGAAGAAGAAGAAGAAAAAATGGAAATCACCAATGTGCTACTTCAAAAGTATTTTGCAAAATGATCAAAATAAAGACATCATTTGATTAAGATGCCTCCAGATCTACAGTCAACTAAGTACACTGATACTCTTCAAATTACCTCTGCTACTACACTATGACATTTCACGCCCTCACCCACTACAGAATATAACCTTCTATACTTTGAAGAAAATAGTTTACCCAGACTAGGTTAGCTTCACTTCTACTTGATAATTCGCATTCATAAACTTTTCATCTTGTGAAGCGTTTAGCTTCTCACATTTGAAAAAAGTAGTTATATAATATTCTGCTTTGTAAGGTCTACTTTACACTGTATAGTTGTGTCGCTTGACATCATCATCACCTTGGTTGACTTTACAATAGCAGCACGTTGAAATCATTATAGCGTTCTTGATTCAATAGTGATCTATGGGATTCTTAAACTAGTATACCACTAGAATATCGCCAATATTTAACCTATACTCACGAGTTACACTATTTGTCTATTTTTATAATAGCCAAAGTTAATCTTTACTATCCCATATCGAAATTCGTACTTTGAAAGATGATGTTTAAAAAATATATCTTTTGCAAATCACCTACATGTGTACATGTGCAGTTTCACTATCCTCACTACTTAACTTCCAGATATTATAATTGCAAATATAGATTCCTGAAATTACAAAATCACTATGGTCCTAAATCTTTTTTATTTTTTTATTTATTTTTATTTATTTTTATTTATTTTTATTTATTTTTATTTATTTTTATTTATTTTTATTTATTTTTATTTATTTTTTATTGATTTAAATCAAATATTTTTGTATTCAAAATAAATTAATAGACAATTTAAAAGCAAATTTACAGGATTTTCTTGCCATATTTGTATATTTCTATACTGTAGACAAATACTGTATGCTTCAAACCAATTCTGGTAAATATCTTGAGTCTTGATAACTTTTGTACTTTTAATCATACATCTACTGTAGTTGGTCCTTTCTGCCTAATCTGCTCAAATAGAAATATACATATACATTTTAATATCTTTCGGCGTTTCGCCCATAAAAACTGATTGGAACCTTCTTTCAACTCTACTATTTTTTTTTTTTTTTTTTTTTTTTTTTTTTTTCTATTTAGTACACAAGAAATTTAGGGAATTGTTATACTTTTTTTTTTCTTGCTTTTTCCTTTTTTTTCTAAATAAAAATCCGTTTATAAATAAGGCAAAATACGAGACAGTACTATCAAAATTGTTGATCACAGTTGATACTAAAATCTATTTATTCCTATTCTCAAATTTATGGAGGAAAAAATAAAATAAAATAAATTTTATGCAAATGATGTATACCATAGCTTGAGAGTAAATCCAGGTGGGGGGTTTCTTAGAATAGAAAATGAAAGCCAGCGGTTGTCAAAAAAAAATAAAAATAAATAAATAAAGGTTTAATGTTTCACGTAAATCTGTTGTTCAACTTCACGTAGCTATATTTAATACAAACAACGTGTTCCAAAACAATTTTAATCAATACTACTAATATTATTCAATAAATAGAATAATTAAAACATTCAAAATAATGTTTTACGATTGGGCAGAGAAAAATTCCTCATCAAGAAATAAAGCCATTCAATTGATTAACTTAGAAATAATACATTTATAAACATGTTCAATTCAAGTATTAATTAACAATACAGTTAATTCTCACTACCGAAGAACTCAGATGCAATTTCACGAACTTGATCAGACGAGACATCCATATGGCCACCAGGAATAGTTCTAAGTGAAATAGCATCCTTGTCACCAAGAACCTTCATTCCAACCCAATCCTGCTCATAAAGTCTTCTATTTTCCAACTCGACAGTTTTCATTCCGTCCATGTCGATATCGTTGAACCACTAAAAATAATATTAGTCTCAGAAAAAATGCATTAACAAAAGTCTCAATTTTACTTACAGAACTCTCTTTAGGAACAATGGAAGATTCGTCCTCCCACATATACATGACGAAATTTTCAAGAGAAGACAAGTTATCCTTGTATCTTTGATTCTTCTCGGGTTTCTCATTATTAATATCGGCAAGGAAGTTTGACTTTTCAATGTATAAGTCATAATGCATAGGATTCTATATTAAAAAAGTTAGCATTGATTCAAGGTCACAAGCATTCGAGACATGTATATAAAAGCTTGTCGTGGGCAACTTACTCTGTAGTATTGAGAAGCCAAACTGTTATGTTGCTGATAATCAGTATAAGCATTGTCGTCGAAATCACGATTTCTATCCTCGCAGTCGGCATCACCCTCATCACAAAGAGGTAAACTCATAATGCCATTATGTGGTGCCCCGAGAGTAACCAGATTCTTGATAGGAGGATCATTACATCTCTCCACATATGCTCTAAGAAACAGACCACCTTGAGAAAATCCAATGGCGTCAATGCCATCTTCAAGTCCGGGGACCGTCTTGAGATCATCGCAAACATAGTCAATCTAGCAAACAATTGGGTTAATAACATGAAGATTTATGCAGTTTTTATTTTAAGCATAGGCTCTCGTAATTAAAATGAAAATTTACTAACTTGTTCATTAATGTTACCCCCAAGAGATCCTTCCAAATCCTCTTCAGGGTCTTGGGCAACTCTAATAGGGTAAACTTGGATACCAGGATGTGCTTCCTTGATACCGCTAGACAAATATTCAACCTGGGGTGAATCATATCTATCACCCATAGCATGCCATAAGACAACGGGTCTCATAGCAGATGCCAAGGTGAGAAGAGAGGAAAGAGCCAAAATGTTACCTGAGAACTTCATTGTGTCTTTGAATAAACTGAAATATTAAATGTAATAATTCTAAAAAAAAGGTGAAATATTAAAGTATGTTAATAATAGAAGATGAGTTTCAATTCAAAAAATAACCGATAATGGAGAGTGTGTGATGAGGAAAAGGAAAAAGATTGTATTTCCAAGGAATATCTTGCCCATTTTAAACTGTACGGAATAACCTTACAGTTATCGCGAACTACAGTTCAGATGTAAATTTTCCTAGGATACCCGTAAAATTATATTCAAAATAACATTATTGGTGATATTTCAAAGAGAATGAAACAAAAACGGCTCGTAGGGTAAGAATTCTTATTGAGTACAAGTCCAAAGTGGTAATAGGGTGGAGGTCCGAGAGTCGTTCCGCCTATGGTTTTAGACTGACTATTCAGTACCATCTTAAACATTTTCTTGAATTAAAACTTATGATTCACTCAACTAACACATAAGATATTCATTAATGTATACAATCTATTTAAAAATTAAAAGATTTTGAGGTCTAAATACTAGTGTATAAAATGATGAAAAATCGCCATTAATCTAATTTTTCATTTCAATAAATAAAGCATATACTGTTTAATTATCTTCATTTATTAACTTCAATATCCTTTTATTTTCAATCTTTCCATTTGCAACAACATTTCGAAAATTTTATAATCATGTCTTTATACCGCAGATCCGAAGAATGTTCCTCGTCTCCGGGCGACTACGCCTATATGGAATTGAGAATAGCATCTATTTTTATTGTACTCTTAGCATCAGCTATTGGAGTACTGATACCTCTTGCTGCAACACGATTTCCTAGGCTTCGTATGCCTGTTTGGTTATACTTTTTTGCTCGCTATTTTGGTTCTGGAGTCATAGTCTCCACCGCTTTTATCCATTTATTGTTTGAGGCCCACGAAAATCTTTCCAGTCCATGCTTGCCTGATGGATACCGACGATATCCTTATGCATTTGCTCTCACTCTTGCCGGAATTTTTGGTACTTTTTTAATTGAAATTATCACCAAATATAAAGTTGCCGGGAAGGGGAATAAAGGTGAAAAATCGGCAACAGATTCTTCTTGTTCTCATGGACCTGCTGCATTGGCACCATTAAATGAAGGAAATGTTTTTAATCCCTCCCATCGCAAGATGGAGAGTAACATGACAAGAGTTAACACTGACTTAGAATCAGATATGAAAATTTACGAACGTGAGAACAACAATATGTCTAACGCACATGAAAAAACTTTGGCAATGCAAAATTCAGACTCGGAGAGCGATACCGCAGTTGATCCTAAGCTAGCACTTCAAATCAGTAATATTTGTCTTTTGGAATTTGGTATTGTTTTTCATTCGATATTTGTTGGATTGACTGTTGCAGTATCTGGCCCAGAATTTAAGACTCTATTTCCTGTTATCGTATTTCATCAATTGTTTGAGGGAATGGGTCTTGGTGCTAGACTCGCCCGTACTCAATGGTCACCCGAAAAGGCATGGATTTCCTGGTTTTTCGCTTTGCTTTTTAGTATCACAACACCTATTGGTATTGCAGTAGGTCTTGGTGTTCGCAAGACATTTGAGCTCAATTCTACGAAATCGCTTGTCACAACTGGTATCTTTGATGGTATTGCAGCAGGAATTCTAATTTATTCAGCTTTGGTAGAACTTATGGGTCGAGAATTCCTTGAATCAGATGAGTTTGAAGAAGCTTCACTTGGAAGAATTCTGGGTGCTTATACCTGGATGGCACTTGGGTGTGCTATGATGGCCTTATTAGGTGCTTGGGCCTGATTCATTTACGAAAAAAGAAAAATATTAAAAATATTAAAAAAAAAAGACAATGAACGATAGACGTGACCATGAAATGACATTTAAAAAAAAATTATAACTTTATCATATTATAGCTCTAAATAATTACCTGAAATCTTGATTTAATTTGTTTGAAATACAATAAGTATTAAGAAGTTGCTGGTAGATTTTGTGTTTTAAACACTTTAAATCATTTTACCAAAAATCTCTTGGGAAGTTCTATTCTCTCTCGTCGTCTAATTCATCGTTCTCCAATGGAGAATAAAGTGGTAGCAAAGCGCTACTGTTTGTTTTAAGACCTAAATTTGTAATATTCTCCCATTCTCCGACAATTTCAGTCATGGTTGCTAGTAGTTTTGCAACATTTGCCATTATTTGATTCCTTTTTAGATATTTACCATCTCCTATTCTAACAACATAACGACCACCTTTAGAATATGTGATCCACGCGCAATTCCGTAATTTTCGAACTCTTTTTTCTATAGCCTTGTCTAAAAGCACAGGAGTTATAATCCCCTTAGATCCAACTGTCTTTCTGACCTTTGTGTTTGAAATGCGATTGTCATAATATATAATATCGAACTTACGGCCTTTTTCGGGCCAAGTCTTTATATATTCAACTTCCACCGGTTTATCGGCGCCAATAATTGAATCTACCTTGAATAGATCATCTTTTGTATGGTCGGACAATAACAGTACTGCTTTAGGATTGGGACTATTAGGTAGTTCTACTGGAATGGTAGGATGCTCTTCTGGAGGTTCCTTTGTATTTAGAACCAGATATATAGGATTTGATTGTGATGTTTTCGATGCCAAATTTTGTAATGATGTACACGATCGTTTAAATTGAGAAGGGTCTAATTGCTTTGGTATTCTGATTTTAGTTGACATCTCTGTGAAATAGGTGATAATGTTCGGTGAACGTGCTAAGAAGATAGATTGTAGGTTGAGTAAAACTAAAATGAACTAATATTTTGATCTCAAACAAAGTTGGCAGAAAAAATTCAAATTGGGAGATTTAAAAACACAAGACTATCAAAAGCTTAGCTGAATACACATTATCAAACAAGGGAATTCATATGCTTCTGATATTTTTTTCCAATAGTAGTAATTCATTAGAAAACATACAAAATATAAACTGAAAAAAAATTAAGACATGACAAAAGACATTCCAAATTGCTATAACATTTAAATTACATTTTACAATGAGTGGCTAATAAATTTAGAACTTGGAGAATTGCTTCTTTTGGGACTTACCAGTACCAGAAGCAACTCTAAGGACGTTGAATCTAACAGTCTTGGAAAGAGGTCTGCATTGACCAACAGTGACAATATCACCCTCAGTGACACGGAAAGCGGGAGAGACGTGGGCAGCAAGGTTCTTGTGTCTCTTCTCGTAACGGTTGTACTTTTGGATGTAGTGAAGGTATTCACGTCTGATGATGATGGTACGGTGCATCTTGGTGGAAACAACGGTACCAGTAAGGATCTTACCACGGATGGAGATCTCACCAACGAAGGGACACTTCTTGTCGATGTAAGAACCTTGAATAGCCTCCTTGGGGGTCTTGAAACCGAGACCAACTTCCTTATACCATCTCTTGGTCTTTCTGTTGACCTTGGCCTTAGTGTTTTGGAAGATGTGAGGTTGCTAACAACAAGTTAGTAAATTAGATACATATTCATGGCATCGTTAAACTGGGTCAAAAGATAATCGTTTAATATACGCTGAAGAGAAATTCCAAGTCAAATCAAAATAAAACACTTCTCCAACCAACACCTGTTTGCCCAAAGCTCCTTCAAAAAAATTTGTATTATGATTTTTCTTATTTCTTTTAACGTCACATACAAGTCGAAATTCTCTATGATCATTTCATAAAATCCACAGCTTAAACTATAGTCGAACAACCCAGATTGTTGAAAATTTATAAAGTAACACTCACCTTTTGGAAAGCACGTTCAGATTGGACGGTCAATTCAGAAGACATTTTGATCTATGTTTCTCAAACGGTTCAACGGAGTAAAAAATCAAACAGTGAAAACACCTTTCAAAGGGAGAGGAAAGAGAAGTGAGAAAAGAGAGAAAAAAAAAACCTACTGAAAAAATTTTCTTCATACAAAATTGCTATGTCATCAAGAACATTTCAGATTATGTAACTGTCTCCAAGTTAGTTTTGGACTTGAGATTTCAGCATTTCCGAACTTCTCAGGGTAACCCACCAAATCTTGAATTTTTAAAGGAAAAGTTTCATTCCTAATTCTACGCATGCAAACCATTGTTACTGGGAGTTTTTCAGTACGTAGCAAAATTGTTGAATTCAAATAGGGCTATACCCTAATTTGCCCTTACCCTGTATAATGTGTATTATTTCATGACTGTTTTAATCTACGTTGGACCATAATAGACCAAGACCCTGAGATAGTGTAACCCATATAAATATAAGCTTGGTGATGAAAATTGGTTGATAAGTATTATAAGTTGATTTATCAGTAGGAATCAGTTTATTTCCGTTACAGCATTCATAGAACTTTAAAAAATTTAATATTGTTATAGTGTGATATAGCTAACTGCAAAAAATTTATGTTCATTCATCTTGTTGACAATTAATGGGTTTCTATAAACAACAAGAAGTTTATGAAACATATAAAAATGCGTGATATCAAGCCTATTCCATTTCTTAAATTATGTTTTACAGTACAAAGAGGTTGATAGCTCAATGAAATAGTCGACTAAACTATACCAATGATTTGATTTTATGTAATTGATCTGTATATTGCAACTGTATGTTTAGGAGTGAATCGATATTTATTTCAAGCTTAAATGCTGATTAAAAGCTTATCGTAAAATTTACAACTATACTGGATTATTTCACATTATACTATTCATAATAATAGATATGTTCATGCACACCTGTGGCATATGAATTGTTTTCATCATGAAAGATATTCTTACAATCATAACTAAAATGACAAATTTGTAAACTTTGAGTCGATAAGAAGACATATTATACTATGTAGTCTAGTTAATTCGTTATATTGTTACATTTTCCGTGCAGTGCAAAAGAAAATTAAACAGCAATACTTTTATGTAAATCATTAGGAGATAGGTAGTATTAGATAGTTAATTAATATATCACATTTGTATGATGATATCAACGATTCAATAAGAAAATATCTGTATACAAGTAGACTACTGAACTTTTTTTATATATATAATTGATGGTTAATTAGATAGATCAAGATTGATTGTTGAACTTTAGTCGACTGTGCACTTGTTTTGCTAGTCAAGCAAAGTTGTACTCGATAAGTTTTTGGAGATAGTTCAGAGTAGCAATAAATATAATATCACTAAAAATTATTCGGCGATCCAGGCTTACATACATTGAAGCACATTCCACTCTTAGCTTATCATCAAAATAGCAGGCAGCTTTCAAAAAAAAAATTCTTCTGCTCATGAGAGCTGTTAAGAAAGTACAGAAGCCTCAGACTTGCCTTTTATATTATCATTTATAACAGTGGAATGCATTCAACATCAAGAAAAAAAAAATTCTGAGGGCAATACCATCAGGTCCTATCTTCTTATTCATGTTGACTGAATCACATATTCAACAGTATCTGATAGTCTATCCTCATCGACTTCAATCGTAGAGAGAAGGAAACAATTAGAAAGAAGAAAATAAATAAATAAACACTTGCTTACCTTTATTTGGAAGAAATTACATAATAATCTCAGTTAGTAATCAACACCTTGAAGCATGTTTAAACTTTAAATAATAATTAAAATTTCTAGTGATAGACAACCAAAATGTACTTGAAGCTGCTTCGGCATTTAATCAAGATCATCAGACTCCAGAGATTGCTGATTTTGATGGCAGTTACGTTTTAGATCCACAGTCAGATAGCATAAGTAAGAGAAGGAATACTTTAAAAAAATATCAGTATCAACAGCATTGTCTGTGACCCAGAAATCCTGAGCTACTTCTGGACTCTGCATGTTGCACTGCAAAGGCCAACAGCTTTGACTATAGCCTAAGCTTATAAAGCTTCGGACTATCAATAATACCATTATAAGTAATAAATAAAAAAAGGATAGGGTTAGGAGATTGAACTAGAGCAAGAATTTCTTGTTGGGATCTAAAAACGTTTTATATACTGAAGGAGGAAAAGTAGTTATTTAGGTAACAAATAGCCATAAAGCAGGTAATTTTCCATCTTCTGCAAGCTACTAGAATACTTGCATCTAGGTACCTTCCCCAAGTAATTTATAATTACACCAGTCTCCTTATTTCGTCAGATACACCCAGTTGAGTCTTTCTCTGACTGAGTGCAACCTTACTGATAGCGGAAATCTCAATGGTTTCCATGTTGGCTTAACAAGAAAACTAACACCTTATAACGGATCAACAGTCTGCTGATTTTGTTTCATTTTTTCTTTCTTTCTTAATTCTCCAGCATCTGTATTTTTCTGTTTTTCACTATTATTCATGCTCATAAACCGTCACTACTATAATGGAGGAAGGTACTGCCACTAAGCAAGAAAAAAAACCAAAAAATAGAAGGACTAAAACAGGATGTCTGACTTGTCGGAAAAGAAGGATTAAGTGTGACGAGCAGAAGCCTTTCTGTTTGAACTGTATCAAGTCTAATAAAACATGCAAAGGTTATGTAAATCCTCTGAGCTTTAAAGAAGGTCTTTCAAAAAAGTTGAGATCAGATGTACCGAAGAGTAAAAACTCGGCAACCACCTTTCTGACTACAACAACTATCACGACAACTACTACAACAACTACAACCACTACGACCATTAAGGGAAAGAAAAATGCTAGCACGAACAGTAATTCAAATACTCAAATAGAAATTCTGTCCGGAAATTCAAGCAGAAAGCAAGTAGGACAGCAACTTGATAGTTTTAGTGATTATCTTGCGTTGAAGCAGGATTATAATGCTAGCTACCAAGATTTATACGAGATATACAACAAAAGAAACAGCTTCAATTTAAGTTTTTCAATTAATTCTTTATTAACCATGTTTGCAAATCATTCAATCTCAACTTTTTCTAAAAGAAACAACCAAATTCAATTGGTTACATCAAACGCGATTGAGTCAGAAGAGATATATTACACATTTTTGAACTTTGTAAATAATTATGGATGTTTAATGTCTGTGATTGTGGATAATAATGGTAGTTTTTGGCATCGTTCAGCACCATTACTGGGACTTCGATATAAACAGTTGTTTAACGCAATATTGGCCTTAACTTCGCTTCAATACAAGAATATTCACAAGGATGAGAAATACGCAAATTTTAATCCAATGAAGTTTTATCAATTGTCCTTAAATCTACTTCGGGAAAGTTTATCGATTAAGAACAACCAAGTAATAGATGATAATCTTTTGATTGCAAATCTGGCTACATGCTTGATTCTTGCTTTTTTTGAAACAGTATTTGGAAATTTGAAAAGCTGGATAATTCACATGAATGGAGCCAGAGATATTATTCTCACTTTGACTAGTAACCAAATTCCAATATCACACGATCTTTTAAATTCTTATCGACATATGGAGCTCATGCAAAGCTCTATTGGTAACGTAAAGCTTTTACTTCCTAGTGATTATTGGAAAGATTACATTACAAGTCACGATTATACTAATAACGTTATTCTTTTGATTTATGATGAGCTCTTATCACACAATCTTTTGATATGTGATTATTTGAGTCAGCACTCTCCAGAATATCTTGATATAACTGTTCTCAAAGGGTTTGAAAAGACAATACATGGGTTTAGTGAAAAATACAGAGATGTTTTGCAACCGTTACCACCAAGTCCTGGAGAAAAAAAAAATCCTTTTGGCTTAGTACAAATGAAGTATTTGACTCTTCAGTTAAATTATTTGGTCTGCTTCAAGGAAGCACAGCTGATATTACTTCACAAATATTTAAAGAGAGATCAGCCCTATCCAGCAGAACGACTTGCTATACTATTCTCATCGCTTCCTTATAAACCATTTGATGATCATACGCTGCAACCCGGTCAACTTGAACGACTTGTACTAGACTCTTGTGTTCCAGTATTTTTTGGTAGTGTTTACTTGAAAGATGAAGCCCAGCAAGAGTTTGTTTTAGACTGGTTGCACGTTTGTAAAAAGCTTACTGGATGGAATACTGCAGATCGTATTACATTTGGAATTAAAAGGCTATGGGGACGCATTATTTTATCACAACCTCAGCCTGAGGCTGTGGATAACGTTGAGAAAATTGAAACAGCGAGAGGTGTCATGACTTGAATTAACAGAAATATATACCGAAAAAAAAAAAATTAAAGATGAATATATAAATTTATGGATCAAACAGGTCAATGATTATAATATGTGAGATGCAAATTAAATATTTAAATATATCACTTAGAGATGAAAACCTAAAAAAAATCATAAATTGTATCTTAATCTCATGCTTCTGGGTTGGGGTTGATTGTTAAGTTTAGTTTATTGTTCTTCAGGGCCTTGGTTTAGATAGTAAAAAGTTAAAAAATTTTTGTTCCCAAATTCTGTTCTCCCAACTCCAAAATTTCATACTTCATATAGGATCGATTTTTACTAGTATCAAAAATGGTCAAAAGAAAGAGAGCTGCCTTACTTCCTACCAATATTGCTTTGTTGCAGAACTTGGTTCGAAGAGATCCTCAATCTTATAAGGAGGAATTTTTACTACAGTTCAAGCATTACCAGTCACTAAGAGATATTCATGTTTCTGCCCCGGCTACTGAAGAGAGCAGCGAATCTGCACAAGAATTTGCAGAGCTGATCGGCTTTGTATCCCAAGTTTGTATCTGTTATCCTAAGGAAACAGCCCAATTTCCTGAAGAGCTTGAAAGATTGCTCAAAGAAAGACATCATGAACTTCACCCTGAATTAAGAGAAAAAATGGTTCAATGTTTAATCATGTTGAAGAATAAAGGCGTGATCGGTCCTGAAGCTATGATCAAAGCTTTATTTCCTGTGCTTGTTGAAACTGGGTCTAAAGTTCTTAGAGGTATGATTTATTCTGGATTGGTGACAATGCTCAAGACTGAGAATGTAGGAACCAGAAATCAAAAGTTAAATAAGCAAGTTCAAGCACTGTTATTTAATTTGTTGGAAGATGAGCAAAATGAAAAGAATGGCTTATGGGCTACCAAGTTAACTAGAGAGCTATGGAGAAGAGGTATTTGGGACGATTCCAGAACCGTTGAAATTATGACTAAAGCAACCAGTAGTAAAAATTTGAAAGTTGCTTGCTCAGGTGCAAGATTCTTTTTGGGTGCTGATAAGGAAAGAGAAGAAGCACAGCTTTCAGAAGACGAAGAAGAGGAAATTGATATGACTGCAGTAAAACACAAAATGCAAGTTAACAAGAAAACTGGAAGAAGAGGAAAGCAGCTAGAATCAGCTATGAAGAAAGCTGCTAAGAAGAAAAGCGGACCTAAATCGTCAGCTACTTATCTAAACTTTTCTGCTATCCATTTACTACGGGATCCACAGGGTTTTGCAGATTCATTATTTTCACGGTTTTTAACACCAAAATCACATGCTGGCTTAGATCTTGAACAAAAAATTCTCTTTACAAATCTTGTTTCAAGGCTAATTGGCTCACATAAACTGATTTTACTCTCGATTTACTCTTATTTCCTCAAATACTTAACACCTAAACAAAGGGACGTTACACAATTCATGGCTGCTGCTGCGCAAGCATGTCACGACTTGGTTCCCCCTGAAGCCATTACACCCATGGTTAAAAAAATTGCCGATGAGTTTGTATCGGATGGTGTTCAATCAGAAGTTGCTGCCGCTGGCCTTAATACTATTAGGGAAATCGCTGCCAGAGCTCCCTTAGCCCTTGATGAAACATTACTACATGACTTGACAGAATACAAAGGTTCTAAAGCTAAGAATGTTGTTATGGCCGCTCGCGGTTTGATTGGCGTGTATCGAGAAATAATGCCAGAGATGCTACAAAGAAAAGATAGAGGCAAAGAAGCTACTATGGGAATATCTGCAGGTACCAACAAGTCAGTTAGGTATGGTGTTGCGACTTCAGAAGTTGATGGTATTAAGGGTCTTGAATTGCTACAGCAATGGAAAGAAGAAAATGCCAATCCGGATGAACCTGAGAATGAGAATGATGGATGGGAGGTTGCAAGTAACGATTCTGATTCTGATATTGAAGGCAACTGGGTTGAAGTAGAGAGTGACAAGGAATATAACGTTTCAGATTCTGAAGATGAAGAAAAGGATGAAAATGGCGAACCTGTCGCTAAGAAACCCAAAATCACACAAACCGAAGCTGAACTTTCACTTGCTTCTACTCGTCTTCTTACACCTCAAGACTTTGCTAAACTTGATGAGCTAAGAAGACTTGGACCTACCGCAACTCATGATTCTGCTGTTGAAGCTAGTACTCTAATTGGTCCTCAAAAGTTTAAGCAAGCTAGAGAAGAGCGTATTGCTCATGCTAAGTCTGAAGAGGCCAAGCATGGATCACGACGTGGACAAATTGCTGGTGCTCACTCTACTACAAATCGTGAGAAGGCACGTAAGAAGAACTTTGTCATGATGATTCATAAAAAGGACGTACAAGGTAAGGCAAAGCGTAGTTTGAGAGATAAGAAGAGGTTACTGAGAGCGCATATCGAGAAGCAGAAGAAGAAGGGATACTAGTGTTTTCTATTGCATTTTTAAATTTATATTTTTGTAATTATAGACGTGGAATATTAACTGTTCTTTTTTGCATTAAAACCCTGGCTAGAAGCCGTTGAAGCTGATACGCTGCTAGATTGAAATAAAGTTGTCTAGTGCGAAAATATCAATGCTTAGTCACGATAGAATCATGCTTTGTCATTTGCACTATGCACACTGAACCAGGATGTTTTGACTATAACAGTGAGAAGTCACTGTGAATAACACAGCGAGTTAATGCTTTTCACCTCCTCCCTACCACTTCATTCTCACCCTTTTTACTATTCAATCGCAATTAACCACACTTCCCATTCCTATTAAAAGGGAATTTCCAGTTCATTTCATCGGCTGGACACTCAACACCCATACTCGAACTTCTTACTATAACAGCTATACAACGCAGAAAAATGAGTACTGATTTATTTAGCACACCCCCTAGTACCAAAACTATCCAGCTCACAGAAAAGGAAAAAGTTGTTTTTGGTCAACTGTTTCGTCAGGCTGATTCTGAGTATACTCAAGTAGTTACTGGTGAGGTTGCCAGTAAGCTCTTTATTAAATCCGGAATATCGCCAGCTTTACTAGGGAACATCTGGCAATTGGCAGATCCTGAAAACAACGGATTTTTGGATCAAAAGGGGTTTTCCGTGGCACTGCGACTTATTGGACACGTTCAGAATGGCCAAAATCTCTCTGCAAGCTTGATAGACATGCGTAAGTATACTGATAATTGACATTGTTTGCTGTTGTGTTCATTTGGACGATAACCTCACTGAGGGCTTTCCACAGCACTTTTATCCCTCGTCTCATCTCAAACACGAATTGAAAATCGCATACTGACTTAAACAATTTATATCTAGCGGGTCCCATTCCAACTTTTGATGGTTCAAAACCAATTTCTCAACCAACAGGAGTCACTGCACCTCCTCAGCCGGTGGATCCAGTATCAACTGGTCAATTTATCCCTCCTATTTCACCTACTGACAGGGCCCACTACACACAACTTTTTGTCAGAAATGCCCCGCTAGGGCTACTGGATGGCAATGAGGCAAGAAACATATTTTTGAAATCTGGGCTTTCTAATGATGTTTTAATTCATGTTTGGAATTTATGTGATACTCAAAATAGAGGCCAATTGGATCAACCAGAATTTGTTCTGGCAATGCACTTGTTAAGATCCCTTATTCTAGGAACACTGAAGCAACTACCTACGACATTACCTCCCAATGTTCTACAGTCTTTTGGGTCTAGGGATAATTCCAGAAATGTGAGCGTGTCTTCTACTGGAACCCGTCTCCCCCTATCGCCTACCGGGCAAAGAGTTCCATCTGTTTCTAGACAATACACTGGCCCCTTACAGCCTGGCCAATCGAAACCACCCCAACAACAGGAATGGTCGATAACACCCCAAGATCGCGCAAAGTTCAATGCAATTTTCAGCAATTTGGATAAATCAAATAATGGTTTTATCGGTGCAGAAGAAGTTGTTCCTTTCATGAAAACTTCAAACTTGGATGAAGGATCTTTGGCTCAAGTCTGGGATTTGGCAGATGTTCACAATAACGGCCAATTTAGTAAGGATGAGTTTGCTGTTGCAATGTATCTTGTACAACAAAAGCTTATGGGCAAAACACTTCCCCCTACATTACCAGCCAGTCTAAACCCCAACTCTTCTAGTCATCTAGCACCCTCATCACCAACTATTCCTAATAGTAATCAACATGTTGCACCTGTTCCAGTAAAGCCAGTCCAGACAAGTGCTTTAAACGATCTTTTATCTTTAGGTGATTCTCTGGCTACTCCATCTCCTAAACCTGATGCAAATGCGTCTCAATTTTCATCTCAACCCTCGTTAGGAACCCATGTTACTGGATCTAGAGCTCCATTTGTACCTACTTCATCTTTTGGCCAAACCCTTTCTAAAGAATCTGAACCTGTTCCCTCTATTGCAACACCTGAACAATCGTTTAATACTCCTGCTCAGATAGCAGCTGTAACCGGTACACAATCATTTCAGAATTCTACTTCTTCATCTATTCCCCAAGTTCCTCAACAGACTCAATTGCAAGTCAGTGAACTTTCACAGGATCCTGAAATAGCAAATAAACTAACCAACTTTTCCACTGAAAATGCAAACCTACAAAATCAAGTCAACTCTTTGTCCACTCAAACAGATCAAGCCAAGTTGAAAAGAGAATATGCTGAAACTGAGCTTTCTAGAATACTTTCTTTGAAGGCCAATTTGCAATCAAAGCTGGCTGCACTACGTAAAGAATATGATAGTGAAGTCAAAAGATCTAATGAAGCACAGCAACTTTTACATAAATCCCAAGCTGAAACTGACAAGCTTTCATCTGAATGCTCTGTGCTCGAAGCATCATACCATGCAGTTCAGACACAATGCCAGGAACTTTCAACTCAGTTGGCATATGATCAGCAAGAAAATAGTAATTTGAAAGAAAAGATAAGATATTTAAATGAAGAAACTGCAACCTTGAAGGGAACTTTGGAAAAATTGCAAAAAGATACAAAATTGCAAAAGGGTTTTTTGGCTGTAACCAGGACACAATATGCTCAAGCTGAAACTGAACGTGATAGTCTACAAACTCAAATTAATGATATTAATAACAGGCCTAGTAGTTCTGGAGATCATTCTACCTCAAGGGGTCTTTCTTCTGAAATTACTGCTTCAAATTTGCCCGCCACAACCTCTACTGCTGGATTTTCTTCAGTTACTTCATCCGAGCCGTCTGGTTCAATCTCTAGTCCTAGTACTGCACACTCTACCAACCCTTTTCATGCTGCCTTTGCATCTATGGGAAATCATGCATCTAGTACTTCTGTCACACCGACATTTGAAGACAGCTTTAGTCAAATGAATATTGCGTCTCCTTCTACCACAGTTGAGCCTGCTCGTTCTTCTACACATAATACAGAGGAGACACCTAATTCCTCTCCTCCTAACTCTGATTATCAGTACAATCCGACAAATGCTCCAATTCCATCTTTCACTCTACCTTTAAGTCGACCTGAATCAGTTACTTCCAGTGTTCAAAACAATGCGCCTATGTCAGTGAGAGAAGATGCAGATATCTCATTGTCCAATTCGCCTATTACAGCGTCAGACTCGATGCCTGATAGAGAGGTAGATGGTCCATTCTCTACAACAGAGATTCCCATTCCTCCAGATGGATCTAATGATTCTGGGTTGATAATTCAAAATAGGGAAAATATGCTAGCAGCAGGTGATAGAATTTCTGGTTCAAGTAATGAACCATTTGAAATGATTCCAAGAGCGCTCGGTACTTCTAGAGCACAAGATCAGAGTGCTGATTCAATCGAAACTACCAAGCAAGTTGATACACTTCCACAATCTTCAAACTCTGCAGCTTCTAAGGTTTCTAGCTCCATCTCTTCGGGAGATTTCTACAATGATGCAACAACTGGATTGAGTGGTTCAACCCCGACATCGGGCGAGAGAATAGCCTCAGGCCCTTCAGAATTCCCTCCAATTCGTGAATTAGAATTTGAAGAAAGCGACTCTGATGATGATCATAATGCCACTGCACCCCATACAACTAGTACATTACCAGCTTTTTCTGTATCATCTGCTTCTCAAACACCAGCTCCTGCTTCTGCACCTGTATTTGGCACAAAAACCACCTCTCAATCAGGTGAGAAAGCATCACCATTACCATTTCCTTCATCTGGGACATTTGCTTCACCTTTTTCATCATCTACACCACCTGCACTACCACCTAAAGATACAGATGCCTTTGATGCTGCGTTCCAAGGATTGGAAGCAGCGAAAGAAGAAACGGATCAAAGCACGAATCCTTCTCGAGTACCCTATCCCCGTCAAGCATCGGGTGGAGTCAATTCTAATTCTGGGTTTGCGTTTTTTTCGAGCCCCCAAGAAACTACTACATCATCGTTTCAGCAACCCTCTGTCCACGGTACTGCTGTAACCCAGTCTGATGTAATTCCTGAACAAAATACTGGAGTTCCAGTTTCCAATGATGAGTGGAATTCAATTTTTAGCGAATTTGGCGCTAGCGGAACTGCTGTCAGTAATCAGCATCAAGCAAGCCAAAATGATATAAACAGTGCTTTTGGAAGCTTAAACCAACCTCAAGATACTGGTAGGCTACAAGCAGTATCATCGGGAACAGCTAACGCTGCTATTTCAACTCCAACTGGATTTGGCACCGAACAGCAACAAAATTCCAATCCTCCTTCAGCAAAAGCAGCTAATGTTCTTGGAAAGGAACATGATCAGGCTTTGAATGAGTTGATTAGAATGGGCTTTGATCAAAAACAAGCTATTTCTGCATTGGAAAAAAATAAATTTAACGTTTCAAATGCCACTAATTATTTACTTGACCATTAAAAGAAATATCAGTTTATAGTCACTCCGTCGAAGGTGATTGATTATTTACTGTCTATTTTTTTGTTATCAAGTCTTTTAGTTCCAAAGGCTTGGACAATATATAGTAAGTTATAATTAATAGCATTGAAAGTTATTTAATTATAGTTATGAAGAATGTTTGATGAAAAGCACCAACAAAGAATTTTGTAATTTTGTGTTAGAGATTGTAATTTTCCTTTTAAAGTATTTTGTTTTTGCTTAATATATTAGTTGAAGATAATTTGTGATACAAATGTTGGTTATTCCTTGTGTTCTTTACAAAAATAAACACAGAGCCTGGAATCAAAAAAAAAAAAAAAAAAAAATTCATATTTGAACAAATAAAAAATGAAGATATTTACTTTCATCTAAAAAGATAATGTCTTACACATTGATATGCCTCGAGCCGGATTCGAACCGACGATCTCGTCATTACTAGTGACGCGCCTTACCAACTTGGCCATCAAGGCTTATTGTTGTAGATGACAATTTTGAAACAAATATATAAACAATCAAAATGATTTGTTTATTTGATTTAAGTTCTAAGTCTTAAATATTTACTCAAAAATTCAATTACTAACATTAATGATAACAGATTATAAGGGTATATATAGATTGATAGAAAATTAGATTTTTGTCCTTAAATCTAAAATGTATACCAAAATTATTTATACAACAAATTTTTTTCTTGGCTCTACATCCTATAGATATAGGGATAATAAACTGATAATCTATCTAGCTCTACATCCTATAGAGCGTGGAATACTAAAAAAAAAAAAAAAAAAAATTCACAGATTTCCCTTTATGCATGGTTTACGAACCATTAAGAATTTTGCGCCATCAAGTACTGAAACCCGTAAAGCGTTGAGACTGCTACTTTGTCAATCGTTGTGGGATAAATATATGAATCATACGTCTTCTACTTATGTCAATTTGTTGTGTAAAAATTAGTATAGTCTTTAGAAGAGACAATTAACTGATTTTATATCAATCTAAAATTTATAGGATTTACGGACATTAAGGCGGGAATTAGCATAGCTTCTAATAATGATTTATGCTACTATGCTACAGGAATTATAACTTGTTATTAGAAAATATATTTCTACTTTTATGGTCATATATTGCTGATGAATAGGGGGAACAAGACTAAATAAAATAAAATAAAAAAAATACAAACAAGAAATGTTGAAAAGTACAGTTATATAGATATTTGTTTCTGAATTAGGAGAGGTAGTTGCGTTACCTATTTGGGAGTTGTATTTGAAACATACTGAAAATGCTCTCCAAAATTTATATCGTTGTAGGGGACCTAAAGACGTGTTATACAAAACTTGGTAAAGTTACTTACTAAATAAAATAGTATTTTTTTTTAAAGGTTATATATATATATATAGAAAACAGAACAACAAAAAATGCTTTTTTAAAATAATGCTATCTATAATTGTGGTTAATATTTTTTATGATGATAGATTGTATTCAAAAATTTGATATCAGTTCTCATCATTATCAATACCATAATTATTATCTTCATCTTCATCGTCAATATCTTTTTCCTTCCACTTATTTCTATAGGAGATGGCTTGTGTGTAATTATGAATACTGTCATTTCCACTAGATTCCAGTTTTTGTATTTCTGATATCATTATTCGTGATTCTAAAATTGCCTTCATGGAGGCCGCGAACGACGCGCCATCTACCATGTTTGAGAATGCTTGTGACGCATCCCACACCATAACTCCTCCAAAATTTGGATGACGCCGTACTTCACGAAGAACATCACTTAGGCCAGCGGGTGTTACGTATCCGGATGTTGCTGCAGATTCAGATCCAGGAAGACCAAGCAGAAGCTTCACAGCTGGATTTGGAGAGCGCCGAACATACTCAACCCAAGTGTGCCAATTAAAATCTGCGCCAATTTGACATGCGTTGTTATAAAATTGAACAGAAACAAAGTCAAACCAGGCTCGATCCAAAGCATCGCCGAGACTAATGTCTGGATATACACATTGTGGTGCAGCTCCTAGATAGAATGTAGTAGAAGGTGCCGACGCAAAGTGAGCGCGTAATTGAGTTGCTAAGGCAGCATAACCTGTTGAATTACCATTTTCTATATCAAAGTCAAATCCATCAAAAACAACATCACCAAATGGCCGGGCATTTGGAGTACTGGATCCAGCACCAAAACTGTTCCATAAAACGTCAGCATATTCACGAGCCTGTTCGTCTGAAGAAAAACCATATTTACCGTCAGCTCCGCCAAGTGATAACAGAACTTTTTTTCCCAATTGTTGACAAGTCTTTATTTCGGATGCTAGTTGTGGACATTTGGTGTCTAGTTTTCCTTCACAACCAGAAATTGTAAGATACGACTTTGGAAAATCTGCTAGAAACGATATTATATACATGTCAGCGTCTGTTGACTGACAATAAGAACTGAGGGAGTGCTGGGCGCCTGCGGAGGCTTGACCCCAATATAGGACGACGTTACTTTTGGCACGCTCAGTGAAAGCTGTGACTGCAGAGGTGATTAATAAGTTGAAAATGAGCTCGATTATTGAGTTTTTTGCGTACACCAACATTTCGTACTGCTTGCAGTCTGGTATTTAGTAGGCCAAGAAAAATTGAACAATTAAAACTGGCGAAGTTGAATCGACTAGCCGGAGGATTTGATTTAAATATATATATATATATAGATATATATGTAAAATGTCAAAGGGTATTGTTAAGCATTATGAAGTCAATTGGTAGCAGGAATGCTTGTAGACAACATTAAACGACGGAACCCTCCGCAGTTGAGCTTTCAGTTTTTATTTGTTAAAGTAAAACAAATGTAATAAAAACTGCTTGACATATCTGAAGGAGATTTTTTTTTTTTTAAATGAATAACAACTATTTTAATCATTCAAATCATTACCAATGTTCACTGACAGGTTTTTGGTGGTGATCTGATAACTTAGAAGTATTAAAAAAACGCCACTATCAATTTCCTATTACTTTGCAATGTTTGTTAAACAGGAGAGATATCCACTTGCACTTGTACCCCCGCATATAATTTGCTCCGTACGTTGCCTTATTTGTAAGGATAGTAGAAATGTATGCTATGCATAGTATCCGAAACTCCAACGATAGTATCCAGCAATATGCCAACACACAACTCTGTGCCGTACATTCGAGTTAACGGTAACAGACGCATGCTTGCGGTTGCGGTACTTGAGCATTTGTATGCTATGTGTTTAAGTAGCAAAAAAATACAAAAAAAAACATACTAGAAAGTAATAATAGTTGAAAGTGGGAATTTTGTTAGTAATATTATAAAAAGACGTGACTTTTATTTGTCCTATTAATATATAAGTGCTATCAATTTGTACAAAACATTGACTACCATTGTAGTCATTATTTGGAATTTTTTTTTTTTTTTTTTTTTTTTTTTTTTTTTTTTTTTTTGAATGATTCTACAAAGATCATCCAGTCAGTAATAAACTAATTAAAAATATTCAAATAGTTATTAGATGAAAAAAAAACAAGTAATAAATAGCAATTTCTATGTTAATTCAATGATTTAAAGTCTGATCCAATTGTCTAAAATTAATAATATTCTATATAGAATAGTTTTTACGAATTAACGTTTTAGAATATAAACAAAACTATATAATCCTGTCGTCATGTTGGATCAGTTATAAGAGACGAATTTTTATAATTGAGTACTTATTCGACCTTGTTTCAATATCTAATAAATAAGTAATCTGTTGACATAAACAGTAAAAAATAACAACAGATAAGACCCGTTAAACTCCATTGAACCCAGGCTGATATTGATTAAAAAGATCTTTGTTTTTTCATATCCATGATTGTAACATGGATATTTTTTTTTTTTTTTTTTTTTTTTTTTTTTTCATTACTGGTGATACACTTTTACACTTGATCTACAGCATCTTAACGCGAGCAGATATGATAAGAGCAGATATATTGACCAGATAAATATGCCGAATCCCTAAAACCTTCTGATAAACCTTCTTTGATTTGGAGATAAAATGAATTGTTTATTTACGGACCTGAATTCATTTTTGGTATAAGAGTTTTATATTTTACAACTAGAATAAGCTATTAAATAAATGTTGCCATTTGCTGGTTATGAAGTTGTGACTTGACAGTTTGGGAAATAGCGCGGAACCTGTCCATTAATGGCTACTCTGTGCGATATTCGTCTAGATGTTTTTATATTTGTATATAGTTCTTTCTCTCTTTGATAGTATGTCTTTTGTCGCGAGAATCTCATGATAACTATTTATTTTACAAGACAACGTGCATTATTATTATTATTTTCATATTTTTGTTGCTATGATTACAGCTGAAAAGAATTGTTTTTTTAGTTTCGTAATTTCCAAGATTATACAAAAATTGTCATATCTGATAAAACGATCTTTAGATAATGAGATACTCCGATATATATTTTCATTCAATCTATAAGTTTTCGTAATTCATTATTATTATTATTATCTTGTTATGCTTTGTTTACTAGCTCGGTGCAGGCTGCCTTGTACAGAACAAATGTTGTGCTTACATCATAAGGGAATTAAGCAGTCCAGCGTTTTTTTATTTTGATCTGGTCACGGGATCAAATGTACGGCTGATAGCGGTATAATCGTGCCTCTTTTGATCAGCCACACACTCAGGTTAGTAAACTATTGTTGAATTTGTTTCAACTATAATAGTACTCTACTATTCAGAATCCGCCAGATACACTAATCAGACCAAATAATGGGTTTAAAGGGTCAAACGATGAAAATTAAAGCGTATTCAAAGAAATTGGGAGTAAAGTAATCTACTACTGGGGTATAAATCAAGTCTATTTCAAAGGGTAGCAAACTTGATATAGCTTTGAAATATATAATAGATTGCTTGTAAACATTTTGATTCTGTTAAAAGTTCAAAGCTATTTCAAGAAGAGCGAAGGCGAAAAAAAAAACAAAAAAAACAAAAAAAAAACAAAAAACAAAATCTAAACAACGCTGGTAACATATAGCGCATTGATAATTTACTTTTGATAGATGTGTAAATAGCCTTTATTGTTGGTTTTATTACTGATTATAACTTTGAAGTGTTTATTTTCATTCTTTATTTTATTACTAGTATTTAATTCGTATTATACAAGATATGAAACTTGTAGTTATGTTTGAATAAAAATAATCAGTAGATGAAAGATGGGATAGATTTAAATTGAATCAATACGGTTTATATCTTGAAAGTATATTATCAATAACATCATTATAATGCAAAGAGTGTTAAGTGCAATCAATGGCGATATAAAAGGCTTGGAGGTTTGTTACTCTATTTTTTTCCCTCTCCTTAAGTCCATTAATATAATAGATAATTATTATTATTATTATTATCATAGGTTTTATTATTATTATTATTTATATTATATATTTTTACTTGAAGTGAAAAATGTTTATGGGTTGTGAGATTTTATTATATATATAAGTCTACAGATACAGCCGTAAGTATACTATTTGAGTAAAAGACGCTCTAATTGGGACTTGGCTCTGAACTTGTAATAGAACCTAGATCACCAAAAGTAAAAATAATAATAATAAAGAATTCAAGTGAAATTTACAAGAATACTATGAACTTGAAATCAAAGGGGAAAAAAAAAAGCTTTGAAACTTTTTTATTTCTTGTAAAATTTTTAAGCAAAGAATAAATGATTTTCCCTTTTATTACTCTTGTTTAGTACTTTAAAATGGGCATCTCTATTTATTTTATTTTATTATTATTATTATTTTTTTTTTTCGGTTCCCAAACTTGTTACTTCTTTCATTTTCCTCCACATAAAACACCACCTTGAGTTTGAACCTAGACTTTAAAATCAAAGAGTCTCAATTGGAATATTATTCCGACCAGCCAAATGAGAGGGACGCGGCTGCGCTCGGAATTAGTTGAAGTAGAAGTAAGAGTAGAAACTATTAAAGCTAGAAAATAGGCTCAGCGTGCTTGGAAAGCTACAGCTATTGCCTGCCTTTTTATTTATTTTTATTTATTTTTATTTATTTTTATTTTTAAAAAAATTTTATTTTTCCCAAGTTGAGTTGTCTGCTTAGAACCAAAACGGTCGCTCGAAAAGAGGGCTCTTTTGCTTCAAAAGAAAAGTTCCTGGGTTTTATGGTCAACAAGTATCAAGATATCGCGATTGGGCTTTCACTGGGGTTCTTATCAATGTTATCGTTTGTTGGTATCAAGTATATAAGTAAGCTCTTGTCAAGACATGAAGAGTTTTTTTTTTTTTTTTTTTTTTTTATTCATTTTTATCATTCATTTTCATTTTTCATTAACATTTAATTTTTTATTGTTTTTCTTATTTCTTTTCAAATTTCACATTGCATTCAATCATTTATTGCTATATCAATACTACTATTATCATCACTAGTATCATCATCAATATTATTCTTATTGTTATTTTTCCAGTTAATATTTAAAATTCTTGCTTTGCATCATTATACAATATTAAAAAAAAACAACAACAACAACAAAAAACATCATGTCCATTCAAGACGAAAAACATCAAATATCTGATTCAGCATTAGAGGCAAATTCGCTTGATCCTGATGCAGACGAAACTCTTGATAGATATTTGGCATATCAACTGGAACTTGAAAAAGAGAACGGAATCAAGTACCGAACATGCAGTTGGCAAAAGACGTTGGGACTTATGTTTTGCGAATATATTTGTACAGCCATGTTATCTTTCCCTTGGTCTTTTTCAGTCCTGGGACTTATCCCAGGAATTCTTCTGACAGCAGGTACTTCGGTTGCTACATTTTATGTTGGTCTCACTATTCTTGAATTTTGTATTAAAAACCCTGGTATTAGAGATATCTGCGAAGTAGGCCAAAAATTATTTGGTGGAAAGCGTTGGGCATGGTACATCACTATGGTTGCGTTCCTTATCAACAATGTGTTTATTCAAGCTCTTCATGTCCTTGTAGGCTCAAAATACTTGAACTCCATATCTGGACATCCATTTTGTACCATTATATTTGCGGTCATCACCACTTCGATCTGTGCAATCTGTTCTGTTCCACGAACATTCTCTGGGATTTCGCATCTCTGTAGTTTTGCAGCCATCACCATGTTTATTGCTCTTATTCTTTGTATGATTTTTGCAGGTGTACAAGACCATCCTGCCGGATACGACGGTACTCCCGTTAGTTGGAATCTCTGGCCTGAGAAGGGGACTTCTTTTTCTAGTGCACTTAATGCATATCTGAACATTGTTTTCACATTAGCAGGTCAAATTACCTATCCTTCATTTATTGCCGAGATGCGAGATCCGCGAGAATTTAAAAAGGTGTTGTACATAACGACTGTTGCCGAAGTAATTCTTTACTGTCTTGCTGGAGCAATCATCTATGTGTATGCTGGTAATGAGTACATGGCGACCCCAGGATTTGGTGTACTTTCCGGCAAGTATATGAAGATTGCGTTTTCATTTGCGGTTCCTACTATTGTAATTTTGGGGGTCTTATTTTGCACTGTCAATGCGAAACTCATTTTCAATCAACTTTTCCAAGGCACCGTACATATGAGTGAACATTCTGTGCTTGGTTGGACATCTTGGATTGGAATTATTTTAGCAAATTGGATATTGGCGTTTATTATTGCAGAAGTGATTCCCTTTTTCAACGATCTTTTGTCTGTCATGTCGTCGTTGTTTACGTCTTGGTTTGGGTTTATTTTCTGGGGTCTTGCTTACTTTCAACTTCGTAATGAAAAGTTAGGTAAAGGATGGTGGAAAAATACAGGATGGAAAGGAAAGGTTATGATTGCTTGGAATTTGTTGATTATTGTATGGGGTCTTTTATGCCTTGGGCCTGGTTTGTATGCAGTGATTCAAGATATCATTGACTCGTATCGATTAGGTATTGTTGGAAGTGCTTTCTCTTGTGCCAACAATGGATTTAAAGGATAGTTTTTATTTTGGTTTAATTTAGTTTTGATATTCAAAAGTATGTATATATCATTTATTTTATGTTTTTTTTTAGATTATAAATTGTTTTTCAATGTATAGAAATACATACAACGATGGTGACAGTGACAATTGATATTTATTTCATAAAAGTATCAACACATCAAAACATGACATTTGTAATTGAAAAAATAAAACAATTATAAAACAATAATCCAAGTGAAATTTTCTGTTTCCAGATTTATGAATTTTGTTTTTAAAAAAAATATGCATTGAAATAAACAACTAAATGGTCTTGATCAAAGTTATCTATAAATATTGATAATAACGATCAGTTACCCGATTACAACAACAAATAAAAGTTTCTTTTCATATAATTCTTGAAAAATCATTTTGATTCTTAGTATTATCATTTTCACACACACACATCCGAAGGATCTCCTCCTTTATAAATATACAAGTAAGTAAATAAAAACAATTCGTGGAGATTTCCGCTCCGCATGATATTCTAATGGCCGACCGGAAGTTTTTATGATTTTATGATATCATGTAGATGTGAATTTAAAATAAATGAATAAATAAAAAATAGTAGCAATAGGATTTTTTTTTTTAAATTCATTTATTTTAGATGAATTGGTAAGTGAGTTAATGAGTTGAATAAATAAATAAATAAATAAATAAATAAATAAATAAATAAATAAATAAAATCAAGTTTATTTCATTAACCTAAATAATTGAAATCAAAAAAAAATAAAATCCATTTTAAAAATAAGCTATTGACAAAAATCTCACGGGATCTCTCACGGGATTTAAAAAAATGGCTGAAATGCCTTAATCCCCGCAGTATAGTACTATCAAAATTATTATCATTATTATTATTATTATCATTATTATTATTATTATTATTATTATTATCATTATTATCATTATTTTCATTATTATCATTATTATCATTATTATTATTACTATCATCATTACTATCACTATCTAAAAACAATTAATATAGTCGCCAAATAGTATTTTAAAACTTTCTAGTCTTTGCATTGTAATTTTTGAAACATTTCTTGAGTGTCGTTAGATGATTGTGAATAATGAAGTGATTTTATTGAATAATGAAGTGATTTTATTGTGATTAAAAATGAGTATGAAGAAAATTTAATAAATAAATAAACATACTGCAAAATCTTGAGCAAAGCTGAATTCATTATTTATCATGTTTATTATATTAATTATACTTACGATGTTTAGTATATGTACTATATTTTATCTATCTCATCCCATTATATTAACCATCCTATATCAATCATCTTCAATTCCCATTATTCCTCACCAAATTCTTTTGTATTTTCTCTTTAATTTACCAACAATTGTTTTAAGTTATTAACTCCAAAAAAAAAAAAAAATAAATACAACTAGAAAAACACTCCCCGTATTTTGCCTTTACTCCACTCAAATCATACATTAATGTTTTAAAATACGAAATAAAAATAAATAAAAATAAATAAAAATAAATAAAAATAAATAAAAATAAATAAAAATAAATAAAAATAAATAAAAATAAATAAAAATAAATAAAAATAAATAAAAATAAATAAAAATAAATAAAAATAAATAAAAATAAATAAAAATAAATAAAAATAAATAAAAGGACATGAGGAAGTTATAAAATATATCATAGATCCGAACGGATAACTTGTATGCCGAGACCAGCGGCCATCTTATTACTCTGAAAGGTAATGATTTAGGTACTAATTATAAAGAAATGTAGAAGTAATTGCCAACGAAAAGAAAATAAAATACAAAATTTAATCTTTTTTCCTCAATACACAAAGAAGTGGGGCAATTATTGAACTTTAAAGTGGATTTTCTGGGGTACAATAGGCACATTCACACTTGAAAACTATGTGTGTCTAAAATTCTACACCACCCAACATCTATATTCATAGCCAATATTACTACTATTACCACTACTATTATTGCTACCAGTAACATACAAAGCTAGATATCCGTATCATTAAACTCCCCGCAAAAAAGCTCTCGGTTCACGATTCTTACTGCTAAGTTTTATTTATTTTATTTTATTTTATTCTATTTTATTTAATTTTCATTTAATTTTATTTTGTTAATCAATCCATCTATCAAATCGTCTGGAAGCAAACATCAACCCCTCCAAATCAATCTATGATGGTAGTATAATCAATCAAAAAAACTTTCAAGCATTATAAATATCAAACATCTTCCACCCTATTATCATGAAAAAAAAAAAAAAAAAAACATCAATACAATCATTCTCTTTATTACAATTAAAGAATAACTAACTCTATACCAACAATTACTACAACTTAACAAAAAAAAAAAACAACAAACAAACAAACAATAATGTCAAACAACCTGGATGCTATAATTGTGGGAGGTGGATTCGGAGGAATCTACCAAACATGGAAATTACGTGAACTAGGATACAATATCCAAGCTTTCGAACGTCAGCCTGGATTGGGTGGTGTTTGGAGACAAAACTGCTATCCTGGCGCGCGTGTCGACTCTGATGTACCTGTATACCAGCTTTGGATTAAGGATTGTTATAGTGACTTTGACTTCGAGTCAAGATTCCCAGACTGGAGAGAAATCCAAAAGTACTTTTTGCACGTCGACAAGAAAATCAACATTTCCAAAAGCTACAAGTTCAACACTTGGGTCAACAGCGCCAGCTTTGACGAGGATACCGGAAGGTGGACTGTGACCACCAACGGTGACGGCGCTGGAACTTACACCGCAAAGCACTTGGTGCTCTGCACAGGATTTGCCTCCAAATTCTACATCCCAGACTTTAAGGGCCTCGACAAGTTCGAGGGTGAAATGCACCACACCGCAGAATGGCCAGTTCAAAACGTGGACATGTACAACAAGCGTGTTGCGGTCATCGGAACAGGAGCCTCGGGTGTCCAAGTCATCCAGGAAGTCGGGCCCATTGTCGAGCATCTCACAGTCTACCAACGTACTCCCAATCTTGCTATTCCCATGAGACAGCGCCGAAACGACAAGGCATACGAAAACAGCCGCAAGCCAAACTACGACAAGGTGTTTGAAAAGACAGTCAAAGACGGATTGGCCGGATTTGAGTTTGCGTTCGACCCAAGAAGTGCTCTTGAGGTATCTCCTGAGGAGCGTGAGGCACACTTCCAACACTGCTGGGAGCAGGGTGGATTCCAATTTTGGTGTGCTACTTTCCACGATGTCTGGACCAACGAGGAGGCCGACAAGTACCAGTATGAGTTCTGGAGAAAGAACGTGCTCAAGCGTATTACACGTCCTGAGATGAGAGAACTTCTTGCTCCCGCTAAGGCTCCAGTTACCTGGGCCGGTAAGCGTCCTTGCTTGGAGCAGCGCTACTTCGAGGTCTACAACCAGCCCAACGTGGATATTGTCAACACAAAGGAGACCCCTATTGTTGAGTTCACCGAGAAGGGCATCCGCACTGCTGAAGGCGAGAAGGAGTTTGATGTGATTGTTTTAGCTACTGGTTTTGATGCTGTAACTGGTGGACTCTGCCAGATCAACATCAAGGGTACCAAGGGCCAGACTTTGAAAGAGAAGTGGGCTGATGGCGTTTACACCTATCTTGGAATCACTACTGCCGACTTCCCCAACATGTACTTTATGTATGGGCCTCAAGGTCCTACTGCGTTCTCCAATGGACCTACTTGTGCACAGATCCAGGCCAATTGGATTACCGACGCCATTACCTTTGCTGATAAGAACAACATCAAGGTGTTTGAGCCATCCCATGAATCCGAGCAGGCCTTCCGTAAGCATGTTAACGATCTTCAAGACAAAACTCTTGTTGGCAAGACCAAGTCTTGGTACACTGGTGGTAATATTCCTGGTAAGAAGATTGAAGCTCTTAACTATGTTGCTGGAATTCCTGCCTATGTCAAAGAGATTGAGATTGAAGCCAACAAAAACTATGCAGGATTTGTTAAAGCTTGAAACAAATGAAGATACGGTGCCATGAAGATGACGAGTATATGTTTTTAATAAGAAATTGAAATAAATAAATGAATATTAAATGGTAGTTTTGATTATTATGGTTGAAAAACCAAAGATAATAGTAATAATGTATGATGATGATTATTAAGATTATTTTTTGAATAAGAGGGGATTTATATTAGAATTATATTTAAATATGTGTATATGTGTATGTGGGGAATACAAAAAAGAAGAAAATTGCCTATTTGGGATTTGTAACATGTATCCCACATGGAATAATGGGGTAACAAAGTTTACATATATACATATATATATATATATACGAAGAAGAAAAAAAATACTATGGAATGATTTAAATCAAAATTAGTTGTTGATAATAAAACCAAATTCTTTTTATTATGAATTCATTTTTTTTTTTTAAATACTTCAAAGTAAATTAAAATTAAATTTTTTTTTGTTGATGACTGTATTTAAAATTATTATTTATCTCTAAAATTTAATAAATCAAGTAAATTAAATAAATTAAACAGTTAATTAATTATATAATAATAATCTTGATAAATATATATATATATATATATATATATACAAGTTTATTTTTTATTTCCCCTCCTTTTTCAATTCTAATTTATTTATTTATTAATTTATTTATTAATTTATTTATTTATTAATTAATTTATTTATTAATTTAATTTATTCATTATTTCTCTTTATTGCACTGGAAATTGATACTTACAGGATTAGGGTTTTGTAAACGTGGGAGAAAATCTACAAGAAAATCTACAATATGGGTGACTTTTGACTATATATATAAAAATACCAATGAAATTTGTTTATACATTAAAGAATATGTGAAAACTAATCAATACCACTACAAACATGAAAAATAAAGAAAAAAAAAATAAAGAAAAAAAAAATAAAGAAAAAGGCATCTCAACTCCATTATTAACAACTATCAAGTTTATATATATATATTTCAATAACAAATTTCAAACATGAACAATTATTGTATACTGCAAGTCTTTGATAAATCTATTTGAAACTAGATTCAATTGTTAATAAAATGGTAGTAAATTACAAGTGTTAACATTCAGCAAATTGTTTCATTATCCATCATCAGATTGTCTTATTTTACATCTACTTGTCCCTAAAAACCATCCTATATTGAACTATTTAATAAGTCTGATTCATCTTTGTTAAAAATGGAAAATAAAGAAAAAAAAAAAAAAAAAAAAAAAAAAAAAAAGACTTGAATCCTTTTGGTTGGCCTCATTTTTCAATTTTACTACTATAAACATGGAACCTCTCAAATATAACCTTTACACGGTTTCCAGCTATACCACTCATATTATCCAGAATGATTGAAAGTAACATCAATATGAAATTTCATATTTATGAAAAATTGATGCATATTCAAAATACTACAAAGATATCCTCCTGTCTTCTCTACGCCAAATAAAAAACAACAACCAATAAATCACTTCAAATACAACCTCCCAACATCTGAAAACAATATAGCCGATAATCACTTCAAGATCATACATATAATTTGAACAATGCGAAATATCTAGGGATACCATGTAATGAAACTGATATTAAAATAATCTAGATTACTAAATTCGATATCATTTGTTATTGCACATTTAGTGCTCGTGCTCGTGAGAAAGATGGAAGTGGTAGTCGTTAGCATAACCGAACAACAAACCGAAAGCGATCAAGTGCAAAAGGGGAGCAGAAGAGTCGGTATCAACGTACTTGGTCTTGTACCAGCTAATTGCAAAAAAAAAAAAAAAAAAAAAGTTAGCATACTATCAACCAGCTATAGCATTAGTGACAATACTTACTTAATAAGACCAGAGCCCTTCTTGACAGGAGCAGCTTCACCACGGGGAAGAGCCTTGTAGAAGTTGACAACGTTAACCATTCTCTTAGCATTGGGAGCAGCACCAAGATTCTATCAACATGTTAGCTCGTTGTTCAAAAGTTCAACCTCAAACAATCAATTGGCTTTGCAAAAACTCACGGCACTAGAAGCAATCTTAGGAGGAATGAGGGTAGAAAGACCACGCTTGAAAACTTGGGACATTTTTGCTATAGTGTATCGAAGAATAGAGTGTATACTCAATCAGAAGGAAAAAGAAGGGAAAAGGTGGGAATGCAAGAGCGTAGGTGGAAAATTAATCGAGCTCTAGCCTGGGATGCGAGATATGATTGGAGGAGATCTCTTAAAGCACTGGTTGGGACTGAAATCTGCAAAAGACTCAGATATACCCAACAAACACAAACTTAGGCTTTAACACATGATATTTAAAATTTAAAATCTGATTCAAGTTGTAAGTACCATTTATAAATAAAAATAGGCACGGCTGAAAAGTTTAACTGGGAGAATTGAAATTTTTTTATTATTATATTTAAGTGATAGTAACACATTTCAATAGACTAGAGACTATTTGTTGATTCATCTGTATAGTTTAATATAAGTTGAATCAATATATGTATATAAATATGCCTTAAATATATTATAGATTCTCAAAACATCATTTTTAATAACCATTAAACTATATCTTTGTTCAAGTATATACAAATATATATATATATATATATATATATATATATATTATTATTATTATTATTTATTTATTTATTTCGTTTTAATTTTTTTTTTCTTGGTGAATGCAACTTTTTGAGGACCATTTTGGAAATCTTTTTTGGGATAAATATTTTCCATCTTCTTCCATTACATTTGCCCTTTCTCTTGTTATCAATTACATGATACAATAATGACTTCAGCTACTGGTGGTGCTAGACTCTCGGATAAAGCAGCGGATCTTCACAATGAGATGATGAACGCCCAACCTCCTGGGTACATGTACAAACAAAATGAGCTACAAGATCTGGTCAGAATCAAAAATATCAACGAGTTGATGCGATATGTTCAGGAACTCACTGATGCGGTAAGTAACGACTATTTCAGTATTGACATTAGCCTTGCTAACATTTCTATTTAGCATCTTGTCAAACTTTCTACAGAGGGAAAAACTTTGCTATTCACCGCCGCTTCATTTGATGATGCCGCCAAGTATGTTTTGATCTACACCATATTGGAAAATATCTAACTTTTTTTTTTTTTTTTTTTTTTTGATAGGATCAAGACTATGTCTCAGGATGAGGCCCTGATTTACTTTCATATTGAAGAATCAGGTAGAGAAGGTATCTGGACCAAAACGTTGCATAATAAAACTAATCTTCACCATAATGTCATTGCCAGATGCATCAAATCACTAGAAGCACAGCGATACATCAAGCAGGTCAAGTCGGTCAAGCACCCTACACGCAAAATCTACATGTTGTCTTCTATTGAACCTTCTGTAGAAATGAGCGGAGGTCCTTGGTTCACTGACTCTGAGATTGATACTGAGTTCATTGACAACCTTGTAAATGTTATTTGGCGTTTCGCTGTCTCGCTGTCTTTTCCTAGCGCATTCAAGAATTTGGCAACTGGAAAGGTCCAGGAAAGTTACCCATCTAATTATAGAGGCTATCCTACAGTCAGCAAGATTCACAACTTTGTTGTTGACAGTGGTATTACTTCTGTCGAGCTTACTGTAGGTGATATTAGATCCCTTTGTGAGGTTTTGGTATACGACGGTAAGTTGGAACGTGTTGACAATGGATATGCCTACAAAGCTACATGGGCAAGTGTTCTAGCCGGAGGAGGTGGTCCTGAGACCAATGAGGAGGAAGATGGTATTCTTTTGGATGCCTATTCTGAATCTCCTTGCGGCCGATGCCCCGTAATTGAATTTTGTAATGACAAGTCCAGAGTAAATCCTGTTGATTGTACCTATCTTGACGAGTGGTTAGATCCTAAGGGTGCATCTGAAATCCAAGCTTAAAATTCTTGTCTCATAACATCATATTAACATCATGTTTTTCTCATATATAAAAAGAAACACAAATAGATTTGCATAATAACTTCTACCAATTACTTGTTACTGTCACTGTACAAAGGTTGTCGTTTTGATTAAAAGTCCAAAGATTTAAGACACGAAAAATGACTTGAAAAAAAAAAAAAAAAGAAGTTGTAATCAATTAAAATTGCTTGCAAAATCGAACGTTCAAAGCTCGAGAATTTGATTTATTCAAATAAAACCTATTTTATTCATTCAATCTTTTTTGAAGTGAAAAAATAAAATAAAAAAAAGACTGGTGATGGATTCTTCAAGTGAGTATAATTTCTAAGCTTTGGGTTATTTTATTTTATTTTATTTTATTTTATTTATTTATTCATTAACGTTAATAAAATATTTTTGTGGTCAATTTTTATTTTATTTTTTTTATTTTTTGGTTATTTCTTATAAGCGAAACGTAAACCATCAAGCACTTTGATACCTGATTGTTTATCTGGAGGTGTATCATCTATAAAGCTTCAAAAGAAATGTCATTTGCGTCAGTTAGACCTTGAAAAACTAGATACAAAAGCCTTGATGAAACATGCTCGAGTAAGTCCAACAGGTAGCATAGACATTTTTTCAGATTTATCAAAATCGCCAGGAATAACATCAGGAAGTACTCTTCAAACTTCAAAAAGTGTTGAAGAAAGCTCAGGTGATATAATTAGTGCAGAAAGTTTTGCTGAACCCATTTCTGGAAGTACGATAGATTCTCAATTTGCTAGTATCAATGGAGAAAAAATTGCTTCCAATACTCTTGAATATAGTGAATATGAACCTGAAGCTCAAATTAGAATTCCTTTAGGAAATATTAGCTCTGAAGAACAACCGGGATTTATTACTCAAGTTACAAATGTGGGTGATGTTGATGAATTTGAAACTCATCAACTTTCAGAGGAGTGGTATCCAAATAACAAGTGGTATACCGATACAAATCTATCAAACTTGCCTGGATTTGTAACTCCACCCAGAAGGGTTCCAAGCACTGATGAAATTTGCAATTATGTAAGTGAGTACTTGGATACAATCAAATTAGATTCTCGTTTGGCAGACTCTATATTATCTGAAGAAGAAGAAGAATTTGTTATATTTGAAGATCCAAATGAATATTTGGAGCTTACTACAAAATTCTTATTACCAACTGACGAAACTTCCGAAAAAGAGAATTATATTCTTAATGCTTCTAGAAATCTTGAAATTTCATAGATTTCATTAAATATTCTTAAAAGTGAAAGAACGGTTGTGTATAATTTTATTATTATTATTATTATTATTATTATTATTATTATTATTTTGGCTGGACTGGTGAAGTTTTGTTTCAAAGAAAATTGTACATGCCTTGTAATTTTTTTTTAAATGAATAAATCAATTGATGATTTATATATTTTTTTGTTTTTTGTTTTTTTTTGAATTGATTTCAATGGTGATTGTATTTTATTTGGTGTAAAAAAAAAGATATACTACAGTCATATTAATTGTTAAATTACTTGATTATATTGAAATATATTGAAGTTCAATTATTTGATTACAATATATATTTCAATAAAAAAGGCAAAAAGTGAATCAAATGTTGGTAATATATATATATTAAATAAATGGTTGTTATATTCAAGTATTTAAAAAAAATTATAAGAAATTAAATCATCATTTTGTCATGTCTATTATTATCATTATTATTATTACTCATTGTTTTAAACAATACTTTGAGCTTTAACGTCATTTTAAAACAAAAACTTGGACTATATGCTTGAAGTGGCTTCTTACTATTCAATTCTTTTGATTTACAATTAACTTCAAGTAACTGTTTAGACTGTGTGATTGATTTCATTTCTCTTCATACAATTTCCGTTTTGGGATTCATCAATGAGAAAAAAAAAAAAGGTGTTAATTTTCTATTGCATTTTATCCATGACAATATGTTGAGTATTAAAAAGCCTAGTTTTGATGAATCCATGTATTATCTTAAACCAAACCTTGAGATTTTGAAGAGAGAAATCATACAAATATGCTTGAAAAAGGTTTTAATGTTTTAACGCCATGGCTACTATATACAAGATACGAAAAGGTATCAAAGCAAGAAGAAAAAGAAACCAGTCAATACAAACAGATTTTTTTTTTCATAAAAAAAGTCTTTTATTTGATTTTGTTTTAAATGTAGAATCATCAAGCTGAGTATTTTTTTTTTAACTAACATTCAAAATAATATATATATATATATATATATATAAAGATATTCATTTGATTACATGACTTTGTACAGAAAGTGTAGCAACGGAAAAATCTTTAATAAATCTAATTCTCCTGATTAATCAAGGTGCATTATGACTAGAACTATACTATACTATACTATATGTAAAATAAATTTCTTAATGGACAAATAATATTAAGCTTTAAAAAATTAAATGAATAAAAATCATTCAAAAGCTACTACCAATATTATAATGAATACACATGAAAACAAAAAATTCACAAATGTAAATACCCATTCATGCGCTTGACATATCATCAACTATTTATTTATTATATTTTTCTCTTCAATACTAAATGATTTCATTTCAAGAATATCAATTGTACACTTTTTACAGAATAACATCAAATTTAATCAGATAAAAAACTTAGGCCCAGTATACTTGTTTAGACTACATGTGAATTTTCATTTTGTTTTTATCATTAGTATGGTTTAAAGATCTGGATTTGAAACACACTAGAATTCAATTTGGGTGGATTTTATTTTATTTTATTCTATTTTATTTTAGTAATAATAATATTCATGTTTATGGAAATACCACATCTCTATATATACAGCTGAAGAAGAAGAAGAAAAAAACAATTATTCAAAGATTTTATCAAGATTTTAAAGATTCAAATTACTTGGAACCATAGCCAAAAGTGTGTATTTATGTGAACTTGTATGATCTCACATTCGCTTAAGAGGGTTAAAGATGTCATTAGCTTATGTCATAATCGATGAATTAGGTCTGCTATAATGCCCCAAACCTTCTTTTTATTCTCAGATCTAAAATCAAATCTTTTTCTTCTTTTTTTATAGTTATAAAAGGGTCTTGAAGTGTTTGGTATATATTAATTTATTATATATATATATATATATTGATAATTAAATAATTTCAAGTTGCACTATTTCATTGTAAAGACTAGATGTGATTTGCAGTTGCAGTTTCATTTCTGTACAGCAAAAGATGCAAACATTACAACATGAAGAAGAAAAGAATTTGATTACTTGACTGCTTTTAAGTATATATCTAATGCTAACTAAGTATCTATATCGTTCAGTACAAAAAATATGATATATAAAAAGCTGTAAAAAAACTGGAGTCAGCAGCCTACTGCGTGAAACAATAATCTATCATTCATTATTATAAGTATCATGCACCTTTAGTATATATATATATATATATACATCAACAGCAGCATCACAGCTTTTTTTTATTCAACGTTACATTCGGGTTCTTCCATCCACCAAAGGTATCCCTGAAAGTCGATCTTTAATCAATTCCGGATCTTAAAGATATGTAATGCTCGGTATGGACGTAGCAAAGTCTTACTTTTCCTGTAATATTAAAGCTCTGTTCTAGCCATTTTTCCTTTTCCTCCATAATATCCCAATACCTGATGTAAATGTACACTTTACTTTCATTCAAAACCCCTATTTGAGACTAGTGTATACAAACTCTGTAAGGCTGAACAGCACATATAAAAGCAGTGCAAGATTTACAGTGTCCAGATTAGAACAAATACAAAAGTCATGAGAACTAGTATACTTTTCACTGTATATCGTCAAGAATAATATTACAATATTTAATGATGATCATCAACTCAAAAGATTGGAGAATGTTACACGAGCAACAAAAATGCTTAAAGGTAAAGAGTAGGAGCAAGAAACTATGGCGTGCGGCTGCGTGAGCTTGAGCCAGCAGCAGGCAGTTGAAAATCAAAATCTTTGAAGACGTTGATGTACAGAACGATCACTATCGGCCTCAAGTTGATCTCTCAACAGTTTTGAGTAAAAGAATTAGTGACAATTAAAATAAAACGGTAGTTGACGAGATTGAAAGGACTTCATGTTTTTTGTTTTTTGTTTTTTTTTCTTCTTGAAATTTAGGTGCCAAAGCTGGTTATCCAGTGACAACAAGTTTCATTTACATTGTGTGTCTATATTAGTTTCATGTATTATTACAATTTGAAATTGAGAAAAAAAAAGAGAGAGACAAAAAGATATTGAACAATTTACGAAAACAATTTGGTCTTTTTATTGTTTATTTGGTATCAATAGATGAGAAAAATAAAAGAAAGAAAGTAAAAAGAAGCAAAGTCATTAATTTTTTTCCTTTCAATTTTGATTCAATTTTGATTCAATTGTTATGTGAATAATAACCATGTGGAATAAATATACACAAACACAGTTTATTTTAAAACAGTCTATTTCATGAATGAATGAGAAAAAGAAATAGAATTGTATTTAATTATAAACAAATAATGTTAGAAAAGGTAAACAATATAGTTAATATTCACTTTTTTTTTTACATCTTGATGGATTTAATATCAAGAAAAATTATGCTATTCTTAATAGTGATAAAGCGTAACTTTTGAGTAGTGCTCTTTGGTAAGTCGTTGAAGCTATGAAAAAACACAATACAAATCAAACATGATGATATGATAACATGAAAAACAAGTAAAGTAAAATCTTTTCAATTTGTTTTTAATATATATATATATATATATGTATAAATCATGAGTTTTTGTTTTTCAACTTCAATCACAAATTATCAATTTTCGCACAGTTTCAAATATATATCAAGCAATTAAAAATTCTCAAAATAAAAACTCATGTATGAACCCGCAAAAGTAGCAGAGAGCTATATGTAAAGAATATGGAACCAATGTTGAAGAACAATTTAAAAGAATAAAAAAAAAAGAGGTTTACTTTGTTTTGCATGAAATAACTTATAAATATATATAATGACCTTGATGATGATTTTTGAACAAGAATATATAAATATAAAAGTTTCAATTTTATATTAAACATATGATGAATATTTTCAACAATAATATACATAGAAATACAAAAGGATTTCAAGTCTATAATAAACTTGTGAAATATTCATAGTTTTCCTAGTTATAAACAGAAATCAAAAGGTAGTATAACACTTATTCTTAGTTATTTACATTCACAAAGATAAATCAAAATCAAACTTCCAAACAGTAAGAAAAAAAAGATTACACCTTTACATTATAAAATCAACTGTCTATGAAGATGAAATAAATACTTTATTTTATTTTTTATTTTTTTATTTTTTTTCAGCAATGTTGCATTTGAAAATAACTTGTAAATACCTTTATTCTTCTTCTCCTTCTTCTTTAATTGCCTACAATTCAGGTAGTAATTGATTAATCTTTGCATATAAATGACCTGACTTTACAAAGTATACTCGAAATTTGTTTGTTTGCTATATAATCACACTGTCAATCAATCATGAAAGGTATTAGTAAATCCATTAAGGAGAAGGTGGATAATATCCAATACATCTCCACGGATGCACAACCAACAGCATTTCAAAGTATGAATTGTAACATATTGTACACCAATATTAGATTTGCAATACCAAAATACTAACAATAATTACAGATATCTCTTGGAATCATCAAAAGTTTATACAACGTTACCAAGACTCGAAATATATTTTTTTTTCTTTCTTTCCAATCTTGTAACAAATATATGCTGCTATATTAGGTAAAGTCATTCCATCATCATCACCATCGTCATCTCAAAGAACAAAGTATCGGAATACTTAAAAGCAGGGGCCGCAGACAAGACTGAAATAAAATAAAGACGATGGGTTTATACTGGAGAAAAGCTTTTAATATTATTACTTTAAAGATGCGAGTTCAAAGTTTTAATTCATATAATAGTTGCAATTTAGGTAGTTTTTTTTTGTTTTCTTTTTGGTGATTGCTCATCTCGAATGAAATTTCACTCACCTAATGTCACATAGTAGGAATATGATAATCATTTCAACACGACCCCAAGAATCTGCAGTCACCAAAAAAATAAATAAAAAAAATAGAGTAAAAGAAGAAGAAGAAGAAGAAGAAAAAAAAAAAGAAGAAACATGAAAATTATTATTATTATTATTTTTTTTTTTTTTTTCAAAATTAAAAATAATAATAAAAAAGTTTTCTTTTTTCAACTTGTGCAGCAGCAGAATACAAAATTAGCTTTTCGGTAATGTGCTTCTGGTAGCAGATAGGTCTAAGAAATGGGAATAAGACTAGTGAGAAAATCACTATGCATACATTATCACTTCCCAATATGGAAGCAACAATTAGTTTGAGCATTCGTATATGAACTGCGTCAACCACTCAAAGAATCATCTGTATATATAGCTAAATGAAAAGTACGATCGGATTTGTTTTAAATATATAAATTAACAAAGTCTTTCTTTGTCTATCAGCCATTTTGATCGACTGCGATTTGCTCATTACCTCAACAGCCTTCACATCTAAAAGAACCCGAAAATAAAAAATAATGGGATATGAAGAATACGTTTATGGTGATCCTGCTCTGTTAGTACAGGAGATCCCTATAGAAACTATCCAGGGAACACTGCCCTTACCTATTCAACAATTAAACGAATACATGAGCGAACAAGTACTTTTAGGAGCACTTTTTGGCGTGAGAGTTGTAGCAGCTGGCCTGACTTCATTTTGGTATTTTTCATATATTCGAAAACAAAATCGATGGAAAGTCGTATACTTTGTGAACATGACGTCTTTGATTCTTTTATTTGTTCAATCTACATTGTTTCTGGTCTCAATGTTTAGTCCGTTTTTTTATATTTCAACGACCTTTACTGGAAATTTTTCACAAGTAACTTCAACCGATGTGAACGTTACGGTAGCGGCAAGTTTAATACAAGCTTTGTTTGTTGCAACAATGGAGCTCAGTTTTGCAATTCAGATTTATGTTACCATGCAAGATATTAGATCTGGGTTTTACTTATATATCAGATGGGCTCTCACTGGTATTGCCGGAATTCTTGGGTTAGTAACTACTGGATTTTACTTTACTTATGCTTCGCAAACTATTAGTAGTGCTATTCACCCTAGAGCACCTAGACTTATTAACACCAAGTTTGGGGAGAAAATTCAGTCGATTTCTCAAATTGTGTTTACAGCATCGTGCATTCTTACAATGGTGTTTCTCGTATCCAAATTCGTCTACGCTATCCGCAAACGTCGTGTGCTTGGAAACAAGCAGTTTGGACAATATGAAATTCTGACCATCATGGGAGTACAATGCATGATAATTCCATCTGTGATTACTCTCGTGAGTTTTTGGACAGTTGAAATTGGCCATCTGTACGCTCTTGCAACTTGTCTGGTTGCTATTTCTCTCCCACTTAGTTCGATTTGGGCAGGTTCTCCCAATACTAAGCTTTCACGCGAGAGTTCAATGGATAAGTCTCAACACATTAAATTTAGTGAAGACGAGTCCTTTTTTTCGAAATCCAAAAGCAAGCTGTTAGAGAAGCTTGGCCGCACTTCGCAACGTGAAAGTGGCAAGTCATTTGCTACTGAGAGTGTGGTTGAAATATCATCTTACTATTCATCATCGCCGACTAACACTCGGTTTGATCCCGTTGATCAGCAAATTGCAGAAATCCCATCTGGTTTGCATTTTTCCAGTGTCAATAACTTTGATTTTGGAAAGCAAGAGCCTACACGGGTTGGTTTAAATGAAGTTCAAACTCCTGTGGTGTCTCCAAGCTATCCTAATAATAACTTTGAATCTGAAAAAAACAATAAACACGACTCAATAGTTTGACCATAAGCACGTTCTTTTTTTTTCTTTCTTTTATATATCTATCATAGTCATTATATTTTGTCATCATTATTTAAATTGTTTATAAATTTATTCATAATTACGAAAGGTCTTTTTTTTTTTTTTTTTTTTTTTTAAACATTTATTTTGATCATTAATATATATTTTAACAATTGTTATTATCATGTCTCTATTGTATTTGTCTTTTATTAATGTTGATTATAATAATGTGTGTACTGTAAAGATTTTTGTAGAAGCACATATTCCTGGAATTTTATAGATAAATATATGAGAGCCATGTTGTATAAACGTGGTTCCTGCTTTGAACATGATGCAGATACAGTTTGCATACTTGAAAATCTACATATACATTTACACCTACATTTACATTTACATTTACACCTACATCTAAACTTACATTCACATCTACATCCACATCTACACCTACATCTACACCTACATATCTTTATTTTAATCTTTATTTAAATTGGTATGAATTTTAATTCTATTTACTCAAAATTAAAACTTCAAAACAATGGTTTTATTTCTCTCGTTACTCAGTCAATCAGACCAAACAACTTTTGTATTCTCATGTAGATTCTATTATTATTATTCTATTATTTAATCATTAGACTATGTACCAAGTCTGAAAACCAAATATACAAGTCTGAAGTATCATGTCTGTTGTTCTACAAGTGAAAGAAATTTTTTTTTTATTCTTATTTATTATTCTTTCTGCTAAAACTGGTTTAGCTCGTTCTCTAGAAAGTTGGTGAGAGACTCTACTCAGGGTTCAGCTTCTGTCAAGTATCGTGGGGTTAAGAAGAAGAGTGATATAGGAAAAGAAGTATTACAAGGTGTATTACTATCATGATCATATAGATGTGCTTGCTAATCAGGGGAGACTGGGATTAGTAAACTTGTACACTGATGACGTGAATAAAGACATCGTTAATGTAGCAAAGTTTGCTAGCACTCATCTTGTTGTTGCTAAAATCGGGACTTGTGCAGCCGCAGTGTTGACGTCAGTATGCGCTATTGAACAACAAGACCGGACCCCGTCAGGCGTAAAAAGGCCCGAGTGGCGGGCAAGGTTCCGACTGTTGTCCGTTAAGAGTATTTTTTTAATTGAAAAAAAAAAAAAAATTTTTTTTCAAGCAAATTCTGACTGGTGCTTTAATAGTTATATATTTATATATATAACGGTTTTGAACAAGTTGCAATTGATTGCGATCTCGTTTGTGTGGTAAAATTTGGATTAGGGTTTGAGACACCTATCAGTAAATGGTATGTGAAAGGCTAAAAAGAACAGATAATGAATAAAAAGGCTTTGGTTATTGTTCCGGATTCCCACTTTACGGCGAGCGAGAACCAGGAAAGAGGTTACAAATAAATTAATAGATAAATCTCATGTGAATGCAAAGAACATACACATAGGAACCGGGTCGGGTCGGTTCGGATAGGGCTAAAGTAATGAAGATGCATTGATATGTGTTTGTCGGGTCTGGCGGGTAGTTAATCGAAATGTCACAAAAGAAGATCAGCGTCGTGTTCAAATTGGCTATGCTTGAATTTTTTTGTTTTTATTTTTATTTTTATTTTTTTTATTATTTATTCTTATGTGATGTTATTTTACTTATAGAATATACTACTATCATATAAACATCTATATCATCAAAATCGTCTTCATTATCATAATCGTAATCATTCTCATCTTCATATCCATCTTCATTTTTATTTTATACTGTGATAAATTCAACTAGATCAAATTGGGTTGGAGGGTATAAAAGGGAGAAAGACATAAACCTGTGCTAACTTACCGCCAAATAAACAGAAAAAAAAAAAAATACAGAAAATTAACAAATATAATAAAAACAAGGTATAAAACTTAACTCTGTTCGCTTCTTCTTCTTCTTTTCTTCTTCTTTCCTTCTTTTCTCTTTCCTTTCTCTGTTCTGTCCTTCTCTCATATCCATCTACAGCATATCGTCAAGCTCTCTACGCCTTTTCCAGCGCAAGCTTGTATCTTTAACATTTATACACCTTTAGAACACACCTTCTCTTTCATTGCTCCCTGTAGAGATCGCAATTGCTACCTCTTTCAAAAAAAAAAAAAAAAAGAAACCAACCAAAAACCAACATATAACCATGTCTTCCCATCACGAAAATACTGCTCAAAAGGCAATTGTGCCTCCTCCTCCTTCCGCAGCTGATATTGCTGCTGCCGCAGCTTCCGTTCCAGACGAACCCTTCCAAGCCAAGAACTTTCTCAATAGATTCAGACTCGATGGGAAAGTTGCAGTTGTAACAGGAGGTGCCAGAGGTCTGGGTTTTTCCATGGCTGAGGGTCTCTGTTCCGCAGGACTCAAAGGAGTTGCAATTCTTGATGTTCAAACAGATCTTGGTCTCGATGCCATTAAGAAGCTACACGATGCCTATGGTGTCCAAGCTCAATTCTACAAGGTGGATGTACGTGATGAAAACTCTGTTGCAGAGATTATGGATTCCATTGTACAAGTGCTGGGATCTATCGATATCTTGGTGAACTCTGCAGGTATTGCTGACCTTGTTCACGCTGAAGAATATCCTGCTGACAAGTTTAGACGTGTCATTGACATCAATCTTAACGGCTCTTTTGTCGTGGCTCAAGCCTGTGCCCGTCATATGATTACGCAAGGTAGAGGTGGCAGTATGATTTTCATTGCATCCATGTCCGGCTCGATTGTCAATTGGCCACAACCACAAAGTGCCTACAATGCCTCCAAGGCTGGTGTCAAGCATTTGATGAAATCGCTTTCTGCTGAGTGGGCAGTTCATGGAATCCGTTGTAACTCTATTTCTCCTGGTTACATGGATACTGCGCTTAACCGAGCTTACACAACGTTGTTTAACGAGTGGAAGCAGCGAACTCCTCTGGGCAGATTGGGTGATCCTGACGAGCTTACTGGTGCTGCTATTTGGCTAGCATCTGAGGCATCTGCCTACTGTACTGGTTCCGACATTATAATTGATGGTGGCTACACTACGTTGTAATGTAACTGATAAGATGACTGCGTAATTTGCCTAATTAATTCATACTATATATCTAAATATATATGAATATTTAAATAAATATATAATGACTAAAAAAAAAAAAAAGATACAAGACTAGTTGTTGGTGTTGGGGGGATGGGAAGCAAGTGCTACTCTTGTGACTGTGGATTATAGTACTATTTGGTGTTAGATGAGGAACGAGAGGGAATGAAAAGTAACTATAATCGAGTTTAAAGGTGATAATATTCATGCGCATTTCTATTTTATACTATTGGAGTAGAAGTAGTAGCAAGTAAACCAATTATTCATTTAGCAAGATTAAAGAAAAAAGCAAGTTTTTTTATGAATAAAAACAAGGTGAGGAATGGAATAAAAAAAGCCTTCTATACATGGAAGTGTTTGAAAAAAAAAAAAAAAAAAAAAAAAAAAATCATTATATATTATTTTGAACAACTTCAGGTTAAATAGTATTATAGTTTATAATAATTCATTCATCTAATATATTAATGTTGGAATGAATGAACATGATGATATTGAAGAGAAGATAGCGAGTCATCATGGTAGCATTTGGTTTGGAACATGGAAGTAAATAGAAAAACAAGCATAATAAAAATAAGATATAAAAGTATATATATATATTTATAATTCATATTGATTTATTTTGATTCATTTCGGATGTGATTCCAGACAGAGAAGCTTTACCTGCATTTTTGATTTACTTGGAACAATGCTGATGATAGTAAATGAGTTTTGAACGATTTAACTGTCAGGAATTTCAAGAATCATTTTGAAGTTTCAAATTGATTAGTTTTATCAATGATTCGTCTATTTACTTTGAAATACAAGCTCAAGGAATGTACAATCTTCTTCATAAGTCTTTTATATATTATGATTTCAATTCTTGAAAATTATTTTTAATTTTCGGATCACTTTCCTGACCAGGAATTATCAATCGTTATTATTATTATTATCATTATTAACTTTTTTCATCTTTTGTTATTTTCTCACTTGACTTTTAATCTTTTGTTTTAAATTTCCCCTTTTTTTTTTTTTCAATCACCTCAAATACACTGCTGCTTTTTTTGTTTCCCCTTTTTTTCTTAATTCAATTTTTTATTCATCTTGTTTATCAAGTTCAATGAGTAATGTGAAATTATATAAAAATTGGTTTTATTTTATTTTTTTTTTAAAAACATATATACATATATATATATATATATATACAATGAAAAGTAAAGAAGAAAAAAAAGGTGGGGTGTGGGGTTTTCTTGATAGGGACCAAAGAGCTTAGGCTCAAAAAGTACAAGGGTTCGGGGGAGGTCACGATCGTAGCATGGCGGGGTGTTTGATCATGTTTATATATATATATATATATATACAGAAAAGAACTCAAAAAAAAAAAAAAAAAAGTCCTCAAAAAAAAATACTTCAATTAGAAATATTACTTGGTACTAAAGTTGGGCAAAAGTCCCAAGATACATGTTTGATAATCAAGTTCCATGTACCATATCCTATATACCAAGTTTCATGTCAAAAGCAAAAGGTATTATATTTTATAGTATAAGTTGTAATTGTCTTTGATATATTTACAATTCTTTTATTTCATCATTCAACTCTCTTCTTTTTCTTTTTTTTTTTTTTTTTTTTTTTTTTTAACCTTTTTGATACAATTTCACATTTTCAATCAGTTTTGAACCTGAATGTTGTTGATCTGCCAAACTTTTGTTGTTGCTGATATAAAATCCCAATAAACCGTAAAATCAGATAAATTATGATTATTGGTATTAAATGGTCAACGTTTAAACAACCTCGGCTTTTAAACTGTACCATTTGCATTAAAAATCAATCATTATAAATATATACATTTGTTTTATTTCATTCTATGGTTTCCATATAGATATGGGGACAACAAACAGGTTTTCTGTCTAATGGTTCTCATTTTCTCTTCATCATTTTTATACAATTCTCCAACAACGCATTGCAAGGAAAAACAAAACTTTCTACCATAAGTTGATTTCGGCTGTTTGTACATTCTAGCTCCTGATATCAAATAGTCATACCAATAATGATAAGTATATCATGACATGTTAATATACGATATTAGATGAAATCCAAAATAATAATAAAGTTTACATCTATGACAATATAGTGCTTTACTAATACGTCTTATAAATCAAAACTCAACTCCCCTCTTCCTCCTTGTTCTCCAAAACCATATATAAACTACTGCAATCACAGCAACCATCATTTGGTAAACCACCTTATACAACATTTCATCATCATTTAAAACTGGCCTATAATCAGCTGCAAAAAAATATTTAAAAAAATAAAAACAACCAACACATTATACAAACAATTGCAGAGTCATGCCGACCAATCCAGATTCCAATCTCAATCTTTTTAAGCCAATCAAGGTTGGTAGACTGTCTCTTCAAAATAGAGTCGTTCTAGCCCCTTTAACCAGGTCAAGAGCTCCTAAACATCTGGTTACTCCTCTTCAAGTCACCTATTACGAGCAGCGCGCAAGTAGACCTGGAACGTTGCTCATCACTGAAGCCACATTCATTTCGGAAGCAGCATCAGGCTATCCTACTTCGCCTGGTATTTATCGACCAGAACACATTGAAGCATGGCGCCCTGTATTCAAGGCTATTCACGATAAAGGATCCTTTGTGTTTGTCCAATTGTGGGCCTTGGGCAGAGCTGCTCTAAAGAAAGATCTTGACCGACGTGGTCTCCCTTTGGTATCGGCCTCATCTGTTCCTGAGTTTGTCAACAACCCATCGGGGCCGATTCCTCATGCGCTAACTCGTGAAGAAATCAAGCAGTACGTGAGAGATTACGCGAATGCCGCTAAAAACGCCATTGAGGCTGGTGCAGACGGTGTTGAAATTCACTCAGCAAACGGTTATCTACTAGACCAGTTTCTGCATGAAAACACGAACCAGAGAACCGACGAGTATGGCGGATCAGTTGAAAACAGAGCCAGATTCGTACTGGAAGTGGTTGATGCAGCGTCCGAGGCCATTGGTGCGGACCGTGTAGCAATTCGACTTTCGCCTTGGGGTGTGTTTGGTTCAATGGATCCAGGTGTGTCGCCTATCCCGCAGTTTTCGTATGTGATTACAGAGCTACAGAAACGGGCCAATGCCGGCCATGAACTGGCTTACTTGCACTTGGTTGACGTGCGTTGGTCTTTCAAGACCAACGTTTACGACGATGTAAAATTAGAGGGAAACAATGATTTTGCAAGATTGATCTGGAAAGGTGTCTTGATTCGAGCAAGTGGATATGTCTACAAGTCTGCAGTAGAGGAAACCCAGAAGGATGACAAGCTGCTGATTGGCATGGGCCGATTATTTATTTCAAACCCTGATCTTATTGATCGATGGGAACAAGGTATTGAACTCAATGCATATAATAGAGCTACTTTTTATACCAAAGGTGCGGCTGGTTTTACTGATTATCCGTTTATAACTGAAGGTTCACAAAAAGATCCTTTAAGAAATATTAAAAAACTCAGTAACTTGTAGTACTCATACAATATATATATATAAATTTATTTAAGCATTTTTTTTTTTTAAAAAAAAAGAGCTTAGAATTTGATTAATCAATATTAGAGTAAACTTAACTTTTAAAACAGAATAAAAATTAAATAATAATAATAATAAAAAAAAAAAAAAAGAATTCTATATGAATCAAATCAACTATCAAAGGTTGAATAAAAAAATAATTTAAAAATAAAAATTAAACCAAATGAATTAATAATTCAAATCATCATTGTTATTAGACTACATGTTTTTATTACACAAATTAAAAAAAAAAAAATACGCTCATAGATTAAATAGAAATTATGATTCTTTTTTCTCTTTAGATAATTTTTAAATATTCCAGTTAATAAATATTAGCTATAAAATTATTATTTTATTTTACTTTTATTTTTATTTTTATTTTATTTTATTTTATTTTATTTTTATTTTTATTTTATTTTTATTTTTTTTTTTTTCAAGTAATGAAAGAAGAATCAATAATTAAAAAAATATGAAATGTTATTAGATTCTGAGAAATAACTATCTTTAAACTTTTATTTTCATTATTTTCATTATTTTCATTATTTTCATTATATTCATTATATTTATTTTTTATTTTTATTATCGTTATTATTTTATTTTAAACAATAAAATAAAAATTAAAGTATAAACATAAACTTTCACATAATCAGAAAGACCCTTTTGGGACCTCAATTACAAATCACAAATATTACAATATCCCTCCCAGCCAATTATAAACATTCTCACCATTTGTAACAACGTCACAAACTTAACTTTACAATCAACGTTAATAACATCATTTCACAAGCATTTCTGTAAAGACTGTGATTTCGGGCTTTGCATTGTTTCTTTCTTCAACTTCTTCTTTTCAATCTCCTATTTATGGTGTTTTATCCAAAACCATACTTAAAGCACACCATCAATTTGTCAGCGCGAGATTATAAACAAGAAACAAGGCTATAACATGAACTTAGCATAAATACCATCCAATTCCTGCCTTTAAACATATTTTTCCATCATCAAATCCTCTAGTTCTTTAAGAAATATATATATATATAGTCACAGAATACTCTCATCTCATTCTTCTAAAAGAACTCCTATTCTACCTGAAATCAAAAGAACAAAGCAAAATAAAAAATTACCGTTACAATGTCTCACGCAGCTTCTACTAGCAGACTGTATGCCCCTATTAAGGTGGGTGATATGGAACTCAAGCAACGTATTGCACTTCCTCCTCTCACACGTATGAGAGCCCCGAACCACGTTGTCACCGACCTTCAACCACAATACTACGGCCAACGTGCACACGCCCCTGGCACTCTGTTGATTTCTGAAGCCACTTTCATCTCAGCTGCTGCCGGTGGATACCCAAGCGCTCCAGGAATCTGGAATAAAGAGCAAACTCAGGCTTGGTCAAAGGTAATAAAGGCCGTTCATGATAAAAAGTCCTTTTTCTTTGTACAACTATGGGCTCTTGGACGCTCGGCTTTCAAATCAGACTTGGACTCCAACGGGCTCCCTTACGTCTCGGCCTCAGATGTCCCTGAATCAGTAAACAATCCAGATAGCCCCAAGCCTAGACCTTTAACCAAGGACGAGATCAAACAATACGTCAAGGACTACGTGAACGCCGCCAAAAATGCTATTGAGGCTGGTGCAGACGGTGTCGAGATCCACTCAGCAAACGGTTACTTGCTTGATCAATTCCTTCACGAAAACACCAATCATAGAACCGATGAATACGGTGGGTCTATTGAGAACCGAGCAAGATTCCTGTTTGAAGTTGTCGACGCTTTGATTGAGACTGTTGGTGCCAATCGTTTGGCCGTTAGAATCTCCCCTTGGGGAACCTTAGGTGAACTTGAACTAGGTGTTTCGCCTTTACCACAGTTCTCTTATGTCGTCGCAGAGCTCGAAAAGCGTGCCTTGGCCGGAAATGGAATTGCTTATTTGTCTTTGGTAGAGCCCCGATTTGTATTCCAAAAGGACTTTACAACTGCTGAGGCAAGTGGAGATAATACCTTTGTACGTACTATTTTCACAGGTGTTATTGTCAAGGCCAGTGGCTACGAAAAGAAATCTGCTGAAAAAGAAGCTGATGAAGACGATAAAGTTGTAGTTGCAGTTGGTCGTCACTTTATTGCTAACCCAGATCTTGTTGGTAGATGGAAATATGATTTGGAGTTGAATCCTTACAATAGACATACATTCTACACTTCTGGTCCTGAAGGATATATTGATTATCCTTTCTCTGAGGAATTGAAAAAGCTGGAAAATTAGAAATATATAGATATATTGTGTGTAAAATCACTTTTTAAATTTATTTATAAATTTATATGCAATATTATTATTATTATTATTATTATTATATCTTTGAACTGAGACTGTTTTAAAAATAATAAATGATAAGAAATGCAAAAAAAAAAAAATTAGTATGTTAAAGCTCGGATTATTGTTAAATAAAGTAAACTATATATAAATGTTTATTTTTCACCTTATATTAATACTGATTAAATCAATTTTATTTTGATTTAAACATTAATATGATCTGTATAGGTTTGTTTATCAAGTCAATGATTATTATTTTTTTTTTTTTTTTTTTTTTTTTTTTTTTTTGTATTTCAAGACCAGTGTCTAAATAAAATACTTCAACTCTCAACTATTTAACATGGTAGTTGAGAATATAAGTGTAGATATCTAAGCATAAAACAGAGTCAACATTACATATTTTATCAATAAATATTGTTTATATGAAAGGCTACTTTTATTTCATTACAGGATATTTATTATTGATAGTTATTTGGAATATGTAGTAGTCTGAGTAAAAGTTGTTCGAAAAGTCCATGAAAAATAAAAAATAATATATATATATATATATATATATATTTGACAAACATTGGTTTTTTTTTTTTTACAAAGATTTGCCATAAAGTGTTTTATAGAGGCTCAATATTTACTCTAGTTTCCAGATTCAGATGCTCCAGAATCTCAAATAAATCAGAACAAATCAAAAATTCAGATTTTTTACTAAAAAATAAAATTAAACAATACATTAAAAAAAAAAATTATTCTGTCAAAATGAGATTCATTAAGCAAATGGTTATATTTTAGAACAGCTTCTACGCAAAAAAAATAAAAATAAAAATAAAAATAAAAATAAAAATAAAAATAAAAATAAAAATAAAAATAAAAATAAAAATAAAAAAAAAAAAAAAATAAAAATAAAAATAAAAATAAAAATAAAAATAAAAAAAAAAATAAAAATAAAAATAAAAATAAAAATAAAAATAAAAATAAAAATAAAAATAAAAATAAAAATAAAAATAAAAATAAAAATAAAAATAAAAATAAAAATAAAAATAAAAATAAAAATAAAAATAAAAATAAAAATAAAAATAAAAATAAAAATAAAAATAAAAATAAAAATAAAAATAAAAATAAAATAAAAATAAAAATAAAAATAAAAATAAAAATAAAAATAAAAATAAAAATAAAAATAAAAATAAAAATAAAAATAAAAATAAAAATAAAAATAAAAATAAAAATAAAAATAAAAATAAAAATAAAAATAAAAATAAAAATAAAAATAAAAATAAAAATAAAAATAAAAATAAAAATAAAAATAAAAATAAAAATAAAAATAAAAATAAAAATAAAAATAAAAATAAAAATAAAAATAAAAATAAAAATAAATAAATAAATATCATCGTAGACATAATCATGAAAGAAACATTGAAAACTATCACAAATTCACACGAAAATTTGTCAATGCACTAATTTCAACAGTTGAAGCTGATCGTGTTGTATTTTGATGTTTTGCCTTGGAGATCCATTGACAATTTTGATCTTAGTGTTTCGCAACTGCTGCAATTCTCATTTATAAATCATTTAATCACAGAAATGTGTTCTTGTAAGTTAAGAAATGTTATATCCCATTCTTACTGATCCTCGATTAGCACTGAATTTAAATTTCATTTATATTGACTGATTGGTATCTCAAATATGACTTTGTTAGACTTGATATATCATCAACTCTAGCAGTTTCAAAAAGGATATAGTTGAATTAAAAGCTGATACGAAAGATAGAATATTGATACACATTCATTTCATTGCCAACCTTGGTATTGTCGGTAGATCGAACAACCACCTTGAAATAAATATTTAAAGAATATAATGTCATTTTTTTTTATCAAGAAAGAGCTGAAAAAAAAGAAGGTTCAATTAATAAAAGTATATAAAACTATTTATATACAAAATTTACTTGATAAGATTCAGCAACAGGTTCGAACATACTTTATATCGTCTCTTTTTTTCTCTCTCTCTTTTCATTATATTTCTTATATACCAGTTTTTATTCATTTTTTCTAGATTATGGATTTAGTAGCTTATGACTTAAATTTTATATTTTAATATATGGGCTTTAATCTAAAGCTCTTGTAATGCCACGAATTGGCTATTTGTTTGGCTCAATGCCGAACCAAAACTCTTTTGCCAGCCTGCCTCGATTGCCCTTTATGCCTTTTTCTTATTTGGGTTCATGAAATATTGAACGAGTTTTCTCCCATCTTGCTTTTCTTCTATCTTTTCCTTATTCAATTTGATTTTTTTTTTCTTCTTTCTATCTTCTTACTTTTGTTGTTTGCACTTTGTTTCCACTTTTATTCATATTCCGGTCCAATCTGTATTGTTTTTGCATCCATTGCTTCAATTTCTTGTGGTGTGTGTGTTCTTTCACTTTCCCATTCAGCAAGTCCCAATTCGTATAATCATTTATTTATTTATAGCTGCACAGATCATCCCCTTTCCTCCTCTTCCTCTTCCTCCTTCTTCTCTTTCGCTCTCGATTCCCAACTCACAGCTTACCACATTGTACATTTTGACATAAAGTAACCGACAAAATGAAAAAGTTTTTCATGAAAAAGCAAAAGGATATGACGCCGGAGGAACAAAAGTCTTCGTTAATGATGGCTGGCGTCCCTACTGCGTCCAATTCTTCTCGACCCTCCAAGTTCAGTCAGTACTCAGACTACGCCCAACAGATGGCAAACTCGAGAGGTAATAATGTCCCGGGGCCCAACTCCAACCCCTATGCCAGCCTACCTGCAGCTAATAATTCCAACCCATATACTCAGCAGCCTCCATCCAACTCCAATCCGTACGCAAACACTCCTTCGCAATCCTCAAACCCCTACGCACAACAGCCAGGTAATAACTCTAACCCTTATGCCCAACCATCTCCTTCTGCTTCCTCTTCTTCTTACGTGCAGAACAATCGCATAGCTCCCCCTGATTCCCACAGGGGCTCTCCAGCACCTACTTATCGCTCAACTGACGACGGCTATAGCGCTCAAAATAGTTCTCCTTATGCCACCGCACATTCAGACTACGACAAAAGGTATAATGGATTGAAACCTCAGCAATCAGTCGACACGTTGCAACAAAAGAACGAGCTGTTTGGAAATGCTCCCCAGAAACAAGCCAACTTGAATCTCCCTAATCGTGCTGCTCTTTTTGGTGCTGCAACCGGTGATGCTGCTGGTGGTTCTGGAGCAGGTCAAGCTTTGCCACCGACTACTGAGGACGATGAGCTCATGATGACCCATGAGGAGCTGGAAAAAGTGCAACAGCCTTCTGCAAATAGATACACTCAAAACAGATACACCTCTGGTAGCGCTGGTGGTAGCGGCGCTGATTCCGGCCCCAGCACCGGTGGTATATATGGATCCGATGAGGAAGTTGACTCAGAGGAGGAAGATGTTGAAAGAATTCGACAACAAGTTCGTTATATCAAGAAAGACACTGTTAATGAAACTAGAAATGCGCTACAAGCTGCAGCAAGAGCTGAGGAAAGTGGTCGTAATGCGCTTGGTATGCTGGGTGCTCAAGGTGAACGAATTGCTAACACCGAGCGTACACTTGCATTGGCTGAAACACAGAATAAAATAGCATCTGAGAAGGCACGCGAGCTGAAAACGCTGAACCGATCTATGTTTGCAGTACACGTGAAGAACCCCTTTACAGCGAATCGTAAGCTTCTAGAGAAAGAAGATCGAATTAAAACTGAACGCCAGATGGAACAGCTCAACTCTGAGCAAAGACGTAAGATGGCTTACGATTCACAACAGCGAGTTTCAAATTCTTTGCTATCGCACACTGAGACTGCACAAAAGTATGCTAGCCAAAGATATCAGTCAGAACGGTCCAAGTACACAGTTGGTGACGGTGATTCAGAAGACGAAGATATGGAAAACGAAATCGATCGTAATCTAGATGAACTGTCTTTGGCAGCTAAACGTCTAAACAAATTGGCATTGTCTGCTAATGAGGAAATCAATGTTCAAAACGACAGATTGAGGGAGATCTCAGAACAGACAGACAGATTAGATGTGGGCGTACATTTAAATACCAACAGATTAAGGGATATTCGCTAATTCTAGTTTAAAACAATTATTATTATCATTATTTTTTTATTTTTTTTTTCTATTTTATCTCTTTTTTTTTTTTTTTTTTTTCACGTTTGTTTGTTAATACTTGCAATTCTAGTCTTATCACCGAATAATTATGAAATGGGAATTTTGATCTATGACAACTTTTCAGTTATTTCATTTCATGTTTGTTCTTTATTCAATCAAATGAAAATATTATAATTAATCAAATAAAAATCAATGTAAAATGCTTTTTTTTTTTTTATTTTTATTTTTATTTTTTGATAAAAATGGTTTATTGTCGCTAAATATTATACTGAAATAATTTAATTTATTAGATTACAATTTTATAAAACCTTTTGTAATATTATTGGTAGTAGTATTATTATTATATATCCAAAATACTTAATAACGAGTTATAAATTTCCAGTAACAATATTACAATGAAACTGATACCTTGACAGATCCAGAGCCTCCAACTGGTACTTCAACTTCTTCACCTTGTAACTCGGCCAATCTGATGGTGCCTTCACCCAAATCCTCTGAACGACCCAAAGCCTTGTGTTCTTTAACTTTAAATACAAGTGATGCCTCACCAGAACTGGCTTTGAACGAAAAAGATTCATCGAAATTGAATTGATTACCAGAGCCAGATTTGACAGCCTTAGTCTTGTGAATTTCTTTCTCCTTACGCCCACTGACTACATATGCCTTGATTTGGATGTTCTTCACATCACTAAATCCCTGTGCTGAGTGGATACTGATCTGCCCATTAACTGGTGCTCCAGCATCGGTCATACGAGTGCTAGAACTGTGCAAAGATGGTGATCTGTTCAAGCTGCTTGGTGGTTCCAAATAATTTCCACTATTAACCTCTTCAGATTCAAATTGCTTTGACGATGGACGACGGAATGTATTTTTCAACTTGGAAATACCACCACCAACACCACCAGCAACACCGCCCACAGCATGGCCCATGCCTCCAGCTACAGCACCAACACCACCAGTAACACCGCCGGCAACAGCACCAACACCGGAGGTAGCAAAATTAGCTGCTCCGCCGGCAAAATTAGATGCTCCACCAGCAACATTGCCTGCTACACCTCCAGCAGCACCAAGCGCTGATCCAACGAGCTTGCCTGGAATAGCTGCTCCATTCGAAAATGTAGCTCCAATTCCTGAAGAGTCTACTCTTCTGCTAACATAAGAGGGTTTGAACAGTAATTTAACCGTAATGGTACCTGACTCACCCTTAAGTGGTAGTGTCAGAGTTACAGGTGTCAACGGTTCTAACTGAGCAAGATCGATTTGTACTTCACCCAAAAAGTCGTCGTCACCAGGACCAATATCCCAATCCCAAACTTTCAGAACAAAATTGTCCTTAGTTCTAGAAAGAATTTCCGTACTAAACTTTGCATTCCAAACAGGATTAAGTGTTTTCTTAACCTTCTCTGTTTTGAAAACCTTTTCTCCGTTCAACATTATAACAGTATAAGGATCTGAGTATCCAGATCGATCAGCTGCAGGAACGTTATCTGCTTTAACAATTTCTCCTTGAAGCTCTCCCATATTACCGACACTTTCAGAAGGATCAAGTTGCATCAGCAAAGGAAAGTATCTAGCACGAAGATTTATAGTAGCTGCAAATTTATCGCCTTTTTTGAGTTGAATTTGATGCTTTTCATAATAGGCTCTTCTGAGAATACTGAGTGTGCTGATCTTAACTTCGGCAAGAATATCGTCCTTTTTGACTTTCTTGGCCTTACTAGTAAGCTGAATGGTCAATTGAGACCAGTTTAGTTCTCTAATAATAAATTCAGCAGTGTCCCCTAATGTGTGTACACCAGCCGAAAGTTTGGGTGTAACAAAGCTAGGAAAGTAAGAATCATCTACCAAAAATCTCAAATAAGTGTCCTTATAGTTAATTTTTCCTTCCAAAATTGTCAATGCCAAAATACCACTATCAACCTTTGTAAGCTCATCAAGAGGGATATCCTTAGCAGCAGGCTCATCCAATTCGCTGGAACCTTCTCCCAGAGTAGCATCATCAGAGGATTCTGTTTCAGTTTTCTTTTCCTCTTTGTCTTTAACATCGCCCTTAGCAGCAGCTTCTTCGGCAGCTTTAACTTTGGCCTCGGCCTCCTTACGAAGCTCTTCAGCCTCGTCAGGGCTCAAAACATTAACATCGGGGAAGAAACTAATAGTGTAAACTAAACTACCCTTCGGCGACTTCTTCTTTAGCTGAAATTGATGGGTTCTAGGTTTTGGATCGACATATTCCAAATATTCACCCTTTTCATTTGATTTGATAAAGTCACTAGTGTTGATTTCAAACAAACCCAAACTTCTATCATTTCTTGACTCAGCGTCCATAGCTTCAACAACCATTCTCTGACTAGGACTTTGAATAGGAATATAGAGAATTTCATCCCAACTAGGTGACATTGTGTTAGGAACAGCCATGGTTCTTGCTCGTTGAAATCCATTCATAAAGACTCGAATATATGGATCTACTTTACCAAGCTTATCAACGTTTCTCAAGTCTTCACCTGTCTTCATACAATGGATTCTAATGGCTCCGATAGGTTCAACGTAACTTCTACCAATAGCCGCACCTTTCAGTTCAACTGGATGCCAAGAGGCAGATAAACGAACGCGCCCTTTAGTATTCAAGCTAAACCAGTCATTACCCTTTTTAATTTCATTGAGAATTGTATCAAGTTTTCCCTGATAAATACCTAATACCGGATCAGTGGCAAGATCTCTAGAATCCTTAACTCTGATTCCAATCTTACATCTTCTGCGATCTGTAACAAGAAATTCATGATGCTCATCCCAAACTGCATTATTTTTACGTTTGATATGCTTTGTCTGAAGAAGTAGCTCACCGTTATACAAAAGATCGGCATATGGTGTATATTGTCCAACCATTGACTGGGAAGTATCCAAATCCTTAACCTGGTGAATAGTAATATTAACAATACCATTGTTAGATTCAGGTGGAGGCTCAACAGTACCGTCTTCAAGTTTCTTTTCTTCAAGAGCAGGGAACCAGCTAACTGAGCAGTTAAGAGAACCACGAGACTTGTTACCATCCAAAACTTCCAAAGTCAGATTTTCTTGAGTGGGAGTATCCGCCAATGTTTCCAAGGGGAAATTGGCAGTACCTAGATATTTATCTTTTCTATAGTCGTTAAAATCATAAAGGGATAATGTAAGAGCTTCGGACAGGTTGTGAACAATAAGGTATTTAGTTTCGTTCCATCGAGGATTCTTTGTATTTCTCTGGGTTTTAGAACGAGCCATTTCTTTACGACCGTTCAAAGAAAATGCGACATACGGGTCAATTCCATCACCTCCTTTAAGAGCATTACCAGCAAAAAGGCTAACAGCCAAAACCCCGGCAGGAGCATCACCCATACCTCCAGCAAGGAGTTCTTGAATGTTAACCTGATAAGAGTTAGGAGCATACATCATTGGACCAAGAATAGAATCTGCCATACTAGAGACAAATCCTTGAAGACCAGGAAGAGAATTTACATCAAAACCGATTTGTTTACCACCAATTGGCTTCATAACATAATCAAATTGAGGTGGAGTAATGAAATGAGCATCGACAGTTTTGATATGGGGATAAGAAGTGACGAGTTTCAATCTAATTCGCATCAGCCCAGTAAATGCCATATCTTGAACAACAATAGGAATGCTCAAACCAAATTTTCCAATTCGAAGTTGAATGTTTGGATTCACAAGAGTTTTCAATTGCTTGAAGGTTTTATCAACAGTATCATGAGGAGTGAATGAATATTTCCAATCCATAACAACAATATCTTCTTCAGTTTTAGGAAAAGTTCGAACATGTTCCACTCTAAAGGGCTTAGTACCAAGTGTAAATGTATCTAAAGCAATGTAATCAAGAAATCCTGGCGTAGAGTCTGCTAATAATTTGTTGACCTGGACTACAACCTGGTCAGCAATGGTAGGCTCGTTGAGAACCCAGAATTTGTTCATAACAAGATTGAACCAGTCCATTGACTCATAATCGGTTTCCATCTTTCTCATAGTAGCTTCTCTGGCTATTCTATCTCTAACTGAACGACGTAGTTTTCGTACACTCAACCGAAACATTGTACCAGTGAAAATGAGAATCATAAATACCCATGGAAGTCCACCACCCAAACGAGCAATTAGCCAAGATAAAAATGAAGTTATTGTAATAAACGCTGTATTGTGGTACCAATCGCCATAAAATTTGTCAGGTAAAAAAGCATCTAGTAGTGTAGAGTGGTCTAGCAGATCCTCGCTGAAATCATCTGTTTTCAGCTCATCATCATCATTATAGCCCGATACTTGCCGCCAACCAATAGCACTTGGTTGATAGGCTCTTTTGAAAGGTTTTGCTTTTTGTGCCTGTTTAACGACATCTTGAGATACAGATTCCGATGCTGGTTCCTAATAATCAGTTAGCATATCATTTCAAATTATAGCAGCAATATCTTTTTTTTTGGTATCTACTGAAACATACTTTTACCGGCGAATCTTTTTTGACTTGTTTTTTGTCCTTTTCTGCTTCTTTTGAAGGTACAGGAGATTGTTTCTTTGCCTCCTATAAGTTATGTTAGCAAAAAAATCAAAATTGGATACATGTCAATTAACCACTTACATCTATAGCAACACCAGCATTGAGAGCTTCTTCATTAGCCAAGCCAGCAACAGGTAGAGCAGTACCAGCAGCAACAGCACGAGCACCAGCAGGAGTAGATAATGAAGTGACACCAGCAGCAGGAGCAGCTCTTTCCTGATACTTATTCAGGACTTGCTTAGGCTGGTCACCAACTTGAGGTGGGGGTGTAATGTACTCAGACTCCTGACCAACAGGAGGATTTACAGGGATTTGTTCAGACATTGAGCAGAACGCAGTGTAGAAGGATTAGCGAAACTGCGCGTGCTGTAAACTGATGAAATGAAGAATGTATCAATGGCGAAAGGGAAGAAAGGGAAGAAAGGAAGGAAAATAGAAAGAAAGGAGAGGAGAGTACCTAATAATAATACAGAGAGACAATAGTAAAATTAATTGTACCAATGTTGCATGTCATTAACTTCAAGCTTCTACGCCTACCAACGCCCAAGCCTGAAATCGCACTTGTCCATGCTGAGACGTTAAAAACTGCCATTAGATCACTAAGCCAATTGCAGTTCAGCTAACGACATATATTAGAGCCCAACGGCATCATCATAGTGCACCTTGGAATCATGAAATATATCTTGGTGTATATATGAGTGGTGCGTACACAGTGTGAAAAAAACTAGTTGGAACACAGCAATTTCTCCAAGGCGTCTACGGAGTATGTCATCACTACTCAAGATTACCAGTTCCAGGTCCAGCCCCAGCCCCAGCCCCAGCCAAAACATTCTTGTGTTACTACGTTAGTGGATCCATTGACTTTTTGGTAAAACCCGCCTTTATGTTCTATCTCGTAATGGATAATACATGAGAGGTTACGTAACTTGAAAATTACTTGCTAGGTAAGTACCTGCTAATCATTATCCATTCTATTAGCTAATAGTTATATAATGACTGACACATTAAAATCTCTTTTAAAACTTCGGAGATATCCTTTTTTTGCCGATATATCTATAACGTTATATATAAATATATATATGGAGTCCGTTTGATTGACACCATTTGCATCTATATTGTCTAATTGACTTTTTGCTATTTGTATATATATATATATATATATATATATATATAAAGGTGTGTCTCTTTTTTTTTCTTGCTTTCTCCCTTTCTACTACATCTTACGCTTAATTCACCTTTCCACTATTTTTGTTTTTATTTTATTTTTGGATAATCATAATGGTTCTTAAAGTCGGCGGTAAGTTGATGGAAAGATAACTTACTTCATCAGCAAACTATTTGTAACATTATATGTTAACACCAATCAACCAGACACTTTCCCCGAAAACGTTTCTTTTACCTACGTTCCTTATACGCCAGAAAACTCGGATGTTGTAGGTAGGTATTCATCATTGGTCTTGTTCAATTCATGCTTTGTTATTATATATATCTATATATTAACAGATTTTTATTTTTGTTCCAACGGTAGCTTGCGGTATTCCCATCTCTTACAATACATCCAAAGAGTTCCCTAATAAAAAGGTTGTGATCGTTTCTGTCCCTGGTGCCTTTACTCCCACTTGCACTGCTAATCACATTCCTCCTTTCATTAAAAAGGTGTCTGAGATCAAAAACAAAGGTGTTGATGATATCATTGTTCTCTCCGCTAATGATGCTTTTGTTCAATCTGCATGGGGTAAAGCCCTTGGTGGTGCTGATAAATTGATCTTTGCTTCTGATGGTAACGCTGAGTTTTCCGAGGCTGCTGGACTCTCAGTTGATCTCACAGACAGAGGTTTAGGTAAACGCTCAGCTAGATATGCTATCATTGTAGATCATGGAAAAGTTTCCTATGTCGAACAAGAGCCTGGTAGAGAAGTTACAGTCTCGGGTGTTGACGCTATTTTGGCTCATTTATAAATAATAATAATAACACTACTAATAAAAGTAAAAATTTTGCCAATAGATTTGTGATATATTTCATTCTTAACTGTATGATTTTCAATTGCTAGATGTATTGTAGAAGACTTTTTTTTTCTTCCTTCCTCTGTTTTACTAGAACCACCGTATAGTATGAATTGCTATAATTACTATTATTGGTATTAATCTAACTTCACACCAAAGCATCCAGTCCTTGAAATACCAAAGTGGATGAATGTCCTGGCTCTGCATCAGAGTAGTATTAGAAAAAAACTTTTTAAATATTTCGTTGGTCATATCTATAAGCTACCCCTGTAGCAGATTATATATACCTTGATACCAAGGTTTCTGGTAGTGAATATTACGTCTACTGCCAGTGATTGGCTATCGTGATTGTAAAGTACAAACCCTGAGCATCACAAAACAAATGTCATAGATCCATCCCTGTGAGGAAGATGGAAACTTTTAAATGAAAAATTCACTGAACTTCTTCTTTTCTCTTTTTCTTCATTCTTTGAAATCATCTAATTTCTAGTTCAACTGCTTGATAAAAGGTAACATTAACAATTCGGCTAAAATGCTTGATATGCTAAATTCTGTGAAAACAGATACTTATTTCACACCCAGAACTTATGGAATTGAGGGTCTGACAGTCAATGGTTTTGACGTTGATTCAATTTTCGTTGCAGGTTCAAATGTCACAAGCGCTGAAGACTTGCCTACTAAGACCATTGAATTGCTTCGTTTCCATATTCGAAGATCTCTTCTTTCAGCTGTTTTTCTTGCTATTGGTTTGAAAAAGTATGGGGTTAAATACGAAGCTGATGTTACTCCTCTTAACGCTACTACTCTTACTGTTAGTGAGATTAAAGAGCCTTCAGAAATGGAATCTATTGTTCCAAATCCTGATGTTACACCTTGGTACATTAACGCTGTTCCAAGTAATCTTTTAATTTTTCTTATCCAGGCCTATGTTTTTATTAAATCTGTAATGGGTGTTGTCACTGGTTTCTTTGACAAGATTGGAATTAAACTTCCCTTAACTGTTCCTTTTGTTCAATCAAAGCCTAAAGATCGCACCTCATTTTTTTCCGGTTCGTCTTTGGCTAAAAATGTTACAGTTGTCTTAGATTCACGCCCTTATATTGCTGCACCTCCACCTTTGTTGCCCGAGGATGTAGCACCTGCTATTTCGGAAACGATGCAAGCTGAAGTAGTCGATGTTAAGTCTAAAATTGCCATGTTCAACAAGAATAAGAATGCTCATGAAGTTGCCGAGTATAAGAAATTACTTGTGGAATCAACTGAAATTATTTACTACTCTGGCGCTGCTCAATTAGAACGTCTTAATATCTACGACAGACTAGGAATGATGAGTATGAACCCAGAATTGTTAGCTAAGGCGGTCAAGAAAAAATTCGAAGTTACAAGTATTGGCTCCAGTGCATCTATTCCTGATATCTCTTTTATTTTCCCTGGCATTAAAAAACAAGTGAACCTTTTCAGCGGTGTAATTACAAGTGTAGATCTGGACGATAACTCCCTAGGAGTTAAACCTATGAATTCTAGATCTCAGTCCTCATCTAAGCCTATGGAAGTTGTGCTACTTAATGAGAGAAATGGAAAGCAATTCATCACTACAGTTTTCCGAAAAGTTGTTTCAATGATTGATCAAGGCTTGATTAAGCCTGATGAATTGGAGTCTACTCTGAACACCATTTATGAGGAATCTTACATTGCACCAGGTAGTCAATTGGTCATTACATCTGGTCTCACGGGTTTATACAAAGGTCTTCCTCCCTTTTTGATTAAAGGCGCATATTTATAGTAAGTAATTTGAACGATAAAAAATCAGGTTGATGTTTTAACTAACTTTTGCAAAACAGTGTTGAGAATGGAAACATTGACTCTGTCAAATCCAATGCGTTCATTAATGGTTTGAATAAATACGCCAAAGAAAAGAGCACGGAAAATAATTAATTATGGAAACTATTTTCAATGGTTGAATACTCCATATTGATATAAAGAATTTTCCTTGGTGAAGGCTGTTACTTTTATGTAAATATCATGATTGGAATAAATGTTATGATTGGCAGTTAGTTATTTAGTTAGTTATATTCAACAAAAGTATATTTTTTTTTCTTTATTTTGCTTATGGTTTTCTAAGATTTTTTTAATAATAGCAAGTAAATATTTTTTGTATTTTTATGATTAAATAGTTATGAACAACTGACAATAAGCATAAAAACATCATCAATTTTGTAAAATTGTAACCACAACAATACCATAGTGTAAGCTCATCTGAACCGAGATAATTGAACAAACAAACAAACAATACATAAACGGTTGCTATGAATACTTTTTAGTTTAGTTCTTGTTTCTTTCTCTCCTAATGATTGTTTTTTAAAATTTCAATTACTATTATATTTTTTGTTTGTTTGTTTGATAGAAAGTAGACTTGGTTCATACAAGTGTAAGTCTCCTTAATAATTTACAAAAATATTAAAGCCTTGGAAAAAAAAAAAAAAATAAAAAAAATAAATAATAATAATAATAACAATAATAATAATAACCACAACGAAATTTTGAAATGGAGATTGAAACTGTACCGCAAGCATTACATTGCCAGTAAGTTGAAGAGTGGCTAGAATATAATACTGTTTTGAATGAGCTAACATTGGAATGAAAAAAAAATAGTTTAAATAAAAACGATGAAATTCTCATCTCGGACATTAAACGAGGAATGACAGTTAGATCATTAAAAGATGAGTTGTATCAAAGCTCAAATTTAGATCCAGATCATATTCGTATTAAATTTGGAACAAAAACTTTACCGGACGATTATCCTGTAATCAGATTACCAAACTTTGCACATTTAAGTGTTATTAGATCACTCCCATTGGTGAGAAATCCATCCATAAGAGAAACAGAGTCTACATTTTACTCAGTTCAATACCAAATTGGAAATGGTAAGCCAAAAACCTATTCATTAGCAGAGCAAAACGACTGGAGAAAAATGGCTACTATTAAGAAAAACCAGGGGTATTCTAAAATTCATAATCCATCAACATCGGATAGTGAAAATACTAATAACACCACGCAGATTCATTCAAATCAACGGTGTTCAAATGAGCCTAGATGGTTTAAAGAAATAATGAGAAGAAGAGAAACTGAAGGGTCACAAGACCCAGAGTTACTAAACGAAGCCTTTTTGTCTTTAATGAGATCTACGGCTAGTCATAGATTCTCAATTGAACGGTCACTCGAAACTGATTCTGGAGAGCTGCTAGGATTAAATGATACTCCACAGCTGGATAGTAGACATGATGAGCGTGAACCTTCTCCTGAGCGCCGCTGGTCTACCAGGAGAGTGAGATTAACTGATACTACTCGAAATAGTCGTCATATGAATTCCCAAACATTCATTCAACAACGTATAAGCCAAAATATAGAAAGTCCCCAAATTTTGACACCTGGATGGTTTTCGCAAATTGAGTCTGCTGGATCTAGTATGACACCTACAACAGCAGATATACTATTTCAGAATCCTCATGGTTGTTCCAATTTGTCAAATAGAGAGATTCCATCACCTTCAAATCTCATGAGGGCACCAGTTAGAAATGCTACAACTATCATTGCTCAAAATTACACAACAAACCCGCAAGGTGTAGCTTCTACTCATAGTACACCTAGCAGACAATATGTGCGTCCAGGATTCGATACTTCAACACCAACAAACGTCAGAACATCGGGTCCTGTTTATCAAACTCCTACACGGAGCTATACTGGTTTAGGTTTGCCAGCTATGCGAACACAGTCCATAGTTTCTAGCAACGATTCAATTCGGGCTATGCGAGGGGATGAGAGTCCACGTTCTGTGAATGAGCAAAGACAGCAGCAGGCTACTATAAACTATCAGATTAGAGAAGCCCAAAGAAGAAATGATTCACATAGACATCAACAATATTCACAAGAGGCAATAAGAGATGATCCACCTTCATATACTCGGTATCCAACAGTACATTTCAATGTACCAATAGCACAGCAGTTACTAATGCCTGTTTACCATCCACAAGTATATCCTGCAGTGCGAAGCACATTGACACCAACATTTAATTCCCAGGAAGCTTCATCTCTTGGCATCTCTCAACAAAGAGAGGACGTGATGGCCAACTTGGCTCCACATGTTATGTCACTTCAAGGACGCACCCTTGATGGTTCAAATTTTAGATCCTTAAGTCTTGAAAATAGTGCTGAAAGTACATTGCGACAGCTTTCTATTCAACAGCCCAGCTCTGTGAACAATTTTGAAGAGATGCCGATTCCAATGAGATTTAAATTACAAGTTCAAATGGCTAATTCTAACCAAGGCCAAGGCCAAGTATCTGATGGTAGACAAGGACAGATGGAAACTAACTTTCAGTCGTCAGCAGAAAATGAACTTCAAGCTTCAGTGGCGTATCAAGATCAAATTGCAATTGCCAATGAGCTAAGATCAATGCTGAACGGAGAGCCTTACCCAATGATTAATCGCAGTGGAGGATCATTAGCTAATGATAATGACTATCGAATGCAAGCAGGTGGATTCCAAGTTTTAGGGACTAATGGAGCCAGTGATAACTCAACAACGAATGTAGATAACATTCAACTACCAACAGGCTTTCAAGTTCCTGTCTCTAGCCGAACTCCAGTTTCAATAGGCAATGTTGATCTATATCAATTTTCAACTGGTATTCAAGGTTCATCTTCTCGAGGAACTCCTGTTTCCATTGTTGACAGCAGTCAGTTTCATATGAGTTCCAACAGGAATAATGAGCAGCAGTCTTCGAGCAGGATACAACAAGCTGAAATAGAAATTAGAGGGATGACACAATCTTCTAATGGAACAAGACTCATGATGGCTAATGAACCCCCGTCCCAGGTTTTCAATACAACACAAATATCAAACGGAGTGCATCTTTTGTTGTCTAATGAAAACCATAACCAAGTATCAAACAGAATACAAGTTCCTATGGCAAACTGGGATATTTTATGTCAAATGATGCGTCCATTACAGTATCAAGAAGCTAATGAGAGTCAATTCCAAAATCCTATTATGACAGAAACTCGGGCTTCTGTTCCAGCTCAGGCGACTCCTAATGGGTTTCGTATTCAAATGCCAAATGGCGGACATTATCAGGTTTCCGATGGTACGCAGTATCAAATGCCAAACCTATCATCAGATCCAGTTCAAGTGACACCAATTCAAGATCCAGCGATACTCTATCAAACACCAGCAATGCGACCACCACAATTTGCAAACATTATTCCCCATCATGTTCCACGACAACCAAGCACAATAGGCAACGTTCAGCATAATGCTTTAGCAATGGTGCAACGTGGATGGTTTAATGTGAATGCATTACCGTTTTTCCCAAGATCCAATGACAGTGGCGATTGCGATTCTTCAAGACGAATCTGAAAATAAATTAATAAAAAAAATAAAAAAAAAAAACTAATCACACATCATTGAAGAAGTATTTCTAGGATCAGAAATTCGGGTGGTTTTTACTTACGGATTGTCTAATGAATATTTATAGATACAAAGTTTTGTTAAAAAAAAAAAAAAAAAAAAAAAAAAAAAAAAAAAAAGCCGTGACCATGTCAATATTTCTTTCAACATATTGACATTAGAAGAAGGGTTGGTTGGTTTTTTTTTTTTCTTGAAAAAAAAAATAAAGAAAAAAAAACAAGTGAGACTTGGTATAGAGATAGAATGAAGGATATAGATTGATAAAGGGAAGGGTAGGTGGTTTTAAACAATTGTAGTATTGTGTTATGATTTTTATGTGATTAATGAACTTACTCTTTTTTCTTTATAATAAAAAATTTGTATTTTTATCATTACTACTTTCATTTTTTGTATCTCCATTAGTTACAGCAGTAGTAGCAGTAGTAGTAGTAGTAGTAGTAGTAATAACATTCATGCTAATAATAATAAATTTAGTAAACTTACTATTGGCTGGATGTTATTTCCTAATTGAAATAGTAATTTAATATTGCTAAAAGGACCAAATTATACACACACAGGAGAATCCTTTAGTTTTTGATTGCAATTAGAGTGAATAATAATAATTAAAGAAAGAAAAATAAAATAAAATAAAAAGAGTCTAGACCAAAAAGGAAATTATTTGACTCAAAAATAGTTTGCTTGTATTGAACGGAAAGTTTGCTACGTGAAACGCTTGTTTGCTACTAGGGAGAATTTACATACTGGTGGGATGCATTGGTTGGGGCAAGAGCTGTTGGTTGATGGGGATGGAGAGAAAAAAAAATAGATATGGCATTAACAACTTTTAATAAAAGAATGTTGGTGGTAATTTGCCAGCAGGTTTCCAATGTGTGTTTATTTTGAGAAATTTGTCAACATTTTTCGCAGGTACCTACATTTAAATGTGTGTGTTTAAGTGTGCCATCAGTCGGATTGTAGAAACAGACACACAAAGATGTAATAACAAGAATTGATTTCTCGCCTATATATTTTGATAAAATAAAATATAGAAATCTAAATTTTATAGAGGAATAGAAGCTTTATTTATACTCGTTACCTGCCCATGAAAAAAAAAAATTTTCAACTAATGAGGGGAGAAAACAGCGTACTAAAATTTGCATGTGAAAATCATCGTTGTATAGATATATATATATACAAGAAAACAAAATTTGAGCTTTTACTCAGGGTCCTTTTATCATAATTATGTGAGTTTAAGTGTGTGTTCCTGACTGAATTTTATATATCAATTATATGTATATATATATTGCGGAAAGCAACTAATAAAATTTCATTTGATTTTTAATGATTAAATATTATGTCTTTATATCTATCTTTAAATCAAGTTGAATTCTGTTTAGTTTATTCAAAATCATTTGAAAATTTCATATAATTTCAAAATCTTTAGATATTTTAATATTTAGGTGGTAAATATTTTCATTTTATATGAATCATAAAATGAATATGAACCATAGTTTATAATCTATAAAGATGCTTATTATATATATATATATGTTTTCAAAAGCTTTAATTTATCATTATTATTCAAGATAAGAAAATGACCACAAATATCCAATTTTAAAATCAGATCATATATAAATACAAAATAAAATTGATTTGAATTGTACTGAATGAAATGGATCAAGTTAAAATTCAATTAATTGGAATGAAAATAAACAAGAAAAAAAAAAAAGAAATCCTTTTTTTTCCCAGCAAACAAGATAAAATCTTCAGCCGCATATATCACATGATCCCCAACGGTTTAAAATACATGGTTTGATGGATCAAAAACAAAAACAAAAACATGAAATTCAAAGTTTATGATTGGATAGGAAAAACAATCACCTTTGGAGGATTATTATTATTATCATCACAGCTAAAAGAGTTAAAGAGCGAGAAAAAGCAGGAAAGAGATTAGAGAAAGAACTTCTATAGATTATATTATTTAAAAAAGAGTTTACAGCCAAAACACACAATAAAGAAGGTGGTTTGAGTAATAAGGTTATGCTGATATCTAAAATAGCGGTGGAAAGGAAGTTTTGGATGGAAAAGTTGGGAAAAGAGGATGATGATGGTTTATATTATACAAGAACATGTTGTTGAATTATTATTTGCGGAAGAATTTTGAATGACAAGATATAGAAACAATTCGTATATATATATATAATTTTAAGATTTTGATGATTTTTATACACGTTCAATACATTCATGGTGATTGAACCTCACAATGAACATATATAAAGCAAATGAACTTTATCAAGTAATCATGGATATTTATTAAACTATTGTAATTATTTAACTCTAGATATTGTTGAGAAGCTCAGCGCACAACAAACCAACCCGTCACCCACCAGAAAGCGCAACAAAAACAGCAAAACTCGTGCTGTTGATGCATGATCTGCAGCAAAAATACCGTTTTTGGTCTGTTTAGATAATCTCATGGCACAAGATTACCTTATCTCTGACTATACAAGAATCGGCAAATCAGTAACAAATCGAAAGGAAAAATAAAATAAAATAAAAACAAAATATAAAGGAAAATAAAATGTAGTAATAGTAATAGTATACTACAAATAATTTTTACTAGCACATACTATTGAAGAGGAAGATGATGATGGAAAAAAAAAAAAAAATAGCCATGTTATAGGAGATCAGGGTCATATAATTACAATCTGACCTGGCAAAACTCTTTAAAAACACCTGGCATTCAACTCTTATTCCATCTATTTCTTCATCAAGACCTTAATCATACTGTGGTTGTGTTCGGATCTTTACAAAGGTGTAAAAACATTTCCAATTAATAGTAACAAAAAGAAGTAAAAGTTAGAATCATTGATATACACAGTAAAATCACGATTCCAACTTCAACAAGATATCCATGTAAGCTGGGTTTAAAAAAAAAATAAATTAAAAATAAAATAAAATAAGACTGCTGCTACGATAACACTTGTAATGTTAATATGCTCATATAAAACCCTTAGCTTCTCTCCCTCATTTGAATAAAAAATTTCTTCTCCTTCTTTCCTTTTCCTCTTTTTCTTCTTCTCTGTAACTACTTGAGTCCATCATCACATACATCGGTGAACTTTTGATCTTGATTATTCGTTCTATTTGTTCATACGCACACACACACACACATATATACGCTAATAATTAAGACACTAGCTGAACGAAGAAAACATTTACAAAAAAAAGTCAACCAATACACTTTTTAAAGCGTCTCGATCTACTCAATTTGTTCAATACTATTCAATCAAACTACTTTTATCGTATCAGACTTTTCAATACTGTCTAAATCACACGAAACATTTAAATTCATTGTAGTATAAACAGCGTGCTTTTAAAATTCGGATATATTTATTGAGTTCCCAACAGTCTCGATATATATACATATATTTTTTTTTTTTGGATTTGGTATGCATGAAAATTTCAAAGCTAGGACTCCTCCCTCTTTTTCCTATTCATTACTCTTGTCAATTATTTTTTTCTTTTCTTCTTCTTCTTCTTCTTCTTTTCTTTAGAGAAAACATTTCTAACATATCGTCAATATTATTATAGCACACATTTTACTACTAAATTGACATATCTGAAAATTTCTAATTGCAACAACACACAAAAACTTAATACATCATCTCTCTCACAATGAGCTCCGATTCACAATTAATTGGCTCCGATGCCAGCTCAAAGTACAACCACGAAAACCTTCCTTCGATTTTCGTTGGTCTCAATACGATTGATTCTGCACCAGAAAGTTCTGTTAAATCCTTCGTCAAGTCTCACAATGGTCACACCGTCATCACCAAGGTATGTACTCAAATCATAATCCCCATTTTTTTTTTTAATCCTTTCATAACTAACTAGAAACCCCTATAGGTCCTTATTGCCAATAATGGTATTGCAGCAGTGAAAGAAATCCGTTCAGTGAGAAAATGGGCTTACGAAACTTTTGGTGATGAACGTGCCATCTCTTTCGTTGTCATGGCTACTCCCGAAGATTTACAAGCAAACGCTGAATACATTAGAATGGCAGATCAATACGTTGAGGTCCCTGGTGGCACTAACAACAATAACTATGCTAATGTCGAACTGATCGTTGACATTGCTGAACGCACAAATGTACAAGCTGTTTGGGCTGGCTGGGGTCATGCCTCAGAAAATCCTATCCTACCCGAATCGCTTGCTGCTTCGCCAAAGAAAATCGTTTTCATTGGTCCTCCTGGTTCCGCCATGAGATCTTTGGGTGACAAAATTTCATCTACCATTGTTGCTCAACATGCTAAGGTCCCTTGTATTCCTTGGTCAGGTACTGGTGTCGATGAAGTCGTCATTGACGATAAAACCGGATTGGTCTCCATTTCTGATGAAGTCTACAAGTTAGGATGCTGCTTTTCTGCAGAAGATGGTCTAGAGAAAGCAAAAAAAGTAGGCTTCCCTGTCATGATCAAGGCCTCAGAAGGTGGCGGTGGTAAAGGTATCAGAAAGGTCGAAGATGAAGAAAATTTCATTTCTCTCTACCATCAGGTTGAGGGTGAAATTCCAGGTTCTCCTATCTTTATCATGCAACTTGCTGGAAACGCTAGACATTTAGAGGTTCAACTTTTAGCAGATCAATATGGTAACAACATTTCACTATTCGGTCGTGATTGTTCTGTTCAAAGAAGACATCAAAAGATCATTGAAGAGGCTCCTGTAACTGTTGCTAATCCCACTACATTTACTGCAATGGAGAAGGCTGCTGTCAGACTTGGAAGACTCGTTGGTTATGTTTCCGCCGGTACCGTTGAATATCTTTACTCTCATGAGGATGACAAGTTCTACTTTTTGGAACTCAACCCTCGTCTTCAGGTTGAACATCCTACCACCGAAATGGTTACTGGTGTTAATCTTCCTGCTGCCCAACTTCAAATTGCCATGGGTATTCCTCTTCACAGAATCAAAGACATTCGTTTGTTCTATGGTGTTGATCCCCACACTTCAACTCCTATCGATTTTGACTTTTCTTCTGAAGAGTCTCTCAAGACCCAAAGACGTCCAGTTCCACGTGGTCACACTACCGCTTGTCGTATTACTTCTGAAGATCCTGGTGAGGGTTTCAAACCATCTTCTGGTATGATGCATGAACTCAACTTTAGATCTAGTTCAAATGTATGGGGTTATTTCTCTGTCGGTAATCAAGGTGGTATTCACTCCTTCTCTGACTCTCAATTCGGTCATATCTTTGCATTTGGTGAAAACAGAACTGCCTCTCGCCAACACATGGTCGTTGCCTTAAAAGAGCTTTCTATTCGTGGTGATTTCCGTACTACCGTAGAGTACCTGATTAAACTTTTGGAAACTCCTGATTTCGAGCAAAACAAGATTACTACTGGTTGGTTGGATGAGCTGATTTCTCAAAAGCTTACAGCAGAACGTCCTGATACTTTCCTCGCTGTTCTTTGTGGTGCTGTTACCAAGGCCCACATTGCTTCTGAGTCTGCCATCACTGAATCCATGGCCTCTCTTGAAAAAGGTCAAGCTCCAGCTAAGGACTTCCTCAAATCAATCTTCCCTATTGATTTTATTTATGAAGGTCAAAGATACAAGTTCACTGCTACCAGATCCTCTTTGGATACATACACTTTGTTTATCAATGGATCCAAGGTTGTTGTTGGCGCCCGTGCTCTTTCTGATGGTGGCCTGCTTATTTCCATTGATGGTAAATCTCATAATGTTTACTGGAAAGAAGAAGTTGGTGCAACCCGCCTTTCTGTTGACTCTAAGACTTGCTTACTTGAAGTTGAAAGTGACCCTACTCAACTTCGTACACCTTCCCCCGGTAAGCTTGTTAAGTACCTTGTTGAAAACGGTGAGCACGTCTCTGCTGGTCAAGCTTATGCTGAAGTCGAGGTCATGAAAATGTTACTTGCTTTGAGATTACCTCCTGGTACCCCATCTGGTACTATTCAATTGCTGAAACAAAGTGGTTCTACTCTTGAAGCAGGTGATATTCTTGCTATTTTGGCTCTTGATGACCCTTCAAAGGTCAAACTTGCCAAGCCTTTTGAAGGTCAACTTCCTGAGTATGGCCCACCTACTCTTGTTGGTAGCAAGCCTTTCCAAAGATTTAACGTTTTGGAAAAGACTCTCCTTAACATTCTCGATGGTTTCGATAACCAAGTTGTCATGGCATCCACTCTTAAGGAACTCATTGAAGTCTTGAGAAATCCTGAGCTTCCTTATGGTGAATGGAATCAACAAGCTTCAGCTTTGCACAGCCGTCTTCAAAGTAAGCTTGACACCCAACTTAGCACTATTGTCGATAAGGCCAAACAAAAGAATGCTGAATTCCCTGCCAAACAAATTCTTAAAGCTTTTGACAAGTATGCTCCTACTACTGCTACTGAAGCTGAAATTTACTCTCAAGTTATTGCTCCTTTGGTATCCATTTGCGAAAATTATCTTGATGGCTTGGCTGGCCATGAATACAAGGTATTTGCTAACTTGATTACTAAATACTATGATATTGAAAAACTCTTTGCTAGAGACAATGTTCGTGATGAAGATGTCGTTCTTCAACTAAGAGACGAAAATAAGAATGATATTTCCAAGGTTGTCTACACGCTCCTCTCTCACAGCCGTGTAGGAGCCAAGAATAACCTTATTCTTGCTATCTTGAATGAGTACCAACCTTCTAAGGTTCCTCCTACTTTGATTGCCAAGTATCTTCGTCCCGTTCTCAAGCAAATTGTTGAACTTGAATCTCGTGCTGTTAGCAAGGTTGTTCTTAAGACTCGTGAAATTTTGATTCAATGCGCCCTTCCTTCTCTTAAAGAGCGCTCTGATCAGCTTGAACACATTCTTAGATCATCTGTTGTTGATCATACATATGGTGAGATTGGTTTTGAACGTCGTACACCCAAGCATGAAATTCTTAAGGAAGTCATTGATTCCAGATACACTGTTTTCGATGTCTTGCCCCAGTTCTTCCATTACTCTGATCCATACGTTGTTTTGGCTGCTTTGGAAATTTACGTTCGCAGAGCTTGCCGTGCTTATAGCCTTTCTGAGCTCAAGTACTTCCAAGACGAAGGTGTTTCTCCCATCATCACTTGGAAGTTCAGACTTTCTTCTTTGGCACAAGCAGCATTTAACGGTCCTTCCAACCAAAACTCACCTTTGTCAAAGAGTGGACCTAGAGCCATGTCTATTTCTGATTTAAGTTTTATGGTCGGTGACAAGGACCAAGAGCCTGTTAGATCTGGTGTCATTGCAGCTGCTGCTTCTCTTGATGACCTTGATGAAGTTCTCTCTGCTGCTTTGGATCATCTTCCTCGTACTGGAGGAGGTATCGAATTTGGAAGCAAGTCCAGCGGTCTTGCTGCTCAAAGACGTCCTGCAGCTCCTACTCCCAAGTTCTTAAGCAACATTTGTAACATCATGGTTGATGCTGAACCTGATTTGGATGATGATTCCATTGTTAAGACTCTTGGTGAGCTCATTGATGAGTACAAGGAAGACCTTAATGCTACTTCTGTTAGACGTGTTACATTTGCTGTTAACCAACACATTGGAAGCTACCCCAAGTACTTTACCTTCCGTGGTGCTGATTACGAGGAAGATAAGACTATTAGACACATTGAACCTGCTCTTGCCTTCCAACTTGAATTGGGACGTCTTTCTAATTTCAACATCAAGCCCATTTTCACTGACAACAGAAACATCCATGTATATGAAGCCACTGGTAAGGATGCACCTACTGATAAGCGTTACTTCACTAGAGGTATTGTTAGACCAGGTAACCTTCGTGAGGATATTTCTACTTCTGAATATCTTATTTCTGAAGCCAATCGTTTGATGACAGATATTCTTGATACTCTTGAAGTTATTGGTACTTCCAACTCTGATCTTAATCACATTTTCATCAATTTCTCCGCTCTTTTCTCTCTTGAGCCTCAAGATGTGGAAGCCGCTTTCGGTGGTTTCTTGGAAAGATTTGGTCGCCGTCTATGGAGATTGCGTGTGACAGGTGCTGAGATTAGAATCATGATTTCTGACCCCGAAACTGGTAGCTCTTATCCTTTGCGTGCTCTTATTAACAATGTTTCTGGTTATGTTGTTACATCTGACCTTTATGCTGAAGTTAAGAACGATAAAGGTGAGTGGATCTTCAAGTCCCTTGGTAAGCCTGGAAATATGCATTTGAGACCTATCAATACTCCTTACCCAACCAAGGAGTCTCTTCAGCCTAAACGTTATAAGGCTCATATTATGGGTACTACTTACTGTTACGACTTCCCTGATCTTTTCAGACAAGCTATTGTTTCTGCCTGGAAGACTTTCCCTGCTGCCCGTGTTCCTGAAGACTTATTTGTTGCAAATGAGCTGATTTTGGACGACTCTGGAAATCTTTCTGAAGTTAAACGCGAGGCAGGTACCAACACCTGTGGTATGGTTGCTTGGAAGATTACTGCAAAGACTCCTGAGTATCCTCGTGGCAGATCTTTCATTGTAATTGCCAACGATATTACTTACAAGATTGGTTCATTTGGTCCTCAAGAAGACAAGTTCTTTAACAGTGCTACCGAGCTTGCTAGAAAGGAGGGTATTCCCAGAATTTATCTTTCTGCCAACTCTGGTGCTCGTATTGGTATTGCTGATGAGCTTTTGCCTCTGTTCTCAGTTGCTTGGAATGAATCAGAGGATCCTACAAAGGGCTTTGACTACCTTTTCCTCACTCCTGAAAACTACGACTCTTTGGTTAAGAGTGGTAAGAAGGATGCTGTGATTACTGAGCGTATTGTTGAGAACGGTGAGGAGCGTCATAAGATTGTCACGATTGTTGGTGCTGAGGATGGCCTTGGTGTCGAGTGTTTGAAGGGATCTGGTTTGATTGCAGGTGCTACTTCTCGTGCATACAAGGATATCTTCACTATTACTTTGGTTACCTGTAGATCCGTTGGTATCGGTGCTTATTTGGTCCGTCTCGGTCAAAGAGCTATTCAAATTGAAGGCCAACCTATCATTCTTACAGGTGCCCCTGCTATCAACAAGCTTTTGGGTCGTGAAGTTTACTCCTCCAACTTGCAACTTGGTGGTACTCAAATTATGTACAAGAATGGTGTTTCTCATCTTACTGCAAACGATGACTTTGCTGGTGTTCAAAAGATTGTTGAATGGTTGTCTTACATTCCTGCCAACCGTAATTTGCCTGTTCCTGTTTTGGAAACTGGTGACAAGTGGGATCGTGATGTTGAATACACTCCTTCCAAGAACGAGGTTTATGATGTTCGTTGGATGATTGCAGGACGTGAAACCGAAGACGGCTTTGAAAGAGGTTTGTTTGATAAGGGATCTTTTATGGAAACCCTTAGTGGCTGGGCTCGCGGTGTAGTTGTTGGTCGTGCTAGACTTGGTGGTATTCCATTTGGTGTTATTGGAGTTGAAACTCGTCTTGTTGAGAACGTTGTTCCTGCCGATCCTGCCAACCCTGATTCTACCGAACAGATTGTTCAAGAAGCAGGTCAAGTTTGGTACCCCAATTCTGCCTTTAAGACTGCTCAAGCTATTAATGACTTTAACCATGGTGAGCAATTGCCTTTGATGATTCTTGCCAATTGGAGAGGTTTCTCTGGTGGTCAAAGAGACATGTACAATGAGGTTCTTAAGTATGGTTCTTTTATTGTTGATGCTTTGGTAGACTATAAACAACCTATTATGACCTACATTCCTCCTACAGGTGAGCTTCGTGGTGGTTCTTGGGTTGTTGTTGATCCTACTATTAATGCTGATATGATGGAAATGTACGCTGACGAGGAAGCTCGTGCTGGTGTTCTTGAGCCCGAAGGAATGGTAGGTATCAAGTTTAGAAAAGACAAGCTTGTTGCAACTATGCGTCGTCTTGATCCTACTTATGCTGAAATTGCTCGCAAGATGGAAGATAAGGATCTTTCGGACAAGGAATCTGCAGAGCTTCGTGCCCAACTTAACGAGCGTGAAAAACTTTTGCTTCCTGTTTATCAACAAATTTCCGTTCAATTTGCCGATCTCCACGACAGAGTGGGACGTATGGAGGCTAAGGGTACTATTAGAAAAGCACTACAATGGAGAGATTCAAGAAGATTCTTCTTCTGGCGTATTCGTCGTCGTCTCAATGAAGAGTATCTTATCAAACGTATTGGTGAAGCTCTTCCTTCATCGAGTCGTTTGGAGCGTGTTGCTAGACTCAAGTCATGGTACGCTGCTAACGTTGATTATGATGATGATCAAGCTGTTGCCAAGTACCTTGAAGAAACTCCTAAGGAGATGTCTAACAGAGTTGCTCAACTCAAGAAGGACACTGCTACTCAAAACATTTTGGCATTTGTCCGCTCTAATAAAGATTCTGCAGTTAATGGTCTTGCGCAAGCTCTTAAGTCTTTGAGTGCTTCTGATCGTGAGGCTGTACTCAAATCCTTGGAAAATTAAACGAAAGGCTGATAAGGCATTTTTGCTTTTAGTTTTTATTATTTTATTTTATGAAATTTTGTTATCTTATTATTTGTGTGTATATTATTTTTTATTTGTATTATTAGTATTTTGAATATGATTTATTTGTGTGTGTGACTTTTTTCTCTTTTTGCAAAGAATAGTAAAATTAGATGAATAAAAGATATGACTGTGAGAACGTCGAAAGTTTTCAAGAATTCATTAAATTTCATTGTAGAATGATTAATTTCAAGTAAATAGTATTTTTATTTGTATAATCTAGTTTTAAACTTGAAATACATATACAATAAACTATGAATGAATTTTGAAGACACAAACATTTGTAAAAATCAAATTGGAACGTATAAAAATTAACAAAAATATAAAAGCAAACAAACAAATTGGAAAAAAAATCAACAAAAGATGAAGAACTAGGAAGAAAGAACAAGAATAAAAAAATAGCATATATATATATATATATATATATATATATATATATATATATCTAGAAGTAGGTTTAATGAGACATGGTTGTCCTTAATCTAGCCCATAAACCTTCTTGATTTTGTTCTTTTTTGGGTTCAGCTTTCTTTGAAGTTGTAGGTGCGAGAGGACTGGAATTTTTGGCTGAAGAAGATGCTGCAGGGGGAGAAGTACGAGTAGCATTTTGTGGGTTGGAAGTAGAAATGGTAGAAGCGACAGTAGCAGGAGTGTTTTTCTTGTTGACGATATTTCCGGAGCCACCACGGCCTACAGCAAATGACTTTGGTGCGACATTTACAGCATCATCGACTTCTTTGAGATATTCACCAGGAGTCATTGTGTACATTTGAGAGATTGGTAGTTTGTTACCATAGCCGCCTCGTCCTGCTCTGAAAGTCTGGGTTGGTGAAGTGAAATGTTGAATTGGAGCTGGTGTTGAAGGAACACTTTGTAGGGCAGCTAACTCTGGAGATTCAGGTGGATTTTGAGCTGTTACTTTTGGGGAAGGTGCAAAGTTTCCAAAGCCTCCACGACCTGTTGATACCATTATTGTAATAGATTTATTTGAATTTTGTAAGAAGTATTAGAAAAATGCAAGCAGATGCAAAAACGAAAAAAAAAAAAAAAACGAAAAAACGAAAAAATGAAGAAAAAAAAAAGGATTAAACTTGATGAAATGAAGGAAAACAGAGAGTATTTAAACAATAAAGACTTAAGGAAAAATAATAATAATAATAATAAAAAAGGTAGAAGAAGAAACAAAATGGATTTGAAACAGAAACAATTTTTAAATCAAAAGGAAAAAAAAACCACCCCCAAAAAAAAAAAAATAAAATAAAATAAAATAAAATATTAAAATAAAAACGTGAAATAACGTGAAACATGACTATAAAAACTTGAAATGATAATAATAATGATAATAAAGAATATGAATCCATTTTTTATGACCAAAATTTCAATATATTTATTAATTTTAATAATAAATATATATTTTAAAAGAAGTAGTTTTAATTTTCTTTTGATATTCATTATTCGTTATTACTGTTTTTTTTTTTTCATCATTATCATCATTATTCATTAGTATTCATTGGTATTCTTGATATTATTGTTTTTTTTCATCATGATCATTCATTTCATATTCAAATAATTTAATAAAACAACTTTGAAAATAAATAAATAAATAATTAATTAATTAATTAATAAATAAATAAAGTCTGCCAAGTTTACTTGGAAAAAATAACATAAAATCTTCAAGGTCAGCAGATTATTATTAATTTTTTTTTCCATGTTTTTTCAGCTTCAATTTTTTTTTCTCGAGGTTCATTTTTTTTTTATTCCCTTTTTCAAGTGAAATTTTTTTTTTAAGCTTTAAACTAAGGACCAATTACCTAATTTAGTAATTTTGCTCCGGTGTGCCGGTATTGAGCATTTTAGCCTTTTATAACTATACGTTTACAAATATTTTTCAAGTTTTTCAAGTTTTTCAAGTTTTTTTTTTTAATATTTATATATTCATATTCATATTTATATATTGCAACAACTTGAAATTAAAATCAAAATATTAAAAAAAAATTAACATTAAAAAATTTTTCATTTATAATTTAAAAAAAAAAAAAATGTAGAAAAATGTATCATCTATTTTTTTTTCTTTCATTTTACTACGTGTAAACCAATAATGATGCTTGGCTATCAAAATTGAAAAACTGCATTGCCTATAAATTTTGGTCTTGGCTTTCATCAAATGATACTAAAACTTCAATCAATAAAGTATATCGATAACAATTTCATGTTATCGAGTATGTATATAGAAGTTGTATCGATTAGAATAGTTTCCTAATATGGGTTAATCGGCTTATATCACTGATTACAATGATTCATGGTGTCTTCTACTTTCATTATCATCTATATATATATGAAAAGTTTGAAAACCAATATTAGCAATAGTCTCAAGAAAATTTGAAAAATAATTTGGTGTTAAAAAAAATGAAACCGTTTAAAGTTGATTTATAAAAATAACAATTATTTCATACTTTTATGGATAATCAAGTTTGTCAAGTTTTATTTGATTATTATTAATAATAATATTAATACAAAAATGATTTGTTTCGCTAAAATGTCGGACTTTTGTCTCCATCTTTCATCTAATTGACAATGATGTTTGTTATAGTTACAATAATAATTGTACTGAGTAGGCTAAAGTGTCACAATAAAGTAGACAAATCATTTAATTTACTACAAATAAAACCATGAAATAGTTTTAAATACATTAATCTTTATAGTATCTAAACTACAGTTAAGCAAAGATTACAGATTAATCTACAACAATAGAACAAAAAAACATACAACCGAATGAAGTTGTAGTTAAGTCAAAAATAAAAACAATAAACAATCAATCTTCTTCTTTTACAAAAAAGTTTCATATTTTTTCCATGGGGTTTCTCCCCAAATTTGATCAAAATTGTCTTTATAAATAATTTAAAAATTGATAAATATGTATTGTTCAGTTACGTAAAAGTCAAATATTTTATTTTTATTTTATTTCTATAAATCCAGTATCACATTCATATATACTACAGCCAGCAAAGAAATCTTGATTTTTTTTTTTTTTTTTTTTTTTGCCAAATTGATAATATATATTCAAAATCTTTTATAATTTTTACACTTCTTTATACAATTTTATATAATTACCATCTCTTGGATTCATATCAATGCCTGTATTTTCATTAAGATTATTTTTCATTATAATTCATATAGGTGTACTTGATTTAAATCACAATACCTAGTTTCATTGTTTGCTTTCATATATATATTCAGCCAAAAAAATCACTTGTATTTGCAAAATAATTACATTACAAAACCTTTAAAAGATAAGAAAAATTTATAATATTCAAGTTTAAAACCAACTAAAACAAAAATTACAAAAAATTATACGTCAACTCAGTCTTCATCATTCAATTTTTATTTATCAATATTAAAATAAAAAAAATATTCAACCATAAATTATTGATAAAAGTCCAGAAAAATTCAAAATCTATTATCAATTATCTATGAGAGTCAAAATCTTTCATCAATATTCAAACAATGAAATAAAACAATGGACTTTAGATTCGTTTCTTTATACATTTAGTTGCTTTTCCTTAATTGGAGTTTCCAAAACAGTACTTCACGGATATTAGCTGTTTACATTAACCATTTGCAAAATCCATACTAGGAATATTGTTCATTTGTCTTAGGATCTGGAAAAGCTTTATTGTCTGGTTTATAAACACTCGACCTCGTCTATGTTTGCATTAGGTATTTGGGCTGGTCGCCAAAATAATCATCTGGGGCACCATCGATCTATACACATTTACTCGACGGCTTCAATAAAACTACTTTATCACGCCCTCAAAAGTCTTTGACAAATTTGTCTTCTTTGAAAGTTGTATTAGATCTTTTTTTTTTTTTTCTTTTCTTTAGATATATAAATTCGTTGACGTCACTTTGATAACCAGTCAACTTTGTTTATAATTTCTCTTGATTTAATTTAATCTACATTTATTCCATCTATTTTGAATTTATTCAGTTTTGTATATGAATGCCGTGGTTATCTACTTTTGAACCTCAATTACTAGAAAAAGTTCTTTGCCTGACTGTTATTACAGGATGGTCAATGTTGAGCATTGTAGATCGTAAAATCCCAAACAACAATAGCATGCAATTGTATTATGAAAGAAAGACAAAATAAAAATAAAAATAAAAATAGTAAAAGAGACATGTGACTTAATTTTTCATATTTAATGAAATTATCATGGGAGATTTGGGAGTACACGAAAATTTCATTAAGAATTGTTTCAAACATATACAGATTCTTTAGTGTAGGATAGATTGATTCTATATATAAAGATACTCCATCAGCAATGATTAGATTATCATCAAAATATTCACCTAGACCTTCAATACAATCGTTATTGTTGAGTCGAACGTATGCTTTACAGCGTTCAAATACTGAATCTGCAAGTACCAGATCGCCACCTAGAAATCAAGTCAAGAGTAACCCGATCAAAACACGATTAAGAGAGCTGGTTGACAATGATCATATCCCCAAGTCTTCTCGTCAAATCCGGTTGACACAAGAGTCTAATCAAAGAAAACAAAAGGCCGAGTTTTCCATCAAGCAAACCGAGTTGACATATCTGATTACTCCGTTTCTAAACGAATATTTTGCAAACATCAACAAGGTATTGGAACAAAAATCACCAAAATTTCTTTCAGAAAAAATAGCAGTTGGCAAATATCTGAATATTTGGAATTTAAAACAACTGGAAAACTCATTTACTGTTGATAGAAAGGCAGGTGAATTTTTGGAGCAGGGCGAGTTGGGAAAGGCAATTCATGTGTGTAGAATGGCCAAAGCACAGGGTGCGGTAGGAATGAATAGAATCCTCAAGTACGTCAAGACTGAAAAGAACGATTTACATTTAGCTGAAAAAATTTGGAATAATATGAAAAAATGGGGATGTATAGGCAACGAGAGGACGCTGGTTATCATGGCGACAAGTAAACATGAAGCAAATCTGACGGCAGTTGAGGTCCAGAAATTACTCAAGACTTACGATATTGCAATGAAGAAACGAGGTATATCTCCAAGTGCCAAAACAATTTTATCCAACACGCTTTTGGAGAATCTTGTTCGTAATGCAGGACTTAAGAAGCCAGAATATGCTATTGCATTTTATCATGATATCCCCGAGCGTGGTAAATTTTCAAGAGACAATAATACATATACCACTATGTTCAACCTGATATCTCACCAACCTTTACCATTAGCAAAGGAAATTATTGATTTGCGAAAGTCTATGTGGGCCGAAATCGAGGAACGCAAAGAAAATGATGCATATTTTACCCCAGACTCTAAGTTGTTTGATGCTTATTGCAATAGTTTGTCGTTACAAACGGGTGCTTACTATTTCAAGTTGATAACTGAAGTCTACAAAAAGTATTTCACAATCAACTTAGAAGATGATGACCAGGGCAAAAATAAATTCCCATTTAGCGCAAGACAGTTTGATATTGTGCTGAAATCCGCTTTAAACACAGAATCATACTTGAAAGTTTTAAATCTGTTTGATAAAATTTCTGAGAATCACAATATTAAATTGGATAACCTTGTGTACAACAATCTACTCAAGGTTTCGTATCTTTACAAGCATAGTTATGTTACTACTAAGAAGATTTTGGACCATATGATTGATTCTGCTAAAAGTGGAAACGAAAAAGCTGTTCCGACATCAAGCACTATTTATTCTGCTTTTAGAAATTTCTTGAAGTACAAGGGTCAAGAACAAGATCTCCAATATATAGAAGATCTTATTCATGTTCACTTACCAGAGCTACAGGTTAAAATTGACGAACCAATTCTTTCAAGTTATATTGCCGTGTATACTAAATGTTATCGTGACTCCTTTGGTAAAAAGCCTTCTGCAAAGATTGGAACTGAAGCTCTTGAGTTTATTCACAAGCATCAAAAACTTATTACTGATGTTACAGGGAACGCCTTATATGCTACACAAATTCAACAAGATAGAATCAGAAAAGCAGTTTTGAATGCAAGTAACATTTGCAGTTTTATTTTGGATCATGCCGACAATAAGAACGCAAACATTGTTGAAATAAGTTGGATTAAAGAATTTAAAAAGAAGTTAGTGAGTGTAGATAAAGAAATATTAGAGGCCAAACGTAAGAAGAAAGAAGAAGCCAAACTTGCAAAGAAGGAAAAAAATGAAGATGAAGATGAAGATGAAGAATCAACTGTCAATTAAAATGAATGCTTTGTTAGGTTGTAAATAAAAATTTGTACATAAGTTAAAATAAAAAAAAATAGACATGATAATTTTTTGTGTTGATAGATTTGAGATTTTCCCATGATAGTAATAAGTAAAAAAAAAAAAAAAAAAAACTATGAATTACACAGTTTTGGTTTTCTCCCCACTACTCAAACTTCAACACCTTCAAGTCTTACCATATTTCAAAATGAGCGACCTTAGTAGAGAAATTGAAAAAGTTGTGAACCAACAGTCTTTGGATTCAGAAAAGATTGCATCACTACGTTCTATACTGACGACAATCAAAGAAACCGACATTCACTCACTTAAAATATTTGTGGATCTAGTGCTCAAAACTCCATATGGAACAGCGGTAGCTACCGGACTGCTGGATACTCTACTCAAAGATGAAAAGTCAAATAACAAGGAGCTTTTGGAGTTTTTACTTCAACAAATCCAAACATCAGATCTTTATCCTGAAGCAGAGATTTTAGCAATAAACAAGCTTGTAAATATCTACGATAGCGAGGAAGACTTCTTACAAAGTTCAGAAACTTTAGAAAGTGGATTAAACAACAAGCTTTTATCAATCAATAACCGATTTTCATGGCTTGTAAAAATTATTCGATGTCGACTTGAATTGAATGATTTTACAATTGCAGAGCAGTACCTTAACAAGGCCACGCTGCTTGAAAACAAGCTCAGTAACGTAAACGAAGAATTGATTCACTTTAAGCTTGCACAGGCCCGGATTTGGGACTCAAACCGCCGCTTCCTCGAAGCATCAAGAAAGTACTATGAAGTGTCACAGATACAGGGCGTTATTGAAGAAGAAGACAGAATGCAATGCTTAAACTTAGCAATTGTTACAGCTATTCTGGCTCCGGCAGGACCTGCCCGTAGCCAACATTTGAGAACGATACACAATGATGAGCGCACAGCCTACACTACGCATTATCCACTTTTCACGAACGTTCATCTCCAGCATTTACTACCGCATGACCAAGTTGAACAATTCCGCAGTCAACTTTTACCGCATCAAAAAGTTGAGCTTGCTGATGGAGTTGACGTCTTGACCCGCGCTGTCTTTGACCACAATCTTCAGGCCGTTTCACGTCTTTACGATAACATTACGCTGACCAAGCTAGCTAAAATCCTTGGTCTTGACCATGCAAAAGTCGAGACCTTTTCATGTAAAATGATTCAACAAAAACGACTTTCTGCCACAATAGACCAGTTTGAAGATATCATATACTTTACTAGTACAGATGATGCAGCTACTTTTAACGTTGATGGTGAGCTGGACTCTCAGATTGAAAAGCTGTGTACACATCTAGACCAAATTGCAGCCAAGGTTGCCCTAATTCAGTAAGTTAGTTACCCGGCATAACGATTTTTTTAAATATAAGTTTTTTTTTTTTTTTTTTGTTCACTCTTAGTTTTATAAAGAAAAAAAATTTTTTTTTTCGTCCCTTTTATATTTCATTTGATGCTGGCATTGAATAATCACTTTGGTAACATGGTGAGCTTTTTCAATTAGAGTGAATACTTTTAAATTGTAAGTTGTTGGTTTATATATGTTTAGGGTGATTTTACGAAATTTGTTAGCGAACTGTGCAATGTTTGGTTTTTGAATGATGATACACATATACTCAGCTCACTCAGAGTCTATACATTGCTGACAACTATATTTTCCAACCATTTATCTGACTCCTTGACCACATTGCACGTTTTGCTTGAGATTACTTTAAGTTTAGTATTGATAATTGTTTACTAACTTTTAAAAATATAGGTTCATTGGATGATTTATTTTGTCTTCATGTAAGTGTGTTTATATATAATTGACTTATAATAATAAACCAAGTTGTTTAGAAACAGATTTGTATATATATATATATATATATATATATATATATATGTAAGTATAAGCTTTATCGAGTTTCTCGTATCGCTTCCTTTAAATTGGTTCAATAACCACTTCGCGTACGCATCATGGAAAATACCCGTTATGCAGAATATGGGCACATGGGATATGTACCTTTAGAATACTGAGAAAGAAGAACTATAAGAGACTATTGTTTTTGATGCGTTAGTTAAACTTGAGAAGAAGGTTGATATATATATCTTGATACTATTACTACTATGAGTAGACAACCGACCAGAACCCACATGGAGTAACCTATGCGAGCTCAAACTAGTGCGGATCTCCACTCAGGCTGAAAGCTTTACACTTTACTGACGGTCATGAACTCTGTTAAGCGAGCAACAAAAGTACATTCCATGTAAGTTGATCTTAATATTTATTAAATATAAATATATATATATATATATATATAAATGATGAAAAAAAAAAAAGTACTTGTCAAGAGGTTTTTTTTTTTTTTTTTTTTAAATCTTGTCGCCATCTGATGATATATTTCATACTATTAAAATCATTTTATGGATCATATATAAATACCCCTGAAGAATTAAATGATTTTAATAATAATAATAATAATAATAATAATCTAAATCGTACCGAATTGAACTTGAAAATCGAGGTACACACCCGATGGCAATTATTAGATTGAAATCAAGAACAATAATAATGATGATGAAGATAAGAATTACAAAATAAATTAAAGTAAAAAATTTAAAAAATAAAATAAAGTATTAATTTTCAAGGGAAAAAAAAAACAAAAAAAACAATTACAACATTTTGAAATAGTAGATAAGATTATTACATAGGAAAAAAGGATGCAAATGAAAAATAAATAACAATCAAAGAAGAACGAATGCATATAAAGAAAAGTGCAATTTTTTTGGAAGGAAAAAAAAAATAAAAATAAAAAAGGCGAAGAGAAAAAAAAGAAAAACAAGTTCGAGATGATCGATAGTAGTAGTAGTAGTAGTAGTAAATGCCAGTAATGCAATGCGTCAGTTCAGTATGTCGAATGGAAAAAATGCCAATTGAAGTTGAGCACAACTACGTTCGTATTGAACGCAGGAGAACTCAAGTATCTTTAAAAGTGCGAGATTAGCACGACGACGTTGGGGTCCGAAACTCGACACTGAAGGCCGCACCCATTCCCAAAGCAGCAGCATGACAAGACCTACTGGGAGTCATTGGAATAAGCTGAACAGATGGCAGTAATACTTCTTCACGCTCAGGTGTCATTTCAGCTGTAAAAGGAGGTGCCAATCGACACTCTTGCGATTCCTTATATGACTGTAATCTTTTTCTGGCTTTTTCTGCTTGATAAGTTTCGTTTTCATTATTTTCGTAATCATTGCTGTACTTGTAGTTGAGGTTAGACTCGGTGCGTGCACGCTTGCGAACCTCCAAAACTGCTGCGGGTCTTCTTAGTGGAGTTGCAAACAAGTCTGTGTTTTCTTCTTCGTCTTCAGTATTTTCGTACACGAGTGCTGGGTGCAATGCACTGAATGGAGTGTTGCTAGTCTCAGAGCGACTGCGAATAAGCTGCTTCCCAATTGTCTGAGCAGACTGTGTGCACATTTGCAAGAACTCAACGTGCTGCAAGTCGGTCTCAGGCTCAGCTAAAGCTGAAGCTGTAAAAGTGTGCAAGTCGAAGCTAGGTAGCCGACGGGGGTCGCTGCTACGAAGAGGGAGCGGGTCAGAACAGCGTCTGAATTGAATAGGTGATGCAAGAAATTGAGAATTAAGAGCTGTAGTCATTGCGTTTGTATGGAAAAAAAAAAAAAAAAAATTAAAATAAAATAAATAAATGAAAAATAAATAAATAAATCAAGACAACCTTAGGTTTAAGTATTTGTGCCTGTAGATTTATGAATTATAAATTGTTGTAAAATTTGTATCGTTGTAAATAAATAAAAAGAAGAAGAGGAAAAAGGAAAAAAAAAACAATCAAACAAGAGGACTCGAGTTGGTTATATATGTTTTTTTTTTCTTTTGAGGCCGATTGTTTTTTTCTATGAAATCACAAGAAAAAGAAATAAAAACAATTAAGCAAAAAAAAAGAAATGACTCGAGACTATGAAAAATTCAAAAGGAACACAAAAAAAAGATCGACATTAATATGCCAAAAAAAGTAATGATTCAATGAGGTTTGTTTACATTTGCAAACATTAAAGTTTATTTGTTCAGGCACATTTCATAGCCAGCCACAAGAACAAAAACAAACCTTCATCTAGTTACAAAACTAAGCAACTACTACTCGATAATAATTCACAATATGGTCATTTTAATACTTGATTTTTTTTTTTAAAGAAACTAATTATTTCATTTAAATTTTTCGTATTATACAGCATGTGAGATATGATGTTCAAAGCATGGGCTCTCGTCGTCGCTGGTCACAGACATATCAATGCCAGGTCCCATTGTGGCGACCATCCGACTCCATAGATCACCAAGCATCCGCGCTCCAAAAGTCCAGCAGATTGGCCTGTTCCAGCATCCCGCGTCGGCTAATTTATTTCTTTTTTGGCACGCGCCAAACCTCCTCAATTCAATAACATCACGAACTCTGGCTACAAGGCTTAATTATAATGTTTGGCCCTCACACTCAATGTTTACATTTCCAATGTTTACATTTCCAATGTTTACATTTTCAATTTCTAGAAATGCCCAGATAGGAACATAGCAATGCTCATTAGTACGACCACTCGGGCCAGACAAATCTTGTAGATGATGGACACAAAGTTTCTTTGAAGCACTTCCAGACAGAGAGAATTGGCGAACATCAAGTTTTTGTTCTCAGCGCCCTACTGCACTCTTTCGACAGAGAACTGTCAAATCAAGTAATTCCTGATCCGGATTGAGTGTTAACAACAACATTTGTGTCCTCTTGTTCTTTTAAACACAAAATTTAGACTTTGAGCTTCGCAGCCATGTGAGGTTTGATTGTTGACAAAAAAAAAAGAGACGCTGTGCTGCTTGTACTTTGCTTGCACTTTGAATTGAACTTGTGAACACACATACTGCACCTAATGGCAGGTGGTCAATTTCAGTGCATCTACCACCTCCCACGGGTCCGACACGGTCGCGTAAGTAAGTGTTTTCAGGCAGCTGGCATATGCCATACCCACCCACAGATCATAGCCTTGGGTGCATATGAGAAGGAAATTCTGGTGCATAGAAGAAAACTGCAGAACCCGGTGCTTACACGCGCAAGACTAAGCGACGCCAACCGGTGCCAGTTGGTAAGAGAACAGTACTTTGATTCTAAGTAGTGTCGTCGCCTTGAGAAAGTAAACAATTACAACTACAACAATCACTAACAACGAACTTTAAGACAAACCTCGAATATTGAAATGGTTCCATGTCAAGCTCATCTACAATCTACATGAGACTGTTGTTAAGGCTTTGTTTCTTCATCACGTTGATAGCTTTGACAAAAAAATAAAATAATAATAATAATAATAATAATTATAATAATAAAAACAACGAGCTTGACCTTTCCGATTCTAGCAATTTTATCTTTATGTTTTTTTTGGTAAAGGTACCTGGAAGGTACGAATTATCAGCTTCAGCTTTATATGTGTCTTCACAAAGGCTAACCTGGAATCTCGCGAAAGGTCGGTACCTTTGCGTTGATATTTGTAACAGAAATCTGCACAGGCCAGTGTCTCTGGATTCGAAACGTATCGGTCAGTAAGGTATAATAATTCGGAAACCCGCATGCTCCACTCGTCACAGACCTCAAAACAGCTCTCAGATATATTCAAGGATTCAACAGAGTTTCAACAATAAGAAAAACAACCCTAAGCCTTTCAAATACCTCACAAACATGCGTCATCCAAGACCAACTTATAGACCCTGAAGCACCTTCTGTCGCAGTCAATCGTGAATTATGCCAGTACGAACGTCAATCATTAAATGGAAACAAAGCATATTTGGAATCATACCCAAACTACTATGCAAGCAGTCTCTATGACCACTTTTTATTTATTTATTGATTTTTTTTTTTTTTTTGAATAAAATTATTTTTCTTTAATGTGTTGATAAAACAGAAGAGTTTCGTGATAGCTGGGTTGCAAATACTACGCTCAAGCAAATGGCTTCTATGATGAAGTGCGCCTCTGTGCGATTAGTATGTGGCGATTGACAGCGCACGTCTATGGCGACGCCAACACATGTCTACCTACATGTAAATGCTATTAAATATAGGGCTGAAATACCAAATCTGAAATTGACCCTCTCAAAACTCACTGCGATCCATAATGTTCCAAAATCGAGAGTTCCATTTTCTGTCCCTATTCACACAGCTAAATCACGATTCAAGTGGATTGACCTCTGAGCACAATCGGATCAACAGCCCAGATAGCTGGTCGTACCGCTGTAAAACACCCCTCAAGGATTTTTGCAATAGAGAATTCAAATCCTTGTATTCTCTCTATTCATTCACTCCACAATTCGAAAAGTTTACGAATTGTGAGTTTGGACCACCATGAGGATGTTTATCCAAATCTTTGGGCTTTCCCCTGTTAATATTGCTACTGGTGTTGCTACTACTATTGCTTGGACTTCAAGAAATAGATCCAGATGTTCCGTCAGTCATGCTTAGCCAGACGATCTTCTTTGACACCCACCAAAACGAAGTTTATGTAAAAATAGACATCACCTGCTTTGGCAGCGATCGCGAACGTGAGATATCGCAGAGAGTGTGCAAAAGTCTTTTAAAATTTAATGTATGCCTTTGATCGTAGCCAGAAAACGGGCTTCTATCACAGAAGCGTAGCCTACATGCGCTACGTCTTCCATGTCCCTAGCCGCATCTGGAAACCTCCAAAAGAGGCTTTGCGTAAGGCTTGATCGCGCTTTGACGAGGAAAAACGTAGCTTAAGGCGGGATTCGAAGGTCCAAAGAAGAAGGGGATGTGTCTAGCAGACAGACTTCGTCTTTACAGATAAAAAAAAACCTGAATGTATTTCAGTCATAAATTGCCGTAACTGAAATTTGAAATTGTAGATATTAATCCATACCCATTGACCACAACGCTAAATCAAATCCCATACACTCGGTGTGCGCCTTTGGGCACCACATTGTTTCGTATCCCGCACAGACGTATCATCGATCCCAAACAATCTATAGAGCAGCACAATTCACTACTTTAAAACCAAGGTAGTTAAATAATAATAACAATATCGACTGGCAAAAAATAAAAATAGTAAAAAAAAGTAAAAAAAAAGTAAAATTTAAACACGAAGGTGCATTGCATGGAAATTGAATGAGTAGTGGCCAGGGCGTTTTCAATTTTACAACGCACGTTCTAAAATACCGGTTTGATGCATCCGCATACTTTTTAAAGTAAAGACTTTCATAAATGATTTTGTCCGTGACTTCATGTCTAAGATACAAATTTGTCAGCTCAGTGCACATAAAGAGAAAAATTCTGCAGTATACGTAGCTTATATATAAATTAAAGTCACAGATGGGCGGTGGTATGTTGTCTGTAAACTGATATTCTTGATCATTATGTCGTGCTCAAGATGAGGACTTGAGAAAACGATATAGATAAAATTCATGATGAGGATTGAATCCAGGATCAGAACCAGGATTAGAATCAAGTTCAAGATCAGGGTGGTTGTTTTTTTTTTTTTGTATTAATTTTGAACGAGATTCTAGCCAAATCGACATTGGTATAGACTAAATATTGGAAGTCTTATTACTCTAGTAATACAATTGCAACATTGAAGGCTTCAACATCTCAATTTTCCAACTATCAGGATAATTCGTAAAGATATAAATTGATTGTTCTGCATGTATATCCTTGCCATTGATGATGAATCTTTCATCAGAAATCAGCTTGGTTAAAATATATATTGTAAGGTAAATGAGCGTGGTTTGTAGTAGAAGAGTTTGTGACACAGTCACATTTTTTTGTAGAACTAATACCATATGGAAAAAAAAAAAAATTTTTTTAATGATTACAGCAATTAGTCCAAAAGTTCAAACTGCTGTAAGAATAATTATAAATCAAACCTAAACAATTACACAATTACACCTTGTTACTTGCAAAATTCTTCATATCTATATACAGGATCATTCAAAAAATACCTATTGTGTAGTTTGGTACCATAAATCTCAGCTATCAATACATTTCTGTTAGGATTTACAACGACACATGGTTCACTGTTCATAGTCGGCTGCTAATGTATCTGTCTGTATTCATTTCCCGGACACATCTCATTGGTCTAAGGCATATCCCCACTAACTATACAGAGTTTGCTAACTTCAAATATACTAACTTCAAGACGCTTCAATGGTGTACGAAGCTTCCAATTGGTATCAAACAGCTGAATTCTACACAGCGTTGAAGCAAATGTACCTACCCTAACCTTTAGTGTTTGTAGATATCTTCCAGTGTATATACATATATATTAAATATTATTGTAATTCATGTTTATAAATGTAAGAAAAGCTAGCTGAAATACTGAACTGCGAACTATCATCATACTGCGCATGCTTTCGATATATATATATATATATATATAAAGGTAAAAGATAAGTACTAAATCCAAATATAAGGGTCTATTATGGGACACTATAAGTACATGGCTGACCTTTGTCGTCATCTTTTCCTAATTCCTACATATTATTGTTTTTATTATTTCCAATACATGTAATACTTTTACTGCTTTTTGTTTTATTTTATTTTTCATTGTGAGTATTGCCAATGGCTTTAATATACTTTATTTTTATTATTTAGCAAATATCTCTAAAGTTGAAAATAGTTGAATACGTATTTAATATTGCAAAATGTGATGAAAGTTTTATTTTACTATCAACAACAACTTATAATCATTATGAGTCTCCACATGACTCCAAAATCTTTCAAACACATGAGAAGCTGATTAACGCACTTAATTGAACTTTGCAAAGGCTCTCCAGTAGAAAGGTAAGCTTTAGCTGCATTTCAGACTATCTTGCAATAAACCATGAAATGCAAGCCTGGCCCACTATAAGACTTTGCACATGAGTAAGTCAAGCGAATAAATCACGAAAAATAAGTCATTGACAATCTCTTGTTTTTATTAGTTTATTCAGTTTGACCAATTCCAATATTAAGACAGTTTCATTGTCAAATTTAAGTCTTTATTGAATATTATTTAACAAAAATAATGATAATAATAAAATTAAGTAGGCAAGCAGTTAAAATATGGCTATAATTTATGAATGGAATTAAAATTTGAATTGATATTTGTCAGTTGATTGATTTCAATTGGTCAATTAAGCTGACCTTTTAACAAATCATTTAAAAAAAATATTCAATTATTGACCAAATTAAACTATTTTTTATACAGAACAATATAATATAATATAACAATATAATTTGAAAATCATATGCGTACGTAGCAAGATGTGTTTCTTGATATATATATTCAAATTGAATCTCTTAAGTTGAAGTTTTTATTTATTTATTTTATTAAAAGGGCAAATGAGTTGATAACATTGACGTACATGAGACTATAGTATGAAAATCTTTACATCCAGTTGAGTTTAGCATTGAAGATAATTCTCTGATCTTCAATTAAAGAATTAAACATTTGATAAATCATATTTAAAGGCCGTAATTCTGGATTCTTTGGTAATAACTTTTTTATTATTATTATTATTATTGGGATTCATAAAATAGCGTCAGCTAATACGGATAAGGTATTTCAAAAGATAACAATTTTTTGAATCATATTGTAAATAATATTAGTGTATATCATGTTTAAAATTAGTTGAATTTTTTTAACATTGAAATTTCAAACTGTGCAAACATGGAAAAAAACCATTTTGTTTAAAGTAGATAAGTTTAATCATTTAGTTTTGCTCGTATTATTCCCTTTTAAATGACTTAAAATGAAGAGATTTGAGTTTCTCAAATTTTTACAGTAATACGATAAACGTAAACCGACTCTAAAATCGGGCTTTTTTTCATAACATTTGTAAAACTAAAGTCAGTCTATTTTACAGTTTTCTGAAAACTATGGAATATATTCTTGGTAAAAAAAAAAAATAGAAACTAGCAACTAACAATGTTTGAAAGTATTAATATATTTCAAAAAAATTTAATAGTATTCATACTGTTGTTATCTATTGACTATCCTGCGTGTACAAATTTGTTTACATTTTCATTTCGAGCTTTACAATTCTGGTTTTTAACATTTTGATATAAAAATATTCATATTAACTGTGAAAAAAAAAAAAAAAATATATATATATATATTCTTATCGTGTATTTATATACCTGTTTTTGTTTGATCTATTTTTTATTACAATCATACTTGAGGCAGCTTTGATGCTGTTTTTTATTTCAATATATCCTCTCTCGCTTTCTTTTTTTTTTTTTTTTACTGTAGCTATGATGGATTAGAATTGTTAAATTAAACCCTACAATCATCCACTCGCGTCAACATAGTTCCCAAACAGGAAAAAACGCGACGCGACTATTTACATATTGAACTTTTCAATTTGTTTTCTTGAATATTCCCACTAAAAACTTCTCTTTCACATATTCACATAGTCATTTTACAACTTGACAGCAATGTCTTCAGAAAATCCTAACGACAATATTGACGAAGTTGTCGATAAAGAAGTTCAAGCACATATTACAAATCTAGTATCAGCCCTGGGTGGAGTCGACATAACTAAAGAAAATGAACCATACGTTTTGGGAGATGACGCGTTGTCATGTTTAAGGGATTTAAAAAAATGGCTTAGAGTTGTCGATGAAAAACGACAAATTTTGGATGTAGCACGGGCTATATCTCAAACCTCTTTAGTAACTTATGATCTATTAGAAATTTTGAGTCAGTGGGATGAAAAGGAGGAGAAACGAGAACATAGCGGTGAGGAAGGTGAGGATGTCAAGGGCTTCAAGATCGCTTTGGCCTGTTTAGAGCTATTAGTTCCGCTTACTTGGCCTATCGTATTGGATGTGAATTCAACACACTCACAATTTTTTCATGCTCCAGCACTCAAGCTTGCATATATCAGATATAAACAGGCAATTTTGACGCACAAAAAGAATCGCGTTTTCAGAGCAATTATCCGTCTTTGTATCCCAGCGTTGCAAAGCGAGTATGAAACCAGAAGTTCGCGCGATGAAGGAATTCTAAAGTTGGCAATGTATTTCTTTCGGAATATTTTTTGCATTAACCTGAAAGACGATCAAAAATATTCCGAAGATATAGCAAGATCGGCAGAAATTGGTGTTCTTGCAAGACAAGAAGTGTTAGATTTCATTGTAACAATTGCATCAGGGACAGGATCCTTATTCAAAGTACAAAGTGTTGCCACATTAGAATGTCTATATTATCTCATTTATGGTATAGAAGTTCATCAAGTACTCGATATCAAATCGGATTTTACACCAACATCTATGTCCAAACCTACGCAAGATCTAATGGATCTTCTAGTCACAGAAAAGAAAATCAAGAAAACAATTCAAAAAACAGCATCCTCAAGACATAACAGATTTGGTACCATGGTTTCAGTCACTACACCTGACCACGATCGGTTGACGGTGTCTGGTCAATCAACTCTCTTAGATACTTCTACAACCCTTCATAACCTTGATGCTGTTAAAAGCTGGAAAAAGCCAAAGAGAACAGATATCAAAAATCGCCAGCAATGGGATATATACGTTAAACTTTCAGAAGAATCAAGACAGCTGTTGAAACCATTTATAGAAAATTTTTTAGTTTCAGGATTTAATCCACTTTTTATTGAAATTAGAAAAACTCTAGAAAGAGAGATGGGTGAGTACAGCAGAACTCTTTTAACAGAGCATGAAATTCAGTTTTTATATCTTTCTTCATGGTTCCTCAAAGCTGATCGTGCAAGATACGTTATTGAAGGCGGAAGTAATGAGCTGGATTTTTCGAATACCGCATGTGCACTGAATCAAAACATGTTTATCATTATTATGCATAGTATGAGAGTTTCATTTGAAGCTAAAGAATGGCATGTAGTATATGCAAGTATGCTATGTTTTAAAGAAGTATTATATACTGTTCAGGATATGGAATCTCAGGGAACAGAAGAAATGAAGGATATGGCTGATAACATTAAGAGCAGACTATTCTACGAAGAATATTCCTTAGAGCTTCTAGCAAAAATTCCTAAATACGCTGCCCTAAGAGACACTTCATATATAAATCTGGCAGTGGAATTGACACACATTGTGTTGAAAACTCTTGAAAAGTATGCATCTGAAAACACTGTTTATATTAAAGCTAAGCGACAGCAAAAGACAAAAAAACAACGCGATAATATAGACACTGAAGTAGATTCTGAAGAAGAAGATATGCGTGATAGTCGAAAATTAAAAGAACGAAAATTCAATTTCAAGCGATTCGAAACTAAATTCATGTCTGAAGAAACACTTGACACTTATATCAAATATTTAACAAATTATCATGAGCTTTCGCGTCTTCAAATCATGTACGCCATCAAGTTTTTTCATCGGATTTTTGTTCGTTGTAAGCATCATTACTTTTTTTATAGATTGGATTTTATGAAGTTGCTTCATGAAATGGTCGAACCAAAAGTGTCCACATCTATTGATCGTGCTACTCGGAAGGATATTACAAACTTTCTAAACTATTTTATTCATCGATTAATTCCAGCTTTAGAAGCAACTCCGTCATTATTTGTTGAGATTCTATTTCAAAAAATGCCTTCTGACCTGTTTTACTTTGAAAACGGTTATGATAAGCCTCCACCTGTACCTAAGGCTAGCAAAGTGCCAACTTTGGTATTTGTGGACCACGAGTTTCTCAAAAAGAAAGAAAATAAATTTGCTGTACTTGTAGCGGCTCTACTTGACGAAGACAGAATAAAATATGTTGAATGGGTCGTAGAAGCGCTCGAGAATGCTTATAAAAAACGTGCTAGCTGGATTGAACTATCGGCTGCTACAAATGATTCCAATACATCTGTGATAATTCCTGATGAAAGTATGTGTTTTGTTTTGATTTGATTTGGTTTGGCACGATCACTAACTAACAGTTTCTAGTATTAAAACCCACCGAATTTGAAGTGGTTGGAGGAATACAGAAGGATCAAAAATTGAGAATGCTTTTAGAGCTTTGCGGGTGTGAATTCCGTGATAACAGTAAGTTAAAGTGAGGTTGTATTCATTCTTCTCATACTAACTAAAATCAAGCTGCAAAATGTGTTTTACCTGGAAATGTACCTATGACAGAACTTGAAGAAGCAATTAGATTTACGAAATACTATTTGTTCCAACCAGTAACATTACCTGACAGTAAAGTTGCGGCCGACTTTCTTCAAAGAGTTCAGCCTGTTAAATCAACAAGGCAAAAAAAGCGAACTACGGTTGGTGAAAATGGTGAAATCCTCAGTGAAAACGAAGTTGATTACTATCAAGATGAGTTGGACGATTTCGTTGTGAATGGCCATGTCGATTCTGATGGAAACGATATGTCTGCATCCGAGCCAGAAATCGAATTAGATGGTACACATAGAAAACGACATCGTCGCAACGGTGATCACAAACAAACTTCCAAAAAGAGACGACTGAAAATGAACGAAGAGCAAATTCAGCGAGCCAAACGGGAATTACAGGAGCAAGAGGTCAGACAGTTCAAGAGTTCAGAGTATATTCATGAATCTGATGATGATTTGACGCCAGAAGAACTCCAAAAATTCTTTGAGAGTGAAGAAAGAATAAGACAACAGTACGGGTCAATGGCTATGGCAAAACAGATTGAAATCGAGCGCCAGCAACTTGAAACGTCGGTAATGAATACAGCCACTAAACTACGAACTAGCGAAACTGAAAGTGAAGATGAAGATGTAGGTAACGATTCCAAATTAGTAACTGCAAGTGTCACTCCTCAAAGAACTCTCGCTGTATTTGATGACAGTGAAGAATCAGAAAAAGAATATGAATCAAGCAATAACAGACAACCAAAACATACTTCTGTCACAACCAATCGACAATCACAGACGCTTGGTGCTGAGAAAGGTGATTTTGACAATTTGGATAAATCCCAAATACTGTCGCCGTTATCTAATTCATCTACCAAAGTGGGCGAGGATGCTGACACTTTCGTTGTCAAGAAAAAAATCCGTACTGGATTTGTGATTGATAGTGATGAAGATGAAGATTAACGAATAAATTTGTACATGTATAGAACAGAGAAGAAAATAATGATATGAATCGAATAAATTAATGTAAATCATGTGGCGTGCCTAGTTGTTGTTATCTTATGCCCTCGCACCTAAATTTTCCGGTTAATATCATTGAAATTGTGACTGAAATATTTCAAAGAAAGCATACCTTTGTCCAATCTATCGACTGGTCAATTTCATCGTCAACCAATCCGCAGACTGCAACACAGTCACCCCGAACCAAATACAGCCCCAGATTAATAATTTGTGTTGGCTCATCATCTTCTGTAATGATTCGCTCTTTTGTATTTGCTAAAATAATATTTGTCGATTGATCGTGTCCTTTTAGCGTGCCCTTGAATTGCCTAGTTAGCATACTGTAAGGTTTAGTTATTCTATCTTAAACATACTATAAATGTTCGTCCATCAGTCGTAATGACAACTACGTTTTCTGTGAATGAGTGTTAAAAAAAAAAGCAATTACCAAAAGTGTGTCTATAATCAGTCACTTACGATCCAGATATGTGTTTAAACTTGACATTTTTATTTAAATCTTGATTCATGAAATTTTTTATAAGATGGGGAGTAAGTGTGGTGAGAAATGGTGGATTGGGAGGTTTTGTTTTTCCAAAGTAAAGAGTTAATGACGTAGTGCAGAACGCGTTCAAAACGCGATCAGGGTTAAAACTGGAACATCGGCAGAAAAAAAAAAAAAAATAGAATAAACGTGCAAACCTGTTCACCATTAATAAATTATAATAAATTACAAACAAGTTATTTATACAAGTATTATTAATATGATAACACAACAAATCAGCATTTTTCTCAAACACATTGGATTATTTTCTGGATTTTTGGACACTGTATGGGACAAAAAAAAACCTCTTAAACTTATCAAATAACAAAAAGTCAGGTAGTTCATTGACATGTTTTAGGGAGATTGACAAAAGTAATGCATTAAGGAAGTTTCAATACTCGGTGGTTTAAAATTTTTAAGGGTTCATTTCATACGTAAACAGGTACTAATTTGTAAACAAAAAAGAAGGAGTCTTTTCAAAATGTTTTTTTTATCATGAAGATTTAGTGTTTCTGGTAATATTATTTACCATAACAATATAATATTTGAAAAAATGAAATATACCAAAATTTAAAGTACAATCACTACAAGATTTACTTCAATACTAACAATCAACAAGATAACTTAATGTCATAGCTGAAAACTAAAAATGTTAAAAATAAATTTAAAAAATGGACGAATCCGGAGTTGAACCGGAGACCTTTCGCATGCTAAGCGAACGTGATAGCCAACTACACCATACGCCCTTGATATATTTATTTTAAACTATCACAGATTTGAACTAAATAGAAGTCATATCTAAAACAAAAATTTGTGACTTAAGACATATAATCATTTGCGTAACTCATGCTTCTGTCTGATGTTCTATATCAATTACAAACCTGTCAACTAAATAACCTTGTTAGAACTCTATTTCTCTTTACACATGGTACCTCTAAACTCATTGAGACTGCTACTTCATAGGGGACAATAAACTGAATTTTTATATATCCATAGCCTTTAGATATACGGGCAATATTCTGATAGTCTATCTGTGTATTTGAAACTCTTTTGGCAGATTCACATAATGGTAATTTCAAATGATATAATTATCTTATTTATAATTTTTTATTTTATCAGATTCATTTTATTTACTTAGAACAAATGTCTATTAGGTCTAAAAGGATCTCGATGTATGCTCCTATCTAGGAATTCATCAACTTGTACAGGCACTTGTGGTTTGTTCAACTTTGCCTCATTTGCAGCGTTTTCAAAAGCATCCAAAAAGTAGGATCCTATCTCTTTGTAAAGATTTCTCGCTTCAGGAAACACATCTTGGAATTGTAAAAATCCATGAGAAACCGCTGTTACTAAATTGATCTCTACAATTTCATTGTTAGTGAACTCTGTTTCAGGATAGAATTCGCGACGTGCATTACGTAGCCTTGATGTAAACATAACCGAATCATCAACCAGAGGATCAATGTCTCCACATGTAATATAAGTTTTTGGAAACTCTGCTAGAATGGATTCATGAGCCCAGAGAGGAGACATAAGTGGATCGGTTTTAAAATCTGTTGAACCACGATCAGTTCCTGTATACAATAAAACCATGCAATAAAGTGCAGGAGCAGCAAGAATTCCATCTTGAAAAAACAGAATTCGCGATGATAATGTCAGCGGATGACGGTCGTCATGATCTTCATACACAGTACCCGGTTTTACCAACGCTTTAAGCGGAACTGGCTGAATCCCCGAATAATATGTATCAACAATTTGCTCTTTTTTCTCTAAAAGAGTGTTATTTCCATCATCTGCTGCTTGTTGTCGAATCAAATCCATTTCTAGTTTACCACAAACACCGGCAGGCCCCAAGTCTAATGCAGGATAAGTTAAAACAGCTGCAACTGGTTTCTTAATAGGACGAAGCTCAGGATTGGCTTGGTTTCTCATAATAATTTTTACTATTACAGCAGCTGAAATATTACCACCAGCAGAATCACCTGTAATGACAATATCAGGTTCAACTGTTCCAGACAGCCCCACACAAAGACCTAACGATTGCATAATAGATACATACGCTTCATAGCACTCATCTAAAGCATAGGGAAATGGATATTCAGGAGCTAAATGGTAGTCAATGGCAATTATAGGAACCTTGGTTTGCTGCGCCCATGCAATGAGAGAATCAGCATGAAGTTCAGCATCCATTGTCACAAACCCTCCGCCGTGGATATGTAAAATCATTTTCGTCTCGTTCTGCAACTGTTCAATAGGCTTATCGTACCACAATGAAGCTTTAATAGGTCTTACATATATTGAGTCTTTAGGTCTTGGAATCATAAAATATTTGACAGATTTTATTTTAGGACGTTTGGCCTTAGCAAAAAATGCCAGATACGGATTTTTCATAATTTCAAAGGCTGCACGAATATGACTGATCGATGTATTATAATTAAATTTTCTTGATTTTTCTTCAGCGTGATCTGGAGTGGCCAAATAATATATCGAGAATACTAGAGATGCAATATCCCTTATAAATTTTGGTCTCAAGGGAAGTGCAGTCCAAGCTCCCGCGTTTCCTGCAGTCACTATACTTACGGCTCTTCCATACGACTTGCTGTAAAGGGCTTGATTTGCAAGACGAGGCTGCAAATTCATTAAAGCATCTATATTTCGAAGAATGTAATAAATAACCAGTGTTATTGCAGAGAGCTGCCATGCGCTGAGTCTCTTAGTGAGATACCTGTTGAACTTGTCGAAACCAGGTGGGCCGTGTTTTGGTCCAACAAAAGAGACGAGTAGCCAAAAAATTGTGACAGCGATCACACGTTTTCTTGTTTCTAATACTAGTTAGTCATTGTTTGCTTTAAAAAACCAAGTACTAATACATACCAGCCATGATCAATCAATAATCTTTTAAAGGTTAGCGATGGTAAATTGGCGGGATAATTAAATAATCTATTAATGAGCGGGAGAAGAAATATTTATATTACAAGAGAAAATATCTTCACATGCTATTTGCATGATAGTCTGGGGAAGGGGTTATGAGAACTTTAATTGTCAATGGTCTCTGTTTAACAACGCTATCATTAGATAATTCTGCAAAATCATTTAGCGCTATTGCAATTCTATGAAAAGTGTTATATTTACAATTGCTACGTCTATTCAAACATTAGTTTGCAGTATGTGATTTATATATAAAACTTTTTTGTCATATAATTTTAAATAATTAACTGGACTTTTAATGAAGTCTTTGTTAGCACAGGTCATGCGGTCTTACTGTTGATATTGTAGCTTTAGGCTATTTTTCTTGATCTGGAAATTCTCCTAGATGCTGAATAGTCTATTAGATGATTGAATAATCTGTTTATTTATTTATTTATTTATCTATTTATTCATTCATTTTTTTTTCAAAAAAAAAAAAAAAAAAAAAGTATATTTCTTCGATTCATTCTCCAACAAGAGCTAATATTAGTTCATGTTTTGTAGTTGATTTGTTTTTAGTATCACAGATAGGTTAACTAATTCATACAGTTGATGGGTCATGCTTAAAACAGTCTATGGTAAACTTATTAAATAGTTTAGTACTGTGGTCTAAAACTCACATATTGAAACTTATCGATATCAATTTCTCAGATACTTCTCTACAGCTTAATGCCTTATCAATCAGCATTGAAATCATCACGGAATATACTTGAACTGAATTGCAATTGGCAAATAGATTTTGTTTTTTAATAATAGCATCAAAAATAATTACATGTGAAAAAAAGATGAAAAAAGTATTCTGTCGAGAACTTCAAGAAAGCCTACATTTGCTTGTACTTTCGAGACAATAGGTCTATTTTTGCAATACAGCATATCTTCTCCAGTTCAAACTATTTTTTTATTCTAGAAAATAAGATGAATTATTTATATATCGTAAATGTTTTCAATCCTTTTCTTTTTTTTTTCACTATCTCCTATATTTTGAAAGGTCCAGTTAAATTTATAATGAATTACTATGCCTCGGTTAAAAATTTAATAACAATATAATGAAAAACACATTCGGATTGATCAGTATCTCTACTTTTATCAATTTGTGATGCTAAACCTTTATAATGGTATTAAACCATTAAGAATGAAAACCAATAATAATAAAATTCATGTAAATTTAAACATACTTTTACACTACGGTGAGTTGTTCTTTTAATGTTTCAAGAAGTAACTTGTCTTTCATATGAAAGGGTGCCTGTTTTGTACGGCTGAAGTTTTTTAGTCCCAATGACGAACCACCCCAAACATCCTGTATTCAGTTAAACATGATAGCTATTAAAACAATCTGCAATATATTGAACATAACGTTGACAGAGATAATTAGTTTATAATGGAAATGCAACGTTCATATTATTTTATAAGTTTTATTAAAACTTAGCTATTTTAATAGTACCTGGGGTTACAATTTTTAAATGTTTTAGCTATATTATTACCTGATGAATCTTGTTGTAAGATCATCTTGACACTCCCCAAATGTATAACTCTTTTTTTCTCTATTTTAGTATTAATTAAGTAAAATTAATATTTTTTTGAATAAAATTTTGATTAAAAAATATTCAAAGATAAAATAAAAAATTAGATATTAATGAATAGAATATGCAATGATGTTAATTTGGCAATTGAGCTTGTGATTTTGTTTACTCAAGTTGGTTTAAATTTTCCGAATTCTATGCATTAGTGTTGAGATCAGATTGTTTATGAATAAGTTTACAAAAAAAAAAAAAAAAAAGAACTACATCATTATAAACACCCTTTTTATATAATTATTTATTTATCAGCTTGTTTATTCAACTGCAAAATTCAAGCATTCTTCTATCATCACTTTTATTCACAGGTGACTAGTTGATTTTTATAAAAATTATTCCATGTTCAATCATGTTGCTAATGTTTTTTAAAAGTTATATCACTACACAATATTTTTTATAAACCAGTTTTAAGGCCATAATTCATTTTTTTGTTCAATTGTTTTTTGTTTATTTTTTTTTGGCAGTAAACCTAAAAGCTTGACATCATTGTCATCCTTAAGTTATTAGCATTCATGTTGAAAAATAGAAAAACTTGTTAAATATATAACAAAACCCCTAATATTTCAAAATACGAATGTGTTAGCCAACCATTGACTTGCATTTTTTATTCTTTCTGGATTCAGGGGTGCATTGTAATTGTATGTTTGTGTTTGTGTTTGTATAAGAGCCCATTTGGAGTAAATACAACTGAAAATAAACAATTCGTATTAGCTATGTTATTAATACATAGGATTTTTATTCATATGTTTATTTATGACCACTATTAATATTCCCTTTAAATATATCTATTAAAGCAAACTTGAAAAGCTAAATCAACATATAAGCAAATATATCTCAAAATAATATACGTTTGATATCAAATTATGAATCGAGGTGTCAACAACTTATGAAGGAGGGGGGGAGGGAAACACAATGAAACAATTAGGGTTAGGTTGAGCCAGTAACTCCAGCCTTGTCTCTTTTACGAGCATGCAACCTGATCATCAAAATCCACGTTTCCTTTTTCTTGTTCTTTCTTTCTTCTTCTTTTTCTTCAAGGTTCTGTCTCCTAGATAGCTTTAAGAAAATACATATCACAAATTTAACAATGGCTCCTGCTTCTATTCCTATTTCTGAACGTCCTTTGTCTGATACTTTGGTTCTTTTCGATGTTGATGGAACCTTGACACCTGCTCGTCTTGAAATTTCTGACGAGATGAAGAATCTTTTGGTTGAGCTTCGTAAAAAGGTTGTTATTGGTTTTGTTGGCGGCTCTGATCTTCCCAAGCAACGTGAACAATTAGGTGATGATGTCCTTGAGCAATTTGACTGGGCCTTCTCTGAGAATGGTCTCACTGCTTACAAGGAGGGAAAGCAATTAGCTTCGCAATCATTCATCGGATGGTTGGGCGATGAAAAGTACAATGCTCTTGTTAAATTTATTTTGAAGTACCTCGCTGATATCGAGTTGCCCAAGCGTCGTGGTACCTTCATTGAATTCAGAAATGGTATGATTAATGTTTCTCCCATTGGCCGTAATGCTAGCACTGCTGAGCGTAACGAGTTTGAAGAATTCGATCTTAAGAACAAGATCAGAGAACAGATGGTTGCTGCCTTGAAGAAGGAATTCCCCGACTACAGTCTGACCTATTCTATTGGAGGACAAATTTCATTCGATGTCTTCCCCACTGGCTGGGACAAGACTTACTGTCTTCAACATGTAGCCAACGAGGGTTACAAGAGCATCCACTTCTTTGGTGACAAGTCCTATAAGGGTGGTAATGACTACGAAATCTACGAAGATCCTAGAACTATTGGCCATGCCGTTAAGTCCCCTGAAGACACCCAAAGAATTCTCAAGGAACTTTTTTTCTAAATATCCAGTCCGTAAATAAATTATGAAAGTAATCTAATATATGCTAATACTAATGCAAATGCACCGGTGCAGACACCGATTAACCATTGTACGACTTGTAGCTTGGTAGCCTCGATCTGGGTTTTGAAATTGGACAATTCCTGATCGATTCTGCTTGAAGTCTCAGCCAACTTGAGTTCTTGAACAGCGCTTTCTTCTCGAATACGTCCTTTTTCTAAATTCAAATCAAGTCTCACACTGGCTTGCTGCTTAGCTAGTTCTTCCTTAAACTTTTGACGTAGCTTGTCAATATCCGTGATCAGTCGTTCATTCTCAGTCGCAATTCGAGTTGCATCAGTTTTATCCAGAGTGAGCAACTCCGATTTCAGTTTTGCAAAATCAACTTTTTGTTGATATGTTTGCTTGCTAAAGTCCTCTTTTGATACAAGTGAGCTTTGTAGATTCTGTACACCATCATCAATAACGCTAGCAACAGCTTTCAAAACAGCTTCAGACTGGGTCGCGCTGAATCCTTGACGCTCAAGCTGAAGTGCAAATTTTCGCGTATCAAAATGATATTGTTTTTGAACAACTCTAAAAGAACTGAATCCGCGGCGAAGAAAAAGTGACATTTTATAACAGGCCTTAATGGTTTGGTGATTATCAAGTATAGAAGAAAGGTTAGGAAAGGAGGAGAAGTTTGAAGTCTAAAGGGCCGGTGATAGTAGGAACAAATTTAGAACTACTTACTTAAGACTAAAAATTTAACTATTCTTATATTTCAAAAAGTTTATTTTGTTATAAAACGCTTTTTTTGTCAAATCGCAAGACATTTAATTATTTCCGACTAAATTCTACTTTTTTTTTTAAGCATCACCATGTTGCGCGCAAGAACAAAACTATTGTATGCAGGTGCTATCACAGCATCTGCTGCAATTCTAATTCAAAAATCTTCTACCATTAGCAATGACACACTTCCACAGGCGCCATTAGAGAAACCCAAAAAATCTAAACCTACTTTACCGCAATCATCATTGTCGGCAGACTATCCTGGTGTCTATGCTTGGGGAAATAATACAGGGAATGTGATTGCTCAGGGTCAATCATCTAACTTTCAGTCAGTAAAGAGTCCATATAGAATTCCATATTTTGACGGTAGACTGCTTAAAGACTTGCAAGTAACTCCGGGATTAGGCGTTGCAGTGCTAGAAAATGGAGATGTAGTACAATGGGGTGACGAATATGCAACTGAGAAGGAGCCCGAAAAAATAATCAAAGGAAGGAACATCACTAAGGTACAAATTGCAAAAGGAAAGGCTGTTTATGGGTTGAACAACTCGGGATCAAAAGTTTATGCTTGGCCAGTATCTAGAAAAGATTTTACCGAAGGTTCAAACTTGGGAACTGCAGCAAAGGGATCTAGTTGGTGGAAAATTTGGACTTGGGGATCTTCCGGAGATTCAAACGACGCAGTAAATAAGGGGTCTTGCCTTACCGTTAAGCTGCCATCTCTTGGATACACCGAATACATCAAAGATATTAGTGTTGGTAATGATCATATTTTGGTTCTCACATCAAGAGGTAGAGTATTTTCAGGTTCCACAGGTGTATATCCCGATCAGAAGCCTAAGGCCTCTAAAGGTCAATATGGTATTGCTGCTCTTTCTCAGTTTGATGACGCCCCAACTCCAGGCTCTGTCTACGAAATCAAGTCTTTTCGCGATTCTGTGATTTCAAAGATTGCTACAGGTGATTTCCATTCTTTGGCATTGACCAAAGATGGTAAAGTTTATGGATTTGGTGAGAATTTATATGGCCAGCTTGGTCTTCCATACTCTTATTCAACTGCAAATGCAGCCATTCCTACTCTTTTGCCGTTTCAAAAGATGTACCCACGTAGGGTCATTGCTGAGGCAGTTGATATTGCTGCTGGAGGGAGTACCTCTTATGTAGTTTTGAAACCACGACCCAACCCTCATGAGCTTGTTGAGAAGAAAACTTTGAATGACGACTTCCATAGAGAGGTCTATGGATTTGGTGAGGGACTTGCTGGTCAATTAGGTACTGGTGCATTTGTGCACGCACAATCGAGTCCTGTCAAGCTTAAGCATTTTGCCAATCTTGTTGAATACTCTGAGGCCTTACGTCAGATGGTTAACATTGATTTGGCAGCATGGTCAGTTGGAAAGTCACATATTGCCGTTACTATTGGTGATAATATTCGTGCCTCGCAGTTTGGCCGTGATGTATTACTATGGGGTGGAAATGAGTTTTCACAGATTGGAACAGGCAAGAAAAATAATATTTCAAAGCCTATCGGCATTCCTCATCTTGATGTAGATCGTGCTCCATCTAAGTCGGCTGTTTTACCCTCCGTTGCAGGAGAAGACAGCTCTGAATGGCAAACAAGTGATTTGGACGCCAAGAACGATAAATTGAGACTTGTTTATGGTAAAAAGGTTCACTTTACTGATCCAGATTCACATAAATCAAGATCAGCTAAGGTATCACAAGAAATTGTAGCTGGAGAAGATATTACGGCTGTTTATTATAAGCGTGTTTAAAATTCATTTATTTTTAAATAAATGAGAATTGTACATAGAATTTTGTGTAATAAATTGATTATAAAATTTACCATTCATTTTTGGTTTATCTCAAATGGTTGAAAAAAAAATTGATGTATAATTTTCAGATAAATATAGACAAGAAACCAAAAAGAATAATGTTATCAAAAAAATGATAATTATTCGACTCAATCGAAAAAATGATTCGACCCAGGATCGAACTGGGGACGTTCTGCGTGTTAAGCAGATGCCATAACCGACTAGACCATCGAACCTATTTCTTGAAATAAATTTTTATTAGTACAATATCAACCGATTTTTCAAAACAACCCTTACCCTCATAAATTTATTGGGATTGATAGGTGATGGAAAATCTGTTTATTTTCTCAAAATCTAAAAACTATACTAATAATAATTCATACGACAAATGACATGAGTAGGATAGAAAATCTGTTTATTGTCCCTATATCTATAGGCTATACTAATATATAATTTATACAACAAATGACATAAGTAGGAGACATGTGGTTCAAATATTTATCTCATGTAGATTGACAAAGTAGCGGTCTCAACGCGTTTAGGGGTTTCAGTAATCTATGGCGCCAAATTCTTCATGATTCGTAAACCATGTGTAAAGGGAAATCTGTGATACATAAGAACTGATGATTCAGAACCAGTCTTTGACACTCGACAAAACCTTTACAAGCTGCTAGTTACAAGCGAACCATTGACATGAGTAGGAGACATGTGGTTCATATATTTATCTCATGGATATTAACAAAGTGGCTGTCTAAGGGTGCCATCTTTGCTTCTATACAACAAACGATCCAATTAGAAATTATGTAACTCATTAACCAATTCATTCTTTCTATTTGGATCATGAGAGTAACAACAAGTAATATGGTTTGTATCTAGATATATACTACATATATCATTTAACTTATAGCTTAAAACTTAAACTTGTTAAATACTTCTACTTGACTTTTTATGGAACATAACTTATTAGATTAACCTCAATAGAGCGACATGGCGCAGAGGAAGCGCACGGGGCTCATAACCCCGGGGTCCTTGGATCGAAACCAAGTGTCGCTAGTATTTTTGTTAATGATCAATTTGTCACCAATATTTTTTTTTTTTTTTGATAATGGATAAAAGTCATTGGAGTATCAAAACTATGACTGGAATTTACAATCATTTCAAGTCTCTTGACTGATATACTTATGTCACTTAAAAAACTGTCAATTCATATTGTATCAAAAAAAAAAAAAAAAAAAAAAAAGTATAGTTTTGCTTCTGTATATTTTAAAAATCATCTAGAAGTCATGGCCAAATTTTTGGATCTTTAAGGTACTAACTTTGAGAAAAGTTTGCTTACAATTAGCAATTTATTAAATACTCTGCCATATTACAGAATGGATTTGAACTATTATTTTTATGTATTGCAGATGATGATATATATCAGATGTAAATCATGGAGGATTTAACATCATTATATACTAAAAATGTCTAAACGTTCTGAAAGCTTTATTTCATCAATTTTTATAAGATAAAATAATTCAAATAAATGTATTTGTTTCATTTTTACTTTGTATAATAAATTTCATAAAAAAAAGAAAAAAAAACCTAATCTACTATCCAAATTATATATTGTTAACCAATTAATTAATATCTTAATATAATTATGAGTAGCTTTTTTTTTTCCTCACTGAGTTTTACCAAAATGTGAGCATGTACAAAGTAAAAATTAAAAATATGTAAATAAAAACAGCAATAAAAAAAAGAGTAAAAACTCCAATACAGTTGTATATTTCATATAAATCAAATATTACACTTTTTATTAATGTTTGGCGACAACTCCAGATCCATCCGCAATGCTCAAAATGTATTTCTTATAATCGTAAATGGAACCCGAAAATTTAGTTACGGATCCCTTCTCAGAAACCCAGATTTCATTGGTAACTCTGGAAATCATTGAAACATCGTGCGATACCATTAGAATTCCTCCCTTAAAGTTCTTTAATGCGTCTGCCAAAGCATCCAAACCAGCAATATCCAAGTGATTTGAAGGTTCATCAAGAATCAAAATATGAGGATTAGAAAGCGAAAGACATGCAAAAGCAACACGCGATTTTTGACCTCCCGAAAGTAATTGCATTTTTTGCAGACCAAGAGTACCGGTAATACCAAATGAACCAAGATGACGACGATATTCTTCATCAGTTTTACCAGGATAAGTTTTAGCCATCCATGCAACAGCTGACAAAGACAAATCCATAGCATCAACATGGTGCTGTGCAAAGTATCCAATTCTCAGTCTTGGATTACGGGATACTTCACCGAATGTAGGTCTGTTTTGTTCAGTCAACAGTTTCAACAGCGTAGTTTTACCGCAACCATTTGCACCAACAAGTGCAATACGTGAATTCATACCCACATCCAAATCAACATTCTTCATGATAATCTTTTCAGGAGTGTAACCAAAAGAACAATCCTTAAGTTGAATAATAGGAGGCGATAATTTCTCTGGATCTGGGAAACTGAAAGAAATAGCCTTGTCCTCCTCTGGAGGTTCCAGGATCGGAAGTTTTTCCAGTTTTTTGATACGAGATTGTGCTTCTGAAGATTTGGCTGCGTTGTATCTAAACTTATCAATAAAGGTTTGTAAATGTTTACGGTATTCCATCTGGTTTTCATATTCACGAATGGCATTTTTGCGACGCTCTTCTTTAGTAGCATAGAAAGAGTCAAAGTTAGCACCTCTGTAGTAATCAAGACGCTCTGAGTGTTGATAAATAATGTCAGTGGCAACTTCGTTTAAGAATGCACGGTCGTGCGACACTACCAATACTGTCGAAGGGTATGACTGCAGGTAATTGGAAAGATATGTAATAGAAGGAACATCCAACATATTAGAAGGTTCATCAAGTAATAACAGATCTGGTTTACAGAACAGGGCACGAGCCAAGGAAAGACGCATTCTCCAACCACCAGAGAAAGAGTTTGTAGGTTGTTGCTGAGCTTCTTTCGAAAAACCCAGACCAGCCAAAATTGATGCAGCTCTACCTTCTGCCTTGTCTGATTCAATTTCTGACAATTTATTGTAAACTTCAGTCAAGTTTCCATCAAGTTCTGAACGCTCGTCATCCAACGCTCTGGTTTCGATAGAATCATCTGTTCCACCAGCAGCAATTATAGCTTTGTATTCATCGTCTAATTCATTTAGACGAGCTTGAATTCTCTCTTGTTCCATTAGCAAGTGCTTTCTCCAAACATCTGCATCCAAAACACTTTGCAAAGCAAGAGTCTCATCACCACGGATTTCTTGCTCAACATGAAGAATAGTGATATGCTTAGGAACAGCAAGTTCTCTTTTAGATAAGGCACGTAACAAAGTAGATTTACCGATACCATTTTGACCGATAAGACCGTATCTGTGGCCATAAGACAAAGTAAGGGTTGTGTTTGAAAGAACTCTTTGGCCTGCTCCAACATAAAGATCAAAGTTTTCGATTTTAATGTCTTTAGATTTTCCAGCAGAGGATCCAGTAAGATCCAAAGGATTGACAGTGAGGAAAAAAGAATCGTAGTCTTCCTTTACAGTTTCCTTTAATAGCTTGGAAGCTTCGTACTCGACAGTCTTCATTTCTCTCTTGGCTAACTTAGCAGCAATCTTCTTTTCAGCCTTCTCTAGCTTCTTCTTATCAACTCTGGACTCAACCTTTCTGCCCGACAAAAGTTCCAAGTCGGTCGAGTCGCCCATAGATCCAAGTGCCAACGCATTTTGTCGTTGAGCATTACGAAGAGTTGCTTGATCAATCTTTCTCTGTGACATGTCGACGTTGCCCTTGGATTTATCCAATGTGTCTTTCAGTAGCTTTTCAAGTTCATCTGATAAAGTCTTTTTTAAAGTCGAAACAGCGGACTTATCAGCGCCGGCGTTTACCAGTAGTGATGAAATAAAACTGATCTCGCTGGGGATATCTACTGAAGTTGCAGTAAACGGATCAGAGGTGTTATCGACAATGTTACGAACATAACCAGCAGCATAATCAGATACCACTCCATCGATAGCAGGAGCGGCCTGACGAACCTTATTAACTATTGCAGACATTATTGAAAAGCTGGATTGGCTCGACTGTGGTGTAGTAAAATTTTCTACTAGAATACTTAATATCTGAAGATATTTTCAAAGCCTTTTAAACTAATACAGTTGCAGCGACTTAAGTACACATATAGGGTTAGGTTAAATGAAGATCACTATGCTATGACTGGAAACACCTGAAAAGAGATTGAGTTTTTTTCCTGAAATGGAAGAACCTCAGATGGTAGTACCGGGCCTTCTGTAAGTAGCCTTGAGTTGTTATAAAAGATATTAATCGTAGGTTCTAATAAATACTATCATTGTTAATTCAAGATTCAGAAAATTGTAAACAAGTCCAGTATTTACAAATGAGCTAATGGTATAGGCTCGTGAGCAATAAAAAAAAATAAAAATAAAATACAAAACATAAAAGTTGTAAAGCGAAATTAACTACCCCACAACAGCTGAAAATTCGTTACCTCAATGTACATCTCGGACTGTCATATTTCAACATCATTTATTAGCTCATTGTTGTGTATTCTCCCTTTTCCCTGAACATCTCTCAAATATTGTTGAATCATTATCTCCAAATAGTTAGGAATAACGACTGGAAAAATGCCAACTGTACCTTCATATCCAACCCGTCTTGACTCAAGAAACAAGGGTTTAGTATTAGTCCCGGTTTTGTTTGTTATTCTTATGCTGGGATTTATATACAAATCAATGTATGCGGATGAGATGTTTGAGTCTGTTAATAGAGTACCGCTTCAATTCGAAGATACCGACCAGAAGCAAGAGGCCAAGCTGGAACTTAAGAACTTGAAATCTGGCAAAAATAGCAGCAAGGCAAATAATAAGGAAAAAATCAAAAAGCAGAGCAGAAAGTATTGTAATGTCTTCCAGCAACCAGGTTACTATCTTCCACCTGTGTCGGATTCTATGCTTTATCATTCGTTGACAGATTGCAAGCCCATGGACCCAGCGCCTTTAGATCTGCTAGGATCACCAGAAAATGACATTCCATCTCTCCGTAATAAAACTGTTTTGTTAGTCGGTGATTCAGTTGACCGTTCACTTGTTGAAATGTTGTGTAAAAAACTTGACGGAAAGCTTACTATAACTACACCAACCTCGTTTTACGATGAAAACATTGAAAAGAAGGATGATCAAGTGTCGGGTGGATATTCACGGGTGTGCTACTATGAGCCCTATGATCTGTGGTTTGGAAACTATTTTTTTTACGGATTTGATACTACTGACGATCTTTGGCTTGACAAAACAACATACTTACCTCCTGGAGATTATAAAAAGAGACTCAAGCTATTCAAACAAGCCTTAGGAACGTTAGATCGTGATGTGGACTTGGTCACTGTTAACATGGGATTTTGGGAACTTGCAAGGTTTGATCGTCTAGACTCTCAAAAAGGCTCTGAGGCATCACGTACGTTGCCAGATGAGCAGATCAAAGAGTATAAGTCTAATCTTGGCTGGTTCAAATTACAGATTGACAATCTTTTCCATGGTAGCAGAATTGTATATCGTGAGATGCACTATCCTTATGTTACAACAGCTCCTTTCTTTGCTTCATCTTCGACCATTGATAGAAAATATAAAACGGATCCATTCAAGGTCCGTCAGCTGAATGAGGTTGCAAGTGCTACATTTAAGGAAACTTGGCCAGTGGGTGAATTGATTCGTGATTTGCCAGTAGAAGAGTACATGGTTGATGATTTACATTTTAACTTGAAAGGTCTCGGAATATGGGGCAATGGAATACTTGAATATTTGTCTAGATCGCAGAAGAAGACAAGGTGAGATCAACAAGAACGCTTTAAACTGAAACTAAATGTAAATAAAAATTTATCATTATTATAATAATAATCATCAAACTAAGAAGCAAACAGATAGTATTACTATAAATTTTCTTTTCTTTCTTTTCTCTCTAGCTATAACTAAATCTTTTGTAAAAAAATAAATAAATAAATAATTGTATCCTGTATAATAATAAACATAATAATAAAAGAAGATCACAAAGATTGCTTAAACTGGCCCAAAATTGAGCCTAGCAAAATTTTTACACCTTCCACCAGGACTGAAAAAACAAAATGCGCTTCTCCAAACTCAGCAGAACGCGAGATGAAGAGGCACATATAAAACTGCTGTAAAAACAACCATCTACCAGTCCCCTGACGCTAGAACAGAATCGAGGTCCTTGTAGAACAGGAAGATTCACGAGCAGCCAGCACTAAAGTACTTGTAATGCTTGAATATTTAATAAATAAATAAACAAACATAACCAATACTCGTGCTATATATATTTTGATCTTCGCAAGTAGACACATCGATGGTTCACTGAGAAAAAAAAACGGATTTTCATATGAAAAAGTCCGAATCACCGACTTAATTGACTTGCGATATTTGATATTAACCAAACAAATAACTAGCTATCTTCAGATTTTAAATTCTGAAAAAAAAAAACATAAAGCGAATTAAACAAAAAACAAACAAACAAACAAATGGTAAAAATGATATATTAAGATATATTACTATATCCTTTTAGAATTTCCGGACTCGTCATATGTTAAAGAAAGAAAGTAAATGTACAAGTGTGAAAAAATTTATCAAGAGAATAAAATAAATTTGAAAAAAAAAAATGCTATATTGAAAAATTTCTTTGGGTTAGGGATTTATTTATACTACTAATATGAGACTACAGCTTAACAGATAATATGGTGGGTAGTTCTGGTCTTTTTCCTGGTTTCCTCCATAGAGTTATTATTTGTTTCCCATTCAACTTCGTCTTCGTGCTCGACGTTAGGCGTGGAAACTAAAGTTTGAATAGCTTCACGAATATTAGAGTTGCCAGAGAGTTGAGCCTTTTCAGAGACCATTATCAGACGCTCGGTAATCTTGACAATATCAGACATCAAACGATCAAGAAGATCAGCAGTAAGAGTGTAACGGACCACGACACGAAGAATCTCAATGTCGGAGGCACTAGGAGGAAGTGGGTAGTTAGGAACAATATAACCCTTTACTCGAAGCAGAGTAGCAACAGCACTTTGTGGAATTTCAGGATAATTCTTTTTGAACTCATCGCTCAACTTGAATGCAACAACTGGAAGACCAGGATTGAAGGTTTCAGGGTCAGCGTCGGGATTCACAGTTTGAACCTTAGATCCATCGTATCCTAATTGACCAACAGGTCTATGAATGTCACTAACACACTCGTAGTAGCCAGTAGCTTCAAGGAATTTACTCAGAAGACGTGCATTGGCTAAAGATCCGCCGTGAACCTTACGATAGCCATCCATTCCAAGTGTAATTAGATTAAAATATTGATGGATGACTTGGTAACCAGGACGAGAAAAGTTGAGTGTATAAGATTGCTCGTCACCTCCAAGATACTTCAAAATAAAGACCAAATTCTCAGGAAGATACTTTTGATCTTTCCAGAGAATCCAGCCCAAACCAGACGTAGCCAAACCAAATTTGTGTCCTGAGGTATTAATACTCTTGACTCTCTCGAGTTGGAAATCCCAAGGAAGATTGGGATGAACAAATGGTGCGACCATAGCTCCTGAAGCTCCGTCGACATGAATAGGAATATCAATTCCTGTTTCTCTTTCAAACTGGTCAAGAATATCAGATACGGCTTGCACATTTTCGTAGTGTCCAGTGTAAGTAGAACCCATGATGACGAAGATACCAATTGTATTTTCGTCGAGTTCCTCCTTGATCTTTGTAACATCGAGTGTGTATCTACTTGATTCGTTCACAGGAATAATACGTGGTTCCACGTCAAAGTAGCGAGCGAACTTTTCAAGTGCAACTTGGGCGTTAGCACCCATAAGAATATTAGGCTTATCGTAAGGCTTTCCATCTGCCTTACGCTTGGCTTCCCATCTTCTCTTCATTGCGAGGCCGCCAAGGTGGATGGCTTCAGAAGAGCCTGTGGTAGCCGTTCCAACGGCAGTACATCCCTCAGGAACATGCCAAAGATGAGAAAGCATTGAAACACATCTTTCATGAAGCGAAATCATGGCAGGATACTCGTCATTATCAGCCAAGTTCTTGTTAATATTTTCCACGGCTAGTTTCTCTGCATGGGGATCAATGTAAGTATTTACAAAAGAAGCCAGGTTGAGAGCAGGCTTACCGTCCAACTCCAAGTCGTCTTTAATCAATTGGTAAGTGGTTTCTGGATTAGAGCCTTTTGCAGGGACTCTGAACTTTGGAATAGGTTCAGTCAAATATGAAGAGTATGGGGTGTATGAAACAGTACTTCCAGTGCGAAATTCACCTGAAGTTCCTGGGCTGTTTGCTTGCATTTCAGCAAGTAACTTCCCTGAGCTGACATGTTTTGCGAGGGTCATTTTTTTGAATCTGAAATATCAATTGAATATATAGATGTATAAATATATGAGTGAGTGAGTGAGTGAGTGAGTGAGTGAGTAGGTGAGTGTGGGTAAGATAATGAATAGGAGAAACAATTAGTGAAACCACGCATCTCTGAAAACAGCGAAACTTGCTGTTCTTATATACTTTTCAAATTCTTTTTTATTTTTTATTTTTTATTTTTAGTTTTTATTATTTTTATAATATTTTATAATATAGTTAATATTTTGTTGAGCATTGATGTTATATATTTTTCTAGTATTAATCCATTTATTACAACATTTAATAGCAAAAAAAAACAACATAAAACAAAAAAAAAAGAATAAGAGTCAATTGCACTTGATCATTGATTTTTGCTAAAAAATTTGCGGTTCAACTGCCTTATGTTTTGTATTATGAAGCATTCAATAGTATGGGTGCTTGATGATGCTCACCAAAGAGGCATTTTTTTGGCGTATATGAAAGATTGAAATAGAATTTTGGGTTAGGTTGCTAAGTTTAGGCCGTACATAGGCTCATACCACGCACAAAAATCTAGAAAAGTAAAAGAGAGAAAGAAAGCTCAATTGGATTCAATTTAGTTTTATTCAAGTCAAGGCAACCTAAATCAGAACAGTTTGGTCAAAGCCAAGTTATGAATCCAATGAAAATCATTAGATTTGATACATTTGTATCGGTCTTTAATAATTCTGTAATGCCGGGCAGTAATATATATATATATATGGTGATTGAGAGAAAAAAAAAGTTATCAGGTAAATATCCGTTCAGTTGCACTCAAAAGATTATGGTGGATTGTTGGAATTGTATTCAAAACCTCTTTTTACTTTCTTTCTTTTGACGGCTTGTAAATTGATGGTTGAAAAATAGATGATTGATGGTTTGCAGTTAACGAATAATACCTGGCGGTTGATGGCTAAGAAGTCTCTTTAGGAATCAAATGTATTAAAAATTGGCGACAAATAAAATTAAACAAGGACCTTTTAGAATATCAACTTCGTGTAATGCTATACTGACGAGAAGATAAAACAAACTAGTGTTTTCTTTTAAAGGGGGTTTGTAGTTTGGTCTATAGCTTGATCTGATTGTTTTGACTATGAAAGGATGTTATTCTAGATGTATATATATATATGATTTGTTCACTACATCAACACAATTTGGAATTTATAACAACCAACATGATTTCATATATGTCTGAATGGTAGAACATTTAATCTAAAAGCAATGTCTCGGTATCTATGAGTACAAACATCCATCTATAATAATTGTCCACTAAGTTTTGAAGATGACGTTTGACAAAAATTTCATAAACGTCATTAATAAAACAACTACAACAGGATACTTAAATCGGATATGAAAAAAATGATTCAAATAAAGCAAATAGAGCAGACGAGTGATTTGATCATGTATTCCAATCTTTCTTTCTTTTGATTTTTGACTAGACACTTTGCTCAGGCTCATCAACGTGTCTTACAAATAAAATTTAAAAAAAATAATCGCAGATTGGAGAGAGAAAAAAAAATAAATAGAAAAGAATAGAACAATTTGAAAATAAACCATTTCACAAGTACTTTTTGACATTGAAATTTCTAAATCATAAACAAAAGGTCATTTATTTTTCTTTTGAAGATTATTTTTGTGTTTTTACATGGTCATTACAGAAAGCGACATAACTTAGTCGACCTTGTCAAAGGTCTCACCCTCAACCAAATCAGGGATCTCTTCATCATCAGCTTCCTTGCTGGCAGCAGGTCCAAGAGCACCAGACTTGGCAAGTTGCTCAGCGTAAGCACGGAGTTGTTCAATACCCTCAGTACCGATTTGAGAAATGATGTTAGGCATAAGCTCACCAAGATCCTTCTTTTGGCCGTTACCGTGGATAGCAAAGGTGTTGGAAGGAACAGAGGCTTGGACTTGAGGACGGTTGAAGTGGAGAACAGATCCGTCTTCGTTGAAGAAGTTAGCCTCGTCGATACCGGGGATGACTTGAGCGTCCAACTTCTTAAGAGCGTCTTGAAGCTTCTTGTCTTCAGCCTCGGGGTTCTTTTGGGTTCTCTTGACCTTTCTACGGGGAGTACCCTTACCGCCGATACGGACAGACTTTTGCAACTTAGCGAGTTTTTCAGCGTCGAGAGCCATGATCTGTGTAATTCAAGGTTAGTACAGAAGAATTGACCGGCATTTTGATCTTCAATCAACGGTTTCACATACGAAATATAATATATATTATAAAGAAACGGGGTGTAGAGAGGAAGCGGGAGCGAGGAAAAAAGAGAAGAGAAGAGAAGAAAAAAATTGTGCAAAAAATTTCAGTGGTGACCACAAATTTCACAATATTTCCAGCTTTTTACTCTTGCGTGCGGTACATTTCAGCACCATCTGAGTAGAATCCAGTCTGACACTTGGGCCGCCAGGTAGCATTTCGTGGACCTTTTGAATTTTACAGCTCACGACTGTTTGGTATTGATGCAAATGACTTTTATTTCATTTTCACTTTCAGTTATTTTTGTTACCAGGAATGAAGATTTCAAATTTCAAGTAGGGATGCTGCTATAGTGTCTTGTTGTTCAAGTTGATTCATGCTACTACCGATGCTGCTGCTACTGATGCTGCTGCTACTGATGCTTCTACTATTATTACTGTTGACGTTTCTAAGTAGCTGTTACTAGCACTACTAGCACTACTACCAATACTACAGTCTTACAAAAACTAGTGCCATTTGGTACATGATAATAATTAACTTGTCAGAAGTGGTCACCAATTAGCGCCTCGGCTAAGTAGAAGTTTCTAGTATGTCAAGTTTCTAATTGACCAACACAAAGCCATTTCCAAGGTTTCTTGACAGATCTTTTTCTTTCCATGTAGTACAAATTACGCGATAATCACAATTATTTCCCAGAAATTAAAACCAAAACACTTGAACTTATTTCTCAGTATCTGGATGGTAGTGCTGAATGATTAATCCAAGGGCCAATAAACCTCCAAAAATCATTAAAATTAAATGACAAGTAATCATCAAGCAGAAATACTACTACTACTAATAATGAAAAAAAAAAAAAAAAAAAAAAAGTCTGGTAAAGGGTTAGGCCATTTTTGAACCCGAAATCAACTCTTTGAAACTGATTGAACAGGAAATCTTTCAAGTAGATGACTTTTGGATGCCAATTCCATATCTATTGAGGTCTGATAAGTTTTGATAAACTCTTTGAAGCTTTGAGAAAGGGCAAAAGATTAATAAAAGAAAGGGGTATGTGTGTAGAAAAGGCAGTGATATCTGTATGAAATATCATTCATTTTAGGGCAGTAAATTTTAAACCTGTTGGGAAAGTTACCCTACTCTTCAATGCACTTTAAGTGGATCTGGGGGAGCTGAGTGATCCCATTTGCCTGGAGTCCTAGTCCCGAGATGGAAGAGAGAAATTGCGAAGTGATCTTTGTGACGCACCTGTAATGTCAAATATATATAAAAGCTGCTTTCTCCTTCCATCTAGGCTGTGCTCCTTATTATAGGTATTATTATTACTAGTTGAACTTTTCATTTCTATACTCCCTCGCCATCTTTTTTCCTTTCTTCACAGATTCTCTGTCCTTACGTACTTCCTCTCTTGAATCTAGTGGTTGGTTTATATATAATAGTCAAATTTAAATTTGATTTTAAGCTCAAATTTGACATCAGCTAACTAATTGGGCAAAGGCAAATAACAAACAAGAATTATATTAAAATACCTCTATATAGTCTTCGTTACAAATGCACCGAACATATTCATTAAGAAATTCTAGGGCCCCAACGGCCTCGGATCTGCAGCATCCTCCTCCTCCTCCTTCATCGACAAAAACCCATAAATTTTTTGGTAAAGGATCAATTTCACACATCTTTAAGCGAAGCATTGCTGGCAGCATGAGTCCAGAGCTGTCGCGTGGACTCACGAAACTCAACCAAATGGAAAAAAACTTTATGGGATCATACGAACTATTATCCATGGAGCGAAAACAGGTTGCGCAACAGCTATCTCTTTGGGGAGAGGACCAAGATACCGACCTGGCGGACATAACTGACAAGCTGGGAGTTCTCATCTATGAGATATCTGAGTTGGAAAGTGAGTACATTGACAAGCTAGATGTATACCGTATCACGCTGAAGCAAATTCGGAACATTGAAGACTCAGTTGCACCGACGCGCGAACGCAAAGACAAGATTGTAGATAAAATTGCGTACATGAAATACAAAGATCCAAACGCTACTGACAAGATTACGATTCTTGAGCAAGAGCTTGTTCGCGCAGAAGCAGTTGCACTAGTTGCAGAGGCTCAATTGTCGAATTACACCCGTGAGCGGTTCAAGGCGGCCTTTAACTACTATTTCGATGCTATGGAGGAATTGAATGAAAAAATCGCGCTGATAGCCAATTATGGAAAGCTCCTGTTGGAGTTGGTGGATGATGAGCCAGTGATCCCAGGCGAAACTCGTCTTGAGTATGATGGTTTTGACGCTTCTAGAGAAATCATCAGGAATTGTGAGAGTGATTTGGATACATGGACACAAAGCACAGGGTTTGTGAGACCTACGATGTCAATTCGTAGAACTGATCTAGATGGGAATATTGAGACTGAGGACGAAGAAGAAGAAGAGGAGGGTGAAGAAGAAATAGACTCTACTAGTCATACTCAAGATAAAATACTGGTTTCTGCTTAATTTTTAAATAACCGTAGATTCAACAGATCCTTGATTTTATAACTATTTTTTAGTAGATAACTACAATATACTTTCGTTTTTACAAATGTTAAAATCACCAATTACAGCAAACAGTATGTGCTGTTATCATTTATTAAAATGTATATATATTAAAAAAATAATAAAAGTATATTATAAACCAGTTTTTATATTTCTAATAAATGCATCTTCCCGAAGCCATCTTTAGTTCCAATTCAAATCGTTTTAAAGTGGTAAAAAGCGATTTTTATATATCTTATAGTTAAAAAATGAATTATTTTAGAACTCAAGAATTGGGTACAATCTTGGAATAATTTGAAAAACTAACTTATTTATTATTTAATATGTTATTTTCATTAATGTTCACAATTTTGATATTTGCAAACACAAGAAAAAAAAAAAAAAAGTAGTGTGAAAATCATTCTGACCAATCATATGTTAGAATAAGTATATTTTTATTGTTTATAAATATATTTTGAAAAATAAATGATTGAATGTTATAAATTTCATTGTAAAACGTTACAAGTATAAATGAAATTCAAGATTTTTACATTGTTTACTCATTTAAAAACAGTACGTAAGATAGTTTTGTTTTTATATAAATTCAATCTCATGATACTATTAAATAATTTTAATAATTTTTTACTTTGAACAACTACATTTAAATATAAACTACATATAAAAAAGTAACTGAATCATGATTTCTATTGCTATAAGCATTCAATACACATTTACAAGTTTCCCCTGTCGGATTTGCACCCCGACAGTGAGTTTAAATTCCTTGTTTAATTTTTTGTTTTTGATACTTTCAATATACCTATAAGTATCGTATTTCATCTTCAAATACCGTTTTTGCTCTCCTTATTTGTCATAGATCAGTATTTATTTTTTGATTTTTATTTTGTCTATTTGTTTATAAAAATCGTCTACCAAACGAAAGCCACTGTATGAATGAGTGGTTATACTTTTAGATATTACTCCAGCACAATTTCTCACCGTGATACTTTGAACTGTGTACATGTGCAGAACAATAAAGAAAGCCGTTGAGTTATGGTGTATGCGACAAAGGAAACGCGTACCTTGATGTTGGCCGATCTTGTCAGACTTTGGTCACATATTTTTGCTAAATAGTAAACACCATGCTAACTATTAATGTGTTTCCTATACCTGATGTAAACTACATCTGGCGTTCCAGCATACTGTAACTTCTAGATTTCAAAACACGGCGATGAGAACTAAGCAGTACGGTTAGTAGTATCAACAATGTCATATATTTTATATTGTCATATCTACAAAGGTATATTTAAGGTAATATTTTTGTCTCAGTAGACTTATTTAGGTCTACTGATAAACATACTATTTCCATAATAGTGCACAATCTCAGCTGTCTTTTCAGTATGGCGATTATAATAATTAATGACACTTGATCATGATACAACAACCCAATTATTATTATTATTATTATTATACATGGCCTTTCATTAAAAATGTATCTACACTTGACTTTGGAACATATCGTTGTCAATGAGTATTATTATACACACAAAAAAATTCATACCTAAACATAATAATAAAAGTATTAAAAAAATAGTAGTGATACTAAAAAGTGTCAAATACCTCACGAGGTAGAATCTCATGGAGATAAACTAGCAAAAAAGATAAAATAAACAACAAGAAATTCAGAATGCTCGTGACCGTTCACATAGTTCATTGTTTATTTATTATTCATTTATTTAGTTGATTTTTTGTATTCGTTTCTTCCAAGAACAATATACTTGAAGATACTAATCAGGCTAGTTTGATTGGTGGCGCAAACAAAACAAAACAAAACAAAAAATAAAATAAGAATATCCAACCTGACTACAACTATAGCGACAATGCCAACAACCGCTAGCGAAGAATAAAGCAACAAGAAATGTAAAGGCGGTCTGTATGAAGAACACGCAACCCGTATTTCGGTATGTGTCTCGCCTTGAACCGTAAATTTTATATTGCCGTTAACATTGGATGGTGACTATATAGACGGCATAGGTCATTGATTAAAAGTATTTTGTATTACAATGTTGGGTAGTTTTATTATAAACATGCGTCATAAATTGTTACGGAAAATTATAGTCATTTGGTACGTTTATTTCGAGGCTATTATTATTCACTTTAAATTCGCCTTAATCCCAGACCAGTTGCAAAGGCGGAAATCTGTAATCGAAGAGTTATTTCAAAAAATATATATATATTCTTTGTTTTATTTTGTCTTGGTTTCTTTAAGATTTTATCTAGTTTTATTTTATTTTCATTTTTAAACAATTGTTTAGTCATTCATCTGCTTATTGTTGGTATTTTATTTCCGAGTTCATCTAACGTTCAAGTTATATATTAATAATTCTTCAAATAAAAGAAAAACATCAAAGTACTGAACCATTAAAAAGACAAACAAGGCTACAGTAAATATCATCTTGTAAATTCATAGACAAATCAACTGGAATCATAAATCCACTGCGGTTATATTTTTGTATTCAGTGCTCCGGGAACCTGCTTTATGCTCATAAAGAATAAGTTGTTTCCCGTTTCTCTGTTCGTTTTTATCTCTTTGGGTTCAAACAGTTATGGTACCATTTGGTATTATAGCACTTCTCGGGACCGGACTGCTAGTGCAGGCGTATTCAAATATATTTATAAAAAAATATCAATATATATATATATAGACGTTCAAGATTAAAAAAAATAAAACAAGACAAAAACAGAAGCATTAGCTGAAAATACTATAATTTAATTTTTTTTAAAAAAAAATCAAAATAATAGTTGCTGATGATGATTTCAATAGACCGGGTATGGGGCGGAGCTGGGCATCTGCAGGTTACTCGAAATAATAAAACGGTGCGAGACGCACGCTAAATATGCACAGTCTTTTTCTATTTTTTTAAGTTTAAGTTGTTGCTGAGTTTCTATAATTTCAATGTCGTAATTAACTACGATTTTACAAATGGCCAACAAGGACAATATAATGACGTTTGACATACAAGATAAAAGCCAGTTAATAACTGGAGAATTCTATTAATGTTTTAAATAAATACATATATATACATATAATACTAAAAATTTGATAGTACATTTTTAAAGTATGAATAATGTAATTTAATTAGTTGAATAGTTGATAACAAAATAACCCTGATAATGTGTTTTTCAGTTGCCAATACATCAATATTACAAAAGACTTCAAAAGAATGTCCAAAAACCAATGTTCTAGAAACTCCCCTAAAACAAAATGCTCACTACACCGTCGGGTTTAAACGTTTGTAGGTTTGAATAGTCTGGCACCATACAGCTATTTTTTCTTTGTTGGAAATGTAAAGCGCATTGTTCCGCCTGCGCCTACGCTAGACCCGTAGCGGACCTTCCGATAGGAATAAAGCTGTGACCGTGCGAAGGCTAAGCTCAGGCGTTGTCTAATTTTCACGTTTTTGTTCCTTGCTCAAGATATATATCTTGAAGGAGATGATTTCAAAGTAAGAGCCTTTTCTTGTCATAATTCTACTAAAAATGCCTATTTTGCTTCATACGTTCTGATTCTACTGAAAAGGATCTTGTTAAAAAGTGAGTCTTTAAAAATATAGACTTGCTGCCAGCAAGTGAAAAATATACAAGTCTGAAAAGGTTTAGGAAAGACCCCACTTAGATGTGGGATTACGGACATGTACTACCTACACTCGTCACCAAGTGGAGTCTGGTAGTGTCCTCGCGGGACGTACATGTTGCTTATCAAAACTCCACCTCTCTGTCACTTCAAATTAAATAAATCCTTATCCCATTCTACTCAATTCAATTCAATCTAGCCGAAGGAGTTGACATCATTTGACCTATTTTTTTTATTATTATTTTGTTTTATTTTGTTTTGTTTTGTTTTATTTTATATTATATTATTTTATTTTATTTTGTTTTTTATTTTTATTTTTATCTTCAAATGTTTTTATTCAAAGGTTCGTGGGGTCAAAAACAAATCTTTGTTTTACATACATACATGAATATCTAAGTAGAAACCGCTTGATGCCAGAGTATGTAGGAAAGTAGATAAACTACGGTATAGACTAAGATTTGTTAACCAACGCTTCCCGAAATATGTAATTAGAAGCGCACAGAATCAACATCAGTGTAATTGTACAACTCCTTTAAGTATATAACATCTGTAAAATAAACATGACGCGCTACTTGATGACAGTTTTACCATCAAGTCACAAAACGTAGATATAGATAAAGACCATATATATCAACAAAAAAGAAATAAAAAAAAGAAACTGAAAAGAAAGTGAGAAGTATCAAGCCTGTTGTTCTTTACCTTTAGGTGTCATCTTTAGCGTACTTCTTATTCGGTCTCTTTCATCGTCAGGTTCGTCATGGGATTTTGATAAATCCAGTAATATTTCCCCAAATATATCCACACCTGGAAAAAAAAAAACTGTGCCAAACTGGATTGACTTGAACTAAATAGCACTGAATAGTTTTGATTTTTAATAATTATAATAATAATTTTTTTCAAAAAAAATACTCGGGACCAGACACATTGAAAGTGCTTGCCCGCTTATCCGTATGTTTTCTTGCATTCAAAGATAAGGTAGGCTCATAAGTGAACAAAAAAAAATCTCTGACTACACTCTGTCACTTTTTATGTAAAACCTATGGTTTGATATTTTTATTTTCTTCAATCAAGATCCACGCTTACAAGTTCTTGTCTAGCTAGAATACATGCATTTGTAGTAATATTGAGCTTTGACTATGTTAAGTCATGTAAGTCCCGTACGTTTTTTTTTTTTTTTTTCATACTTCAAATTTTAATCAGTATCTTACTCCTATATAGGTAATTACTTACGTTCTTCGACCAACACAGTCAATTATCATCGACATTCGACCACTTAAGCTCATGTTTTCGTGCTTTTTTTATTCTAATATAACCATTTACCGGTTTCCTACATGTAACAAGAGCAATGAAATGTAGTAAAAACATCAATGTCCTATTCTGGATATAGTTTCTTTTGTAATTAGATACAATATGTAGATTTTACGCGTCATCTGAACAATCTCAGCAAGTACCTTTTTTATTTTTATGATAGATATACATGAATCTTTATGGTAATTTATACGAAAACAAAACCTTTAACTCTAATTGATAGTACATGTCTTGTTTTTTTTTTTTTTTTGGTCAAAGAATAAAAAGAGGAGGACGATATCAATAAATAAAAGATCATTCTTTGGGTTTTTGGAAACCTTTTTGTAGCCCATTACAAGTTCATTTTGTAGCGCATTTGGAAACCATTTTGCTACCATTTTGGCAAGCAGCATGTGGGAACCTCGAGTTTAAAATACCCTAACCCGATTACCCACATGCTCACATTGCGTGTCTGGCGCCTGTCACCACAACGGTTCTGTAAAGAATCCACGGGCTTCACAAACAGAACCACACAACAGATATGATGGAAGGGGTGGAAAAAAGAATCGATATCATAAATGAGATCTGTTTAACGGTAATTGTGAATAGCTAGACCTAATTAAAACATTCAAATAAATAAGTTTACAAGTTTATGAATAAATCGTCTGTGCATGTAAAGCAAGAAAATCTTTATGAATGGATGTGTGAATATATATGAAAACGAACATGCTGGCGTTTTTTGTTCATTGATTTATTTATTGATTCATTTATTCATCTATGTTGTTAGAAACGTTTCTTTTTTCTTTTTTTCTTTTGATAGCGGCAGGATTCTGGAAAAACAAATAAAAATAGCTTTTCTTTTGAACACGGAGCATATACGGGACCCGAGACGGGTGTTGGGAATCAGTGGGCATTATTAAGCGGACAAAACGGGACATGCAAGATCCTAGATATAAAGTGACACTGTATAGAATTATAGCACAGTAAAAGTGTTGTAAAAAGTAATAGATGAATAACTACAATAGAAATAGTTTTAGCAACAACGTCAGTGTCGGTGCCAAAGTCAAAGCCGGGTACCGACAAACCGATTAAAAACCCCGATGGGCAAAAAAGATACGGAACAGGTTGGGCAACGTTTGAATTACTATTCATGCTTCGTTTATACATAACAACTAAACAAAGTGCTCATACAAAGTGTCAAAGATGCATTTATATCATTCATATATATCTATATATTTAAATGTTCGCCGCCAGTTCCTCTGCTTTAGCTCTTTTATTTTTTTTTATTATTTCTTTTTATATGAAGTTAACATTTCTTTTTGTTACAAACATTTCTTTTACAAGTGTTTGAAGTCAAATATAAAATAGTGATACAAAAGAGTCGCATTTTCTTCTTTTTCTTCCTTCTCCTCTTCTTCTTCTTCTTCTTCTTCTTCTTCTCCTTTTTGTTGTTCTTCTTGTTGTTCTTCTTCTTTTTTCCCTTCTTCTTCTTCTTCTTGTTTTTTTTTTTTTTTTTTTTTTTTGCATCTTAGATATTGTGCGGATCCAAGTCTTGAAATCACTCTACGGAGATAGAGTTTAGTTGGACAAAAATAGGGAATAATAATATTCTACTTTTGTATTTTTATTATACTTTTTATTATTATTTATTATTTATTTTTCAGGTGCGGTCGAGGACACAATCCTCTGCAAACATTAACACAAACACAAACACTATCGTACACAAACATCCACACAATCGAACACAAACATCCACACAACCTTTCTAAATATAATTTAGTACAAACGAAGAGAAGATTCGCTTTTATTTTTATTTTGTTTTTTTATCATTTATTATCTTGATTATTTTGTCTCTAATTGCCAATATTTTTTTTTTTTTACTTTTTACTTTTGAATTCTTTTCCCCAGTATTAAATATCATTGCATTTCCGCACTTTTGCCTCTAGCATCAGCCAAACATTTCTTTCCTTTCTATTCACTATCATACAATCTTTATTTGATCTCCGACCTGTGTACACTCTTTTCTGCTGTCCGTATGACATACTCGCATCCCAGCAGCCCACTCTCTACATTACCAACCTATAGATACAACAGCCTAGCTATTCATCAAACAAAAGCATCGCGACCAACTCACTTTTCGACTAATACTACCAAAGCTACTACTGTCAGCAGCAAAAGTAGCTGCAAAAATATACCCAAAACTCTTCTACCACTAGACTTGTCAATGTCAAGTAGATCAAATCATCCAACAGGAACTAGTGGCAGCCGTGGCCGACGTGGAGGAAACGACCGTACTCAACCCAAGGTTCGACAACGAACTGCCATCGCATGTAGTTACTGCCGGAGGCGCAAGGTAAGTTTTTTTTTAATTCATTCTTTCTTCTTTCTGTCTATCATGGTTCCAAAGGGAGGCGATATAACTGACCTCGTATCATCCTCTCCAGGATATTTTGTTTCGCTTCCCTTTTCTTATGGTGTACTGATGTTCGGTAAGGCTAATTAATTATGATTTTTTTTATTTTCTGTTTTTGGATTTTATAGATTAGGTGTTCTGGATACTCTCCTTCGTCTCCGAAATGCACAAACTGTCTACGATTCAATCAAGAATGTGTGTTTGAGCCTGTGATGGGTGTCTCTGCTTCTCTAACATCACCACCAGAGTTCACTTTCTATCCGCCTCAGCCCTCACCGCAACAGCAACAGCAACAGAATCAGCATCAGCATCAGCATCAGCAACAGCAGCAACAACAACAACAACCACAGCAGCCGCCACCACCCGCCTATTACTCGTATCCTCCTCCTTTACAATCACAGCAACACTATGGGATACCACCGCCGGTGCCTCAGTACGGATACCCGCAGCCTCAGTTGCCTCCACTTATGGTGCCGCCGCCGCCTCAGCAGCCGTTACAACACCAACACCAACACCAACACCCACATCAACATCAACAACATTTACATATGCCTCAGACACCTATACAGCAGCAGCAAGCGCACCAGCAACACCACTCGGGGCAGTACTATCATCAGCAGAGACAGCAGCAGCAACCGCCACCTTCGGCGACTTCCTCTTCATCCTCCTCGACAGAAGAAATAGACAAGAAACGACGCAAACTGACCATTAACGACCTGCTTGAATAAGACATGCACAACTTCCCTCCTAAACCTTCCCGTTTCTATCACCTTCCTAACCTTATCGGCAAGGCGAGCAGGTTTTTTTACTTTATTTTTGATTTTTTTTGTGTTCCCTTCTATAAGCTTTTGGATGGAGAAAACTAAAAATCTTTTTATATATACACAATTCCACGCACCCGATGAAAACCTTCTTTTTACGCTTTATTCACTATTACTACAACTACAACTGCAATAATAATTATTATTTTTATTACTATTAATATTACAACTGCTTGTGATATTTTAGTTTTATTTTTATCATCATTATTATTTTATTTTATTTTATTTTTTATTTTTTTTTTTCAATCAGAAGAAAAGACAAAGTGACTTGAAATTCATATTTTTTAAAAAAATTAAAACAAAATACGAAATCTTCAACACACTCTGACGTTATTTATTTATTTATTATTTATTTATTTATTATTTATTTATACATTAATCTTCTACTTTATATATTTGTTTCAGTTGGTTTTTTTTAATATTATTTTTAAACTATACATCTATTCATTTACTTATTCATTAATATTTATTTACTTGATTAAGAAACCACTTCATTTGCACAAGCTTTTTGCATTTGATCACTACGTACTACAATATAATATATTACACGCCTATTCTGTTCACAAAGGCACATAAGCCCATAAACAGAAATTTTTACTGAGTTGAGCACTGACCAGCTTCATGGGCGGGAGAATAAAACTTTAAACCCATAGCATTACTCTACCTGTATCTACATTGAACATAGCATTGATCCGTGTATATAAGACAGGGACGGAAAAGAAGATGGAGAAACGTGTAATAAGCATATGAAATAAGAAAGAGAGGAAAAAGAGAATAAACCGCAGGAAAACCGGTAGATATTCAGCATTGAAGTTGATGTGACTAGCCTTTTCTTTTGGTTAGCACTCAGAACTTGAACGTTTAGAGAAAATGAATATATAGTAAAAGCCTTCATGACTGACAGATGTGTATGTAATTAGATGTAGGTACAATGTAAGTGCCTATAGATGAGACGTAAACAGAAATGAAAATATGTAGTGTATGCAATACTACTAGCAGTAGTAGGAATAGTAGTAGAAGAAGAATTGATGACGGATGAACAACTTGTGCATTCGAGAACAATGAGCACAGAATTCACTTTTCTAGAATACAATGAAGAGGAACGGGCATGACTTTATGCGTGCATAAAGCTCAGGTTATTGTTGACAAAACCCTGGATCCACTACCTTTTGTATGCATTTAACTAACAACAATATTGGAGGCAGAAGTTGTGGTCTCAGTATCACTGTTAGCATCACAGTCAATATCAGTCTTAGTCTCAAAAGATATTACTACGTTTTCATGTTTTCATGTTTTTTTTTATTTTTTTTGTTCCTTGTTGGGTTTCAAAAAAATTGATTTCTGATTAAAAAAATAAATTAAATAAATATGAAATAAAAAAAATTGAAAATGAAAAGTTATAAGCTTGTTATTAACTACACAACAATTAAATTCAAAATCAAATCATTGCCGTCAACTGAGATTCTAGTTTTTCGTTTCACATGTGTTTAAATGACGGTTAGAACTAGTAAAATAGATATACTGATAGAGCCATCTAGTTATTCAATCATCTATTTTTAAGAGGTATGCTGTTCCGTAATTAATTAATATACCTGTATCAATGTAATCATTTAAAAGCTCTGAACTTGGTGATGAGTTTTGATTTTGGGCTTAAAGTACATGAAATCATCCATAATACTGACGCATTTACTTTTTATTATTACTCTATTCCAAATTAATACATATCTATAAAACTATCAGCTTGTTCAATCACAATACCTTATGTTAGCAAGTAATTTCAGATCAAGTTGGGAGTCGCAAAGTTGAAAATTAAAAAGTAAAAAACAAGTACAAACCAAAATTCAGGAAGCATAGACGTACAAACTCTACTCATATGAATAATATATTAGATTATGTGTAGTCAAGTCAAATATCAGTACATTAGAAAGTGAGAGGGAAAGTTTAATCCATTTTACAAGTGAAAAAAGGTTAACTGAAACTGCAAATTAGGCTCCAATCTTATCGTCTGCTTTTTTATTGATTTATTTTCAAATACTTATTTAATCTATATATATCTACATTTATATTATACAAACTCTGAATTTTTCCGCAATACACTTTCAAATCGATACCAAGCATCCTTCGATGATGATGGAGGCGCGATGCAAATAATATTGCTGATTCCCGTTTCCGGACGTTTTTATACGAGTTTGGGAAAATTTTGGATGGTTGTGTAGCTGAAAAATAATCGTGATAGTAATACTAATAAAGTATCAACTTGGTGGGAAAACTAAAGTATCCTACGTGATAACAAACGCTAATCGTCATATCACAATTAACAGTTTAATATGTGCAACCTTCACTACTCCTTTATCTAAAATGTTTGAGGAAATACATTTTGCTTAAGGCTTTTTTGTCGAAAGGTTTTTCTTAGAATTGAAGTCGAGTTATTCTTCCCTAGCAATACTGAAATAACTTTAATTCCACTACAGTTTTAATCAAATTAGCTTCTATATATTTAACTAAAAAAGAAACATGATTAAAGTGAAAGTATAAGTATAAGTAAAAGTAAAAAATAAAAATAAAGTAAATTTACATCAAATATGAATGTAGCTGTTTCATTTAAGCTGAAAAGCAAAAAAAATATAGCTTTATGTAATATCATGATGTGAATCTTTAAAAGCTATTTTGACAATGAACAACTGAATGTATTCCACTTTAAACAACGTAATAAGAGTTGGACTCTAAACTCCTTCAAATCATTATAATATATTTCATAGTTTAACAAAGACATTTTACAAGCTGATGATCTGTTTATGATGACTAGTTTAAACCATAATATGAGCGGCAGTTTTCCTCAATTTTGGAAGGTGTAAATAACTAAAAAAAACGGCTTTCTTACCAACATGAGAGTAGTTTTAGTCGCCAATTCCTTGTTTGTGTATTTTAGTTCTTCGTCTAATTCAAAATCTGTTACAATGGGGTAGACCCTAGTTGTACAGAGCCTAGTATTCATATTCAACATTCATTATTGAACCAACATCATCTCCATCAAGTTTCCGACTCTCTTCAAGAGCAAAGTTGCATCCAGCAGATCTAGCTGCTTGTTCCCCCGACAGACCTAGACCGTCTACACCAGACCAGTTCTGGCAAGGTTTAGAACATAATCTATGCTATGTTCACAATATAAATGTTTCAAATCCACATGTACAAGATGGCAAGCGATACGGGAATAATCCCGCGGTCTTAATAACGATGATGCTAAGTTCGAGTTAGTTGGGATGTACGCGTGTGCATACATCTATATATCTATCTACGTGTAAATCTATGTAAATATGGGCATTATATTGTATTGCCACCATAAATCAGGTTTATTGAGAACATAAAAGCGATGCAGGACTAGGGCCATTAAACGCAATCTGGTTGTATTATGAGACTTGCGCGATGACGATGAAAGGCGAGCTCGTGTAGGATCAAACTTTGTATATAGATTGGGAAAAAAAGCCAATCGAAATACTATGTCAATAGAGAATATATACGCGGCACCGAGAAACTTGAATTCTTTACAAAGAAGGGTACTGACAAGACATTGATATTCAAGGTGTGGGGTCATGATGATGACATAGTTTGAAGACAGTAAATGGTGAACTATATAGCATCTGTTAGGCGTTCTGAATGGACCCAGGTTTTTGAACCAAATAAATCCTTCTGCTAAAGTTTTTTAATACGATATCCTCTTTTATAGTCTGTTTGGTGCCGATTACGTTAAGGTTCCCGTATATACCAAGAGCATCTGAATCACAGAAGCTCGTTTTAATGATGCATCAGAGACATTCCTACAAATGATTTCTCGACTCTTGTTCCTACATTCGGACACTCTGCCTCGCCCAAGGTTCAACCACCCACGAGGGTACCACATGTCTGCATGAAGTCTATTATAGTCTAAAGAGTCTAAGTATACATTACGATTTCATCAACTCAAACCTGATAAAATTTGTAATACTCCTATTCTGCAAAGCCTTGAGAATTCAATACTTGTCATTAAGGCTTGTCTGCACCCAAACTTATTAACTTATTGTACAATAAGTTTATCAGACAAAGGTAAAATCCCGAAATAACGGTTCCAATTTGTAACTGAAGCTTGATGATGAAAAAAATAAACCTTTTTTTATTCTTCTTTATGAGCTTACTTTATTTAGACTCTCCTTGTTTTGTTTCCTTATTTATTATAGTTCATTTTTTTTACATTTTTATTTTATTTAATTCATCTTAATTATTACTATTAATATCATAATATTTCAATTCAAATCTCACCTTTTATCATTTTTACCTAAAAGTGTAAATCTATTTTGAGCCGTTGATGTGCTGAATTCGTATCAATATGTTTTACGTTTATTAACGATGCACGACAGGTAGTCAGCGCGTGTACACATGTGTATGTCTTGAACCTTCTGTCGATTTTTTTTTTTTTTTTTTTTTTTTCACACACTTAAACCACCTGTGTGATATTTTGATTAATTTGACTGAGACATTTGCAATTATATCAAGGTGTTATTATTTAGGCTGGATCGAGATCAAGTGGGCCTCTTGTCCAGTCTGGGATCTTAAAATGATGCGGCAAGTTGACTGGAAATCCCAAATTCAATCTGGAGTAGTTGATAATCAAGAAGGCATCAGCTCAAATGGTAAAGATAAATCAAACAAATAAGAAAATTATAACTCATACATTGTTTAGGTTTGTTACGTTTACACCAACTTAATGTTCAAAGTATTGATGAATGTTGCGGGCACTGATGATGCTTGTGAGGTAAGAAGTATGTCATTGTAGTTACTGAAGTTAATAAAGTCAAATAAAGTCAAATCAAGAAACCATCTTCAAAAATCATGTAAAATACAATACAATTTTTTAGGCATTGAAAATAGAGCCCTGCAATACATTAACAAGAATATCTTCATTATTTTCGCTTCACACTTTAATTCAATACTCTTTAAACAATTTTTTTTCTTCAAAATCTACAAATAGTTTACTATTGAAATAAATTGTGAAATTCATGTCACTCTTTATTTTTAAAAAAAATGTCAAGTAGTTTCGACATGCTTTTATAATATACTTTAGTTGTAAAAAATCTATTAACTTTCAATAAGTTGCTGAATCAACTCTCACTTTCAATTGTAGGTGTTTATATATATATATATATATATATATATCCTCGTTTTGACATCATGTTGAGCAGAAATTGGATATTTAAGTACAAAAACAACCCTTACGAAGATACTTCAAGACTACATTATGTGAACTTTCAATTAGTAGATATACCAGTAATAAAAATCGACACACAAAATCCTCACTGGGGCCCCAGAATACGTCTAGTTAGTCTAGCCAACCGAGTTACAAAGCATAGCTCCAGTCCAGCATATACACAAGTTCGGCAAGATTTGTTGTCTTCATATGCAACAATATCTCAAAATATGAGCAGGTCATTTCTTAAAGCACAAATTAGACGATGGGTTGTTATTTCGAATTTTCTTCACCCTCTAATGTTTAGGCCATCTTGTAATTTACATGCTGAATCGTATAACCTACTTCAGTACGACTCCAAGATTGGTGACTTTGGATCTCGTCCATATTGTTTCCCTATTGTTAAAAACTGGATTCTTCAGAGAGACCATGTTAAAGGGTTTAAAAATTTAATGTCTACATGTTATATCAATGTTGCAGTCCAGGTACTGATGAACGTTCCTGCGTTTAGTAACTATTTATTTGCACTCGCCTTTGCCGAGATGACAGGAAAGGTCAAAACTGACAACGAGAAGTTGATAGGAGATCTGAGTGCGTTGCAGCTTCTTATGGTGACAGAGCCTACTCCCGAAAGTATCTTTCCCAGCGCACTTTTAAGCAAATTTGAATATACATGGCCAATGAAGATATTAAATAGTGAACAGCATGATGCTCATGAGTATCTCATGGCTCTAATAAGCACGCTTCTTAAAGAGACATCTGAAATAGAAGGCGAAGAAAGCTCAATTATATACAGTTTGTTTGGGGGTCAAATAGAGCAAAACCTGTCTTGTGGACTATGTCATGAATCCAAGACTACTCTAAGCCAGTTTTACGATATCCAATTGCCTCTTGGACCTTGCAAAAACATGAGTTCTAGAAATATTTCTAGTGAGTTTCACGGTATGGGATTCCCCTATGTACAGGAAAACTATACAGGGACTACTGATCTAGAACAATTCATTGAAGTATATTTTTCATCCTCTATTGTTCCAGACTACAAGTGCTCAGAGTGTAGCGTCCCCGGATATGTTTCTAAAACACACATGATTCAAGATGCTCCAGAATATCTCATTATTACACTAAACCGAACTGTAATGACCGAAGATTATCAAATTCAAAAGCTTGACGCTCCAGTAACATTTCCTGTAGAAATGGATATGACACGCTATGTACAATTTGAAAACAGTCCAGCTATACCACATGTTTACACCTTGAATTCTGTAATTACCCACAATGGAAAAGACGCTGGAGAAGGTCATTATGTTGCATACTGCCGACGAAGTGCCAATTCCTGGATGGTGTACAATGATCACAAAACAGTCTCGACGGATCTCAGCACTGTTCTTACCAAGGTTTGCGAGGCCTATTGTCTCATTTACGCGCGCTTGACTCCTACGACCCAAGCAAATCCTTCAGACTACGAAATCGCACAAGATCTACGAGCTCTTGAACAGGCGCGTTTCGATATAGCCAATTACTCGCGTTTAAGACATATTCGCGACTCAATCAAAAGATTCACAAAACACACAATAGCAGGACATGTTACACTGACAGCTTTGTCTGATTCACAAACGACTTATAAGCAAATAGTTCACCATGGAACACTTCATGATCAGTTTACAAACGGCCCGCAGCAAAACAACAAAGACAATACTGCACCAGTGTCTAACAAACCATGGATCTTCCCGCCTTGCACAGCAGTTCAGGACGGATGTACAAAGCTGGCTTCTAGTTCAAAGGATAAAGCTGAGACGCTTGTAAGTCTGAAACTAGATACGGAACAATCCTCTCATTCAAGAGAGACTGGCCATCTACATACGTTAGAATGTACTACGGCTGTCAACTCACTTGAAACAATCTACAAGCAATCCATGATAATTGATTCCTCTTCAGTAAAAACAGCCTACTTTAAGAGTCTATGGAACAAACTAAAAACTAAACTTCATATAAAGAATTTTAATGGAACATCGAGTTAGCAGATCTTTGTTTAAATTAAGGCCCATTCTAGTGCCATAAAGACAATGGAAAAGTCATGAAACTATTCGATAAAGATGGCGGGAACTCTCACTATATTATGGAGTTTATGTGAAAAACTGGAATTTACATTTTGTTTCATGCACCATTCTAGATATTATCAAGTTGGCACATCTTGTCTCGGGAGACCCAAATCAATGCGCCCATTGTTTCATTCACGTCATGAATCATTCATTGACCAACTGCTGAGAAGTAGAGTTTCTCCAACTTCATCACCTCACAAACTAAAAAAACTTAGTTATATTTACTATGCAACATCATTCGATTATTCAATATATATATATATAATCTTCCTTCCTTAGCATAAAGTGTCGCGGGGAGATCCAACATTACGCATAAATTAAAACCACGAGTTAATCAATTTATATCACATATTTATCCTTAAAATTCTTATCCACCATTAGTATTTCAAGACGCGAAATCTGGGGGACGGTCCGAAACGAGACAATACTAAATGAAAATCTATGCTAATTCAAAGTGGCGTGCTAATGCCTAAAGAGAATCTTGTCAGTTACATATGGGGTGCTAACTATGCATTAAGACCCGGTGAGCATTAATTGAACCCGATAGCACACCGGAACCCGTCGGTTCCTTAATTTTGACTAATAGAGCTATATAGTGTAAAATATATTCGGTACAAATTCAATTGGATTAGGTGTACTGAGTCTAAATCGATGATGAATTTGTTCAGGGCCCAATATGGTAACTGTGTATTTTGAAGCCATAGTAGTAACTTTGTAACCAACTTCAGTCATTAAAATCATAACCTGAATTAAATTCAAAATTTTTCTACTTTTGTCGCAAATGGTTGTTTAACAGCTACCAACTACCTCTATTTCTGATCCCAGTTTTTACTTACAATCAACATCACACACGACCACCATGGCTAGATCTAAAGGAAACACTGAAAATTCTAAAAAGGTATGTATATGTTTTTACGTGGTTATCAGCGCCACCATCTCCTTACCAATCAACTGTTTTTTTTCTAATATCATCAAATATAGGCTATAGGCAACGCCAGGAAGGCACAAGCTGCTGACGCAAAGAAAAGAGAGGAAGAAGAGCGTTTGGAAGCTGAAGAAAGCTCTAAATGGTCACAGGGTTCAAAGAAGGGCAATGCTCGTCGTGAAGCTGATGAAGAGAAAAAGGCCGAAGCTGCTCGTAAGAAGGCCGAACGTGATGCTCTCCTCAAAGAGGAAGAAGCATCTCTCCCTTCAAAGCCTAAAAAGCGTGGATCTGACAAGATTGCTGCCCGTAGAGCTGGCAAAATCGACGATTTCATTAAGCCTTCTTCTGGACCTTCTTTGGGTGCTTCAGGTATTGACAATGCCTTAGAACTTCTTTCCATTACTGAGGATTCTAACACTGGGGGTGGAAGCCGTAAAACTGACGGTGTCGATCGCCATCCTGAAAGGAGATTCAAGGCTGCTTATGCTGCTTATGAGGAAACCCGTATGCCTCAATTGAAGGAAGAGCATCCCGGTTTGCGACAACAGCAAATGAAAGAGTTGATTAGAAAGGAATTCGAAAAGAGTCCTTTAAATCCTTTCAACCAGGCTACTGTTTCTTACAATGCCTCCAGAGATGATATAAACTCTAAGCGTAAAGACCTTAGAGAAGCTACTGAAAAGAAGTTCACTACTGGTTAAGTCCAGTAATCAAAACATGTGTACTGACGATCTAATGAATACCATGCACTCTTGCTAAGAGAAACCTTCTATTAACCCAATTTGTGATATATATCCATCCACATTATATAACTTTCCAGAACTATATGTATGATTTTGTATTATGTGCTCAAAGAGAGGGTGTATTATATTTTATGGCATGAAGTGACTTAGTCTATTTTAATTGATCCGTAAATTCTGCGTGTGAAGAAAAAACTCGCAATAAATCCAATTGATCCAGTCAATACAAACAAAAGGAATGCCATCAAGAATGAGTATCCAAGATACAAAGCGTATGATGTAAAGCTGCCCAGTGAGAGTTTGCTAATCAAATATACTAACGCGTATAAGAAAACATAAAAACTTGCCGCTCCGGCTCCAACAAATGATCTCCACTGCCAGTGATAGTTTTCAGCACAGAGAAGGAAATAAGTCAGAAGAACCGTGACAGTAACTGTCGTCATTATCATCACGCCGAAGCATAAGAAAAGGAAGCCAAACATATAATACATCTTGTGAAACCATAGTGAGTTGTTAATATAGTACAACTCCACCGAGATAGCTCCAAATGGAAGAATACCTGCAATTGCAATCGAGGTAAACTTCTTTAATGATTTAGGTTGAACAGGTATTTGACGAGGAATCTGGTTAGTACGAACAGGATAATTGTATCCATCTTTCTTATAAGCAAGGAAAGAACCAATCGCAGATAGGGGAACCGAAATAACGAACCATATCACAACAATTGCAACCATGGTTCCAAAGGGTACCGCGCCAGAAGATCCAGCAAATATCAATAAAAAGTTTAGCAAAAAGAATACTGAAAATACAATACCAGGAACAATTGTAGGGGTCAAGAGGGCATTTAATTTGAAAGCTTCACCCCCAAATGTTTTGTAGAACAAAGTAGACACATAACCTCCGATGAATCCAAAGAAAATATAGAAAACAATTATAATAGTGGTTAAAGATCCTCTGTTCGATGGTGAAAGAAATCCAAGCAATGCAAAAACCAGTGTTACTCCGGTCATAATAAACAATTGTACACCGCTACCAAGGAACACTGATAAAATCATCCTATTCTTAGGATTGCGGAACACATCACCATGAACAAGCTTCCAACCACTGTCATCTTGAATGTCTTCAGAAAGATCAATTTCATTGTAACGCGCAATATCTCGTCGTAATGTTCTTACGAGGATTGCAGAAACAACACCAACCAAAAACGCAACAATAATAATTGAATTAATCAAAGAAAACCAGTGAATACTAGGATCGTATACATGAAGATACTTATCCCATCTGGTGGCCCAAACGGTTTGAGAAGGAATCCAGTTGACACTATAAGTAAATGTAACCTTTGTCTCACCATTTTCCTTCAAACTAACAGGGCCCTCACCATTACAAACAGGATTTCCATCTTCCGAAATGCTGTTTGCACGAGTGTCAGGATCGATAATGACGCCAACAACACGGAACTTTCCTTGACGAGTTTCGTGATATTCAATATTGATGATATAATGGTTATTTAGATAGGGCTCACCTGATTCGGCGTCTATTAATCCAAGAGGAAACCCTGAGCTATAAAAAGGCGTATCAGTCTGAGTATCTAGAAAGACTTGACTTGCGGCAGGAAGGCCATCTATAAGCCAATTTTGATCATAGGACTGCATGATTCTTTTATTAGTGAACATAGCCATTTTAGCATCGTAGGACGTGGTACATAAAGCTTTACAGCTTTCATTTTTCAACATATGCAATTCAAATGCAGAGTCAAAGATACGATCACCAAATAAAATGGATCCTAGGGACTCGCTTTGCTTCTTAGGCTCATCTTGTGGTTTACAGAAATTGAATCCACTGGAATAGTAATCATAAGGAATGACACTCTTGAGTTTCTTGTTCAGATATACTGGTGTTAGACTGTTCACAAGCAGTGGCACTTTTTGATCCTTTTGATAGTCAGTAGGGGCCACTCCAGGCAGATAGAATGCTTCTGCAACATTCAAACAACCTGACAGAAACACAAGCGTAGTTAAAGCAAACATCATTGTGTGCAGTGTTTACAATCGCAAACGATAGCTCTGTTATTGCATGAGAAAAAGAGTGTAAAAAAAATAGAAAAAGGGTGCGATTGAATTCACCTCAATCCCAATTCACTACGGGTTCCAAATTACGCATTGATTTTTCAATGTCACTAGTAGGAGACGTAAGTCTCAAATTCCTTCCTAACCACCACGCATAACTATATCATAGCCTTTAATACACATATGGTTGATGTTTCGCTGCTACCGAAGCAGTAGTAACAGCTATTACCACCAATCCCAATGCTATACACCAACGTAATCTAAACTCCTTCGTTCGTACAGGTATTATGACCACGTACCACCATATCACAGGGTTAGGTTTGTATCAAGACAATGCTGATCATTTTATGAATTGTTCATAGATAAACGACTTCCCTAACAGGATATTTAATTAGCTGTATAGCTGAGACCAATGCACACGTAAATATTGATGCTCCGAAAAAAAGTGAGAAAATCTAATGAAATAGAAATAAGAAATATTCAATAAGATAGGCAAAGCTCAAAAAAAAAAAAAAGTCTTAAAAAAGCGTTAGATATTTTATGTCTTGAAAATTGTGTATTGCCAACTATAAATCATACTTTAATAGTCTGTATAATTTTATTATGTCCAATTACATAGTAGGTCTCAATAAATTTTGCGTGATAATAATAAAGAAAAACATTTTTAAAAGATAATTTCTTGAACAAGACAAAACATGCTATAAAAGGTTTGATTCTTTAAAAGTGTAAGTTAGACATTAAGGAGCTTTTCGTCTTATCAAGGTTAAAGATCAAAAGTCAAAGACTAACAATCAAAAAAATTATACCAAAGAAGATATCAAATTGGATATATAAATAAAATTGATATATTCAGAGATAAATATTTTTTTAAAAAAAGTAGAATATGGTCATTAATATAAGTGATGAGAAAGAATTAAATAAAAAAATATCGGATGTTTTAATTAGAAAATCTATCTGGAAACCAAACTGGTGCTCCTAAAGTCCAGGCATATAACAAGTAACAGATCCATGAACTAACAATTTTAACCCATGATGAGAAGTATGTCCTACCTACAGGTGCAAAATCTCCAAGATCTTCTTTTTGAACATTCATGGTTAATAAAGTAGCAATCCACTGTGTTGCGAGGAAAAATATTAAATGAAACAAAACGTAATTGTACTTTGTTGCACCACGCTCATCATCTCCATAAGCCCCGCCATCTTCACTGTCAGAGTCCCACCAATTCTCCTCTAGTGCAGTCGAAGGAAGTGAACCACTTTCAACTGCAGCACGAATAGCATCAATTCGCATAGTGTGGCGTGAAGGCTCCTGTGTCACTAGATTGTGCTCAGAAGCAATTGGTTCATACCCAGCAGATGTTGAAGTTTGTATAGCTGCGCGTGTTGTAGTGTAAGCTATTGCTAGGAATGTAAATAACGCACCAAGAACAATACTAGCAGTTCTAGTACCTCTAGATCGAATCAGAGGATTGCAACTCTTATCGTCAGGTTCGGAAGAAACTGCAGCCATAGTAAGATAGGTACAATAAATTGCAACCATTGAAGCTTGTGCTAAGCCTGCCTGAGGATTGTATTCCTGTACAACGGGGTTAACTGAAAGCAATGAAACAATTACAGTGAATATAAGATTCAATGTGATTGCAGCTTGATTCATGGAACATCCAGAGCCTGCGAAAAAGATATACATGATGATAGTCAGCACCAAACTGCATACATACATGCCTAAAGTTGAAGAAAGTAAAATTCCTTTCCATAGCGATGAATCAGATTCTTCAATATGCTCTAAACAGGTCTCAGCCCATGAGTGGGCAAAGTCTACCAATAAAACTAGACCAACAAGAAGGAATATCATTGAGAATATCATTGCAAAGTAGTTACCCCATATCACAAAGAATCCATCAGGTATAAAGAAAGTTAAAACAACTAGACCGATCCAAGCGAAAAATTTGAGTCCCCAATATCCATTTTGAATACCTGCTCTAGGATTTTTGGTTGAATGTACGCCGACAAGTAGACCAGCAAGAACAAGATGAAACAAACCCAGAGCAAAGTTGATTCTATGTACCGAGCTGAAACCGTAACATTCACCACCACCGGCGCACCGTAGATGAACATAATTAAATGTGAGATTTTCAAGTTTCTTGATTGCCCAATCTGTGAGCATAACCCATGACAAGATTGAATTTAAGCTGAATAAAATAGCATATCCAATACGTGTTGCTATACTTGACGAGCACTTACCGCAAGCTGAACATATTGCGGAGAACGCAGCTGCTCCACAACAAGACGCTAAAAAGTTACCTAGCATTGAAACTCCCATCATAGGGAGTGTCAATGGTAAAGATAGGACAGCACCCATATTCCTAGTGTATGTAGCTGTTTAAAAGTCTAAGGTTAAAAATAGGTATTTTAGAAGTGAATGAAAGGTGAATGGAAATTGGAAAGAGAGCAATACTTTACATTGGGAGGCAAAAGACATATCATATGATTTATATTCTAAACAAAATCATAAGTCTCAAGTCAATACTAAATTTCACTAGATCCCATTTTTCCATAGATTTATTTAATATTTCAGCAACAAGAGTCTACAACAATGGCACAATAAAATAACAAATGTACATATATATATATACATGTATAGAATGTGTAATATAAACAATAATAAAAAAACGTATAATTATAAGCATATACGGTAACTTGCATATTTACCACTTGTAACACTCAATCTGATAATTTTGACAACTTGTCCACGTTTAAGCCCTAGATATCTAGCCATAGGGTCTTCACGTTGAATACGCGGTAATTGAGATTCTTTTAATCGATATCTTGACAAAAGCTCCTTCTTTTCTTCTGCTGAAAGAAGGATATGTCGTGGAACCAATACATGGTGAGTAATGTTTACTACCAAGTCTGATTCCTGGAAACAGTCGATAGTAGCAGGTGCTACGCTTGGAATTCTTTTAGCTGCACCTGAAGTAAGATTGCTCTGATAAACAAAAATAGCAGTTTGAAAGTTCTTTTCCAGAATATGAAGACAAAGAGCATCCATTGTTTTAACGCCAACATTAGCTTCCTCGCTGAATTCAACCCAAAGGGATCCCATTTCAGGGAACTTTTCCAGAGTTTCCGCAGTAGGGACCGCCTGATAACACATCATTTTACGTGAAACATTGCCCATACTATCACAAAATTGAGCACGAAATTCGTCTAGAGTAATCTCTAACTCCTTTTGTAAGATTAAATAGCCCTGTTGAAAATATTAGTGTTTTTTCTTCATATAATTCTGGAAAAGCAAATCAAATACACTTACACGATCCCTAACCAGCTCTTTGGTAGTCCTGTAAACACGCCATAACTTGGATGCGACTCTATCGGGGTCTTCCATTTTTTATAAATAGTTGATTGTGAAAATGAAATGTAGACTGTTAAAATTTAATAAAAATTGATGTGCTTCTTAACAAAAACACAAATCAGTTCAGAATATGATGGTATATGCAAAAATTAATGTGAATCAAAGACGGAGGTTGACCGGTACCACAAGTTGTAACAATCAAATGATAAGTGTTGGACGCGTTGCGACGATAGTATTGTATGGTCGTGGGTGTCAAAGGAAAATTTCTGGTGATTTGGGAGTTTTTGAAGAATTTTCCACTTTCAAAGCGAATATTCAAAAGACCTAATTTTACTTAGGTCTGAAATCTACTCAAGCCATTCTATACTAAATTTCTGTACGGCAGAAATATATCAGAATTATGATGAAACCAGTTACAAACTTCATTTGATAATGTTGTAGATAGATGGAAAATCAGTATTCTGTCACTAAATTTGTAGGCTATAATACTAACACTAAACTCTTGGCTATCTGTAATTCATAGTTATATAATGAACTATTGAAATAATACCAGTTGTATAAATTATTATTAGTAAAGCCTTTAAATATATGGACAGTGAATTAAATTTCTATTCATTGTAAATTCCTTGTATGTTTTGTAATTTTGTAGACTGTGTAAGTTAAAATAGAATTATCTAATATTTGGCAATTTAAGTGTCACATTTAAAAAAATTACATATATCATCAAGAACCGTTATTTATATTCATGCTTGTAGTTTTTACTACTCAGGAAAGTTGCATAAATTTGAGGTAAGGTTGATTCATGGAGTCCCGTCTCATACTAATCATTGTAGTACCCAGCTATCATGTTAAAAGCCTCTTGCGAGTGAAAAAAACCCACGGCTGATCCCACTATCTCAAACAAATTGTTTAATTTCAAGGGTAAGGGTTGAACAAATGCATTACATTATGAATATCACAGTAATAATGTAAACAAGAACTTCTCCTGATGGCCCAGTTGGCTAAGGCGCGAGACTGTAATGGATAATTGTAATCTTGAGATCGGGTGTTCGATTCACCCTCAGGAGATTTTTTACTTTTTTAGTTTATCATTTTGAAATAGGATATTTATCTATATTGAATATTTATACGTAAATTTTTTTTATTTCGTGAGTTTTGATCATACAACTATTCCAGCTCGTTTATGACAAATAATAATTATAATTAACTAGATTCATTCTTCTAGATCTGTCTTAATTTAAATTTTTTAGATACTTTGTACAGATAACAACCAACTCAGGCTCAAAAATAACTCGCACAATAAAAATTACCAAGTCGTCTGCTTTAAAAACCATTGGCTCTAGGAATAGAAGATTTAAATTTATACAAGCATTTTGTGATATACTTGATTTGAAATATTTTCCAATTTGCAAGTAACAAGAGAAAAATTAAATGTAAATTAACTGTTACAAAAAAATACAAAACTCACATTATGAACTACCAAAAAAAATACGAGGATCCAAAATTGGATTTAATCAATCATTAATTGGCTTGTTTTCACCATCACTCTCAGACGTTTCTACTTTGACATTTGATGTGTTAACATTTTGATAAATAATATCAGGCCTTTTAGTCTGTGATGATCTTGAGTTGTCAATTGCTGTACTGTACTGTAAGTTAGAATCAACATCTGGAGTATAGGAAGCACTAGAACTGCCACTATGACTATTTGATTCAGGAACAACAGTGTCTGCATCTTCTTCTTTGATCTTGCTATCATTCCAATTTTTTCTTGACATTTTAACACCATCACCAACATCCTTTTCTTTCTTGATTTCTACACCTAGCCATGGCTCACTGTTTGGTTCTGGTTCAGATTTAATGCCTGGGGTGTTCCAATCATATGATGTCTCTTGTTTAATTTTAGGTACTGGGCTCTTCTGAGTCCAAGAGTTAAATAGCCAGGCAACACTTATAGCAACGCCAGTCATTACCAGAGATTCAATCCACCACATCAAAACTGGTATTACAATCCACATCACCAATCTCCACTTGTACATCCAATATCGCATACCTTCCCATTCAGTTTGCATATCAATCTGAGCAGATTCCAAGTTTACCGGTTTATTTAAGTATACCATCAAAGCTTTCATTGTGTCAATTGCTGGATCATAAACTCCAAAGTCAAGCCGCACTTTAGTGCTTTGTTTTGAGAATCCTAACAAGTATAATGGCAAAAATGTCAAAGTATCTATAACTTCCAAAAGTTCTGACTTATAGGGAAGTATGGATTGTCTCCAACGAATTTGATCCCCATTTGGATCAGGGTTCACACCAACCAAAAAGTTTCCCAAAGCTTTATTATGACTATCGCGAGGCAGATCTAGTGTTACCAGAACCCTGAACTTGTGATTGGGTATAGAAAGCAATTGAGATACTGGGGTGGTGTTGAATCCCGCAAAGTTTAAAGGTTGTGTGACTTGAGGGTATGGAACGTACGTGTTGTAGAAAACCGTGTAACCAAGTACTGCTAGTACATACAACACGATATTAGCACATGAAAACAGTATCACGTACAGAGTAGTTCTAGTCAAAGGGGCAAGCGAAGCAAATGTCAATTTCATTATGAAGTTTGGGTTGTGTACAAACAATAGATTTAAAGCTCTGGTGGAGTGAAAAGTTTAGATTGGGCAGGGCCCAAAATATGTAAATATGACTTAAAACATAGATACACAGAATAGTTTGGGGTTGGGAAGAAACTAAAAAATTAATTTTTTTCAAATATGAAGATCGTGATAAAAACTATTAACTTTTTAGAACATCAATAAGAAACTCACGGTTCGAGATGGCGTCAATAGTACCTGCGTGGAAAAAGTTTGGCTTAAAAGTCAAGTCTAGTGAAGAAGCTACAAAAGAATCTAATACATCGACTATAAATGACAAAAAACGTGATTCTAGTGCAATTGAAACATCAACAGAAGAAAAAAAGCCTCCCAAGAGACCAAAGCTCCCTAAATCTGAACGTCCTGTTGTTGAAAAAGATCAACTTGCATATATAAGACTTTTTAAAGACTCTCCATCAGAATGGAAGTTTTCTAAGTCCAAACAAAACTGGGTTTTAAAAATGATATACAAGATTGACTATGAAAAATACGGATCATATTTAGTTTGGTACTTGAAAGAGCTTCCAAGAGGTTTCGCACGCGAAAGGGTGACACAGAATGCTTTTGAGATAATTGAAAAATGGAATAAATTTATGCGGGCTGATGAAGAAGATAAAAAAGATAACGAGAATGAGGACGAAGATGCTACAAAAGAACAAGTTGAACAAGGTGAACAAGCTGATCAGTCTGAACAACCTGAACAGGAAAAGACAAAAGGTATTTTAAAGAACAAACATGCTGAGCAGCCCAAAAAAGAGGACCCACCATCAGAAAAGGAAGCACGACTGGCACAAGAAATTTTCAAAGAGCTAACAGGAAACTACATTAAACTTGAATTTTTGGATTTCGAAGAAGAAGTCAACAAGTCGGAATCCGAGCCTATCACACAAAATCAGGAATTAGAAGATCAAAAACTTAAGGCTGAAATTGAAAATATTAAGAACGAAAAAACCCATAATACTGAAGAGAAGCAAGATAAGAAAGAAAAGAAGGAAAAGAAAGAAAAGAAATCCAAAGAAAAAAACTTGAAGGAAAAAGGTGAAAAGGAAAAGGAAAAGGAAAAGAAAGGAAAGAAAGAGAAAAAGGAAAAGAAAGAGAGTAAAGAAAAAAAGACGAATAATGAAACTGAATTGGAACAATCCAATGTGAAGCATAAATCTTCAAAAAAATCAAAAAAATCGGAATAGTTAATGATCAAATAGAAACCATTTCCATCAATTTACCACACTACACATGTAAACCCAAATTCCGTTGTAGGAAAGAAATTTGTAACATACTGAAATAAAATTCATTCATTCGTGAGAAATTATACTCATCACAATATATCATGAAAAGATAGGAGCATATATAGAAAGAAGTTTAGTGCTCCTTCTTCTCAACCTTACCACCAGCAGCAAATCTGGGGTGTCTAGGGTCATTGTAAAATTCCTCGCCTATTAGAAATTTAAATTAGCACACTTATAATAGTTCAACTTCAAATATCTTTGATAAATCAATAAAACTTACTGTTCATAGATGCGGTAGCAGCCTTAGAGATACCGAAAGTAACAACAATGGCTACAATCATATTAGCGTCGAAATTAAATATAAAACTAAAATAATGCTCAAACCGTAGATATTGGGTTTAGTACACATTTTCGTGTCAACAATTACTTACCAGCAGTGAAGAAAGGCCAAAGAGGCTTGACTGATGTGAATGTGTTAGTGTTCATGTATAGAAAAAATTATATCTGATAAAATCAGAGTATCAATCGCTTTCAATTAACAAAAACTTGACAACAAAAAAATATACATACTGATGGGAGTAGGATATTTCTTGAAAGTACCAGTAACCATTGTGAAGAAGTTGAGTCGACAAATTGCGATGAGAAGAAAAGAAAGAGTGGAGGGAAAGGAGAATTTTGAACTTGGTTGGGTGTGATGAAAAATACTGGATTTTGAGACGAGCCAATCAGAATGTATTTCTGCGACAGACAGCCCTTACCCTGTATGACAACATGATAAAATAGACTAATAGATGGTGTAAGTACTTGTCGAAAGAATCCATGAACTATCAGGTTGCAGCACCTTTGTATACTAATAAATTTATTAGCATGTTGATGTTAAACTTGTATAGTGTAGTACCACAGTATGTTATCATACTATATAAGAATGAATGTATACATTGTGTGAATACTAAAATGTACCTAACAGCCTAGAAAACAACAAAATCCCAAATATTTCTTGACGAAATCTTGAAGAACTACGTGTAATGATAATGTTTTTGCTAGAATCTGTTGACAGATAACAAGAAAAAGATTATTGATTAATTTAATTAGGCTTTATATTTTTAATTTTTTTTTTATTAGTATCAGTTAGATTGTGGCTGTTTTGCAGTCTAATATAAAGTAGATATAAATAATTATCAAAGTAAACACCATTATACTACATACTAATACACCTTGATGCTTAGAATTGTGTTCCAATCTTCTCGATTTCCTTAACCAGAGAATCAACTACTTCACTGCCAACCAAAGGTGAGTTAACAACAACTCTGAAAAACTCTCCGTAAGGGCCAGGCGCGTAATCTACTAAGAATTTACCTGATTTATGCAACTGTTTAACAAGAGATCGAGTAATTTGTGTAGTTTTTTCATCATTTAGAGATTGCACTGGGTATTCATCTCCTTGTCTTTCAGCAGAAACAGGGATATAATAGAAACAAACTTGTAAAAATGGAGGAGGATTTGATGATACCAAATAAAAATTAGGAGAGTTTTGAATTGAGGTAGCAAGATGGCCTGCTACAGCTCTAGCATGGTCAATACGTTTACTGTAACCTTCTTTACCAAACCACGACCATCCAAGATACAACTTTAAAGCATCAGGTCTACGACCACAGCCCATGGTACCATCAGCCAGGTCGTAAAATAGTGTCGGCTCAGGTTCATTCTCTGCGTTCTCTAGATCAGTAGACGATCCAGGAGTAGAGTGAAACAAGTACGGTGCGTTCAAAGAATTTGCTTTTTGCAACAAACGAACATCTGGAAGAAGAAGAAAAGAGCATGTAGTAGGAATACCCAGTGCTTTATGAGGATTAACAGTAATACTGTCAGCAAGATTTGAACCAGCCATAACTTGTTTAGCGTATTCTGATTCAGAAAATACAATATTACCACCCCAAGACCCATCAATATGAAGCCATATGCTGTATTTCTTTGCTACCTTTGAAATAGAAACCAAGTCATCAAATGCACCATAAACAGTTGTTCCCGAGGTGGCAACTACTGCAAGTGGAGTTCTTCCATCTTTAAGTGCTTGTTCGACAGATTTTTCGAATTCCTGAGGAATCAGACACCCTTCATCAGAAACGTTTACTTTGTAAACAGCATCAGACCCCATTCCACACCAAATGGCAGCTTTTTCAACTGAATAATGAGAATGCTTACTTGCAAACACAGCAAACCTTTTATTTCCATTACCTTCTTTTTTAACCTCGGGAAATAAATAGTTTCTGGCAGTAACCAAAGCTGTTGAATTTGAATATGAGCCTCCAGGAAAAGTAAGTCCCCCCGCAAACTTGCCGGTATATCCAAACAACTCTGCGTATTTTTTGCTAACAACTTGTTCTATAACAGTAAGAGCTGGTGAAACTGTATAAACATGCGAGTTTGTGTTGAGAACAGATAAAATCATATCTGAAGCCAAACCAACTGGGTTTGTTCCAGCATATAACTTGTCAAGAAAGCCTGGGTTCCAAGTTACAACAGAGTTATCTAGAACTTGATCTATCTTATTAATAGTCCTGTCAAGTCCGTTTTCAACAGAGTCTGGAAGATCATCAAACAATTCAAGCAGTTCTTCGGGCGCTGGAGTTGGGCCAATTGAGTCGGATTTAATATGTGAAATCAACTTTTCTGTTAGAACCGGAATAAGTCTTTCCAATTCAGGAATTCGCTCTGTCTCAAGAATTGGATCTAGATTCGGCATTTTCAAATTGTCAGGTATAAATTTGTATATATATTCAGAAAATAGTTGAGATTTTCAAAAGGATTTGTAAGACGAAAAAATATAGAAACTGAGTAAAATAGTACCTGTAGCTTTCGAAATAATAAAAAAAAAAAAAAAAAAAAAAAAAAAAGAGAGAAAATTTGAGAACTTTCTACCTAAATATATTTTGAAATTTTAGATGTATGTAAAAAAAATAACGGCAGTTACAACGGGAATGGTGAGATACAAAAACTATCTCTGCCACAGACTGCCGTTTTTAAGACATATTTCTCCATGCATACTGAAAGTTTCACGATTTATTAACTGGTACTTTGAGCAAATAAAAACAAGCCAGAAAAAACCTAACGTTAGAACTCTCGATCATGTATGAGAGGCACAGTCAACTCATAAACAACCTTAGAAAAGGTAGCGGAGCGATTTAGTTATATCGGCCTTTGCTAGAAAAAATAGGACACCAATGTCCAAATATATCTATATACATCTAGGAAAACATGAACATTTAATACCAGTTAAAAATAATTAACCAAACATTGCACATCATTCATTACGCTCCAACTCTTCTAAATGTGTTATAAGACCTTTAAGGGGCCTTAGTTCTTTTTCAACCTGTCTCAGCACCGATTCTAATTCCTCTATAACAGGCTCATCTTTTAATACAGTCCAATCAACAGGCTCTTTGAGATTGATACCAGTAATTTTCTCTTTACCCGTTGCTCGATATTTGCTTCCAGTTTTGCGCCGTAAAGACTCGAGATTTCTAATCTGACGTCGTGAGTTTGTTTTAAGAGTGTCCAAGTACTTCTTATCTTTTTCCAACTTTCGTAACTCTCTCTCGATTTCTTTTCTTAGATTCTGATTTGTTTCTTTTAAATCAACCAATACAGTTTCCAGTTTCACATTCTGTTCTTTGAGAACTGAAGGTTTGTAATGTGCCTGTGTAGTTCGGGGAGGAACAGGTGTTGATATCAATCTCTTTTTCAATGTAGGTAAAAGAATGTCAAACAGAAGTTGCTGAAAAGCATCAGCCATTTTTACAGACTTAATCGAGTGCAGTATAGGATTGAGGGGAACTTGTATCATGTTCATTATCAAGCCGTAACATTTTTGTGGTACTAAGGGCCACAAAGACTGAATTCGTTGGGTTGAAAGAGTCTTCACAATGGGCCTGGCGGCTGTGGACACATCTTCAACCTGATGTGACTTAACTTTTTTCCGAGACCCTGTTTCGTCAATAATTCGTCGTTTAACCATCCAAGATATGTGCAAAACAATAGAATATGGAAGTGAAAAAGAATTGGGATGGATAGAAATTTGCTTGTAAACACAGAGAGTTTTGTCAAATTTAAAGTATATAATCGCTTAAGACAGTAGATCTATTCACAGTTAAATAAATCGAAAACTTGGCTTCTTCTAATAATACCAGACGACGGAATGATTTCGCATGCATTATACTACAGCTGCAAAACCTGAAAGCTACAGTAGATGTGTTCAAAATTTTTTTTTCATTAAACTACATGATGTATATATGTACTTTTAGATGAAAAGAAACTAGTTCTTACCAGCACCAGCTCTAAAGTAGATGATATCACCATCTTCGACAACGTAATCCTTACCCTTTTGTAACAATTTACCAGCAGCCTTGACAGCAGCATCGTCCTTCAACTCTACAATATCATCATACTTAGTGACCTGTGCAAGAATGAAAGTATTCATAAGATCGTTGTGAATAACACCAGCGGCTTGAGGAGCTTTAGTACCTTCACGAATAGTCCATTCTCGAACCTCATCAGAACCACAGGTAAAGAAAGAAGAAAGATGAAGAGCCTTACGCATGGTAGTAATGATTTTAGGAAGAGCAGAAGTGACACCAAGTTTCTTGAGTTCTTCTTCACGTTCTTCATCAGTTTCCATATGAGAAAGTCTTTCCTCGAGGCAGACTGAAAATGGAATGATAAGGTCACCAGGAGAGTTCTTGTCGATCCACTCCTTGATACCAAGAAGATGCTTATTCTTCTTGCGGATATAGTCACGCTCTGAAAGGTTGACAAGGTAAATACATGGCTTAGCTGTAAGAAGGAACATGGAGTTGATAATTTCAACTTCCTTGGTTGACCAGGTACCGTTGGCAACACGCTTACCATCCTCAAGGTATTCAATCAGACGAGAGATAAAAGCAGCTTCATCCTTCTTATTCTTAACCTCAAGAGATTGACCACCACGCTTGACGACCTTCTCAACACCTTCAAGATGTTTCTTAACGAATTCAATATCCTTGATACGTAACTCATCAAGAATGATTTGTAAATCACGAACAGGATTAACATCACCCTCAATATGAATAATCTCAGCATCATCGAAACATCTGACAACTTGGAAAATAGCATCGACAGCACGAATGTTGGACAAGAATGCATTACCCAAACCTTCACCTTGCGAAGCACCCTTGGTCAAACCGGCAATATCGTAAACGGTAATGTAGGCAGGAACCTTAGAAGCGGGCTTGTAGAGGTCACTAAGAGTGTCAAATCTAGGAGAAGGAACAATAACTCTAGCCTCTTCAGGTTCAATGGTGGCGAAAGGGTAATTGGCAGGGTTGCCCAAAGGACATCTTGTAATAGCTTGGAAAAACGTAGATTTACCGACATTAGCCAAACCAACGATACCACTCTAGACAGATCGTTCAATGTTAGAATTATTTTTTACTATTTCAAGAAATTGAGGGCAATATAAAGCTATTTATTCCTTAATCAATTATGATGCTTACCTTCAAGTTATTACCGGGTCTTCCCAAAAGGATCTTCTTTTCTTCAACAACTTTCTTAGGAGGCATTGTGCAATATTGTTTTCAACCTTTTGATATATTTAAATGTAGACCCAACCGAGAATTGATTAATACTCCGTGATGACAATGGTAGAAGAAAATTTTTTTTAAAGTCTTTCAACATGACCTGTAAACTAAGTCTGTAACTGAAAAATTTAAATACCCTAACCCGTAATTAAATTTTACATCAACTAGCATTCAGAAAACTAAAGAATTCTGCGAGCTTCAAATACTAGCATATAAAACTAATAATATTGTGCTGTCTATTATACCTAACTTTACACTCTTAAGATCTGTTTTAAAATGCATATTTACTATTGCAATATATATATATATATATAATCGTATTTTTACCATTTGATTCAATGAACTATCATGTTTCCTTCTCTAACCAGTTGCCAAATTCCTCTAATCGTTCTGATTCTTCTTTCTCATCGACTTTCTTCTTTTTGTATCGTATCAATCCATCGTAAATTTCAGCCAGAACAGTTTTTCCCCCAAAAAACCTTCCGTTCATTACTTTAACACATTCGATAGCATCTTCTTTTTCTTCAAATTTTACACTACATACTCCGTCTTTTTCTGCATCAAACATAACAACACTAGAAACCGGACCTATATCTTCACACCCAGCAAGAATATCTTCCTGGATTTCAGTTTTGGCATTTGGATCGGCTTCAAGTTCCTCTAATGTAAATACATGTTTAAGAATAACAGTCTTTTCCCATCGTTTTGATCGTACTTTTGTTGCAAGGTCGAGTTGTTCATCGTCGTCATCATCCCATCCCGCTAGCTCTTGATTCAACTTTTCGTATTTTTTCTGTAGTACTTTCTTTTTGCGTCCGTCTAAGGCTGGAGGCTCTGCTTGATTAGTATCGTCTTTATTTTTTGCTTTAAATTCAGCTGGTTGTACTGATATTGTTGATTCATCCCCGGGACGTAACTCAATTCCATCCATAATTTGTACTGCAAGATCAACGCTTTCAGACTTGAAATAAACAATTAAAGCATCTCCTTTGGGTTCGCCAGTTTCCTTGTCTTTATACAGTTTCACCCGTTTTGTACCCTCCTCAGAGCTGAAATCCTCAGCAATAATTCCATACTTTGAAAATGTTGAATCTAGCTCTTCTACTGTTACATCTTTGGGTAGCCCGGTAATATATATTGCCTTGTTTTTCCGTTCTCTTACCCTTTCTTCTGCTTCTTTGTTCTTATGTATCTTGAGCTTTTTATTTTTTTTGGCTTGCCTTATCTCTGAATTCACATCAGCCTTAAGATCGTCCAGTTCCTCATCCTCTGCTTTGCGTTTTTTCAACTCCAATTCATTCTCCTCTCCAATACTTGGTTTGTGATTTATAATACTAATCCATTTTGCCAATTTTTCGTCATACTCATACTCAGCGCCAGTATCGGGGTCTTCAAATATCCATTTGTTTGATTGTTGATTGAACGCAATTCGAGGATCATCGAGCCAATCATCGTTATTGGATGTTGGTTCGAGAGTTACCGATTCGACTGTGTCCTTAGTTGTAGCATCTGATAATTTGTCTTCAGGTGAACCCATTTATTCTTATCATAAGAATCTGTAATATAGTTGGAAAATGTCAATTGCAACGAAAAAGCTTTTCTGGCTAAAAGAATATTTAAATAGTGATGTCCCAGTAACTGAATTTTCGACTTTTATTTTTTTCTTGCACTAAATTCGTAGTCTACAAACTCTAATAAACAAGTATTTTCATATAGTCAATGTCAATACTCTGGCAGATTAAAAAAAATAGTAACTAATTATCTTCAACTCTGATTGTACAAGAACCTTGTATGTATATATAATCTACAAACCTCAAAAAGTAATCACCAAATTTCATTACGCTCCAATAGATTCACCGATAAGTTCGGGTATGCTTTCATTTTCAGAACGGGCTGATAATTTCAGAACAACACCTGTTCTAGAGTTGTTAACGAACTGACCAACAGCTCCAACCTTTTCTCCGTTCAAAGTTTTACCGCAAAGTTTTACAGTGTGTGCATGTTGCTGTATGATTATTTCGGTATTTTCCAGTGCCATCATTGACAGATGGTTAATGACATAAGTTACAGCCTCTTCAAGAGTCATGTCAGTACCCAGTTGGAAAGTGTTGGTAACTTGGTTACCAAGCTCTTCCCAAAAGTGGCTGAAGTTACCCACATATGAAGGGATGATGAAATCACCAGCAGTGATATCAAGGCTCTCCACATTGTAATCATCATCATATCCTTCTTCTTGTTCCTCATTGGTTTCAGGATCAATTTCTTTTGAAACGAATTTCAAAACATTATCAATGGAAGTTTGAACATAATCTGACAAAGAAAAGGATACATATACAATACCCTCAGATTTTGGCCCAAGACGATCAATAGGAATAGTGAAATCTTCTTCAATTTCAGCTTGGACTTCAACAACAACATTTTCTAATACATACTCATCTAAAGTATTTGAAACGTTGTATTGCACAACAATGTGTTCTTTGAAAAAGTGCTTGACAGCTGTTATAACATATTCGGTTTCGTTCTCAGTAAGTGGTACTGGTTGAGAGCACTTAAGAAGTGGTCCGTATGAATTGAATTCTGGAATTGCTGATAATACAGTTGAGTACTCCTTTAGAGCAATATCATTCTTAATCCGCGCTTCAGTAGCAGACGATAATTGTTCTTCAGGTTTGTCTGATTTAATAGCCACCTCGATGGCTCTGCTTTTGAGTTCAAACTCTTCGGCACGAGCTTGCTCTTCAGTGATTCTAGCCACGGTGCTAACATCAAATGGCTCAAGGAACTGAGCTTTATCTCCAGAAACATAAAGCGCCAATTGGGCTTCCAATTGGGGTAATGAATATTGGGTTTTAGGAGCAATGTAGCTTGCAGCCTTCTGCTCATCAAGTGTGATCATACGCAAAGCAAGTGCAGCACGGTCTCTGACCTCATCTGTAACATCATCAAGACAACGAGTCAAAAGCACCTTAACACTCTTTTTAACACTTGGGTCTTCAACCAAAGCAAACTTAGACAGGGCTGTGACAGCAGCTGCTCGGATCAGTGCATTTTCCAGAACAACTCTGTTGTAAATGTATCTAATATAAATAGTTGGGCTAGTAGTTGTAGGACCCTCAGTACCAAGAAGATGAAGAATTCTTACAGAAAGCTCTGTAAATTCACAATCCTCAACTAGTTCACATAAGTGGCCTAAAGCAGCATCTTTAGAAGCAGGGATATAACGAATCATGTCGAACAGAGCTTCAACAACTGCCGTTTTATATGTGATTCCACCTTCATCACGAAGTCCACCAGCAAGGAAAGAGAGCATACTCTGATGCTTATTAGGGAACTTGAGAGCCAAGGAACGAATAGCATCAATCACAGTGATCTTGAATTCGTCTGTAATATCATTCATAAATCCAGAAATTTGAGACATAAGTCTATCAACGCTGGACTCAGTACCAGTTTTAAGCAAAGTGGTGATGGCATAAGTAGCAATTGAACGGTTAGGGTGATTGATCAGACGCTCAAATTCATGGTTATATGCTTGAACCGCTTGGGGTGACTTCATAGCATACTTGTTTAAAATTCTTATAGCGGAAAATCTCGAAACTGTCCTAGGAGAATCTAAGAGTGAAGCAAGAAGAGTGACAGCCTTATTAGCAAGATCTTGATTGGTCTTCTTAGCTTGAAGAATAGTTTTAGCAATTTCAATCTTAACAGTATCGGACTGGAAGTTCTGGAATTCAGAGAGAATGGGCATCAAAATATCGTAAAGACTAGGATCTTCATCAATCAAATGTGCTGCATATCGGATAATCATAACAATGGCGAAAGAATTACGAAGTTTTCCGTCTAGTCTACCGTATTGTTGAATAAGCTTAACTAAAGCCATCTTGTCGTGAGATCTTAATAGATATAACAAACCAATTGCGTGATATTGATGAATGAAAGAGACTGAACTATATCCACTAAAACTGTTGTTCTTTTGAGCACCAATCGAGTCTTGAGTCTCGTTGGCCCATCTTCTTACAACATCTTTTGCGATAGGAACAAGATGGTATGAACTCACTAAGGCAGCGGACGAAACACTGGACTGTTTGTCGTTAATCGCTGTCTTCATTAGACGCTCTATATTCTGTACAATTGAAGCATCGATGATTCTAACTAAAGCGCGAATTGCATTTGGTTTATAGATGTTGTCGCTTGAGGCTTGAACATCTTTCATGATTGAACTTGTTACCATAATAACATCGTTAGCAGTAGAAGCAAGCTCTTTGATTGCAATGTAAACCATCTGACGCAAAGCTGGGTCCTTGTGTTGAAACAATTTTGTAATACTAAAGAACAAAGAGGTGGCCTCCTCTGCAGGGAATGTTTCTCCAGAACTCAACAAGTGAACGAGTTTAGTCAATAGAAGTCTACACTTTTTGGCTTGGATTGGCGACGAGTTGAACCCTGAAGAACACTCTTGGTAGACTGTCATCTTATCCAAAGAGTTCGGGTCAACATTGTCATTTTTCTTATAAGATAAGGCCGACATTGTGCAGTTGGTTTGGTGAAGAAATGAAGAAGGAGTTCTAAAATTTCACTAGGAGTTTTTTCTTGTGACGTGTTGAAATCTAAGAAAATGGAATCGTGTTCAATATAAAGAGGGTAACTATTATTTACTATGTCTCATGTTGTAAGGTTTAAGATTTTAAAAATTTTGAGCAAAGACAAAATTACGAATTATCACTTAATTATTGTCAGTATTAGAATTAGAATTAAAGTTAACTGAGATTGTTCTTATTTAATTTCTAACACAATTGTATGTTGAAAATATGATATGAAAAGGTTGAAAAAACTATTATTTCAGATGAAATTCATGTAGGCAATTCTTTCAAGTTTAAGATTTGAGTTGTAACAGATGCTAATTTTACAATGAATAACTTATTAGTATATTTACGCCAGTTCAGTAAGAAATGATAAGTTTGTTGCAGTTTTTGAACAAAATAGATGGTGGTAAAATTTCATATATTACATTATTACAAGTCTTACATAATAAATAATGTTTGCAATTATTAGACTTATTACTAGTTTTTAATAATTTTTTTCATAATGACTTTACATTTCTTAATTCACTAATCAAAACTTTTGAGATCTGTGAAAGAGTCTTGATTGTTTATCAAATCCATAGATTAGTCTATCAAAATATCAGTAAAGCTATGTTTGGAATATATACTATAAAAGTTTTAAACTTGAATTGAATTTTGCGATGAAAATTGGAATTTTTCTTTTTTTTTTTTTTTTTTTTTTTTTTTTTTTTTTTTCAACAATTCTATTCATTTATACAGTATTGAATGTCAAAAGTGATTGGTAAGAGTTGATAGTTCTTACTGAGCACTTGCTATAGTTCTTCTACCTCTACCAAGTGGTACTTCGTCCTCTTCTTTGATTAGCGCATTACTTTCTTTTCGTCTTTTCTTCACTGGAGGTTCATCGAGATTTGAAAGGTTATCTACAGATTCCAATTGACTTTCATCTGCTTCAGGTATTTCAGGACTTTCGCTCATTGGTGTATCAGGCATACTTGCGTCCTCTGTGCTTTGATTTTTCTTAGGTCCAGATTTACGCTTCATAGCATTGGGCCCTTCTATTTCACGAGTGACAGCAAGAAGTAGAGTTGCACATCTACGTGACAGCTCTACAGCATTACGAGATAAGAAGAAATAATCAAATCTGAAGAGCGGAGATTGTTTGATATCTTCAATAACTTTTTCCCACAAGTTTTCTGCATCTAGACCATACTTATCAGCCATAATGAGAATGAATCGATCTTCGTCAACAGTGTAGTTTTTCTTTGAGTTGTTCGCTGGATATGTAATCTCCATCTCAAACTGGGGGGCTTTGTATTTTTCAATTTTTTGGCGTAAATGTTTTTGCTGAAGTTGAAGTTTCTTCAAACGCTCTTCACCAGCTTCAATTTGTGCTATATAGCGCTCATAGCCTTCAATTTCTGTATATCGCTCCCAAAAAACTTTTGCGTAACGTTCAATTTCTTCTGGAGATCTGTCATTAAATTCTTTTGATATTGCTTGATAGTTGTTGCGTCCATATCTAGCACTTTGATGAATATAATTTGTAAAATCACGCTTACTCCAGTCGCTAAATCCATCTTCAATAATCTTTTTCTTTTCTTCGACTTCTTCTTCTGTTAGGGGTGTGGACTTTTCGATGATTTGATTTTCTTTTCGTCTTCTTTGTTCTTTAGTTTCGCCTTCGTCGACCTCAGTAATATCCGCCGTAGAAAACTTGAAGCCAACTGCTTTCCTATAACTCGCCAACTCTTTTTCTTGTAACTCTCTAAGTCTATCAGGAAGAAATTGAAACTCTTGGATAGCTATTTGCTTAGGAGCACGTTGAGTCCGAGGTGTAGAATTTGTTTTTGATGCTTGTAAAATGTCTTTATAATAATTATCAATTGAATATGTTTGTTCTTTGCGCTCACGTTTAGAAGGATTAATCCAAGCAATACTATTTCCGAGCTTGCTCTTTTTTGTAAAATCCTCACCGTTCCACTCGTAAGCTGAGCCCTCTGAAGTAAATTTTTGCAAATCATCCAGACCTAGATTAGAATATTTGGCACTCAATTCTGCAGTTCGTTCCTCACCACGTTTAAGAACACTGTCAATATCATCGTCTTTGATTGTGCTACCAGATGTATTGAAAATATTTTCAGCTCCATGTTGAATCATTTTGACTAGATCATCTTTGTTATTTGAATTCTTGTTAACAGTCTGTGATGCTCTTCCCTGTTGGATAACAAGTTGATCAAGTCTAAGCTTTTGAGCAGCACGTTCCAACACCTTTTCTTCGACAGCATTCTCAGTAACAAATCTAAACACATAGACCTGTTTTGTCTGACCGATACGATGAGCTCTATCCATAGCTTGTAAGTCAGCTTGGGGGTTCCAATCCGAATCGTATAGTATCACAATATCAGCAGAAGTCAAGTTAATTCCTAAGCCTCCAGCTCTAGTAGTCAACAAAAAAACAAACTTATCTGATCCAGGTTTATTGAATTCATCAATAGCTGCAATTCGATCTTCGTGATCTGTAGAGCCATCGATTCTACAACACTCATATTCTCTAAACATGCAGTAATCTTCCAGTATATCCAACATTCTACTCATTTGAGAAAATATTAGTACTCTAGAACCTTGTGATTTTAAACGCTTTAGTAGCTTGTCTAAAATGACCATTTTGCCACAGTTGTACACTAAGTGCTCGTCAGTAGTATATGGAGGGCCAGGTTCTGCACCTTCAAAAAGATATGGGTGATTGCAACATTTTCTAAGCTGCATGACAATATTTAGCAATCGTGTTTTACCTTCACGCTTCCCAACAGCGCCATTGACAGCATCAATATCTTTTTCTAACAAATTCTTGTACCACTTGACTTGCATTTCAGACATACCAATATACAAGTTGACTTCTTTCTTTGGCAAAAGTGATTTTTCAACATCAGCTTTAACGCGCCTAAGTAAGAAAGGCCTGAGAACTTTGTGCAGCTGTTGGACAACAATATCTTGATCATCTTCTCCACCACCATCAAACCATTCATCAAAAGCTTCTGATTCCGCAAATACGTCTGGTAACATGAAATTCAATAAAGCCCAAAGTTCATGAAGATTATTTTGTAAAGGTGTTCCCGTAATTAATAATCTATTTCTTGAATGAAATAGTCTGATAATTTGTGACAGCGCGGAATCTTCATTCTTGATCCTATGAGCTTCGTCAACTACAATGTACTGCCATGCAATTTTTTTCAACTGTGCCTTTTCTCTGATGACTATTTCAAAAGAAGTGATACACACGTCGAAATTGAAAGAAAATAACCTATCTCTCATGGCATTTGCTCTGTCTTCTTTGTTCCCTTGAAGAACAAATACATTGACATCTGGCGTCCACTTGTTGAATTCACGACACCAATTATCCAGCGTTGATTTTGGAACAATGACAATATGGGGTCCGTTAATTCCTCTTACGTATCGCAAGTAGCCAAGAAAAGAAATAGTTTGTAATGTCTTTCCTAAACCCATTTCATCTGCCAATATACCAGAAATGCAATTTTCGTGTAGAGACACAAGCCAGTTCAAACCTTGAACTTGATATTCTCTTAAGGTACCATTAATGTATTTGGGCGATTTGGTAAATACAGTTGCCTCTGTCTCCTCTGTTTTTTCGTCGTTTAGTAACTCTTCGTCTTCTTCTTTTTCAGTTTTCCGGCGACGCGTTGTTCTCTTAGAAGAATTAGATAAGCGTTGTGATTCTCTGTTTTTGCGATCAATTTCCTTCAACACTTTGTCGACTATGGGATCATTCTTGGCTCTTATATCAATAAAGTGACGAAACAAGTCAGTAAGACCCAATAAGTATTTAAATCTAGTTGTCATATCTTCTTGCTATGACAAAGTTGTTAGTTTTAAGCCAATTTCACACAAGAAAAGAAAAGAAATATATTTACATCGAGAGTAGCATTTTCAGAAGGATCTTTTACTAGATATCGTAGTGCTCTTTCTTGAGTTTCTTTTGGAGACAAAGGAGTAAGTCCCGAGCTTTTTTCATCGTTGTTGATGTTGGTAGCGCTTGGTGGTTTTTCTTCTACTTTTTCTTCTTCTCCAGCTGTTATATCGAGTTTTTGACTTGGTGATTCAGATTTGTCCTATCGCGAGAAGTTAGTTTAGCTATTCATTCTAAGAATCTAAAATAAGAAATAAAAATAAAGGGAAAAATAAGGAGAAAGACGAACATACCTCTGAATCTGAAGTTAGCGCAGGCATTTTCATATAAAAAAAAGGTAGTTGAATTCAAGCGAGTGGTGGCTGAAAATAACGAGAAAAGCTAAATATAAGTGTGGTAGGTGCTAAAATGAAGAATGGATGTTTATGAATGTTCAAATGGAAAAGGAAGATGGAGGTAGGAAGAAAGAAGTTTAAATTTCAGGTTCCGAGATATATTTTTTAGTTTATACAGAGTAGATTCAATACCTAGCAATAATAATAATTATAATAATTATAATAATTATAATAATAATAATAATAATAATAATAATAATAATAATAATTCCGGTAGCCAGAAAGAAAAATAGCAAAATGATTTTTTTCATGTTTGTTTGATCTTTTAAATTTCTTTTTTTGGACGCGTACAAAATAAAACTATACTCCCAAAACAAAAATATAAAAACTACATACGAAAAATTAAAAATCTGAAAATATTAAAAAGTATGAATTTGTAACAAATTTGATCAATTTCCGTCCGTTTTTCTTGATTTTTTTTCGCTAATAAAATAGAAAAATATCTAAAGATTGAGTTAAAAGCTTGGTTAATTTCAAAAGAATTCTCATATTTTGCAATAGAAAATCTTTGATTGTATCATCTATTGACAAAGAAATCTATATATACTCATTGTGTTTTTAGCATAGAAAAATTAATAAATAGCATTCTAGTTTAAATTCCAACAATTAAATTCTGATTTTTAATTTATTTCAATAGACGCTACAATAAGTATCTTTAAAAATCTTCTTTAAAAAAAATTAGAAATAAAAATACAAAATATTGAAAAATTTTGAAAATAATGAAATCACAAACAACTTATTTCTCTGTTATCATTATTAAAGTCTGATCCTATATATATGTTGTTAAAGTTAACACAGAAAAAGATTTTGTAAACAGGGTTAGGTTATAGCTATTTAGAAACTATATTGAATATTGAGCTGACAATATCATCACAGCTTATTAACAAGAATAACAACAACATCAACATCAACATTAACAACAACAACAACTACAAAGGAAACAGTATAACTGGTAAATCAGTTTTATAATAATTTTTTTATTCAATATCAAATCAATCAATCAATCAACCCAATCGATTGATCAATTGATTTCATCTTTTTTTTTTTTTTTCTTTTTTCAAAAACAATAAAATCTGTTTTTGCACTTTCGAGCATTATAGTCACCATAACCAGCTTTTGAAAAATGACCTCAGCTATTATATCTAACACGTTAATGACAATTAGCATACTTTTGCTACTTCATTCTGCTTATTCGGCTTATGAATTCTCATACTTTGTCAAACATATACATGTCCAATCTCAAGAACAACAACTTCCATTAGACGTATGAAGATCTCTTTCCTTAGTAAATTCATTTTGCAAGAATTACAAAGTTATTAACATGTTGCAGATCAAACTAGAAGTAATTGTAGGCCTCGTAGGGTCATTAATAGCTGCTGTGTTATCAAAGGCTGGAACGCTGAAACCAATCAAATTTTCAGATGCAATTGTTGCTGAAGAAGCATCAGGCGAAAGGTAAGTGGATTTAGTTGATTGCTTGAATGTACAAGTCTAACCATTAGCATTTCACTTTATTTTCGTTTTATTTTTGTTTATTTACGATTAAATTCAATAGTCCATTTGCATCTATGGAGCGAAGAACAATTTTTGCTGATGTTAGAAACAGAAGAAAGCAATTCAATGAATGGGTTGAGAGTGGTTCAAAGTAATACTTGGTTGTTTTCTATAGATAACTTTTGTCTGCATTGTATTTCAAAATCTTTTAAATCAATATATATATATATATATTTACACCTACTATATGTACGCACTTTCATTGCAATAATTTCTATTATAACTTTATCATCATCATTATCTTAGGTATTTAAAATATCATCACCTAGTTTTAGAGATATGAAATATATCAAACTCTCAAGTTGCTTATGCATCAGCCAGATTTTCTGACTAAGACAACCCACTGTCCCAAAGGAATTTTTTCAAGAATTCTTCTCATTTTCATTCAACTTTCATATTTTCATCCTATTGAAGTATCAGCAATGTCTTTAACTAAGCGACCACATGAGCTTTCGTCTCTTAACATATCGCACAAAGTATTTGTCCGTAGTGCTAAAAGTGGAAATGCGACAAAAGTGTACATGGAGCAGTATTTGCGTACTGACATCCCTTGTTCCTCCAAGTTGTGCAAAGTTTGTCCATTGAATCTAGAGGCAAATGCTGATGGATCAATTAAACCCATGATACTTTCTGAAACTCCTGCACCAACAACTAAAAGAGGTCCCCATTATGTTGTTGTTGACACAAATATTGCTCTAAGATCTATAGATATATTAGAGCTTAAAACAGCGTTTTATGATGTTATTATTCCTCAGATCGTGTTGGAAGAAGTTAAAAACAAATCTTTACCAATTTACAATCGTTTGAGAGCAATTACAAAAGATTCAACTGAAAAGCGAATTTATTTGTTTCATAATGAGTTCAGAAAAGAAACACATACACTGAGAAAGAAAAACGAGTCGATCAACGACAGAAATGATAGAGCTATTAGAAACGTTTGTTCTTGGTATCAGAAACATTTGAAACAATCGTGCGAAGGAAGTAAAGAACCAATTCCTGAAGTTGTGTTGATTTCTGATGATAAAAGGAATCTTGAGCTGTCAGCTAAAGAAGGAATAATCGCCTTGTCTTTGAGGGACTACATTTCTGAGCTCAAAAATGCAGATGACATTATTGACATGATTCCGTCAGATACATCATTCACATCAAAGGAAGAAATTGCATATCCTAGCTATTATCCTCAATCTCGTATTCTTGGTGGTATCAAGAATGGCACGCTATTTCGTGGAAATCTATCAATCAATCAATATAACTTTTTAGAAGGTTCAGTATCTTCTTCTGCATACCCACGACCAATCTTAATTTTAGGTAGAAAAAATTTGAATCGTGGGTTTAATGGTGATTCTGTAGTAGTCGAACTACTTCCACAGAATCAGTGGAAACACCCATCGTCAGAAGCCGTTGAAGAAGAGCAGTTAGATAAAACAGATGGTGCTGACAATGAAGATTTTGACATCTTATCCGAATCAGAACGAAAAATTCTTGCTCAAGAGGCTCTACGTGCTCAAAACTCATCTTTGGAACAAAGGATTCAACCAACAGCACGGATTGTAGGAATTACTAGAAGAAGCTGGAGGTTTTACGTCGGCCACATTGCTCCACGAAATGCTCCACTTACCGAATCAAATGCTTTTCATAGTGTGTTTGTAACACCATTGGATAGATGTATTCCTAGAATCCGCATCAAGACTAGAAAAGCATCTCAGTTAATTGGAAAAAGAATAGTTGTTGCAATTGATGATTGGCCTCAAACTTCTAAATACCCTGAAGGCCATTTTATTCGTTCTTTAGGTGACATTGAAACAAAAGAAGCTGAGACTGAGGCCCTACTATTAGAACATGATGTGGAGTATAGACCATTCCCTGCTTCAGTGCTGAATTGTCTTCCACCTGAGGGTCATGACTGGAAAGTGCCTGAAAACTTGGAAAATGGTGATGCTCAACTTAAAAAACGTAGGGATTTAAGAGATTTGCTTGTTTGCAGTATAGATCCCCCTAAATGTCAGGATATCGATGACGCACTCCATGCTTATGAGCTTCCTAACGGTAACTATAATGTAGGTGTTCATATTGCAGATGTCACACATTTTGTCAAAGCAAACACTCCATTAGATGATGAAGGTGCTTCACGAGGTACTTCGGTTTATTTAGTTGACAAACGTATTGATATGCTTCCTATGCTTCTTGGAACAGATCTTTGTTCACTTAAGCCTTATGTTGATAGGTTTGCTTTTTCAGTTATGTGGGAGATGACACCTCAAGGTGAAATCGTGAATGTGGATTTCACCAAATCAATCATTCGCTCTCGTGAAGCTTTTGAATATACTGAAGCTCAAGCACGAATTGATGATCCATCAAATTCTGACCCTCTCACCAAAGGAATGCGTATTCTTATGAAACTTTCAAAGCTTCTCAAAGCAGGTAGAACTGCTAATGGAGCATTAAATTTAGCATCCCCAGAGGTTAAGGTCCATGCAGATAGCGAAACCTCAGATCCACAAGAGGTGGAGATTAAGCAGTTGGTGGATACTAACTCTTTGGTCGAAGAGTTCATGTTGCTTGCTAACATTACCGTTGCAAAGAAGATTTATGAAGCCTTTCCACAAACTGCAATGCTTCGTCGTCACGGTGCTCCCCCTGCCACAAACTTCGATGTTCTTAATGAACAGCTTAGAATTAAAAAGAATATGCGGATTGATCTTAGCAGCTCCAAGACTTTAGCTGATTCTTTAGACAGATGCGTAGATCCAAATGAGCCCTTCTTTAATACTTTAGTTAGAATAATGGCGACAAGATGTATGATGGCTGCTGAGTACTTTTCCTCGGGTAGTTTTTCGGAACCTGAATTTCGCCATTATGGTTTGGCTACTGATATTTATACCCATTTCACATCTCCTATTCGTCGTTATGCAGATGTTGTAGCGCATCGTCAACTTGCAGCTTCCATTGGTTACGAACCTCTTGATCAATCTCACCGGGAAAAAAGTCATATGGAAAAAATATGCCATAATATTAACAAACGCCATAGAAATGCACAATTTGCTGGAAGAGCATCCATTGAGTATTACGTTGGTCAAGTTTTAAAGAAGGAGAAACAAGACGTTTTATATGAAGGATTTATAATCAAGGTATTTTCCAACGGTGTTGTTATTTTAGTACCTAAATTTGGAGTTGAGAGTTTGATCCATCTTAATGATTTGGGTGATCCGGAAACTGCAACATTTAATGAAGAGAATTTTACTTTGAAAATCAAGGTTGCTGATGGTGCTTATAGAGAATTAAGTATTTTTGACAAGATTGATGTGAATATAGGAAGTATTCAAGATGAAAGCTCAGGTTTAAGAAAGGTACATATTTCTCTTGCTAAATAGAATTTATAATGTCTCTATTATAGATAATGATAATGAATGCAATTCAGTTTTTGAAAATAATTCAGCTATCAAATTCCATCGGGGCAATATTGATAAATCTTTGGTCTTATCTTGCTCACTGAATATGTAAAATTCATCACTCAAGTGTTAATTACATGATAAAGATGTCCAAGCAAACACAGTACTACCCATTTGCCAACTTCGATGGTTTGGCATATTGTAAAAGTACTATCGGTAAAAAATCCTAATGTATTACTCGTACACATTCAAATATGTTCCTTTGCTAACATAATATCAGAAAATCGTAATCATAATTTATATTTGGCTTTATATCTCTATGCTCAAACAATAAAAGTATTGCCGTTACATATCAAGTTGTCTATTTGTATACAAGCTTTAAACCTTCCCTGAATTCATTCAACAAAACGTCATTTTCTTCTCTTGTACCGATAGAAATTCTTAAACAGCCTGTGCAGTTCAACTCATTGCCTCTATATCTGACAACCACCTGTTTTTGCTCAGCTAGATATTTATATAACTCTTTTGCCAAAGCAGAATCAGGTTCACCAGCCTTATTTAAGATTTCCACCAAAACAAAATTTGCACTCATGCCAGATAAAAATTTTCCAATACCGGGGTGAACTTTAGGAAGCTCTTCAACAAATCTAGTTCTTTCATCAACGATTTTGCGACATGTCGCTTTCATCACATTAATACCGCTAGGTGAAAGTGCACGCTCAGCAAGAGCAGAGGTAGGTGTTGAAATATTGTAGGGTGCTTTTAAATTATTCAAGAGACGGGCAACTGGAGTATCAGCAATAACGCAACCAAGTCTGGCACCAGCTAAGCCAAAAGATTTTGAAATGGTTTGCATAACAGCAAGATTCGGATATTTTGTAACCAGGGGAGCAAATGAGCTTCCAGCTGGTGAAAAGTCTATGTATGCCTCGTCAACTACAACTAAGCCATTCCATGTAGGGTGATTCAAAACTTCTTCAACAAGTTCACGTTTAACCAGAGTACCGGTAGGATTTCCTGGAGAACAAATATATACAAGTTTGATACTAGCATCCTCAGCTAAAGTTTTGTTGATTTCTGTAGGTTGAATTTGGAATTCTTTAGTGAGAGGAACTTTGACAATACCGACATCGTTTACATGGGCAGATACTCCGTACATACCATATGTAGGAGGACACACCAACATTTTGTCTTTGCCTGGAACGCAAAAGACACGAAGAAGAGCATCAATACTCTCATCCGAACCAACACCTAAGCAGACATTGGCTGGTGTCATATTTCCTTGACCCTCTGGAGCTTCAGAGTTACGGAAATCGCACAATAATTGCTTCACGTGAATTTGGTGAGGATCAGGATACCTATTGAGTTCCTGTGCTTTTTCATCCTCGTCCAGCGAATCTAAAGAGGGACCATGAGTGTTTTCATTAGCATCAAGAAGGATACCAATTTTGTAGTCGTCACGAGCACAAACATATGGCTCCAGAGCAAGAATGTTAGGACGCGCAAGAGTTTGTAAGTTAAAGGCAGACATTTTGTTGAAAATATTAGAGTAGATTGAGATCTGTATCTGAAAAAGATGAATAGGAAGAATTCAATAGTTAATTTGGGAGGTGAGCAATACTTTTATATGAATTGTGGATTTATGAGTCACTTCACACAGCAACAAGTTTCAATATTTAGATAGAAGATTGTAGCTAGTTTAATTGATGGAAAATTGTTATAATACGTGTACTTCAATAAGTTGAGAATAGTCATTTTTAACTAGTTAATATTCAAAATACTTTACAGCTACGTTGGAAAGTTTGTCAGAACTTGGCTATTATATTTTGATTTAAAATTGATAAGTGTAAGGTATAAGTTACAACTGAAGGTGAGCTGGGCATATGTTTGCCAACACGATGAATTTGAGTAACCAAGATCACTTGCTCTTCGCAAGATTTATTTCGTGTAACATTTGCAAGATCTCTAATTAAGAAGTTGTATTGCCATAAAATCCTGATAAAGACTAAATAGTATTATTATTATATATTCTGTGTTTTGTGTACCTACTACCATAAAGCAATTTTCTTATTTAATTTATTTGTCTCACATAACTTCTTAGTCAGCGATGTTTTGTAGAGATGTTTCTCCCATCCAGAAAAGTTCCATACAAAATTTCATTAAGAACTACTTAATTTCTTGGTCAATCACCAACATTGATTTCAACACAGCATGACCACAACTGAATCGACTTTAGAGTTATCTCCTACAGACGTAAGCTATATCTTGTTTCATATTTTGGCCATTCATTTTTGCTAATTTTGTTAAGGATTGGGGGTTTTCACTGCTAGGCTCGGAGAATGGTATAAAGGTATGCGAGCCTTATGTCAATTTGCCGCAGCAAAAGGTTAGCCTTCTTGCCATTGCGAACCTTTCAAACCTCATTATATTTGCCTCTAATAACAGTATGTCTTGAATCATTGTTTGCCTGTGTTTGAGTTGTTTACTGACGCGATATGTAGAGTTGATTACTGGAAAATTATCGGTTCTTCGAAAACAACTGTATATGAAAGAAAACGAAGATGCTAATGAAAACGTCAATAATTCCGAACCATTAGACGGAAATATATTACATATTGCTATATCTTCGAATGAACAAAATATCTACGCATATACCGACAATTCAACCCTTTATTTATTCAAAACGAATTCGGTCAATACAGCTGAGTTTTCTCCAGCTGCGAAATTATTTGAAGCACCCGACCAAATTCCCACTGATGATCCTGTTGTATCACTTGCTCCTAGGCCGAAGCATAGTGATGAATTACTTTTATTAACACAGTCAGGAAAAGCACTGATTTTTAACGCTAAAAAGTTGTCTTTGATATCTTCATCTGCAACTGCGATTTCTTGGTCTCACCTGGGAACTACATTAATTGTTGCCCAAGAAGGTAAATTAGTACAATATCAGCCAGACGGCACTATTATTGCAACTTATAATTTTCCAGAAAACATTAAATCAGTGATCTCCTTGACATTCGTTAGTAACACTAATGTAATAGTGTCTAGTATATCTGAGGATGATGGTGATGTTGAGTATACATATTCAAACGTAAGTCTTGACGATAAATCCAAGTCATCAGATTGGGCCTCAACTACAGAAGCATGCCCACCTTATGGAGATATTGACAGATACCCTTGTTGGTATACATGCACTTTACGAAATTGGGCTTCATCATATTCCAAAGTGTTTATTCTTGCATCAGCTCAATCTGATAGCCTTGCTATTTCTACAGAGTCTGAACTTTTTGATTCTTCTGAAGATTCTGCTCGTGCAGTTTTTCCACTTCGTGATGATGGTGACTCGTCGCCAGTTGGTTTTTCATTAGACATTACATCTAAAATTGCAATTAAGGAAGCATTTCAAGGAATTGAAGAACAATCCACACTCCCTGCTGTTTGGATGATGGACAGTTTTGGATATGTTATTGCGTGGAACGTTGTGTTCGCAGAAGGTATCAAAAAAGGTGCTATTGATTTAAATGAAACTATTAGAGATTACAAAAATGTAGTGCTACAAGATTCCTCTGAACCAGTGAAAGAGTCAGATTTTGAAAACGCCCAGGTAGAAGCTGCTGCAGATGGGATTAGTGAAGAAACCACTGAACTTCCTGATGATGATTTAAATAGTGACACTCAAGAACTTGAAGAAAATTTAGATTTTGGGCTTGAAAATATTGATTTTGGCAAAAATGAAATCTCTGATAATTCAAAAGCTTCCAACATTTTTGGAGCATTTGATTCCAATAATGCACAAGAAGATGTATCTACTTCTTCTTCTCAGCTAAATGATAATAAATCTAGGGATAGTGGTCTAGATTCGTTGGGATCAACGTTGACTATAGGTTCTAAAACAGAACCTCAATCGCAAGAAAATCCTTTTGGAATGAATAGTAAATCTAATGAATCTAAAACTCCTTTTGGTGGGCAAACGTCTATTTCATCAGCTTTTACATCTACCAAAACCACTACAAATAGTGATAATGCAGGTTCAGCATTTGGAAAACCTGGATTTGGCTCTTCAAATAGTAGTGGATTTTCTGCTCCTGCATTTGGTCAAACTTCGACAAATTCCAATACTTCAGCTTTTGGTAGTCATGGGTTTGGATCGACAGCCTTTGGAAATCAACAATCCTCTACTTCTTCTAATTCTACAGGATTTGGTAGTCACGGTTTTGGGGCTTCAGCTTTTGGAAATCAGCAGTCTTCCACATCTACGACATTTGGAAGTCATGGATTTGGATCTTCTACATTTGGGAACCAACAGTCAGCACTAACTTCTTCTACCAATTCAAGTGCTTTTGGCAGTCATGGATTCGGGTCATCCACCTTTGGAAGTCAGCAACCGTCTCTAAATTCTACTTCTACTCCAAGTGCGTTTGGAAGCTCTAATGGATCTTTAGGCTCCACTGGTTCCACGGGTGTATTTTCCGCCTATTCTCAAAAACCTAGTACATCTTCTACAGAGTCAAAGAGTGATAACAATACGTTAAAATCATCTTCAACCAATGCATTCTTGTCGGGCACATCCAACACTGAATCTCCTTTAGCTAAGTTAGCTTCGGGAAAATCATCCGAATCAATCTTTGCCTCTTCTTCTTCTTCCTCTCCTTTTGGTTCCAAAGGATTTGGTTCACAATCCAGTCAGACAACTATCTTTCCTGCATCCAAACAACCAGTTGACTCTACGAGTAACTCTTTTTCTTTTGGAAAACAATCATCAAGTCTGAATTTTGGAAAAACTGGGTTTTCAAATGTTAACAAATTCGGAGGTTCTAATAGTCTAATTTCTGGAAATGAAAAATCCAGGATAAAAAGTCTTTCAGAAAGTGAGAGTGAGGCAGAAAGTAACTCAGAAAGCGAAAGTGATAGGGAAACAACTAGTCCATTTGGAAAACCTGCATTTGGAGAAGCTTCTAATACAATCAAGAGTAATGAAGTGAAATCAGATAAAACATCATTTACTGCTACTAACAAATTTGAATATACTAAACCTATGGCTAAAGGCTTTGGTGATATATCTGCAAAAGCCCAAAACGACAGCGGAAAATCATTGTTTGGATCAAGCAAGATGGATGCAAACTTGAATAGTAGTAGATATGCAGAAGATTCAGAAGATGAAGCCAGTGCAAAGAAAGAAACTGTGGAGGAAGACCCTAGTTTGAAGCACAAAGAAGCCTCAGGTTTCTTTGATAGAGAAAAGGCTGAAAAATCCGACGGCACAAAAGGATCATGGGACACATTTTCTGACAAAGAAGGTAGTGCTGACTTTAGTGGTTCTTCTGGAAGTGGTGAGCTTATTAATGCCCCTATAATCTCCCCAGACTATGATGTGGTTACCAAAAATCTGAAAACACCCGACTCGAAACCTCTTGATGGAAAGTTAGATATTCCACTTCTTCCTAAGCAGCAAAGTTTTGATAGCTCTGAAAAAAATTCTTTGTCTGATAACAAATCCAATAATTCCGAAACCAAAAATCCTGAGCCCATTGACAGTAAAAGTACACTAAACAAGGAGTATAAAGCAGACTCAGATGATGATGAGAACCTTAGTGATATTAGCGAAGTATTTGTAAGGGCATACATTAAAAGAAAGAAAGGAATCAAATTGGAAAAGGAAGAACAGGAATCATATGAAGAGCATGAACAGATTAAATCAGAAACCATTGATACTTCTGTACAGTTTCCAGGGTCTAAAGAAATTGCGAGCCCAACCCTGTCAGATTATTACTATGGGACAGATGAAGAATTAGGACAAGAAGATGAAAACATTGAACAGGAAAGTGGTTTTATTCGTGAAGGTTTGTCCAACAGTATTCCATTGTTTGTTTCCTTAGACTCACTAGATGTTGAGCCAAAAGAAGAGACTCATGCATCAGAGGCAGTCAGCATTTTTAAGGAAGTGAATGGATTGCTTGACATCACTAACTATAACTACAAAGCAATGGCCAAATTTATTGAACTTAACCGTCCCAGAGAAGACGAAAACGGAGTTGTAATATTGGAATCACCTAAGACGAAAGATGATATTATATATACTGATAAATGGAAGCTTTCAGATGCTGACGATATCTCAGAAATCTTAAAACCTTTACAGAGCAAGATTGCTGAAATTCAAAAATCGCTGGATATTGATGTCGACTCTTCTATACTTCAAGATTTGTCTCGTAGTGACGCACAACTTGCAAAAGTTCGAAGTATGTTAGAAGCACACGAAGACGCACTTACAGCTACGATGGGACCACTTCCCCCTCGCGCAGTACTATTACAACGTCAAATTAGACGAACACATGCAGCAGTTAAATCTTGTGTTACACAAGTTGAGAAAGCAGTGATGGAGATTAAGGCCGACAAACTTAATCAGCCAGTTTCACTACGAGGTGTACAACAAGCCATTCGTCGACTTACAACTATGGCTGTAAACAGAAATACTCTTGTTGATCAGCTTACGCGTCGTGTGCAAGGAATAAGACTTAATGGACCAGAGGATACATCTTCAGGATCACTAGCCATTGCTGATACATCATACATTAGTTCTCCTTTTGTTAGTTTTTTGGAACAAACAAGTGTTGCAGGTAACAAATCGGCTGTGCCAAAAATTCATCAAAAACTTGAAGCAAGAAAGCGGTTTGCAACTATGCTTGCTAACAGAGATGCAACGGAGACAGTTAAAAAAGTTATTCCTATTGTCAAACAATAATAGTAATGGAAATGAACAGGAGAAATGAAAAAGAAGGAGAAAAAAAAATAATTTGATAATAATACAATGAAATTAAAAAATTATAGTTATAAAATTTAATAATATAAAAAAACTGACGTATAAGTTGAAAAAAAAAAAAATATATATATATATATATATATATTTTTATCAGAAAAATCATAATTTATTTATTTCAGTGTGTTTAGTTCATGAATCTAATTTAATTTTTTTTAAACTTTGATTTCAAAATAATCGTTTAATATTTTTAATCTAATAACTTCAATATATATATATATATATATATTTGTTGTTGATTTTGATTTGTAGTAAAATCATATACATCAAATAATAAATTAGACAAATAAATCAAAGTACATTTGTTAACAAAACAATAAGCAAGCTTTTTTTTTTTTCCTACAAATTCTTTACTTTTAATTTTTTATTTAATTTTTATACATTTTTTACTGATTTTATTCTTAAAAGTAAATTTAAAGGCTAAAAATTATCGAAATATAGACTAATTTAATGCTTGCCCACATTTGCTATTTATTTGTAAATTTATCGTCCTAATTAGGAAATTCTAATTTAAATTTTGTATATACGATTTTTATATATAAACCATATCTAACATTTCTAACACTATGATATTTATCCCAAAAAAATTTCCAAAAGATAACAAAAAAAAAAAAATAAAAAAAATAAAAAATATAAAAAAAAAGTAAAATAAAATAAAATAGAATGAAATGAAATGAAAAAATGAAAAAATGAAAAAATGAAAAATATGATGAAATGTAATAAAGCACTGACAAAAACGACAAAAGAAACCAGAAAAAATATGGTTGAAATTTACTATATTTTTTTCAAAGTCATTCTTTCTCTATCGCGAATGGCATTAACCAATGTAGCAACGTAAATATCACATTTTAGTACTTCAAACCACAAATAACGACATTTGTTTTCCCAGTTTTGTTTAGCACGTTGATGAACACCTGCAAGTCCTGGATGTTGATTGGTTTCGCCTCCATACACCGCAAACATCATATCTCTGATACGTCCATGTTTCATAAGTTTAGAATCTATAAGTTTACCATATGCAGACACCTTTTCTAATTGCTCGGCTTCAGAAACTTCAGAAACAACAAGAGAGTGAACTGGGGTTGGCCAAGAGCCAAGGCGAATCTGGTTGTTATTGACGTACATAGTATCGCTGTGCACAGTACCAGTTGGAATCACATTAAATCTATTTCCGCCATAAAATACCTGTATACCTACTGGAATACGTTTAGTAACTAGTGGATACTGCAGTTTTGCTGGTGATGTAGGCATCAATCCATTACTTGACCCTGTTCGTAGTCCATAAAAAGATGAAGCTGCTGCTGTAGCTGCAGTGGACATCTCTGCTGCTGAAGAAAGAGGACCAGTATGCGTGTCAATTGAAGATCTTCTAAGTGTCATTCGAGCTTGATTTACAGCATTGGGAGACACTTGAGATGTAGAAGATGATGAGGGAGTAAGCGTTGAAACATTGGATCCTGATTGCTTATTCACAAAGTCTGGTAGTGACTTTTTAGACTTGATAACAGAGTTATGTGTCTCTGTGCTTTCGGAACCTAATAGCGTAGGGTCTGCTGGCATTGATTCTATTTTACTGAGTAGGTCCGCTCCAAATATGATTTCCAGCACCTTATTCCAACCGTACTCATGCGAAGAAACTAGACCAAGAAGAGGATCACGAGATACACGCGCAGCCCAGTAATTGCAAGTGTAAACGTATTCATCAGCAATTTCACGAGTTCCCGCTAAAAATACAACAACGCCGCCAGAGTTAGGGAGTGTAATACACCATTGCACATTGTTTCCATTATGTGCTGCTGACTTGATACGTTTAGACGTAGAAGTAGAAGACAATGATGAGACTGAGGTAGATGATCCAGGTAAAACACCAAGTACATCTGTACCATCTTTTTGAAGAGGAATAATATGAGACACCGTATGGCAAAGAGATATACTACCAATTAGTGTTGCATGATCTGTCCAATTTCCACTACCAACTTGAATCTTGTTGTTACTGTTTGTCATTGCATTTGCAAAGGCTTTAGCTGGCCTAAATCCTGAAAAAAATCTTTTTTTCTTTGAAATATCATGTGGAGTTTGTGGAGAGGCCATGGGCGCTGGTGACGGAGTATTATCTTTTTCAAATTGAAACATTTTAAGGTATCCTTTCTGAACAACCACAAATACCTCGTTCCAACCCTTAGTCTTGATGCCTTTTTGCCTTGAGTCTGTATTTTTATGATAAAATACCTGAAATTTCAAGAGCCCCTCTTTAGCCCAAGGCGCGCCCATTAGAGCCAATTCCTCCTCAGCATCAGGTTGTGATTGCAAATCCATAGAATCTAAGCCCATGGAAGTTTGTTGTCCAGCAGCAAACGATGTTCCATTTTTAAATGAAGTCATGGATGGAGATTCTGGGATACTCGGGCAAGTAGAAGAGGAAGAATCTTTTCTAGCATGCTGCATCGTCGCTGGACCTAGTTCAGATTCAACATCAGAAACCAAGGTGTCGCCATTGACTGCTGTGCTTCCTGCCATACCGGTTCCAGTAGTACTATAAAAGCTTTTAACGCTTCTTAATTCGATACCACTCAAGTTTCCTGTAGACTTTTTATGATTCAAGTTTGGATTGGATGATTGCTTTTGATGTTGATTTATACTAAGATTGCTAAGCGACCTCGTCTTGAAAACCTTAAGGTCTGAGCTACTTCTATGTGTCAACGGTATTTTTTCTGGTTTAGTGTTATTTTCAAAAAACTCTTTCTCCTGCTCTTCGCGGATAATTGAACTCCACAAGGCTCCTCTAAATCCTATGTCATTACCTGAGTTTAGTGTGGCCGAAGGCTGTAATGCTCCTATTACACTCGCTCGCTTATTGGCTGCTTTTCCACGGTTCTGGGGAGCCATTGACTGTTGAGAATCCCAGAGATCAAACTCGTTTTCCCAAGTAGGTGTTGATACTGAATTTCCAGGCATCCATGAGCTTCGTCTTGCTGTTAGACTTTTATTGCTAAAAATTCCTGATTGCCGTTTAAGACTGCTCTGTGAGCCGGTACGAACTAATTGTTTGCTGGACGATTTTGCAATTGACAAAGGAGTCATGTCAACAGATGCGTATATACTTTTTAATAAACTACTGATCACAGCCTCCCAGTCCTTAAATGAAAGATCGGATGAAGGATTTGTTACTAAAAGTTGATTTTCTGTGGTTGACCCAAACTCGGATGATTGTTTGTGTTTAATTGTCTGATGATGACTAGTGTCTTTTTCATTACCTGCTTGATTCGAAATTTTTGTATCAGCCTTTCCTGATTTTACGTTCCAATCGGCTTGAGCTAGAGAGGTCATAGCACGAAGAGTAGAGCTGACATACTGTGATCTGGGCATTTTTTTGCTAGCTGCATATTCCTCAGCATGGTGATCAGTGTTTAGCAGTAAAATTGAATATGCTAAAGTGTACACTACAGATTGGTTTCTGAACCCATGCGTAGGATTGCAGTCACACCATCGTTCAGCAAATGCTTCAATAATTCTGTCCAGCTGCTGGGATTCTGCTTTAACATATATACAGTTGCAAAGGCCCCGAATTGCACCTAATACAGAAAGGCTTTCCCAGTCGAAAAGCGCCATAAAGGCTGAAAGCACAGCGGCTCTATCATCGCCCGAATCACCCAAGTAAGAGGCATAGTGAACAGCGTTGACTTGTCTAAAATTACCATCGTATATTGCTTGGGCAACAGTTTGTGGTTGATCGTCGGAAGGGTCATCGCAATGGGTGGTTGCAGTTGTAATTGGGCTCAGACTGTTTTCTTCTTCCTCGTCATCGGCAGAAGTAACTGCCGCCGGGCCGTTTGATGCACCTAGAGAATTTGACTTTGAACCCAAAAGCAATTGGCTCATGGCGATCGAGGTAGGAGAGTCGATCAGCGTTTTATCTGAAACCGACCGTTCGTTTGCTGGGACGGCGACGGAAGTTGAGGATGGTAATGGATTGGGAGAGGAAATTGAAGGCTCAAGCACAAGCGAAGATGGTTTCAGAAGGGATGAAAAGTTAAGGTCTTTCGAAAGATCTACTAGAGGAGTAGAGAACCCTGATTCATTAAGTGTTAGATCAGGACTGATTTCAGGCGTTTCGTCAGTGCTAGTGTTTGTGGTTGTGTCAGTGTCAGTGTTTGCAGATGTGTGAGGCTGATCCGATTCTGAAAACTGCTGGGAGACAGATCTTTGTTCTATAACTGGGCTAAGTGATGGCATTTGTGGTTGTTGTTGCTGTTGAAGTAAGGAGTGATCATGCTTTGAAGAAGATTTTAGGTGAGAGCGTTTTGGCACTGAATACGACGAACCATCGGAAATAGAATAATGAAAGTTGGCTACAACTTTTTCAAGTAGCAATTTGTTTTCCTTGTCAATGTCTTTGCATGTTTCAGATCGTGTTTGTATAGCATATAACTATTTGGAGAGAAAGATGAAAAAAATAAAAGTAAAACCCAAAACAAAAAAAGGTACAAAAAAAATAATTTTAAAAGTTAGTTTTATAGGCTCTAAAACTTAGCGAACTTAAAAATCAAAATAAAAAAACAAGTAGAAGAGAAAAAAGATGATGATTAAAAGAAAAAAAAAACTTACCTGTGATTTTGGTCGTTGTTTTTGTGTATGACGAGAAGAGTTGAGAGAGCTAGTAGAAGAGGTTGCGCGAAGGGTGCGATGCTGGTTTGAAGAAGAAGAAGAAGAAGTAGTAGTAGCAGTAGTAGTAGTAGTAGTATTCTGTGTGTGTTTGTAGGATGCTGTAGAAGTAGTAGCTGTAGATATTTCACTAGAATTAGTAGCTGTACTTGCTGTGGTGCTTGAGCGTTTGACAGAACGATTAGATGGTGCGTAGTCGTCGAGGTTATTACTCGAAAAGATTCGACGAAGAATTCCCATTGCTAGCAAAGAAGGACTATTTGATACAGAATAAAAAAATGTAAAGAAAAAAAAAAAAGAAGAAGAAGAAGAAAAAAAAAAAAAAGAACAGGTGGAATAGGGGGTTGATAAGTACAGGCGAGACGGGGGGCAGAAAGCATGAACTCGAGCAACGGTGTGTGCATGAGAAATTAACACCAATTTCGGGCCTATATATGTATTTGCGACTATGATGAATATGTGAGCTTGGTCAGAGTTGAAAATACGAGAGAGTTAACCTAATTACATCGGCTATTGCTGCGATGTTCGTTCAAGAAGAACTCAACTATATTGGCTAATACGTGAAGTTGGGTTTAAATATGCTGTCTTAAGCTTAAGCTGAAAGACGATGAGTTGCTGGGATATGGTTTCGGAGGCACAATCACCCAATACTAGAGAGACAGACTCTTTGGGTTAACTTGTTTTTTGGGTTTATAATTTGACTAAGCTTTTTATTATATATGCGTGGTTAATACGGGTTATACTTTGGTCAATTTAGGTCTCTGCAAGCGTGACGCATAATCTTCATCAAGCGCACAGACCTAACTATTCAACCAACTAAACTCAAAATTCATCTACATATATATCTATATACATGATAAAATATATATACATGATAAAATATATATACATGATAAAATATATTGTAATATAAAACAGTAAACTATATCGAATTATAATATAAAAAATTATATCGAATTACAAGATAATAAATTATAACGAATTATAATATAATAATATTCATAATAAAACTAATGATATATATATATATATATATATATGAAATCTACAAATAATCAAGTTCAAGATAACCTTTGTTATCACTTCTTTCAGTATCTGAACAATGTTTTTCAAAAATCATCCTCACTTCTTCTTCTTCTTCTTTCAATTCTATAAACTTGATAAAAGTGTTATTTACAATATAGTTAAACAAACTTTTGGATAATCTTCTATTGTAAAAACTCAACCAGTATGTTTTGTTCCTTCCAAGTTGTTCTTAGCTTTACTTCTAGCATGAGACATAATGCACCCCGTTTCTTAAGGAATAAAGCATTAACTCTTAAAGCATGAGCACTTTCGTCATTCAATCTTTTTCGTAATCCTTATTGCATAAATCCATCCACCATGATTATGCTTTGAAATATTATTACCAACTTCATACTTTATATCCAACTATTACAATTTCAAACTTTTGTACGCTTTTTATTATTACTTCCATGAGTGGAGCCAACTGTGAAAGATCGGCACAATATAATTATTTTGCACACACCATTGTATAACGTTTTACTATGTACTTATACAAAATGTTCACAAGAAATAATATAATCGTTAGTTATTCAAATACTTAATCAACAACAATGCTCCAAGGATGATCAACATGTCCATATTGGATATCACCAATCCACTTTGCAACAGATTCAGTCAAAGCTCCAGCTTCTTTTCCTTCTTGCAATGGAACTTCAATATCCTTTCCATTCCAGCCGATAGCCTTAATAGGCGAAACTACAGCGGCAGTGCCTGATCCAAAGGCCTCAACCAATTCACCCTTAGCAGCTCTATCTGCGACTTCCTTGATATTGAAGTAGCGTTCAGAGATAGTCCACTCATTAGGATCAAGCTTCTCACGAGCCAATTGCAATACAGACTCACGAGTGATACCTTCAAGAATAGTTCCATCGAGAGGAGCTGTGACAAGTTCCTTCTTTCCAGTAGCAGAATCCTTAAAGACAAAGAAAACATTCATAGTACCTACTTCGGTAATGTTTCCCTCAGGGCCGAAAAGCCAAAGATTTTGTTGATAACCACGGGAAGCAGCTTCACGTTGAGGCTTAATACAAGGGGCATAGTTGGCACCGAGCTTCTTGTTACCAACTCCACCGGGCCAAGCACGGACAGCATAGTCAGTAGCCTCCAAGCGAACAGCTTTGAATCCAGTTGGATAGTATGGGCCAACTGGAGATGCAATGAGATAGAACAATGCTTTTGCAGGAGTGCTGACTCCCAACGCTGGATCTGTACCAATCAAAGTGGGACGCAGGTAGAGAGAAAATCCCTTCTTTTGAGGAATCAACTCTTTCTCTAATTTGACAAACTCGGAAATGAGCTTAATCATGGATTCCGAGTCAAAGTTGGGCAAACAGATACGCTCAGCAGAACTGTTCATACGGGCCATATTACGGTCAGGACGGAAAATGCGAATTTTGTTCTTGTCGTCACGGTAGGCTTTGAGACCTTCGAAACACTCAAACCCATAGTGGAAGACAACAGAAGCAGGATCGAGATTTAGAGTTCCGTATGGCTTAATTTCTGGAGTTCCCCATCCGTTTTCTGCGGTCCACTCCACAGTCAACATATGATCTAAACAGTGAAAGTTAGTAACGGTCCAATTGCAATGCCATTAAACAGTAACGTACCGGTAAAAGTGTGGCCGAACACGAGTTTTTCTGGAGAAGGCAACGTTTTGGGGGTGTCTGTCTTCTTGATGGTGAGTTTGCTTGAATCTAAGCCGGCAACTGCGAATCTGGACACAGAAGAAGAAAACAATCGCTGTTGTTGTTGCAACGCAGGGCGTGATCTTAGCAATAGTCTAGTTAATGTCATTTTTAATAATTTTGAAAGCGGCGGGCGCGTATTGAATGATTTGTATCCAATTGTATGTATATAGCACGAAAAAGGTTGCTCTAAAAGATGTAATTAAGCGAGGAAGAAGAAAAAAACAAGCAACCAATAGATGATTATATGGATAATATATAGATATATGATTAGAAAAGAGAAGAAGAAGAAGAAGAAGAGAAAAAAAAAAGAGAGAGAAAAAAAAAAAAGAAGAAAAGGAGTGAGTTAAAAAAGGTAGTGATAACGAAATAAGTGAATGAAAAATGTACAGAGTGGGAAATGGAAAAATCGAAATTTCGGTGCTTACAAAGAGTCACCGAGAGCCACAACTGTGCTGTGGTGTAAGGAACAAATGAGAGCTTATTTTGTGAGGGGACCTTTATTTTTCAATACTAAAGATTATTTATTAGCAACAAGAAAAAAAAATTTAAAATAAAATAAAATAAAATAAAATAAAAATCTGTATGAAAGCTTAGATGATGAAATGGATCAAGTATCATTTAGAAAAGAGCATCTAAAACTTCAATTTGCGGTGCTCGCCGAATTCGCACAAAAGAAGCGCGGCTGTATGTCGGAGGTTTTCCCGGTTCCGAGATAGCCATCGATAGCCACATCACAAGCCTAGTTGATTGTGGGTGGGTAGTGTAGAAATGGTGAGTAGTTTCATATTAATCAAGAGGTGAGGAGGGAAGAAAAGATAAGAGATTTGAGCTTTGTGATAAAAAAAATATATATATATGTTTTGTTTCAAGTTCAAAGTATTTAGTGTAATAAGTCAAGTTTCAAATTATATTTATCAAAGTTTAAATAATATTTATCAAGTTTTAAGTAATGTTTATCAAGCTTTAAACTCTATTTATCAAGTTTTAAATCATATTGGTCAAGTTTCAAATTCAATGTACCATATACTATATATATATATATATAGGTGCCATGTATGATGACAAGTGGACTGTGATGCAAACTAAAACTTCTGAATAGCGTATATCACAAAAGTCACGCTTTAACCAATCAGACACTAGCATTATATATAATTATTATCTTTACATTCTTATCACCATTTCCACTCTCTTCAATAACTATTCAATCAAATTTTCATTTTATTTATTTTTTTTTTTTTTTTTTTTTTTTTTTTTTTGGAAATCTTACTATTGATTACATATTTAATACACAGTCTTGTTTATCAATAAGAACGTGTAAAGTCACGTTCACGGTTGAAAGATTCCGGCGCCGTATAGTAGTTCATCAACCACTGCCTGTGGTGGTTACCATTGGATAGTTACTCTCACAGTATCTGAAAACATCATCAAGTGGCTTTTATATATTTTACTATGTTAATCATATTACAATATTTTTTTTGTCATAATACAGCCTTTTCCGTTTTGTATCTTCATTCAGTGGCGCTTGCTTTCAAGTAACACTGCTCATACTGTCTTCAGTCTTTGCTTCCTCAAATCTCAACAAAAGATTTTGTCCTGACTTTGCTGTTACTGGACTATTGCAAAGAGTTATTATACTTGAAGTTTCATTCCAATTCGTGATATTCCGAACCTGAACTTCAGTGAGTAAGTGTCTGTGTCTGTATACAATAGTTGATAATGTGTTTCGATTTGCTCCTGTACCTCTATGAGCCCAAACACGATTCACCCAATCCTGTGAGGCCTTCTCCACGTCCAACTCCCCCTTCCACAGCACCATCTCCTTTGCCAAAAGGTCCTGCTAGTGAGCCAAAACTCCCTACCTCTCCAGCTACACCAGCTACACCAGCTACACCAACTACACCAACTACTCCTACTACTCCTACTACTCCCACTGCACCTTCCATTCCTACCACACCTTCTACTCCATCAGCTCCTTCGCTACCCTCCGAAGTTTCTGCATTCTCTACACCTACAACTCCTACTGTGCCCAGAATATCATCCCAGCATATACAACCGTTACTACCAGTTTATCCACTCTATTTACCAGCTTCTCAGAATCCATATCACAGTTTACCGATTTCTGATATAATTGTGCCTCGACCCCGTCGAGAAGATGAGCACCCTGGTGTTCCCACGGAGCGTACACACGTAGATCATGGCAATTCCATTCTTCATTCTAATACTCCGATCCGTTCGAAACCTCCACCTCGCAAGTTTGAGCCTCGTCCAAGACTTAAGGGCTCCAAAGCTCAGCATGGACCACTAATATCTGAAAGGATGCAAAAAACTCCCATTCGTCGCGCTGCTACTATGGTATATCAAAACAATGTGAAAAATAGAGGTATCAAAAATGCACCAGCAGTTGAAACGAAGAAAGAAGGTGTTAAGAAACAAACGTGGGATGATCAATATGAGCATCTCAGAGACGAAATTAAAGGAAATTTAGATATCTCCCCAGGTTCTCCAGTTAATACAGCAACAGAAAGCGACCCAACTTTTACATCAAGAATTAGAGGAGATTCCAAAGAACTGAGTTTTAACAAGAATAGACTTTGGATTTATCAAACTATTCAACCACTAATGGGAGGTTTGGGTCTATAAACATGACATTGACCTATAGACTTTTAATTGAATTTGAATGAATCAAAAAAAAAAGATAATAAAATAAGTAGATAATAAAATAGACACCAAAATACATGAAAAAAAAAAAAAACTTGTACTTCTTTTAATCTGGAAATAAAATCGTTGTTCAAATTTATCTAGTTGACCCAAATCACCAATTAGTGGATTATTATTATAAGACTTATTTAGCAATATTCTAAAATTGAATGAAAAAAAAAAAAATAAAAATACAATATTTTCATCAAAAATATACGTGACATATAATATAGTACGGAATTATATTAAAAAAAACAATCAATAATATTTAATATTTAATATTTGTACAATTATAATTTAAATCTTTTCTTCATTCAATCTTTCATTTAAAACTCATTTTCTTTTTCATAACTTAAAAAAATGTTTTTTTTTTTTTTTGATCTATTATCGATTAGGTGTAAATAAAATAAAATAAAATAAAATAAAATAAAGTCAAAAATTAATATTTATTCTTGAGTAACGAAAGTATATACATAGATTATATTCTATAAGGGTATTTTAAAACAAATCCAATAAAACGAGAAAAAAAAAATAAATAAACATAATGTTTTGTCTTGAATTTCTGTATGGAAGTCATCTAGAAGCATTTTAAATTTTTAAGACATTTCGTTTCGGGCTATCACGCTGATAAATTATTTCTTCATGATTCAATGCCCAAATACGTTTTTAAATTTTCAAAAGCAATCACTTGCAAAATAAATAATAATATTAACTAAATACACTGGTATACCCTCGTAGTGTATAGTGTTGAGAATGATACTAATAAGAAAAATTAAAGAAAAATCTATAAGAATAAACAATCATAAAAACAAACGGATAAAAAACTTCGTGAAAATAAAAGGGAGTCATCATGAATGGTAAGTCCATCTGAAAACAAGATTATAAATAAATGTGTACGCTGTATTCTCAATCTGAGTCTGAATCCGGGTTTGCGACGAATAACCGGATCTTTTGTGTGCCTTCTTCTATACTCTTTACGCTACTTTCGCTACCCGACCTTGATCTTGTTGGATAAGCCTGTTGTTTTGGCGAATTTCCGGAAGATTGAGACGGCCCGTCAGAAGCAACGCTAGCAAATTGTGATAATGAGCTGGATTTAGATGGACCTGATCGAATTGACATAGTATCTTCTGTGCCTGTTCCTCCAGAGCCATAAAGTGATACAGCAGCAGAAGCAGAGTTAAATGGTCGAATGACACCTCCAGAAGCTGTACTTCCTGATCGGGATACATTTGGTGAAGATGGTTCATCGTCGTCCGCTGCTTCACTTGCTAGTAGTCTAGGTGTCAAATGTGAATGTCTAATATCCATCGTCCTTCTTTGAGCAGCCATTGCCCTTGCACTCACAGGCAATGATTTCCTGTTAGTGTTTTCTGCGATTCCAATTGGAATCCCCCAAACAGTCGCTGGTATATCACACCACACTGTAGCTGACCGTCGTCTTAATTCATGTACATAAAAACAGCCTGACACGTTTGAGTGTTGCTGAAAATCTGTAATCGATGATGAACCGCCACTCAAGCGAGGCCTTAGTTTTGCTGCCGGATCATAATCCGATGTACCTTGACGACTTAGCGGCACTGGACCGGGCGACGATGGATGTTGTGGATGTGGTTCCAACGGGGTATACATAGAAGCAGACGTTGGAATGGGAGCTTGAACTGTATTAGCTGTTCCTTCGGACCCATTAGCATAAGCTGCTGGGATCTCAGGATTAGCAACTGAGCTAATGCTTTGAGTTTGTTGTAACGGGTTAGGCGGAAGATCCGTAGGGACTGGGTGGACTGGGACTCGGGCAACCGGTTTGCGACGAACAGTCTGTGTAGCGATGGATTTTGGAGTGGCAACAACTTGAGGGGAGGAGACGGTTGGTGGTCCCGACCCGTTGACGTAGTGGTTCGGAACAGCCATGCTGTCTATGCGTGGGTCGATATGGCCTATATTAGAGAAGAGTTAAAGGTAGTGGTGGTGGTGTATGGTATATACTAATGTAACTGGGAGAAATGCAAAGGCTTTATTTATGTATTAAATGATCTGTAATCGTTTCTCTATATGCTTGCTCCTGTGTGATGAAAATATATAACATAAAAGCGTACAAGAGGTACAGTGATGTATTATTGAAGTAAAACGGGATCGAAAACAAAAATATGAGCTCGAAGAAGAAGAACAAGAAAAAATAAATAAATAAATAAATAAAGTGAATGAAAGAAAAGAGAAGAAAAGAAAAGGAAGGTTGTAGCAGACTATGGAAAAATTATTTTTAGGGTTTCTCAGACATCGTTAACCGCCCTCCAGTTGAATTTCTGTCCGGTATTCAGCTACGCCAAATTGTTTTCAATCCACCTCATTTCACCGGTTTTAATATTGTGTGCCGCGAAGATTCTTCCCTTTATGAGAGCCAGTGGTACGACACCATACGATCTCGAATCCAAACTTTGACTCAAGTTATCGCCGGTTAGCCAGCAATGGCCCTCCGGAACCTTGATAAAATCTTGTTTCCCAGCAGCCGGGTCAACCATTATGTAGTCTCCAGGCATACCAGATATCCGTTTACAAACTCGCTGAGTTGTATCTGTCGGTTTAAGGGCAACAACTACGTCGCCTACACGACATCCCCGTCCACGCTGGCATGTTTTGTCTGAGTGTACAAAGTCACCTGCGAAATATAGCGTGGGGAGCATAGACTCGCCGTGTGTTTCTGAAAACTCGTAAATATGATCATGAAGATAGTGCACCGCACATCCAATGCGAAGTGCCCAGGAGGATGTTTTAAGAAGATACGGGATCATGGCTGGCCGTTATTCAGCTTTTCATGGTACGGTAAGCGGTATTTGAAAGTTGGTAGTTGGAGAGTGGTGGAGAGTCAAAAAAAGGTTGGGAGAAAAAACAGGTGGGCACTGTGTGTAATGGTGCCATTTAATGCGATCTTAGACGATGGCTTTAATACTTTATTTGTAGACATTGATACTTTGATACAAGTAAAGAAGCCATTATTGCAAAGTGAAAAGTTCTGTATCAGCAGTTTGATTTGATTTTCACGTTCTTATATCTGTTTCAATATCAGACAGACTTTTAGTACACAAATATTCTAGATATTAAACACAATTACAACTATAACATTTTAAATTTTTCTTACTGTCTCATTGCGGAGTCTTGAACTAATATAGCGAATGATTTTACAGTTGATGAAACATAAGTTTAATTCCTATATGTTTGTTTGTTTGTTTGTTTGTTTTTTCATTCAGAAAGACTATCATCATAATACAATTTGTCAGAGAAATTGTTCTAGCATTATTTCTCAACGTGTAACATTAAATTCAATGATGATTTAGGCGCATAATATACCCAATTCAATGAATATATACTTTACTTAAAATGACCGTTAAAAATCTTAGACAGATTGCGGATCTTTATCTTGTATCTTATTGTTAATGATAGTATGAGGGAAGGAATATGGAATCAGCCAAGAATATAAAACTGTTGGAATTTATCTCATTTCATTAACTATAGTTATTGTATTAGCTTTGTAGTTTTTTATATTTGTATTTACTTTTGTATCTTGAACACATAGAAGTATTTATTCAGAAAAAGATATAGAATTAAAAAAAAATTTTATGGATTTGAAATATATTGTAATTCATAATAAATTTTATGGTTGAATTATTGTGAACTCTAGCTATTTCTTTCAAAAAAAAAAAATAAAATAAAATAAAATAAAATAAAATAAAATAAAAATAAAAATAAATAAAAATGAATAAATAAATTACTATAATATGTTTTTTTTGTCAATTTTTTTTATCCTATAATCCAATAAATAAATAAAATACTTTATAATGAGTAGAAAAAAAAATTTATATACTATTGATTTATTAATTGAAACAAAAACATTTTATTAGTATAGTTGTCCAAGTATTGTAAAATATTTTGTTAATGCTCCTCTTCAAGATGAAATATAAAGACGATGAATACTCTCAATGTTTTTTTTTGTTATATATATATATATATATTTTTGATAAGCAAATTGATCAAACTCGTTTAAACTAAAAACCTGGAACTACTTGAATATAACATAAACTTGATAAATTTGAGCCAAAATATTTCTTGACAATTTATGGAACTATAACAATTAGAAAATATGTAAAAAAAACTATCTAGTCATGTAAGTTAAAAGATAAATAGCTACTTCAATGAAATATTTCTACTCTTTACGTCAGTTATCAAAATAAATAACATTTCAGCTATATGTTTGATTTAGACTGTAGAAAACTACTTAGAGATTATAGTACGTACTTAATAAAAACCAGCAATAAAAATCACTGAATGTAAAAAAAAAAAAAAAAAAATAGAAATAAAAATGAAACCATAGTTTTTAATTCTAATTACATTAAATTATTATTGCAGAAGTTTATAGATTTTTGAGTACCTTGAATACACATTAACTTCAAGTATAAATCAAGTTTTTCTCGTAAAATATCTTTTTACTTTACTCTAAAGGCTAACCTATGGTATTCATAGTGCACAGCACAACACAATGATATCTATTCATTTATACCGTGTTATATACTCTTTTCTTCTTCTTATATCACATCTATTTCTTTAACTCAGCCTCTCTTCTTGATTTGACTTCTCTGAGTGCTCTTGATCCAAATACCACACAAAGGGGTCCGGCTAATGCCAACGATCCCAAAGTTTCAAAAATAGATGTTCCTTTGTAGTATCTAAAGAAAACAAACTCAATAGCAATGACTGAGCCCAAAAATCCGGCATGAGCAATTCCATGAGAGCTGAAAGCAGGACTCAATCCTTGCATGTCTACCTTTGCAATCAACGTCCAAGCATTGAAAAGCAAGTTGGCAGAAAACATAATTCCAGCAGCAAAAACAGCAGCAAAAATCCTGTTGACTTGTCTAGGATCACCACGGAATTGGTGGTGAATTTCAGGTTTAGCACCGAATCTGTAAGGGGATTGACGTGGCACAGGACTCTGAATACGTAGATGGTCGGTAATGGTAAGAAGTACCGAATCTACAGATTCTTGAGTGATCTTTACAGTGTCTTCATCTTCTGTAGAAGACTCTTCTTCTGTACCAAAATTGCCAATGGCAAGCTCTAGCTTAAGATCTCCTGTAGATGAAGAAAGGAATACTTCAGGAATATTCTTATATGGAATAGTGAGCTTGCCCTTTCCTGACACCTTAACCTGAGCTGGGTAGCTAATATCAAGACCTAGTTTTTCGCTTGACAAAATAGCTACAGATTGATGTGCACGCTTTTCAGTTTCAAATGTGATATCAAGTGAAGCACCCAATGGTACATCCACAACTCCATCTTGACCGAATCTTCGCCATTGAGTTAGTTTGAAACATACAAATAAAAATAAAAAAAAACAATTTAGCATATAGCATTAATTTGTTAAGGGGGAAAAGAGAGAGAAAGAGATAGGAATCGCTGACTTACTCGTGAGTAGACTCAATCTGGCGTTCATTTCGCACTTCTAGACGAGAGTTAGATACATGAAGGCCCAGCGCAGCAGACGCTAATAAAGGAATTCCAAAGGAAGAGAATTTCATGGTGATATAGCCAAACACTAGGAAACTAAAGGTGTTTGTGAACGTTGAAGAAGCCAAATTCGAGGTTTTGTCTTTGCTGGCGGTTCCTTTCAAAGTCACGTTTCACAAAACTTTCATAATAAAAAAAATAAAAACCCATAAAATTTCTCTTACATAATGAAAATTCCTAAAAAAAAAAAAATACATATAAAAAGTATAGCTAGTTATGATAAATTTTGGCCACTGCCATTTATCTTCAACACATTCTGCTAATACTCCGTTATTTACATTCTTTTGGTAATTGCATTTAAACTGATACTTGGAAAAATGGCAGCAGAACAACGAAAGATCTTGGAACAGTTAATGGGTGCCGATGCGCTTGATCCACGCTCGTCACGTCGACAAGAACTGGATCTTCACGATCCAAAAATCTGTAAATCGTTTCTTGTTGGAACCTGTCCGCATGACTTATTTGTAGGAACCAAGCAAGATTTGGGTCCTTGTCGAAGACAACATATGGAGAAATATAAAATGGAGTATGAAGCTCAAAAGCGAAGAGGAGTGGAGTTTCCTGAATTAGAGCTTGAGTACGAACGAGACTTGGAGCGATATGTGAAAGAATCAGATATGAGGGTCGAAGAAGCCAATGCAAAATTAGAAAGAACACCAGAAGATGAGGCTCAAATGGCAAAAATGTTGGCAGAATTAGAAAGTATAGATATCGGAATTCGAGTGGGCCTTGAAGAGCTGGAATTGTTGGGTGAAGCTGGCGAAATCATGAAGGCTGGAGAACAGGCTGAGGTTGTTGAGAAGCTGAAGGAAGAAAACAAGCGGAAACTCAATGAATACGATAACTTTGTTGAAAAAGCTGGCTTTTCGGGTCATCAAAAACTACAAGTATGTGTGTTATGTGGTGCATACTTGAGTAGATTGGATAATGATAGACGGTTAGCAGACCATTTTATGGGTAAAATGCACATGGGTTATAGGATTATGAGAGCAGCATACAAGGAAATCAAGGAGAAAAATAGTCGATTAAATCGAAGACGATATTAAACTGGTTTTAGCATAATAATATTTTGGTTTATATAGATGTTTATTTATTGATTGCATTTGAATTGTAAGTTATGTATATAACTTTTTTATTTTATTTTTCATTCTTTTGTGTAGAATGAATATCTTTACCTTCATTTACTAATTCTATTCATGTTCATATTCTATGTCTATAACAATTAACAAGTTCTAGTAAATTGCCTGAATCTTATGAGTAGCGGATCTGATGGCGCGTATTCAATAGTGGAACAGGCATTCAATAATGAAGCTATTGGATCGTTGGCGCTTGGTAGTTTTACGTAAAGCTTTTTTCCACTACTGCTCGTAATAGATATGTTTAATAGTTTCTCTATAAGCAAAAGCATTCTTTGAAAAATGACACTGGAATCTGCAATGTCAAAATCAACATTTTTCTTTTGAATCTCTATAGAAAGCAGCAAATCTTGCTCGTTTGTACGAAACTGATCAAAGGGTTTTCTTCGTAATTCCGTAATAAATGAGCTAGCAAAAGGTGCAATGTGGTTTTCAAGCACATAACGAAGGTACTTGATTACAGTGTCCAAATCTTTAGCTGCCTCTTTTTTCCTTCTTTCAATAACTGCCGACAAATTGGTATATGATGTCAATTTAGATTGCCGAATTTCACTCTTTTGTAGTCGCAAGTTAGACACTCTTGAGGTCTCCTTTTTCAAATTCGTTTCTACTTCTGTTATATCAATGAGAAGCTGCTTTTTTGCTGACTTTAACCCTTCTACATGTTTAGCCAACTGACTGGCTGCAACTACAAACACTAACGGTTCATTCAGCGATGAATGCACGCTACCAAGTTGCTGTGATCTGGCTCCCTGGCAAGCGTTTTCTATTGCAGCAAGTCTCGCTTTGACTAAAAGCAACTGGGTTGACCGGTGCTGGCGGGTTGATCGTTGTTGGTCACTTAGTGAACTGTTAAATTCTGTGGATAGATTTGTAGCTTGCGAGAGCATTACTGATTCCATCGATACAGCATTACTACTCTCACTTGAAAGCTGAAGTTTGATTTTTTCCAACTGTTTTCGCTTTTGATCAAGCACTTTTTTAAGTTGTTGAGCATAGTCCTGATCTGATTGTAGAATATAATTTTCACTATGTCGAGACCCCCGAGAATTGTAAATACGCCGTGAGGCTACACGTCCAGTTATGCGGTATTGTTGAAGCTTCAGCTTGACTTCACTACTAGACAAAGGTGTTTTGGATATATTTAACTGGGGCATTGTGGTTAAATTTGATTCTGTAAGAGAAGTTTGTTGATTTCAATATTCCAAATGTTTAAATGTTTGAAAGGTGTGTATAATCTGAAAAATTAGGATCACAAAACCAACCCAAAAAAAAAAATAAAAGATAATTCTTTCATCATTTGACTAATACTTTAAAATATCATTTCTTCTAAATGATACCATACAAGTTTTCAAACATCAAACCATTGAAACATCTTACAAGAAATTTCTTGGAAATTCAAAATCTTTACAGACATACCTAGAAATTAAATATAGATGATTTATATATACAAAAAACTAAGTTCTTGATATAAATTACATTCAAAGTATTTTTTTTAACTACTTGTATTAGCATTTAAACCAAACCAATTATTTTTTATTTTTTATCTTAACTTTTATTTAGCTCTTTACAATGTTTACATTGAAGGGCAACTTCACTTTGCCAAGTCAAAAATATATACTCATTTTGAAATTGAAATAATCATGACAATTTATTGTAGTTGTTGTTGTCATCAATACTGTTTCTATAAATAAAGTATATGTATATTATGTGTGTATACGAAAGAGTGATTGAAGAACTCATAAATCTTCTTCATCATCAGAATCCTCTTCGTTGATCTCACTATAAGTAGCATATGACAATAGCAAAAATGCAATAATGATCAGTATACCTCCAATAATCCCACTTAATGTAATAGGAGTCCCAAATATCAACCAATCCACTATAGCAACGATGAAGATGGTAAGCAAGGAAGCGACACTAGACAAGACAGGCGAGGTAAGAGACATGAGGACAAGCATACCTCCAGAAAACAACATGTTAGTAATAACGGAAATGATGAGAATCCACAAGACTTTACCAGTCGGAAGCTCAAATGTTTCCAGTCCAGTAAAGTGAAGAACAGGAAGGGCTATCCATAGGATAGCCAAAGTGCAAAGTCCAATTCCCGTTCCAATAACATTGGCAAATAAGGCTTCTTTCCTAGGAGAAACAGATGTTGGAGGACACAATATTTTCTTGTAAAGTACTTCGTAAAGCCCGTACAAAACTGCACCCGCACCAATGATTACATTGCCAGTAAGTCTATCAGATGAAGTATCTTCGTCGGGGGAAGAGCTATCACCATATGCAACAATAAATACTCCAATAATTGCTAATAAAACACTAAAAGACTTTTTAATCTCCAGTTTTTCCTTCAAGAGCAAAACTGAAAAAACGTATGCAAAAAACGCTGAGCAATTGTAGATAGCTGTAATATCACTAGTAGTAGTAAGATTGATTGCAATATACCAACTGCTGCCAGCGACAGTCAAGGCACTAAATAAAATCAGACACTTGGTCATAACAAGTCGAATAAGCACAGTTTCTGAAGCATAAGTAGAATCTTTGACGACTAAGTCTGCAATGTTCATGACTGTGTCTATATGATGTCTTAAAAATGCACTCCATGACATGTTGTGCTTTCTTGTCTTGAGTACTAGAATCTGCAAAGGCCATAGCCATACCCAAGAACTGTGTGTAATATAAAGCATGAAAATGGGCTTCTTGTAGTTCAACGTCATGGCCAAATATCCTGCCGTCTCAGTTTGAATAACGAAGGATATAAGACATACTACAAGAGCTAATGCAGACAATATATATCTAGTTCGTTGCGATTTTTCATGATGAATTTGAGATTGAGACCTGCTCTGGAGGGGCTGCAAAGGCGCTGACGAATCTAATTGTTCTGGCTCATCGTAGCGTAAAGTTTGATACTCGGACATGTTTAAAAACAGATTAAATATAACAATTGTCGTATCCGTTCCATATGGTAATTTTTTTCAAAAAAAAAAAAAAAAAAATTAAAATTAAATAAAAATAAAAATAAAAATAAAAATAAAATAATAAGAATATATTTTATAAAAAGAAGGATTAAAAAACCCAGAAAGGATAAAAAGAAAGAGAGAGAAAAAAAAAAAGTTTCACTGAACTCCTCGAAGTTTAAGTTGCCTTGAAGAATGCGAGCTCATCCATAACATCATCATGCAGCAGCCCTAAACCTGCACCCTGCCATGAGTAAAAGGGAAAGGTAGACTTTTGTTCTGGTTAAACTGGCTCCAAGGTCCTTAGAAAGATACTTGAATATAAATATTGAACAAAATAGATGATAGAAACTGAATATTTTGAATTAGACAGAATATTTTGATCAAATCTGTATGTCTATAGTATATATATATAAACTAAAGGAACCACTCCGGAAAATCTGAAGCAAAACTAATTTGATCTAGGATCTTAATGCTAAAACTCAGTATACAAAATTAAACTCATTCTGAATGATCAAACTTACAGCATTATTTATAATATCAATCTTACTAACTAGATAACTAACTACTGAGCCATATACTGTGGCGGGCTCAAGTTCAGGTACCAATATATTAAGTCTCAGCCTATTATCCATGAGACCAAACACAAAATATGCTACCAAATATATTTCACAGTACATTCTCTCTGGAAATTTTCATCACTATTTACAAGCTAGCTGCTCAACAACATTCTGTCGTCGTTTTGTATGATTTTGTTCTTATCTTTCTTAATCCTTATATTTGTCCAAGGCTTTAGTCCTCAGTTGAAGTCCGTGCCATTTACTAATCTCTTCTTTCAAAACATCGTTAACCATCCGTTGCTGCTTGATGAGCGAAAGTCCGTTGAATTTTTCTGATACGATGTTGATGGCAAACATTGATCCACACCCACCAGAAACATCCTTGACGTTAAGAACCACTGGATCTAAAGATTTGTCAAGAAGTGTGAATAGCTGCTTTTCATATGCGTCCAAGTCTGGTGTAGGCTCCAGTGCGTACCATCTTCGCGTCTGAAGCATTGACTTATTGAAAGTACGGAATAATGAGGTTCGTAGCATTATTATCCTATTATATTTAATGTGCCAATAAGTGCCTGATCTGAACTGATTTTTTTTTTCTTGTTCGCCAGTTGAATTACAGCGGTTTCTATTGGAAGAAAAAAAAAATTAAAGCTGGGAGTAGTTAATAAAAGTAGCGAAAATGAAATAGAAAATAAAAAAGTGAGTATTTCTAAGCCAGATCGTTAAAAGAAGAAGGGAAAAAAACACAAAAAAAAAAAAAAAAAAAACATTCCATTTCTTTCTAGACTTTACCAAAGTTATTGCAATTCATAAACTTGAGATAGTCATGTTTAAAAGATCGTTATTTAGATTGGGTCGTTTGGCCAATACTGCTGCTATTTCTCGACCTGTAGTACAGCAAAGGCTAGTATTTGGTTTAGGTGTTGCTGGAGCGTTGGCTACTGGGGTACATCTCCACAATTCTCAATCCAAGATTCAATCTGAAGCTATCACGTCTACTACACCTTTAGCCAGTACAGTTGTAACAACTAATGATAAAGGAGTGAAACTTGTCCAACCAGAAACTACTACACCGCCATTTCCGGAATCTGTCAAGCTTCCCCATGATAACAATACATCTTACAGTCTTCTCGGAGTAGGTGTTCGTACGGTATCATTTCTTTCGTTCCACGTGTATGCACTTGGTATTTATATTGCTGATGATGACCGTGATCTTGCTAAAAGTATTATCGGTAGCAAAACAGTACAGGAATTATTGGACAACGAAACTGGTCCCAAGTTCATTGGCCATTTGATTGATCATGACATTCGTTTCGATATTCGCATTGTTCCTGTCCGCAATACTGACTTTAGTCACCTTCGTGATGGTTTCATTCGTCAAATTCTCGCTCATCCCTATCTTAAAGAAATTTCTAAAACTCATGATGAAAGTATCAAGAAGAGCATAGCTGAAGGTATCAATGATTTCAAGGTTGCTTTTTCTCGTAAAATAAAGGTTCCGAAACATTATGTTCTTCACCTGACTCGCACCCCTCAAGGTGAACTGGAATTAGCATACTACGAAGGTAAATCTGAAGATTCCAACTTGATTCAACTTGGTCATGTCAAAGATCCAATTGTTTCAAAGACTTTATTACTTCAGTATTTGACTGGTAAAAACGTTTCTAGTGAAAGTGCAAAAGTCAATACCATCAACGGTTTAAAAGCTTTATAGTAAATTATGCTATTATTCTCTGAAAGCTGTAATTTAAAGTGTGACATGTAAATATAAATTATAATACAACCAAGTTCTTTGTTTTAACCATGCTAAAAGATCAAGTTTACATTTATTAAAAAATATATTTATATTGTATGATATTTTCATGAAATGATTGAAAAATTATATTCATAGCCTTAAAAAAAAAAAAAAAAAAAAAAAAAAAAAAAAAGGCATTGGTATCTATTACTTTCTACTAAGATAGGATACCGACTTTTATTCATTATTATTAGCGATCAACTCGTATACTACAAGATATAAAATTGTGTCACAACTGGAATCATTGTTATTTGGTAATTGACTGTTAAACTCACAATTTTTTCTCAAGACAGATCAAATTAAAGATAATAATAATAATACACCACCTAATACACTCAATCTAGCACTGTATACAATTCAAAGATCTGAAAGATTTTCCAGAGTCTGTTTTTAGTAAATCTATTCGCGTTGAGTTCCGTATCCTCTAATCTTATCCGCAAACCTCCAACTCATATTTTCACATTTCACATCCTTCTCTATCCTGACGTTACCTTCAGTAATTGTAGCTACACTATACTTATCCAAACTTCTTGCATCTCTATAAAATAGCACCTTCATGCATTCGTCAATTGCCTTACGTGCTTGCTCTTCAGTAACATTTGCTTCGTCACCATCTCTATCAACAACTTTACGCAGCAATGGTGTAGCTAGATAAGCACCAAATCCAGTACAGATAACTGGCGAAGAGTATGTGACACCACGAAGATCAACAAAAGAAAGGAAAGGCTTGGAGTCTTCAACACCAGCTACAAGAACAGCATTCCAAAGAGGATCCATTTTAGATCTTTGGTTGTAATAAAGATTGGAAAGATATTGGAAGACGTGTGACGATTGTAAAGGAAGGTCTTCATTATCGTAACCGTAGGTGACCCTATGTTTAGAAAAAAATTCATGGTTAATACACAAAAAATTCACTGGCATTAAACAAACGAAAAGAGAGAAAGAAAACAAAAAACTCCAGACTTACTCTAGTTGCTCAAGTGTGCGCTTCAAGTATTGCATATCAGAAATATCACCTCCCACACCAACGACAGTGTCTTTACCCACTGCAAATAATCTTTCCTGATCGGTAAATCTAAGCAGAGATCCATAAGAAGCTAAAATTGTATGTTAGTTGCCACCTTCCATCGGCATTCAAAAACTGTGATCCCACTTACCCAAATTATCAGCTGCAATGATCACTCCTTTATCAAACTTGATTGCAAGCACACTCGTACCTGTAACAATTGGCGATTGAGTGTGCGTAGTGGGGTCCATTGCGTGGTCATTCTTGCCAGCATTGTGAATCCTGTAATCGTATTCGCCATAAACATCATTACGAGGTCGACCCCAATTGACAGGTGTGTGTTCCATTTTGAGTTTTAAAAATGTTTTATTTTCTTAAAAGACGGATTTTAATATGTTTTATTTACTTGTTTGAAGAATGAAATGGGTGGGGATGATGATGATGATGATGATGATGATGGCAAAGGTGTAGTTGGAAGGAAGATATTAACTGACAGTAAGCTCAGCTTAGAGTGATTGAGGGTTGGGTTTTGCAGTTACCTTTAGTGGTGGTTGTGTGGGTAGACAATTTAGTAGGGTAACTAAGAGAAATCGAAAATAGATCTTAGGCTTTAAACCAAAAGTCCCTTCACCCCAGAATACAATGAAACAATTTAGATGGGGTCCTGCGGATACATGTACGCGGGACACGGAACGTTTACTACGTGAGAGCCTACCAATCAATCAACCAACCAACAGTATCCATTAGTTCAGAACAACAAACAAAACAAGATAGAATTACATGGCAACAAGATATAAAAATATTTTAATCAACACAAAAAAAAATAAAAATAAAAACTAACACTGCATAGTGCATTTAAGTTATTAGAAGACATACTCAGCAGCACCGGAATTGACGCTATCGATTTCAGCTTCGGACAATGGTTTGAATTTGAATCGGGCTGGGAGTTCTGTAACGCTGAAAAGCTCACCGTCCTTAGCGGCAACTGGAGATGTAGGTCTCTTTCCAGAAATTGCAGAGCTAGAGAAAGAAGGAGCCTGTGTAGACTGGAAGAAAGAAGAAGGTAATTTACCTGTGGGCGATTGTGGATGTGGTTTAGGTGTGTGATCGATGTTTGCTGTAGTTTGATAGAGATGCCACCACCATGGTTAGTAAACTGAAGCCCTGAAAATATCTTTGTAAATCAAGCACAAGCTTTAATCATCCTGATCAAGCTTGCAAATCATAATATACTTACCAGTGTGGGTTCGCTTTCCGAGAAAACGGATCAAGGGAGTTCTCAGTGTGATCATGGAAGGTCTCATTTTGATTTCAATGAATGTGTGTGGCCTTTAATTCAATTTAGTAAAGATGAAAGTAAAAGATGGGAAGAATACTTGAATTAAACGGAAGAATGGGATAACTCGAGTATAGAAAGCTTTCAATTGGATTGGCTTTTCTAATAGGTGAGGTAATTACTATTCATGGATAATAACCCTTACCCTGAACATAATTTAAACGGGAGAGTAAGTTTTGATATATATATATATATATTAAACAAAATGGATATAATGATTTGCAAACTATTTTACTATCAAAAAGAAGCATATAATTATAGATATATATATATACACAATTATGGATTTTGTATTTACATTTATACATGTTTTTATATAAAATAAAATTCATGATGGCAGTTATTAATATTTACCTTTAACGAAGCACAGCATGATATCTCTTTCCTCTGAATCCAAATATTTGCTGATTGAATTGGTAAACTTCAGAAGGATCTAAATCGTTTAGTTCCCACTTTAGAGACTTGAAAATATTTTCTGTAGGTTCCATAATAACATCTAATTCATTGCCAAACTTACTGTTTAACCATTCCCAATCTCTGTTTGAATCAGCCTCATGGAAACCAGTAACAAAGACAGGACACTTAGACTCGAGCAAACCAGGCAGAGATTTCTCCCATTGATCCATAGCCTCAGGGGCTCCAAGGCCTGGATGGAAAAGGAAAAAACAATCTTGATAAGGATCATAGGGGAACAGATCCTGAGCCTCGTGAAGAGTATGGAAATAATTGGTATAGTAAGTGAATGTCATTCTGTTATCAATGCGATGCGAAATTTTGTGTTCACTTGTAACATAGTGATTTCTTGATTTATCAAAGTAAGACTCTGGTCCAATAAATACTAGTTCAAATTCTGTGAATTGGAGGAGATAGGAAAGTTGTTTCCAGACGTGGGCGGGAAGTTGCGATTCTGAACGAGCACCTAAAATGAAAAATCTAGCAGGTCTATCTTGCCATGTTTTATTTCTATCTTTGGGGAACATGGTGTATCTCAATGCAGCTAAAGACTTTAGGCCTTCAATAGTCAAAGGGCCTTTGGGTTTGAGTTTGTAAGGAGAGTATTCGTTAAGAATCGAGGCGATTGTCACTGGATACGTAAGCATCTTGGTGACCGCAGCCAAGTTGAACTCACTATCCATAGAGTAGAAGTCTCTAGTATAGAAAAAAGTATCCCAATTCATGTAGTTGACCATTGCATCACGCATTTGTACACCTGGGAAGTCGAATTCTGGAAACTCTCTTCCACTTCTTAAGTCATGTTCATAGATATTAGCCTTCTTCAGTAACTCCCATTTACCATTCTGGTATTCTGTATCCTTTTCCCAAGCTTCTCTTGAGTGATGTGTAGGGATTCCTGATTTGGGACAGGTAAAGGCGATATTTTCTCCAGTGACAGGACATTTAGCTCGGGATTTAATGAATGCTGCACGTTGTTGAAGTTCTTCCGAAGGCGAGTGTTCCCAGAGATGAAATCTGTTTTCAACCGTAGGATAGTCTGGAGGCAAGGGGGGGTCAAGACCGATAGTGGTACGAAGCAAGGAAAAAAAGCTGGATTTCTGGGCTTCCTTTGTAGAGCTGTAAAACCGAGTAGCATTAACAGCTGAACGGTAAGCTATTTTTGAGGATTGTCTCAAGCAGCGAGATTTGATCATCATTTTAGTATATGAAGGGCAAAAACCGTGGACAATGTGGAGATAAAAAAAAAAGCCAAATCTTCGGGTGAAGGAGACCAAATAAAACTTGAATTCTTTTGTTCCGTGATTCTGGTTGGAGTAGAAAAATTCATGAAACCTGATGGAAGAGATGAAAATTCTTTGAGCCGCACGACCCCAACCCTATAATGGTAATAAATAAATCAAAAAAAGCTATCTATGTAAGCAAGCCCATAGATGAAATATTTCTAATATATAAATAAATAAAAATCAGGCTGTTAAAAAATATCAAAGTTCAGTTTTGTTTGTTTTGGGATAACGGGCTTTGGGTATATTAAGAATACGAAAGAGTGTTAGTAGATATTAAAGATTTGAAAGAACCACATACTCCAAGATAAAACTGTTATATCAAACATGATTGATGAATAGAGTCTCAAATCAAAGTAAGGTTAAGTAGAAAACAAAGTTTCTATTGAAGTTAGAAACACTTTGAATACAATTGTGGTCCTTTGCATACTCTGGAAATGATGAAAAAAAAAAAAAAAAAAAAAAAAAATTAAATGAATAAATAAGAATCATAATTACAATGTTATCAGCATGATTTATCATTTGTTTTGTTAACTATCGTGAAAGGAAAGGAAAAAGAAAGAGAAAAGACTGAAATGAATCAAAAAAAAAAAAAAAATCATTTAGAATCAAGACTTTTCTTTGAATGGTTCATATAAGCGAAGAAATCCAGTAATATAAGTTCAAAAGTAACCACATCCTGTGACGACAAAGAAAGTTCATTGCTGATGATGATATATTCTCGACGTTAATAATATAAACAAGATTGTTCTTGGGAATCAACCTTAAATCATTTGGCCCTTTTCCCAGCTTTCATTATGGAGGAAGCGGAGGAGGATTTTTTTGTCCTTCTAATTTGATTTATTATCGAGATTGCTTGATCCCAACTGTAGATAGTGTGGTATCAGTCAAAGTGTCGAATTTCGATCATCGACTTTGGACTCTAATTGCAATGTTGTTTCTTTGATGTTTTCCATTTGATTCATGCTTTGTAAAAAAAAAAACAAAGTGTTTATATTCTTATATATACAGCATACCCCGCCTTTCTACCCTGTAACAACCAAGTTTTCTTGTGCATTTTTTTTCTTCTTCTTTTTCTTCTTCTTTTTCTTCTTCTTCTACTTTCTTTTCAACTCTTTCTTTTTTTTTCTTCTTTTTTTTATTTTTTATACCATTTCATTTTTTTTTTCTACGTTCAAGCTTTCGTTCTTTACTTTAGCTATTTAAAAAAAAAAAAGGCTTTGTCAATTCGTGTTAAGGTGACTAAAAAATGGCCATTTCATTTGCGCCTTTGACCACTCCGCTATACAGACGAATGCAAACTTTCGCTGTTGTTTGGCACGTCTTTTCAATTCCATCGGTATTAAGCATATTTCTTCTTTTTTGCTCATTTCCTCCAGCATGGCCATTGGTTATTGCTTACATTTGCTACTATTTCTTTGACGACAGCCCAGATAATGGAGCAGCAGTTACAATGGCTTCAACTTATTTTAAACAATCAATGCTATGGCGCTATTTTGCAGATTACTTTCCACTCACAGTTCACAAAACGGTAGAACTCGATCCAACTTGGATAAACGATGTGACAGCAGATACATCAGCCAGTGGAAACTTGGATTCAGACTCGGAAGATACAACGATCTCGACCACCACTGCTGATGCCGAACAAAAACACTCAACCCGTATTATCCAAAGCTCAAGTGAATTTAATACAGATACCCAAACAAGTGCTCTAGGCTTACGGATACAAGTCAAGAACCTATTTTTGTGGTTGATTAGTTTTATTCCATTCGCTCGGAAGCCAGAACAGAAATTGCGTCGTGTCGGACGGCAGTACATATTTGGATATCACCCGCATGGAATTATTAGCATGGGCGCAATTGGAGGAATTGCAACAGACGGCTGCCACTGGTCTAAAATGTTTCCTGGTATTCCTGTGTCTACGCTCACATTAGTTGCACAATTTCAATTGCCATTTTATAGAGAGTATTTGCTTTCTTTGGGACTTGCATCGGTTTCAAAGAGAAGTTGTGCTGCACTGCTTAAACGGGGCCAGAGCATATGTATAGTGCTGGGCGGCGCCCAGGAGAGCTTGCTTGCAAGACCTGGTAATCTGGAGTTGGTTTTGAATAAACGGAAAGGATTTGTAAAGCTTGCAATGCAGGTGGGGAATACTTCGCTTGTGCCGGTTATGGCATTTGGAGAAAATGATATATATGAGCAGGTTGATAATAATCCTAGTTCGAAATTATATCGGATCCAGACCTTTTTAAAAAATAATATTGGTTTTACGCTACCATTAATGCATGCAAGAGGAATTTTCAACTATGATTTTGGAATCATTCCATACAGGCGGCCAATTAACATTGTGGTAGGAGAGCCAATTGAAATTCCGGAGCTGTCTTCACCAACGGAGGAACAGGTAAATCACTATCATAAATTATACGTTGATGGATTGAAACAATTGTATGAAGACCATAAAGATAAATTTCACAAGGACTTGACTGGGGATTTCCCTGATTGTGTATATAAAGAGCTAGATATAGTTGCTTAATTTTGTGTGTGTATGTTTTTTCATTCATTGATTATTCATTATTCTTAGTTGACTAGGCTAATATTCTGAATTAATTCTTTTTTTTTTTTTTTTTTGTAAATGGTTAATAATTGAATTCATTAATCTAATGGATATTTATTTATTTTTTGTCATTAAGGGTCTTTTTATATAGAAGTTGTAACTCCCAATAGACACAAAAGACTATTTTAAGAAGTGAGTAATTTTCAGTCCACCACTTACTTTTAAATGTTTTATCCATTATCACCAACCATAAATATACTAGAAGTTTTCATATATATATATATATATACACTACTAAAAAAAACAAAGCAAAACAAAAAAAGACAATTTTAATCAAATAAGAAAATATGAATCCCAGTGATCCTTTAGATGAACTACAATGGCGGTCGCCTGAATGGATTCAAATGAATGCAGGATTAAGAACGGATAATATTCTTGATTATTTTGCGATATCACCGTTCTATGATCGATCATCTAATAATCAGGTTCTTAAAATGCAGTCCCAATTCCAAGGTCCAGGAGGGGGACCAGGAGCATCAGGAGGATCAGGAACAGCAGCAGGAGCAACACCTTCTACTGCTATGCCACCACTTCCTTCGGGAACAGCATATGTACCACCAGAATTAAGAGCGATGAAAGGTACAGAATTTGTTGTTGCACTAGCAAGAGAGCCAGAACTGTGGGTTATAAGAAAGCAAACGAGGTTTTCACCAACAGAAACAAGGCCGATTGCAACATATTTTGTAGTTGGTGATAATGTTTACATGGCACCAGCAGTGATGCCGATATTGGAGTCACGATTGATTTCTACTACACTTAATTTATCAAAGGCATTAAAGAAAGCAGCGGCATTACATGGTTTTTCGCCAAGTGAAGGGTATTTTTATAAAAAGGATGAAGTTCCTGGAGGAGGACAAGAAGAAGGAGGAGTGTCGACATCAAATAGTTCTACGGCCGCCACCAATACAACATCAACGACGGGACAGGCGAATCAAGGTGCCAGATATGGAGAAGACAGGATACATTGGGCAAGTATTGAACGGGCCATGGCCAATGCAGTTTCAGGGAGTCCAGCATATGTAGATGAAGTGATATTACCAGCAACTCCAGTACCTTTAACTGCGGGACCCAATTCTTTGAGTACAACAGATCTTAAAGCCAAAGCGTTGAATAATCAAGCCATGACAAAACGGCGAAGGAATATATCTAAATAATAATGATGATACAATTAAAAATAAGCTGATGTTTTACTAGTGATTAAATACAGAGTTTTTAAATATACAAATATATATAATAATGAATATTCCATGAGAATTTGAAGTTGGTTTTTTTTTCAAAATAATAATAATAATAATAATAATAATAATAATAATAATAATAATAATAATAATAATATATAATATTTTGTTATCTCTAAAGCATTTTTCATATAATGAATATATAAATGATGATGATATTGATGGTTGGGGAAAACAAGATACATACTAGCGTATACAATTAATAGATACATGAATAAGTATTGACATGTGAAAGTCCCAACCAAAAAAACAACAACAACAACCAGTATTGATTAATTGATGGGATAAGATTAATCAAAATAAAATGACATTATTATTATTATTATTATTATTATTATTATTTCAGTCATAAAAAGACTAGAAAGAAATCATATGTATATAAATATATTTTCATGTGAAGAAATCATTTTGATAAAAAACAAGTAACAACGTGAAAATGAAAGAAATTCTTCTCCAATGAATTGAACACTGGAATTAAAACTATTAACAAAATTGATTATTATTATTATTATTATTATTATTTTCTCATACAATAATAAATTGATTTCATATATATATCAATAGCTTTTTCATAATATTAAACAGTTTAAGTTATATGACTTGGAACTTGAATATAAAATATATATCAATTTTCATTACTTTATTATAATTTGGCAGCCCTTTATTTTTCATTCAAATTGAAAACAAAAATAAATTTCATAGATATATATATAGAGAAACTTGTTTTAGGCGGCCCGGAAAGGTGACTCAGTGGTGAAATAATTCAAAGGATCCCGAAGTCGGCGGTGATCGGTACGCGGGGTCTTTATATATATATATATATATATATACAAAGTCCATTTTTCCCTGTGTCAAAAACATATCTTGAAAGAAACCATACAGGAGACATGGTTCCGACAAATCCGGGTCATTTATAAACTTAATAAGGTAATAAATAGTAATAATAATAATAATAAATTTCTTATATGGGGCAATATCACGTGTAACAACACCATTTGCCTGTACAGAGGTTGCTTTAACCAAGAAAATGTAATAATACCAAAACAGGTAAGTTTTTATATATTGTCTGATGATAAAAGAAATAAACTGCAAACTATTTTAAATGAATAGTCTATTTCGTATACTCGTTTAAACTTTCAACCAATTATAACCATGAAATTTTTCACAACATATATGTATATATATATCACGTGAATAACATGTGCAAAAAAGCAACTGAAAAATAGCTAAATTTCCATTTTCAGATGGAAATAAAAATCTTTTTTTTTCATTCATTTACTACACATGTTTTTTTTTTTTTTTTTTTTTTTTTTTTCTTTCCTTATGTTTATACTTTATATTTCTCTTTTATTTGTAAGTATATGAACATAATAATTCAAATCAATTAATCTAGAAGATACTTTGCCACCTTCATTATAAACAGAAAATGATGTAAATGATAAAAATATTTCAATGGTAAATAATCAATCAATTAGTTAATATTAAATGGAAAAAAAATATTCACATCACATAGACACCGTTGTCGCTTACTTGCTTCTTGTTGGCTTTTTTTCTTTCTCTGTTTTATTGCCTCTTTTTGCCCTTTTTGCCCTTTTTTGCCCTTTTTTGCCCTTTTTTTTTTCCAAGTGACTCAGACTTGTAAAGCTTGTTTTAGTATCACACCAAAAATAAAAAAAAATTCCCACATTGAATTCAAACATTAATCTACGTACATACACACATTTTATCTACCTTTCTCTATATATTCCAACACTACTCTAAAGCAACAACATCTTTTATACCCTTGGAAAATTTTCCTCAATTTTCTTTTTTTTTCTTTTTCTTCTTTAATTTTCTTCCACCAACAATAATACAACAACAACTACAACAACAAAAAAAAAATTTCACTTCAAAAGTATATAAACAGGTACTTCCCTCCATAAGACTAAATTTTCCTTTTTCTTTTCTCTCTCTCTTCTTTTAAACCCCACCCTTTCCCCTTCCCCTTCCCTTCTCTTTCCTCTTCTTGTTGCGGATTCGTAAACAAACACAAATTTTCACTTCACATTCATAATAAAAAAAATGGTTTTATCATCTGTCCTCGGTTTCCCCCGTATCGGTGCCCAACGTGAACTCAAGAAGATCACTGAATCTTACTGGAGTGGTAAGGCTACCGTCGATGAGCTTATCAAGACTGGTAAGGATCTCAGAGCCCACAACTGGAAGCTCCAAAAGGACGCTGGTGTCGACATTATTGCCTCCAACGACTTTTCTTTCTACGATCAAGTTCTTGATCTCTCTCTCTTGTTCAACGTTATCCCCGAGAGATACAGCAAGTACCAACTCCCCGCAATTGACACCCTTTTCGCTATGGGCCGTGGTCTTCAACGTGCTGCTACTGAGACTTCTCCTGCTGTCGATGTTCCTGCTCTCGAAATGGTCAAGTGGTTCGACTCTAACTACCATTACGTCCGTCCCACTTTCTCCCACTCTACTGAGTTCAAGCTTAACGGTCAAAAGCCCGTTGACGAGTTCCTTGAGGCCAAGGAACTTGGAATTGAGACCCGTCCCGTCTTGGTCGGTCCCATTTCTTATCTCTTCCTCGGTAAGGCCGACAAGGACTCTCTTGATCTCGACTTGATTACTCTCCTCCCCAAGCTTCTCCCCGTCTATGCTGAGATCCTTGCTAAGCTCGCTGAGGCCGGTGCCACTTCTGTTCAAATTGATGAACCCGTTCTTGTTCTTGATCTCCCTGAGCAATACAAGGCTGCTTTCAAGACCGCCTACGAGTTCTTGGCTGAGAAGTCTGGTCTTCCCAAGATTCTCATTGCCTCTTACTTTGGTGATGTCCGCCCCAACCTTGACGCCATCAAGGGTCTCCCCGTCTCTGGTTTCCACTACGACTTTGTCCGTGTTCCTGAACAACTTGATGCTGCCATTGAGGCCCTCACTGAGGAGCAAGTCCTCTCTGTCGGTATTGTCGATGGTCGTAACATTTGGAAGACTGACTTTGAAAAGGCTATCAAGTTTGTCGAGTCTGCCAAGGAGAAGCTCGGTGCTGACAGAGTTATTGTCGCTACCTCTTCTTCTCTTCTCCACACTCCTGTTGATCTTGAGAATGAAAAGAAGATTGACCCTGTTATCAAGGACTGGTTCTCCTTTGCCACCCAAAAGGTTTCCGAGGTTGTTGTCATTGCCAAGGCTGTCACTGAAGGTGTCGACTCTATCGCTGATGCCCTCGCTGCCAACAAGAAGTCTATTGAGGCTCGTGCCTCTTCTGACATTACCGTCAACCCTGCTGTAAGAGAGAGACTTGCTGCTGTTACTGACGCCGACTCTAAGAGAAAGTCTCCTTTCCCTGAACGTCTTGAGGCCCAAAAGAAGCTTAATCTTCCTCTTTTCCCCACCACCACCATTGGTTCTTTCCCTCAAACCAAGGAAATCCGTATCAACAGAAACAAGTTTGCCAAGGGTGAAATCACTGCTGAAGAGTACGAGAAGTTCATTGAGAAGGAGATTCAAGAAGTTGTCAAGTTCCAAGAAGACGTTGGTCTTGATGTTCTTGTTCACGGTGAGCCCGAGAGAAACGATATGGTCCAATACTTTGGTGAACAACTTAAGGGTTTCGCCTTCACTACCAACGGTTGGGTTCAATCTTATGGTTCCAGATATGTTCGTCCTCCTATCATTGTTGGTGATGTCTCTCGTCCCGCTCCCATGACTGTTAAGGAGTCTCAATACGCTCAATCTATCACATCTAAGCCTATGAAGGGTATGCTTACTGGTCCCGTTACCATTCTCAGATGGTCTTTCCCCAGAAACGATATCTCTGCCAAGGACCAATCTCTTCAACTTGCTCTTGCTCTCCGTGATGAGGTTAACGATCTTGAGAAGGCCGATGTTAAGGTCATTCAAGTCGATGAGCCTGCTATCCGTGAGGGTCTTCCTCTTCGTGCTGGTAAGGAACGTGATGAGTACGTCCAATGGGCTCCTCTTTCTTTCCGTCTCGCCACCTCTGGCGTTGAGAATGACACTCAAATCCACTCTCATTTCTGTTACTCTGATCTTGACCCTGCTCACATTAAGGCTCTTGATGCTGATGTTGTTTCTATCGAGTTCTCCAAGAAGGATGACTCTAAGTACATTCAAGAGTTTTCTAACTACCCCAACCACATTGGTCTTGGTTTGTTTGATATTCACTCTCCTCGTGTTCCTCCTCAAGAGGAGTTTGAGGCTCGTATCAATGAGATTCTTAAGGTTTACCCCAAGGAGAACCTTTGGATCAACCCTGACTGTGGTCTTAAGACCAGAAAGTGGGATGAGACCAAGAAGCAACTTACCAACATGGTTAACGCTGCTAAGATCTTCCGTGCCAAGTTTTAAATTGATGCTTGTTTAAAGCACACCCATCATTCAACATGATATTCCAAACGTCTCATTTGAGCTGGAATTGACCCTACTTTTGTTTATATTTATTTGTTTTTGTTTGTGTTTTCTTTTCATGATTTCAACATCTTTTTTTAGGGAAGGGGTTCTTTTAAAAAAAAGTTATGTTTCAACAACGATGCTAGTCATCAAAAATTAATGATTTTATGTATTAATAGTTTATGGCAAATATATGATATCCTCAACGGATTTTAATTTTTTTTTTTTTTTTTTCAATTTTTCTTATTTTTATTTTAATAGAGATCATTATCAATATTGTGGCTGTTGTAGCACAAATTATTCAAGACCCTTGTATAAATGTTCTCTAAAATCTTTTCTTAGTTCAGTTCTTTTTAGAACCTGTTGAATTTCGGGATGAGCATAAACTCTTTTAGCCCATTGAGCTATGTGGGGAAAGTCATGATCCAAATTGATTTGAAACATTGATAATTCAATTGCCCAAGGGAAAGTTAAGATATCTACAGCGGAATATTTTTCACCGATGATAAAAACGTTTTCTGAATTGCTCAAGTGGTCATCTAGAACGCGATAAACACGAATTAAAAGAGGCATATACATTGAGATGAAATCAGAAGATCTTTTTTCAATTGGATCGACGTTTAGATGAAAGGTAAGAGGTTGTTGATATTTTTCGATTTGGGCGACAGCGAATAAAGACCATTGTAAGCTTGAATAGTATTCAGGAGATTTATAAGGGAAAGAAATTGAGTAATTTGAAGAATCATAATTATCAAGAAGATATTGAATTATGACTGCTGATTCGAAAATACGATTTTTTTGTTGTTGTTGTTGTTGTTTAGTACCATTGTCAAAAAGCACGGGTATTTTTGAAGTTATACTAATATGAGTTTTGAACCAGTTTGTATATTGGATTTGGTCACTTGAACGAAGAGGTATAGTGATTTCTTTATAAGAAAGACCAAGGGTATCTAATACCATACTTATTTTAATTCCATTAGGAGTACCAGATGTGTATAAAGTAATACCATATTTTGCAGGTTGATAAATTTCAGGTATTTCATTGGTATCATTCATTTTTGGTTATATATTATTTACTCTGTCAAGTTGTTTAATTATTATTAAATTTTTTTTTTCTTTCTTTTGATTTTGTTAATTCAATATAAAAAATACAATGAAAACAAAAAAAAAAGGAGAGAAAAAGTTGAAACAAAGATAAAAAAATAAATAAAAAAATAAATAAATAAATAAATAAATAAAATAATGTAAGTTCAAATTGAGGCTTGACCAGAGAAAGTGAGAGAAAGAAAAAGAGTTTAAATTTATACCTTTTATAGTCACCTATAATTCATATCTTTATATATTTTCAATATTTATATATGTATAGAAATACATTTTAAAATAAAAATAATAATAATAGCCTCAGTTTCATTTTTTTTATTTTCATCTTTATTTTTTTTGTGAAATAAATAAAACTGATCAATATATCAGAATAGTGAATATCTTAATTTGCATTCAATTGTAATGATAATAATAGTAATAATAATAAACTAAGGTCAAGCAATTTTTTTTTTTAAAAAAAAACAAAAAAAAAAAAAAATAATAATAATAATAATAAATCAAAAACAAAAAAATTATTCTATTGTATTAAATACGACCATTAACTGTTTGCCGGCTTTGAAGTACACTAAACGCTGAATCTGGTCTTTTGTCGGTATGCTTCCTTGACAATTTTTCGTATGACGAATGCATGCTGGGATTGCTATTTTCCAATTTTAACCGACCCATATCTAGCTCATCAGCTTGTCTTGTTGTCGCTACTATTTTGTGTGTCTGGAAATGTGATGCACTATACTTCCTTTCCAATCGTTCCTTGGTAGGTGATGCATCTTGATTCAACAGATTGTGGCCCACTGAACTTCTCGCTCGCTGAGGAGGCGACTTGACCCTGTCTAACAAATTATCAGTACTTAATGTGCTTAAAGATGGACTGGGCCGAAATCGATGTACAGGAACATGACTGCTTTTCGACACCGGTGTAAAAGAATGCATTTCTGTGTGAATCGAACTTTCGGTAGGAGTTCTAGAATGAAATCGATGAGACTCCGTTGGCGTACGCGCGCTCAATCGGGATCGCGGACGAGGAGGAGAAGTGGACATTACAGAATTCTTATTTGGTGTAACTGGCTTCGGTAGTGACGATTTGAAATTGGCAACTCTAGACTCCAGGTTTTTCATTTGATCCAACATTCCATGAATCTTCTTCAAACTACGAGACGTAGCAATACCCATTCCGGGCATTTGTGTGTAGTCACTCGAACTTTTACTGACTGATCGTGATTCTGAAATACCTTTAAAACTCGACCGGCTATATTTACGACTAAGGTCTGGTGTTTTATTAGGCTCTTTTTGTCGTTGAAGCTCGGCCGTTAATACTTGGATCTTATGATTCGCAACCGATAGCTCTTCTTGGCTTTCCCTTAAGTCGACTTTTGTACGCTGAAGTTCAATTTGAATATCTTCTCTGGCATTAAGATCAGCTTCAAGTAAAGCAATTTTTTCTAACGAGTTGTAATATCGATATTCAATATTTTCTAGATTAGATTTGGTGATTCTAAATTCCTTTGTTAGTACAAAATGTAAACAAAATAATAAACCAAACTTAAAATACCTTTCAGAGCGCTCCATATCATCGTTTGCCATTTCAATCTCACGAAGTCTGTTACTCGCTTCTTTATGTGCGTTTTGTAGTGTAACTATCTCTCTCTGTAAAGACGCTTGAGACGCCGCAAATTCCTTTTGTAGCGTCCTGTATTTTGTCTTGATTTCAAGTCAGTCAACCTCTCTAATACACATTTCACTTTAAAAACTAACCTTGTACTGATCAACTTCTAAATTCAAATCGTTGATTTTGTTTTGCAACCCTTTGTGTCGTTCTTCAGACTCCTCAAGTTCCAGCTCAAGTTCGCGTTCCAGCTCGCGAGACGCGGCCCTAAACTCCGCCATCTCAGCTTCTAGCTGAGCGATCTGGTCTTTGGCTTGTTTATAATTATGAATTTCAGCAAGTGACATGGTTTTTTTTGTATTTTTCTAAGTTTTCTATAATGTCCGCGAGTGTCGTTTCCCCCCAGATTCAAAAGATGTTTATAAATGTATATTGTCCCTGAAATCGGGGATGTTCGCAGGTGTAATGATACAAAATCGCCAGGAGTAGAACAGACCAGCCAAAACTGTTTTGTACATCTCTTTCTACCTTAAAACAAAACCATTTATAATATATTATAATATGATTAGGTAATAACAACCAGATTATTCTGTTATTTACATAACCGTGCTCATATGTGCCAAATTTCACAAACAAAATGACCTAACCCACACTTCGATCGTATTTTACCATTTTTCATTATGCTACGTGTATTCATTTTTTGGTGAAAAGGACACTTTGATATTTCTTTGATAAACCATTCTATTCAATTGTGAAAGCCCTCCTCTCATAATTTTACTTCTCTGCTCCTTGTTCAGTTCACAAAATGGTATGTTGGTCTTTTTTCACATCAGATTGTATCGTCTTCTAATGGGGTTTTTTTCTAGGTTGTCTTAGCTGCTTCTTTATTTACTCGTGGGGGAAAGGCCATTGTTACAAGGGAGTTTCGTGAGATCTCCAAAGACAGGATCACCGCCCTGCTCGCCGGATTCCCCAAATTGACCAGTACAACCACTCAGCATACAACCGTCGAAGATAATGATGTCCGTTATGTATACCAGCCAATGGAGGAGTTTTACCTTGTATTGATCACGAACCTGCAATCCAACATTCTGCAGGATATTGATACTCTAAGACTACTTGGTCAAGTTGTCACATCCGTCGTTCGCCAATTAGATGAAAGAGAAATCATTGCTAAAGCTTTTGAGCTTTTATCTGCGTTTGATGAGGTAGTAAATATGGGATACCGAGAGAACCTATCTTTGAGCCAAGTTATGACCTTCCTTCAAATGGACAGTCATGAAGAAAAGATCCACGATATCATTCAAAGAAATAAGGAGCTGGAAGCTGCTGAAGAAAGAAAACGACGTGCTAAAGAACTTGAGCTTCAAAATAAAGGTGGTAATCGTAATTTTGGTCAACAAAGCTTTTCATCTTTTAGTTCAAACAAAATCTCTACTTCTACACCTTTACCTTCGACATATGAAGAAGAGGTTTCAAAGTTCTCTAGCCCCACTCTTTCTTCTTTCAAGGGCAAAGGAATGCAACTTGGTAAGAAAAAGAACGGTGCTCTTCATGCTCTGAGAGGTAGTTTAGGAACTGAAACCGAGATGGCTTCTTTGGTTGGCAACACTGATGAAGTCGGTACTCTTAGTAGCCGATATTCTAACAAGCCTACTAAAAAGCAAGTGGATGAGTTTGATAATGATGGCATTCACATTGCAGTTAAAGAAGAGATTAGTGCTGTGATCGAACGTATGGGTAAGATTGCTAGTTCAGAAGTTAAGGGAAGTTTACAATTAAGGATTGCGGACCCAGCTCTCACACAAATTCAAATCATTGTCTCGGCAGATGGACCCAACTCACAATACAGGACACATCCCAATGTTGACAAGTCGGCATTCTTGAAGAACAGAGTAATCAAGCTTAAAGATTCTAGTCGTGGATTCCCTGCAAATAACCAAGAACTGAGTGTTTTGCGTTGGCAATCAAGTAATGATACATCAGTTGTACCTTTAAATTTCAATTGTTGGATTAACGAAAGTGGTGATGGACAAATTAACACTGTTATTGAATACGATCTTAATGAAAACTACATTGGTTCATTAGAAAATGTAGTGGTGACTATTCCATTAGAAAATGGTGCAAGTGTTCAAAGTTCAGAGGCTATTTATGAGCAATATGAGGATTACATTGAGTGGACTATTCCTTCCATTGAAGCAGGAGAAGATACTTCTAATGGCTCATTTGAGTTTACTGCCTCAGTGTCAACGGAAGAAGCACTTTTCCCCATGTCTGTTGAGTTCAAGGTTTCGAATGTGTCGACTAGTTTTGGACAAGTAGATGTTATCGATGTTGTGTCGTCCTTGGATGAGGGTGAATCTGTTGCATTTAAGAAAGATTTCGTTGTTGTTTCCGAAAAGGTTAGCATTCGCTAAGCTGTTTAGTATAATCCTCATTATATATTGTATACACTTAAAGTAATAATACGGGTAGAAGTTTTTTTCAAAAAAAAAAAAAAAAAAAAGCATCTAAAAGAGGAAGATGTTTATGTATTTATTCATTCATTCATTCATTTTATTGTAGATGTGGAACAAGTAAACAAGCATTTCATAAGACTTGATTCCATTTATCCTTGCTTTGGTCGTAGAATCATTAAGATTTTATTTTTATTCTTTATTTTATATCTCAATCTCTGATCTAGTCTTTTTCCTATTAAGGAAACATCACCAAGAAAATGTGGTGGTATGCTATTATTCTTGTGCCAAATCCTGTATTTGCAAATATAACCGTAACTAACATGAAGAATTATATATAAAAGAATATGATTATGATTATAATTTAAGCAACAAAGATTCAAGCATGAAGAATATATTCTGATGAAACTGAATAGTTGTGAATAACTATTTTAGTATTAAAAAAATTAGGCAAAAGTCAAAATATTTTACAAGCGTTCCTTACACCAATTTGGAAGCTATTTCATCATCGAATATCTGCCTCTATCTCTCTTTACTTTCTCCCCCCTGTAAAAATGTGATCATTATTGAACGTGGTAGGAAAATCTACATTTGTGAGTTACACATTTCCCCAGTTTTCATACAGCTATATATATTTAATATATATATATATATATATATAATCAGGACAAAATCTCCACAAAACTGGTTGTTGTAATTGCAGTTGGAAGGATAGGAATAGTATTTGAAAATATGGAAAGGGCGAAAGAGTCTTTAGGACTGAAACCTTTGCCATTAGATACAGATTTCCCTACACATTGTCTCAAGTGCTCTGTGCGAGCAAAACGATTACACGCAGCAATAACAAGCTACAATAACCTCATGTGTCTAGTAGTAGCCCATTCCCGACTGTGTTTTGGGCTGAGATTGACTCCAAAAAGATATACTGGAAGGGTGGAAAACTGTGTAATCATTGCAATGGGTGGAAGATACCAAGATGGGCCATTTGGATTAGAGGAAGATATTGTAACTGACAATGTGTTTCGACAAGAAATCACAGCAATAATTGCAGAGCTGAACGAAGAATCGTCAGAAGATAAACTAGGACTCTTTCACAATATGTGCTTGAGCAGAATTGGAAGATGCCTAAAACGATTAAAACGACGAGGTGAACAGGTTATAGAGCTTATGAGATTTGAACTTCCAGGGGATTTTCCAAGCATATCCAGTCAATTATTGAATATTGAGGAAGAAATAATTAGATTCTATGGTGTACCAAGCCAATTGGACCATTTATTTTACCTTCAAGAGCTTCAAGAATTAGATCTAAGAGGATTAAAAAAAGAATTTCGTAGCATTCAAGACAACATTTTGAGTGCGGTAGCCAGCTTGGAAAGATTCACAAGATTGATGAAGGCAATGGATGCCGAAGGAATTTACCGCTTTTACAATGATGTGCCATATTGTATAACAAGAGCTAATGAAAATGCAATGCCTTGGCCCTTTGAGAAACGAGACGAGCGAAGTCAAGCGGACTACTTTATGACACAGTTGATTGAATGTATGAGACAGGGAAGACGATCAAAGTTTCCTTTCACCAAATTTTATCTAATGTTAGAGATGTTCAAAAATGCCACAACCGACGATTTAGACATAATGACAGAGAGAGAAAAATATATAAAAGACAGAATTCTGTTATTAAAAAGTGGAATTGCATCTTCAAATTCACCATTTGAAAACACCCCACAAAAAAAGGGCCTTGATGTAGTGTAGCATCTCTTGAACAATTTTTTAAAGATGTTAAAATTGGCCTATAAACTGAGTAAAAAAAAAAGCTTGCATAACAATTTAGAAATGATATAACCCAAATTGAATAAATTGTACTTCTTAATCAAAAACATTTTGATCCAGATGTTAATGTTAATGTTAATATATGTGTATATATATATATATATATATATATCCATTGTTTTTTATGACTATTTAATATAATAAACAATGGAAGCTGGTTAGACTTGAAAATTTAATACAAATATTCAAAAAATTGTATTTTTTGAACAGATATTTTTACATGATGATGAAAGTTATGTGTTCAATATACCTTTCATTTAAACTAGAAAAAAAAAAAAGAAAGAAAAACAAATCTTTTTCAATTTCATAATTTTTCATAAATGAAAAGACTTTCAGTTAAACTGAGTTTTATTATTATTAATATTGTATATTATTAAAAAAAAATCATCATTATCATATATATTTTAAATAAATTAAATCAATACAAAACAAATAAACAAATCAACAATTACACCATTAAGGATTATTTATAATAACATAATTTGACATAAAGTAAGCTTAAGTAAATACTTTGAAATCACATACAAATGCAGCAAAAGCTCTTTTTTTGATTCTTAGGCGCCACTTCTTTGCTTACGGGGTCAATATTAGCTGGTGGAGTATTTTTTTGTGTGTACTTTGTTTTTGTTTTAATTTCGTTTGATAGAGTTTGATTAATATTAGCTGGCAAACTGCTTTCTTGTGTTTGCTTTGTTAATACTTCATTTTCGATTGATGGGCTGTGATCAATATCTTCGTATCTTGGAGGTGGACCAGACATATCACAGTAGTAATCAATATTTGAATTCAAGGGTGAACCATTTTGATTAGTCTCTGAAGCAGTATTTGCTTTAGAGCTAGTAGCAATGTGTACTCCATAATGAACAGGAATCCTTTTTTCAGTAATTTTTCTTAAAAATTCTGGGGAGTCATTTCTCCAAAACTCCAAGAGCTCATTTGCACTATTTTTGACATCCAAATTTTCATCAATTGGGACGCTGACAATCTTGAATTTATGATTAGTTGGTATAGGCTTTGAGTTGAATGTAGACTCTTTAAGTGTCAGCAAAATGTCCACAGATTCGTTCGGAGGAATGATGTATGAGCTGGGTGCTACAGTTACGTGCTTTGGATGTGTAGTTTTGACTTTGAATGCTATTCGTGATTTGGTAGGGTTCTTGAAAACCAGATGTTTGTCAACATCTGTCAATGTTGGAACTGATACCCAGGTACAGTTAGGACTAGTCATTTATAAAATTTGCCTCGCTAGGAAAATATCTTACCAGATAATTCTAGTTCGTCATATGGGATTTCCATGTTGCTGGTGGGTAATGTATCGAGGTTTTGAACGAAGAAGAGAATTCAGGAAGGAAAATAAATGTATTCAATTGTTTTCTCAAGTACTGTAGAAAACGTTCCTAGGCAGTGTGATTCGACTATATATGTCTTTTTTATGAAGGTTTGGGGAAATTGGAAGTAAATCGTATTGAGGCAGTTACGTTTATTTGAAAATAGCAACTGATCTATACACTTTAGCAGTAAGCATGAAAAATGTTTATTTACATCTTAAAAATGTTGTTAAAAATATTGGCTAACGACATGTATATTTTCTTCTTCTTCTTCTTTTTCTTCTAAATTCTTTGAAAAAGAGTATAAAGAAGCATTAATAAAATTATAATAATTCTATTCAACATTTGGTAGGTTTGTTTGATGTGTTCTTTAAAGCATTCTAGAATGATTTACAGTACTAACCCATCATATCTGCCTAATCCGAATCTAGGCGAATATAGTCACTTTTTTATATCATGTGAATATTAGCCAACTCAGCACACATGCTTATCGCTGATTTGGTTTAGATTTTCCTGTATATATATATTAAACCTGCTACACAGAAATATACATCAAAATTGAACTTATGATTGTTTAATGTGTTTTTAAAAGCTATAAAACCATCCATCTGGAAGTGATATTGAATAATCCCCGTTTCAGCTCGCTCGCTGTCAAATTACCAAAGAATCTCGTATCTAGTAGGAGGAGGTAACAAAAATACAGATGGAGTTTTTGCCTGTTGAGCTGGAGCTCATTCGTAAGTAGACTTGGTATTCTTTGATTTCAATATTAATATATCCAAAAAGTTCCTTTAGAGAAAGAGGCGCAACAATCAATCACTTTGAAAAATACAACTGGATCCCAGATGGCTTTCAAAGTTATGACAACATCAAGAGAACTTTTCATAGTTTGCCCAAATTATCACATTATTCCACCATACCAATCGAAAAATATAATCATCTCTATCAATAATGTTGAAAAAGATTTGCTAACAAATCTACGTGATGATGAAAGGTTCATGATAAGATACATACCTTTGAATGATAATGACGATATATCAGATACTGATCCAAAAACGTTCCCCGGATTTTGGAAAAACAATTCTAAAGAGTTTAGAAAAAGAAGTAAAAGTAAAGTCATTCCATTACATTTTCGATCAAATAACTTACTTCAAGACAGATCTAATAACATTTCATCCGAATCTAAATCATCTTTCTCTCATCTTTTAAATGACATTGATAAAGCTGCAAACAACACACCTAGTGGTACAAACAAACTACACATTTTGGAATATGAAAAACACCAGCCTGAAATAGATACTCTTGAAACCACTTTTAAAACGTCTTCATTTCAATCTGCAATTGATCCACCAAGTTATAGCCTGTCTGAAAATCAGTCCAATTTACTTGATGCTTTAGAACAAGCAAATGCTCGTGTAAGAATTGCACAGGTACAAATTGATGCACTCAAATCTAAACTAGAAGAAACCAAAAGTGCACAACGTAAAAATTCAAAGTGTGTTTGTATGTAATATTTAAATCAGCCTACATAAATTTCTAAAACTATTTTTATGATTTAAATGAGATTTCTTTACATGTAAGAATTGATGTATTGATTTAATATCGTTAGTTCAATTAGTAATTTTCTAAAGTATATTTATATATAAAGAGACAAGTAAAAGCAATTTAATAGATATGTTGTATAATATCATTAAATTGAAATACTTTGGGAAAAATTCTAATATCTATATTGTCATTCTAAACTACTGAATAAATATCCATATTGAAAATTTATTGTTGGTTTGACAAAACTTGATGAGTACTTGTACATGCTTTGATTTTTAGTTTTCAGGATCTGGCATCGTCATCATGTAGTCAAATCATCATTTTAGATATTAACAAAAATTTTTTTTTTGGTTGTTCATCTTAAACAATGTTTTGAAAATTATCAATCACCGTTAGAATATTAATAATTAAAAATAAAAATCGTATTCATAAAGTTGTAGACTACTATTTTGACAATTTAGAACACGACATCTTTCAATAAAAAAATGCAAAGTTTACAGTGTTTTTCGTTCCATATATTATTGTTTTTACAGATATCTGGCTTAGTTCTCATATCAGTCTGTTGTTTGTAGCTCCCCTAACGATTTTAACAGCTGTTGGAATTTTTTTGAATTACTCTTTTCACTTAATAAATAAAAATTGTACTGAAAAATCGGAACTAAGACTTTTGCACAAAATACTATTTAACTGCAATTCAAATTATTGACATGATTTGATCTTACAATAAATATTTTACAAAGTATCAAATCTTTTCATGCTATTCAATACAAATGTATGGTCAATCAAGATCCTATTGAATTGTTTGATTTTTTCAATTTGAAAAAATTTGGAATCCAATTTTAAACTATACGTTTTTTTTTAGCTCTATTTTTTTAGATACTGGATCTTCAAAAGGGAAGAAAGATGGTAGAAAGGGTGGAAGCAGTAATATCATTGTTGTCAATGGTAATAGTAATTCAAACTACAGGTGTGTATTTCCTTACACTCTACTTGCTAGAAATTATATTTTTTATAAATTAAAATAAACATGCTCTTTGATAGCAATAATTATTATTTTGCTGAAGCTGTCTCATTTTAATGCTCATTTACCTTTTTACCATGTAGGGAAAACAGCGACAAGTTCGGAATAGGAAATAATACTGTTTTGTAAAGAATTACCAAAAAAGAAAAAAGTCACGTTTTATTAAGCTTCATAAAGTATTTTATTATTATTAAACGCTCAGCTAAGTGATTCCAATATTTCTTCTTTGATTTTTCTTTCACAAAACTTCAATTACTAAATGTTAGATGGATCCTGAAACGCGGAGAAAAGAAGCATTTGCAAAAGTATGTAAATTAATGAATTAATTGATTTACTAATACTAATTATAATAGGTAAAAGATACATGCATTAGCATCTCTAAATTCGCCTTCGTGGCGGATGCCAGATTTGATCCGGATAGTTCTGAGCTTTCACATACACTAGCTAAACTTCATGGATTACTTGAAACCATTCCTAAAGATGTAATTGATAAATCTTTTGCAGAATATGTGTTTTTTCCACTTTCTCATTTGCTTAAGAAGCCTAGGCTTGGTGATAGAGTATCGGAAGAACTTTTGAGGATCCTAACGGTTTTAGTTGGATCGGGAGCTTGGAGCGATCCTAAAATGTTGGAACAAATAATGGTTTTATGTACTCTTCTTACAGGAAAGCACTGGAGAGAAACTTCTGCTGCTGGGTGTGCAGCTCTAGTGAAAGTATTTGAACTGCTTCCGCAACAATCTTTTGCTTCGCCTAATACTGGACAAACTTTGACAGTACTTTTGGATGCTGCAGTATTGGGTATCGGAAATTTGGAGGTTCAGAATAATGCGCTTGACGCACTTATTGTTTATATTGAAAGATATGATCAGCTGAATGATGTTGTACCAGGCTTTGTTTCGGCTATAACTAAAATTTTGCAAGGTTTCAAGAAAGAGAAAAGACATTATACCGTAATTGTTAGAGCTCTCAATCTCTTGAGGATGTTGTTAGGTAAGGTTTTATACGATTCCAATCCTAACATCAGCAGTGAGTGGATAAGTGCTACTAGTTCACAGGTTAAAATGTCTCTAAATTGGATTCCTAATATAAGAAAACACTCACGTCCTGAAGTCAGATCTGCTCTTAAAACTTTTTCTTTGGGTATGCTAAGAAATTGCGAAAAAAACTTATCCAACTGTGTTCCTATATTTCTTGATACAAGTCTTTATCTTCAAGAACAAACTAATCAAACAGAGCTGAATGTTCTTGTTGCTAGTAGCCAGCCATTATCAGAAGCTCTTCGTGAACGAGTATTTGAGTGGATTGAGTCAATACCGAGGCTTTCCAAAGCTCAGGATGAGACTCAAGCCATTACCATATTGCGTTTGATAAAAGAATCAGTATCGATTTTAACTAAAGATGCTGAATTTTTTGGAAATCTTTTGTTGAAAACGCTGAGCGAAACTTCAGTTCTTCAAACATCCTCTAAAGTTGTCCCTGAAGTATTGACTACTTCAAAAGAGTTAATCACTATAGCTAGTGGGGATTTATCAAATTATGAAGTGAGCAAAGAGATATTTTACCAAGCAGGACTTGATTTTGTTCACCCTTCAGTTGAAGCTGAAATTGCAGAGACCTTGAAACATATTGCATCACTAAATGGAGAAGGTGCATTTAGTGGATTAGATGAAATCTTTATGGAGCTTCAAGACACTGTGTCTCCTTCTCAGAAAGCTTTAATGAGTTGGTTGGCGGTCAATGTAATGGATGGTGCATTAACAGCGAAATCAGAAGTTGATGACTGGCTTGTTTCTGATCAAGATGAAAAATCACAAGCTAAAGAAGACCTTGCCCTTGAAATGTACTCATACTGTACAAACATGTTGAGAAATACTACTACCTCATCAGTTTCTACCGAATTACAGAGATATGACGATGTTACAACTGCCATCGCATTGCGAGGTGTTTCTGTTCTTGCTAGATATATTGGACCAGAGTTTCGAAACGAGCTAATGGACATTCTCTATTATGTGGTAGAAATGTTGGGATCTCGTAGTCAAGTTGTGAGAGAACAAGCACGGATGACAATCATGGTTATTTCAAAGGCATGCAACTATCTAACCGTTCGAGATTTGGTAGTGGAAAATGCAGATTATATTACAGATACGCTATCGATGAAACTAGCAACGTTAAACTTTAGTGAACAAGGGCCAGTAAATTTAGGGACTTTGGTGAAATTATCTGGTACAAAAATCATTCCCTATTTAGATGATGTTGTAGCATCTTTATTCAATATTTTGGATAACTATCATGGGTATGCATCTATTACAAGTGGTATCTTTGAAGCTCTTGATTCGATTGTAGAACAAGTTGAAGTTGGATACAGTCAAAAATTACTTGAGTATAAAGATCCAAATCAAATGGCAAGAATCGAGTCACAGTTTCAATATGTTAAGGGTTTTAATGATCTACTTGAAATTTTGGAAAGAAAACCTGATGTTCCGAATTTCGATGGTAAACCAGGATCTGATTTTATTCCACACGATGGAAAACCGTTCAAGTCTACAACAGAAGTAGATAGTGACGATGAAGACGAGGAGGATTATACACAATTTAAAGAAAAAGACGTTGATCCTACTACTTCATTGACGACTCCTGAAGAAGATGCACTTTCTAAGTGGACTTCCCCAGTGCCAAAGTCAGTGCACTCTCTTGTGTCTAATATATTTAGTTATTCCGTTAAATTTTTGACTAACCCATCTGCAACACTTCGCACTAAACTGTTAACACAGTTAAAACTTTCGCTTCCTGTACTGGCTAGCAATCAAGAAACACTTTTACCTTTAATAGCAGATGCTTGGCCTTCAATAATCCATATATTAGATGACAGAGATGAGTCAGTACAGGTACAGCGGGCAGCCAGGCAATTAGTAGCGCAGCTGTCAATATATTCTGGGGACTTTTTGACAACTAGAATAGTTGACTCTTGGAGGCTACTACTCAGGGATCCTGAGGTTGTAGCTACTGTAATTAAAAATACTAGGCTTGATAAAACTGTACTTTTTAAAATACTTGAACATGCCAATGGGAAGGAAGTTATTTTGAATGCAATAGCAGAAGTAGAGCCAGATGGAGTGTGGTTTGAACGGTGCAAGCAATCAAAGAAAAAGATTACACTACCTGATTTTGCAAAAGAGCTAGGATTTTTGGAATTTGTGATATAAATCAATAATCTTTAAATCAATGTTATGAATATATATATAAACAAATTTTGAGACAATGAACCATATTAAATTATTTGTAAAACAATGGAAAAGATTTCAAAAAAAATGAAAAAAAAAAATAGAGTATATTTGTTATATTATTACCTAGCATATAAGACTATTGAATATATATATAACTTTAAATTAGACATTAAACCTATAAACAAACAAACTTGATATTAAAACAAAAGAATCATTTGAATATATATATATATATATATATATATATAGCCTTTTTGAGTATCATGATTTAAAAATTAATCTAATTAATTGTTATTGTTATTGTTATTATATATTCCATAATATTTTATTTTTAATTTATTTTTAATTTATTTTATTATTATTATTATTATTATTATTATTATTATTATTATTATTATTATTATTATTATTATTATTATTATTATTATTATTATTATTATTATTATTATTATTATTATTATTATTATTATTATTATTTTTTTTTTTCAAAGAAGTCTAAACCATATTCATGGAAAAGGTTTCTTTGTTTCTAAAGTAAAAGACAAGAGAAAATTAAACTTATCATGTAAGTAGCCGAATGAAAATATTAACCGAGATTTTTAGTATTTTGTTTCGTTAAATTAGTTTATTGATTGATTGATTGATTGATATTTTTTATTCAAAATATTATTATTTTAATCTTTGTTAATATTATTATTTTTATTTTCTTTCTTTCATGGTTAATAGAATTTTATTTCATCAATTCTTTTATTTTAAATTTTAATATATATATATAAATTGACAATTTATTTAATAAACAAAAACATACACACATACACAAACTACAACAATCCTTATCATGACAATTTTACTACTATACAAAAACATACTAATGAATGAAATATTTCCTTTGGTAAGAGAAAAAAAAAAGTTAAATTTTCAACTTCAAGGGGGGTTTTTTTTTTACTCGCTAGAACCTGCAAATGAACGAATACCTACACCAACCCAGTAACTAAGCCAAATTAATAGACCAATTTCCACTGCAACCACAGCAGCTTCTAGTACAGGTGCAACATCCGCAATGCGGTCTACCGTACAAAGCACTGGTAAGCTGCGAGCAAGGTTTCTGACCGCTGGTGGAATTGGTGACGAAGCGTATCCTACCTGTACTGCGCGTACAGTGTCAACCAGTGAAGGTGTTGGTTGCTGTCCCGCCGGCATCACCATTGTACGTTGAAAGTCAGTATCGTTATAATTGCTTGGTGGTTCAGCATAGGCTGCGACGGCCGGAACCGGGGCATGCGAAATAGCTGGTGAGGAAGGTGCAGAGTACTCGGATGGCTCGTAGTCAATTGCAGGTGGCATATCTTCCGGGTTGTAAGCATACCAAGATTTGGAATCCGAATCTGATGGCGGCGCAGATGTCAACGGAGTGCCAGTGATTGGCAGCTGGAACGATGAACCGCCACCGGCACTTCCTGACTTTGCAGATACTGTGCTGTTCGACGCATGCACCGACCTTGGAGTAGACACCGAAGCTGCGCGAAGCGTGGGTGTCTGAGGGGATAGTGACGGGGCACCGAAAGGTGGTGTAAGTGTATAATGGCTAGACGCACGCGAGGTCTTTGGCCGGGACGATTGACGAGAAGATGGAGGTCTAAGAGACGGTGATGAATGCTGGGGGAAAAGTAGCGGCTGTTCTTTAATAGAGGCAGGTGCTGGTTGAGATGGAGCTTGTGGGTGTTTTTTGAATCTGTTGTACAAGCCCTTTGCGCTGAAAGGACTGACATCTGTCTGTCTAGTTTGAACTTGGGATGGCATGGCGACAAGTGGTTGTTCTTTAGTAGAATCAGTGGTGTCTAGAGGATATGGTGGAGATGTGGTGGTTGTAGTGTTATTATTATTATTATTGTTGTTGTTGATTGAAGTTGTAGTTGTGATCACAGCGGCTGATGCTGGAGACGAATCCTGGAATATTGGTGCAGAATTTGCACTTTGCAGCTTCTGTTCTTGTACAGGCGAAGACCTAGGCGAAGGGGACGGGCTCAGGGCCAGCCTCATTTCAGGAGGGAGGTCAGGTGACACAAAGTGACCGTCAAGAAGAGTTGCATTGGGGTCGACGACTTCATCGTTTTCATTAACAATCCATTTATCATCACTGCGAATACTGCGAGCACCATAGTCCTCCATGAGTTCAGAATATGCGTTGTAATAGTTTGTAGTGTCGACGCTAGGACGCTTGTTGTGTTTATGGGACAGGTAATTTGTTCTGTTAAAGCTTTGTAACTCTTGAGGGCTGACGACTCTGTATTTTCGGTTTTGAACACGAGCCTTTTGGGCCCAGCGGGCCTGTTTGGAGCGATAAAAATCGTTGATATTCTGTTCGTCATTGGATTGAACTTGATACGAGTCGTGCTGGATGTTGAGCTGGGAGTCCAAGGGGACATCTATGAGAGTAGCGGCAGCGGCCATAGTTGAGAATCGGCGTAACAGATGGGATGGGTCAAGTTTTAAAAAGTAAAAACCAAAGAGACTTTGAAGTGTCGTTCATTCGACAGATGGGATGAAGGTTAAAGATGGAGAAGAAATATATTTGCTTGATCAATTTTTATTTCTCTCTTTTCTAAACTCGAACGAAATGATCTCTTTGGATATAAAAGAAGCCTGCATTGAAGTCAGATGGAGGTTATTGTTTTTTATTTTGAAAAGAAATGGCTGGAGAGAAGGCTGGCTTTTGCTAAAACGGGCAATTCGTACTGCAGGAACCTGTTTGAACCCTTAATAAGCTTTACAGTAAAGCACTCAGCGGAGATCTCTGTACTATCAGGACAGAATCCACAGAGTATTATGGGCGGTTTAGATTTGAAGCTCAAAGAAATGAAATATATGAAATGAATGAAATGATAATGATGATACAAAATGAAAAGAGAAATATTGTTGTTGCAAAAAGTTAAATGTCGTAAAAGTAAATGGTTGATATGAGAGAGAGTATCTAGTAAATTATTATTAGTTTACAGAAGCAGTTTGATAAACAATCTTGAAAACGGTCAAAATCTTTGTATTTTTTTTTAAAACGTTTCTTTGTTTTTGATTTAAAATAACAATTGATATAAATTTCTAGATATTTATTAGATTATTGTTTGTCTTTTTGTTTGTCTTGTTGTTTATTGAAATATTAAACAAAAAAAGTATTTCATATATATATATATACCATTTTTGTATTCTATATAATCTATACAGATGTTTTTTAATTCAATCTTTTTGAATAAAAAATACAAACTATTTACTAATTGATTTTTGATTGTTCATTTATTTGATATTTGATATTCTTATTAAATAGTTTCTATTGTTTAAAAAAGTAGGAAAGAATCTTTATATTTTTGTTTCCGATTCCATTTACTCAAAGACATTTTAAACCAGCCACTATTTTGAATTGTTTCTTTTTATTTTCATTATTATTACTTTATATATATATTTCTTTTAAATAATTCTTATATATTTAGGCGTTTAATACTGCTTAATTTATTGTAGTTTTCTTTATATTTAAATTAATAAAGATTTAAAAATAATAATAATAATAATAATAATAATAATAATAATAATATTAATAAAAAGGCAGCCACCAGCGCCCACATCACATGACCTACTAAATTCATGACACATGAAACTAAAGACTTGAAGCTTTAATGGCCTTTATTTCATAAAAGAAAAAAAGAAACAAGTAATAGAATAAAATCTTGTCTGATGAATTGTATACTTCATTTGTTATAAAGATAATATCTACTAATCAGAAAATTCATAGTTATAATTGAATGGTCGGTGGTTTAAGATGGTCGGATGAACTGACCGTCAGTTTGGTTTGGCTGTTTATTTTTTCGTTGAAAGATTTCAATGTGGACAGCACTAGTTCTTCTCAAGCTTTTATTTTACTTCCCCATAGAATATACGTGTTTTTCTAGTATAAACAAGTAAAGTCTTACACTACAATTATCATCATCTATATAACACATACGTAAAAACATTAGAAAGAAAAGAAAGAAAAAAAAAATAATAAAATCAATCAAATCGTGATTGCTGAATGTATGTACAAGATATGAGCGACATTAAATGAAAGAGAAAAAAATGAAATATAATGTATAATAAATTAAACCAACCTAGATTGTCGTAATCTAAGCAGTAGCCTCCTTCAAGTAAGTGATCAAATCGTTTCTATCCTTAACCTTCTTGAGACCACCGAAAGCCATCTTGGTACCGGGAATGTACTTCTTGGGGTTCTCAAGGTAGTCAAACATAGTGTTCTCGTCCCACAAAACACCCTTCTTCTTGTTGGCCTCAGTGTAAGAGTAACCAGGGGCGTTACCAGAGGTACGGCCAAAGACACCGTGAAGGTTAGGACCGACCTTGTTGGCACCACCGGCCTCAGTGGTGTGACATTGGAGACATCTGGTCTTGAAAAGGTTGGCACCCTTCTTGGAGTTTCCTGTAAGGACTCAATGTTAGAAGTGTTCTGTTTGCTGCGCATTCTCTCCATATACACTAGTATATGTAAAGCTAAAACAAGCTATCTGGCTGTAACTTACCTGCTTCGAATCCCATTGTGAATGATATGTATATGTGTATTAAGGGTTTTAAGATTAAAGACGTGTAGGCTGTAAAGACAAGAAGTAAAAAGGAAAAGAAGGAAAGAGAAAAAGGAGGAAAATACGTCTTTATAAAAGTTTTCCAACGGGGATTTTCGGATCATTTTCAGTAATTAGAAAAAAGCTTATTGTGATTGGAGGATTTTGTCCATCATCAAATGAAAAAAAAGGTGGTTGCTAATTGGTCCAATCTTGTGCTGCCCTAACCCCGACATATATGGCCTTGTTTTTGGATTTTTTTTTTTTTTTTTTTTTTTGAATTAAAGTTATATTAGATTTATTCATTCATTCAAGTTCTTATGAAACATTAGAAGCCGCCTCTTATTTTTGATTCTGTAATGATGAAAAAATTAAACGCTTATGAGAGACATTGAATGAAAATTAACAAACAAGCGTCTATTAATTTGTTTTGTCAAGATAGAGAAGTGTGTGTGTGTGTGTGTAGTTTTTATTATCAAGTTTTATTTCAAACGTTTGCATATAATTTCAATCTCATCTTGGTTTTCTACGTGATTTTATTTTAATCTTTCATTTGCTATTATCGTAGCATCCCGAAAAGAATTATGTATGATAAAACAATATACAAAGCCCACTTTTTATTTGTTTATTCAAACATTGGACTTTTGTTGATAATTATGCTGAATTAAACTTGATGGAAATTATAAGTTATAAGGGTTTGTAGTCGATTCTTTATATTCTATATTCTTTATTTTTCATACTCTTCATACTCTTCATACTCTTCATACTCTTCATACTCTTTATATCCTTCATATCCTTCATATCCTTCATATCCTTCATATCCTTCATATCCTTCATATCCTTCATACTCTTCACATCTTTTATACTCTTTTGTATATTACCGCCGCCGAATCGCCACTGTCACCGGATCTTAGCCTCAGCCCAGAGCCCGAGTACATTCCGCTTTGGCTGACTTTGACACGGCTGACTCCACTCACTACGTCACAAACCCGAACTTTGCTTCTCTCAGCATAAATATTTATATATATATATATATATTTATATAAACACAATCAAGTTTTTAGTTTCAAACAGCTCATATCTGAGTCGGGAACTTTGATCTAAAATGCTTCTGTTAGTACTTAACTATTGATACTGGTAAAATTTTCTCGTGCAGTAGCAATGAATGTTTATGTATTCATTAAGAAAATGTTGAATATCAAAGAATGAAAGTTCACTGGTATATATATATTTATATTTATATTATGAAAGCATTTCTTTCTTATATAATAATATTCCCAAAAAAAATAAAATAAATAAAATAAAATAACCTATTAAATTTATATTACACTTGGTTATAGATGCAATAATACAAATTCTATATAGCCATCAAGACAAAATGAAATAAAAATTAAAGCCAGTAGAATAGAAATAATGAAAATTCAAATTAACTGTTATTTACAATTATACTTTCTTGTTTTTTTTTTCTTGTTTTTTTTTCTTGTTTTTCTAGTTTTTATTTATTTATTCCATTCATTTCATCTATATTCATATTGACACCAACTGTTAACTGTTTATCATTTTCAAAAAAAAAAAAAAAAAAAAAAAAAATACTAATAATAACAAAAAGCCATTTATATATCAAAATCATATCCTAATAGTTTAAAAATCGTCATATTTCTCTTCCCAGCTCGAAGGATGAGGAACTCCTGGTGCAAACATTTGTGCCATTTCTAAAGGCGAGTATATTTTATCTTTATTATTCAATTTTTGAGGATCTGGAATAAAGTCCAACGGATCGGGCAATCCAGTCGTTTGCGCTATGGTAGGTGGTAACGGAGCCTCCGAAACTAATGGGTTATCCAACTGTCCAGTAGTCGAAGAACCAGCTATGGGCCCTGAACCTGTATGAACAAAGCCATCACCCTCAAGTTTCATGGTCCTTTGGCTAAGATGTTGCATAAGCTCCATAAACTTACTATTACCCAGTTTTTCAGATCCTTGAATGTTGTTCACAATATGCGTTGCAATTTTTGAAAGCTCCTCGTTTTCCTTGGCTTCGGGGTCTGCTACATCTGCGTCCTTGTGTGATTCGACTTCTACAGATTGCGCGACCGGTGCGGCGTTGATCTCTCTTTCAATATTGTCAAACGCAGCTTCAAACAGCTTTTGATTAACTTGTGTTTCGACCTGTGGAGCTGCTGACGCTTGTGCTTGGGAAAGTCCAACGGAACTTGAATACATTGGCTGGAAACTAGGCTGCTGAAATCCCATACCTGAAGTCTGTTGATCTACAATATTCAGCTTAGTTGCAAAATCAGCTGCCCAGTCTGATGTTGTGGACCCTTGAAAAGCTGACTTTTGCAGTGGATTTTGAGCAGAATACTGTTGGCCAGGGTTCTGAGATATAAACTGGTTGGTCATATTTTGAGCATGACCTGGCTGAGCAAACACTAGCTGATTGTTCAAAGGAGTACTCATCTGCGGTCCTGAAAATTCTGGTGCACCTTGGACAAACTGATTGAATTCTTGAGAAGCATCTTGACCAGCAGCGCTTCTAAATCCTCCTTGTCTAGTCTATAGATAATAGGTTAGTCCAGCTGTCTCAAAATCACAAATTATAGGCTGTCATTAAACATAAACTTACACTATGCGCTTGTTCAAACCTCTCTCTTTGCAAGCTTCTATCGACTGATCCGATTTTATTCAAGCTGGAAAGTGGAGTAGAAGGCCCACAGCTTGCTGACGAAGACATTTTTTTTTGTTTGGTTTTTTTGTTTCAATATATTTAATCACTTTAAACTACCTTGATGTAGAGAAAAAAAATCTTTATTTATAACTACCAAGTACTTTATCTAATACTGAATAAGTGAACAAGAATGAGATTGAAAGAAGAAGAAGAAAGCAAGTAAGAACATCTGAGAGTTTGACTGATTTACCTTAAAATTAAAAGCAAGAAACCTCGGCTCTCACATCGCCATCATGAAACTCACGTGATACACATTTATTATGGTGATTTGAGTAGGTTTACAATTAGTGGGGTTGATCTAAATACAAGAACTGATCTTTTACTAACATCTGTATATATGTATATATATATATATATATTAATTGAAATTTTAAAGAAAATATTAAAAAACACAATACTACAATTGAATTCTTTTTGAACCATATTTTAAATTTTTCACCATAATAATATATAATTTAAATAATAAACAATTTGCATGTACAAAATATTAATATTACACGATACTTTATGAGACCTGTTTATAGGTTTTAAACAATAAAAGATTCAACAGGTTTTATTTATAAGCTTAGTATAATGAATCAAGCATACGTTGTTCTATTGATAAAATTCATGACTCGTCAGCATGTCATTCTTATGTGACTTGAATATACAATAACAACAAATATTAAGTATCGACATCATATCAGACTTGTAATCATTCCAGCTTCTACATCCAAAGCTCATCACAGTTCATTACTATCAATCATTTAAATCTATACTTACAACTTCCATTAGACATTAGATCAACTGTTTTTTTTGGCCCTTAATTATCTAGAAATGGGCGCTCAAAATTTTGACGAAAGCACATCAAGGCCTTCTTCTTCCTCGTCTTTCACAAATGAATCTCATCAAGGTCATGGAAATCAACCTCTGCACTCGGGTAACTTGAACAAGTATCCAATCTCATCGCTCCCCCCACCAAAACCTCAATCATCAAGATTTAATGTGTTTTCTTTCATTGTTGGAAAAAAAAGAAACAGGATTCCAACGACAGGTGAGCTTAAACAGGCTTTGGAAAAGCTTGATAAACTTACTGTTAAAACGTTGAAACAACAACAGGACATTATGGAAATGTTCAAATATTGGGGGACCGGATTGCCTGACTCTGCATCTAGAGAATTGGTAAGTAATTTGGGAAATATTTTGTCTGGTCCAATGAACATGTCTAGAGATTTGCAAGTGAAATTAAGTGCAGTGGCAAAGCAGCTAGACGAGCTTTGTAAACTTGAAGTTCATAGAGCTCATCTGGAAACCGAGCTACAAAATACCCAAAAGTTATACCACAGAGCTACATACAAAGGATATCCAATGTATCAATTGCAATCATATCAGGCTTCTTATGATGCTCTAAGAAACGATTTTGATGAAACTACCTTGAGATACAGAAATAAATTGGTAATTCTCTTGAAGCAATCATGGCAAATGGTATTTACTAGTATGCACGAAATAGCAGAAAGCGAGGCAGAGTGTGCCGAGCTTGGATTCAGAATGCTTGCAATGTTTGATTCAGAACCTAAGCATGTTGTACAATCGTCTATTTATCAACCATTACAATACTATACCCCCATATTGGCTCCTCCAACAATACTACATGATGAATCAGAAATCTCGTCTTCTACTCCTGTTGAACAGCATCATCAAAGAGAAGAAAAGCCTTACTTGTGTGAGCATTGTAATAAACATAAAACCGACGGTAAACAAAGATCAGAAAATATGGAACATGTTACTCCTACCAAAAGAACCCTTTCTGCTGGGGAAGCTCGCTTTGCAAGATACTCTCCTAGATTATCAAATGAATATGGACTAAACAGAGAATATGCAGATGACGAAAAAGAAGACGAAAACTTGGGATCTAGAAAAAATATGCTAGCAGATGCTATCATGAGTAGCTCTAAAGGCAGAACTACAGATGAAATTACAACTCACCATGGTAACTCAACACGTCCTTATTCTAATTCTAGTATTAACCCGTTTACTCTATCTTAAATCTAGCTTTTTAACTGCAGCTTATTGACAATGAATATTATGTACATGCAAAAATAAATAAAATGCAAAGATGTGCGAGAATATTATTATTGTGAGGTATTCAGTTGACCAAACACCTTTTTCCCGGTCTCGTAAGATGTAATCATGATTGCACAAGCAGGAGCAACCTTTAAAATTCGCGGAAGAGCTCCAACATAAAGAGCACCGAATCCCTCACTTCTCGTAATTCTCCAAAGAAGTTTTAACATACCCATATTATTAGATGTAGAAGAGTGGTGTCCGACTTGTCTCCGTGTTTTACCAACATCAAAAGGTGCTGTACAAATAGATGCAATAGTACCACCTACAGATCCCGCAATAAGGGTTTCCATAAATCTATGTTCAGGATGATGATTAAAATAATCAAACTTAGACACATGTTTCTTGATGGACTCAACTGACATCCAGTAAATACCAGAAAAGGGCACATCTCTAAAGAGCGTAAGAACAAGTCCCCGCCATAGTGAAAATATTCCTTCCGATTTGACCATATCTTTCATGCCGCGCATCACCATCTCCAATGCTTCAGTTCGAGAGGTTGAGGATACCGACTGTAACCGAGTCTTAATAAGCTCAAAGGGTGACACAACTGTTGCAGATATAGTTCGAGCAAGTGAGCCAGCAATCAAGGGAGTCAAAATTTGTGATTGAATTGGCATGTTATCGCGTAAATATTCGTATCCAATAAAGTATACCACGTTGGAAGGGATAGACATGATCAATGTGAGTCCCAAACCCCTCCATAACCCAGTGATACCTTCATACTGGTGTATTTTTTTCAGCCCGTCAAAGGTTCCCGTAAATCTCTTTTTGGCAGCATCTTCTACAGCACAGCAGTCAAGCTCAGAGGCCACACAGTAGTCAATAGTACTTGGAAACCAAAATACGTTTCTGCAACATGAAGTTACACCAACGCCAGTAGGAATGGTTGAAGTTTGCCGGACTTTTTTAACAGCAATGGTAGTTGCAGTTGTGATTGGAAAAGCACTTTGTTGTTGCAGTCGAATTCTAATGACATCAAAAGGAGTAACAACTATTGAAGTTAGAAGAGATCCTGAACAAGCAGCTATCATTTTTTGAACCATAGTGATCTCTGGCTGGGGTTCGTGATGAAATTTAGCATTATTATTCAAAGGCAAACCAGGTACCGTATCCAGTTTTGTTGATGAAGTTACTGACATCGTCGTCTATGTATATATATCGGATGTAGTATATAATGAAAATGATAATAATAATAATAAGAATAAGAATAACAATGCAGAGGGTTTATGTTGATGATACTAGCGTGGCAATAGCATGAAGAAAGTAAGTGAGATATTATAGACCAAAAAGGGGACTATATGAATTTGTTGTATTTTGGTGAACCTGAGTTGCGCGGCATAAATTTTTTATTCTCGGGAATTTCTGGATTCGGTTATATACAAGAGAAAGGCTGAATTTGGCTCAGGTCACGAGAGATAAGAATAAAGACTTGTGACTTGAACTGTGAAATAATTGACTTTGACCAAATTGTGAAGCACTTCTTCTCACTACCTAATCACTTATTAGTAAAACAATTCCTTTCTTCTTCTACACACCACATACACACACACATACACACGCCATCATCAACTACATTCATTACACCAGAGCTGCATCCTCACATAATGACAAATGATAGCGCTCTGCGGAAGTTTCACTCAGTTCAAATGTCTCCTGAAGAGCAGGAAACATTTTACACAGAAATTAGAAGTGAGCTAAAGAAACTGAAAAATGATCAATCTTTAGTTCCAGTTCATAATACACGAATTCGTCATGGATTTGAAATTGAAAACGAATCTGAGCAATATATGGAGTTTTTAGCTGAAGTATGCAGTAGAGGTTGTATTCTCGTCAAAAACTAACTAACAGTTTTCAAAAAGGTATTTTACATTTATTTTGAAGATAAACGCCATGAGACAGCTGGGAACCCCAAGCCAAACCGCGCAAAAGCACCTAATGACTGGAAAATGAAAGATAGACAACGAACAGTAACAGCCGCTTTAGTTATGTGCTTAAATATCAGTGTGGATCCTCCCGATGTCATCAAAACATCCCCATGTGCTGTGGTTGAAGCCTGGGTTGATCCTACATTGTTTCAAGATCCTAAGAAGGCTCTTGATGCTATTGGCAAGCATTTACAGCTGCAATATGAAGTCCTGAGCACAAGAACCCGCTATAAGCAAAGTTTGGATCCAAGTGTAGATGATATCAAGCGGTTTTGTATTGGTTTACGACGTAGTGCAAAGGAAGAGCGGGTCTTATTTCACTACAATGGACATGGAGTTCCACGACCTACAGCAAGTGGAGAAATTTGGGTCTTCAATCGCGGTTACACACAATATATTCCAGTATCTCTGTACGACCTGCAGACTTGGCTAGGTGCACCTTGTATATTTGTATATGATTGCCATGCAGCCGGTTTTATTGTTTCAAACTTTTTGAGGTTCGTGGAAAAGAGAAAAGTCGATGAAGCAAATGGTATAAGAGAACCGGGTGTTCCTCCTGCGAAGTCATACGAAGAATGTATTCATCTGGCGGCTTGTGCTTCTGATGAGACTTTGCCTATGTCTCCTGACCTTCCTGCTGATTTATTCACTGCTTGTCTAACAACACCTATTGAAATTGCCGTGAAGTGGTTTATTTTACAATCACCGTTATCAAAGAAATATTACAAGATTGACAAGATACCTGGAAAAATTAGTGAGCGCCGTACACCACTTGGTGAGCTCAATTGGATTTTCACATCTATAACAGACACTATCGCATGGACACTATTTCCTCGTCCATTGTTCAAGCGACTTTTCCGACAAGATTTGGTAGTTGCAGCTTTGTTCAGAAACTTCTTATTAGCTGAACGTATTATGCGCGTGCACAATTGTCATCCTATTTCTTATCCTTCACTTCCTGCAACTTGGCACCATCCAATGTGGGATTCATGGGACTTAGCTGTTGATCAATGTTTGAGTCAAATTAACGAGGTTAATCTTCCCCATGGCCCCAATCTCCCTACTCCTTCGTACGAATATAAGCACTCAACATTTTTTGAAGAACAACTATCAGCTTTCGAAAGCTGGCTAGAATACAAATCTACTGACTTGGAAAAACCTCCTGAGCAACTTCCTGTTGTTTTACAGGTTTTACTTTCTCATGTTCATCGTTTAAGAGCTTTATACTTGCTAAGTAGGTATCTTGATCTGGGACCTAAAGCAGTTAATTTAGCTTTGTCAATTGGCATATTTCCATACGTACTCAAACTGCTACAATCACCTGCAGGGGAGTTGAAACCCGTACTGGTATATATTTGGGCAAGAATCATGTCTGTAGATGCTGCTAATGTTCGTCAAGAGCTCATCCGCGACAATTCTTTTGCTTATTTTGTTCACATTCTTATCCCTCAAGATCCAATTTCTTTAGCCGGTGTTAATGTATCAGATCAACGCGCTATGTGTGCACTTATTATTACATTGTTTTGCCGTGAGTTTAAACTTGGCCAGCAAAAGTGCCTTACCCCCAGTATAATGCATGCTTGTGTTGCCCATACTATGGACCCAGAAAATCCTTTATTACGGCAATGGTCATGCCTATGTTTAGCACAACTTTGGGATCTAAACAACGAGGGTAAACTGATGGCCATTCGCGAAGGTGTGTTACCAAGATTATCGCTTTTGCTAAAGGATCCTGTTCCTGAAGTCAGAACTGCATGCCTAATTTCTATGACAAACTTCTTATCCTGTACTGAAGGAGATAAAGATGTAATAAGGGAGCATGAGCTGAAAGTGACACGGAGTGTTCTTGCTCTATCTAACGACGTTTCTTCTTTGGTTCGTCGTGAACTAGTTGTATTTTTTTCCAAATTTGTGAAGCAATACCTAAACTACTTTTTGGTATGTGCTTACACTTTGTTGGAAGAGGAAGCATCTGAAATAAACCCAAACGAGGTTGCAAGATACAGCTCACCGGCAGAAGGAACAGTGTATATGAGCGTATGGAAGCTTTTGTTAATTCTTTCTGAAGATCCATTTAAAGAGGTTGCCGACTATGCTCAGACGGTTGTTGATCATGTTCTTGGCTTATTGGACTCTACAATTTTGCGTAATGATGTTGAACAGATGGAAAATAAAATCAAATACAATCCATCTACTCATTCAACTCCTTCCATTTCTACGCCTGCTTCTAATGATAGATTGTCTCAACTCTCAAGAACATTATCATCATCTCAGTCTCCCGAGTCGAGGCTTACATCTACTCTGAAAAGATCTGTATCATTTGCTGCTTCTTTAAGGCAGTACGCTTGGGGAGAATCGACTTTTTCTTCTACAGATTCGTTAAATTTCAACTCCGTTTCTAATATTCCATACGGATTTGGGCTGAAGCCTTCAACCCCTCGTTACAAACCTCGTTCAAGGTATCCTATTGAACTTCCTCTTTCCAGTGGTTTTCTCGATTGGGCTACAGAGTACTTCCATGAACCTCAATTTAGGCATTCCGATATTGACGAACCTGGAAGCGAGCGATATACTGAACGTTTATGGAGAAAGAATCATAATGAGCGTATTATGGCACAAACCCAATTAGAGAAAGAGCTCTCTCTCACTGGAGCTTGGGTTCAGTCTAGTACTTGTGCTAATCAATCACAACCAACACATATGACTTTTGCCCAATTCGAACCTCATTTAGCAGTTGTTGATGATCAAGATGGTGTCACTATTTGGGATTGGTCTACTAACAAAAAATTAAATAGATTTTGCAATATGAATCCTGTTCACACTAAAATCACTCAAGCTAAATTTTTGAATGAAGATGATGTTCCACTTCTTCTCACAGGCTCTAGTGAAGGTGTTGTACGAATTTATAGGCATTATGAGTCTGAACACTCTATTGAGTTAGTGAGTGCATGGCGGGCACTGACAAACCTTCTTCCTGTTGAAAAGAGTAGTGGTCTGATTACTGATTGGCAGCAAAGTAGAGGTACATTACTTGTTGGTGGTGACGTTCGCATAATTCGTGTATGGGATGCATCAAGGGAACTTTGTGTAGCCGACATTCCAGCCCGATCAGGTTCTCCTATTACGTCTTTGACATCAGACCAAGTTGCTGGCCAAATAGTTGTTGCTGGTTTTGGTGATGGTGCTGTTAGAGTGTATGACCGTCGCTTAGATCCTCATGATTCTATGGTACAATCATGGAGATCACATCAATCATGGGTTCTCAATGCAAGAATGCAGCGTGGTGGAGCTCGTGAGCTAGTTTCAGGAAGTATAGATGGTACAGTTTGCCTTTGGGATATTCGTCTGTCGAAGCCAATTGACCAGTTCCAAGCTGGAAATGGACTCACTGCATTCGATGTTCATGAACATGCTCCAATTATAGCTGCTGCATCAAGCTCTACTCAACTCTACTCTACACTTGGAAACAAAGTTCCTGGTTCTCCACTCAAGATTTCGCATACTGGATATGGTGCAATGCTAGCAGGTCGTGGTGGCACTTCAAGAGTATCTAATCTTGCATTTCATCCTCATAGGATGATGTTTGTCGTAACAAACAAGAAGGATTCTCATATTGGCATATTCAAGTGTTTTGAGTAATATTTACGCAGTTGTTATCATTTTAATTATTATATTTTGTAGATTTTGTTTAATTTGTTTAATTGTTTTGTTTAATGTTTTTGTGTATACTGTAATAATATGATCACTTTAGTTGGTTAAACTTCATTTTGTATAGTAAATTTGAGAATATGACCATTTTTATCTATAGTTATTTGATTCTGTTAAAGCTATTTTTCTGTTTGGCTACTGCTACCATAAATTATTTTTGAAGTTTTTATCCAATTAAAATTAACAAAGCATAAATTTAAACGGTGAAGTTCACTTAAAACATTTTTTTTTCTTCAAACTTGAACTACTTCAAAGTGATTAAAATAGCATTATAAAGATGACGATTATAAAAATTTATTTAAAAACTGAACTTATGAAAGAAGAGTTGGAACTGGATTTTCAAGATCAATTTCCCATAAATAGTTGCTTGGTGGAATTACAACCCAAACTGTCTTTTCATTTCTTGTAATCCAAGGTGTAGTAGACTCCACATGAGAAGGAACAGGCTCCGACGAAGATGTGACAACAGAGCTAGGTATTTGAACAGAAGGGTCTGAAACAATAGTATACGAAGATGAAGAACCGTAATTGCTGGAAGAAAGTCTACTTTCAGCAGTGGAGGTAATTGTTGCAATTAACCTAGATGATGAAATAAAAGAATCTACTAGAGAATCATCTTCTGAAGAAGGCAAATCATTATTACCTGACGAGTTTCCAGAATTATTAGAATTATTTCCTGACCCGTCGGAGTTACCAGCATTGCTGTTGTTATTGGCCGAATCACCAGAATTTCCAGATATTCCTGAATTTTGACGTTTTACAGCTTTCAAGAATTTTAGCGATGGGCTTTCAATATCAGCTAAATTTGCAACAGAGTTTTCTTCACCATTGACCAAAATTACAAAAGACAAAATGCTTGAAATTAAAATGGTAAAAAGTGTAGTACAAAACATATTGCAACTATGTTTTTCTTGTGAAATATATATTATAGTTGAAAAGAACTAAAAAATTAGGATATTTTGCTATTTATTAGTTTTCAATATTTACTCACAATTTTTTTTATAATGAAATTCTCGTAAAACTACAAACTTGTTTTTTTTATTATTATTATAAATTAAGGTGTTTTTTAAAGCTGAGACAGTTAAACTGAATTTTTTTTCCATGGATATATTTAATTTTATATACAATTATTTAAAATTTTGAATTTTTGATAATGTAGTACTTTCGATTTTATTTTTTTTCTTATCAAACTGTTTAAACCAAAAAAAAAAAAACATCAAGAATTACCAAAGCTTGGTTTTTTGTATATTTAAAATTTGAAACCTTAGAAATTCATTGAAAAAAAAAAAAGAAAAAAAAAACAATTTAAAACCAATTTGTTGTGAAACAACCATGACCAAAAAGTAGATGATCTTGTGATTTAAGAAGTATCTTTTTGTTATAAAGAAATACTTTTTTTGTATAAAGAAGTTAAGACTTATCAACCAAGAAAAAATAGTAATTAGTTAAGTCGTACAAAAAGGTTTTCTTATGAAAAATTATTTTTTATACAGCTCGATTAATATTACCATTTCAAGCCTATTGATACTTAATTAAATATAAATACGCTTTTGACATGACCCTTTTTTTTAAAAAAAAATTAAAAATACTCTCTTTTGTAACCAAAATTAATACTAGTAAAAACAGAATTAATAGTTCATTATAAAAAATTGTTTTTAAAATTGTTTTTCTAAAAATCAATGTTCTGATTTTGACAAAAGTTGATGGGAAAATCATTTACTTCAATTGAATATATATAACTGTTTTGATCTAACATCGAAAAAATTCACAAATCATTATATTTTCATTTCATGTAGGTTTTGAAAATTCCCAAACATAAGTAGTGGTTACTCCATCAACTATCCAGGGTAAGTAAACAAAAATTATTTCACCAAAATTCCTAATTGTAGGAGTTGGGCCAGTATATCCGGAAGGCACTGGCGGAGGACTAGGCGTTGTTGTAGTTGTGATTTCAGGAGTTTTAGTTTTTGAAGAAGATAACTCATGAGACGTTGTTGTAAAAGATATAGGCTCATAACTAGTTGAAGAGCTTTCAAAAAAAGAGATTATATCTGTTGGCTCGGCTGTAGTGGATGATTTGATTGTGTTTTGTACAGCGGATTCTTCTTCTTTGCTTTCACCAGAATTTCCAGAATCATTGCCAGAATTATTTGAATTATTGCCAGATTCATTGGAATTTCCAGCATTATTATTGTTGTTTGCAGATCCTCCAGAATTTCCCGATATCCCAGAATTTTGCCTTTTTACATGTAATTGCAAATCTAATCGCTTGGCTAGTATCTTTGAATTTGGGACTGCTAATACGTCGATAACATTGTTTTGAAGACTCATGACAAGTAAAGTCATTACAGCTGAAAGAGGTACAATATTAACCATTGTGGATATCATGGATAACATAAAACAGTTGAGTAAAAAAATACATGAATAAGTATGCAAAGAAACAACTATTTATATTAACGAGTATCCAAGAAAAAAAAATACATACAGTCTTGAATATGTAGAATGAATTGATAACATAAGAGTTCAAATCATAATTCATAAAGTGAACCCTGTTGAACTTTTTTAACTTTCTAAATTAATATCTTAAAAATACTGTGCTGAAGCAATTTCTTTTGTTAAATAAGTTTTGTAGAACTCAGTAAGTGCTACTAGTTATAACAAAGTACAAACTATTAAAGTGTTTTAATTGACTTTGGTTTTCGTATTTTAATATAATTCTATCTGACAAGAATAAATGTAACTGAACTCTAAGATTTAAATTTAGTTTTTAATAACTTCCAACTTATTTTAAAACACTTTAAAATGATTTTAAATTTATAAATAAATAAATATATAGTGAAAAGTAAAAAAAAAATATCTTCTAAAATAGACTTGGTAATTTTATAATACACTATTTTTCTGATTGCTTTTGGATCTTGTTTAATATTGCATTTACATTTGGCTTCTTCTTTTTCTTCTTTTTCCCCGATGAAGATCCTTCGGCGTTTGGGCTTTCAGATTGTGATTTCATAATTATTTGCCCCTCTTTGATATCTTCATCTGCATCTTTTAGTTTTTCTTGTGCTTCATGGAAAAACATTAAATCTCTTACAGTATCCCGAAGTTCATCTAATTCAGAATTCTTTTTCAAATCTTCTTCTTGTAACTTTTTCAGTTTCTCAAATGTAGACTCATTGATTGCCTTTTCCTCTTTATACTTTTTCATTAGTTCTGTAAAACTTTGCTGAAGAGACGATTGCTTTAAATGATATCGTTCAAGATCTTTTTCTTTTTGTGCTAACTCTTTTGATAATTCTTTATTTCGCAACTCCTTTGCTTGCAAACCAGAAAGTTTTTGTGTTGTCAATGAGAGTAAACTCTCATAATATTCCCTTTGAGATTCCAACTGGGTAATAACCATGTCGGCAACAAAATCATCGATTTCAAAATCTCCGTAATCAATACTTGAAGATCCTTCTTTACCTTTCTTGTCGTCCAAGGTTTTTTCACTTTTGCTTTTACCGTGACTTGATTGAGGTCCTGGAAGTTCAACAACCTTTCCATCAACTTGATTTTGAATAAGCCTATGAACATATGTATCATTTCCATAATCCCATACTCTTTGAGTCTCAATATCCATTACAAAACAATGGCCAGAATGGATATGATGTTCATATGCATGAGCCTTATCGTATCTTCCGCATCCTAGGTTTCCACATACTAAACATATCCATAGGTTTTTTTGTATCTTGCAAACACTACATGCTCGAGGGGCAGAAGATGTGCCCTGAACAGTAAGTGGTATATCATAACCAAATTGTGAGTTATTGTACTGAGTGTATCTACATACTGGGCAGCTCCCATCTTGCCATTTGCTCAAACACTGACAATGGAATGTATGTTGACACTGAATTGTAAGGAGACCAGTGACATTACTATCCATTCTTTCTAGACAGACGGGGCAAATCGGAAGTTCAACAGCACTTTGAGATGGAATAATAGAAGAGCCTGGATTGACAAATGGATCATCATGCAAAAAGGGAATACTTCTAACATTTCCTTTTATTTCTCTTACCCATACTGTTTCACATCGTTCACCAGTTCCATCTTTTGAAAACATTTTATTGTTCCTTTCAACGTAAAATCGACTAGCACTTTTACCATCTCTAAATTTCATCAATGCCATGTATCTAGATTCTCCAGTTCCAGTTCTGACTAGTCTTAGATGTGTAATCTCTTTACTATTGGATTCTCCAATAAACTCTAGAAGCTCTGTAATGTTTAGATACGTTGGTACTGCTAGAATGCATAAAATATTGGTTGTGTCTTCCTCTTGAAGTTGCTGAGGATGCTGGTAAAGTTCATCATTATCATCATTTTCAATGGCAGAATCTTTGAACAGCTTCACAATACCATTTCCTATAAACTTGCCACACACATAATTTGTGCTTCGAGATTCAACTCGAGAAGATTCCATGTTTTTAGATTCGATCCGAGCTTTTTGATCAGGCTCTCTAGAAGATAAAGAAGAAATATCAATGTCTTCAAAAATAATTTCAGTATACCGAAGATCAAATGAAGATGCCACAAAATCAAACTCAATGGTATACAGCATTGGTGATCAAAACTCTTTACCAAGAAGGAATCAAGCTTTGATTTCTTACAGTTGGATATATGTAACTTCTTTTAGCTCCCAAATATTTATTATGTCATATATTACAAATACATGATATTTATGGTTTTAAGCCAGGCCTTTCTTGACATATGGAGTTAACTCCAACTCATTTCCCTGATATACCTCTCAATCAAGATAGCTTATAATAATGAATTCACGCTATGATACAACTATAAGAGTAGTCTGTACGCTTTTAACCAGCAAAAGTGTCTGCTTGGTTAACTATAGGTTACTAGAAATAGGCTGAAACAACGTAAAAAACAGAATTACAGTAAAATAAGTGAGAAAAGAGTACAATGACTTTCTAATTTTCAAAGCTCATAATGAAATCTCAATTTAATGAATAAAAAAAAACTCCATCGTTGGCGATAAGTTATAAACTAGAATTTTGTCACATACATACTTTACACATAACAACTGTCAAGCATAAACAGAAGAATCGATCTTTAAGTATTTTATAGAGAAGTAGATATGCATATTCACACACATGTAAAGTATTGTTTTTTTCTTCACCAAATTTTATGATTGAATAACTTAACAAAACCTCCAAGTCTTCTAGTCTGATAACATAGAATCAAGCGCTTGTGAATATAACTAATTTGCCCTTCGCTCAAATATTTTACATGCGGCTGAGTTTAATTGTGGCAAGGCTGAACTATCAGGATTCATTAAAATCAGGTTTAGCTAGTCATTTAAAATACTTCATCTGCGATTACTTTGATAGAACCTCAGAGGAAATAAGAAATAGTTGTATCTGTTGAAAAGGAAAATAAAAAACATTTAGAAATTTAGTAATATTTTTACTTCAAGAAAACAAGGAATGCTATAAATAAATATTAAAAGGGTAAATTATGCGATACAAATTGATTTAGTAGGTGGATTCAGAGTTGAGACTGCTCATACTCATTTTGGGTTTCAGTGAAGGACGCACATAAGCCTTTGCAGGAATCGACGAAGTGCTGGCACTGGAGACAGTGGTTTTCTTGAACCACCAAGCTCTTTCTTCAATACAAGCACCACTGTTGCAACCGCAACTCAAATGGTGGGTAGTATCGGTCTGGTAGTCTTGCATTATCAGCGAAGGATGGGAGACTGGAATTTCGAGTGCTTTCTTGGAAGCACAAACGGGAATATAGGTATTCTCAATCATTTCATTTAATCTAGTAGAATCCATTTTGAAAGTTTGTAGAAATTCGTCTGTAAATAAGTGTCTAAGTGTATGCGTATAAAATTAAATATAGGCTCAAATAATAAATGTAACGACCGTAATTAGAGAAGTCCAAGAGAACCAGTAATGAAAATGATAGTGGTTATTCTAAATTCTGGATAAAGTGTTCTATGATAGTGACAAAGAAAAAAAAAGGAGAAGAGAAGACAATCAAGTATTTATATATATATTAGTCGAGGCCATGTTCCTACCAAATGAAATAGGATGAAAAGCTAAACTGCTGTAAATCACCAACTCAATGTAGAAAATATCGAAAATGTAGAAAAATGTATTATGTAACACATATTGCTAGTGTTTCTAATTTAAGCTCTCTTTCATCTTTTTTCATATTTTGTTCCTTCGTCGACGTCGTTTGTCTAATGCTATTCCATGTGCACAAATTAGGAAATTTGCAAGTGTGAACTAAAGGGCAGCAGTGGTACCTGACTTTGTATGTGCACATGAATTCAACACAAGTTTCCGATTCAAAACTTTCAAGTCTTACTATTCAGTCAAGTGGATGGTATTCACCTGTCTCGACTTTTTATTTTTATTTTTATTTTATTTTATTTTATTTTTATTTTACTGTTGTATACTATTGTCTGAATAGAACTGCAGAAATAGTAAATGTTGATTGACTTAGCAATGACTGTAGGAGGTAACAGACCCGGAATTTTTAAATAATGATGCAAATAGATATGTATACATACTGAGTGCTTTTCATTAAATCATTCATGATATTTGCACAATATTTGCACAAAATATGATTTTCATGGCAATTGCTTTATTTCTACTTACAATGCAGCGAAGTAGTAGTAAATTCTTTTACATGCACTAAATTAATAAGAGTTCATCACAGTATATTTTCAGAAATACACAATGAAGATTAATTTATGTGAAATTTCTTTATAATGAAGAGACAATGAAGGCTTGATCCTGTCATCAAATTGGGCATTGGTTGCAAGACAGGTTATTGCTACGATTTAAGCCTTTTATTTGCTTGTTCAAGTATCCAGATCTAAAAACAATCAAAATGAATCTATTAGCATTTCATTTAACACTATTTTTTTTTACACATTTTCCTACATTCCACAGTCCTGTGAACGGAGGTCATGATATCTGTATATATGACTTAGGTGGATTAATTACTGTTTCGCGCAAAATCAGTTGATTGTTGTCATAAGGCTTAGCTATTGTGATGGGGTTTAGTTTGCCCATTTAATTGCTACATTTGATAAAATTTAGGGAATAAAAAAATATTTTCAAATCGTCTTTAATTAACAGAATTATTTTATTGTAGACTGTCAAAGAATCTAGACACAAAATACATTTACAATCATTTAATAAGTTGCATTGTTGTTACAAGTTTGCGTAGCGACCAAGACAAAAAGCCCTTTTAAAAGATCTAGTCGCGTTCTATAAAATTCGCATTTTTAAATGTGTTTTTCGAAAGGCTCTAGAACCTTAGACAAACCTTCCCTTAATGTCTTCGGTAAACTGTTTAACACATTAAAACCAAATGTAAACGCATTCACGGTAATACGGCTAGAAAGTATAAGGCTCTGATTTGATTCATAAATACTGCTAAAGATACATTTTTAACATTTAAATACATGAAAGAACATTAAGATCTAGCATGAATTTATCAAACTACACTATTGTCTGCAAGCTTATTATTACATTCTTTTTTTTATATGAAACGCTATGATTGACAAAAAAAATCTGAAAAAAGAACGTGCCCAACTAACAAATTTGAATTCCATTAAATCAACATTCCAGCAGTAATTGAATCTTTCTCAAAGCCATCGGTTCCTTGGATTTTCAGATTATATTAAATCTATGTACTTGTTGAAAGTTGTTTTAGCTGCTTTACGGGCAAAAGTTATGAGCTTTTGGGAATGAAGTACAATAACAACAACAACAACAAAAATAAAATAAAATAAAAAAATCAGTGATAATTTTGTCACAAAAATGAGTGACTCAAATATTAAAAATTGTTGCAAAATGAACCGTAAAATTTATTTAAACATGTTTCTCGATATCCATATGTAAGATTTGAAGAGCAAATGATTTACTCTACGTGAGATCGTCAGCATTCTTCAAAATTTGTTCACTGTACAAAATTTTGTGGTTAAGTATATAATGACATATTAAATGTCGAAATATATTTGTTGAAAGATCCAAATATTGAGTAGTTTATGGAAGCCTTGGATTAATGTAACCGAATAATACTGAAAAGAAAAAAAAAGTCAAAATACTTGATTTGCTTATGTTTATATACACTTGAACATTTTGTATTTGCAGTTTGATATGCAGTTGTGTCGTCACTTTTTTTATTTTATTTTCATACTGGCAAATCAGTAAATTAGATAGCAATTGATTTTCATTTTACCGCAAGTATCTGTTTTTGAAATATAATAACTTTTTCACTTTTGTTTTCCTTTACAAATGAATTATGTAGTGTCACTGACCTCTTCATACCCTTTGTTTTAAATATTTCATACTACTTTGATGTTTTAACTGGTTGAATTGGCTTTTTGAATTGGCTTTTTGAATTGGCTTTTTGACTTGGCTACTCAAGTTTCTCAACAGACTTGTGTCGAAAAACTTTTATCATGTTAAGTCATTTGTTACAATTCCAAATAAGGAAGCAAGTAGGGCTTAGTACATTTTTACTTTCTTGATCTCTATACTCCAGTTTAAGTACATTTCGAATAGTTCTTTTACAAATAGTTATCAATATAATGTTATGTCATATAGTTATTAAACTCTTAAAAAAGAATAAATAAAAAGATAAGTCTTAAACATATCATTATTACTGGCCATTGAGCTGTAAATCTCAGTTTATTGATTATTTTAAAAATAGTTTAAAACATGAAATTATTTAATATTAAAATATTTGCTTATGAAAAAAAATTTTTTTTTCTCTCATAATGTAAAATAAAAATTAAAATCGCATTGATCTTTTGCCTAAAATCAATAGATAGTTATTTATTCATGTATTTTGTAATTTTTTTCTCTCTACAACAGTTTTTTTTTTGATACATTTTAATTAATTGATTAAAAATGAAATATACAATTTCTTCCATATTATTCACATCATGAAAGTGTAATATTAAGTTGTATATTATAAAATCACAATGCGCACAAGTATCATTGTGTTTAGTATATATTATCACGATATACTTTACTTATCTGGACTTGAACCTATACCAATTTATCAACTTGTCAAACTTGAACTAAAAATATTGATATTCAAAATACTACCATTTAGATTGTTTGAAAATTTTTTTACCATAGCTTTATATTTTTGAATTGAAAAAAAAAAAAAATAAAGTATTTTCTGTTTCATTTTCTGAATACTAAAGTGTATATTACTCCAGCTCATAATGTTTCCCACATTTTATCTCCCAGTTAGTTTATCTGCGTAAATACATAGGCTTAAAAATAAATAAATCACAAATCACAAGTTTTAAAAAAAAGTATATTAAAAGTCCTGATTCATACTTTTACTCAGTACTTAACACGGAATTCCCGTGTATTTAATTCGGTTATACCTCCCTTTGCTCTCAAAAGAAGGCCTATGTTTATAAACCAGATCCATTACTGATCGATAAGCATCTTTCATCCTTCTTAACATTCTATCAATCAGGAAAATAAAAGTCGAGAAGAACGAGAGCAGCGTTGTGAGTTATTTCAGTCGGATTATTGGCACGTTAATATGAAAATTGCAATTTTTGAAGCAGATACACCACTTCCCTCAGCTAATAAGAAATATGGCTCTTATGGAGACATTTTCAAATCACTATTAAACCAAAATGGACTTCCACATGAAGGTATTTCCTACCAACATTATGACGTTGACCCAGAATTCAACCCACCAGATCTATCTAGTGTAGATGTTTTGCTTATCACTGGATCCCGTAGCAATGCTTGGGATACTCACATACCTTGGATAAATTCATTAACAAATTATGTTTCTGAGGCACTACAGACACCTGGAAAAAAAGTTCTGGGTGTATGTTTTGGACATCAAATAATTGGACGAGCACTTGGTCTTCCTGTAGGACGTAATCCTAAAGGCTGGGAGCTTTCCACCATTCCAATAGAATTGACTATTGAGGCTCAAAAACAGTTTGGCGTGGAAGGAATGAAGATGATCAAGTTAAACCAGTTCCATCGAGACATGGTGAGTGGTCCTCTTCCTAATCATATCTCGAATCTAGGAACTACAGAAGTTTGTCCTATACAAGGAATGTACGAAAAGGGTAGATTATGGAGCATTCAAGGACACCCAGAATTTTCATTGGAAATAGAAAAAGAACTTCTTGAATATGCAGAGAGCTTAGAGGAATCATCCAGCGGAATTTCAACTGAAGTCATTAAGCAAGCTTTGGCCACAGTTGAAGAAGGAGATAGAATGATTGTTGCAAAAGGAATGACCAACTTTCTTTTGGAATGAGCGTAGCATATCAAGTAAAAAAAAAAAAAAAAGAATTGCATGTATTTATAATGAAATTTAATTGTCTTTTCTATTTATTTTCATTTTTGTTAGCGGTACAAAATAGAAATATAAACCAAAAACACTTATAAATATGTAAATTAATAACGTTGATTTTTTTTTTTTTTTTTTTTCCAGCAAAATGTTAATATTTCTTTGTAGATTTCATCTATAAGCATTAAATTGTAACGGAAAAAATATATATATATATTATTTATAAATTATTTTGATCAACTTTTTGATTTTTTACTTTGTTTACCAATTCGAAATCTAATGTAACTTTGATAACATTTTGAAAATTTATAATTGCCGTTGCTATAAGATTACTTCTGAAAGTATCAACAAATAGGTTTTTTTTTATTTTTATTTTTTTGACAAAAAAAAATATACTTACATTTACTCAACTGTTTGCGTTGACCAACGATACAAATGTAAAACAACAAAAGGTAGTAATATAGAGTTCAATTATGTATTGCTATACTTTTTAACTAGTAAAACAAAACCATCCTAGCCAGTATAATCATCAATTCTGAATTGTAATATCTTTTTTGAGTGCAGCCGCAAAGGTATCTTCAGAATGTTTCCAAACAGTCTCTTGCAATTCAGGAGTAAGATAGCCTCTCTTGGTAAATTTTTCCTTTAATGAGTGGAAACTGCCATCAATGATATGACTTCCAGTTCTGAAATCATCAGAACCTTGAGAAATGTAATAAAACCTTTCTGCAGAGTCTTCAGGGCGACTAGCAAACAACATGACGGGCTTCAGTGCAATACGAAGGTACCAAGGAAATTCTCTTGTGATACCAGTGTTAACACCACCAGGGCCAGCATGTAAAAATCCGATATTGGGATACAACTGGCCAAACCTGACAACAGCAAGAGAGTTAAACTCGGTGAAGTGGCGATTCACATTGTAAAGGGAGTAGTTTTTAGGATCCTTCAATTCCAAATCGTTCATATTAACAGGACCTTCAGTGCCAGGAGCAAGAACAGAGACAACTCTAGCATTTTCATTTAGTTCAGAAGCAGCCTGAACCAATGGTAGTAGATTTTGAACAACTCTCCATCTACCATAATAATTAATGGCCATTTTCGTGTCCAAACCCTCTTTGGTTTCAGTACGACCATTCAGAGATAAAAAGCCAGGGGACAAGAAAAGCAGATTCACCTTTTTCTCATTTTGCATAATCATTTCCGACAAGGAATCGGCATCTTCAATAAGGGTCATGTCTTTTTTCACAAATTCGGCCTTAGCATTTGGATTGATCTTTGACAATTGGCTGATTACACGTTGGCCAGACTCTTCATTGCGGCCTACAATGTAAAGCCTTGGAAATGGAGTGTACTTAGCAAATGCATAAGCACTATGCTCGCCAATTCCGCTTGTAGCACCTACAAAGACAGCAACTGTGGGGTTGATTGCAGTCGACACAGCTTGCAATTCTTTGGTAGAAAGAGAATTTCTCTTGAGAATTGAAGAAAATGAAACAGTCATATTGTTAATGTTGAAGAAAGCTCTGATTTAATAATTGATTGAAAATAGAAAACAAAGAAGTTGTGAATCAGCAACTGATTGTAAAATGAAATAATAATAAAAAACTTGTCAAAAGCGGCGATAGTGAGTATTTGTAGTTAAAAGCGTTCCGCCGTTGGGAGGAAATAGAAGGGATGATGAGTAAAATTCAAACTGTTGCAGCTCACCTGGGTTTTATACTTAACAGAAGAAGTACTACTACACTGGCCAACACTTGAATACAGCAACGAAGTAGTAGCAAAACTACCAGATAGTTGTAAATAAATATCATTCAACTTATCTTTGTATGGTAAACATGATCTAAGTCATCCTTGAAATGGTCTCATAATTGTAAGATTTTCAGGATAGATGATTGTATACAAACTTTGCAGGTTTAACAAGCCGATAAAGCTATAATATCAATTTTGAAATAGAGTAATTGAAATTGTTTTTGAAAACTAGAAAATCAAGTCGAAAGAAAACATTTAGTAAAAGTTCTTTAGATATAATATGCAATCAGTATATATATATATATATATATATATATATACATCACAAGTATTTCATGTCAATACTCACATTCTTGGTTTCGCTTGATTTACCATTACAATATATATATATATTTTTTTTTCGCATACAGTTTTTTCATTAGAGAAATTACAATAACCAAAAAGTTTTAATAAAATAAAACTTAATATCAACACTACCAATAATAGACAATATCAAGGGTTATACCAGAGGACAACCGAAAAGACTATTTTGTAACCAAGAGTTACGAAATAAACAGTTTAAATGATTGAAATATTAAGGATTTTCAAAATGAGATTATTTTCTAGAAAGGCTATGTAAAACATCTTTACCATTTCAAAGCTTTAAGGAAATACTTTAAAATTTTTTTTTTTTTTTTTTTTTTTTTTTTTTTTGAATAAATATAACTGTTATAAAGATGATCAAGATTCCCATTCTGATTGGTATTTTATTATTATTCTTCTTCTTATTATTATCATCATTATGAAAACACTTTAAAGTCTCAATTTGTCTATTTGACTGTCATTTTATTGTCACCAAAAATAGTTTTTATTCATTTTATCTTATTGTTTTTAAATTTATAGTTATATTATAGACTACTAATTATATATTTATACGCTGTGGCTAAAAAATTTTTATAATTGAATTGAAGTATGGGATAAATGTAAACTTCACCGTTACAGCACCATATTTTGAAGCTACAAATCATATCATAAATTTCCCACTTTACGAGCGTTTGATTCTATTTTAAGAAGACTGTAAACATCTGTAAGTAGCTGTGATTTCTGTCGTTTTAAAAGATGGGTGCCTTAAGTGCATCAAAAACCAAAGTGAAGAAATTCTCAGTGCAAATAAGAAAGAAGCAAGGAAAATTCCATCCACAGCTCAAAATTAGGGGTAACTGATATTTAGCTGTAAAGTCATTTGAATTTGATTTTCATCGTGAGACAAAGACACTACAAAACATGACGATCAACTATATGTAAAGACAAACAAAAGTAACGGTAATATGCAAATGGTTTGAAAAAGAACAAAAAAGCGTTGAAAATATGAGTAGACAACTTAAACAAAATCATCGGACGAGGCTGAAATTAAACGCTCATACTAAATCAAGAAGGCAGAAAATATGAGCTTTTATTTCTTGATATATATTTTACTATCTTTTTTTTTTTTTTCTCAATTATTATATTATTACTACGTTTCTTCATCGTATTGTATAATATTTTGTTGCATTATATTTATATCATTTTACTTTTTTTTTTATACTGTGTGAATAAACTTGCTTGCATTGAATTCAAACGCATGGAAAAGTTAAGCAAATAGAACGATTTATTTCATTTTGTAGGCTATATACATCAATCATTGAAAGTTTATTTTAAGCACATGTGCGAGGCATCAATTTATATAAATTGATTTGTCTACCCTCTTGAATTAACTCTCTTGTCTTTTGCCAATGGCATGTTTGCTACATATATAAAACTATCGGCTTTACATACTATCCTCACACAAAGCAAATGCTTTCACTTCATGAAATAGCTGCTCATTGGCTTGGATGCCTAAATTTGAAGGAAATGGGGTACGACCAGTTAGGACTTTCTTTGTGCTATATAATAGCATCGATCTGGATTTACCGACTAAACTACTTATTAATATCACCACCCAAGCCAAAATTTTCTAGTACAGCAAACGGAGACATAGAACTAGAGGTCCATTATAACTCCAGAGACTATAAAGAGTCAAGAATATATCGATTCATAAACAAATCGTTTTTACTCTTCACAAGTTTGTTTCCTGACCTGCTAGTGCTATACAATGCGAAGTTCTTTGAATTCAGTCTTTTATTCAAGTTAGCCAACTTAGTTGCGATTTTTATTGCTCAAGGTTTCCAATCAAGCGCCTTCAGACTTGCAATTCGAATTGGTTTGATACTCAGCATCATAATTTCATCACTTTCTTCAACTTTCAAACAAATTGACGTATTCAAAATCCCGATATCTCTTGCAGTTGTGTTTCTCAACTTTGTATTTTTTTATCTAGAGCGTGTCACACAGCTTGAGCTTCCGCCATATTCACATGATTTTGAGCCAGATCTGGAGAAAGGATGTGCTGAATTGAAATTTGATAGAATCCGACATGTATCAGACAATCTATATCTTGTTAACGACACTTACAAGTTGTATTATAATCACTCCAACCAAATCATTTTTAATATTCCTCGTCATGATGTATATTCCCTCGCTGTTCTCACATTTCAAGATGGTGAAAGTTCGACTACACTTGAAAATCTAATCCTTTCATTTTATTACTAAATGAGGAAAATTTAAGCTTCAACGCCGAATATCTTTCTGCCTGAAGAATACAAGATAGTGCTTCTACAACTCGCTTCAGTTTGCTATTTACATTGGTCCACAGGCAGTCCGAATTGTAATTATATATTGTAACAAGTCCTGTCTGGGTTCTTTCCAATAGGCACTATCTATTTGAGATTTAACTACTTAAAACACGCATATTGATCTCTATTTATATATAATTGTCTAAATATATTTGATAAAGCCTCTAAAGATTTTAATGTCATGAAAATGTTGAAAGTTTTGCCAAAATTCAAATAAGATGAAACCCTTTCTTGAAGGTTATTTATATTACTACTACTATCACTACTAATGAATAATAATATTAGCAGCCTGGAGTTTTACTAATGTAATGAATTTGACTAGTCATGAACTTGTATCAAGTAAAATATCTATTAAAATAATATAAACCTTTTTTTAAGATTTAACTTGAAGAAAAAAAAAAGATTAACGTATCAGTAACTTATTTTATATCATGTCTAATCGGTTTTCAACCACTCATTTGATTGAAAGTATGTTTGTAGTGTCTTATAAAATAATGAGAGTTAGTTCAATCAAATAATAGGTTAATTTAATATTAACAATAGTATTACGTCTTTCTGTTAATAGTGTATTGTATTTTCAATCTTTAAACAAAAATTACAGTACGTAGTCTCATGTCTTGGTATTTTGGAGGTTATCTTAGATGTTATTTAGAATTATATTTGTAGACTTTGATAGTATATTGAGTTACATTGATACTAAGTATGTATTTTTTTTTTCCTCTTTTCAAAAGAAAAATAACAAATTTAGAAAATTTGTTTACTCTCACTCAATCTCAAACATTGAGAGCTTCAAGCTTATCTGTTGACTGCATTTTTACTGTCTGCACAGAAAAGAAGCTTTGTATATTGAAGCGATTGATGGAGTTTAAATCTTGATGAGATAAAATCTGAAGAAATACTCAAGCTTTGTATACAAATATATTTAACTTCAAATTAAAAAATTCAAAGTAAGCTCCTTATAATCTTACATTATATATATATATATATATATATATATATATATATATTGAAAGTATTTAATACTTGGTAGCTAAATATCTACTCAAGAAAATGATTTCAGAAAATCCTACGTAGCCATTTATTGACAGAAAGGATTATCAACAAATCATTATTATCAATATGAAATAATGAGAAAGGAGTTGAGATAGCTTTCTACTACGATTTGTAATGAAGGCTTAGCAGTGCTCATTATAGATTCTTTCGTCTTGTCCAAAAGCGGCTTTTTGTAAAAAAAACAAACAAAAAACTTTCAATATTATATGCATTATCACGTGCAATATCGGCTCCAGCATAATATTTGCTCCAACCGCGATGAAAAAAGGTCTTTTACATCCTTCGAACTTTTCCCATTCTTAATCATCAAGTTTGTGTTAGGTTTCTTGGCTGCTCACATCCACCTCTCGTCAGAGAATCACAACCCATAAACTGGTTTCTGCTTGAGGCGGTGAAGAATTTCTATAGCAAGTGGAAATTCATGTCAGGAGCTGGAGACTAATTACTATTCGTGGCGCACCTCTCCAGTTTCATTTTGTGGGATTTGTTTTTTTTTTTTTTTTTAATATTTTTATTTTTATTTTTTGTTCTACTTTTATTCTTGTCAGGCTTCGGGTTTGTAGGAAACAGTAGAGTAGAGAAAGAAGAAGAAGAAGAAGAAGAAGGGTACCTAGTCTAGTATAGTGAATTTTTTCGTGCTTTTGTGTTTTTATTTTTAGCAGAGACTGATTGGTAGTCATGGCAGGTGTTATTAAGAATCAAGGTGGCATAGCAAAAGAAGGCTTTTATTCTCCATCTTTTCCTCCCTCTAATTCACAATGGAACTCTGCTCAGCAACAACATGGAACTTACCAACATAGACGACACCAGTCAATAACTTCAATGCCTCACAATACCGAAAGATTTATATTACTCCAGAAAAAAGCAATAGAAACGCTTCCAGTCTCAAAATCTTTGACTCTTGCGGCATACTGCGAATTAGTTGTTTCTTTGTCTGAAGACTTTAAAAAACGTTTCTTAATCGGCGATTACGAAAATGCGTATATAAAGTATGTTCAGGCTCACAGGATTGCTCGAGAGCTTATTCCACAACACAAGGATTTTGACAAACTCATCACTAATGGCGACACGAAAGGCTACTTGAAAAGTCTTTATGAAATTGACTTTGAAGCATTTTTCTTAGAGTACAGCCCCAAAGATATCATGGAGAAAATGAGGCAATGTGATGATGAAGAAGATAGTAGTAGCAGGAATGAAAATCCTTCGCCAGAAAACTCGAACGACGTAGTAGTGCAACAGCAAATTCCCAACACTCAGGAAGAACTATCAAGAGACTTTGATAGAAAACTCGAATTTGAAGACAACAATTTTTCAGATAAACAGCCTACAAGATATAATATTAGAAGAAAGCCAGTGAGCTCTGCTATTTTTTCTCAAGATTTCCATCAATCTCCGAACAGCCAATTTGACGAATCAAATATATCAGTACATGAATTAAACAATCACAATAGACATAGTGCATATCTGCCTTCAAGCAGTAATTCTCAGCATCCAAAGGAGCCAATACAATATCCTCCAACAAGCTTTCGACTAGAAAATAATAACTACGTGAATCCAGGCTCAAGTGTAACCAAGCCTACATCAAATCCCGGGACTACACTGCCATACCCAGTTTCGCCAAACGAGTTGCCAAAGACATCTGAATTTAACTACAAATTTCCTTTATCAAACACAATTTCTGTTCAACAGTTGGATGGCTATCTTAGGCAGTTTTCATCAAATGTTCTTTTGTTTGATATTCGAACCCGAACAGAGTTCGAAATTGGTCATCTTCCATCCAAAAATGTTGTTTGTATAGAGCCTTTTGCATTATCATACCCACTTAAACAAGATCTTTCTGTTGCCATGCAGGTATATCCAGAAAGTGAACAGCGATTGTATCAATCTAGAGAGAAATATGAATTGATTGTTTTCTATGACTGGGATTCCACTTCGATAAAGGACAGAGAAGAGCTTGAAATGTTTTTTGATATATTTTACACAAGCCCTGATAAAGGGAAATCTCTCAAAAGAATGCCCTGTTTACTCATAGGAGGGCTTAAGGAATGGACTGAAAAAATGGGACGTGATACTATTTGGAGACGCAAAATGGAAGAATTCAAAACACCTAAGATGCCGCAAGGTGCAGTTTCCAGAATCTCGGTGACTCAATCGGCCAATACAAGTAGTAGTGCCCCACTGGGAAGCAACCAGAGTTATCATGTAGTGCAGGGGATGGTTCAACCAGCTTACAGCCATATTTCAACAGCTTCAATTATGACAACAGCAGGCTCACAACTTCCTCCAGTCACTAATACTACTACTATTCAACCTCCATCCATGCACCTCCCACCATCAAAAAACCAGCAGCAGTCTCTGCGTTATCAAAGAATCCCGCAAGCACCTCCACATCAACTTCCTATGCTGCCTACGAATCAAAGCCCTATACCGCAATTACAATTTGATGAGTTTGTAACCGGCCTTGTTAATCTGGGAAATACATGTTATATGAATTGTATTCTACAGTGCTTAGTTGGAACAGTGCGGTTGTCTGGTGTTTTTTTCAGTGGACGATATCATCCAGAATTAGACAGTCGACTGGGATATAAAGGTCAATTAGCACACGCTTATGCTAGACTTGTTAGAATAATGTATCAAGCAGCAGCACAAGTTGGTCGTACCCATTTCACATACATTGCTCCAAAAGATTTTAAGGCAGTGATTGGACGTCTTAGCGACCAATTTATGGGATATGAGCAACAGGACTGTCATGAATTTCTGAATTTTCTTCTGGATGGACTGCACGAAGATTTGAATATCAAAGGCAACAAGCCACGATTAAAGCCTCTTAATGAAAAGGAAGAAGCAAAACGTGAATCTATGAGTGTCCATACAGTATCTGCTATTGAATGGGCAAGACACTTAAATAACAACGAGTCCCCGATATCATGGCATTTTCAAGGCCAGTATCTTAGTCGATTAGAATGCCGTGTGTGTGGATGCAGATCCACTACTTATAACCCATTTTCATGTCTCAGTATCCCAATACCCAGCCATAAATCTCATGTCAACCTAGAAGACTGCTTTGAACAGTTTACACGCCCAGAAGTCCTTGATGGTGACGATGCATGGTCTTGTCCTCGATGTAAAAAACGACAGCCTACAATTAAAACTATGCGAATCAGCCGGATGCCAGATTTTCTAATCATCCATCTTAAGCGATTCAAACATCATGGAGGAATTTGGGGAAGTAACAAGCTGACAACGTTTGTGAAATATCCTTGTAACGAAGCTTATCTTGATTTACTCCCATACTGGCTCCCCGCTAATGATTTACAAACCTTGGATCATTCATTGCATTATCAATCGCCTCCGTTTAAATATAAATTATATGGAGTAGCAAATCACTTTGGTACTCTTAAAGGGGGTCATTATACATCTTATGTGCACCGTGAAGGGTCTCAAGGATGGTGTAGTTTCGATGATACGCGGGTTCGTACACGAGTTAGTCCAAACGAAGTGGTCAATAAGAACGCCTATGTTCTTTTTTATGAACGTATATGAATATAACAACGTAAATAAATAAATATGGATATATTTAATATACATCAGAAAAAATAGTGAAAAGTAAAAACAACCAAGAATTAAAAAAAATTCAACCAATCAGATAAAGTAATAATGATAATAATAGTAATAATAATAATCATAATCATAATAATAATAACAATAAAAATAATAAAACAATAATAATAATAATAATAATAATAAAAAGAAGCAAGATAGTAGCGCAATAGAACACGATAGTATACAACTAATAAACAACAAAGATCAAACTAATATACCGGATTTGAGTGTAAAAACATTAACTTTTAGGGGGGTCAAACAAGACAATACAAGGACAGATGCAACTTTTTCAAAATCATAATAATAAAAAAAAAACCTAGAAATGATGATGATGATGACAGAAGAACAAATATTAATGTGTCGAGTGGGCTCTATGATACTTCAAACCATTAAGATTCTTATATCTCTTACCACAGACTTCACATCTAAATGGCTTATCTTTTTCCAGCTCAATCGAAGGAGTAATAATACTAAACGTACCATCCTCATTTTGATGCAGCTGCTGATTTTGATGACCATGAAGCTTGTGATATTTCAGACCGTTCTGATTCTTATAAGTTTTATCGCAACCAATGACTGGACACTTGAAAGGCTTATTAAGCTCATCTTTTTCAAAGATATATAAATGCCTCGATGGATCGTCGATACAAACATTATTTTCTTCTTCATCTTGTTGGATATGACGGGTCACATCTTCATGTATCGTATTCCCGTTATCCATATCAAAATCATCAGTATCCATCATATCGATATCATCAACAATCGCATGGTCATGATTTCCGCCCAGGTGCTGATTGTTTGCAAACGTACCGTCATGCAGAAGATCATTTCCCAAAGCGTTATTGTGATGTAAAGATCTGTTCATATTGAAAACGTCGTTGGTTTCGACGGTCTCAAAATTTTCTAATCTTCTTCTAATCGGCTGGTCATTCATTCCCATGGCACCAATGCCGCTACCATTTCCATGATGGTTGTGAGCTGACTGTATGCCTGAGTGGTCGTTTGAATTCTGAGCGATATGTGCTTCTTCGTAGTGCCGCAGCAGATCGTGTAAATTGGGAAGTAGCAAGCCGCAACACGAGTAGTCTTTACAAAAGTCTGCTTCGAGGTTCGGCAGATAGGAAGACGAGTGTATTGGGGACATGGAGAGAGCCGGAGCTGGAGCATTTTGAAACATACTAAATAGGAAAAGAACATATATTAGTAATCGAATCGGGTAAGAATTAGAGTGAAGGGAGGGTAACACTGTGGCAAAAGAGGAAAGTGTGAGATCGCTGTGCAGTGCCAGGAGGTGTGTAAACGAAACGCCAACATTGTTGGTAGCAATGACAGCTAAATACGTTTGACATCTGGGATCAATAGTGCCAAAGCTAAGAACCTGCCAGCTAAAGGATAAAGAAAGAAAGAAAGAAAGACCATCCTAACACAAACGCGCGGTAGCATAGCATGAAACATTCATGCCGGAGCAACAAAAGTTTCAAGACAGAAAAATAAGGTCCGTGAGGCCTGGGACTCTCTACTTTTCAGCGCTAGTGCACTCCTACTGTATGAATAGCTATCAGAAGCGGTGTGCTATTGTAGTTTTCAATCGTACAGAGTGTGTAAGGAAGTCGATAGTCACGAAGACAATGACATTAAGAAGTACACCACTGTTAGAGCTCCCTATGTAGAAACAAAATATACTTACTCATTTTGTAACCAACTATTAACACTAACACCACCCCACGAGATGCCTCCCATACCTTGAGAGTGCGCGATGCTCTCTCTACGGAATCGGGGCTGAGACTGTTGTGACTGGTGCTGGTTCTGAAACGAAATATCGATGGGAATTGCCGAGCTCATTGCAGTTGCTTGCTATGTATGTAGATGTTAAGGGAGGTTGCTGTGACGCTAGGACTATAGGTGTAAGTAAGAGCAGTCGAGGCCGAGAGAGAAGAAAAAAAAATAATGATAATAATAATAATAAAAATCTATACAAAAAGGGCTGTGGCGGAACGGTGGCGATCAGTGTCTACAAGGAACACAAGTTTGGAAAGAGCGAAGCAGCAGCAGCAGAATCGAAGAACCTTTGGGAAAGGAGAAGAATGGGAGCAAAGCGTGCGTGCAGGAAAAAGAGCGAAGCAGAACAGAGGGAAAAGGAGAAAAGAAAGAAAAACTTAGCTGAAATAAATAATTTGGACAGAAAATAAAGACGCTGCTGAATTAACAATATTCACGGCGTTTATACGGATATCCACCTTTACTCCCATTAAATCATCTTTTGCTAGCTCTTTTTCCCAGCGGGAGTTTTTTTTACTCTATACAAGAAAGCATTTCTACGATTACAAGGAGAGAGTTTCCACAAAGCATTCACCTCATATCTACATTATACTTTTGGCAAGAGCATTGGTCAAAGCATTTACTCTTACAAAAACTGTGGCATTTGCCTTTTCAAGGAGCCTTTTTCGCCGTTCCTCATGATAAATCAACCAATGCACTCTTTGTCGGTACAACAACTGCCAGCAATACAAACTGCGCAGGAGCTTCGATCTAGCTCAAACTCGCCTCCATTTTCGGATCTCATTCTGGCTCAAGAAGTGCGTGCTCCTTCTAGCTCTACATTATTTTTTTACGGATATTCCATTCTAATTGGAACATGGACAGTTGTTTTATTAGGAATTGCTTCGATGCTTGGTGCATTCGACAAGTACTTTCCGTTTGAATCGGATACAAAAACGTATCCTATCAAAAGCTACTATCCGTCTCTAATCATCATGACGTTTATAGTCTCATGGATTTGGTGTGTAGTATCTTGGGTAGGGATGAAATTTTTCCGCCATACAAAGGGTGGACTCGCGAAGAAAGATGAGTAGTAAAATATCTGCGCCATTACTAGATTGTCTCATTACATATTTATACTTTTGATGTTCGTTTTCACCAGTTATTCACTATTCCAACTTACTCCACCATGCCAGCATATTTTCATTTTATTCAAAAAGTAACTGATTTATGATTCACACAAAAAAAAAATACAACCATAACATATCTAAAATCATTAAATAAACCCCGAGAGTTCCATATACTCTGCTACAAAAAGTGTCATAATATCATTCCACTGAAGCATCGTCGCTTCATCCAAGTGTTCTCCATCATCATTTATTGTATGCCATACATCTGGAAATGGAATAGGAATTAAATGGAGAATGGGGACGCCGAAATTATAAAATGGTAAGTGGTCATCACCTATCTGACCAGCAAACAAAAACTTGGGATCTTTTGGAAACCATTCTTCTTTACTAACTTCGCCTTGAAGTTTCCGAAGAGCCTGATGTGACCAATGTGTATGCTTATAGTAGCTGGGAATATTGGGCTTAGCAGTACCTAGAAGATCAAGAAGGACAAATAAATCTATTGAGTCTATCCGGTTTTTTCGCGTACTAAGAACCCCATATTGACTACTTTCCCAGGACTTGGCCAAATATCGTGCACCATACACTGAATCAGTGTCACTCCATTCCTTTAAAGCTTCTTCACCGTCTAATAAAATAACTTGCAATCCCATCCTTTTATTTCCATTGCTCTGGTTAGATGCCCATTTTTCTGTTAGAATTCCGTTCAAGTTTTCTATCACTTGTAATATCAGCGCACATGGAAATGCGCTATCAATCGCACCAATAAATCCATCAGGCTCTCTTTTTGAATCATAGTGCGCAACGAGAGCTAGTCGTCCTACATCTCCATCCACTGCACCTGGGGGGTCTCTTGTTGCAATAAAGTTTGTAAAACTGACATTTGTATCTCCACCTTTCACTGGTGCCACTGGTACTATATCGTAAAACTGATCCTGTTCTACAACCCAATCGTCACCCATGCGTTGGAAAAATTCTTTGAAATGTTCCCGTACTCGACCTGACTCTGAAGTACCTGGTAACCGAACCTTCAGAATGGGTTCTAGTAGCCCGTGATCATTGTGGATATCAAAATTCTCTTTGGCTCTGGTTCTGTATTCTTCAGAAATCAAGACATTTCTTTCCTTTTCTTGCAGTTCCTGATAGCAATTGCCAACGACAACTAACAAGAAAGTGATAGCCCCATATACCAATTTCATTTTACCGTCGTGTTCTTGAATTCACACAACAGAATATTCAAGGAAATGGACAAAGTCGTCCTAAATTAGCAATTCCATCTCTATCATTCTGCCATTACGTTTTATGCTGTGTTTTTAGAAAATGGGTTAGGTTATTTTATGTATAATAATTATACATCGTCAAAACGCTGCATGTCCGTAGTAGAAGTAGGTATGTACTTGTCCAGTCTGAAGGAATACTTGCAGAACCAATGTGTGAGACCTTGAGTTTCTTAATGTTTCGATTTACTAACGGTTCTTAAGAAGTTCTAATGTGTGTGTATACAGCTTGATAGTGAATAGCAAATAAGTGCATATGAAAATATAATATCTATTAATTCTATAAAGATATCACTCTAATGCCTAAAGAAAGTTTGGCAAGCAAGCCGATTAGGGTTTACTTTCTGTCTAAGTTTCGAGAATTTAATATATTCAAGATTAAATTTATAGGCTTACATTTTGGAAAAGAGTTTGCAACATGATATTGACTGTTCTTGATCTATGTTAACATTCTCTAAAGGATGTGAACTTGCGTGTATATTCTCATGACTAGGCGTTAATTAAGACAATCTTCTTCTTAGCTTATTTAATTTCTAATGACCACTTGCAATTTAATCCAAAATATGCAAATGAAAGTAATCTACCAATGTTTCGAACTTACTCTGCTTGATTCTTCCGAGTAGATGTGAATCCGTGCTCGTTAATATAATTTGTGATACAGAGATAGATCGTTAACTGTTATCAATCAAACAAACTCTACAGCAATGTATAAAACATTTATTCTTATATCTAGAGACTACGGGTAAAATTCTTTTAATCATGTTGTCCAAACTACACATCAGAGCAACCTATGTTCAACAATAGTGACATTTAATACAAAACAACCTACCAACCAACTAACCAATCAACCAACATGTTGCTAATAGATTCTGTTCTTGCTAATTGATACTAAGAGTCCTGTTTGCCGGGCAACAATCATGAAATCTTACAATTCTGTGTTTAAAGTAAGTAAATACTGCTTTCAAATGTAATAAAAGTTGTAAAACCATATGATGTATTTTGTGAGAATTTAATATGGGATTTTGGATATACCGACAATAAGTATAAAGGGAAAAGAAACGGCACCTAAATTTTTAAATATGGTATGTAATAGTTTGCTTGGTTTCCGCTTTATTGTGGTTGTGTTGAAGTTAAAGGTTTCTATTTTACATTCTTGATTCTTAGTCGTACTTTTTTTTTGTTGATATACTGCTTTAATACCAAATGACTTGGGAAAACGAGCCTATATAGCATTTTTTATTTTATTTTTTAGCTTGTTTAAAATAGATTTCAACTGACTTATATCCAACGTTCATTTCTTTAGAAAAAGAGAATAAAAAGTATAATCGAAGTTAGGAATTCCTCTCTTAGTTTACCAGTAAAATAAATTAAAGTTTTAGTTACAAAACTCTATTTTGGATAACATGATATCAAGTAGTAAACGATAGCAATGAGATCAAATTTATACCTAGATATAATCTTGAACCGTCGTTACTCGTCTATGGTTTTCTGTTTGTAAATAAATAAATAAATAAATAAATAAATAAGAAAAATTCTTGTGTAATGTTTAAAAGTTCAAATTGAAAAATTTATTATGCTTCTGGTAACTTAGTTCAAGATGCATGTATGTTAAAAAAAGGTAGAAAGTCGTAGCTTTTTCAAAAATAAATATCTTTTTGATTGCTATATTGTTCAGCGCTACTGATAAAAGTGTTAATGAATCATTATACCCAATTATAATAAGCCAGCAATAGCAACATTGTGAATTACTAGCAAATTGCAAAATATATAATTATCAAAACTGCAAAGCTGTATTTAAAGAACCTTTTTTTTAATAGTTACCATATTCATTCTAAAAAATCCATCACAGTCAATATTATGACAATAAAATTTCCCTGTAAAGCTTTTCGTTTGAAGGTAAATTAATACTTGAAAGCTCTACAATCAACTTATCCAATATTTTAAGAAAAACTCGGGCATTCAAGCTGGTTTTAACAATATTTTTTCTTCGTTTTTATTATTAATCTCTTAATAAAATGCTTTAATTACAATTTTGAATAAGAATCATCTACTTGAACATCATTTAAGAAAGTAAACGGCAAATGCTATAATAGAATTTTATATCAAGGAATGTTTAAATTAGCAAGGACTTGCTACTTTATAATCTTACTACATAGTTAAATGTTTTCATTACTGATTAATTATCACATACTATTCTTAATCTGCTTTATAGACATTTACCAGTTGATAATTCATAAAAATAAACCAATAAAATAACCAATTAAAAATAAATAAATATAAATTCTGATTTTAAAATCTCTTTTCGTTTAATGATTTGAATTCTTCATCTCAACAACTTTTGCCTATTTGAGTGCATAATTTTCAATTCGTAGCTAACAATAATATTTGTTTAAATCTGAATTGATTGCATATCATATTCCAAAAACTATTTATTGTCACGTGCAATATAGCTATTTTGAATTTATTTACTAGTTAGAATAAACTTATTGAATAATAATATTCCATTTACTCTTTATTTCCTACTATTCTCTTATCAAAGTACCTATAATTGGCACATTCTTTATATGCAAACACATTAATCTTTGTAGTTTTTTATTGCAATGACATGGCTAGAAAACTCAAGACTCAAAATCAGTCTTTAAATGAAGATGAAATTCTGGCAAAACGCCATACACGATACATTAAGCTATTTTCAGATTTGTTACGAGTATTCCCTAATGACAAAGAGACTTTATTTATCCCTATAGCATCTGAATCATTTTCAGAAGACAAACGGAGCCAGGTGCATTTGTTTGTTGATCTGTCTAATATTTACATTGGGTTTAGTGATGTTGCGTTTTCGACACATGGTACATGGTTTAGAAACAAAAAGATTCCAAAACTAGACGTGGAGGCATTGACTTTGACAATGGCGCGTGGAAGATGGAAGGGATTCAAAGTTGTATGTGGAAGCTATCCACATCGTTCCTCATCGCCAAAAAATTATCTTGTGTATAAAACCATGTTCACAGAGTTCAAGCAAATGAGCTATGATGTGTCAGTTATGGAAAGAGTAGAAATGGATGGAGAGAATAAAGAGCACGGAGTTGATGAAATGCTAAGCTATCGCATTTTACATTTACTAAATGATAATCGTTCATCACCCGGAACCATTGTTTTGGCAACTGGTGATGGAAAGCCTACATCAATGGTCGAAGAGATTGGATTTTTGCAGGTGATAGAGAAAGCATTGGCTCAAGATTGGAATGTAGAAGTATATTCCTTTGGATCAAGTCTAAGTATGAATTGGTTTGATTTGAAAGATTCTATTTCCAATAAAAAAAATCTCAGAATTTTATATCTAGATGAATTTATTGAAAGTCTCTATGATGACAGCTTTGATAGTAATTTCGACCCTGACTTTGTGAGATATTCTGAAGTCAAATAAATAAAAACAAAAATAAAAATAAAAAGTCTCTACGCTGAAATTGTTTTTTTTTATCAGAAATTCGTCATAAAAATTTATATTCATGATTTTAAATAAATTATATCTATGCTTCAAAATTGGCGTGTTGTGATCTGTAACTGGTTTTCGTAGCACCTGGAGGTAAAGGTACCTGCTTAACATCAGCCGTATTAGTTGACGTCGAACCTGAACTTTTGATTCCTTTATTCCGTGCGTTTCTTTCTTTTACATCTAACTGTTTCATAGCTTTTTTCACTATTTGACCAAGCTTGGTATGCTCAGAATGTGATGAGCCCAACGGCCTAGGCTTTGACCAAGCCAACCGTAGTTTACATCCTTTAATTATAAATTTGCCTGAACCTTCGGGCTTGGTTCCTTTAACTGCAGCCAACTCAGCGCTGGCTCTACTTGAAAAAGTGATAAACGCACAACGGGCACGATGGATACAAACAATTGAAACAACGTTACCAAATTGCTTAAAATGATTAACAATCAAGTTTTCTGGCAAATCGTCTTCAATTCCCATAATAAAAAGCGACGTAATAGACTTATCTGCTGGCGGGACAGGATTACCGCTCAACGGAAGTTTAGAAGCAATTTTTCCTACTTCTTGTGCCAAAATCTTACCAGCAGTCGAAGTTTCGGTTGGTAGTTGAGATCTTTCAGCAAGCTGAGGATGCTGTTTGTGTTTTTGCTTGTAATAAGGCAACGCGGTGGCTAAGCTTTGTAATAACTTTTTTGCAGCTTCTGACTCTTCCAGAGCACGCCTTTTTGCTCCATCCAATGATGCTTCTTCTGATGCCTCGAAATTTTGTGCAATGTATTGCTTAATTACAGCATTTGAGTTCTCATGAACTGATGATCCAGAGCCCACCATTTTTAACGCTGCATCTCTTAATGCAATGGGTAGGCCATAAGTGAGATCAAGCATACATGATTGACAACAGTTTCTCTGACGCGCACAAGTGAGGCAAATAGCTGTACGTTTATATTTACTTCCTTTTTCAGGAAGCCATCGAAACATTGTGAAAGGGCGAGTACATAACTTACATTCTTCACCATATTTTTCGCGAATCATACGAATATATGGATTTGAACCAAGGCATGCTTCGCAGACGGCAGGAACTTCAGAGTCCTCCCATGTTGCCCTATTTATATCAGATCTTTTCATGTTAGTACAAAATCAATCAAAATGTCTAAACCAAATCTACTTACTTGGGTGGCATGCTTAAACAAAATAGTAGGAAGCTGATTTAAGAGTACAAAAGGAATGCGTGGTGGAGTTGGGAGATAAATATTGCCTTCAAGTGGTATGAACTAAATTACAACTTACATTAAAATACTTATAACTTATATACACAATTTTCATTTTTGTTGTTCTAAGTTGTAATATTTTTGTATATTAAAGCATCAAATATTATTCAATATCAATTTAAACATGGTAAATTCAGCAATTATTCAAAAAGAATAGTAGAGATTAAAGAATCTTGAGATATCTAAAAATTCATCGTGATATTTGTTAAAATTATTATTTTTAACGGTTCTATAATTCAAGTAAGATTCATGTAATGTAGTAATCTAGGTAATCTTGAACAATCTTTTTTATTAACGTGGTTTATATATATATATATATATATATATATATATATATATATAAGCTATTGAAATAGTATTTCGTTCTATATGACAATTCTCAATAAAGACTCCTCTTGAGCAATAAACCCGTTCCGTATATAAAATGTTAGCACCGTTCAAAACACCAAATGTAAAACTAAAAATTCCATTAATGTTTGAATTTTATAGATTTTTTTTAGTAAATATTTAACAAAATTGAGAAAATATTTCTATTGATTATAATTTTCCTTTAGCTTCAAACAGATGGCAATATTCTACTGCATTTGTATAATATATGGATTTTATTTTAAATAAAAATCTAAATTTGCTTCCTAAATTAATTTGTAATACTGGGCAAGGGTCGCCGTTGATAGAATTTACTAGAAGCCAACACCGGAATATTGATGATTCCGGGGTCAGATCAACCGGTTCCCATTAAATCTTCTACTTGATTCGCATTTACTCACTTGTCAGAATTCAAATTTGAGATGTCATCTTTAACTGCTGAGGAGCTCAAACAGGTAAATTTTTTGAGATTACCATGTTAATTGTGTCATAATTCTAACTTGTACTTTAGAAAGGGAACCAAGCTTTTCAAGCTGGAGATTTGGAAGATGCTATAAAGGTAGGTTTTTGAATGAACAATAAAGGATTGCAAGATGTATTGGTAATTATGAGCTAACACTTTAATAGTTTTACTCAAATGCGTAAGTGTATATTAAACCCTACGTGACGTGATCGTTGCTAATAATGTTCAGTATTATCATAAATCGTGAAAACCCCATTTATTACACCAACGTAAGTTACATTTGCCTTTGGCATTTTGGGTGGTACCTTTATTAACATGTTTAAGAGAGCATTGTGCTACTTGAAACTCGAAAAATATGAAAGCGCAGGTAAGATAGTTTGTGAAATATTTAATTTTCAAATTTTAACCAAAAATTATCATATAGAACAGGATGCAAGAAAAGCTCTGGATTTAGATCCAGATTCGTTTAAGGGACACTACTACGTGAGTATAAATGTGATAGACAAGAAGCAATGAGTTAACAATTTTCCAGATTGGAATGGCATTGACACACAGTGGGCAATTGACAAAAGCCGAACGCCACTTAAAGATAGCATACGATACTGCTCTTAAAACACATTCAACATCTACTGTGCATACTTTAGAGGCAATTCTGGAGCTTAAGCGGAAACAATGGATAGTAAGTCTTGGGAAACTATTTGACAATTAGACATTTTACTAACTGAAATTTGCAGAAAAATGAACGTGTCAGATTGCAATCACAAGAACCTTTGCTTGCTGAGACTCTTGAACTTTACGACAGACAACTAGAAAAGACACTCACTTCACTGAAATCAAAGAATCTTAGTTCATCTGAATTATCAGAGGAGATTGGATTCTATCAATCAGATCATGAGAAAAAAATCGAGGAGCTTAAGACGATATTTTCTAGGGCGCGAGATACGCCACGTCCTCCGCCAGTTCCTGATTACCTTCTAGATCCGATTTCTTTTAATATTTTCACTGATCCTGTTATTTCCCCTAGTGGTCAAACCTATGAACGTAGTTGGATTTTAGAACACTTGCGCAAAAACAAAACTGATCCATTTTCCAGAAAGGCTATGACTGAAAAAGATTTGATTCCAAATTTAGCTGTTAGACAAGCTGCAGAAGATTTTATCAAGACTTATGGCATAACTAACTAATTGAAGTTTTACGAGGTAAAAGAGAGTGGGCATCTTAGAGATTCGGTGTTTGAAATTGCATTTACTATCTACGTAATGAATCGGAATTTATATTTTGGAATTAGTCAAGCTCTTATAAAAATAAGGAGTTGTTCACAAGCATCACCTATTCAAAATTAAGATGTTTCTGATTATAGGTCAGTTTTCTCCAGTTCAGGATTGTAGAGTTCAGCAAGTGTAGAATTTACTGGCTCATTATATTATCAATGAACATTATATCGCTCTGTAGATATCTAATGTTAAATTTTGGCTTTTCTTAGAACCCTAAGTTATAATTGTTCAATAGTATTTCTGAATTGGGTTTGTGATGTTTTTGTCCTCAACCTAAAAACTACAAAAAAATATATTCCCAATCTATTGTCTAAGAATCAAACACTGTATATATATATTGATCATATTCGATATTTTCGAGTGATTCAGCTTTTTCAGGATCTTATTTCTATCTATATTTCAATTCATAAATTTTTTATTATTTCTTCCCAAGTCTTCTTTCAATATGACCATTTTTCTCCATTCTTCAAATCGTGTTTTAGATGGACCTTCCATATTGTCTAACACTCTGCCTCCTCTCTCATAACACCCTTCTACATCCATCACTCCAAATAAGTCTTGAGCCAAAATTTTATACTCCGAGTGATACGCAGAGTTTTCTAACCACCAATCTCGCAGGACAGTCGGATCAGATATTTTGTCAAAAGAGACAATCGGTAGATTAAAATAATCATCAAGATCTGATAACAAATTAGTTTGATCACGAATTTTTTGTATTATATCAGAATTTCTATGCAGATAATTTTGAAGGACATCAGGAAATGCATTATTTAGCACTGAATTGTTAATGTCTTGGTCAGGAGCAGGATGAGAAGACTGTGAAGGCGTGAATGATGATAAATGTTGAGTTTCTTCAGATATTGGAGGGCCTTCGGAGTGTGTTATAATAAGAGTTTCTAAATCATGAATAGTCATCACAGCATTTGGAGATTCTATTTTATACCACTTGTCTGATATGTCAGAAAGTTCGTCGCGTATCTTTTTTACTTCTAAGTATGAAAGTGGTTTTTCTTCAAAATCTGTATCAACATCAGTTTCATCTTCAATTTCTTTATTAATATTTTGCCTACTGCTTCTGCTGTCATTACTATTACTATTATTATTATTATTCATATGATAATTACTGTTGGTTTCATAACCATGATTGCTATTGTAATCTTCGTGCTCTGAAAATTTGGTAGAAGCTGCTGCAGAAATAAAAACAGTTTTTTGGCGAGGGTCAAGGAGAGAAGCGTACAAAGAAAAATGAGGAATCTTTCTTCGCGGAGAAACAAGCCATAAATCTGTACTAGGACGAGAAAAATGGCTGAATGATTGAATGAATGCATGTCGTAAGGTACTATCAAATGAACTATATGGTGATGAAGAAGAGTTATCTTGAATCATTCTGAAATGGTCATTCAGTGCCTGCAGAATTAAATAATAAACACTGAAATTTAGTGGAAGAGTCGCAGTTTTAGCTAAATCAAATAGTATATGAAGAAAAGAGCTAAGTTGGGTAAGTAACTTCCAGTGAATTGGTTCTAGAATGAAATTATGAAGAATCGGATGATTTTGAACAAATTTAGATAACTGGCTTCCATGATAAAATAATTGTTGTAGTAGATGATATGTGGTCAAAGGTTTGTTGAATTTATCTAGAACTAGTTTATTAATATTGGGATCTTTCCCATGTTCATGACACATGATATTCCATTCTTGAGCTCCTTTTTCTGAACTAAAATATAGAGCGTACATTCTCGCATTTTGCAAGGCTTGACCAATCTCGTTTTGAATATTATGACTTTTAAAGGCGATTTCCGAAGCTGTCAATGCATCAGCATTTAACTTAGTTAGAAATCGACTGGCAATATCATCTAAGTAAGATGCTATAGACCGTACAATAACCATATCAGTATTTAATGCATTGTCTACTAGACAGTTTTTGTATTCGTTTATTAGTTCCTTACTGCTGCAGGCACTTCCCACTGTACTATCCACGACCATTGCAAAAACTCTTGTTTCAATATTATAGTTGGCTAAACATGAGTAAACTATCCGTGCCAATGACCGCGCTTTTAACGGATTTGTATTGACATTGACTACGTCAAGAAGTCTTTCGTAATACTGAAAATTGTCGACTGCCCATGCCACATAAACTAGAACTAGCGGTTCAATTCCACCATGAACATCATGAATTAGTTTGACTCCCACTGAAATACCTGTGCTTACAGATGACAACTTTTCGCGTATTTTATTTGACCATGCGTCATATAGATCTTCAAGTGGAGCTTTGAGATCACAGAAAGTATCAATATACAAGCCAAGAGGATCAAAAATCTTGTATAGAATCGAGTTGTTTGCTAATTCATCAACTGGCTTCAGTCCCCGGATCAAAAAAAATAGTGCAGTTTCTTGGGAATTTAATTCAGGGTCAGCTTCATCAAAATTATACACTTCGTCACTTTCTTTATCTTTCTCATCATCACCAACATTTGGGGTCTCGAAATCCAGTTGTTGGTTTGTTTCGTTTTCATATGCACTACTATGTTTAAGACTGTTACCTTGCTCGCCGTCAAGGTCACCGATCTGCAGAGACTCAGCATCTTTCTCAAATGCATGATCAGTTGATCTGCTGCTTGATCCAAACTTCACCTCTTCGATAACATCGTCATCTTCTACATCTCTTTGACTGATTTCAATCTCACCTAATAGACTTTCAGAATCAATATTTTGGTGAAACTTGGATTGAGATCTTGTGACTCGTCTTCTATTATTTGAATCTCCGTAGCTTTGAAAATCTAAGTCTGCATGAGAAGATGAGCTAGACACGACTTGAACTTCATCTTGAGAAACCGTTTGGCTGAATTGTGCGCGTTTAGCCATGACATATGTGTGGATGTAAAGTGAAATATACTGAGATAGATATTTCAACTAAGCTTTTTTTTTTTTAAAAAAAAAAAAAAGTGGTTCTCAAGTCTTAAAATACAAGTTATATGTTTTACAGTTATGTGTATCTATTTCCTGATATACACTGGAGGGGTGGGGAACTGAGAAAAACGTTAATCGATAGCAGCAAACAAGTCTTTACTAAAATCAAGAATAAACAATGCAAGTTTTTTTTTTTTTGTAAAAAATTATAAATATTATACGACTGAATAGCAGTCTACAGCAAATAAATAATTATTAAGTTAAGTCTATCATTATCAAATAGTAGCTTATGATTCAAGCTGAGCAAGAATATAGGCCATATTCACAACCATCTCACTCACAATGACTTTAAATCTAGTGTACTTTTCACCAAAGTCATTGACTCGTACCTCATCTTCGTCAGTTTTTTCTCTAATAACTTGCACCTTGCACGTCACTTCTCTATTATGAACAATATATTCAAAATCATCCGCCCATTCAGCATATATTCGCTGAGTTTTGTGCACAAGAGGAATTGTATTGCCTAATTCAGGAGCAGTTGCAAAAAGTTCCAGCTCAATCTGTCCAAAGTTGTCACCATCTACAATGTCTAGAGTAGCAACCTGATTTGGCAACTGATGCTGCTGCTGAGCTTGCTCTTGTGCCTGAATCATTGCGTGAATAGACGCAGCATGCGGTGGGAATCTGTTCCTATTGCGGAATGAATCAATAGGTTTTGCAATAGCAAACTTAGATTGAGGTATCAACTCTGCTGATGATGAATCTGGAGCACTTGCTTGCATATCGTTGTCGGAGTTGTGAGCTGATGACGGTTGTGAGCAATAAGTATGATTGAATGAATAGTGAAAGTCTGAAAAATGATTGTTTTCAACGTAGTCCATTGCAAACCAGTTGACTGAGGATGGTCGCAAATCTTGAGGTGAGTACACCTTCAGTAAAAACTGAAGTGGAGCTGATGGAGGGGTAGGTGTTGAAATATGAGTTGTAGGCAAACCACACAAGTTGGTAAGTCGAGAAGACAGTACCTGGTTGGTGAGATCATTTACCTTATGATTAACAGAGAGCATAGAAGCAAGTGTTTTGTTTGCACACGAGTCAAGCACAAGAATCTGTAGCTCACCAGGAAGTCTGTTGAATTCAAACATTTTGGTATCCATGATATATATATATTAACAAAAAGTGTGTCTAATGCGTATACAAAACACCAGTAAAATAAAACCAAAAATGAATGTAGCGAAAATACGCAGAGAAAACAGCTGTAGAATGCTCAACTATTGAACTGATGATGATGTTCAGAAAGTGGGTTCTTTGGCGTTTATATACAAAGTTCTTGAAGCTTTGCTGTGTCGTCGTTGAGCTCGTTGTGTTCAGCCGTTTTATCCATTTGCATGGCAAGCTTATCTCACAATAGTTCTGATCGTCGGGAAATTCAGGGTCTTTGCAAAACCCGTGGAGTCCCGAGGCATTTATGTTTGATTTTCATGTTTCGGGTAGTTCTATTTCTTCAAAGGTTTTATTTATTTATTGTCTTTAGATATTGGACTTATCTAAATGCCCAACTGTAATTAAAAAAAAAAAAAACATTGATATTAAAGCTGAAAGTAATAGACGATAGTTTTACCAATTATTTTGTCGTTGAATAACTAAAATAAAATAAAATAAAATAAAATAAATTAGAGAATAAAGATAAAAAGTATTAATACTGATAGCAAACAAAATGATATGCCGACAAAAGCGTGATTTGGTTAGTCATTTTTATAAGATTACCTAATTTTGACTATTTTTGGGCCAATATCATTAACGGGTATCTAATCCGTATAAACTTAGTATATACATTTTAAAGAATGGTGCTGGAAGTAACTTCCGATCTTTGAAAAAAAAAATATTAACATTCAAACAGCTCATTATAAACACTGAATTACAATATCATTAAAGATTTTATCAAGTAGAGAGTCATAAATATTTGACTAAAAGTGATGATGATAATGATAAACAAATATTGTTTCGTTGTTTAACTAAAACCGTTGAAACAACATCGAGAGTTCTTGAGATTTTGTGAATAATTTTTATTTTCTATCAACTAATTATATAAATATTTAAAGTAGAAAAATTTCTTTTGAAATATCGTATGAGAAAAACAGTATTATCGTATTAGAATGGAATTCGAAATGAGCTTTGCATGTGTTAAAATTCTCAATTTTCAGTCATACCTTTAATTTTATTATTCTTTGCCCAGTAAAAAATTGAAAAAAAAAAAAAAAATGAATAAAAATGTTGTTAAAAAATTGGTCCCTAGCAGGATCGAACTGCTGATCCCCGCGTATACACAACTTTTAGTCAATATATTAGCACGATGCCTTAACCAACTGGGCCAAGGGACCATTTTTTATAAACAATATTTTATAACTTATCAGAAGAATCACACTGGATTTCCTTGAAAAAAATTTGAAGTATCGTGGGTTCGAACTTTTATCCCTACACTTTCTCGAAAGAAAATGTTAAAAACCATGAAACATCTGGAAAACAACAATGACAAAATCTCTATCAATCTGTCTATTAAAAAAAAAAAAACCATCTTGGAAGCGGCAAAAATATGATAGAGTCAAAGAAACAAACTATAACTGTAAATACGGCCAATTGAAGACAGTTGAACACATTTTTAAGAACTGCACTCTACATCCTATAGAGCGTGAAATACTGAAACCTATTTCTCCGGGAGTTGATCTTCGTATCTTACTTGATACCAAGAAAGGTTTAGAAGCGGTGGCCAAGTTCTTAAATTCCCTACCGCACTTACTTTGTGGATGGTCTACTTGTAATTAGTAACTTGTAAAGGTTTTGCGGTGTGTCAGAAACTCATTGTGAATCATTTGTCCTTATGTATCACAGATTTCATTTAAAAATTTGGTGCCATCGGGTACTTAAACTCCTAAACGCGTTAAGACTGTTTTTTTGTCAATCTCCATGAGATAAATATAAACCACATGTCACCTTCTTATGTTATTTGTTTTATAATATATTATTACTAGTCTTTAGACGTAGGGACAATAAACTGGCTGGGAGACTTTAGTGAACATCATGACGATCATTTCACATCATTTTACGATGTACCAGCTTTGCCCTTAAGACTCAGACAAATATAATAACTATTACAAAAGCAAACCTATCAGAAGCAGCGTTCAGATTACAAAGTACAGTCGCCTGTATCAGGTAAAAAAATTGAGTCAGTCCACTTTTATAATTCAGATTTTTCATTGCCATATATTGAAAATTTTTGATATTTGTATTTATTAGTTATTAGCATTACTGTTTGTGACATTTTATTGTCTTCCCTTTTATCTCTTTCACTTATGTCAGTTGTTCTATAAAACTTTTTAGCATAGCCTTTAGATATAGCGACAATAAGCTAATTTTCTATATATTACATTTATTACTAAAATCAAAATTCTTATTGATACAAATATGATTTGGGTAGCAATCAGTATTTTTTTCATCACAGTATCCTCTTTAATAGTGAGCTTTTCAATAAAATTCTCTAGAGTTTTTCTAAAAAGCTATATAAAGCTTTTTTTAATTTCGGTAACTTGATTTTTATTTTGGAGTTTAGACAAATGAAACAAAGATAAAAAAAAGACTGATTTTTAAAATAAAATACAGTCCACAAGGCTACATGAAATATTAAAAGAAAACATGTAGTTCACTTCTTCACTTGATAGAAGTTGGCAAAAATTTGTTATTAATGACAAAAGGTATCTTTATAAATCCTATAGTTAAACATCTATCTTGCCTATGTCTTTTTTTTATTATGAAATACACCATTAAATTTGTTTGGTTACTTAATTGTTACATGTGTGTGTGAATATTTTTCATTCATCTAATGTTTTGGTAATATTTGGGAATAACTGATCTTTTAAAACATTTCAAATGTCAAGAATTTGGCACATTCTTGTATTAAAAATTCTACAAACGGGTTGAAACCGCTACTTTGTCAATCTTTATGAAATATATAGTTGGATCACAACTTCTTCCAATATTTTTTATTGCATAATTTATTTCAAAAATAAGAACAAAACTGATCTCTATTCATACGAACTTTTGTCTCTCAAAAAGTAAATTCACTAATGTTTGTCATTTTTTTAATATTCCAACTTGAAAAATTAATTAATTGTGTTTAAATGAAAACTGTTTTTACTGAATTTTTTTATTTATTGATATTTTAAAGCGTTATTATACACATGATATGAACTCAACTTGATAAATGACAAATTTTTCGTCAATATTGATCAGAAAAAACTGTCAAATGTTATGATAATGACCATTTGTAAATATTATTCCACCTCGAAATAAATCCATTTACATATGTTTTATGTCAGAAGTTGATACATGAAAAGCCTTTTGCTTGGCACATGGTCCAAACATTCTGAACACATTGTTTCTACTGTTTAACTATAAAAGTAATATTAATTACTGCAGCATGTTTTTTGTACTTATTATAGAAAAGATCCAAATGACTTGTTGTAAAAATATTGAGTATGAAAATTGCTATTTTTTGAATATATCAATTGTATAAACAGACATTAAATAATATGAAAATAAAAAGAGGATCATTAAAACATGAGTGAATGCATTAATTTTGTTCGGAACTTAACCGTGGAAAAACAATAGTTTAATACTTAATGGATCTTGGATATTTGAGGGGTCTATATTTCCAAGTTGTTCCTGAATCAAACGATTTTTTTTACTTGCTGATCATTAAAAAATTGATGTGAGGTTTCATTCATTGAATCTTTATACATTCATGTGTATGTCTTATTTCATTCGCTTATATTTTTTTCTTCCTATTGCATGATCTTTTTTTCGTCAACTCCAGGCAAAATCCAATACGTCTCGTCTATGATTCAACTAAATTAATTTGGAAAATCCAGCCATGTAAAACATTAACGATTTAATGTGGCTGGGGGTATCATTTTTAAACGTTTTCAATTTTCAAAAGTGTTATTCCTAGAACAATTGATGCTAGATGTGTCGTGGAAAATGGTTGAGTAAATGTAACGACGGTATCTATGAAAAGATGATTCCCAACTGGAATATCAGAAATAGAAACAGAAATCGTCAGCTGAAATACTGAAAACAAAAAGTATATATATCTGGTAAAGTTCGGACAATATTGTTTGTTCTTATCAACAATCAATAGGTTTTTTTATCCAAACAGGAATTAATAGTATCACTTTCAATTTATTTAATTAACAATGGTTTCTGCTAAATCTTTACTTTTTGCTTCCGTCTTTGCAGCTGGAGTTTCATTTGCTGCCCCTGCTCAAGATTTAAAGGTAGCAGATAGCTTAATTGCTTCTTCACAATCTAATGATGCAGTCCCTGAAGCAGCTCAACCTATCTCTGCTGCCGTGGAAAGTTCTGCCTCGCAGGAATCTATTACTGCTGAAGCATCCGCAGTTGCTCAAGCTCCTGCTCCTCAATCTACTGGCGCTCCTACTGAAGTATCCACTGCGTCTGATAACAAACCGCTTGAAGTTTCCCCTGATCTTATGAATACTGGAACCGCTTTCTTTTTTAAGAAAAAGGGTAGCAAAGGGAGCTCCCAACCTCAAGTTGTAGTTGTGGATTCTGGCTCTAGCAACTGCAACTGCAATTGTCCTAGCAATGGCAATTATAATTATAATTATAATTATGGAAACGGATATGGAAACTCCTTTCAAAACGGATACCAAAAAGTATGGAAGAGATTTTTCAAAAAAGGCAAAGGAAGTTCCAGTAATGAAATCATTGTCGTTGATAATGGAGGAAACTCTGGATGCTCATGTCCATGCCCATGTTAAAAAAAATTATCATTTTTAAATTTTGATTTTTTTTTTTCATTTTTTTTAAAAAAATTATAATTATTTATTTACATTGTTATCACTGGTTTTTATTTATTTTATAATTTGTTACTGACCAACTACTTAATTATTTAGCAATTAGTATTTACTGAAATTTGATAAAAATCCAAAAAAAAATTATTACTATTCAACCAAGTTCAAATGTATTTTGTAATATAATTTTTGCCATGTTGGATAAGTCAAATTAAAAAAAATTTTTTAAAAAAAAAAGTTGAATTTTACTATAAATTTGTTTGAATAAGAAATTCAAAGGTTTTCCCAAAATATATTAAATCAATATGTTAAAGAATAGAATTTGGTTCATTTTTTTCTATATTTAAAGGCCAATTATGTGTTTATAAACCAAAGAAACTATCAATCTTTGAATGATTGCAAATTTTTTAATATCTTCTTTTTTATATAAATTCAATACATTGTTTATATTGAAAGGTTTTGAACGTATCTTTTTCAAAAAAAAAAAAAAAAAAAAAAAAAAAAAAAAAAAAAAAAAACTTGTAAATATTACCCAGGTTTGATATCCGATATATTTGGTATCTAAAATTGATGGATACAATTGGCTTTTATAACTTTTCTTTGGCTATACCCATTACATTCCAATCGTTTTAACAAAACAAGAATCTAACTAGTTTCCAAAAAAAAAAAAAAAAAAAAAAAAAAAAAAAATCTCAATCTTATTTAATAAGTGTAACAATTTCATTATGTAGTTTGGGATCATTTTACATTCTTTATTTACAATATAATCACCATCATTGAAAATGATTTTGCTATATTATATTAGCGGAATGTATTGGAAAAAAATATTCTTTTACTTATCAGCAAGTTAAATTAGATATTGAATGATTTATTTAATAAAAATGTTTTTAAAGAAGAGGAATTTAAGCAAATATGTTGAATTAGACTTCATAGTAAAATATTTTTACTTTATGAATGTAGAAAGAACGAAAAAACGAAAGTAATCATTTGTTTAGAGTAGCTTAGATATTCAAATTGAGAATCAAAAACCTATATAACAGAGCTCATATTCCATATCTTTAAACCCCATTCCATCATTTATAATATTTTCCCACTCTTTAAACTTTCAACGGATGCCTATCATTATGGAATTAGTTATATCCGCCTACAATTTTCTATGAGCTTATAGGAGAAAAGTTCAAATATTATTTCAAATTCAGTAGCATAGAATTCTGTCCTCAGCTTCTTTTTTTTTTGTTAAAGTTTACACATGTAGAAAGTGGACCTGATATAAGGAGTTAAGGTTAGCTCTGGTGCCAAATAAACCATAAAAGAGTAAAATCTGCATTTGAGGGTCCAGTGACAACCGGAAATTGATTTGAAAGCTGTACCGTAGAAATAAATTGCAGCTGTGTTGTATCAGGTTACATTGTAAACAGAGATCAAAGCACAATGTTTACATTTTTAGGGGTACTTTTGATTTTTGGTAATATTTCATTTTTGTGCTTTGAAGTTTACGCTACCTATACGATTTAAGGACCATAATTTTATGTAAAATCAAGGGGATTTAAAGTACGTGTGTGTGTGTGTGTGTGTGTGCAGAAATTCAGATACCGTAGTTTTACTGTGTTTAAAAAAATAAGGGAGTAGGTCGAATTGTTTCCAAAAGTCTTAATGTAGGAGAGAAACAAAAAAGTATGCGACCAAGAGAGTCGCCGTGAACACTGATAATATCTTGGATAGAATAAAGTTGATCTTTGTACCGCTGCTAAAAATCCAGTTGGTATAAAAAAAACTCCAAGAAATCAACATAACAAGCATTGTTATATATTAAACATAATATTACGTTAAAATTAATAGATCACTATCATATATGATTGAAATCTACTTTAGGTTTTTATAGTTGTACTTTTTGTTACAATAGGAAAATAGCTAATATCTTTGACCTAAATGTAGTATTATCATATATTTTAACCTCGTAATGTTAAATATAGCTCTCAATTGATGTCTAGTTCAAGATTTATCATAACAGTCAAGTTATACAATATTGTAAATATAGGTGGTGCTAATCAAAGACTTAATTCATGATAAAAAGCCTGTTTTTACAAATACATACATAGATGAAATCCTTTTTTTTTACTTGTTTTTTCTATTTTATTTTGTTTACTGAATTTTCATAATTTAGTTATAGATGAATAAATATATATGTACTGGATCGATTCTAATGATATAAATTAACAATTCAGCAGTTCCTAAAAATTGCAAAATAAGCCAGAACAAAATGGTTTATTTGCCATTGTATAACTGTAGGATCAAGATATTTTCAATTTCTTGATCCGCAATATGATTTTAAAAGAATCTTAAAATATCAATCCTTTAACATGAAGATACTGTATTACGTTGACTTCTTGTTTTTATTACTAATGTAACTCAAGAACAATAATCATTACAAACTAATCAGAGTTGGTTTCATTCTACCACATCTGCATAACAGGTCCGTCCACCATTTTACATCATGTCAACGGAAAAACATCCAGGAAAGAGAATTTGTCAAATAATTAAGGTTAAGCCGGAAGCTCTAGAAGAGTACAAAAGGCTTCATGCTAATGCTTGGCCTAGCGTCCTTGAAAAAATGCGAAAATATCACATTGAAGACTATTCCATTCATTTGATAGCTGAACAAAACTTGCTTGTCGCAAATTTTAAATATACGGGCAGTAACTGGGAGAAAGATTCAGAGGACATGCGAAATGACCCTGATAACCACAAATGGTGGAAAGTTACTGATGCTTTGCAAGAGAGCTTGGTTGAAGAAAGCACTGGAAGTACAGACAAGAAAGGATGGTGGAAAAACCTTGAAGAAGTGTTCCGATTTGACGGATAATTGATAAACTGATTGATTGATCAATTGATGAATCAATTTCATAAAAATTTTCAATCATCCCTATTTCAACATGGTTTATTTTCTATTAATATTTGTGACCCTTTAAATAAGTATTTTTTTTTTTTGCAAAAGCAGCTTTGTTGCGATTTGCTCTAAACTAATGATGTTATACTTACTATACGCACATATTCTGTTTCAGCCCCTGAGTCAAGAATCTATAAACTTCCAGTTTTTGGTAAATCTAATGACGCGTTTAAACGCGAGTTACCGCGGGCTGTATGTGTAAGACAAGCTGCTAAATCCATGTGTTGAAGGTTTGAAAATATATAAGTTAAATTCGATTCAATTCTCTTTTTATTTCGTCACTCCAAGAGACTGGCTCTTCCTGTATCCTTTGTCAGGGTGATATTCATTATTTTTTAAATGAAATAGCAAGTCAGCTACTTGATAGTCTCTTTTGGATTGGTCAAGAAAATGCTGAAAAAAAAAAAAAAAAAAAAAAAACAGTTTATATCGATGTTTATTGAAGACCAAGAGATTTTGACTGCGTTTAAAACAAGTAAGACTAAGGGAACCTACCAAAAATGATTATTGATTCAAGGTACCTATCGTGGTGATTTAACTATCACCTCATGGCTATTTACTATTCTAAAAGTCGCAGTTAAATACTGTATTTCTTGTGTAGACATTTGGCGATTTTTTTGGCACTCTATTTGCTTTACTATGCCAATTTTTTTTTATAAAGCTATAGCTTTTAAGAGCCGAGTATTCTCAAGAGTTGTTTTTTTAATTGAATACAATTTGACACATTGTGGATATAGAGCAAACAGCAAATGGGTCTTAGAAATTTCAATTTATAATTATTTTAATCGTATATTTACCAAGTTAGTTCAAAATTCTTTTGTCTTTGTGATATAAAAATCTATTAAATAGCATGAATACTAGAACTGAAAACAGCAAAAGAAGTAGCATAAAGAAATTCTATAAGTTGAATAATTTAATGCAAATGAAAAACAAAAAAAAATGAAAGAAAAAAAATGAAAATAGTTATATTTTCAGCAACATTGCGAGATGAAAGCTAAGTTAATAATTCAAATACTGAAAATATATACTTCCTGTATTAGAGCATGAATGAGATCCTTTAGAACTACTAAACTGAATTTTTTATGTGTAGTAAATAATATGATAGACATGACCTGCAAAGAGAAACTATCATGGATAATAAGTGTAAATTTTCAAGTCAAGAGAACAAAGAAAGTGGAGTTTTAAAAAAAAAAAAGAATTAAAGGATAATGAAACTGTTTACCATTAATCCATTTAGACATTGAGACTGCTTTAAGAAATTTGCGATTTACACTAGTATATATACAAAAGACGAAAATCATGGCTACTTAGTAGCGCAGAATATTTGAAAACTATCAGATTAAGGGTAGAAAGTGAGCTCATGCAACCGTCAAATGTGAATCAACAAGCACGGCTGCCAAACTACTTTACTTTCGCGTTTGTTTCAGAAGAATCCCGAGGTGAGTTTCGAGGCTCTTATGAACTGAGTGGCGGTACTGGTGGTCACTACAAACGTTAAACCTTTGTAAATTTTAAACGAAGATGGTTGTATACAAGTGTAAAATGTAAAATATAAATGTGAAAAACTTGAAAAACTTAAATCCAAAATTTCAACATACGATCTGATACTTGTATAACTACTATTTACTAGATGATAGTGCTTCGGAAAGAAAGTCTTTTGTGTATAACGAAGGAGTATTGAAGACACAAGGGAAAACGAAGAAGATCAAGAGAAGAAGGAACTGACCAGAAGCAGCTAGTTCCATCACGCTACGCGTCTTTGTGCATCCATCTCCAGTACTAACGAGTATGTTTTTCATGAATACTATGAACATTTACATTACAATTTGGTGCTTTATATTGTCAAATATATGTAGAAACAAATTGTTGATAACACTGTTACCTTTATATTATTATCATTATTATTATTATTATTATTATTATTATTATTATTATTATTATTATTATTATTATTATTATTCAATTTTAGTTTTTGCTTCTCTTAAGCCCTTATTACTTTTTCAAGTTACAAACAGAATATTTTTACTGTTCCTGGCAAGCACTGATCAATATATATTTCAAAATACATAAAAAAAAACCAAAAAAAAAAAATAGTAATATTGATAATTCAAAAAGCAATAAACTAAATATACATTTTAAATTTTATAAATATTATAAATATTATAAATATTCATATTTTTTTTTTTTTAAATATAATTTGGGTTTGAATTTTTTTTTCTTTTAATTTTGATTTTTTTTTGTATTATTTAAGATTTTTCAAAAATTTGCTTTTTTTTATTTATATTTTCCTCCAATTTTTCTCTACGGCCAAAACTTCGTTTCTTCATTCCTTTCTTTTCTCCACCTACACATCATTACCACTCACACCAAACGTACTTCTTTCGCTGAGCCAGTAAAGTAGTAGTGGCATTACTCGCCTAATGTCCAATCACAAATCTTCATCATCTTCATCGCTTTCATCTTCAGCTATGAAACCGGAAAACACTAAAAAACAAAAAAGCCATCGTAGAGGCAGTTCTCTTTTCCGTTCTTTCTCAAGAGTCACTTCTAACCCAACAATAACAACAACATCATCATTATCATCAACACCAACACCAACTTCTACATCAACATCATCTCCACCACCAGTTACAGCAACGGAAACAACAGAAGTAGCAATATCGACGTTAAAATCAAAATTAACAACACCACCATCAATACAAACCAATAATCCAGCTGTTTCTCACACTGATAATAATACTGCAACTACTACATTTGCCCCTCCTTCTCCTATCAACCAAACAGTATGGGAAAAACCAGACTCCTCTTTGTCAGCTGCAATTGACGCTTCTTTGCAGATGAAGACTTCTTCTTTGTCACTTACACCGTCAACTGAAACTTCACCTTCAGTTCTGTCAGATTGTACAGAGATATCATCAAGTAGCACTGCCAACACATCAAATGAAGGTACTTGGGATAGAGAAATTGACCATGTTGCTCCGCTGACCACAGAAATGGCTCCAAAGAAACCTCGGCCAATGTCTACTTTGTCCACCAACTCTGTAGCTTCAAAGTCAACTCTTGACCAGTCGCAGTTGAAGCGTCTTCCCTCTACATCTTCTTCTAAGCAATCCCTGATTGAGTCAAAACATACTTCAACGGCGTCTACTATATCTACTCTAAGGCACTTTTCTATTATTTCTGTAGATAATGCATCCAACTCTGCTCTTACAGACTCTGCAGGTAGCAGTACTGCTAACGACATCCAGCATCAGATTCATCAGCAGCATCAGCAGTACTCTTCTCTGCATAGCACGCGATACTCTACAGATGAGAAAATCACCCCCAATGGCTTCCAAAATACCCCTTCTTTTTCTTATTCATTAAGTTCAAGAAATACCATCCCAAATGATTCACAATCTTCGCTTGTCTCCTCTGTTGACTCAAATTCTAATTTGCATACATCCAAAAACTTTGACCCTCAAAAGCCTCCTTCCATAATGCTTTCTTATAAGAAAGAACCCCAGAAACCCAACCATCTTAAAAAGAAGATCTCTAAAGCTAGCATATCTCTTCCGTCCGGATTCGTTGATTGTGGAGACCATTTTTCTTCAGCGCCCGCTACTCAGCCGCTGCCCACCACACCAAGCTCTGAAAACTTTAGAAAAGGACACAGAACTAGACACTCAATCGTTGCTTCCATATCCACCTCTAATCTTTTCAAATCGTTTAAGAAAGATGAGCCCGAAACCAAACAACTTTATCGTCATAAATCGAAACAATCACTTTCGTCTCCGCTTAGTACAAAAACGTCTAGTAGCAGTTTAAGAAAATTGACAGATATGAAGAACTCATTCAGGAACATTTCCAGTTCTAGAATGTCCTTCATGGGTGTCCCAGCGTTTTCAAGGAGCACTGGTTCCGAAAATAGCGGCGAACTTGACAGGAAACCAATGATTTCACTGCCCACCCCCAATGAAACGTCGAGGGAGAAACTAAAGCATAAGCTGCGTGCAAGCACCTCCTTGATGTCTCTAACCAGGTACAATGGTTTCTCCACGTTAGCTGTGCCAGTTGAAGAACACAACTTGTCACAAATGGAAAAACTATTGAGTCTTTGCCAGACTCCAACAGTTATGGATTTTCGGTCCTACGTTAACAGAGCATGCGAAAAAGGAGAGATTTTTAAGTTGAATGAAGCAAAGTATAGTGAAGTATATACGCAGAATGATACTAGCAGGATTTACAAGATCATCCCGTTTGGAAATGGAGAGCTTGACCAGTCACCTATTCAAGATATTCTGCAGGAGTTAGGTATTGCAAAAATGTTGATGCACCTTGAAGGCTTTGTATCAATTGAAGACGTGGCTGTCGTTAAAGGAAAGTATCCCAAATATCTTATTGACAGATGGGATCAGTATAAGCTGTACAATAATACTTCTGCAACAGAAAGACCAAATAAATACACAGACGATCAAATGTATTGTATTATTGTGGAGAATCATGCAGGCACGGATCTTGAACGATATCATCTAAAATCTTGGATTGACGCTGAGGCTATTTTTTGGCAAACTGTCGTTGCATTAGCCCAGGCTGAGGAAAAATATCAATTTGAACATCGCGATTTACACTGGGGAAATATTGTGATATCAGAGAATCCTACAGAAACTGAGAATTTACGCAACACTGTTGATCTTTCAGATACTTCATATCTTTCAGAACCCTTTGGAGACAAGCTGATAGAGGAGATAAGAAATCAGATAAAGATTTCAAGTCCATTAAGAATTACCCTTATTGATTTTACTTTGTCCAGAGCAAACAGCCCTGAAGGTTATGTGATTCATACCAGAATGGATCAGCCTGAGTTTTTCAGAGGAAAGGGGGATTATCAATTTGATGTTTATAGACTCATGAGAGCTAACGTCATGAGTAGTTCCAGATCTGCTTCATATAGATCATTTTCTGCCCATTCAGAAGACATTCCTAATCTTCCTCCAAGCCCATCTGTTCATAGTTTTAGAGAGGGAGTAGATTGGTCTACTTATTCTCCTCAGTCAAATGTGTTGTGGCTACATTATCTTTTGGAAAAACTTTTGAAACACAAGAACATTAAATCTGTACAACCTACAAGGACAAATAGATTAATGTCTAAATCTTCTACCTCAAGCTCTCTACGTGAAGCGTTTGTAAATGGATTAGAAGGAAAAGAATCTCCAGAATCAACTTTATCGAACCCTATGGACGAGATGCAATCGTCGAAAACTTTGGATATTATTCACAAAACTCTTGACCCCAGGAAAAAGAAGATTGGAACAAAAAGAGGAACTATGGGATTCCAGGATTTTGCAAGTGCAAGAGATGTGCTACAATGGGGTATCAAAAACAGGGTTTTCCCCACCAGGACTTGACTAAGTCGTCCCTTGACTGAATTACAATTATAAACGCGCACATCTAATATTTTGAAGGAGAGTTAAACATTATGCGTACGCTTTACTCGAATATCTATTTAATCATTTATTACATTAGTTTAATATTTTTGCTGTTCATTTCTAGTATATTAATACAGTTTAATTAATTATTTTCCAGGAGTTTCATTGGTAGCAGCTGTAGGTTGTACGCGAATTGGATTTGGTGCTGGAGTGGTGTAAATCTTGTATGCTGTAGAAACAATATTAATAATGGTAGAAATGGTACTATCAACAACAAAGAACCAAATACCGATTGAAACAGAGCCTTTTGGAGCTGATGTGAAAGATAGAATCCAAACCAAATAGCTGGGGAACACACCAACAGGTAGCCAGAAGACAGGCTCTTTACGATACCAGAATCTAAACAAAAATTTGGGGGCAGTAATACTAAGAAACAAAAGAACTTTGATAAATGTAGTAAAAGTGACCTTAGATTCTTGAAGTTCTCTATTGTACTTTTCGATCTCGGAGGTGAGCTTGAGATGCTCTCGATCAAGTTTCGCCCAACGAGCGAATTCTTCTTTGGCAGAAGTGTTGGAACGTTCTTCGTAAACTTGTTGAGCCCTATGTTTGGCGGTATTGAGCGACTTGACTGTAGGCGAGGGCGATAGCTGTAGGTAAATAGGCCAAAGCTGTCATATTAAAGGAAGCTTGTTAGCTAGCGATGCAAAACTTGACGTGGACGAAATAGACTTACGTAACTGACAATCCTGTCTTTACCTATGATATCTTTAATCTTTATTAGTAGGCATAGCAGAATAGCCTTTAATAATACAGAAATCATGGTGCAATCAAAATGGATAATAAGAAACCTAAGAGTGGTACTTAGTTGCAAGAAGGAAAGAGAAATTCACTAGAAGTAAATTTAGTGTTGTTCAGTTTTTTTTTTTTTTTTTTTTTTTTTTTTTTTTTAACAAAAAGAATCATGGACTGGAATCCACTGCTACACCAATTTTCATATAGCCGTATTTGAATCTATTTGGCTAATAATCCATTTGCATATATTCAAGTGATTTGTTTATTAAAGATGGTAAGAACTGTAAAAATGCGATATATTTGCTACAATATTATGAAAGTTACGTTTGAGCATCATGGTAGCATGACGTTTATGTTTCATGATCTACTTTCTCTTACTGATATGTCATTTTACAGCCGCCACCCCCCATTATAATCAATAATTGTGAGACATTCATGAAATGAAATATTAAACATCTTTCACAAATGTTCCACTTAATTTGCAAAATTAATATCAATAGTTTGCCATGTCCCTCTGTGATAGTAGAGTCTTTCGAGATGACGTTAATTCTTGTAGTAACAATAGCGCTTATGTGGGAAAGAAAGAAAAATATGTGTGTAGAGAGAGACTAGCTAGAACAAATTATTTGAGTACAACCCTAGCCCTACGTGGATTCAATTTTCTTCGAAATCTTGTATTGATATCACATTTTTTGCCTATAGACGACGACATGGCAGATATACCTGATATTAATATGACTGGCCCCGCAACAAGTTCCTACGAAGACGAGGACGAGGACGAAATTGAGTACACATGGATTTCAAAACATTTGGATTCTCCGGGGTCGGAATTTTTAGTTGAAATTCCAGAGGACTACATTGACGACGATTTTAATCTCACAGGACTGTCATCTCTGGTACCACATTATACAGAGGCTCTGGAAATGATTCTAGACGACGAGCCGGATTCACTTTCAATTGCAGATACGATTGTATATGACAGATCTGCAAAGTTGCTCTATGGACTGATTCACGCCCGTTTCATACTTACTACACAAGGCTTGGAGCTGATGTACCAAAAATGTATGGAAGGGCAGTTTGGCTTTTGCCCACGAATGCTGTGCAACAATACACGCCTCTTACCTGTTGGAAAGTACGACCTTCCTGGATACGATACTTTACGATTTTATTGCCCTCGCTGTGATGATATTTACATAGATAGTGGGATCAAAAGTAAACTGGATGGAGCGTTCTTTGGAACTTCTTTTCCTGGAGTGTTTTTGAAGCAATATCCTGGTGTTGAGACAGATAGCAAAAAAGAGCTTGCACCTCCATTTAAACTGAGTTTATTTGGTTTTGGTATAAATGAGATGAGTAAATGTGGTCCACGAATGAAATGGTTACGAGCGCTGCCAGAAAAAGAAATAGATCTTGAATATTACTCTGAATTGGATTCCTCAGACTCTGACAAAGAAAAAGATATTTCCAAAAGTAATTTGAGTAAAGAAGAGCTGAACCATGATGGCGATGAAAATGCTTCTACCATAGTATCGGCTTCTAACCACCCCGGAGACTCTATTGTAATTGAATAAATGTTTCTATTCCCCACTATCAAAACCCAGCATTAATCCACGATTCTCGGGCGGAAATGAGCATTGTGACACAGATTTCAAAAAGTTAGTTTAATTAAAGAATGTTTTCAATAGAATGTTCTATATAAATAATGATCATCCCAAATCCCATGTCTTTTTTTTTTAGTATTTGTTAATTTTTTTTTATTATTTCATTCTAGTATCAAACTAAGGTCATAAACTACTTAGACATTCGTTCATTTCATTTCATTTATTAGTTTTCATTGGCTTCTTCTAGCTTTCATATTCGTATGGCGCTGACTTATAGTGTGGAAACTGGCATGTTCTCCAGTCAAAGCTGGGGGAACATTAATGAATCAGCACAAGGATGTCCAGGGCCATTGAAAGCCTGGATTCCATTAGAAAACCCTTTGGATTATTACCTAGAGGAGACTCGTCTTTGTGTGGCAGGATGTTGTCAAGAGTGTGGTATAAATAGTAAGTATTGAAATCTGAATTTTTACAAGTCCAAAAGCAGTAATTGAAATTAAAGCCAGCAACAATAGCTAATGGCCAAAAATCGAAAGTACAAACTCGTATTAACTTTCAAAGAGGAAATCACGGAATCGATAGCTCAGTTACAAGAGGTGACTACAATTATGGGATATATAAGTTTTTTTATCGCACTTTTTTTGATTCTTTCACGGCTCGTAAATAGAAGAATGATTATAAATGGATACACACCACTACAAGCATTTTCGATAATGACGTTTTCGCTACCGTTATCTTTCTTCATGCTCCGTAAACAGGGCCCCAACATGTGTTACGATGATATAACATTTGCTATGGGAACAAAAAATATATACTGCGAAGCTCAGGGTTTATTAACAGTATTTGGGTATCATTCGGTTGTTTTAAGCTTGGTAGCAAGAGTTGTATCAGTTTATATGTTGGTAGTGTACAAAAAAAATATTCCTAGAGTCTACTTGACAATGTTAGTTTTAGGAATGAGCGGTCTATTTACTGGGTTAAGTTCAAATCACATTAGATTTAATGGTGCAACAATGTGTGGTCCTTCACAAACAACAATGAGAAATTATGTGCTTATGCCTGTGCTAGCATACTCGGCTGTAGGTTTAATTGTACAATCATCTACATCTTGGTATGTTACTCGAACTATGATGCAGGTTCGTTACAATATTATTAGTTCACAGACACCTTCGCATCTTCAAAAATCAAGTTCAAAACACAGTTGGAAGCTGAGAATCAAAGTGCTACTTGAATCTTACGGTAAGTCATTCAAACTTCTTTGGCGCACATACGTAACCTCCATGTTTCTAAGCAGTGTCATAGTCTATGCTGCAGTTCAATACATTGTTTCAATCCGTCGAGCTGGTGGAGGAAGTATGCGTCTAGCAACTCAAGAGTGGATTTCTTGCGTGATAAATAGATCTCTGGAATCCCAAGAAGTGATTTTAACGCAACCTGAGTTATCCACAGACTGTGGAAGGTTTCTCCAAGGTGAAGGAATGTACACAAGAACCCTTATTGGAATGATATTAATGCTTGCCTTTACACTTTTATTCCTTGTAACTGAGCTTCGCTATTTTTTGTTCCAGTCATGGTTCAGTTTGATCCGGGCTGGACCCTGGGCACTTTTTTCACGAAAGCGCTCAGACGCAATATTAGACACAATTGATGACCATGAACTGAATCGTGTGTGGCTTCCAGAGCGCCTTCAAAACCGGTTTTTAGGAGGAGCTTGGTATCGTAAAGACGACGAAAAATACCAGAATGCCCATAATTTCGATCATCAATTAAAAATATTTGAACAACAAAGGAATTTGGATACAATAAACTCCGTTGTAGTTGTCTCACAGAATGAAGAGCCATTACATGTGGTCAATCCAGTTGAACTACCAGCCAAACCCTTGAAAGCACAAGCAAAGAATCATTCTGTTTCGTCAGCTTGCACCTCGAGTAGCGATAGTTCGACAGAATTCAATGCATCAACTGTCTCATTAGCATCCGCAAGGACTTCAACTCAGCGCCCTAAATCTGAGCTGAATGAGGTCCACGGCAATTGGATTCACTCGTTTATGATCAGCAATGAAGCACTGCGACAAAAGCGCAAAGAAAAGCATTCAAGCCAGAACAGTGTCAAAGATAACCATAATCATCAAAATAGCCATAACCATCATCATTTTCATCATCATTTCGAACACAAACGATTTTCCAACATTTCTGCATTATCTAGCCTTGAGTATATAGAAGAACAACCCTCTGAGGAAGGGGATCCAGATGCTGATATGGACTTTTTAACGTTTTTGAATAGCACAAGACCTCCTCCTCGACGCTAAACTTTTTCATGGTATCAAGTACTCACGCTAATACGAATTTCATCATCTTTTGCATATTAATTAAATCATTTTATCTGCTTTAATTAACCCCTATTTATTTAAATATCTCTTTTAAGATAATTAAACATTGATTTTTACTATTATAATTTTCTCTCTCTCTTTCTTTCTTTCTTTCTTTCTTTCTTAGTTATAGGATGTATTGATTTATTTATTTTATAAAAGTTATGCTATCAGACTTAGCTCTTGATGTTGCAAGTATCTTAATCAGGTAGCTTGCATGTGATTGTTCTGGGGAAAAAAAAACGCAAGCCTATCCTAAGCCCTTGCCCACTCAAGCTTCAGCTTGTTTCGTCTTAGCCCCGTATCAGAAATCTAAAAACCAGCAATACTTTTGTCTTAAATATTTCTCCGCCAGTTTATCATCTTCTTTCCTTTCTTGCTCTTTTCACCTCTCTGCTGCGGTAGATATCACGTCTATCTTATATAAATCTATTGCTGTCATTCTACGCTGTTTTTCTTTTCCTCAATATCATTTTGCCTGTTCACATCTCAATAACCTTCAACGGCCCTATTACTACGTCTCAGCACACTACCAGTTTCTATTTGTAGCTAATAATACCAAGCCAATATGAGCACAGCTTCTCGTACTATATCCTTTTCTCCACCTGCAGTTACTAAGCGTGCAGCTTCGCAAGATGATAGTGACAGCGAAGAAGAGGAATTTCGCAGCGATATTGCCAGCGCAAAATCATCGAGCAAAAGCATTACCCGACTTCCAGTAACTCATTTCAAGTTTTCTTCGGCTGAAACTGAGGCCAATACTAATGCCAATTCATATTTTGGTAATAATACTCCATTGCTTTCTCCTTCAAGAGACTACTTTCATCATTTAGGGAGTGATGGTGATGTGAGTGATATTGAGGGTGACAGATCGCGGTCAAAAATTAGGTCAAGATCAAAAAACAGATCGAGAAGTAGAAGCAGAGCACCAAAAACAAGCCATTGGGGTACAGATAGCCATTTTGTTGACCCAAATTCTCCATCAGCTGCATTTGCACCAAGAGTTGCGTTTGATACTTTTGACAATAAAAATGCTACAGACTTTTCTTTAACACTTCAGTCGAAACATGAAGACTATCAATACACCCGGTTGTCGCGTACATTTCTATGCGGAACCGACAAAAACAAATACTCTGAAAATGCCGTCACCTGGCTTTTGGAACAGCTCGTTGAAGATGGCGATGAAATTGTGTGTCTGCGAGTATTAGACCCCTACTCTTCTCTTTCGTCTTCTGACGAAAAAGCTTATAGAGCCGAGGCACATTCATTCCTTGAACACATCATGACTAAAAACACAAAGGATAAAAAGATTTCACTCATTTTAGAATTTACCCTTGGCTCAGTAGAGTCTATGATTAAACGTATGATTCAAATTTATGAACCTGCCGTACTTGTTGTTGGTACTAAAGGTCGATCTCGAGAAGGCTTCAAGGGTTTACTTCCGGGGTCTGTATCTAAATGGTGTCTTCAGCACTCGCCTATTCCTGTTGTTGTAGTTAAGCCTGTATCCAAACGTGAATCTAACAAAGCCAAACGTGAAGCTAATCCAAATAAATTAGCTTATATTGATTTGATTGCATCACACCCAGATGAACCGACTAAAGTCTATGATACAGATTCTTCGTTAAAGTCACTGGCTCCACAGATACCAGCCTACTTGAAACACTCAGGATTCTTTATGTCAGCACCAACATTGTCTACTCCTCAAATCTCTCAAGATGATGAGAAAGAGGATGGAGAACAAAGTGAACGATTAGGCCGCTTTGACAGAATCAAATCACGAAGTCCTTAATGTTATGTTCGTATACAGAACATGACAGTTTACATATAAATACGCGATAACAAGGTTATATAGACAATTTTGACAATTTGTTCATTTGAATGGTTTTATTTCTTTTTCACATATAATGTGAATTTTTAGATTGAGCTAAATTATCTCCACAATAGCTATACTTCGAAATATTTTAGCGTAACTGCCTGATGACATTAGCACCAGATAGTGTGTGGCATCCTAGATAAGGTTTAGTTTTTACTAAAGAACTAGAAATATTGATTTTGTGTATAATACTGTTTTCGAGTAGCATTTTCTTATTGTAAACTCAACGTCTCTTGTGATAAATTAAGAGTACTTTGTAAATATCATGATAAATAAATTTTATTGCGTATAGAATTTTAAACTAAGGAATCTAAACTTGATATATATATACAATTAAGGAGTCAAATAATTTTGAAAGATAGAAAATATCAAAAATAGTTTATCATATACAATTTAGTTCAAACTTCCATCATTAATTGTTGAAAAGATATATATATATGTAAAAATTTAATTTTTGAGCATTAAAAAAACTGATACTTTTCTTTGAAGTTATTGGTGCTTGGCCGCACATGATAGTAGATGCAGTTAAAGTTGATTATCATTTTGATAAATTTTATGGATCTTATCTGTTTAACTTGATTCACATTAAGGGATTTTTTTTTGTAATACTTTAATTATCAATGTTTTTATCAAACTAAATTATAAATTGTAATTGTGAACTACTTGAGGGAGTCAGATAAATTCATTGTTATGGTAAACCATTCAGTCAATTTTCAAAGTGAATTTTAAAAATTTGAGTTATCTTTAAATCTCATTTAATTATTTTATTTATTTTTTTTTTGCAAAATATATGAGAATAATAATACTTACATTAGATAACAGAGCCTTTGGTCAAAGCTCGAATTTTACCCAATTAAACTTTAACAACTAGATATTGTATTAAATATTTTAAAAATATTGTATGAGCAAGTACTTTTTCAAATATATTACAAATTACAAATATGCTGCATCTTCATTCTATAATAAAATGTTTGCTAAAACATGTATATATAACTTTTATAATAGTAAAACCTTTAATGTTTAATCACATTATAGAACAGTACACCATATAAACATATATTATAGAATTTAATATTAGATGCTTTGATATTTCACATTTGAAATGAATTCTTTCTAACTAAACTAGAATAATTGGGGTTTATTTTTATTTATTTTTTTTTAACTCGAAGTTTCAAAAAGAATTAAAAAAAAATGTATTAAATAAATTAAATTAAAATAAAAGTAAAATAGAAAAAAAAAACTGTCTATTCAATTGTATTTGAATACGCTGAACAACTTGTTAACAAAAGTTTGTCAACTTTTTTTCATAGTTATTATTATTATGCCATATTTATTACATTGATCGCAATATTGGTTTAAACAGTTTATTTCGATTTACATAGTCTTTGCAATTAGAGATCTGGCTCTTGATTTGGAGGTGGCTTCTTTGATAATTCACTTTTAGCACTTGCAGCTACCTCAGAGTTGACTTTTAGAGCTGGTGGATCAGTAATTTTGGCCCATTGAATAAGTAATTTAGATTCTATTTTAGGATCCAATTCCCCTTCAATTTCATCTTCCTCACTAATGTCTTCTTCTTTAACTTTATCTGCCATTGCATCTAATCCAATGACTTCCTGCTCATCATCTTGGTTAATCAGCTCGACAAAATTCTTCTTGGATTTTACTGTTTTTTCAAACTTTTTCATGAATCGCTTCACCTCAGGTTTTGTTTCATCCAAAGCAAAATTATCATCTTCTTTCATTACAAAATGTGTTGGGTTAGCCTGCTTGTCTACTGTGGTAATCACAGTTGCATGCTCAAATTCTTCAGAGGGAGGCTCCATGTAGTGATACCTAAAATCGTTTTTAGCATCATACTCCACATATTTCTCACTTGTATCAAAATAACTTCCACAGCTAAAATCCCAGATACCTAATTCCAAGGTTCTACAGGTTTGTAAAAGGGTTTCATTACCATAAACAAATGGAGAGTATACCAAAAACGTACTAACTGTACAAGCAATCATTAAAGCATAAAGAGCGTTGACTAACTTCTTGTTTGCTCTAAACATTGAGTTGAGAATATACTCCAACCATCTTGCTGAGGCAAGAATGGAAAAGTATAAAGCAGGCAGATAATCTACTAACGTAGTATTGTCCTTAAACAAATAGGGTGTAAAATGGCAAGCCCAGAGTAGCAAAAATGATCCGACCTGATGGTCCATTTCGAGGATATCACGGCTTTTATCGAATCTTTTCCACTCACGTTGAATCGCTACAATGGTGTATAACTTGAAAATCAAATAACTTATCAAACCACCTAGCGCTGAGTACCATACAAAAAAGTTTCCAATCAGCACAATTTGGCGAAAATGTTGTCTATATATGGGAACTCCCATTATAAGAAGTGGTAACCAGTATCCTTTGAAGCTATAACTATTAGCCTTTTCTTTCTCAAGTACAGCAGCAGTATCCTGCACTAAATCTGCATATTCATCGACTCGGTCCATCAAGCTGGCAGTTCTATAACTGACAACATCAAGCCTTTCTTCAGACTTCTCATGCATTGGATGATAATTGGTTTCTACAAACCAGTATGAATTTTCATCAATACCATTTTGAGCACATGTGATTTCTTGTTGCGCCGTAGCAGTATCTGGAATTTTGACACGGTGGGAAAACAAGTAGCATTTAGTAAATGGGTGTTTCAGCCTCACGATAGAGTTTAATGCTCGCCATTCTTTTTTGGCTATGTCAGGATAAGACTCTTGCTGAACTAATTCTATTTGCCAAATATCATTGATATCACCAGGATATCCATCTGCACCATATGCGCTTACTTCAAATTGCCAGTCATTGTCTGTGACCGGCGCGCTTTTGTCATGAGAATGTAATCGTCGTCGAGTTTGAAAATGCTTAAACTTGACAAAATCACCATCGTGAAACACATGGAATGGTTCTGCATGAGGGTTACCTGAGCTCATGGAAATGTTTTCCAGAAACCAAATATTATTGAGATCACGATATCCGTATCCAGTAACTTGTTGCTGTTGAGACCCACCAAGGAAGTATTCTTCATGAGAGTGAAGATATACATTTGTTTTCAGATGTCTTAAAGACACCATACTTCCAGGGCCTACTGGAGAGACGACTTTTTCATTTGGAAAATTTATGAATGAAGACTGAAAAGTTCCGCTAACAAAAGGAGTCCCCTCTCCGGTACCTGGAAGCATGTTCAAATGAACGCCAATCGATACTGCAGATAATATCAATGGAATAAAGTAAAAATAGATAGGTCTGAATATCAAGTTGAGTGTAAAGCGGTATATGGGATATTTTTGATTTGGATTGCCAAAAGACCACCATAATTGATAACCAGACGCAATGAATATCCATATAACAGTTCTCCATCCCTCGTTTTGACTACTAACCAATAAACCTAACAACAATCCCAACATTAAAGCATAAGAGTGCCATTTTAGGCTGAATGGTTGTTGCAGCTCAAATATTTTCCAAAAATATGTTATTGAAGCTAGCAGAAACAAAACAATAGGCATTTGGAATATATATCGATGCTCAAGAACAAATGAAGATTCAAATGCTACAAATATTGCACCTACCTGGCACCCTCTTCTGTCCATACCAGACAATTTTAACGTCAAAAATGACATTAGCACGACGGCTACTCCCAGTAAAGCAGAAAAAGTTCGCAATTCAAAGAATGGAAATGCATGCCCAATGTATGTAGAATATTTCGAAAAGTCAAATTGACCTGGATAATCAAACTTACTGGAAACATAATAATAAATCATTGAAATGAGAGGAGGCTGAGAGTCGTAAAAAAATTGGCCTGTTTTATATTTATTGATTCTGTTGCCTAATATTGCTTCCTCATGAACAACAAATGGAGGATTTGATATATTCCATAGTCTAACACCGAGTGTAACTAACATGAGCATCATTAACGATCCATAGTCCTCCATTGATAGAGACACTCTGCTTCGTAATATTTGGGGAACATCTGTGGACAAAACACGACCTGGTTTCCAAAACCCAAGAAGAAATCCTGTGCCAGTTGCAACATATAACGGTTCAACAGAAGTGTTTTCGATCTTTGAATCCATCATTTTGTCATTATTAGAAGTGATATTGGTGGCACTTCTGTCATTTTTATCGACTCCATTTTTGGAGAGTGGGGTATTTTCAGATGCTGATACTGTGGTGGGTACCGAAATAGGTACCGAATCAGAATTTATTTGAGACTTTTCAGCTTGAACAAGAGGCTTTTGGCCGGTCATGGCAAAAATGATATTTACTTTTCTCAGTGAATTAGGTTAAATAAAATAGAAATAATGGTAGAGATTTCAATTAAAAGATTTAACAAATATTGAAGAACAACAACACTCAGTGTTGTGTTGTGTATATTAAGCGCCGACCTGTAACTGGTGGTAGCCTTGCGAGTCTTAATATGTTTGAAAATTGAACAAATAATCACTTGAGTAAAACGCCAGTTTAAATATACTGCTTGACTTAGACTACAAGCAATTGATAGAAGATTTCCACGTTTGCTAATAATTGAGATTTTTAGGATAGAATAAGATGGAAAGAAAGAGAGAAAGAAAGAAAGACAAGTAAATAAATAAATAAATAAATAAATAAATAAATAAATAAATAAATAACAGAATATAAAAGTATTGGTAAGTAAGACAATACTGATGCTAGTAGGGTTTAAAAAAAGAGTATATGTTCCAAGTTAGATGTGCCTAGACATTATTATAGTGTGATATATCAGCCGTACATTCATTATATGTGGATCATTTGTTTTTGGAAATACATCTGAAATTTTCACTTCGCTATGCCCTAGCCCTATGATTGTACTATAACTCCCAACCAAAAAAAATTTGTCGGCTGGGAGTACTTTTCTACTTTACCTCTTAAACCCGCATCGACTATTATTGAGTTCCTTCTGGAATCCATCTCAAGAACAAGTCACATTCACGCTCAACAAAAATGGATATCTCTTATCCCGTGGGGTCTGAAGTTGCCTCAGTCGACTTTGGATTCCTGAAATCCGAAGATGTTAAGCGACTGTCAGTTAAGCAAATTACCTCCGTTCAAGTCATGGACAGATTGGATCATCCAGTTGCTGGTGGTCTCTATGATCTAGCAATGGGCGCTTTTTTGAGTAATCTGTATGTTTTTTTTAATTGAAATAATTTTTGTTTTCACATTTCTAACTAGCTGATATTAGCTGTTCGACTTGTGGGTTGGATGAGAGATTCTGTCCAGGACACATTGGTCACATTGAATTACCTGTTCCTGTTTACAACCCTCTTTTTTTTGCACAAATGTTTATGTTTTTGCGATCAACGTGTTTGTACTGTCATCACTTCAAACTGTCAAAAACTGAAGTTCACGCCTATGAATGTAAACTAAGACTGTTACAGCATGGTCTAACTTTAGATGCCGAAAAAATTGATACTATTCTCCGTGGAAAAGGAGACCGTGAAAAAGACAAAATGGATGCTTTAGATATTGAGCTTTCGGAAAAATATTTAGATGATGACGAAGATAAAGGCCTTATTGTGAAGCGTAATGCTTTCGTTCAAAATGCTATCAAAAAAGCTATTGCTGAAGGAAGATCGTCTAATCACGGTGTTCAAACTGCTTCTGTGTTAGAAGAAAGAAAAGCTCTACTCAAAGAATTTTATGCTCGTGTCCGCATTCGTCCTTCTTGTGATAACTGTAAAATGGTTTCTCCTAAGTTAAGAAAAGATGGTTACGTTAAAATTTTTGAACAACCTCTTTCTGATCGTGAACAGGCTAGAAACAGCAAATTAAATATTGAGAGAAAGAGACTTATCTCCAACAATGATGTCGGTACCAAAGAGAAGGGGGAACAGAGAAATGTCAAATCTTCTGAAAATGCCCCAAGATACCTTCTTTCTGTTGAAGTTTTAAACATTCTTCGTGCTCTTTTTAGACAGGAAAAAAACATCTGTGACGTTCTTTTCCACAACAGACCAGATTCTAAGGATGTTGCAAGCGCAGACATGTTCTTTTTAGAAAATTTGGTAGTCCCCCCTACCAGATTTAGATTGCCATCACAACTAGGCGACGTTATTCACTCCAATGTTCAAACTGATCTTCTTCAAAAGATTCTTGTGTCTGCAACACTTGTAAGAGATTATAACGACCGTATGAATACATTCAAAGCTGAGAAAATTTTTAATGACGAGCGTAAATCAGTTTTTTCTGTTCTCATGAACACCCTGATTACCATTCAATCTGAAGTCAATGCTTATCTCGACTCGTCTAAAGCTTCAGGAAATAACCCTTTACCTGGTGTGAAACAAGCATTAGAAAAGAAGGAAGGTCTTTTTAGAAAGAACATGATGGGTAAGCGTGTCAATTATGCTGCAAGATCTGTTATCTCTCCTGATCCAAATATTGAAACCAACGAGATTGGTATTCCTCCAGTTTTTGCAGTTGGTTTAACATATCCTGAGCCTGTAACTGCCTTCAACTTTCGAGAAATGCGCCAGGCTGTAATCAATGGTCCTGATACTTGGCCTGGTGCTGTTTCTATTAAAAGCGAAGATGGCTCAGTCATTAATTTAGGCACCCTAACTTTAGAGCAAAGAACTTCATTGGCAAATCAATTGCTTACTCCTTCTACCCCTGGTGGTGTTGTAAATAAAAAGGTCTATCGCCACATCAAAAATCATGATGTGGTTCTAATGAACCGTCAACCTACTCTGCATAAAGCGTCTATGATGGGACACAAAGTCAGAGTTCTTCCAGGTGAAAAAACTTTACGTTTGCATTATGCCAACACAGGTGCTTACAACGCTGACTTTGATGGTGATGAAATGAACATGCATTTTCCTCAAAATGAAAACGCTAGAGCTGAAGCTCTTTTCATTGCTAACACTGATTCTCAATACTTGACACCTACTTCTGGTAAACCCCTACGTGGTCTTATTCAGGATCATATTTCCGCTGGTGTTTTGTTAACAAGTAAAGACACATTTTTCACTCGTGAAAAGTACCAACAGCTTGTGTACGGATGTTTACGTCCTGAAGATGGCCATACAACTTCTGGTAGAATTGTTACAGTTCCTCCCGCGATTTGGAAGCCTGTTCCTATGTGGACTGGTAAGCAAGTTATTACAACTGCTTTACTTAACATTAAACCTCTTGATAGAGAAGGACTTAATTTGGAATCTAAGAACAAAATCAAAAACGAATATTGGGGACCTCATTCTACTGAAAATTCGGTTATTTTCAAAGATGGTGAACTTCTCTGTGGTATCCTTGATAAATCTCAATATGGTGCCTCCGATTATGGATTGGTTCACTCCATTCACGAAGTTTATGGTCAACACAGTGCAGGATCTTTCCTTTCTGTCCTTGGTCGACTTTTTACACGTTACACTACACAGATTGGTTTTACATGTGGTATGGATGATCTACATCTTACTGCAGAAGGAGATCAATGGAGAAGAGATATTCTTAACAACTCTTCAGAAGTGGGTCGTAAAGCTGCTGCTGAGGTTACCAATTTAGACCCTAGTGTCAAGGAAACAGATCCCGAATTTAGAAAGCGTCTGGAAGAAATTTTACGTGATGATAACAAGCTTGCTATTCTTGATGCTATAACACAGTCTAAAGTCAATGCTATTGCATCCAGTGTTGTTTCTAAATGTATTCCTGAAGGAACTGAAAAACGCTTCCCAGTCAATGCCATGCAATCAATGGCTCTTTCTGGTGCTAAGGGTTCTAATGTTAATGTTTCTCAAATTATGTGTATGTTGGGTCAACAAGCTTTAGAAGGTCGTCGTGTCCCTGTGATGGTATCTGGAAAAACTTTACCTTCTTTCAAGCCTTTTGATACTCAAGCTCGTGCCGGTGGATACATTTCTGGACGTTTCTTTTCAGGTATCAAGCCCCAAGAATACTATTTCCATTGTATGGCTGGAAGAGAAGGTTTGATCGATACAGCTGTCAAGACTTCTAGATCCGGCTATCTTCAAAGATGTCTAATTAAGCAGTTAGAAGGTGTACAAGTTAGTTATGATAACTCAGTCCGCGATTCTGATGGCACTTTGATTCAATTTATGTACGGTGGTGATGCAATTGATGTTATTGGAGAATCTCATTTAACCAAATTCCAGTTTTGTCTCGATAACTACCAATCCCTTTTGCAAAAACATCAACCTGGTCAGCTCACTGAAAATCTTGATATCGATGCTGCTATTGAATATAGTAAGAAAGTCAAAAAATACAACAAGAAACATGCTGATGAACCTCATTATATTCAAGGTGCGAAATACGACCCTGTTGTCTCTACTTACAATCCTGCCAGATTTGTTGGTAGTGTTTCAGAAACTTTTGACGCTCAACTTGAGGAGTTCATTAAAAATAACAAAGATAAGTTTATTTCGAAGAAGGAAGCAAAGGCAGGCGTTTCTGGTGTTCAGGAAAAACATTTTAGATCTCTTATGCATCTTAAATACATGCAAACCACTGTTGACCCTGGTGAAGCTGTTGGTATTATTGCTTCTGAGTCTATTGGTGAACCTTCCACTCAAATGACACTAAATACCTTCCATTTTGCTGGTCACGGTGCTGCTAATGTTACATTAGGTATTCCTCGTATGAGAGAAATCATCATGACTGCATCATCACACATTAAAACTCCTCAAATGACTCTTCCTATACTAAAGGACATTGATGATAACCAGGCAGATATTTTCTGCAAGAGTGTAGCTAAAATCATGTTGTCTGAAATAGTTGACAAGGTCACTGTTAATGAGAGTATTGGTTCATCAGATGTAGAATCAACAAGAGCTTACAACATTAAATTGAACTTTTACACTCGTGAAGAATATGAATCAGAATATGATATTTCCCAAGCACAATTGGAGAGCTGCATTACTTCTTCGTTTATTTCTACATTAATCGCTACAATTAAGAAAGCTATCAAGAAGAGCACAACTTTCAAAACTGATATTGGTGAAGCTGTTAAGGTTAAGGATAGAGACTTCCAAACTGTTGGAGCAGAGTCAGATGATGAAGCAGATAATGAAGAAGGCGATAAAGACGCAGACGATGATAGAATTGCAAGTAAGACAAAGCAATCTGTTTCTTACGATGGACCTGATGACGAAGAACTTGAAGTTATGGAAAAGGCACAAGAGACTTCTGATGAGGACATGGACTCCGATAAAGAAGATGAAAGTAGTAGTGACGAAGACAGTGATAGCGACAGTGAAGATGAATCTAAGGGTACTAAAAAATCCAAAGATGCCAAATCACGAGAACAAGAAGTGTGTCTTAAATTTTCCAACTGTACTAAATTTGATTTCGACGATTCTGATGGTGAATGGGCCATGATCAGATTAGAATATCCTTCCAATATCAGTAAAATTCTTATGGTTAACTTGATTGAGGATGTTTGCAAAAAGGTTGTCGTTCGTCAAGTTCCAGGAATTGGAAGATGTCTGCATCCTGCAGCAGAACAACACGATGGCAACCGAGTTCTTGTTACGGAAGGTATTAATTTCCAAGCTATGTGGGAAGAAGATGCTTTTATTGACGTCAATGGTATCACTTCTAACGATGTTGTTGCCGTTCTCAAGACATATGGTGTTGAAGCTGCTCGAAATACTATTGTTAGGGAAATCAACAATGTTTTCAAAACCTATGCTATCTCAGTTAATACGAGACATTTGGATCTCATTGCTGATATGATGACTCGTGAAGGTACTTACTTAGCTTTCAACAGACAAGGTGTTGATTCTGGTACCTCTCCATTCATGAAGATGTCATTTGAAACTACATGTCAATTCTTGACCAAGGCTGTTATGGAATCAGATACTGATAATTTAGTATCACCAAGTTCTACTATTGTTGTTGGTAAGCTTGCAAAGATTGGTACTGGCTCATTTGATGTTCTTACGCCCATTGCGAATACAGCCTAGAAAATTTTATTATTGTATTATTACTGTTCGTTTGTTTTTCACCTTACATTGTTTTGCTGTTTATAATTTCATTTGTATATTTAACCCAAAATACTATTTTTTATTGTTTAGAATATTTTTCCTAGTTGTTTATAGAAATCAATTTATTCTTCAAGACCTTATTGAGACGTGGTATAATTGACCTAACCCTAATATCGCTATTGTTCCGCTACGGCTTCAAAGTAAAAAGTAGCATCTTCTTTTATCAAAGTAAAAGAATTGGAACGCAGTTATACGATGACATCTATTGAGGCTGTCTATATAATAGATATTAACGGGTATGTAATATGAGAATATTTTACTTTGATTTCAATGGGTTTTGATTTTAATTGATTATTTAGACGAATCGTTCTGGATTATCCAGTTACTGCATCACCGCCAGATATTTCTAAACTGATCTCATATCTCATCAATTCTGAAGATGGCTCGGCTCTGAGTATGGGAACAGAAAATGGCTTAAAACCTATCATCGAAATAAGTTCATCTCGTCTTTTGTTTCATCACCGACATGGAAATTTGATATTTTTATTACCTTGCTCGTCAACAACTCCATCGCTATTGCCATTCGAATTTGTTGGAAAGCTAATAAGTGTCCTTGAATCATATCTTTCAACACCGCTGTTAGTCAGTAAAATTGAAGCAAACTATGATATTGTTTGTTTGGTTTTAAGTGAAATGCTTGATGGTGGTGCTCCTTTTATAACAGACCCTGATGCAATCCACGAATATGTACAACCTTTGGATGCAATTGCTAAATTTCTTTCTTCAAAGCCAACATCTATTGCATCAAATTATACTTACATTGAGAACGGTAGTGACACGCCATGGCGAAGATCTAATGTAAAGCATGTTAAGAATGAACTATTTGTGGACATAGTAGAGCGAATCAATTTGATAGTTCCGCCGACAAGAAATATTAGCAGATATTCAAATCCAACCAGCTCGTCAGCTTTTTATACACAGACGATCACCACGCAGGGAAAACCGTTGCTTTCTCAAGTAGATGGACGTATTATTATTAACTCTCATTTATCAGGCGTGCCTGATATAAGTTTGAATCTGGCAAATGGCAAGCAAAAATTACTTTATCCTGCATTTCATCCATGTGTAAGACAAGAAGAGTATCATGACGATGCTTCTACACACTCATTGAATTTTATACCACCCGATGGAAAGTTTTTACTAGCAAGTTATACTGCTGAGAATGTTGATTCTGGTTTGGTACAGGCTGAATTACGTACTGGCTTAGGACCTGCAAAAAACGAGTTTGAGGTCAGGATATCTACATTAATGTATAAAGATTCGGAGTCTATTGACAGTCTTTCGGTAAAAATTGTGACTGATAAAAGAAAAGTTCGTTCAATAAAAACTCTACGCGTTTCCACTGGTGATTTTGGATTAGTAGACGGAAACTGTGGCGAATGGAGATTTGGAAAAGCTACACCACTTGGTTGGAACGCTACTTTAAGAGGTGTTCTCACTAAGTTAGATGATGAAGATGAAATCAGTTCATCACTTCAAGATGCATCTATTAAAGACGAATATGTACCTCAATCGACTTCCCTAATTGATTCAGAAGTTGTTGTTAAACCGAAGAAAAAAAAGAAATCCAAAAAGAAGGAAGCACCAGATGTTGAAGAAGTTCCCGAAGCTGTTAAGCCTTCACCAGCTGCTACTGCTATCTTTCCAACGCATTTAGAAATTTCATATAAAGTTTTGGGCTACGTTCCCAGTGGTGTCAAGGTACAGGCATTAAAAATCAAAAACGCTAGAAGGACAGCAGAAGGTGCTAAACCGTTCAAAGGAGTTAGGTATATCACAATTACGGGAAATTATATCGTTCGATAAAATGTAAAAGATCTATAGAAGTGTTATAGAATTAATTTTGCTTTGATATATTATGATCTATGCTTTTTTATTCTTGTCCTTCAACACCAAACCGTCTTCTAATACCTGAATAATTTCATCTAAACTGTATAAAGTCTAGTTAGCAATAACAGGAACGTAAACACAACAACTCCTTGTCCCTTTTGTTTTTTTTTTAACTTTTTAACAACTTACCTATTGACACAACAATCAGTCTCTGGAATATCTTCAATATGCTGATTCACATCTGAGCGAATCAATATAGTTCCTGCACCAGCCCTATAACCTGCAAGCATATCGTCAATTGAGTCACCGACCATAATTACATTGTGAGGATCAACGTTCTTTTGGTATTTTACAATGTTAGAAAGTTTCTCAACTCAGCTAGAATAAATTGAACGACAACTTACCCAAGATTTTGCTATGTGAAACAGCCCCTCAGGGCTAGGCTTTGGTGGCTTAAACTCTCTAGTAATTATCTGAAAGAAAAAGAAAAGGAACGATATTAATATTGAATCTGTAATCACAATGATGATCAAAAACTCACTGGTTCAAACTTATGTTCAGATAAAAAGTTTGTAAGAAGATGGTCGACAGGAATCTAGCATATTGGGAATTAGTATAATTTAAGATATCGTCAAGTTTCAAAACTTACTGGGAAATTTCTAGTGAGAATTGCCTTGGGGATGTTTTTGTTTTGAATAAACTATTTTTTTGAATAGCAGCATTTCAACATGTTAGGTATCAAAATTAAAAACAACAAGAATTTCAAACCAATAACATACATTCATCAACTTGATAAGGCCTATTTCACTTGAGTTAGCAAACGTATTTATACATTCGAGTTTTTCACACTTACCTGGCTGAGCTTCCATATCTTTCATAGCTCTGCGTTCAATGTCCTGCAATTTGAGCTGAGCTTCATCTTGCTCTTTGTCAGGAAGAGCATGAACATGATCCAGAATATCTACCGATTTGTCAATTCCAAGAGCATCTCGCATTTGCTCTATTATTTTTTGTTAATCAAATTGTAAATTTTGAAGTATTATTGTAGTATTCACACGTACTGAACATCCAAGTCTGTTTAAATTGTTAGTTTTACATTCATACATATTCACTTGGCTGTATGTCAACACATACCTGAGGCTTGCAAAGTGTGCCATCCATATCAAAAATTATACCCCGGATCGGGATATCAGATTTAGAAACAGAATTCAAGATAAGTTTTGTCATGATATTTTTAATTGTTTGAACTTTTTGCATTGAAAAAAGATGAAATGGAATATATAAATTTCTTTAAACGACTGGGATGGCTGAATTTCAGTGGTTAAAGGTGATTCATTTATCTGAAATAGGCATTTTTTTCATCATAGGCCTCAAAGCACAATTTATTTTGGGTACATAAAGATTTCAATTAGAATACGTAGAAATACCAAAGTGTCTTTTAAGTGTTAATAATCGAGGACCCTCATATAAACTACTCATTCTATGGAGATCTATATCTATTCTTTCTTCATACTAACTTAGCATCCATCCTTTATCTTGAGTTCTAAATCCCAAACCCTTAGGCAAAAAACAGTAATTCATTAAGAGAGTAATATTTAGTAAAATAAAGACAAATGTCATAAAATTCTTATAGGATAAAAAAAGTATTATTAAATATACATCAAAGGTCATTAAAATGCTATAAAAAAGCCTTATCATTAATTCTATATTAATTAGTGTTAATGGCAGTGGCGTCCGAGTTTGCACCGTTTTGATTATTTGGGTTGGCTCCACTGCTAACATGATCATAGAGCGATGTGAACATTCGTTCAATTTCGGGAGTACTCTTAGTAAAGGGAAAATCAAATATTTTATAAGTATCATTCTTCAGCAATTCTGTGAATGTTACCATTAATCCCCAAGGATGTGGTCGATTGCAAATAATTCTCTCTAAAAGAACACGAGTGATTTGATGACGAACATCAAGTTTAATGTTTCCAAGTAAATTATTTCCATATGCTGTAAACAAAGATAGCAAATAAGAACTGAAGAAATGTGTATGACGATTAGGGTAACGAAGTTGATTTGCTATGGATTCGAATAAGAAATATCGGCCCTCAGGGTTGAGTTCAAGAATGAGATTATTTAGCAAAGTCAAATAAGGAGAATCGCGGTTAAAAGCAGATAAGAGATCCTTGGGCTCCCCACTAGTCTTTTCGTCAGAGCACACCTTTATTCCAATGTAAAACACCAATGAGTTGAATACAGCAGCATCTAAGGTAACTGCATCGAATCCCAAGCCAGGGTAAGATTTCGCGGATGGCAATTTGAACCCACTAGTTATACCTTTTAGAAGAGAAGCAGAAGGTGACTTAATGTAAACATCAATAAGTTTTTTGATTCCCAATCGTTGAAGATCAATGGCAGGGTCAACAGCGTAAACTGGAGAATTAGAAATTTCAGGAATATCTTGCATTCTTAGACCCTTAGTTAAGGGATCAGGAAGTTCCATTTTTTCAGGGAAAGCACTTAATACAAGATTGCGTAATTGAACGAAACTCGAAGGAATGTGTTGGCAAAGAACATAATGATTTTCAACAAAAAGTTCTTGGCTATCATGAAGGAGTGCTAGGAAAATTCTAGCTGTGCCTTGATACATTACAGTAATTGCCTTGGGGAAGTCTTTACCACGAGCATAAGTACCTTCAAAATCTAACAACTCACAAAGAAAATCAATAATATGAGGCCATCCACGTTTGTCGGAAATATCCAACAATTTTGGTAAATAGTATCTATGTGAAATCAACGACATCCACGCAAAACTAAAACCAGGGAGAGCAAAGGGTTGGAGGGTTTTGAATATATCAGCAATAACAAGATAAATTTCTGGAATAAGCTCTGGCTCTTTATTTTCAATACGGTTGAGTTCGAAGAATAGCGTAGAGAAAAATCTGAAATAAGGTTGTTCATTGAATTCCTCGCCCTTCTTCTCATGATGCTGAATGACAACAAGAGATATGACATAAATAAGTCTTTGGATATAATTAACACGATTTTTCAAATCATCACCCTTAGAAGACAAAGCTAGAGAGCTTATCATTTTTGCTAAACCATCAACTGCAATGAAAGGCTCATCACTGATGAAATGCACTGGAGAGCTTCCGGACCGTTCAAAGTAGTTGAGGGCAAACTCAAAAGAGCAACGAATAAATGAGATAACATACTCAGGTTTACTCAAAATCTCATATTGAGAAAGCTGATAGATGAAGAGCGAAAACTGACGCTCATTTCTAGCAGGATGTTGAGTGAGTCTAACCCATTCGGCAAAAATGATGTTCATCTGTTCAACAAACGACTGTGTGCTATTACCAGAGTTGGAATCATCTTTGGTCAGTGAGGAAGCTTTACCAAGATTGTCCAACAATGTTGTAATATTTTCGTATTGAGGATCTTCTTTACTAATCTCACTTAGTGCATCTAAAGTAGAAGCAAAATTTGTTCGAAGAGCACAAGGTTCAGGTCCGAGAACAGCAATTCGAACAACATCAACAGCAAATGGAATGACGTTTTCATTTCTGTTTGTAATTTCTTTAGACATACTAACATCAAGATCAGCACATGATATGAGACCTGATTTGAGTATGGCAACTGTGACAAGAGCGTTGTATTTTCTTGGATCTTCTGAAAACAAAATCCAAAATGTAATCTCCTTGTTGGCATTACTGGACAAGCTGCAGAGATGCTCCAATAAATAACTGTACACATCTCTGGTAAAGTCACTGTCAGTAGTATAAAGATTGTTCAAAGTTATATGAGAAACACGTTGAACAATTGTATCACGGGCTGCATGTTGGTTCACTGCAGTCAGAATTTGAGACACCAAAACACTAATTTTGTGTTCTGGTGTTAAATCGTTAAGACTCTTTTCAGTTGCTTCACGACATAGAGCAGCAAGATTTTCAATTGCAGTATTTATTTGAGTAATGGAGGTATCAACCACTTGCCCAGATCTTTGTTCATCAAATTGTTGAGGATCAACACCATATTGAGTAGGTTGTACGGCTCCCTGAGGCATTTGTGGAACTCCAGCAGAAACAGACTCTCCATCAATATGGCTATTATCGTATGGAGCTTGATTTTTTCCAAAATCTTCATAAATAGCAAACTGCTGCTTATCTAATCCACCAAGCTTTAGTCTGAAAGGTTCTGGTAGCTGTAAAGCGTATGGAGAAACTTGGTCTGCAAACGGCTGACTAGCACCAGACTCATAATAACGTTGTCTTGCAACAAAGGCTGGATGAAGTGCTTCCTCAATTTGAACAATTGATCTGTCGATAGCAGCTCTTTCAATAACGGTACAAATAACATCAATGTTATCTGCAATAGCAATTTCAATTTGCTCTTGAGGAATGTTTTTATCAGCATACCCATGTGCAGCTAACTGAGGTGGAATATGAGTGGCAAGAGCTTCTCTAAGAAGATCTTTAGCTGTGACAATAGCAATGTTTCCAGCGAGTCTCTCTACAACTCTCTGGGCAGCAAGTCTAACTTTGTTCTCATCAGGTTCCAAAGCGAAATCTTTTAAAATCAAAGAGCTCGTAGAATAGCAAGCCATACTAGCAGAACGGTCAACAACAGGTTGCAAAACATCTTGCAGCGACTTTTCAATAGCAGCCATGAATGGTCGCTTTAAAGCAGGATGCATTACTAAAACAGAACCACCCACAAGAACTAAACGATGTGCGAGATCGGTGTATACCGTGTCATTGAATTGATTTGCAACGGCAGGAATAGCACCATTTCCACTAAGTTGAGTGTTTGGAATTTGGGGAGTGGGTTGGCCGGTGGGAAGGCCTTGTTGAACTAGTTGAGCAGGAATGTTATTGTTAATATGATGGTTAATTTCTGGTACATTTTGAATCATATTGCTTTCTTCAAAGGTATGTGTACTAATTCCATTGCTAACAGTTCGAGTAGTATCCATGTTGTGGTGTTGAGCGATATGATTTCTGAGAATAAATGAAGGCTCTATATCATCAAGAGTGATTTTGAGAGTATTGCAGAGCAATTCAACTTCAAATTTCAGATTCAGCTTGAGGTCGGCAAACTGATAAAATTCGACCAGCACCTTGATTATTCCCATTACCCAAGGATTGGGTGGCTTGAAAACAATAGACTCGGCTGCTTTTTCAAGCACCTTACATACAAAAGGTAATATAGCAGGTAATGTTTGGGAATCAAACCCTTCACATAAAAGCTTTTTAAAGGCAATATTGTTGTGAAGGATTGGCTTGTTTCTCGCCAAAGTGATTTTTCCCAGCCATGAGCCCAATGTTTTCAACATAGTTCTTTTTTCAGGAGTACTTGCTGTATCAGGATTGTTAATCAAATTTGCAATCTGAAGAAGAGTTACCTTGTGAACATAATTTTCCAAAACCTTGTTACCAAGAATATTGAGCACAGTGATATACAAAGACAAATTATTTGGTTCTTTTTGAACTCTCTGTAGAACAATGTATGAAGCAAACCACCTGAAGTATCTGGGCTCCAAAAGAGAGGCAAGCTCTCTGCACTTTTCTTCTACATTTGAAGTAGCGAGATTATTAACATTGAATAAAACTTTATCGCGGATTCTCTCTTGTGGCTCTTCCTGAGCAGATTCGTTTGCAACGGCCATTTCTGGATTAACTGAAGAGAAAAGTAAAGTATTTTGAGAAGCTTCAACTCTACCCACAATATCTTTGATTTGTTGGAAAAATTGTTGATGAAGTGCAAGACCAGGAATTTCCAAAAGAATATGACAATACTTAGGAAATTCAGGAAGTCGCTCTCTAAATTCAAACAGAGCTTGTAAACCGAACTTAAACATGTTGGAATCAACAGGTTGTCGAAGAGAATCAAGAATGAATCGCAGAGCAATGGATAAGGGCATACCATCAATGAGTTGGAAATAAACTAGAGACCCAAACAAAACAGCAGTAGTTGCCAATGCATTTAAAGGATACTCGGGGAAAAATCGATACTCGTCAAAGAGGGAATGAACCATACAAGCAAATGTGTCTTGATCTTCAGGCGAAGAAGACTGTTTCAAACGTTGAAGCATCGTGATAATGTCCCTGATTTCAATGTGTTGCTCGTACATTTGTTGATAATATGTTTTCATTTTACGCTCAACTTCAGGTGAAAAAGAGTTGGAGTCGCCATGAGATAAAATAGGTTCGTCGTAGCCTTGTCCAAAATTGATAAGTCTTGGATAAGACTGAAGGCATTGAATTTGAATGGACTTGTACTGTTCCAATCTTTCAGCAGGGATTTCCACACTGTTAAGGAATTGGAGACCTGCAGCCACAGTTCTAAGACTTAAACCAGGAGGTGAGTTCAAGTTTTGATTTTGGGAGTACTCAATAGTAGCTTTGATTTCAAGAAAATCAAGCAGTGCTCTGATAAAGTCCGGTGATTTGTTTCTAGATTTTTCTTTTAACATATCACCAAAAGAAATCAGCTTACTTTTATCAGCCAGTGCTGAAATTTCCAGTATCAATGTATAATTATTACCATCGATGATATCATTGTAAACTCCAGCATCTTGTGATACTTTTAAAACATTAGCAGCTAAGGAAGGATCTCTAAAATCACTTGAAAAAATATGCAAAAGGCAATTGTGAAAAAATTCTTTGTCAACTTGATTCATTCGGTAAAATATCATAGGGGTTGATTCGGCATTATCAATTATGAATAGTTCAAAGAAATTTTGAAGAACCCTTTCAAGTAGCTCAGGCCATGGTTTAGGAATAGCAACTCCACCTAGGAAAAACTGAACAGGGTAAAGTTTAGCATTGTGGTCCAAAAAGGTAGTGATGATAGAAAGCTGGGGATTATCTTGAGAGAGACTTTGAAGGCAATAATATATCAATGGATAAAAGTTGAGTGGTTTTCTAGAATATTTTTCTGCCATACTTTGCAAATATGGTGATGCACCAACGTAATCTGAAGGCGAAACAATCTGTTCAAGGCCATACTTCTTGAAATCGAAAATTTCAGGTGTAATATACAAACAAGCAGATACCAAACTAATCTGTCGTTCTAGACTAGTCCAATTGATAGCAAAAAATGAATTTATAAGGCCATCACCGGAAAAAGCAATGAATTTGAGAAGACTGACGACTGCTTCAGTGACAAGAAAGTTGATTTGGATAGTGTTGTTATTATAGTGTACGGATATTTCAAGCAAGCGAAAAATTTCTTTCCAATCCAAACTGACATCAGATAATTTTAAAGCTTTTCCAATTGCTTCGCCATCCCAAGAGTTATTAGAAAGGACTATAATGAATTCAGCAATATCGGCATTACTTGGAGGAGATGGAAGGCCCTTAATAGACTGCGATAGTTCTTCATTTGATTGTGTGAGTTTACCCTGACTTGAGTATTGAGAGCTAATTAGCGAAGTAAATGAACTCATTGTTGATTAGTTGTGTTGAATGATTTGATGTGACTACACGAACTAAATTTCTTTAATTGATTTTTGAATGTTTGGTTCGCGATTACTTTTAAATTTGAGATGAATCTAATGAAAAACAGAATGCACCAAAGTTGATCAATAAATTTTCTGTAAGATAGGGTTCTGCAAAGAGCTGTGACGATACTAGATGAACGCGTTAGAAGATATAATTAATACTTTCAATGAATTAAAACTTACAGCCAATAATCCTGTATATGAAAGATGCAATAAGCAGAATGATTCAAGTCTAAACAAACAAATGGTCTCGAAAAATTGAATAGACTTAGTTCAGACGAATCAAATGATTTGATCAAAATGGCGTATTTCAAGTATTGATTTATCTTTTGAAGGATGTAAACTATATATGCTTCAAATATGCTATTTAGATTGGATAGCAAATAGCACGATCTATTTTACTGGTGAAGGTAGATGAAGCCTCGTGTTCTTTATACGTTTAGTGAAGGAGGTTTGCGTTATGTAAAAAAAAAAAAAAAAAAAAAAAAAAAAAAAAAAAAAAAAAAGAAGAAAGAAAGAAAGAAAGAGTGGGAAATAAAAATCTGTAAAAATGCCACCACGACTTGGTAGAAACGTCACCTTTCAAAAATGTAGGCTCCTTGATAAATGACATAAGGTAACAACAAGACTCTGGCGGTTACTGCTTCCAGGGAGACACTTCCAGAAGTGAGTTGGCCTTAAGATCTATAAGTTTTCTGAATATAAAAGCACAACTTAAGAGAGGCATAAATGGCTCTACTCAACTGTCTTCTTGAATATGACAAGAGACGAAAGCATACGAATTTACGGGTGGCAAGTCACTTTTCCAACCATATATATTAACTGATTTTTATAAAATAGAAGATTCAGTTCATTGATTCACTAAACTATAGGATAATAAATGAATATTTACTTATTTTCATATCAAACTTCTCGTAGCCCGCAACGGGATGTCAATCCAATATGCGATCTTATGGCGTTAAAATGCCTGTTATCTCAATTTTTATAACCTAACCCTATGTAGCTGATTTGAAATTTGGTGGTGTTGCATATCTCTATCAAATATATTTAAAATTATTCAAGTAGGGTAAACTATTTTATGGGGTGCGCGGCTTGGATTCTTTATTTACAAGTTTAAAGAACAAAATTGTTACTATTTTCAAGCTTTTTTTGACGGTCAGCAACTAAGGGTTTTTTTGGTAGTGTATATACAGTCGTAAGCTTGAAATTCCTTGATACTATTTAAATATTTCATACAATAAAATGTATATATCTAGTGTCTAGTATTTGATATTTGATATTTGATATTTGATATTTGATATTTGATATTTGATAGACTATAATAAATACTCAATAATTATTTATCAGAGATGAGATAAGGGCAGAATCAATCTCTGTTGTAGGAAGGGTTAAGTAATAAGTTGCAATACTCCCATTAGGCAATATATAGGGAATTGGAATGACTGTTGGGAAAGGAGTAATTGTTGCAGATTTAGTCGACGTTGTTGAACTACTACTTGAGGAAGAACTAGGTTTTGGTTTGGTTATGAATGATGTCAAGCCAGAAATCAAATCTAGTAGTACTTCAGGCTTTGCCGTAGATGTTGCAGTAGATGTTGAAATACTTTTCAAGGTTTGTTGACTTACAGTTGTACTCGATGTTGGAGCTACATTATTTTCACCTTTGGTAGCTTCTGGAAATAATCCATTATCGGTTTTCGCGATTGTCTGCGAAGGTGTTTCGTCAACCAAAGTCTGATAGTTAACAACTGAAGTCTGTAGAGTATTTTCAGCACCAAGTAAAGTGGACCCTATATCTTCAATACCTTGGTATTCATTACCATTATTATTATTATTATTATTATTAGCAGATTCAGATTGAACGGAATTACCTAAACCCGTTGGTAAAGCATTGTCAAATATGCTTTGAACGTTAGCTTCAGTGCTAATAATTCCAGGAGTGCCCAATTGCATGCTTTGAACATTTTGATTTGTATTGGAATTATCAGATTGCTGATTTGCTACACCTGTACCGGTAGGAGAGATAACTTCATCAAGTAAACCTTGACTATTCACCCTGCCTGCGGATTGTACAATGTTTTCCAAGCCTTCTACCGAGGCCTGCTCGGTATTTTGAGTACCTTGTCCTTCGTTCAAGGAGCCGCCAGCGGCACTTATACTTGTTGGAGAAGCTTGGTTCTCAAGAACGTTATTATTATTACCATTACTGTTCCCTAGGTTCAAGCTATTGTCCAAGTTTCCAAAAGATCCTGCGTTTGGTTCTGTATTAGTGTTATCGCTGGATTCCACTGCAACATTATTCGAAGAAATGGTATTACCAGTTGTACTTTTGCCTCCAAGACTGTCAGCAGATTTTCCAGCATTTTCGAGTGCAGAAGATGTTAAGCCTGAACTTTCCTTATCACTATTTGACGGAGAAAGAATATTTGTCAATGAGCTTTTATCACTCTCACTATTGCTATTTGATGGTGTAAGGAGGTTTTCTAAAGATTTAGTATCACTACCACTACTATCACCGGATGGTGAGATAAGACTTCCTAACGAGCTAGTATCGCTACCACCGCTTAAAGGAGAAAGAAGACTTCCTAAAGAGCTTTTGTCGCTATCACTGTTACTGCTCGATGGTGAAAGAAGACTTCCTAAAGAGCTAGTATCACTACCGCCAGTTAAAGGAGAAACAAGACTTCCTAAAGAACTTTTTTCGCTATCACTGCTACTGCTCGATGGTGAAAGAAGACTTCCTAAAGAGCTAGTATCACTACCGCCAGTTAAAGGAGAAACAAGACTTCCTAAAGAACTTTTGTCGCTATCACTGCTACTGCTCGATGGTGAAAGAAGATTTCCTAAAGAGCTAGTATCGCTACCACTGCTTAAAGGAGAAAGTATATCTCCAACAGAGCCAAGGGAACTACTACTTTCACCACCATTACTTGAAGGCGAAAGAAGATTACCCAAAGATCCAACACTACTACCAATACTCTCAAGCTGTCCCAAGTCTCCTAATCCTTCAGAGGTTCCAGCCAAATTTGAAAGTCCAAGAGCTCCATCAGATGCACCAGTTAAAGCTGAGCCTAACGCGCCAGCACCTAATCCTTCGGTGGCTCCTAAACCTCCAAGAGATCCTAGGCCTTCAAGAGCTCCCATACCAGCAGCAGCCCCCAACAAGCCTTGTCGTTTTTCAATTGTAACTGAGTCTTTAGGTAAATTTGCACTTGTGACTCCATGCGTGCTGTATGCCAAAAGATACTTCAAAAGAAGCAAAGACATTTTATTCTTTTTGTTCATATCGAAGATTGTTTCCTGATTCAATATAATTGATTTGTGAAAGAAAGAAGAAAAAAAATATTGATTATAGGAAAATGTTATACCATCTTATATAGTTTGATGAAATACTTTTTTTGAATTCGTTTATATATTTATAATGTTTAGATTAGTTTTTATTTCAACTGTTAATTGGCGATCATACTTGATCGTCAAGTTTTGTTAGAACGTGAAGCAAATTATATTTCAGTTACCATTTTCAGAAAACAAAATGACAAAAGTCTTAAAAATTACTAGGTTACAAAACTAGTTAAGGGCACTGGTCAAGTTTGTATGAACTCAATTTTATCTTGAGGCCAATACCAAAAATTCTATCTAAATCTAGATTTATATCATAAAATAATATCATCTAATAAAATATCGGATATGTCATGATACGAGTTAAATGGCGGTAGCTTCTATTCTTTATAACTTGTTAACAACAAGACTGATATGTGTGATTAAACAAACACACGCAGCTTGTAAAATGAATATTCTAAATTATTCTAATGGCTACATTGAAATTAATTGATATAAATATGTATGATAGAGAGTTTCACTTTGAAAAGATCTAGCAATTGTATTTTTTTCTTTTCGTTTCATCATTTTAATAGTTCTCGAAGCTCTTGCAAAAGATCTGTAGATTAAAAACTATGATCAAACATGATAGACTGTAAATGTGTGATTTTCATATCTGGAACATAGCTTTGCAAATAATGATCCTAACTTTCAAGGTCTTTTATTACAAAAAAAAAGTTTAAATATTATTACCATCTTACACGTTTTCTTCGATTTCCCCATGTTTTAAACGCTAACAAAGATAAAAAGTTTATCATGTTAATTAAAGCTTCAAACATCTGATAAACTTACAATAGCAATTCATTATTGCTGTGAATGTTATGTTTTTTTTTAAAAATGACATTTAATTATAAAATACAATTTAACTTAATAAGAAATAAATTAAAAAGCTTCTCAATTCATTTTAAAACAGCTAATTTTTGAGAACTCTCTTGGCAACTTCTTCAAAAGGCGTGAACTCAAAAAGTCCCTTAGAAACAAATTCATTGCTTTCAGGCTCAGTTACCATGTATCCGTCATAAAGCACACCATTCAATCCCAAAAGGAAGTCTTTATCAGATTTGGGACCTTCAGCAGCAATCTTCTTGGCACGAGTTGTAATTTCTTCAAGAGGAAGCTTGATGGTTTCCAGCTCAGTGCCGGTGTATTTCTCATAAACTTTCTTCAAGGTACCGACATCAATTTTTTCACCAGCAATCTTAATATTATCAGGAACGATGGAAGGATCCTTAGAAGCAACAGAGGCAACTGCCTTACCGACATCTACTAACGAAGTTGCACCAATAGGTGTGTCAAGCTCACCATAGTATTGAAACTTTCCCTTCTCGGGGTAGTTGATACCACCAAGGGGAGGAACGACAAGAAGCCATTCTGCAAATGCGTTGTTAGAGATGACTACAGTTTTAAGACCCTTTGCTCTTGCATCTTCAACAGTCTTTGTCTTGACGCTGAACAAGTTTTTGTAATCACCAGAATCCTTGATAGAAGAGCCAAATTCTGAGGGAATGTAAATCTTAGGTTTGGCGGCTGCTGCAGCTTCGACGACAGCATCGTGCGAGATACCAATTCCGAGAAGGTTAATAATTACATCAGCCCCAGAAAAGACTTCAGCGAGACTGCTAGCAGAAGTGACATCTGAGTTGAAAAACTTAGTATTGGCGTCAGAAATTGCGGGAATAAGAGACTTGGTCTTAGCAGAGTCACGAGTAACAACGCGAATAGGAAGAGTGTAAAGATCTGAAAATTGCTCTGAAAGCAATGCGTTGAGGACGTGAACACCAATGGTACCGTTAGAACCAAGAACAGCAATTGTAGGCTTATAAGAAGACATTGTTAAAAGTTGTGGTTGTTTGATTATAGTCAATTGAGATGATTAGATGATTGTAATGATGATGAGGATGATGATGAAAAAAAATTCATGAAAGAAGATAATTTGACTTGATTTTATACTACTTATGATGTTAATACTAAGGTTTGTTCTATTTTCATCATAATATACAATTGTTGGACAAATAAAACATCCTGATCAGGTATATTGAAAATACTTTCTAGGTCCGCGGGCTATATCACACAAAAGCCCTTAAAAGGCAATTCTTTGTAAGTGCTGCGCGGAGTAAATCATTTATGTGCACGGCTGAAAATTAGAGTAAGTCTCAAGTAGTTTTTTTAACCACGCTGATATCATCAGCGTTAGTAAGGACCTAAAATCTTATTTGTCATTTTTACCCATCAGCTATAAAAATCATGAATAATTGAAACCTCAATAAATTAGATTCAAACAATATCAAATCCAAATTACATTTAAAATCTACTCCGAGGAGGGCAATTTGTCAACTTTGTCAGCTAATGATTTGCATAAAGGCTACACAAGTAAATAAATAAAATGTTCCGTGATTATCTTTTTTTAGTACAGTTACAAAGCTTTCTAATATATTTTATTCATTGCCATATTGAATTTCAAGTTATCATCACCTAAATAGTACATTTTTCATATAACAAAAGAATAAGTAACAGTAGTGGATCCATATGCGTTTGAAAAAAAATATGCAATTGAACAAGTTTTGATGTTTATAAGGATAGTATAGTTATATATATTATCTTGGTAGTATTTGTTGATTAATTGATATGTATATTTTCAATTTGATATCAATCAATAAGAGTTATATTACGGTTTTCAATATAGTTGAAGAAGAAAAGGTTATAGCTATTATAATATATTATTATTATAATTACTTCTCTTTAATTAGAAAGTTATGCAAAAATAAATGTCACAATTTATTAAATCAATGAGATCATACATCATTTTAATAATAATAATAATAATAATAATAATAATAATAATAATAATAATAATAGTAATAATGAGAAAACCCTTCTTCAACTTTGTATTTATAAGTCATTATTTTTTATTAACAGCTGAGCATACTCTTGATATTTTTCTTAAAAAAAATTATTAATAGTTATCCTTTTAGTATTTTGTTATTTTAAAAAAGCTTTAATATTAGGGGGCAAATTTGTAAATTTTCTACTCTTTTTATTTTGTTAATGAATTTCTTCCAATCAAGAAATTGTAAAAGTGTTGGTATGAAAAATGCTTATTCTCAATTAGTTGTTTTGTACCTTTTGATAAAAATTTGTTCTATTGAATACAAAAAATTCAAAACTATATTGAAAGTACTACTTTTTTTTATCTTTGTATAAGGAGTCATTTTATTTCATTTTGATATCTATTGTGTCATTTGTTTTAATAAGAGAATCAATTAATTTTACAAAATATAAAATATATCTATTAAAAAAATCAACTTGAAAATATTGTTTTTAGTTGTATAATTCAGTATTTTTTTTCAATTTTAAATGTAGAAATAAACTAATATTTTACAATTCTCTCTTAATTGATAAAGAAAAACGCTCCATCAATAAATATTGTGAGAAAAAATTCTTTCTGTTTTTTTAGAATCTAATTATATCGAAAAATTTTAGGCAGTCATAATTAGTAAAGACCATTTTCTGGGGAATCATATGCAGATCTAGAGATGTAGAAAAGGACTGAAAATTAGAATATTATTTCAGTTTTTTTAAATCTCGATTTCTGAAACTGTGTAATGCCTCTCAAAACATATCAAACAAATTATATAGATTTCTTCTTTGGTGCAGGAATTAGGTGAAATTTTGTTTTTCCAAAGAGTTGATGTTTGAAGGAAATTAAGTATTGACTCGCAACGTCATCTAGCCTCTGGTAAGATATTAACACATGTTCTATATAATGGATCATTTTTAAATGTTCGAGTATTTGAAGTCGAAAAATCCAAATGGTAATATAAAATCTCTAAATACGATGAATCCAGTTACTTGAGACTACCGAGATAAAGCTCATGGTTTAGTAACAACCCCAACTACGAGTCCAAACAAAATTAATGCCCACTCGTACATTTTGCAAGATTCACATCTGCCTTTTTTTTCATGCCATCTTTTCAAACATGGCATTGTACTCAACAAACTAAAACATATTTCTTTTATTTGTCTTTTGGCCCTCAAGAAATGAATTTAAAGATCTATATAAATATCCCTTTCGAAGCTTTCTATTTTGTTAAATTCATCAAATAATCACCTATTCACTCTATACGCTCGTTACTCCCCCAAAATGAAACAAGGCATCTTCTGTTTTGCGCTGCTCGCAGCCTCTGTTTCTGCAACCCCAATGGTTCTTTCTAAGGAAGAACTTCTTGCAGAGATCCAACTAAAGCCAGCTGCAAAAATGTACAAGTTAGATAATAACATGCTCAAGGGCTCTATTTTCCGACGTGAGGAAAATGAAGAAGAATATGATATGATTGATGACGGATTTGTTGATGAGGCCGCTGAAATCTATAATGCCAGTGGTGCTGATGAGTTTGGAAATGATAGCGACAGCTGGGAGCCACAATCTGATTGGGATGACTCTGCTCCTGATCAAGAGAAACGAGAGTTTATTGCTGCTGTGGTATCGTCTTCGGTCCCTCGATCTACTCAAATTCAGAAAAAGCAAGCTGCTGTAACAACTGCACCCGCAATTCCTGTTCCCACCTCTTCTACACATAGATCTAGAAGAAAAACTGCTGTTACTACCTCCATGCTAAGAGGTACCACTACTGTACTAGCTCAGCCAACTGGTCAACCTAATTCAAACAGATCAAGACCTCCTCGACCATCTGCTACGACTACTAGAGTTGTTCCTGTTCCCGTACCTGTTCCTGTTTATCCACCTCCTCCCTATGGCTATGGTTCTGGAAACAGAAATGGATATGGCTCAGGTTCTGGATCTGGATCTGGATCTGGCTCTGGCTCAGGTTCAGGTTCAGGATCTAATAATAATGACGACAACAGTGACGATAACAATAATAATGAAGAACCAGATTTTGGCGACGAAGGTGGATGGGAGCCTAGCTATGGAGGTTGGGATTCTGGTTATGGCGGAGGTGATGGCGGAGATGAAATGCTTATTGCTAAAAATCTTGATGCTTCTAGCAATAAAGACCCCAAAACTTCCGGCAATTAAAGTGCTAACAAAAACTAAGACTTTCTTAAAATCATGGCATTTTGCCTTGTTGTCCAAAATATGCACATTGAAAAAGCCTACGCATCGCGCAGTTTTCGTTTAATCTGTTTTTTTTTTATTTATTTATTATTTTGAATCTTTGTTTTGTTGGATTATATAGATTTAGTATAATCACTTTAGTTTGTTCCAATTAATACGCTCGCAGTTGATTTTTTTTTTTTATTTTGATGGTCTATTCTACTATTATGTTATTTTATAAAACATCGTAATATGTATGAGTATTGATCTGTTCTATCAGTTTTACTTTGATATATCAATTAAATTGATGTTAAAAACATTGGGTATTGGCTGATTTACTCATTAATTATTATCATTATTATCATTTTTATTATTTTTTAATAAATATCAACATATATCCATAAACAATTTCTAGTAAATATAATTACTAACGAACAATGAGATTGTCAATAATTCATGTAACAAGATAAAGATTACTTGATCAAGACTTTTTTATCTCTTGTGCTTTCAGCCATATATGCTCTCTTTGCAGCTCTCTTCCTGAATACTATCCTAACAGTTTGTTCAAAAGTTGTGAATCCTCCTTTTACAATTTGATTTTCTGTAGGATCGTATCGTAGATATCCTTCACAAATCATTCCTCTTAAGCCGTCTAAAAAGTCGCCACCATCAAAATCTTCTTTATGTGCAGCATCACGACTGAGAATAGAAATTTTCTCCAATGGCTGATCATAATCTGTCAATTGCAGTTCTGTGACTTTCATATAAGTATCACGGAGCTCTTGTAGACTGATTTCAGCTCCACATATTCGAACATAATCAGGTAAATCGGATGGTTCCTCAATTATGACCGATGCTACAGCTCTTCCAATATCTGGAAGACTTGTTACGCACAGTTTTGTGTCTAAAGATCCAAAATACTCAAATTTTCCTGTTCGAGGGTAGTTGATTCCACCTATTAGCGGAACTCTTAGAAGAGTTTCAGCAACAAGACCGGGACGAATTGCAACAGTTTTCATATCCAGCGTACGGGCGTGTTGATCAAATGAGTTTATAACTGAGAATAAATTGCGATATGGACCAGCTGTAGAGATATCAGTACCAAAGTCGGACGGTATGTAGAGTGGAACATGAGCATTTGCAGCAGCCTCAGCAATGATTTTATGGTCAACACCAACGATTCCAACGAGATTTACTACAACATCGGCACCGGTAAAAATGGAAACAAGTGAAGAACTATTTTTAATGTCTGCAGAGTGAAACTTTACATTAGATGGTGTAGCATTAGGTATTAGGAGTTTAGATTTGGAGGGGTTGCGTGTGATAGCATGAATTGGTAGAGAGATGTTGGATATAAATGTCGGCGAAAGAAGAGCTTTGATAGTATGCGGGCCCAAGCTGCCATTCACTCCGACAATAACAATCACTGGTTTTTTTGTCATACTCATTAGTTTAGCAATATCTGATTGTTTTTTTTTTAATATTTCGATATGTATTTTATTATGTCTTTTGACTGTAAAAGGTATTTGGAGATGGAAAATAAATAAAAAAAAAGTCCACCTTGTGAATTGGCTATATCGATATTTACGAATTGCTAGACAATTGTACTTATATTTATATATCTACCTTCCATGAATCATTAAAGTTTTGAAAGATGGTGATAACACCACTAGTCTTGGAAAGGCCTTTGTAGCGTTCGCCCTTGGTAACAGTGGACACTTTCTTGGACCCAAGGCATCTAGTTTTTAGTCTTAGTGTCCCAAACCCAACCCAGTCTGTCTGAAAAAAAAAACCGTTGTGTTATACACAGTTACAAGTAGCATATCTAGACTTATATGGTATAGTTGTTTAGGATTGAGACTTGATAGTGAGAAAGAAAGAAGAAGAAATAGAAAAAGCTAGATCAATTGAGTTTAACTTAATTAATTTCAAGGACCCTTCATGAGGGGACGCTATCGTGTATAATAGTTTATGTTGCAAAACAAACAAAACGTTTAGTAGAAATACTGCATTGGAACCTGTAGGTTTAGTTGAGGAGATACTTTTGTCCCTTCCTTTATTAGAAGGCTCAAAATCTGATCGAGTGTATTATACAGACTGAAAATCAATATTTCATATTAGATGCAAATTAGAAAAAGATACCTTAATATTGTAAAGAAATTGTATACTCTGCTGATTTTTACATTGGTCTCAGGATGCAGGCTAGCAAGCGACTCATGACTTCTCTAAGAGTTTACATTCGAATCAATTTAATGCTATATAATGAAATATAAAAACCTGGATAATGTTTAATTTTAAGTTGGAAGGTTGAAGTTTTATTGGTTTAGTTTTAGATTGCCATTTATGTTTTTATATTATTTTGGTACCAATACTGTCATATTATCGAATTCTTGACTATTTATTTGTGAATGCTTGAAGAACCCATATTTTTTGAGATTCATTTGCAAAAAGCTGGTTATTGTTAGAGTCAAATGACTGAAATAAAATAATAAAATAATAATAATAATAATAATATACAAGTATTATTGAACAGAACTCATTTGACAAACCTGAAATTTTATGCTAATGGTTCGATTTATTGGAGAAACTTTATAGGATGCAACATCAAAAGCATAAACTATTATTCAATAATTACTGAACAGTTTTTAAATTTCCAGTTAAGTTAAGAAGTCAAGCCTTTATTATGACGGGATGAAAACTTATAATGAAGGAATTGTAAAATAAAAGCTTGCATAGTTATTAATATATAAATAATTTTAACGATTCCTGGCATTAAATTACTGGAAAATGACTGTAGAAATTCATCCGGTTCAACATTTCAGTATTAGATGACGGTCATTAGTTTTGTATACTACAATTATCTAGAAACCTGATGATAGGAAAAGGATATGGCTTGGACTTTCAACGCTGGGACAAATTACAAGAAAATTAAAACATGAAATAAATACAAGTAATGTAACAGCATTAAGGGCTCCTCGAAATATTAATTTTGGGATATTGGACTGTTGCATAACCTGATTTATTATTGAAATTGAGCAAAAATAAAAATAAAAATAAAAAAATAAAACCAATATTTTTATAATCAGCTCTTTAAGAAAATATATAAAGACCTACAAGCCATCAGGTTGCTTTTGTAATTTTTATTCATTGTCAAATTAGAATCTGTTCAAACAAATTGTATCCTAAATAACAACAAAATGGTCCAAACTAAATACTTTTTGAGCGCTGCCGCCTTTTCAATGGCAATTGAAGCTGCAACGGTCCAACCCCATACTTACACTGATGCTGATCATCAACTTGCAAACCAACTTAAGCCTCTTGTTGACGACATGGCCGCTACAGCTAAGACTATCCACAGTAATGCAAAAGCTAATGGTGCCCCTGATCTTTCTAAAAGCAATTACTTTGATGCTAATGGGCACGTCAATGTTGACAAGGTTGCAAATGAAATGGCTACTGCCATCCGTGATGCTGACGGTTACTTGAAGCTCATGGGATTTGCTAGAAGATCTGAAATGGGTGATATGATGGGATCCATGAACCTTGTTGACCTTGATGGAACTTTGAATCTTCCTGATGTTGAAAGTGATTTTTCAATGTTTTCCAAGAGATCTACTGAAGCTCCATCTCACGATGATTTGGTCAAGGGTCTTAAGCCCTTTTTGATGATTGGTGCTGATACAGCAAAGGTACTTCCCAAGTACGACTCATTGGATGCTGCCACCTTGGATAAGGTCTATTACCTCAATCGCGCTGTGGAAGGCAAGTTTGATGCTGAAATGTCTAAAGACTACCCTGTTACCGATACTTCAAAGAAGTTTGCTGGTGAAATTGATCCATTGTTCAGATACTCGCGCGATGTTACTGCTAAATTCATCAGTCGCTACACTGATGCCAGCGGTAAAAATCTTGATGTTCAAAAGGCTGCCGACGATTTTGCTAACGTTTATGCCCTTACTAAGAGTTTTGCTGCTAATCAAAACAAGAAGACTGCTAAACGTAGCGATAACATTGTTATGGACACTGTTAACAAGGTTGTTCGTAGAGCTGAGCAATTGCTTAAGCGTGAGCTTAGCACCAATCAAGTTTCTGAAATTGTCAAGCCTGTCATTTCCAAGGCTTTTACCCTTTACAGTAAAACAAATGCAAAGTTCACTGATGCTAATGGTCAATTCCAATACGATGCTGCCCTTTCTAAGATTGGTGTTGGTATGGAACAATGGGAGAAGTTAGTTGCCGATGTCCAAGCTGGAAAGGCTCAATTTCCTTAAATTAAGCTTGAATAACCAAGATATCTAACTTAGTTTATAATGGATATAGAAATGTTTATTTCGAGTATTTTAATATATATACATATGAAAGGAAAAAAAACAATTGAAATTTATTAAATCAATATATATTTTTTCAACCTACATTTCAACATATATTTTTAACATTCTTTTTAACCGAATTTTGTGAATTTCTACTTTGGGAATAAAAAATTTAGAGCGTTTATTATGAACCTTAATATAGACATCTATCAACATTTCTTGATAATACATCATTGTAATTTTAGAATCGAAAGTGAAAGCAAAAATAATAGATGATATTGATGTTTCATTTTTATTTATTTATTCATTTTTTTTTGATGCATTAACCATGAAACGTCTAAATTCTGGTATATAAATTGTTACCGTATTTGAGCTAAAAAAAAAAAAAAAAAAAAAAGACTGGTTATACAAACCTAAATGTACTTGTCAGCCCGAATTTCATCCCGTTTCGGGATAAGACCCGGTGCCGTCACCGAAATAAACCGGAGCCGAGGTTAGTCCAATTCAAGATTCTTAATTTTGCAGATATTGAATAGAAATTGGAAATCTTTGCTTCTAGCAATTATTGTTTGTATTTTATTTTGTTTTATTTTACTTTATTTATTTTTCAACTCTATATTTTCCCCCCAAGAACCAATAGCAGTGAAATCATCAAAATAGTACAAACAAGTTATTTGATTAATATTCATTCGTGAACATATCCTAAATTGTCTGTAATGTGCAAGTGTAGATTCTGTAGATGACTATATAGTTTGATGATGATAATTTGAAACATCAATTAGTTTGCTCGACATTTGAAATCTATATAAAAATTTAAATCCAATGAATACACAAGAGGGATTCCAAAACCGTTAATAAATGTTGAAAATTGTCCGAATTAGGCAGAAACGGTTTTTTTTCCCTTCTCTTTCTCTTTCTCCCAGTTAGCGGCAATGAAAATGTCAAAAAACAAAATAACATAATGAAATTATGTAAATATATATATAAAAGATTAGATTTAGTTGTTTTCTGTTGTTGATTTAAAAACCTGATTGTCTAAGCATTCAACTTAGATTTCAACGCTGATATGAATTATATGCATATATACAAATGATTGTTGAGAAATTCAAAGTTTGAATCAATTTGACGCGACCAAAAAAAAATAAAATCACCATGTTAAAAACCTATTCAACAACAACAAAAAAGAACAATAATTTGGAATTTTTCATGTTATTTCTGGTAATAAAGATAAATGTTTAAAGAAGTAAAACTTTTAATAAATTTCAAGCAAAATCAACAAGATATTGATCGGTTTAAAGCTACATACTAGCTACTGATATCTCATGAAAAATAGTTTTGATGGTTACTAGCTGGTTTCCATCCTGTAGGCTGACAGAAAAACATACGGACCCTATGCAAAAGAACGTACTCCACCTTTCGATAGTAATACTCTTTTGTAAATAGCAGCATCTGGTTAAAGATTTCACAATGATATTCACCATATATTTTTTTCTAATATTTTATATATATATATATTAATCTTGTTTTTTTTTAAACCTTCTGTTAAATTTATATAGACAGTAAAAATGTCTTGATTTTTGTTAGTTGGAAAAAAAAAAGACTTTACCATTTAGAAATGACAAAATCTTTACGTAATTTATTTGGTTAGCGTACATAATCATTATTGAGGTTGAAGAATACAGGATGATTTTCTTTACTCCCACCAGGTTTGTGGCATTACCACATTGTCTCTCAAAATTAGTCCTGGATCTTCTGAGTTTCGCTTTCTTTTTTCCTTCTTTTCTTCCTTTTTGCTGCCATTCAACACATACATATACGTATAAACACATAGGCTCACCCGAACCTTTTATTTGAGACCCTTCTTTTCACCAATTGCTGCATCGCATAGGATCGTCTGCTTGCACCTCTCCGCCATAGACGACCACACACATCTCATTACGCATATCTGAAATCAACTTCTCTCTTTCTCTCTTTGCATACATTTAAACAACAACAGCAGCAGCAACAGCAACAGCAACACCAGAAGAAGCAATAGCACCAGCACTAGCAGTAGCAGCACCAACTTTAGCAACATCTTTTATTTTCTTCTTCTTCTTTCCCTTCTACAATTTGATATCTAGTTACCATTATGACCAGTTTTGATCTTGTAGGCGCTAAGGTTCGAATCACAACGCTTATTGATAACGAGATTACAGGATACATCTATTCCTTTTGTCGGCACACCGACACTCTTGCATTACAAGTTGATGGAAATAACTACCGGGTTATCAAAACTGCCTTTATCAAAGATCTCAAAATTGAGAAAGGTCATGCACCAGCAGGTGCACTTCCAGAACCTGGTTATATTGATCCCGAAGCCTTTGGTAAGCGTATTCAAAAGAGCAGAGATGCTGTAGCGAGAATTGGGGTCGGTGTGAGCAAAGAATACCAGGAATTGTTTGACTTGGTATCCAAAACCGTACCTTGCGTGTGGGATGGAAAGGAGATTGTTGCAATGGATGAAGTTAGGATTTCGGAAAAGGGTGAGTGTGTTGGAAAGGAGGAGAAGACAGTCAAATATATCAAACAGGTGGTGGACGGCGTGATGTCCAAAATTGAGAGCAAAAAGGGTGGTTAGTCATGTTGTGATTCCGCTTGTATTGTTTTCTAAGTGCCTATATCTGTTGAATATATGATTCTTCCATAGTGTATTGATATGATATTTCACTTTTATTAATACGTTTAGTATTGTCGAGTGTACACAGCTGTATGCAAATCATACGCACAGTACCTTTTTTTTTTTCCAAAAAGTGGACATACAAATGTTGTTTTGTAATATTTCCTAATTGCAGATTTCAAGATCCAAGATTTAAAATACAAGTTTTAAAATCCAAGATTCAATTTACATGTCTTAAATGCTATTTGATTATATCGATCTTGTTCATTAACCTTGAACATGGTTTAGTCATGTGACAATATAGGTTAAAATTTCATGTGAGTTACTCCGACTCTCGGAGATGAAATTTCAAAAATTTCTTTTTGTCGGTTTTCACAAGGGTTTTTTTGCTTTTTTTTTTTTTTTTTTTCAAAGTTTTTCTCAAAACTTTTATGTGATTTTTTTTTCATTGACTCTCTAGACTCATCAATAATTATACTAAAAATATATTTGTTCATGTAGTATATAACTGAGAGATGTTTTCTAAAAATTCTTTCTTTCTAATTTTTTCCCCTTCTTTTTTTCTTGTTTATTTATTTATTTATTTATTTATTTTAAAAAACATCGTTAAAGATTTGTTCATTTTGACAGTAACAACAATAATAAGAAACCCTACAGGACTCGACACACTAGGCTTTGAATTAGTTTTTCCGATAAGTTAATTTTTACTACTACAACAAAACAACAACTGTAATATTCATTAAAAATGATGAGATCATATTTAATATATTTTGAAGAGAATGAAGAAGGAATCAAGGCTGAATCATATGGATTTAGCGAGGTCTATGTTGTCAAAAATCAGAATATACGAGATGTCAGCATGGATGAAGATGTCCCAGATCTTAGTTTTAGTTCGGGGGCTACCCCTCAGCTTCAGTCGAGTAAATCAGTAACACCGCCTGAATTACACGAAGGATATGGATATTATTTCAGCGATGTTGAGGATTTAGTGTTTGGACTTCCTAATCCCAAGACTGCAGTCAAGAGAAAAGCAGATGAGATGGACGATGATATCAGTACGTCTGATGGACGACCGAGGCCTAAATTTGAGTACAAGAAATGCCGTTCAGGGCCTGTTAGAAACATTGTTGAGTATCATGAGTTCGACTCCGTCTTGAAGAAAGCTTTTAATCCAGACAGCTTTGGTCGACGAAAGGTTGTATTTATGACGAAGCGAGCTGAACAATTGGAGAAGATTGTGTCTGATATTATGCCTTATCTTTACGTGAGGAAGATGCAAGAAGGTGATTATTCAGGGCAGCAACCTGCATTGGAGTGTCATTTTGTGATATACAATAGACAAGATGCTTCTCCCGAAGAATTACTACGGTTAGAGAGCAATACTACTCAATTGCAATATTTGGGTTGTAGTTATGAGTGTGCATAAAAAGATTTATCATGAATATTAAAAACCAATTCGTTTTTATATTCATTTGCCAGCATGTTTGAGAATTATTCATGTGTTTTTTAATATTTACTACTTTTTGTTATTATTGTTATTATTATTATTATTACTATTATTATTTATTTATTTAGCTACGGGCTATGAGCCGAAAAGAAAAGAAAAGAACCGAAGAAACCGAAGGGACCGAAAGAACCGAGAGAAGAAGACAAAAAAAATAGAGGGGCAAAATGGGGGGGAAGAAAAACAATCGTTGTTATGCATTATGATTAAACAACATGAGATTTAGAACTAAACACTTGACATATAAATTTTAGACAATGTACACATATGACATAATAATTGAAACCTAATACTTGACACTTGTGAAATAAGTAATTTCCTTTAGCCCTTGGGTTTAAGTGCTCGCTCCATTCAGCCGAGGTAACTCAAAAGATTTGAGAGCTTTAGCATGCAATTTTCCTGACACATATATAAAACCCAAGCCTAATCTTTGATTTTTCATTAAATAAACAAAATTCGCATACTCATTTCTTTCTCTCTTTTTTTTGGTTTCTGGTTTTTGGTTTTTAGTTTTTGACTTTAGTTTGTTTTTTATTTTTATTTGCATATTCTACTTCATTTCATTCATACATCATACACAATTAGACAAGAGAAAAAAATGTCAGACGCTCCTGAAATTGATGCTTCTATTCAATCCAATCCTATTGTAGGACAGATCAAGTCGTTTGCAGCAGGTGGATTCGGAGGTGTGTGCGCTGTGGCTGTAGGACACCCATTCGACCTTGTCAAGGTTCGTCTTCAAACTTCTGCACCAGGAACTTACAATGGTGCTTTTGATGTTGTAAAGAAGACTATTGCACATGACGGTGGTCTGCGTGGACTGTACCGTGGTGTTGCTGCTCCCTTGGTTGGTGTTACTCCTATGTTTGCAATCTCTTTCTGGGGATACGATCTTGGCCAAAGAATCGTTAAGGCTGCTGACAAGAGTTACGTTGAGGGACAAAAGCTGTCAATTGGTCAAATATCTACAGCTGGTTTCATTTCAGCCATTCCTACTACTGCTGTCGCTGCACCATTTGAGCGTATTAAGGTCATTTTGCAACTCCAAGGCCAGAACAAGCCTGCCCCAGGCCAAAAGCAGTTCACTGGTGCTCTTGATGTTGCTGCACATTTGTACCGTGAAGGTGGTTTGAAGTCTGTTTTCAAGGGATCTGTTGCAACGTTTGCTCGTGACGGTCCTGGTTCTGCTCTCTACTTTGCTACCTACGAATATCTCAAGCGTAAGCTTACTCCTCCTGATTCGAACTCAATGTCTCTCGGTGCCATTTCTTTTGCTGGTGGTATGGCTGGTGTAGCTATGTGGGTTCCTGTATTCCCTATTGATACTATCAAGTCCAATTTGCAATCCGGCAGTGCTAAGGGTGGTCTTATTACAGTCACTAAGGATATTTACAGATCCGGAGGTATCAAGGCCTTTTTCCCCGGTATTGGTCCTGCTCTGGCTAGATCTTTCCCTGCCAACGCAGCCACATTTGTTGGAGTCGAGCTGGCTTACAGCTTTTTCCAACAAATCGGAATTTAATTGAAGGAGGAAGTTCTTTTTTTTTTTCTTTTTCTTTTTCTTTTTGTTATTTAGATATACTATATAAACACGATTCATATCTAGTTACAATTTATTTAATTTATAAACCTTTAGATAATGATCATTTCTTTACAGAGGAACAAAGCGCAGTAACTAAAAACTGATATTTGTGTGCAAACTGATTGGTCTTTTTTCCAGCATTTTCACCGAAGCCCTAAAGTACTATGGTAGATCAATGGTGGGGGATGTGTGGGGAAACTTTTTCATGTGCCAAAAGGTTTTTCCACGTAGGGTAACATTTTCAAGCTTAAAAAATGGTTTAGTAATAGGAGAGGGAAAAAAAAATTACTATTCAAGTATATTTGAGAATATCAAGTATTAAAACTTGAGTAATAATAATAATAATAATAATAATAATAATGATCATGGTCATGATGGAAAATCCAGGACTTATCATTATATGTATAATCGGATCAAATCTACTTGAATCTTAATGTTCAAAAATAAAAGTCAATTTTGGTGAACAAACTTATTTTTTTTGTGTGCACTTTCTATCAAAGACTTTTTTTATTGTTATATTTTGGCTTATGAAACCAGTTGCAAATTACGTAATAATCCAGAACAACAGTCATTACATAATATTTATGTACAAACAAACAATCAAATCTTGATCATGTATATATATATATATAAGTTATCGATATAAATAAAGTAAACTTGAAATGAAAAAAAATACTAATACATGATTAAAATACTCAAAAACAAAAGAATTTTTATTTTTATTTTCAATATATTTACATCTACATACAATCTATTAAATAATACAAAAACAAAACAAAACAAGATGAAGTAAAATAAATGAAATATATATATATATAATATATAATAACATCCGGGGGCAAGATGATTGAATAATTTTTTTTTTTTTTTAATATAAATTTCTCTTATTCATTTATTCATTATGATAATAAATATTCTTTTCTTCTTTCTTTCTTCATTCATTTATTCATTCCGGCCCAGCGGCATATGTAAAAAATTATTCAGATAACTTGAACAATTGGCAATCAATGAAGTTCAGGAAGACACATGACGTCGTGAAATTTCAGCCGTAAGCCCGAGTGTAAGTTCGCTGGACCGGAGAAAGAAGTTGAGATAAACAATGCAATTATAAACAAAATGAATATACTATCAAGTGTTTGCAATCAAGTAACCAATATATATATATATATATTGTTGTTATCATCGGATTTATGGAGATAATTGAAATACATCAATTATAATATCTTGAATACTGAATTCTTTAAATCATGAAAGAATAAATGAATAAGCACTCAAATCTTTAATGTTAAACAAATTATAATCTTGATATTTCAACTAATAGTCTTGTATTTTTTTTTTATTATTTTATTTTTCTATATCAAGATATATAGAAGGGGTTATGATACTGATTTATACAGATTTTATGAATACTACAAGAAAAAAACATAAATGTTATATCCAATTGATTTTCCACATAGTTGCTTCATGTTATAATGATATTAATCACAAATATAACGCAATTCTTCTAACCGAGTCCTATCAGCCAAGTTAATATAATAGTCAGATTTGAAAGGAAAAAAAAAAAAAAAAAAGAAAAAAAAAAAAAAAAAAAAGTCAATAGATACTTATCTAAAAGAAAGGGCTCCATGATTCACCATTGAAAAGCTCAACCATCATTCTCCCAAAAATATCTAACAGTAAGTGATCCAAATAAATATCAGTAATTTAAAGCATCATGCCTCTTAAAGATTAGCATTAGTCACTTCCAATTCAAAAGGACCTCTTTAAAAGTTACCCATCTATTCGGGCTTAATGTTAGACATCATGGTGTTACAAATGCATGTTACATCAACTTCATTCCATAAAAATTAACTTAAAGGTCGTCTTTCCCCTATATTAGATTACCCAAATATCACCAGGACTGTTTTCAAGTGCTTTGTATTTCTATTTGTATTTGTGTGTGTGTGTGTGTTTTATTGTCAAATCAAAGTTTCTCCAGTTGAAATTAGTAGCAAAAACTAAAACATTAATATCATGAGTTTCTTGCGTAGTGCGGGATTCCCAATTAGACAGCTTTTTGAATTTCTTAGGCATTCAGATTTAAAGAAACAAAACTTGCCGCTAAACAGAAAAAACAAAAAAGTAAAATGAGTTGTTAACCAAAGGTAACTAATCTCATAGAGACCAAGCCTAAGTCCCAAATGAAAATATCAATGATACTTCCACAGTAATAAATGTGTGGATTTTCATATGTAAATGAGCACCCTAAATGTAACTTATAGACCAGTCTTCATACGATGCTGGAAGTTTCAACGTTCACAAAAGCTGCAATAAGGGCATTAAAACAATTTATTCATGTCTTGAGCGTTACCCAAATTGAGTTCCTATTCTCTACTTCTGTCGCTGAAATTGACCAAGAGCAAGTAGACTTTAAAGACCAAATAGTCTATAAATATACATTTCACATTCTGAACAGAAAAAACATCAGTGCAGACTGCTGCCATTCTTAGCGACAGTCCCTGGCAATTGTTCTCGTTCATATGCCAAAAAAGGCCAACAATCAGTCAGAGGGGGTCAATGACCAGTCATATCCTTCGCTACTCATCACCTGGTCCATCATTCTCGTATAAATACGTAGAAGCAGAAAGGCATAAACTGACGAGCTGCCGACATTAGCAACGCAAATGAAAGAGCTGGCCAAATATGGAGAATCCAGTTGCATTTTATGAAACAGCATCGTAATAATTCATTCAAATTTCACAAAAACCCTGAAAACAAACACAAATAACAGATCATAAACATCAAAAATTCAATCCAAGCAGCACATGGAAAAGCTAAAACGCGTCAGACGCAAGTTAATATTATATCATAAAGCTGACTAAAGCGTGTAAACGATACAACTCTGTCGCATTCAAAAATACACTACCATAGACAGCTATAACAGATCGTAGGATCAAAATATAATGGCAAGTTTAAAAAATGGCTAACGAATCATGAAACCGTTGAGGAAAAAGAGAGTTATTATGTAAAATATCTAAGGGTATTTTATAGAAATCAAAAAGGTTAGGGTAGTGACAACACCATTTTGACGCGCGTTAAATTGAAAAAAAAAAAAAAAAAAAAACTTGATTAGTGTAGTTTGTTTTAAGTGTAATACTAATATGAATCATTTCATGATAAAAATAAAATAAAAAAAACCTCTGTAAAAGAAAGGAAATTGAAATTCTTTGCAATTATTATTTTTTAAATAAATAATTAGATTTATTCTTCATCAGAAGAGTAGTCTACCAAAACCTTTTTCGTAACAATTTCTGAAGGTGTAACTGTACGTTTGAGTTTTGACACTGATTTCTTTGATTTCAAGACCATATCTGCTGCAAATACATCATTTTTACCATCCACTATTGAGGAAATGTCGTCTAACGCGTTTTGAGAGTACTTTGATTTGCTGATTAAATTAGGTCTATTATTAAAGGTTTCTTCCTTTGGAAAAATATTCTTCGGTATTGTGACTTTTGTCAGGTCTCCAGTTTTGAATACAACTGCATTAGCCGAAAGAACATCTTCAACTTTTTCATCTAGCAATGGGATCGTTAAAGACAATTTATCTGATATCTTTTTCTTTTCCGTCTCTTTGACTTCAATTGCTTTCTTTTTTATCCTAAAAGAATTTCTTAACTTTTGATTGTATGCAAAAGGATTATCCCATTGACTTGTAACCTTATGATAAAGCTCTTTAATTTCCTGATTCCTTTCATCTATTGCATTCTGAATCACTTGCTTTTTTTCTAGCTTAGAAAAGGCATCATCTTGTTCAGCAGTTGGTTCGACTTCATTATTAACAATTTCCGGATCTGGATCTGATACTCGCTTTTTCGCACCATCAATTATGTCATAAGTGGTATCCTTTGGATTAGTTCGTATAGTGATGATATTCGAACAATTTGGACATTTCAAGCCAAATGACCAAATAACGATTCCTAGATAATCACCATCCTGCTTTTTAGCTGCATTGAAACGTACTCCTTTGGCAATCGTCTTGTTACAGCCAAAACACACAATATCGTAAGGGCAGGCAAATCGTACAATTAAAATACCTTCTTTAATCTTTCTAGCCCTTGAACCTAAAGAATGGTTTTTTCCTGCTAACTTGTTGGCAGAAGACTTGCCATCGTAGTCTGGAGGATAATATTTGTTGAATCCTTGCATCGAGGCCACTCAAAATCCATCATTGATGGCGCGTTGATATATAGGTTTTAAGAATAAGTGGGAGGTTCTTAAGAGATCTATAAAAAAAATATTACTAAGCTGTTATGTTTGCCACACAAATACACAACCACCAAAAGTCGTGAGTTTGCTCCATCATCACTTTTCTACACAACTTACTCTTCTCTTCTTTATAATCAGCACTCAAGTTGACAATCATCAACTACACAACTACACTTTAATTTTATAAGAACGATTCAAAAATGCCCCCTAAAGCTGATTGGGAAAAATATAAGGCCCCTGTTGACGATGACGATAGCAACAATCAAAAGGAAATCATTCCTTTGTCAGAAGGCGATATTCAAGTTTTAAAAACATATGTATGTGCTACTTTCTCTTCTATTGGAATTGAATTGATCTAACCATGTAATCAGGGTGCCGCTCCTTATGGCGCTTCTTTGAAAGAAGTTGAAAAAGATATTAAAGATATTCAAACGAGGATAAATGAGAAAATCGGTGTCAAGGTGAGTATCAAGCATTAATTGTCAAAATCGAATTCAATTCTAACGTTATCGCAGGAATCTGATACTGGTTTAGCTCCTCCTCACCAATGGGATTTAGCAGCAGATAAACAAACTATGAGTGAAGAACAACCTTTACAAGTTGCAAGATGTACAAAGATTATTCAAGCAGACGATGATTTCAAGAAGACTAAATACGTTATTAATGTCAAGCAAATAGCCAAATTTGGTGAGTATTCCGCTTGTTAGTTTACCAATTGAATGCCAATGCTAACTTCTTTTAGTTGTGAGTCTTGGTGAAAGAGTCAGTCCTACAGATATTGAAGAAGGTATGAGAGTAGGTGTTGAGCGAAACAAATATCAAATCATGCTTCCTCTACCACCCAGAATCGACCCTTCAGTTACTATGATGACTGTCGAAGAAAAGCCAGATGTTACATACGGTGACGTTGGTGGCTGCAAGGAACAGATTGAAAAACTGAGAGAAGTTGTTGAATTGCCACTTTTATCCCCCGAAAGATTTGTCAATCTTGGTATTGACCCTCCCAAAGGTATTTTGTTGTATGGTCCTCCTGGTACTGGTAAGACTCTTTGTGCTAGAGCTGTTGCCAATAGAACTGATGCTACGTTTATTCGTGTTATTGGTTCAGAATTGGTTCAGAAGTATGTTGGTGAAGGTGCTAGAATGGTAAGAGAGCTTTTTGAAATGGCTCGTAGTAAGAAGGCTTGCATTATTTTCTTTGATGAAGTTGACGCAATCGGTGGCGCTCGTTTTGATGATGGTGCTGGTGGTGATAACGAAGTTCAAAGAACCATGCTGGAACTTATCACACAGCTGGATGGTTTCGATCCTCGAGGAAATATCAAGGTCATGTTTGCAACCAATAGGCCAAATACTCTTGATCCAGCCTTGCTAAGACCTGGCCGTATTGATAGAAAGGTTGAATTTAGTTTACCGGATGTTGAAGGTAGAGCTAACATCTTTAGAATTCATTCTAAGAGTATGTCAGTTGATCGGGATATTCGTTGGGAGCTAATTTCGCGCTTGTGTCCTAATAGTACTGGTGCTGAGTTACGATCTGTTTGCACAGAAGCTGGTATGTTTGCCATCAGAGCGCGGAGAAAGGTTGCATCTGAGAAGGACTTTTTGGCTGCTGTTGAAAAGGTAATTAAGGGTAACTTGAAGTTCAGCAGTACCTCTCAATACATGCAATACAATTAAGAAAACATTCATATGATGTGCATTCTTTTTCTCGTCTCGATGATCTCTATTGTCTGTATGTAATCAATATATTTTTATTTTCATTATACTCATTAATCCCACCAACTGACGAGACCAAGTCCATCAGTTTGGCATGACCCTTGGATCATATATGTAGGGGTTTGATTTGCAAGTTGCTGTTGTTCTTCTTCTGGAGTAGAAGGCTTTCGTGGCTGTTGCTGTGTAAAAATCTCTTGCTCAACACGAAATCGAATTTTTTCATTGGTATCTATGTAAAAATCGTCCTCACCGTTTTTCCATACCCAGGCTTGTTCTCTCGGAATGCTAAGATAGTTAGAATATTAGCAGAATTTAGAAAAAAAAATAAAAAAAATAAACCCCAAATAACATACAATACACATGATTCAAATAAAAGATGTTTGGGAATATGAATATCATCAAAAAACTCCATTTTAACGTTAAGACCTTCTTCAGTACAAGATGAAACCCATCCTACTAACACTTCGCCAACAAATGGCCGAAATACAACTAATCTAAACACCGCTATTGAACAGTTAGCAAGTACACAATGTGATATTTAAATTTGCGAGCCTTACCTTTCACGAAAGCTGCACCGTCACCATTCTTTGTCAGTCCATCTTCAAAGTGAAGTATATCATATAGACAAATACAGAGCCCTACATTGTGAACAATCTTATTTGCGTATTTTTTATTAATTTCATCTTCCAAGGCTTCTGCCATTGGCTTTGAAAAATCGTTTGGATCTATCCGAACCAAGTCTGAAATTTTGGTGAATGTAAACATGCTTGTGATGCGAAAAAAAAAAAAAAAAAATTCAATTAACGGAAATGAAACTAGTGTTTTGCTTAAAATATAAACAAGCTAAATCCAATGATGCTTTTAAAGTGTTAAAGTTGAATAATGAGACTGCCGTTGCAAAGCACTCGGTATGTGCGGGTTTCTGTGATCATGATTGAAAAACTTTTGGGAGGTTGAATAACAGTAGGGTAGGGGTTGTTTTTATCAGCCGCGTATTTAACAAAAATGTCTTGTAATTATTACTACTCAAGCTTCATCTTTTGAAACTTGGATGGGTAGATGAATAGAAAATCAGTTTATAGTCCCTATATCTAAAGGCCATGCTAATAATAATTCATAAAACAAATGACATAAGTAGAAGACATGTGGTTCATATAAATCTCATAAATTATATTAGATATAGAGACAATAAACTATCTATATCTCATGGAGATTGACAAAATAGCGGTCTCAACGCGTTTAGAGAGTTTTAGTACTTGCTGATACCAAATTCTGCTTACATCGTTTTAAGGTATATCATAATCTGATTTCATACCTATAGTTTGCTTCAAATGGACAATTGTATCTTGTATTATATATATATATATATATTTTTTTTTTTAAATCTTAGCAAAAATCTAAATTTACTCTTTAAAAAATTGAAAAAACAATAAAAATTCAAAAACATAGTACTTTATGGTAAAAATTATTGAATATTTTGATATTTTAGATGAAATTTGATCAATTTTAAATGACATTTAAAGTACGTATAATGACTTCAAAATTTCAAGAAAAAACCTTCTAACAACTAGAAGCGTTAGTGGTTTAGCGGTAAAATTCATGGTTGCCATCCATGAGCCCCCGGTTCGACTCCGGGCTAACGCATTCTTTTTCTTTTTTTGTAAAAAGATTTTTTTTTTGGATATTATAGATAATATATATATATTTGTAAAGTATACAAAAAAATTACTTTATTGAAAAGTGAAACTTCACATTTTTGTGCCACACCTATATTAATTTAAATATATATAAACAAGCATTTAGGATAGAGAAGAAATGTTAATCTCTATATCTTTCAAACACTTTATAAAGAAAAACAATGAAAAAATCATAATAAAAGAAATGATAAGTTTTCTCTACCTCAGTACTCAAACTTGTGATTTATTGTATTAAGCCTTGTGAAGTTGAGTTTTTGACAGCTTAAAGACAATGTAATGATTTTAACGTCTAAGTAAGCTGGAATAAAATTGTCATTTAAAATAATAAAAAAAATCCAATAAATCATGTTATTTTCAAAGTTAAAAAAAAAAAAATCATAGTTATTAACAGTTTTCATATATATTTTCAAGTTTTTTTTTTTTTTTTGAGATTTATACAGAGACTTAGTAAAGAGTGAATTTTTATTTAATAAGAATATTTGGTATTGAAGAATCATATTGTAAAGAAATAATACAAAGTTTTATCAAGTAGAAAACTCAATCTCCGTCAGATATATAATTAAGTCAAAAAATTACCTTCTTATCATTTGTTGTGTAATTTCAATATAAATTGATACATAAAGACAACAAGCTAATTTTTTTTTATTTATTAAGCCAAAAACTTGAATTATAAATACTTTTTTTTATATTTAAAATATCTATATTCAAATTTTTTGTACAATGAAGTTATTGAAAGTATCAAAATAGTAACTTTATAACTAGTAAAAAAACACGAATTAAAGGATTTTTTTATTCAATTGATTCCATACATATTTTAATAAGAATAGTTGTTATAGTCAAGACTACTCTTTTCAACTTTGCTAACATGTAGACATTGTGAAATATTGACGATAATTTTACTTGATATTTTATTTTATCAGATGATAATGTATTTAACTACATTACCGTGTTTACTATTCTTCATTTACTGTTCAAAAATATCGTACGTAAAGAGTTGATGATGATAAATATATCAATTTCTATTGGCTACGTATTTGTACAAGGCTGAACAATTGGCATACACGACACTCCAAACAATACGAATTTTTCTTCAGATCATCTGATAAGATACGTTGGGTGCCAATCATATATTTTCCATTTCCAACCAAGCAAAGAACTGAGCTTTGAGTAATTCTCTAAAAAAAGACTATAAAATACATTAGAATTTTCATCCATCTATCAATATTCATTCTAAATCTAACTGCATTCTACATTAAGAAACTCTCAAAATCAATTTGACTTTTCTCCAAACGTCCACACCAATCTATACTAGACCTTCAAAATAAAACTACTTTACAATGGCTTGCTGCAAAGGTTCCCAACAAACATGCGCTTGTGCCTCTGAGGCTCGCTGCACTTGTGGTTCTAAACCTGCTCAACAATGTGATTGCAGTCGTGCTGCTGAAGAGAATTCAGTTCCTGCTGAAACCTGTACATGTGGTAAGAGATCAGTCAACCAATGTACTTGCGGACGTGCAAATGAAGAAAACAATTCAAGAGATGGAGAAACTGACTTCACTCATAAGCGCATCTAAGCGTAATAACAAGTTTTTTTTTTATATCTACATTGTTTCTGGTAGACTATTTATTTGCATGATTTGTTAATTGTTTTATTTATTAAATTTTTTTATATACTGCATGCCCTTTTGTATTTTCATAGATGTTTCAGTGAATTTTTCAGGTTCAAAATTGATTGATTGTTTTTGCATTATCAAAGCTTTTTTTTTACTTATTTATGTATTTCTTCCTTCTTTTAATAAGTCTTTCTTTTTTCTTTGAATTAGCTCAATGAATCGAATGTTCATCTATTTTCCAACGTAATTTGACCCTTTAACAGATTGAAACTAGTAACTAAAACATTTCAATTCAAGTTTTGATAAATGTTACTTTAACTACTTGATAGTATTAAAATACTTATGCTCTAAAGTATTTGTTTTTGTGATTATGAATGACAAGCTTTATAACTTATTCAGTAAGTGCTATTAGTGCAGCTGATACTGCAAGCTTATCAGCTTCAATGTTTCCAATACAGGATCCATGTCCTTTTACCCATTCCAATTTTACAGTCCTCCCTGTACTCTCTAACTTTTCAATAATTTCAATTCCCTTTTCAATTAGATCTCTATTGATAACGTCATTTTTATGCTTATTCTTCCATCCTGATTCTTTCCACTGGTGACTCCAAATTTCAAAACAAGATATACTATATTGGGAGTCTGTTCGAATTACAAGATCTTTTGACTTTAAATCCATATTTGTTGAATCCAGTGCTACTTGAAGCGCATATACGATGGCTGCAAGCTCGGCTCTTTGATTTGTATGGCGCTCTTTCGATGATAAAGGAATAGACGCATTTCGGGTGTCACCAATGCCATAAAATACACCAAATCCTGCAGCACAGTTATTCTTCCCATTTCCTCGACAGGCTCCATCTGTGTACACTATAGTTTGCGGGCACTCGTTTGATTCATCTAACTCGATCTTGGTTACCGCTCCATCAGACTTTTCTTCTAATGTGACTTCTTTTTGTTTGACTGATAGAACTGTATTTAACTTAAAATTTTCAGGAATATCCTTCAAGCCTAAAAAATCCGTAGCTTCTTGTAATGTTTTGAAAGATTTATATGACGATCCAGGAAATTTATGAATAGATTTGCTGCAATCTTCCCTTTGAATATATGTTAGAGGAGTTTATTTTAAACATTACAAACATCAAAAGTACTTACCATGATTCAAAAATTCCTGTAGACCTTCCTTTTTTCACAGCATAATACTTAATCCTTCTTGAACATGAGCTGTAAAGTCTACCTGGTTGAAACCTGATCACTCTTAAGATCATCACTGAAAAGTACTGAAAGAAATAAAAAAAAAAAAAAAAAGAAAGAAAAGGAAAAAAAAAAAGACAGTAATCAAACGCTGAGTTTACAGCAATCGAATTTTTCAGTCACAAAAAAACCACCTATATGATAAATATCCTAGCGTCATGAAGTTAATATCATTAGAGAATGGTGTTGTATGTAAAGGTTTTATGATTCAGTAGGTAGAGACGTAATTATTAGGTTAGATGAATCCAGTGAGCCCCATCCTTCTAATACTTTTTTTTTTCTCTCTTTAGTTTCGAATGTTCATGTAAGCTAATCACGTGAAGATACATAAAGATAATATGACAAACTGAACACAGTATGTAGATATAATCACAATATTCAAAAGAGAAAAATTCTACTGCTGTTGGAATAACTTATATTAATATAGTTTTAAATAAACAACAGATAGCTGACTAAATATGTATTAGCATCATATATGAAATAATTAGTAAATTTTATCATCATGTAACATTTATTTACAGATGGAAAACATTTACATGACATGAACAAATACATGTCAACAACTTTAAACGTCTTAAAATGGTTTAGAATCTCAAAACATACCTATATACCAGATTGATGTGTTTACTCCTTAAATTTTCTACATCCCAAAGAGGAAGTTTACAAGTTAGTTTTATTTTTCGGGAAAATTCATTTATTTACATTTTAAATAAAAAAAAAAAAAGCCTTGATAATAAAGTAATGTTTTCTGATTTATTTATTTCATCAAAAAAAAAAAAAAAAAAAAAAAAAAAAAAAACGATCAAGTTACTTTTAATAGATTTAATTTTTAAATGAAACAAAAATAAAATAACATCTTTTTTTTTAATTGTTTTGATATCATATAACTTAAGCAGCCACTCTTATATGTAGGCTTATCTTATAGACTTTGACTTAGTATCAAAATGCCGGGCTTACCATTTGAGTTATATTTCAAACCAATCAAATTTGTATAAAGAAACAAAAGTCAAGAAATCATATACCATCTTGCGCAATTTTAAGGGCTATTAACTGTGAATACTTAATATAAACCAGTGGCCCCTGCCAACACAGTTTTTTTTTTTTTTTTAATAAGATATCTTTATAGAAAGTTTATTAATTATGCAAATTTTGAATTCTAATTATCAAATAAAATAACAACCATTACTTCATTATGAAATTTGGAACAGAAATAATTACCAGAAAGTTTATTTATAACAAAAACAACAATAATTATCAATGATACTAACCACAGTATTCAATGAAAAATACAATTCAAAAAAATTATTAAATGACCGTGGAAGTTGAAGATGGAAAGCTACATGAAACTATTGACTCCAGATAGTTCATGGTGTTGGCCTAGCAGTTCATCCCATTCTTTGGATTGACCATTAAACATATCAGATAAACTGAATTTCCTCTCGCCATTTACTAAAGGATCTTGGGTGATTGTACTATTGTTACCATCTAGAGTTGCTTCTGGGGCTGGTGCAGCAGTATCAAATCGAATGTCTCCAGCTTGCTGTACATTGTCCCATATTTCAGTAGTTTGTTGCTGACCATTCTTTTCGGGCATCATATACTGGGGCAAAAATCTACCAAAAAGCTGTGCATCTACCTGGTCCATAATACCTGGTAAATAGGCCTGAGGAGAATTATCAGCTGTCACTGAAGAGGTACTTGTGATTGGTGAAAATGATTCTATCATAGGTGCAGATACAGGAATGCCAGTTCCTAAAGCTCCTGATTTAGTTCGAGGATTATTTGTTGGTGGATTGAATTTAGGTTCTACAAACTGAGAATTTGGTGTAGTTATTGCAGCTGTTACTAAAGAAGGCGTGGAGGAAAATACTGGAGTAGAAGGTGTAATTCTTTGACGCTTTCCGAGCGGCTCAGTGGCTGTTTTATTGAGAGTTGTTGAATGCATAGGACTTGCGCCAAAACTGATTTGACTCGCTTGCCTTGAATTGAGTGGTTGTATTGAATTGTCACTCTCAACAGCAGAATTAAATTGACTTTGTGTATTTATTCCGCTGACAGCAGAGTCTGCAGATGGGATTTTTGCTGTTCGTCTGTTCAGTTGTTCAAAAAGAGTATTCAATAAATTGTATGTTCTTTTTGCTGCCATACTAGACTCTTTTAACATTGTTAGCGCATTTTTGCCAACTTCTGCATCTTTGCGAATCGCGTCAGCTTCAGGATCATTTGGATTCTCGTGAACATAATACACTAAACAAGCAACTGAAAAAAATATTGTGTATATGGAAAACCAATACGCTCCATTTAACAAATTTCTAGATGTCAGTTCATGAGCAAGATACATTGCACGCCGAGAAACCGATATGCAGTTGAGTGCTGATTTAGTTTGGGAAGTAGATGTGCTTCTAAATTTTGGGCTACAATAATGAATAAATGGACGATACAAAACAATTTGTACGTGACATAATGCAAGATTGAGCAGCCTGTTGGCCTTAAAATATTCTGCTGGTGGAATTGTGTCTGGACGTAACTGTAAAGGCAATGAGTTTATCCATTCGTTGATTTCAGCTTCCATTTCGGGTACTTTTTGATGCGTATTGTTAGATTTTGATTTTACCGGGTATATATGTTTCATGATGTGAGAAAGAATGGTTATTAGTCGGGTATGAGCATTTGCTATTCCTGCGGAAGAGATTTTTCCAGGAGACTGAGGAAAATATGCATCTTCTGTAATGTTTTCATCGTCAATTTCTTCTGGAAGTTCTTGATCAAAGTCTTCTTCTGAAATGGAACGTGGAAGCCCGAGCATGGCATTCACATATATGTCCATTTTTCTGATCGTCCAAAACAGACGTTTCCGCGTTTCTAGTTCGATTGGATTGAAAGAGAATCCCACTTTGCGATGCAATCCCGCACGTAGAGAAGATCTTAAAGCTACACCAATATATGAATAACATGTCGATAAACGTGCTGAACATTGTAAAAAGATGATCATCATTACAATTGACTGAATGGCATAGGTATCGCGCGCATCAGCAATATCAATGAGCTTACGAGCAGCAACAAAGTATTTATAGCCCTCACTGACATCGTTGAATCCAAGTTTTTCACATTTGTCCATTGAAAACAAGACTCCTACAGCCATAATAGAATATACAAGCGGAAGAATCTTGTATTGTTTGTTCGTGTAATCTTCTGGCTCTGTTTCATATAGTAGATCTAAATCTCGAATAAATGATGGACGGTGGTAAAAGCGAAATAAAACACACGCATTCTCCCATACAGCTTCTATGAGCTCACTGGCAATGTGCTTTGGAGGTAAAATAATCTTGATTTCACGTCCTATGTCATGAGGCGAGCTACCTATATTGGGTGTACTTTGGGGTGAAAATATATGATCATTTTCGAATCCTACAGAACCGTTAGAGCCTTTAGGCAAGCCGGTTCCCTCATCTATCTCATTATTAACTGGTATTATTGAAATTCTTGACCGTTTTAACTTGTTAACAAATTCTGGCATGTTGAATCCCTCGTTAAAAATGTCTACACCTGGTAAAAGAGCCTCAAGGATAGTTTCTGCGCATTTCAGTCTATTTTCCACTCGGCCTAGATCTGGCTGCTTTTTCCTGTTTGATGGTTGGTTGTATGTGCACTCTATTTCAAAATCCAAAGGCGTTAGTCCATTTGTGACGAGTCGTCACTAGTGGTGTCCCATGTACTTACCATAACTATAGACAGTACAATGGATACATGGCTGCTGTCCATCACATTTAACTTTTTTCTTTCTACCTGAAGGTGTATGTTAGTCTATGATTCCCGCTCTTTGCAATAGTCTCGCTACACTTTTCCCAAAGAAAAAAAAAAAAAAAAAAAAAAAAAAAAAAAAAAAGTCAGTGTGGGTTAAATTCGATTGAATACACATACATTCGTCGCAAGCACGAGTTACACGCTTTCTTTTGTTTGGACCCAAAGCTTCTGCTGATGAAGAAGTTGAAGTTGGAGTAGCCATGGTAATCAAAGGGTATTGCACGCGCTAGGGCAAAGGACCTAAAAGTAGACAAGAAAACAGAGGAAAAGAAGAAAGAAGAAAAGAGAAAAGAGAAAGAAAAGTGTTAATGGGACGATAAAAGTGGTGGGGCTAAAACTGTTTTTCCAACGGGTCAATTTTAATCAACCAAACTCTTAAAGCTCAAAACACACACTGTATACTTCATCGACAATCCCTATTACCCTTACCCTTGTTGGATATAATAACAGGCTGTTGACCTCTAGCTATGTATTAATGGGTGTCTTTTTGGGCCTAAAAGCTTCAAAACACTATTTATACCTATAATAAATTGATTTTTTTTGTTAGTACTAACACCAAGAAAAAAATTGGCTATAAATCAATGAAGCTTATTAAAAATAATAATAAATAAAATAAAATAAAATAAACATATATTTTACATATAAGCTTGTTAACAGATGTACTCTCGAATTTGTTCGTCAAGTGAGTCATTGCCGCATGCAGAATGAAATATTTCTTTAATATTAGTTAGTGTTGTTGTTGATTTTTTTTGTATCAGCCGTGCAGCTTTATTTGTACAATATAACTTAAAATTATCTTACAATACATATGCAATTATTCCGTTCTAGAAACCAGATTTTATTTTTAAAACTTCTTAAAACATAAAGCACATTCTACAAAAGACTAAGTAATATAGTAACTCAATGAAAGAATTGTGTAATTATCCAGATTAGATTTTGTCGCATCATCATGGAAGCAGGCAGGTAATTACTTCTGGTATTATCCGCTCTATCCTTTTTATGCCTCAAAGTTAAGTACAAAATAAAGTCACTTTCAAAGATACCTTCTGATATCATTCTGAATGAGAAGGAAATAACATTGACAATAAACTAAAACTAAAATAAAAATAAAAATAAAAACAAAAATAAAATACGATATTGCAAACTTTTCTATATAAAAAAACAATGAAACTGAAAACACATATATATGAACTAAACAATCAATAATAAAAAACTAACTGATAATAAAAGGATAAACAAACAACATTATGAAGATAATAATAATTCCATTTCCGCCCAAAAACACATATTTTGCTTAACGTCTTTGAGTCTTACCAATAGTTCTCTTACCAGAGAACAGATGCTTGGGTTTACTGACAACCTCATGTCTATCAGCTTCACCAGCTCTAGCCATACGGTTACGTTCACGTTGCTCCATCTTCGCCAGCCTTTGTGCCTTGCTACGCTGAGTAGAAGCAACACCATCCATATATCTGTTTGATTGTGTTCTGCCAGTCATACGAGCAGAGTCTTGAATAGGAATAGCATTCTCTGCCATCACAACTTCAAGACCAGCCTTAACATGAGAAGCATTGGCAGCAGCAACATTACGCTTGGCCTTATCAGTAAGAGCAGAAGAATCGATACCAATGTCGGACATGTGAGACTCCATAGCTTCCACAGTACGTTGCTTCTTTTTGAGAGGAATTTGAGCCCGGTTTTTAAGGGTCTTCTTATTTCTGGCCTTGTTCTTCATAACTTGTTGACGATTACGAATCCAAGCAGCCTTCTCACGAATTTCATCTTCCTCTTCGTCTTCCATTTCTTCTTCACTTTCATAGAATCCTTCTTTTTCAAGACGTTCTTCTTCAGCTTCAAGAGCAGCAAGTTTGGCACCAATCTCAGGATCAAGGAAATCGTAAACGTTCTTGCCATCAAGGATTTCAGGCATGATGTCATTCTTCCACGATTCGTCTTCAAGAAGGTATGCGTCCTTGTAATTGGGTTGGTACACTCCAGCTCCACCATTTTCAATTTCAATATCACGAGAAAGTTTACGACGTTCAGGATCATTGACATCATATTTCTTAAGATTGGCAACAGCCTCAGGAATATGAGCTTCTCTCTCAACATCATCACGGGAAACGGGTCTAGCAACGTGAATCTTGTTGAGAATTCCGGCCATACGGTTGGATGATTTGAGCTTTTGCTCAATACGGGCTGTTAGAAGTTTTTCACAAGCTTTGTTACGAGCTTCCATGATACCCTCTTCAGTGTGACATGACAATTGCAAAATTTCAACTGACACATCTGGGATTTTGGTAATTGAAGCAAGAAGCTCCTTTCTCTCCTCATCTAAATCTTCAGGACGCATTACGTCAATCTTATTGATAACTACCAAAACAGATTTATTGGCAAACAAAGGCTTAATAGAGTGGAACAACTTGACCTGATCTTCAACAGAAAATCCACATTGCTCTGAAAGATCCATGAAATAAAGAACACAAGATCTAATGTGTGCAATAGCGTAGATAGATTGCATTTCAATATTGTTCATCTCTTCTGTGGGACGATCAAGGATACCAGGGGTATCAATAGCTTGGAATCTCAAATACTTGTAATCAAAATGTCCAACATACAAAGATTTGGTGGTGAAAGCATAGGGTTGTACCTCAACTTCAGCACGAGTGATATTACGCAAGAACGAAGATTTACCGACATTGGGATAACCGCAAATCAGTAAAGTTCTAGTGTTAGGATCAATAGAAGGAAGACGGCCCAAATGCTGTCTAACTTGTTCCAAATAAAGCAAAGGATCTTTAAGCTTCTTGACAATTGTAGCCATACGACCCAAAGCAGCTGTCTTCAGTTGTTTACATTGGAACAAAGATTGACCAAACTTAAGAAGTCTAACGTAATCTCTAGACACTTGCTCAACCAGGTTTTTAGCTCTTGAAATGGCAGCCAACGATACCTTGTAGTGGTTCTTTTCGTAAAGGGTATCCAATAGATCTCTGTGGAATGGATGAATCTCATTAATATTAGGGAATGATTCGACAATATCTGTCAGCTTTTCACTAAATCCATCTGCAGTGAATCTGACCTTTCTCATGTAAAATGCTCTAATACGAGAAATTTTGAACCCGGGTCTGATGACCGTAGGGGTTTTTCTTTGAGTTCTATTAAGCACAACATCCAAAAACTCGTTAGAGTTAGGAATCACCGGGATATCTTTCCAAGTTAACTGCATTTTGGCGTGAGATGAATATGCTTACAACTGTGATTGCTGAAAGATGAAAGAAAAATTTTCAGAATGAGAACCAAAAAAAAATTAAGATAGAATAAATCTAAACTCCCAACGTATTGCTTAGTTTGAACCTTTCCTCCCAAAAGATTTGTGCCCTTAGTCGATGAAAGAATCAACATGGGTAAGGGCAGTAAAATTCAGCATGCAAAGACTTATCAAATGATATAAGGCGTATGTTGTATCTTGGTTTAAGAAATAAACCAGCATACTGAACGGTCTAATGGTCTAAAGTCAGTTAAAAATCATGAATTATATGAATCATTGACATATATATAATAATGCTTGCTAAAGTACATATTTATTCATTATCCTTTATATTAGAATAAAGACTCTATGTCATCTTCCTCTTCTTCCTCTTCATCATCCTCGTCATCCTCGTCGTCCTCATCGTCATCCTCAGATTCTCGCTCTGTGTTATCTTTTTCAGTTTGTCCAGCAGGATCTAGATGAGATTGTGCATTTGTTTCACCACCTGTGCCATTGCTATTTCCTTTTGTAACACTTGTAATTGAAGGTGAATTTGTTGCTTTGATGGGGAGTCCAAGAGCATGCCCTGGTGTAACAGAAGCAGCAGGAGGAGCTACAGGAACGGAAGGCTTGACCTTGTTTTCATCAACGCTCCTTAATTGTCTCTTTTTTGTTTCTAGTTCTTGTTCTAATTTCTTCACAACTTTCAGGAATCTATCCTTCAACAGTGCATTGGAAGTGTTTTCGGCATTTTCCCGTTTCTTACGTATACTTTCTTCCAAGTCTTGGATTTCTTCACGTAGAATTTTGTTATGGCTAAGTGCTTCAAGAGCATCTTCATCCATGTTTTTGCCATCTTCGGACATGTCATCATCTTCATCAGAGTCATCACTATCTTCTGACTCTTCAAGAGCCTTTTCTAGTTCCATTCCAAGAATATCTTCGTCTTCTTCTTCGTCGTCGTCATCTTCGTCCTCATCATCCCCATTTTCTCCACCAATAGCTGGTGAAACACCCCGAAAGCTGAGCATATTATATGGCGTGGGCGCATCAATAGAGGCATCTTTTTTAAGAGGCTGCGATGGCGCAACACTGCTTGCTCTAGACGGGATAGCAGAAGGTTGGTTTACTTGAGTGGGGTCTATTAATTCATAATGGCTTTCTTCAGCTTCATCGTCTAATCGGAAAAGCTCTTCTATTTTAGCTTCCATTGATTCAATTGCTTTTCGCGAAATTCGTTTTCGAAAGCGGCGGTTTTTAACATTGTGTAAAGGTGGTGTGATACCGTGTGGGGTGGATGTATTTTCTGATCTTTCTACGCTGGTAGACTCTAAATGGAAAACGTCCTCTTCTTGTGCAATCGGCTCAGTAACTAATAGCATTTGACAAATATCAGACACCTTATAAATGTTTTTTCTGTCAAAAGTTTTATGAGCTTCTGTTATTGTTGGAAGATCAACCAGTTTTGCAGCAAATAGTTGTTCACTGATAGACACGACTGCGCGTCGAGCATCCTTAAATTTGATATTAACACGAGATAAATCTCCCTGTTCCAAGGTAGCTCTTAAGTAATCCAGATGAGCACCCGGAACCATTCTCAGAATGATTGCTTCTTCAATCATTGGATCTTCTTCTTGATCTGGAGCTTCAGAATCGTAACCTTGGCCAGGTTGTCGAGACGCTTTGACGCGAATTCTGGGTAAGCCTTCCTTTTTGGTCCGTAAGCTCAGATTGACTTTAGGCACTTTGTTCTTTCCTCCATCTGCTGCTGTTTCTTTTTTCTTTGGAGAATTCTTTTTAGGTGAGGGTTTTGCCTTTGCCTTTGCCTCCATTGATGCAGAAGATAGTTTGATTTTTGGTTTTTTGGGTGTTGAAGGAGCATCAGCATTGGCATCAACCTCTTCTGATTTACGTTTCTTTACCTTGATCTTTGGTAAAGATGGGTTGCGGAAGGAGATTTTTGGTAGTAGTGGTGTTTCTGCTGTAGAGCCTTCAGCATCAGTAGATGCTTCAACTGGTTTTAACGTCTCTTTCTTCTTCCTTTTCTTAGGAACTGGAGCCGGCCCAGAGGTTGGAGCTGGCGTGGCATCGGTGCTAGAGTCTCCTGCATTTTCACTGGTCTTGTTTAAACTCTCCTGTAGTTTCTTTGGATTGAGCTTTAGCTTGATCATGGTCACAATAGCCTGCCCTTCAAGGATAAGGTAATGTTGATTCTAGTCTTAGTCTTTGTGGTGATGGAATGAATGATGAATAATGTGGTTGTAATTAGGATTAGGGTAAATATCGATTGTAATTTCACTTTCTTCAACTGAAAGAACAAAACACAAAAACAAAAACGAGTTACTCCAGATAAAAAATAACAAAAGAATCCAGTTTTCTTCACGAACGCGAATTTAGTTTGTACCCCAGAGAATACGCGCTTGAGAAGCAACTTTAACGATCCTGGAGTTTTTTTTTTTATTTGTTTCATTTTTCTGCACATGTGTAGAGACTACTACTGTTAGAAGCAATGAACCAACAGAATGATTTTAATCAACAGTCGCGAAGTCTTCAGTATGCGCAGTTACTGCAACAATATCAAGAGGCTGTAAATGCTTCAATGGCTGCTGCTCCAAATTCGGAGATTCAGACTCAGATGTTGAATCGTGCACAAAAAATTAAAGCTGTGCTTCTACAGTTTCAACAACAACAGCATAAGGCTAGTCAAACACAGATAGGAAACGGAATCGCCACCTCTAACGGTACAACTCCAAACAACGGTCCTACCCCTTCTGTTATTAATCCTGCGGGAGGAGTACAAAATGGCGGAAGTAATCAACTTCAAAATGGAACACATAGCCAAAATGGAGAACAGAGACTTACACAAGAGCAGATGCAAATGTTTATGCTTCAAAGACAGGCACAAATGAACAATCAACGATTACCAGCGAATCTCACACCTCAACAGCAACAAATGCTTCTGCAAAGACAGCAAATGATTAAACAACAACAGTTACTACAGCAGCAGCAAAGTCAACAACGTCAACAGCAACTTGCAAGCCAAGTCTCTACTCAGGGGGCTATGAGTCCACAAATAAAAGCTATGGGACAAGTCAATGGCGTTGGGATACCTAATGGTATTGGTACAGCTTCACCTCAACAGAATGGAATACAATCTCAGATTACACCTCAGCAGCAGGCGGCTATAAACAAGCAGCGCGCACTTGCAAGTCTTGCTTCAATTACACCTGCTCAACAAGAGCAAATTAAACAAGATTTTGGAAGTAACCAGAAACGTTTTCAGGAGCTTAAACGTGAAGAAGAAAAACTACGGAGCATACTAGCTCAGCCAAATCTAGTTGGTGAGAATCGAGCCAAATTTCATCAAGAGCTTGAAACTTTGGTAATGAAGAAAGATCAGGTACAAATGGCACTTACCAAACAATCACAATTTTTAATGGCACTAGAACGAATTAATATGCAGAAGGCACAAGCAACAGCTCAACAACAGTCGAAGGGCCAATCACCGAGTTTAGTTCCATCTACACCATCTGCCCAGGGAACGCCAACTATGGCAGGTCGGAGTACACCCGTAATTCCTCCAAATCAATCACCATTTAATATTCCTACTCCTCATATGCCCCAATCAGGGCAAAATACGCCATCTACATCTTTTGCTCAAATGAATGCTGGAAATAATGGAATTCAACAGATGAATATGGCTAATAAGCCAGTTTTGGTGAATTCACAAATAAATCAGGTTCCTGGGTCAAATTTGCCAGGAGTTGCGCCTGGTAATAATATGAACTCGGCGAATGCTCAAGCTATGCAAGCTGCAATCATGAATATGATGTCACAACTTCCAAATACTCCTGCTGTTTTAAACGATGTTAAACATTTTCAACTACTTAAACTTCAATTGGGCCAGCTTCGAGCGGCTATGCAGGCAATTACTAGAGGTCTTGAAAATGCTCGTCAACAACAGCAACAGATTGATCCCCAGGTGCTGAAAACTAAGCAGAATCAAATGCAACAGTTGAAGTTACAACATGATCAAAAAATACCTGTATTTCAAGCACTTCATGGAAAACTAAAACAACTACAACAACAGACACTTCTTCAAAAACAGCAGCAACAGCAGCACCAACAACAACAGCAGCACCAACAACAACAGCAGCACCAACAACAACAGCAGCAGCAGCATCACCACCAACAACAGCAACAACAGCAACAACAGCAACAACAGCAACAACAGCAACAACAGCAACAACAGCAACAACAACAACAACAACAACAACAACTCCAACAGCAGCAGCACCAACAACAGCAACAACAACAGCAACAACAACAACAACAACAACAACAACAACAACAGCAGCAACAACAGCAACAGCAACAGCAACAGCAACAGCAACAGCAACAGCAACAGCATATTCAGCAGTCACCTCTAATTCAGCAGCAGCCAATTTTTCAACAACTTCAAAATCATCAAGCTGCTCAACAATTTAGAAACCAGCAATTATTACAGCAAGTACAGCAGGCTCAAGCCAAAGCTGCATCACAAAGTCCTGCGCCGTCAAGTATTGATTTAACGCAGCAAGACAGTCTCCCTCATCAAGTACGTTCAAGCATTCATTGTCATTATTATAAAATCGGGTTTAAATACTAACCATAATTTTTTTAGGCATCACCAGCAGCACAGACTCCAAGTGCACAGTTTTCCCCACAAGTTGCACACCATGGATCACCAAATCCTGTTAATTCATTTCATCAATTTCAGCAGCCTTCTGTTGCAAACTCTCCTCAGCCAACTAGAACGCCTAGTATATCACATGCTAGTCCTCCACCTCCTTCAACTCAACCGGCTGCATCTTCACCAGTGCTTACAAATGAATCTCGGCCACAATCTCCAGCGCTATCTAGAATGAGTCCCGGAGCTGGTATACAGTCTTCGGCAGGATCACCAACCCATATTCAGAACGATCTTCAACCACAGCAGCTTCTCCAGCAGCAACAAATTCGACACCAACAACAGTTGCTTCAGCAACAACGATCGGGTGCGAGTCCTACACCTCCTCCACCAGTTCTTACTGCTGCTCAGCAATTAAAGCAATTGCAAGAGCTACAAGCTCAACAGATGCAAAATCCAGGTCCTCGTAAAGAGCCTGTTGACGCGTTTCTTACTCCTTCTAAGCTTTCGATTCCAGCCGTGCCAAAAACACTTGAAATTTCAACTCCAGCCGAACCTCAGATGTTGAAGCCCAGCCGTCCCACACTACTTTCAGGGTCTTCTATAGGGACAAGTATATTATCGACGCCTGCTGTGTCGAAGATTCCGGCTGTAGATATCATGAGCATGGCGGGTGAGCCTAACGTTTTGGGTAAGAGGAAGTTGAAGGATTTGGTAGTGAGTGTAACTGGCCCTGATAGTGACATGACTATTGATGGAGATGTTGAAGAAGCACTATGCAATGTTGCTGATGAGTTTATTCATAATCTGACCACGTTTGCGTGCAGATTAGCCAAGCGTCGTAAGTCTGAGAAACTTGAGAATCGAGATATTCAGCTTTATTTGGAGCGTAATTGGAATATTCGGATTCCTGGGTATAGTGCAGACGAGGTTCGATCTGTGCGTAAGATTATTCCTGCAGCTTCTCATAATCAAAAAGTTGCTGGAGTTAAGATGAACAAATCAGTTGATAGTAATGTGTTGGAATAAATTAGGTGAAATAAATAGAAGTAGTAAGAAAAAAAATAAAACAAAAAGGAAAGGAAAAGGAAATGAAATGAAATGAAAGAAAAGGAAAGGGGGAGAAAAGGTAAATAAAAGAGAGTATAGGATGAGATCATGAACTTAATGAATATATTTATATTGTTTGATTTATTAATATTATTATTTTTATTGTTATATATAACTATTGTTTTATATATGTTGATTATAATAATTCTAATTTAAAAAAAAAAATTAAAGGTGAATTATAAAAGAAGAAGAAAAGAATTAAAATAAAGAAAAACAAGGAGATGTTGTTTTATTTAATAATAATAATAATGATAATAATAATAATAATAACATATGAAAATATTTTTAAATCGTCTATATATATATATTCATTAATATCCATACTTTTTTTTAAAATTATTTTTGTTTTGCATATCAGCTAAAATAATAAAATAAGTAAACAAATATCAACGTATTAATTGAATAATCATAACAATCTACAAAATTTGGCCTTTTTTTAAACAAAGTTTAAGAAATATCATTGATACTTGATTATTATTCCTTTATTAGAGATTACGTTTGATGTAAGATCCATACAAGTATTTATAAACAACAACGAAAAAAAAAAAATTTTGAGACTGGAACAAGAGTTAAAACCAACAATATCAAAACAAAGAGCTGAATAAAAATGAGACTCTTTTCCCTTTTTAATATCGTGAAATCAAATTTATAAGAAGAAGAAGAAGAAGAAGAAGAAAAAAAAATCAATAAAATGAAGGGATCCATAATGAAATGTGATTTTGATCACTTACCTGATGTTATGGTGGTATCGATATGACAATTTTATAGATAAAAATAGTTAATCTGAAATGTGGATAAAAGTTACAGACTCAAAGTCTCAAAGTGCATGTCTTAATAATTAAAGTTCTAGTTTTAGTTTTTTTTTTCTTTCTTTCTTGTTCTATGTGATAAATCTCACCTTTCCACCAAAAACAGGAGATGAGTGACACTGAGAGTGGGGCTCCACCGATAAGCTTTACTATATTGGGATATTTTCAAAACGATTCCGATTTCTGAGATCAATCAATGCAGCGTCGCTTTTCAAGACCATCCAGGGATAGTACTATCTCTCACTGGCAGATACCGCTAGTACTAGCTTAAGAACTAGTGTAGGTGTATTTGTGTGTAATGATTTTCATCGGTGGACCCAACTGAAAATTGCAACTGGAGTTGAGTCCAAGGATAAAGTAGAAGCTAATAGGATATATATATATATATATATATATGATTATTTTTTGTACCATATAAATGATTTTTTTTGTATGAAACTATAAACTATAGACAGTAAAACAGAAAATAATAAAAAGTACATGTGTGTGAAAGATGCATATTCACGCACAGACGCGTCGTCTGTTTTGCCATTTTGGGAAAAAGGGGGAGTATACTTTGTATATTTTGTTAATTACAGAGCTTAATAAGCGTAGGTATAACGTACACATGGCTAGCAGGTGTTTATAACACACAGCTACATTATCAAGAGTTTATCAGGGTTCATTATTTTTGGCGTATACGATATAGCTTTACTACTGATGAATCTATAATTTCATTTTGTTCAATAGCTAATTGTAACATCTATTATTCTTATATACATATTAACTCAAGCTTTAGTGGTGAAAAAATACCATGTATAAATGTTGATATCAAAATTAGTATTATATTCAAGTCTTTTTATTAATGGGTTTTTGAGGCCCTTATGAAATTTTTCACAAACGCATGTGGAAAATGATGGTAAGAAAAATCATAAAGACAGTGAATAATTAAAATAATATTTATATACTTGTATTATGATCATTATTACTTATTATTTATTGTGCTTGGTTTAACATATTCTTTGAACAACAAATAGAAATCGAATTTTATTCTAATATTGGGGATTGATCCAGGAGCAAATAGTAATTAGAAAGAGAAATAATATTCAACTCGAGTGTGCATATATGCACATTGGCTTATATATATATATATTTTTTTTTTTTCAATGTTTATTTTACAAGTTAATTTCAATTAAAATCATACTTTTTACCAGTCTAACAAAATAAAAAATATTATATATGCAATGTTTAGATTCTGCTTCTTGCTTAAATAACTTTTAGGCAACTTAAACGAAACAATGGAAGGTTGCACCAGTGTGAAATAATATCAATGTTTTGTATGGTCGGAGAAACAAGGAACTTTGTGATATTGAAGGTGGTGGTGGTGGTGGTGGCGGTGGTGGCTGTCAAGGGAGATAATAAATAATAATACATTTGAAATATAGAATAGTCACGTTAAGATACATGAAATCTAAAATAAAATAAAGAAACAAGACACTGAAAAGATCGGAAAATTCAAATAAATGAATAAACCAATAACATTTAAAACCTCAAAAGGTATTTGTTCATTCATCAAAGATTTAGTCAACATATTCTAAACGATAATTCTATTCTAATCGTGGATTATCACACTGAGTAATAGAAAATTAGATACTCTAATTGGTATTTCGTTACACTTGCAAAATGTGTTTGATTTTTAACGGCGAAATGAAAGTTTTGATATCCACTCGGAAAAAAAAAAGTTACAGATTCGTGTAATTTGGAGACAAGTTTAAACTTTCAAGTTCAAGATGTATTTGAAAGTAAAGTTAATGAAAATGTTTTGTATATAAAGCTTACTGCAAATTTTGGTAAATTATTGAAACTTTTTTTTTTATCATTATTATTATTTTCGTTGTTGTAATTTCTGTTTTTAGCTGATTATCGTTTCCTGAATTTAAAGCTATAGGCGAGATCGATCTATTGCGACTTGCTGCTGTCTTTGATTGGTTAATATAAATCATTTCAAGTTAATGAAATGATTTATATTAACATAGCTTACTCTAATGAATATAATAATAACAAAAAGAATTGAAAATTAGCACACTTTTTCTATTAAAACTGTTTTACATACATTCTACAATGATTGGCCAATAAAAATGTTTAGAATGGTCGTACGACAAGGGTGTAGTCTCCAAGTAACCATTTGGCTCAATCGTAAGTTTGGTAATCATTCAAAGTTGAAGGGGAGTATTTTTTTCATGTATATATTTATTTCAATCCACGTCTCACTTTGTTTCAAACTTCTTTCCTCCTCCGCAAACTCAAGATCCACCTTTTACTTTTATCGCGGGATGCTTACACCATCATTCGTACTCCCCCCCCCCTTTATAACTTACACCTTTTGAATTTGCCCTAAATATATTCAAACAATCTACCATGGTAATTCTACCATTTATTTCCGGGTAAACTTTTTTTGTCCATATTTGACATCATATTTTTTCTTTGACAAAGGTACTTTCACTATTGGTGATATCCAGAAAAGAAGAAGAAGAAGAAGACGAAAAAAAAAAACTTTTTCTTTTGTGTCAAACATTAAGCTCAAAACGCTATTTATTTCTACAAAATGAAAAATACCTTGTTACTGGAAATCTTGTTCCGTGATTAATTAGGAAGTTTTACTTTGTACAGAACCTTGGTACTTTGTGAATATTTAAAGCTTTTGGTTTCTAGTGATGTAATCAATGGGAAACGGAAGGAAAGAAAAAAAAAAAAAAGTTTATAGCTGGATTTAAACATCACGCCTATAGACTGAAGTGGCCAAATAAAAATTTAATGCTAATTGAACCAACGTCAAGTTTGTCAACGAATCTAAGAAAAAGAGATTCATGCCAACGTTAGTTGGAATATTTTCCATCATGCACATTTGTTTTCGTTCTCTATTAGGTTTATACTATCATCGTCATTACAATCAAATTCACCCACCAAAGTTATTAGCTCGAGACATAAATCTCTTTAAGGATAAGACCAAGCTAGCTTGCTTTCTATGAGATGCATATTGTACTTCAACAACTCTCTCTTATTTTCTCTGTGCCTGTATCCCTCCAGCTTAACCGACCACATGTCTATTCTTTGTTTTTACTGTTGAAATTATCTATTAGATTGCTATACAGATTTAGTATGTTTATACTGTGCAGTATTACGGATATTGGCTGCCAAACAACAACGTATTAAGCGACAGAAATTCAGGAACAAAGAGCAACAAGAAATCGGTGATCATTAAATCATTTTCTTACAGTCTGAGCTGAGATGAGATATTCATTTGACTACAAAGCTTCATTTACATTTACATCTATTTCACACTTTAATTCGAAGGAAATAAAAACTGCTGTTGTTGCTCAAACTTTGTCCTGGTATATCTGGTTTATGCTTGGATTAAAACCTAAGCAATGTATACAAGTTTTGGTTGCAAAGTTTCAATCTCGGACGTCATTGTTACGACTACATTTCTCAACTGCCAAATTCAATCTTTGAAGAATGTATCTGAATATATATATGTGTATATTTTTTTACCAAACTTGGTTCGATCCATTCTGCTATCGGATTAGTGGCCAAGGCACCGGGACTTTGCTCGGTTCTGAACCGTTTGAGTTAGAGTTGTACCGCGCAGGTACCGGCAAAGCTGAGATTTCCACAATATCAAAAGATTATCAACCATATGCTTTATGCGAATCCCCATAGATCTTTTAACGCTTTTTTTTTTTTCTTTCTGCGTTGCCAGCAACAAGCAATTAGCAACTGAACGATTGCAGCTAGCAATATTGAAAATTTCAAGTGTTAAAACAGAAGGAATATATTTTATTTAAAGGGCTTAGCCAGTGTACACGTTCCGACTTTCCGATGCTTGAAACAAAAGTTTCGAATTCGCGCTAGTGTGATTTTATTCTAGAATACAGAGATACATGAAAGAAAGAAACGACGCTCCACTGTATACTCGTTTCAACATTGAAATACTAAACTAAACTAAGCAAGTATAGTACCAGAGGAATTAGCTTTTGGCTCATTTTGCAACAACAACAAAGCACAATCTCAGGATCCTTTTTGGTGTGTTTGAAATGCTAGACAAAATACTATGGATTCTTATAATTCCAAGTTCTAGTTCAAAACTGAAGCTGGCAAGAATTGAGAAGGAAAACGGAACCCGAATCCCAGACTAAGTTGATTACAGTGCGAAAGTGAATGTAACAATTACACTCTGTCAGTCGCCATGTTGAGTATACACACCCACGCTTTTTCACTTAATCGTAGGGCTTGAAGGTTCATACGACTAGAGCATGGCCCAAATCTATGGTAATATCTAGAAATATATCTGTAGATTTACCTATAGTGAACAGCCCAGGCAATTTAAGACAGGCCACAGTCCATTTACACCAAATGTCGGCAGCTTAACAGGGTCATGAGCATGGTAGCCACAGGCCTACACTCTATTTCTGTTTATAGATATATATATTCTTTTTGAAATATGTGGCCTGTGCTACCACTATATGACAGAAATATTAAACACAATGAGTCTCGCCACCAATATGTTCTGGCTTGCTTCAATCGTAGGCGTAGACCAGATGACAATATGCGTAAAATAGCATCGGAAATAGTATTCACGGTGTGCAGATGGAAAGAACCGATAGATGTGGCAAAATCATAGCAGTAAGTGCCAGATAGCCGGGAAGCCACAATGTAAAGTCGCTTTTTATTTTTATATTTTTTTAGCCCAGTTTTGTGCCCTCGTCGTAAAGTATTTCCATATAATAGATGCAAACCATCACGCCAGCGTAACCAGACCAGGCGTGTGTGTTTGCGTATAGGATTCCACGAAATTATTCCATATTTAGCGTTAGCACATGCCAATTCGGGTAATCTTCCGCCAGAAAACTTAAGACTTACATCTATGTCATAAAAGCTCTACAGAGTAGCAAGCCTCCCTCCGAGAGTTGCCACTGGGTGGTAAAGCACTTGTGTAAGTGACAGTATCGATGTTATGAATACTGAAGATGATTTCATCAAGAAAAAGAATGATATTTATTAAAATAATAATAATAATAATAAAAAACATGATAATTCAGCCAATTAGAGTAACATCAAGTAGCTAATTTTGTCAGATATCCAACTAGTTTACATCTATCAACAATTGAAGTTGTTATGATTTGTTCAAGTATGTTTCTTAACAGCTTTATTCTAATGATTCTCCAATAGCAAATTATCTATCATTTTCAAGTTTGAAAAATAATGAGTACATTTCTTTTTTTTTTTTTTTTTTTTTTTTTGTTTTACACACATTGGATTTTCTTGTTCACACACACGCACACACTCTCTCTCGTAAAAAAAAAAAAAAAAAAAAAAAAAGGTTAAGGTTTTGTGATTACGTGAGAGTAGTGTAGCAGTACCATGCAAAAGTACTAGATAAAAAAAGTACGGTAGATGAACCAGGAGTAGCTAAATGCAGCAAGGGGGTGTAGAGAAACCGGTTTTTCGCTTGAAATTCACGTGATATGTGTTGAAAAATACCACGCTACTAGCTTGCCAACGCGACAGCGAAGAATAATAACAACAACAACAACAACAATAGCTAGAAAAAAGCAGGAGAAGAAACGCTGGACTTAATACATGAAGGCTTGTGAACACTCATCTAATCAAAAATCGATACGAAAAAGATAAAGATATACACACCTGGCAGGCCTTGCAGGCCAGGATGTTTCGCATGGTAGTATCATTCAAATCCATGCTATGGCAGCAATTTGACGTTGAAGAATATTAGAATATACTAGGAATGCCGTTTAGTAATTGTCCAAAGACATATATAGAGGAAGAAGCCGGCCACGGATTCCGATGGGCCATAGGGCAAATTACAATAAAAGTAAAAGATCACTTAGCAAATAAAGTGAAATTAATATAACGACTGTGAATGGCCAATTTTGTATTTTATTTTATTTTATTTATTTATTTTTTTTTTTGTTCAATTGAAAACAAAAGCATAAGTGTCAAGATTTATCTTATAGAAAGAGTAAAAACTATTGCTATAACAAGGACTTGCTTTTTCTCGTTTTATTTCCAAAGTAGAATAATAAAAAGAAAATGTAAAACTCAATATAACTTTTCTTTTATGGCTAGCAACATTGAAATGTTACCAAACGAACCTTGAAAAAAGAAGACTGCTCCATGATATAAATCGATGGAAATCCACCTCTTTTTTTTAGATTTATCTTGGTTTTGTGAATCTTGATTATTCTAATCGTTTCATTGTAATTTATCATTGTTATCCAGTTTCTTTAAACTACATTACTATTTCATTTGTATTATATTGTATCTCCGACTATTCCATTCTATTTCATTTAATTTCCGAATTTCATAATGTCTTCTTTTTCTTCTGATTCTACTTGCTCGAATTCCGACTTTACAAAAGATTTCAGCTTCACTTCGAATCAGACACAACAGGCTCAAGATATTCCAATCTCATTTGCAAAGAAGGAAATTAAAAAGTCCAGTCTTAGCAAAGTCTCCAAGCTTTCTTTCAAGATTTCAACTTCGTTGGACTCGGCTTGCAACTCGCAGCAATCCTCCGATGATGAAGATGATGACGTTCATCAACAACGTATGCTCTTGCAACAACAGCAACTGCAACAACTAGGTTTTGAGGCTAACAAGCGCTTGGGCTCTGAGTATTACTTTGCCAGAGGTTCAAGAAGTGAAATGAAGAGCTACAATACCAACTGGAATTGGTCCACTTTCTAAGTTGCTTCTTCATTCGTTGCTACCTCAGTCTCTTAGTTGTTTGTTTCTCTCTATCTCAACTTTTGCATATGATGTTTTGTCTATTTCACTCCTCTCTTGACCTACCATTTAGTTTGTTTTTTGTTTATTGTTCATGAGTGAAATGGCAATCATCCATCCACCCCTTAATTATTTATTTCAACCTCTCTTGATGCTATGTGCTTTGTGAGGTTTCAGCATTATTCCCCACTTGCCACCACCACTTGCAAACGTCTCTTGAATTTTACTTTCATTCTACATTTAGATTTTTTGAAGAAAAAAAATGTATTGAGAGATTTGTTTGCTTTTATTTTCCATCCCGTCTCTAATGCTTACATGATGTTTTTGTGCCGTTTATTTTGTTGTGTTGTTGTTATGGCATTTAGTTTTGTGATTTCCATCAATGGGTTGTTCCTTTAATATTTTCCTACTCCGTTTTCATTGTTTTTATCCATGTGTTATTTGATTTTATTTTTATTTGTATTTTTTGCTTTATAGTATAGTTTTTGTTTTAGTTATATTGTGTATTATATTAAGAATACATTTTACTTGTTGAATTTTAAGATGCGTCGTACTTTAATTTTCTATGCATTGATTTTGCTTTAAAGTGTAATAAGCACTTGAGAATCAATAGCTTATATAGTGGCCAATCCCATGTGGGAAAATTTCATAATATCCCTAATATATGTTTTTGGGGGGGATGAAAAAGCCAGCAATTGTTTTTGTTTATATATATATATATGTATAAGAAAAAAGGCATGCATAAATCTTAACCACTCAAATAATCTTGATAACAGCCATACCATCTAATCGATGAATGTGAAGTTCAATCATTGATCTCCATGGGGAGAGTAAGAGGCGCATTGATTGATCTTTAAATAGCTTTTTCCTTTCTGTCTCTCTCTACCCCCTTACTATGAGAAGCAGATTGACTTTTTAAATTGTTTCAACGTTGCTGTAAACTCTACATCAAGAAATTTCCTTTAGTTTCCCATTCATGATAGCTTACTGTCTTGATGATGATGAATAGTTGTGCAACAACAGAAATCAAAATGCATAGTACGTTTTTTGTGTTCAATCTCTTGTTCTAAATCCTCTCTTTTCCTTCCCATATTGTCAAACAGCACGACTTTGAATCTCATGAAGCATTGTGAACATTCCCAAATGCCATACCCTTTGAGCTCAAGTACCTTTGATCCTGAAGTCTCTAAACCTGAAGTTGGATCTAGAGCTATCCACGAGTCTTGGTTCACTTTGGTTTGCGTTGGATTGTCTGTTTCCATCACTTTGGGCTGCCCCGAATAATACAGCTTGATCTGGGAATCTGCTGATGTTGATTTCCAAGGACATCTCTGAGTATGGCGCTCTTTGAGTACATGTTTTATTGTTTTCTGCTGAAGTTCTGCTTCAGCATTAGGAATTGCACGAATCACTGCCACCGCACCGCAAACCTCACAACACACTGGGCACCCGCCAGCATCGGTTGTGGCACCATCGGCAAAGACATACCCTTGTGCAACGCATGTTAATGGCGATGCAATCTCAAAATCAACGGGCCATTTGTTAACTGCCTTTACGAACGTCCTGAGACGCTCCAGCAAAGTGGAGCGTGACCAAGGCTTATACTTTGCCTGAGGTGGAGGGGCAGTCGAAGATGCTAGGCGCGAATTGCGCGGGCGCTGCCAGCGCGGACTAGGACTTTGTCCAGACTTGTAAATGCGGCCAGTTGGAGGTGTGCCACCGCTCCGAAGTAAATTGTTGAGAACAGAGGACGCCCTAGGCGTTGATGGATTTGACATGGCGGGTGGTGACGTTAATGGTTTACACAAGAGATGGAGAGATATGTCGAATCATGGTGGGTTGGTCTGGTTTAGGGTTACTGTAATATTTCAGAATCTAGATGGTTGGTGGGTAAGAGTTGATTTGAGTATATATAACAATGAATTTTAGATTCTATCAAGACACGAATATTATTATATTAAATCATAATTCTGTATATTGAAGCGAATCTACAGAAGTGAATTCTAAAATGAACTATAATTGAATCTTGATTTCAACGACAACTGTCCAAATCGAGCTGAATTTGAATTTCTGAGGATCAACATAGTTGTGTCCAATACGAATGAGCACGATTATAATTGAATCAACTTTGAATGACCAAGTTATTTGAATTCATGTAAATAATGAGAGAGTGTTCATATGTCGTGTGCATAATACAGCAGATTAGCAGTAGGAACGCTTCAAAACAAAGTACATGTACTCCACCTAATACCTACCTTTATAGTCTGGTATCCCAGCACCGACGATATTCGTTGTCTACCATAGAGGTGATCTCACCAAACCGTTCAGTTTAGTTGAGCTTGTTTATTTGAAATACTATTTGATTTAATTTAATTTATTATTATTATATATATTGCTCAGTTTTTGTACGGTACGAATAGAATAGTTTGGAAATCAAAGAATGTAGATTGGTTGAATACGTATATATTTTGTGCAAGACGTTACTCCATTTTCGTTTATATAATAAAAATCAATTCCAAAAAAAAAAAAAAAAAGACCTATTCAACTTTTCAATATTATTATACATGGCTTAACTTATATATATATATATTTCAATTGTATAAATTTCTTGAACAAAAACACACAAATGTCTTTTTTTTTCTTTTAAATTTGAAAAAGTACAAAATGTGAAATATAAAACGTTTTTTAAACCCAAAAATCAGTATGGATGAAGAAAAACTAACGAAGCTTGAAAGTGTATTTATTTATTTGGTTTGATTTCAATTGGTATTACCGCTGTTTTCTCCGATTCTTTTGTCTTTTCCTCCATGATTCTGCACCTAGCCTCTATACTTTTGTTTGTTTTGGTGACAACACTATTGGCTTTAATATATATATATATATATATTCCTTTATTAACTTATGAGTGCTGTCCGGTGGCCCACCGCTGCCCCTACATCTCATATAGACTGTAAGATTTGCAGGGCCAGGTTGTCTACTAAGAGTACTACGCGACTGTTTCCCCAATTGGGAATGATTGAACCGGTCGTTGGGATTTTACCGCAGAAGTATTTAAAATACGCGTTGTTTCCCACTAGTATATTATAGGTATATTACAAGTGTATATTAGTATCTATTAGGATATATATATTACTATAGTAATATGGTCTTTATAGAAAATTATAGTGGGTGTCAGCGCACTGCGGGTGGTAGGTATCATGAAAATCAAATGCCCACTGTGCAGATGCGTTTTTCCAATTGTTTTGTTTTGTTCATTTCTCTTTCGAATATAAATGTGGCAAAAGGCCAGCAATTGAAGGGTAGAATACATGTATACATATATGTTTAAATGATTATAAGAGATGAAGAAAAAAAAAAAAAAATGAATCATCTAATAGTTTTTTTTTTTTTTTTTCTTCATCTTCTATTCATTTATTTATTGATTTTTTTTTTTTAATTTTAATAAAAGAATTGAGAAAAAAAAAAAAAAAAAAAAAAAAAAACATTTTGTATATACTTTAGAAATAGGCATTCTACATTAGGGAAGTTTTGAAATGAAAATCCATTAAGTTTCAAAACAGTAGTTTTTTTTTTTTTTTTTTTTTTTTTTTATTGTTGATTCATTCCAGGAACTCTTTTATATATATATATATATATATATAAAAACTAATCTACTTACCAGTAATAGTTTCAAGCCCGTTTACATTTTATTTTTTATTTTTTAATTAGGCTAGATTTTCATAAAGTAAATATATATATATATATAATAAAATATACTTTTACTTAAAGCATACATAAGAACTTTTCATCTTGATTTAAATATCAAGACTTTATTTTCTTTCAATTATAAAATAAATCAACATTTTATATATATATATATATATATATTATTTTATTTTATTTCATTTCATTTTATTTCATTTATTATTATATTGATAAAATTATTGGATATTTTAATTGTTAAATAGCTATCCGTAAAATTAACGCAGTTTTATTATTATTATTATTATTACTATTTACCATTACCAAATTAGTATTACTTCCACTACTAATTCTTTCATATATATATATATTGTAAATATTCTTGTTTAATATATATATAATAATAATAATAATAGTTATTAATAATAATATTAAAGTACTGTTATAGTCAATCTTATTTACACTCCAATTGAATCAATTATTATCATCTATTATTATTTACTGTTCTGGTTGTTCAGATCTAAAATTATATTCAGCACAGACAATCTTTGAATATTAAAAGTTAAACTTACCTCTCATCTTGATCTAGACGTTATAAAGTTTACAATCTAGAGCTCTTTTTTCTTTCTTTCTTTCTTATTAATTTAGACTATAAAATAACAACACGGAAAAAATTGCATTTAATATTATCCAAACGTAAAACAAAGTAGCAATTAAATCTCAACATGTACATATGCTCGTGTATATACAACATGAAATATGAGCAATAACATCTTACTCAATCATCCTCATCATCACTTCTCGTATCCTCCGCTCCAGAACCTCGCACCACCTTCAACGCTACCCTTACAATCATGCCAAACCATATGACAAAAGTCACCTGCAGCATACAAAGTAAAACAACAAGTGTCCAGTGCACCTTAGGTGTAAAGCATCTAATAAGACCTCCTTCTGCATCCTCATAACACTTTTGTTCAATCAGCTCAAATGCTGAAGTGGCTGCTGTATATACAATATAATTGTATATACCATGTCTGCATATAAGCCAACAAATCATAAAAAACCCAAATGTTGAATCACAAAGTGTCCGAAGATCAAAGTACTTGAATACCTTAGCAAGTGAAAGGAAAATATCAACAAAATCCATAAGAATCATAATAACATGCCCAACACGAGTATAGTAGTAATAGTAAGAACCCACAACCAACAAACATGTAATTATGTGATGTGTAAACATCTGATAATGATCCTTACGGCGCTCCTCCACATGCAATGTGTAAATTTGATGGATCCAACTCGAAAGATTCATCAAGTAAAACATCTTGACACAAATAGGAATTTGGTAATGAGGCCACCCACGCCATAGATTTTCTGTAGACATCCAATAATCTGATTTGCTAAGCAGGTAAAACCCAGTAGTGAATGAAGTTGTATAATAAAAAATACTCCAGGATTGTTCAACAAAACGTGTTACTGCTTTTGAAGTGTGGAGATGAAATTTGAAAGCGATGAACTTAAGGATGTGGTCGATCATCAGAAGTCTTAAAAACGTTAAACAAAGAATACTGAACAATACAAACCATGCATCTCTCAAACCAATTTCCGCTAGCCCATCTTGTTGATATTGAATGCTTATTAGATTCCACGTGTATGGCCTCGCTTGAGGTACGAAAAAATGTAATGATAGAATGCTGAAAATTAGGCCAAACGATATCTCTTTAATGTAAAAGAAGAAAAAAACGTTAGCCTGGTATCAATTGCAATTGATCTGGAGCTTACTTACTTGTTTGGATATTCAATGTATATATTGAAGCAAATAGGGCGTCTTCATTAGCTTTTTGCCTCTTGTGATGTGTGTCTCTATCAGGATGGTGGTCGACATCTTGTTTGATGGTCAGATCAGATTTCTCTGCGTTCTTACGCCTTTGCTTGACAGTTTCTATTGTCGACACCTTATCCGCCATTTCTAGATAATATTTAAAAAAGAGAGTACGACCTGCGGAAGGAAGAATGAAGACGGTTTGAATAAACAAACAAATGAGCGAGAGTGTGCCTGTTCTTATGCGTTGTCAAGAAAGGAAACAGCAAAGGAGAAAATAAAAATAAAAATAAAAATTAAAAAAAAAAAACTTTTCGATTTTAACTATTGACAAACTATCAGATTGGGCCATCTTTTGCTGAGTAAGCTCGCGACGCCATTCCATCAATTTCAGATTCGTTTCGAGCTTTTACAATCACATTCACTGGTTTGAGATCTGAACCAGATGAAAGCAACTTGTTTGAACTCTGTGTTTTTCTGTTGTTGTTGTTTTTGTTTTTTTATCATCATTCAATAGCTGTGAATTTATAGGCAAATACGAACACATAAGCAGATAATTATGCATTTCTTATGAAGAAAAAATAAAATAAAATATGAAATAAAAAATCATGGGCTCTCATGTTGCCAATCTTAAAACATACTCTTTCTAATCTTCTATAATATAGTAAATACATTGCAAATAAATTTGGCTAACCAGGTGCAATACCAGTAAATATACATTATTCTGATATTCTGATCCTTGAAAACGCAATTCAGTTCTCCCCACATTTGCGACAAGCACGTTCAGAGATGCAAAATAAAAAAAAATTGAAATTTATTGCTGTGATTACCTAATCAACTGGTAATGTCGCGTTTCGCGTTTTTTCTTGATTTTCATCTTTCAAAATTCTCCCTTCTTCCACACGTCAACGACCCCTAACAATGCATATCAAGCAGGTATGTACAAACTATCATTTCAAGTTTGCACGACCAAATGCTAATCGTTTTTTTTTTTTTCTAGATCACCATTCAGGGATTTAAGTCGTACAAGAATATGACTGTGACTGATCCATTCAGTCCTCATCACAACGTCGTGGGTAAGTTTTTTGCCATCCATTCAAACACGAAAAAAAAAAAAAAATTCAACAAAATAAAAGAAAAACAAGTTTCGTAGATAATTCTAACATCATACAATAGTGGGAAGAAATGGATCAGGAAAGAGTAATTTCTTTGCTGCTATTCGATTTGTACTTAGTGATGCATATACACATCTCAGTAGAGAAGAGCGTCAGGGTTTGCTTCACGAAGGCTCTGGTTCTGCTGTAATGAGTGCATACGTCGAAATTTGTTTCAACAATGAAGATAGAAGATTTTCTACCTCTAAAAATGAGGTATATATTCGTCGTACTATTGGTTTGAAGAAAGACGAGTATTCAATTGATCATAAGAATGCATCAAAGTCAGATGTCATGAACTTGCTTGAAAACGGTGGCTTTTCTAGGTCAAATCCTTACTACATTGTTCCACAAGGAAGAATTACCGCTTTGACTAATGCTAAAGATGCTGAACGTCTTGCACTGCTTAAAGAGGTTGCAGGAACTCAGGTTTACGATCAGAGAAGAGCTGAATCTGTCAAGCTCATGAATGACACTCGTGTCAAACGCGAAAAAATTGACGAATACTTGGATTTTATTAACAAACGTCTTGGTGAGCTAGAGAGTGAAAAAGACGAGCTAAAAGAATTCCATGAAAAAGATAGAGAAAGGAGGTCTCTTGATTATACACTGCTTGATCGTGAATTGAACGAAATTATGGCTACCTTAGAAGACTTGGAGTCTGATCGTGCACGGGGTATTGACAATAACACTGAACGCTTGACAGCTTACAATGATTTGGATGAAAGCATTGCAAAACTTGAAGAAACAATTGCAACGTTGAAAAATCGTACTCAGCTGTTGACAAACGAACTTTCTCAAGCTCATGAAGATCAACGTGATTTATTGAAGACCAAAGCCCAAAAGGATTTAGCATTATTGGAAATGAAAAATAACGGTGAGAATAGTATTCAGGAGGGTAATGCAAAAAGAAGCGAAATTGAATCTCTTAAACAGCAAATTGCCAGCAAGAAATCTGAATTATCTAATATTCAACCTCAGTTCGATGACCTTGTTAATAACGAAGCGGGATTGCGTGAACAAGTTTCTAATATTGAAGCCCAACAATCCCTTTTGCACTCAAAGCAAGGCCGTAATACTCAGTATGCTACACAAGAAGACCGTGATCAATGGCTACAGGGTGAAATCAATAAACTTGATCAGGATATCAGGAATCGTGAACGTATCGCATCTAACTTAGAAGCTGATGTCAACGACTTGATCCAACAACAGAGTCAAGTTGTAGGAGAGATTTCAGAAATGAGATCAAATTTAGAGCAGTCATCTGAGAAACTACGGAAAGCTAGAGAAGCTCAAGCTGAGGCTGAAGCCACTCGTGATAGGCTCATGGACGAAAGAAAGGTTCTCTGGAGAGCAGAATCTAAGACGGACTATCAATTGGGCGAACTTAATGATGCTTTAAATAAAGCAGAGCGTGGTTTATTTGATACTATGAGTAGAGCACAGAGCTCTGGTTTACTGGCAGTAAAACGAATTGCTGAACAGCTAAATCTAGATGGTGTATATGGCACTTTAGCTGAACTAATTAAGGTTGACGATAGATTCAAGTTAGCTACCGAGGTCACTGCTGGAAACAGTTTATTTCATTTCGTTGTTGATAATGATGAAACTGCTACAAAGCTCATGGATGAACTATATAGGGAAAACTCTGGTAGAGTTACATTCATGCCTTTGAATCGTATTCGACCTAAGAATCAAAAGTATCCTGAAGCCGAAGATGCTATTCCTTTGATTGAAAAACTTGAATTTTCTGCTGATGTTGAACCAGCTATTAAACAAGTGTTTGGTAAGACCTTGGTTTGTTTGAACTTAGAAACAGGAGCACAGTATTCACACAGTTTTGGATTAAATGCAATTACTTTAAATGGTGACAAAGTTGACACTAAGGGTGTACTCACCGGTGGTTACCATGATACTAGAAAGTCTCGTCTTACAGCTATGGCGACACTGCAGGAAGTAAGAGAATCTTATAATCGTCAAAAGAATGACATCCAACATCTAAGAAACGAAATTGCGAAAAAGGATCAGCAGATTACCAGCGCACTGAATGAGGTTCAAAAAGCAACTTTAAATGCACATCAAGTCGCTGGTTCATTTGAGCCTCTTCAAGATGGTCTGAGGGCAAAAGTTGTTGAAGCAGGTCAAATTAAACATCTACTTGAAGAAAAATCACGCGCTTTGCAAGGAAGCAGAAGTGGACTCAAATCATTACAAGACCAGCGAGGTTCATATATTCAAGAACTTCAAAGTCCATTTACCCAAACTCTTACATCAAACGAACTTAGAGAACTGGAAGAATACAGGCGTATTCTACCTAACCTTAAGCGACAATTCAATGAAGTATTCTTACGCCGTACTGATTTAGAGAAAATGAAGACTCTTCTTGAAGTTGACATATATCAGGATTTGCAAGTTCGTTTAGATCAATTGAACTCTGCACCTGAACCTGCATCTGCAAGTGAGCATGCAGTCACAGAACTTGAAGCACAGATTGCACGTCTTGACTCTGCTATTTCAGAAGCAGTCTCTAAGCTAGGATCACTAGAACAGGAACTTGAGGATACTAGAACTCAGCTCACTGAAAAAGAAGCTGAGCTATCGAAAACTAAAGAAACTAGAGTTCAGGCTGCTCGTATGATTGAACGTTATCATAAACAGATGGAGAAATCTGTTGCAAAGCGAGCCTTTCTTTTGGATAGGCGAGAGGAGGTTCAAAGAAAAATTAAAGAGCTTGGTGTTCTACCTGTGGATTCTTTTGTAAAGTATCAAAATCTTTCATCAGAAGCTATTCTAAGAAGATTACACTCAGTCTCAGAAGTGCTTAAGAAATACTCACACGTTAACAAGCAAGCAGTTGAGCAATACAACAACTTTGCTAAGCAACGTGAAAAACTTATTGAACGTCGAGAAGATCTTGATAAATCATCGGATGCTATTCAAGAGCTGATTACAACATTAGATCAACGTAAAGATGAAGCAATCTCTCGTACATTCAAACAAGTTTCAATGGGATTTTCTAAAATTTTTGAAAAACTTGTTCCTGCTGGTCATGGATCACTTGTTATGCATCGTAAATCAGACTCGCAGCATGCTGCGAGAGATGATTCAGATTCGGAAGCTGAAGATTCAGTCGAAAACTACATCGGAGTTGGGATTAGTGTTTCTTTCACCTCCAAGGGTGATGATCAACAGCGAGTTGAACAATTGTCGGGAGGTCAAAAATCTCTTTGTGCTTTAACTTTAATCTTTGCTATTCAACAGTGTGACCCTGCTCCATTTTATTTATTCGATGAAATTGATGCCAACTTAGATACACAATACAGAACTGCAGTTGCTGCTATGATTGCAGAGCTTGCAGCCGAAGGTGGCCAGTTTATTTGCACAACTTTCCGAACCGAAATGATTCATGTTGCTGAAAAGTTTTACGGAGTAATGTTCAACAATAAAATGTCTTCTATTGCATCCATTACTCGTGAAGAGGCATTATCATTTGTTGAAGGCCAGCAACCACGATAATAAGAGAAAGTAGTTGATACTTTTTGAAAAGCTTTCATTATTTTTGTTTTGTTTTGTTCTGTTCTATTTGAGGGTAATGAGGAAATTAAATCCATATATTTGTTTGTGTTTTATATATTTGTAACGTTAAATCTATTTTTTTAAAGGTATATAAGAGGTTTTTTCTAGTATACAAGTTTAGTTGTTAAGTTAGTGTCTGTAGATCATTGTAAAAGCTTCGAATTATACATGTATCACCAGTTGATGTTTTTATCAAATTATAAAATCTACTTTGTTTCCTTCACTTTTTGCAATAAACCTAGGAAATTATGAGAATGTTGTTATTGGTAATTTCACTATCCTAATTGGGATAGAGATGTGTATTTATTTTATGATGATATTATTATATAATAAGAATTGGGTTTTCATATTACAGTCAGTGGTGCGGCAAAACTAAAGTGACTGTTAAATTTCTATTTTCGGAAATTCTGTTCTATAATATTCTCAAAATGAAAACTTTTGAGTATTTTATAGCATAACTTAAAACTTAGTATATATGAGTTGGGATATTAATTTTTTGTAAATGTTTTGTGTTGAGGTTAGGGGTTCAGCCTTTCTAACAGTGACCCATATTGAGCTTGAGTTTGTGCGTATTGAAAAGAAAAAAATTACAGTAGGTAACAGCTCTGGCAAAAAATTTCTAAGTGAAAAATTTCCTCCCTTTTCTCACACACTCACATCGTTGTCACATAGCATATACAGGACTAGTATCAACATGGCTGCACAAAAATCAGGAATTGCCATCGGCATCAACAAGGGTCACAAGGTCACTCCTAGACAAAAGGCCGCTCGTGTGTCTAACAGAAAGGGTGCTGCTTCTGCCAGAACCACCTTTGTTCGTGACATCATCCACGAAGTCGCTGGTCTTGCTCCTTACGAGAGAAGAATCATTGAGTTGATCAGAAACTCCCAAGAGAAGCGTGCTCGTAAGCTCGCCAAGAAGAAGGTATGTTAAGCAAATTGTTTTGATTTGTTTGGAAACTGAAAATGAAAATGTTATTTATTTACTAACTGAATAATCATAGCTCGGTTCTTTCGGTCGTGCTAAGGCTAAGGTTGAGTCTATGACCAAGGTTATTGCTGAGTCTAGACGTGCTGCTGGTCACTAAATTGTTTATGAACATAATGGTTAATATATGCGCGAAAATTTTCTCTACAAATCACATCTATGAAAGATGAACGGAACACGTCGTATGGCGAAAGGATCAAGTTGCAAGGAATTTGTGCTGGACACATGATGAGTAATGTTTGGAAGTTGTAGGAAACAAAAAAACTGAATTAAGCACGACAATGTTTTTTGTTGTTAAGGGCGGCGTAAACATGATTTCAAGATTTTGGGATTTATAGGACAACAGAATAATTGGGATGATTAACGCGTAGTGGTTGTTTCGTAGATATCAAGGTTTTAAACAGGCATTTATTATTAAGGGATTTTTATTCCTGAACTATCGTCACTGTCGAATCCAAGAATGGTTGAACAGCAATTTCAGGATAACAGTTCTGGATCTGTAAACAGCTCCCCGGTAAAAGCAGGTGAGTGTTGTGAACCGAGTGCAAAGTCAAACAAATATCTCAAGTATTTGTAACTAATATTGGATACCGATAGCAAACAAATGCGAAGCATTTCAAGTTCATATAACAGTGCCTGATGGATTGCCAAAAAATTATGAAAATGTATGTTCCCGGTCAGTATAATATTTTGTTAAAAAACAATGCTAACGCAATATAATATATATGTATAGGTACATGGGTCGGTCTCTCTCTATCAGCTATCTAGTAGTATTAGTGAGAGCCTTGGGCATTGTTTTAATATTCCATTCAAGTTGATGCTCAATGGTGAAATTATTCCTATTTATAAGACACTTAATGATTTGGTTCAAGATCCTCTTCAGAAGCTAGTCACGCTAGAAATGGTATATTGTAGATATACTTACCTTTCAGCGGAAAGACATGTAGCACATACAAGAGCATATTTGGGATTTCCTTCAGATTCTGAAACCAATCAGCAAAAGGGGTTCAAAGTACTTTCTAGAGGTTTGTGTAATGTTGGGCTCAGTCTACAAATGTTTAAACCAGAACTTACGGAACAGTTGAACATATTGAATAAAACTTCGTTTGAACCTGTTGAGCTACTATTTGAAGCTGGATTTGATTATCTGCCGGAGACTTCTGAGCATATTTCTCTTCTGGGTGTTCGAGAATTACAATTTTCAAAGTGGAATCCTCCTCCAACTCGAAGAAAACTACAAGGGGATTTATTCTATTTAACTCTAGTCACTGTGGAAATGGAGGAGTATTGCATTACAGCATGTACAACTGGATTTTTTGTTAATAAGGGCAATAATGATTATTTCAATCCTGAGCCTGCATCTGATCCTCATACAGCTTTCAGACTCATATCATTAATTTATGATATATCCGAAGGACTGAAAATGGTAATGGCTGCAGAAGGTACTGTGAGAACTTCATTAGATGAAATATCATTAACACTTCCTCGATACTATTTTCCTTATGTAAATACGCTGGTGAAAGACCATGAATATGTACCTGACGTATCCTGTGTGCAAGAGGGTTTAGCTCTCAATTCACACGAAAGATTTGAAATTCCTAGCGAAGGATACTTTTGGTGTGAGAAAATCGAGGAAGTTAGAGAAACTCCAAGGGGTTCAGCTCAATCAGATTTATTTAGGGAGCGATCGTTAGTGGAAAATATGGAACGTTTTGTTGAAACGGCTTTAGAGGGCGCTAGTTTTATATTTAACGGTGCAGTTGAGCCTATGAATCCAGAAGAAGAACAGCTTGCTCAAACTTATTACTGGAATAACATTATATTTTCTTACTCTGACCATTCAAAGGGTAGATATCAAGAAAACGGCGGGAGAGATGCTTCTCGACATATCAGCAAAAAAGATGTTCACTCTGCTTCTTTGTTATATAATTTGGATATTGAAGGTCTTTCATCTTGTCCTTTAGTAGTAATTGATTATTTGGGAAGAAGACTGGTTGCTCAAGCATCTATTCCTGGCGTTCTTGGAAGAACAGTTGGATATCCAACTGGAATAGTTTATGGGTATTCTGATAATGAAGGATGTATGATAACAAACGAGATTGTTGAGCCTTATATCAAAATTTTTAGCGATTCGTGTGTCGTGAAACCCCATATTGTTTTTGACGGAAACGAAAAAGGCTACTATTTACATTCTTCAGTAGACATGAACATAGTTCAAGGAGCTGATGGTCGACTATATCTGTTGGACACAGGCCAAAACCAACCTTTAGACTTGCTTTTTTATGAGCAATGTAACGTTGACGGTATGCCAGAGTATCCTCACTCTGTAGCAATGCTTCGAATTGAAGCCATTCAAGAATGGTTTCGACTAACTTACAAAAATATCCGAGATCTTCATTCCAATATTTTAGACAATCCAAGCTCTTCCAATGCAAAAGAACCATTAAACAGTAGTGGTGATTGCGATGACATGGTCTCTCCCTTGAGTATAGATGAATTGGCCAAATGGGAGCTTGAAGTAGAGAAATTAGCTATTTCTTACGGATCAAAAAGACGTGAATGTCGTAATTTATCTAGTTCAAATTCGGAGGCCAGTCGTTCTTTTAATGAGAGACATGAAAACCAGTCATTTATATCTCTTAATGAGCCTGTATTAGTCAATACATCCAACAATGAAGATACTAAAGAAACGTTTTTTAAATATCCTTCAGCAAGATTTTTGAAAAAAAGCAATAGCACGGACACACATTTTGAAGAAATTGTATCCAATAATACTTCTATTTTAGGGTCTCCAGATAATATGATAGAAAATGAAGAGGATTATAACGTACACTGCGAAGGAAGTACATCAAACACTTCACCTTTTCATAGATCTCCAGAAGAAACGATGGAAAATGATGAAATTATCAATGTTGAATTGGATGAGAGCAGTTCTATCATTTCTCGTTTCCATGGATTACCTGAGAATGGCACGGATAGTAATAAAAAATTAGAAATGAGCTTTGAAAAATGTTCTTCAAATAAGCTGTCCTTACATGATTCCCCGGAAAGTCTTGCAGTGAAGAATGCTAAAGATCTTAATGATGAGTCTGTTGAAAGCTTTGAAAAATGTGAAAATTTGGGTAATAATAATCAACATACCAAAAATTCTTTTTCAAAATCAGATTCAGAATCGTTTGAAGAGCTCAAAGGCGACCTGGTTAATACATTATGTGAACGGCCTCCAACCCCGAAAGATCTCTCCCCCAAAATTTGTGCTATGGAAAAAAAAACCCAAGATTGTTTAAAGGGTGATGAAGTTGTCAAACATCTTCAATATTCTTTGGCAATATCCACTATTAATCAGAACAAACAAAAAGATGATGAGTATGGCTCTCGTATAAAAGTCAGATATAATGAAGATATGAGTGCTGAAAACTCTAGCCTGTTAGCAAAACTCAAATTGAAAAAAGCTGCTGATGATGATGATGATGACCTTAGATCTCAGATAGATGCTACTTGTGAACAATTTTCTAGAATCAACATTAATGCCTGTGAACAAGAAGAGCAAAATTTTTTTGTTATTGACAAAGATGTTTTGGCTCTGCCCTCTAAGCGGATTTTTGATCAAGACGTAATAGCAATGAAGGCGGCTCTTAATGGTATGATTGGTCAAAATTTAACTCCTGACGAGATCGCTCGTGTGAAGAAATATACACCGAGTATAGTTTACCCATATGCTCATACTGGTTGTTATTTCACATCTAATGATCTAATGAATTACTATCAAAATCTCTACTACCAGGGAGATACAGATGATAGAGCGACACAGCTCAAGAAAGAAGGCGATTCCTATCGAACAGTTACAGACTGGTACAACTGGAACACTAGAAATTTGGGGGCGCTAAAGGTTACGGTTGATCAGTTTAAACTTAACCCAGATGTTCCATTAGATATCAATTTGATTCCTGAAGGACAAGTGCGAAATGAATATGTCAAAGATGGAATTCGAATTGTAGATGCATGCTGCTTTCTTCAGTTTTGTTGGATTCCTAATTTTGTTCGTGATATATGCACTGAAGCAATTGTAATGCCTATGGACGGGTTAGAATTGACAGAAGCTATGCATTCAAGAGGTATTAATATGAGATATTTAGGAAGGATAGCAAAATTGTGTGATAATTTCGTTGGTATAACACAAGAATTACTATTTAATGTCGTTGTAGACGAGATAACTGCAAGATGTGCTAAGCATGTGTTGAATGATATTCTTATACTTGCCCCTATTCAATATGGATCAATTTTTGTGGTAGACTTTTTCAATGTTTTTTTTGGCAGTATGAAAACAGAAGAGCTGGTTTTCACGGAGAAAGAAAAGTGTACATATGTTGGTACTAGTTATGGTAACATTCGAGATTTGTACGATAAGATCACTCCACAATTTGTATACAAAGCGATATTACTGGAAGCTAAAAAACGATTTCGGTTTAAATTTGAAAATTACTCGAACATTACATTAAATCAGCATCAGTTATTTAGAAGGCTATCACAGATGCTTGGGTTACAATGGAAATTGTTTGGGTACGATTTAAAGCCAGGGAGAACCGATTATCCTTTTTTTAAAGAAGGACCTAAATTTTCATCTGGAGTAGTAGACCAAGCTACACCTAGACAATCACTTAAAAAAAGAAGAAAAAGTGGTGTTCAAAAAGGCTCAATTTTTCTGATTGATAACCTACTTAATATTGTTCCTACATTTATATCCACATCATTTGATAGTTTGATAGGATTCAGTAATATATTATACAGCGAAAAGGCATGCGATAGACCAATGGAAGCTGTTGAGTATACAAAAAAGGCCTATGAAAGTTTTGATTATGTTTATAAAGGATTTCATCCAGTTCTTATTGATGTAATTCAAAAATATGCCTGGGAAACATGGATCTATGAAAAAGATGTTGAAAAGGTTATTAAACTGCAGCGACGAGCAATATTTGTTTCAGAAAAATTGACAGGAATAGACTCGCCACAGACTTTGACGTGTTATATAAAATTAATGACATTACTGGGATGCTTTGAAAATTTTGTAGCAGCTCTTCATGTTGCGCAAAGATGTTTAAAAATTATTTCAGTTTATCATGATCATAGACTACCTGAGTTGGTAAAATTTTTCAAATCTCTTGCGACGATTTTCAAAACAAACCGAATTTACCAGACGGCTATTGAGTGGCTAGATCTGTCACTAAGCTTGACAGAAGAAAATACAGTTGCTCAAGCGTTAACTAATCTTGATTTGTATGAAAACCTAGCAGAATGCAATCTGGCAACACATCGTTTCACTGAAGCAAAATTTTTCTACATGTCACATCTTCAACTTTTACAGGTTATAGATGTCAAAAAATTTAAAATACAAAAGCCAATTATCATGCAAACGATTTATAACTTGGACCAAGCAGTTCAAAACCCTGCAAATTCAAGATTTTTTTATAAGAATAGGGAACAAGAAAAAAAGGTATCTTTTGATGTAACTTTCAGAAATTTAATTTCTAAAAATTATGAAAGTACAGAAAAAATTTACCAGAGGGTTGTTACTTACATACAGAAACAAAAGAATATCAAGCGGCGATTGGGTGTGGAACAAGAAGAAACTCAGCAAGTTCCGGTTATTGCAGGTACTTTTGACAACAAAAACATAGATGATCTACTGAAATATGTCAATGGAAGTGAAATTCATGAAGATTCAGAAAAGACGAATTTGACTCAAGGGACTGTGAAAAAAAAGAAGTCTAAAAAGAAAAAAAAAAATTAATTGATTAATTGATTAAAATAGTGATGCAGGAAGTGGTGAAAGTTAAAGAGTTTTTTATGTATTAATTTATAAAATAACATTCTTATGTGCCTATAACATTTATTCCATGTTGGCAAAAAAAAATAAAAAAAATAAAATATTATTAGTTTGATTCTTTTAATCGTAATCACAATTTCTTAACTATATATATAAAAACATATTTATTTATGAATATTCAACAGCTGGCTGAGTAACACTATTGCAACCGGAAATATGGAAATGTTTTCAACTTATTACTCTTCCTTAGATCTATCAACAGCAGCTCCAGGCATGAGGAAAACAGGAGGCACCCAATAACTGTTTTCAGGTGTGGCAAGGCCTTCATACATAATGAACCAGCCTATAGCAGAAACTATAATTCCTGCAACTCCGCCAGCCTTTGTAAATCCAGACGAAATTCCTGCATGGTTTTTGGCAGTGAATTGAGCTGTGCAAAGACAGATGTAGCAAGTAACCACTGAAGTCATCATTGCAAAGAGGGGCCACGTAGATTTGAAAGTAAGAATCCACATCATAGTTGCAAAAAATACCCATCCAAGAAGCCATAAAGCTAACATATCAGAAGTATCTTTGCCATATATTTCTGAAATTCCAAATACATCTATTACAATGCAGCCATATCCTAGCCAAAATCCGCCGAACGATGACAGTAATACTGCTGGCCAGACTTGTTCAACGACAATGCACCACATTCCTGCCAGCAGCTCAATGATACCAGCATAAAACCAGAATAACCCAACAAGGCCTGCTGGATTAGAGACACCACGTATGTTTAAGTTAACAAGGGAGAGCACAAACACAGTAAGGCAGAAACTTGCTAAACCCAGTGGAACAGGATTGGCAAACTTTCTAGATGGAGCTGGAGCACCTCCTGGATTCAAATATCCTTCAAAAGCTTTGTTGAAATCATGACGTTCAAAAACATAGTCTCCAAAACTAACATGAGTATCTGTCGTTAATATTTTACTAATTCCACGAGATCCCAGTTGATAGTTTTCTCTAGGCGGTGAGTGGTAAAATTCTTCTGATTGTCTAATTTCAATAGGCTCGTGTGAAGATATAGACATTTTTTTTTTTTTTTGTTTAAAAAAAAGCTTGTAATCTTTTTGAAATGTATTTAAAATTATTAATTAGATATGGATTGAATTTTTTTTTTTTCTTTCTTTCTTTCTTAAAGAAGGATTTGATTAGAACTATAAATAAAGATTTTGGGTACCAGTTCCAAAAACCGGACGAAAAAATTGAAGTGACGACCTGGTACTCTGGTTTGTAGTGGCGAAGACTCAAAAATTACCCCGGAAATCTGGCAGAGAATCTGGCCACCCTCCATTATACTTGATCATCCCCGTATATCCCCCAAACTAGCCTTTTACGTATTTGTCTCCTAGTAGTCGGGTACCTGGCTCTTTTCGGATAGTAGTATGTGATCGGGGACTGAGCTAATGGAGGCTAAGTAGATTTTATCGTCATAAAAAAGATTATCATTATGTCCGTTATTTTAACCTTAACTTTAGCTCATAATGTGTTATTATTATCATTTAAAACTTGATAAAATGATTATTTGTTGGTGTTAGCAGGTATAAATTTAACTGAGCATTTATGTTTTGCGATGAGATCTGGTGTACTTTTTTAAAACATATTCCTATTTTTGGGCTAATATTATTGGTCACAATTAAAACTCCCAGTTTTGTCCAGCCGTACCTTCTACTTTTAAAACAATATTTCCTAATTTAGAATTAGTAGAGTATATGACAGACACCCGCAAACTCATATCCGCTTCAGAGCGCGCGTCAGTGGAAAATAGAAATATTCAGAGAAATTTCAACTCTTAAGACAAATAAATAAAAAGTAAAAAATAAGTATGGCAAAAATTTCACATGGAATATTGTGTTAGTGTTTGTGTGATGATTATGAATGAACTGAAAGAGACTTTGATAAGAATTCGAAATATTATATGTATGTTATTTGGTAGGTATAGTTTTATGATATTGGATTACAACGGTAATGATAAATAAATACATTCATAGCTACTGTAGCAAAGTTAACATCAATATAAATAATTATAATAATAAGAATAAATAATGTCAGTACTAATAATGGATAATGAGAATAAAGAACGATTTCACAAGCCATTCTCCCCACAGAGGGGAATCCATTTTTGAACATTAGACAAACTGCTACCCCACAAATGACTTTCCCTTATTTCCTAAATCTAAGATACCAAAGGAAAAAAAAGCCATAGTAAAAATGTGGGGGATAAAGAAAATCTTGACATTTATCCGGTATGGTATTATGGCAGCTCAAAATACTCAAGTTGGTGGCTCTGAATTTAAGCGGGATTAAACTGAGCCATTGAATGGGCGGTTGGAGTGAGAAAATATGTATAAAAAACAACAACAACAGCAACCAAACAAGAGTCATCTCCGTGTGTTTGTATGAGCGTTGAGAAAAATAGAATCCCGGATCACCGATGGTCTCCTTTGAAGAAAAAACGTTGATACATCTAACTGTACTATTTATCACTGACATGTGAAATTTTGTTGATAAAGACTATAAAGTGATTTTCAAAAACTTGAAGATGGTTTTGATAATCGGAAAACATTTAGATTTTTTTTTGGACATTTAAATGATGTTTAAAAGTTACCAGATCTTTTATTTATTTAAAAATTTGATGTAAATTATATAAAAAGATTATTCACAGTTACGAGTTCACATTGAATTTGAAATTGATCAATTTTGTACAAAATGTTATTAATTTTTATAAAATCAGAGTTTGCTTTGTTTTTATTTCTTTCTTTCTAAAGCTTTTTTATACTAGTGAAATCGGAAGTAAAGGGAAAAAAAAACCCGTCTTTTAATCACATTTCTAATAAAAATTCGCAAAACAGTGATTTCAGCTTGTTCAGGCATTTTCAGAGTCAGTTTCTTAATGGTTTACAATATTTGTAAAAAAAAAAGTATGAGAAAAAAAATCTCTGCAAATGTAATTACTGTTTTCACTAGATAGATGAAAAATCAGGTTTTTGTTCTTATATTTAAAGTCCGTTTTCATTATTTTAATGATTTAGTAAACCAAAATTTTCTTTCATTTTCAAAAAAAAAAAAACTTTCAGTAATATTTGAAAAAAGAATGCGTTAGCCCGGAGTCGAACCGGGGGCTCATGGATGGCAACCATGAATTTTACCGCTAAACCACTAACGCTTGTTATTGAAAGCATTAAACGTGAAAAGTTAGTATCTACATTTTACAAGTTTTTCTTGCCAAAATTTTTGCAACTTTTGATCAAAATTTAGACATAAAACTAATTTTTGCAAATTTAATGCATAATTTTATAAAGAAGAAATATAAATTATTATTAGTATAACCTTTAGATATAAGATCAACAAAGTAATTTTCAATCTATATCTATAACCTTTAGATAACTTTTTCAATCTCCATGAGGTAAATATTTGAACCACATGTCTTCTACTTATGTCATTTGTAGTATAAATTATAAATATTAGTATAGCCTCTAGATATAGGGACAATAAACAGATTTTCTACGTATATCTAAGAATATATATATCTGCCTATAAGAAGAAAAGCTAATTGAAACTTGGTTAAAAAGGCAGAGAAAGATTAGGGAGTCATTAACTCATGTTTTCTTCTCGTTTCATTTGATGAATGATTTATTTAGTATATATACAGCCTTATGAACCACATGTCTTTGAATTTATGGACAATGGATCAAAATTTCAATCTTATTTAGAAATCTAGAAAGCTAGCTATAGCATGTTTAAAATGGACATGACTGAGGTTAATAGATGATTGAAAAATTAATTCCAAAAAAAAAAAAAAAAAAAAAAAAACGTTAAAGAAACGAAAAACGCTAATTGAATTTGAGCACAAACCCATGATCAATGGATGGCAAAAAGAATACTGCAAGGAGACAAGATGCTGATGGTATAGAATTCTAAACCCTTCTGCTTTAATCCACAGCAAAAGTCTTCAGATTGGTCATAAAAGATGCATTTGAAAAATGAATCTAGAAACATCAAGAACAAAATCACACAGTTGAAAACATGGTCCCATAGAAGCCCAGTTAAGAAGAATCTATAGAGATTCATATGATTTATCAATGTGGAACAAGAGAAAGATTCAAGCACAACATTATTATCAAGGAATTTCCAGTCTATAAAAAAAAAACAAATGGCAATCTTTAGTGAAGCAAAACCAAACATATATCTATTCGAAATACTCGATATATCAAAGGATTTAAAAGCAACTATAGTTCATAAGGCCAGAGACTAGATTTTAACTATGTTGAACGTTTAATATGGTTGGATCAGCCGTGAATTTTTTTTTACTCGCAAGAGATTTTATATTCTAATCAATTTATTAATTATTATTAATTATTCATCTTAACTTCGCGCCTGTATAACGAATGGTATAAAGAATAAATCCATAAATCAGCCTTATCTCAAATTCATGTAACCTGATTAAGAAGTAAAAGAATATATACTACAATTGAATAGCCAAACAATTAAATCGAAATTTGGAGGTGAGGCTCATGCTTAAAAAGCCAGTTTCATGAATCAATACAAAACCCAGAACAAAAAAAAAAAAAAAAAAAAAAAAAAAAACTTTTGTTTCAAATCCTTTCAATTGATGGAATGAAAAACAAAGAATTAAAAAAAAAAACTGACTTCAAACGTTTTTGAGAAAGAGTGTTTGGTATTTTATACATTTAAAATTTGAAAAAAAAATTTTCAAATGAAAAAAAAGAATCGAATTACAAATTTCCATAAAGTGTAAAATTCGTTTTTAATTAATTTTTACAGTTGACAGTTTGAAGTTATATGAATTGTCTTTAAAGACAAGAACAAACAAAACAAAAACAGGTGTGACTGATTTAATTTACGCATAGAGGTAAAATGAATAAAAGTATTGCTCTTGACATGTTTGAACCTTTAATCTCTTCAAATTCTTCATGATTTACACAATGAATAAAGAAAGATCTAGGAGATATAAAACTGATTGATGATTTAAAATATTAAACTTTATATTATGTTTTTTTTTATTATTTTCTATAGCATTCAGTTTATTTTTAGATAGGCTTTAAAGTACTTGATAAAAAAAAATTAGAGGAGAAATTCAATTTAATTTTTTTTTCTTTTCAAAGAAGGTTTTGGTTTCATGTGTGTGTGTGTTTTTTTTAACATTTTAACAAAAGGATAAATATGGGGAAGCTCTTTATCTATTAATTTTTGATATTGTTTCGTGAATATTGGATTTTTTTTATACTTTAATTTATAAATATATTTAAAGGAGTTGATAATGTTGAATGGGAATTTTAATGCTTTTTTTCATTAATGATTTTCAACGCGTTAAAAACGCCATTTCTTTTCATGAGACAAGTAGCTAAATTAGATGACTCCTTTTTGTTTTCTTCATAAAGTGTCTAATTATTATTACATTTTCAAACTATACAATCAAGAAACTATTATGTTATTCAGTAGTTAAATGAAAAAAAAAAAAAAAAAAAAAAAAAAAAAAAAAAAAAAGTTTTTTGCCACCTGAATCCAACTTTTTTTTGTAATAGTAGTTCTTCATGTACTCCAGATTTATGTTCTTAAATAGTATAAATCCAAAAGATTTAAACAATTTCAAAATCTTTAAAGAAATAAATGAAAAAACAAAAAACAAAACAACTAAATCTATACATTTTCATTCGTTTGCAATTTTATTGTTCAGTATGATTTGTGTATTCAACAGTTTTTTTTTTTTTTTTTTTTTTTTTTTTTAGTTTGTAGGAATAATAATCAGATTATTTCATTTTATTAATCATCTCATTATTATTAATATTAATAAAAAATTTTTCCATTTCCATCCACTATTAATCTTTTTTTTTTCTTTCAAAATATTATCAAAAAACATATATATATAAACTCTTTAATTTTTAAACGTAGAAACAATAAACTGATTTTCAATCTATATACTTATTATTTTCATATATAGGTCTTCAAGTATACTGTTAATCACACTAATTTTCCTCCTGTAGATCCTTTGTTTACCGTACCCTTACCGCCTATTGTATATTAATCTATCAAATGCACTACTGTATATAAATCTTTCCTTCTTAGCACTAACACACCTAATTTAAGAGTCTAATTAACAAAAACAATTAGTTGTGCAGCTCATCTTGTTTTATTTGATTTCTGATTCTCCTCTGTTTCAATTCCCCCTTCGTTCCGCCCTATAAACACCTTGAAAAAAAACTTCTCCCTTGAATCGAATACTTACCAATATATACAATATGCATGATATAAAGATTTAAATATATATATATAGATTACTATATCTGGGGATGAAAAATCTTATTGTTACTCAAGTATAAAATTACTGAGAGAAAAAAAAAAGATTTCATCTAAAATTTTCATCTCTTCACCCTTCAATTCTGAACTTGGTTTAAAGTTTAGTACATTTTCAGGCTGTCCTCGTTTATTCTATCCATTTTCTTTCTTTCTTTATTTCAATAAAAGTTAGATTTTCTTACATTTAAATACTGTACTTTATGAAATTAGATATACCAAAATAAGCTCGATATCATAAGTCTTAAAATTTAAAATTTAAAATTTAAAATTTAAAATTTAAAATTTGAATTATATACATATATATTCTTTTTTTTTCTGGCAAGTATTCCCGAAATTAAAAACAACAATCAAATAAATATACATGATTAAAATACAACTTTTTTCCTTCAACATATCTCAAAAACAACCTTGATATTTTAATTACCAATGTAAGTACAACCATAAAGTCTCATATATATCTATACAGTATACTTATCGGCATTTTGAATCATCCTGATCCCAAAAGAAATCGCTTGTTACATAGCATTTGAAGAGATCCCGAACTTGGAGCAGATAAAATTTGCTCAGCCTTGTAGTCGTATCCCATTCTGGATCATCTTTAAAAATTTAATTTTTCCTAAAAAAATTTTTTTTTTTTCCGAGTCCACACCTCTATACACAGCCCATACAAATAATTGAGCATGAAAACCGTCTAGAAGCGAAACCAAAACCATTGGTTGCATTTTATCTCGCAAAGTAAAAAAAAAAAAAACAGCAACTTAGCATCAGCAGTTATAAATAATTCATGCTATTAGCTAGATTCAATACAACGGTGCTCTGAAACTCACGCTCGTTATCAATGCTTAAAGATTATATTTTATTAGACACGCGGGATGAACTTGCTCTTGATATTATTCCTAATGATTCATCTAATAGGTTACCACCAACAAAAAACTTTTTTTTAATCCTTATTTTCTTTTACCTACATTCTATTTCTTGCATCCTCAACATTTTACAGTCCGTACTTTATAGATAAACACCAGAAACAAACATATATATCTACAATAAAAATTAAAGAAAAAAAAAATAAATACAATTGAAAAAAAAATAAATTATAAAGACAAACTTTTCTAAACGAATGCTTTAAAAAATGCAAATAATTATAATAATAATAATAATCATGATTATAAATTCTAGATGACTTTGGGAGTGTTGTTAAAGCGTCAACGGCATCGTGTAATCAACAGGATATAGAAACAACATAAAAAAAAAGAGGAGAAGGCATAAACAGTTTTCAGCACGAAGGAATGGATGGTGTTGTAAAAAAGCAGTACGAGTTAATCAAATCCTGATAGCTCTTCGTGTTGAAATCAAAGTCATGCTTCTGGCTAGGATTGGCAGTTTCCTTAGTTTTAGGTGGCTGATATGTATAATTGTGTGCAAAGAGTTGGGGTGGATTAGCAGAGCTGACAGACTTTGATCGCAGAGGTCGCTTGTTCTTGGGCGAAAAGGTATATAAATGCTCGTTATTGTTGAATCGCTTGAACGCAACCTTGTAGTTCTTGTAATCATTGTTGTCGTAATAATCCACGCCTTGGCAATTAAACTTGATGCAGAACTCCAGGTTCTGATAGCTTCTTGTGTCAATAAAGAATGAAAATCTGTCGTGCTGTAAACTTGGTGACTGCTTGTAATCTGCAGTGATTTCAGTCTTTGATCTCCAGTTGTCGGTTGTGTATAACACCATGACAGATTTAAAAAATGATAGATTTTGCACCATTATGTTACCAATGAGTTTGTTGTTGAAGAATGAAAGGTTTTCAAGATACACAGGTTTGTGTTTATTGTTAATATGAAATGACTTTGGCATGTTTGATGACCATTCAGTGGGCCTGTAAGTGGGTTCTTGGGAAACCAAGATGGTTCTATCATCATCGTCATCAGAATAATCGTCTTCAGTAGTCGAATCATCCCAATGAAACTCAGGTTTGCGAATCTCTTCAGGCTTTTCAAAGTATAAAAAGTGCTTTACCTTTTCTAGATTTGAGTCGAAATGAACCATCTTTGAAGGCATGCTCTTGTTTCTCTTTATTGCTGATTTCAAAATAGATGTTTGAGAAAATGTTCGAGGAACATTGTAAAGCTGTGTTGGTAGCGAAGTGTTTTGCTGCATTGTAATTTATGTGTAAAAGGATTTGAAATCCGTGCGAGATAGTAACAGAAAAAAAAAAGTGCTCGTGGCGATCTGCAACAGTGAGGTATAAAAAAAAGGACGACTTGGTGTGCTAGTGTATTGATAAAAAAAAAAAAGAATAAAACAATACCAATAGAAGATATGAAATGCAAGAGATGATTATAATATTAAAGAATAAGTATGTAAGAATGATATATATATATAAAAAAGAAGAAAGAGAGAGAAAAAAAAAAAGGGCAAGAAGAAAAAAAAAGACGACAATGGAAGGAGAAAACTTTGATTTTATAAGCAGAAAAAAAAAATTGAGTTGAAAGTATGTGTCTTAAAAAACACACAAGATAAAAGAAAAAGCAAGTTTTGAATGGACCCGTTATTGTGTTAATTTATTTTTCAAATAATCACCAAGCTAAAAACAAGAAAAAAAAGAAAAGAAAATATTTATTTATTTTTCAAATTTTTTTTAAAAAAAAAATAAAAAGTCAGTAATAAAAAAACAAAAACAAAAAAAAAAGCATTTAAATAAAATAATTTTTTTTTTTGATCCCCACAACAGTTTCTCCGTGAGCATATCTCTAGTTGCTGGGCATATATACGAAGCTATCACTCATCCCTCATCCCTCATCATAATCATCATAAATATCATCGTCTTCATCATCATCATCATCATCATTACCACGACAGTGTGTTGAATTATTTACACGCCGACTATGAGCCTGTAGTTTCAAGTACTATTCATTTAATATTTAATCTTTTTTGTTTTAATTTTTTTCTTTTCTTTCTTTGATCGAGAGACATTCAAATTTACGCAATTGTTTGTTTCAACACCATTGAATTCGCGAAATTACAGAATCAAGAGAAATATACAAGTGTGTGAGAAAAATAAAAAGCATTCTATTGATTCAGAAATTTCCCTGGACAGAGCAAATCTGTATCGAGTGCTAAAATTGAAATGAGCATTTATCTTAGTACTCAAAATAGGTTTTTCCTTGTGAAGCCGCCAATCCTTAAAGGCTTGTTAATTATTTAGTATAGCTTAGCGTATGTATCGGAGCTACTATTGGGGAATTTTTATTTATCTAAGGGTTTTCCGGAAAAACAGGTGTTTGAATAGTTGTGTGCGTGAGGATTTATTTGGACTAGACTTGTTTTGGGGAATGGCGTGGTGAGCTTGTAGTTAATAAATTCATTAACATTTGTTATAGAAGTGGAGCTGATTTTTAATATTTTTTTTTTTCCCCTTGGTTTTTGTCTTTATTATTCATGTTATTTAATATCATGTATACACATTTTAATGAAATGATAGTGCTTGAGATTGATTTGAATTCTTGACTAAGTAGTATGATACCAGTAATATAAAACAATAGTTTAGTAGTAATAACTACCTAGTGAAAAATTGATACGGCGGCCCCTCTCAAAACCATCAAACTTTTTTCTTGTTTAAGCTCGGACTGCACCCTTGCACCCTGTTTAGCCTTACGGAACATCACACGTGACGGGTACCGGAAGGCTGAAGTGACTCCACAGAGGAACTTGCGGTTTAACGTTAAGAAATGAACTTGATGGAGGTTTTATTAGAGATTTTTCTCTTGAAAGTTTGTTGAAAAGTTTTTTTTTCAAAAAAGTTTACATAGAGTTTACTCAAAGGCTTGCTTAAAGGCTTGTATAAACAGAGTTTGATCAAAAGCTTGCTCAAGAATTTTGCTCTTAGCATACTATTAAAGTTTAAGCCATCAGGAACCGAATCAACAAGCATAAAATATATATAATAATAATAATAATAAAGATGATGAAAATAATAAGAAGAGCTAGTAAGTGTTTGTGTTTGTGTGATATAACAATTTAGGGTGGAGGCAGAGAAAGAAGAGGAGATGTAAACAATAGATTGTAAACAAGTGGGGTAAGACTCAATGAAAGTATGGCCATTTAAATTAGATCTCTTAGTAGAAGCATATACTAGATGGTGATAAAGATGGCGCACTGTGGATTTAGAAATATCAACAACTATGGACAGCCATGAACCGTCTAGTGGAGAACTAGTTGGAAAATTAGTTGAAGTTGTGATTATAAGACGAGCTCTCGAGAAACGTTATCTCTAGAAGTTTTTATTTATTTATTTTTATTTTCAACTAGATCTTATTATTATTATTATTATTATAAATTATTTTGAGGGTCCAGTTTCGAGCAACCCACCCACACACAAACACTGTTTTGAGGTATAATATTACCCCTCTTCGGATCCGTATGGCCCAGAATGTCTCGGTGTGCACGGCGTGCACATTGATAAAAAAAACAAACAAACTTACAGGCAGTATCACCGGTATCGGGTTGAACCGTTCAACGAACGGGACTAGCATTTTGTAGAGAGTTTTTGTATTGAGCATTAATATACACATGCGCTGCTGATGCTGTTGTTTATTATATTGATTTTTATTTTATTTTATTGTACTTTATTATATGAAAAGATACGCATGCTGTGCTTTTAGGCAACGCCAAGGTACTTGACTTTGATCTGTATGATTTTTTAAACCCTGGAGCTGTACCGTATTCAGATTGTGCTTCATGCTTGTTCTGGGCGGGTGCATTGCAGCTGGAAGTACCGCACCAGCTAGCGTATATATTAAAACTGTGTTTCGGTGCCAACTCACATCAGTCAATATATACGCATAGTACACAGATGAGAGAGAGAGAGAGAGAGAGTAAGGTCCCAGGCATGCAAGCCGCATGGGGAATTAATTCGGTCCACCATTGCACATTTGACAAGGCGTGCTTGCCATCTAGTGTTGAGCTGAGCTGAGCTGAGCTGAGCTCTTCAGATGCGTGTATGAGGTTTTTGAGGTCTAAGCTTTGATAACGGTGTTTTTTTTTTAATTAATGTACTCTGAGAAATCCGGATCATATTAAATAACGTGTGTGCTTCCGGTATTTTCATTATTATCAATATAATAATAACAATAATAATAATTATTATTATTAAAATTAAAAATACGCTCAGTACCACAATACACCAAGAAAATTAATTCAAGTTTTAACTACACACTTTCGCACATCAAGATATATATATATATATATATATATATATACCACTAAGACACACTCAATAAAAAATATTTTAAACACCATCAGTGTGTATCAGTGAAATGACCTTATTGTATTTTGCCTATAGATGAAATATAAAAATGCAAAGCTTGTTTTACTAAATTGTTATATTTACTTTTTATTTTCTCAAAATCTTTCCGGTACCGACGAATATAGATTGTACGGGTTCCGACAAAAAGCTGGGTATAGGATACTGGTCCCGGCTGCAAGACAATTATCAGCAGGCTTTTTTTTTTTTTTTTTTCTTTAAATTTGTTTTCGTGTGTGTTTTCTTATGTCCTTGACATTTCGTCTTAAGTGCCAAGTGAGAAGAAGAAGAAGAAGAAGAAAAAAAAAAAAACACGTTGGTATAATCAAAACTAATACTAAAACGGCGAAATAGATGATAAAATCAGCCCATCGTAGTGATAGAAGGCCAAATATACTTGACGAGACACATAATGTTTTGCATTGGAGAGCGTCGAAGGTACTGGAGTCTGCAAGAATTTATTTTAATCTCGAATGGCTTGGACACGATAATTGATAATCTTGATTGAAGTCAGGTCAGTCGTGCTTTATTGTAGCTTGTTTTTAATGAAGTGTAGATAAACTGTTGATTTTCCATTAAATCTTTTATAAATTATTTGTATGATGCATTATTTTCATACTCTACGGATTATTTCTCTACTTTATCTGGTAGCTTGAATAGAACAAGAGACTTGGATAGGTTTTTCACACTGTATGCTGAAAGCCAAATATCCAAGCTTACAATGATACACTATAGTATCTGTGAGTAACGAGGTGGGATGATGTATATAACTGGATAAAAATGCGTGATTCCAGATATAAACTATAAACAGTGGGAATTTTAAATTAAAGTCAATCAACAGTGCATGCCCAATATGTACGCACGTTTTACGATAACCAATGTGCAATCAACAAAAATAGTACAAGCAAAAGTAAGTAGTGGTAGTAGAAGAACAAGAACAAGAAGAACAAGAAGAAGTAATAGTCCTTTTTAGGTTCTATTATGGAGATTATGAGTATGATACGTGTTAGGGTATCATGAACCCTGAAGAATAAACGGTTCAACTAATTTTTTTTTTTTTAACAAATTATTCTAATAAGCTGACATCACGACACTCAACAAAACCCTTTCTCTAGCAGCTATACACTATTCTTCCGTTTGTTGTCTTTACTCTATTTTTTTCCTACTAAAAACAAAGAAATATATATATATATATATATATATATATATATGCCATAGATGAAATTGATTCACAAGCCGTTGATAAAAAGTATGTTTTCAACAAAGTCAGCCAGACAGATACAACTGTAGTAGTAATAGACATAAATATAAATAAACCCACTCTGCTAAATTTGGACTAGTGCAGGTTTCCCAATCTAAAGCCTCAATGCCGTCAACAAAGGTTCTCAGCGGAGATCTTTTTTTTTTTTTTTTTTCCACCAAAGGAGGTTCCATTTACGATTGCTGCTTTTGTCTGTGTGTTGGAGAGCTGGTGCTGCGGTAGTTATAGTCTCATCTGTAGCCGTTAATCTACGCCCAAAAGTTTGTTTGTTGATCAACTTCACACAAAGATAATCCTGAAGCCCATCTCTTGTAGGAGTAGTAGTAATATTAGTATTGTCTTGTACCAAAGTCTGAAGCAGAGACTAATGCCAATGCCAATGCTATTGATCTTGTTCTTTATTTCTTTCTTGTTGATGTTACCGTGGATAAACAAGGTCCTGATGTGATGCTTTAATCGGACATTTGTACCGCCATTTCAATTATTCCAACACACACACACACACACAATACAATAACTTTTATGTTGAAACACGATTTTTCATTGTTTCTTCATATATACCCCGCTTTTTTTTCTTTGCTTGTATTTACCATCATTTCTTCTTATTATTCTTGTTATTATTATATTCTTGTTTATTTGTTAATCTATTTGTTTTGCGTAGATCTCTAAACATTTCAATTGAGCTGTTTTTGTTTTATATTGCTATATTTCATGAAAAATAAATAAATATATACACTAAAACATTGTAAAGTTTGATATAAAATTCATATCAATTGTAATGTTAGATGAACATAAACAAGCGAAGGAAAAAAATCAGCAATGAAATTAATAGTTATGTCAACAGTATATTATGAACAGTATTAATAATAACATTAATATTATTTACAATATTAAGAATATTGAAAAATTAAATCAATAAAATTAGTTAATTTTGATAGTAATACTACAAAATATAAAATAATTTATATAAAATAATAAACTAATCTATGTAAAATCAATGAAATTTATTATCAAATTAATCAGTCACTTTTAAATAAATAATTCTGTTTCTCATCAAATAATGTATTATTATATAACTAATGAATCTAGCTATACATTTTAATAGTTTATTTTTTTTTTCTTCTTAATAAAATATCAATAAAAATATCTTTAAAACTATAAACTCATGATGAATACCAGTTATATAATAATAACAATGATAATAATGACGATATGAAAATTTAGATTTTTTTTTTTTTTTTTTTTTTTTTTTTTTTTTTTTTTTTTTTTCAAAAAAAATTCTACTAAAACAAATAATTTAATAAGGATAATTAAAATTCGTGAATCCAAGTAGCTTTTGTCTTGGAATATACACATTGGTTTAATATTCTTAGTTATCTTTTTTTTGTGAATTACTAAATTAGTGAAAAATCCACCTTGAATAAAACAACTAAATAAAACATAATCCATCCCATAAACAAACTCCACTTCATTTCATTTTGTTTCTATTATGGAGTTGGTCTCTCGGACCCCGGATCCTAAATTATAATCTTTCTTTCTTTCATCCCCACATTTTTTATTATTATTTTATTTTATTTTATTTTTTAACATCAGCCCGTTTTGCTTGAAACCTTCTTTACCAATCCATCAACACATCACTTTAGTGATCATTAATTGACTAACTTCATTTATTAATCCTTTAATGGTTAATGATTGTTTATTCATTTAATAATTATTAATTTAAATCACCTGCTCGAGCTTTCTTCCGTCTTCCCTTCCTATCCCCCCCCCTGATTGGCACAATCACAAATACATAGTATGTGCACAAAAATAAAGAGCCCTGTTTTTTACCTCCTTTATCATACTATATACGATCTCGTATTTTTAATGTTATTTCTATTTATTCATACTCATTTCCTTCTCCGTGATTATCGAATTGCAAACAAATCGTCAATTAACAGGGACCTTCAATTTTACCAGGGTATATATTATTTAAAAAATCGCAACTTTTCTTCTGTAATAGTAAGGAGTGTGTATTTGATAACTTTATGCCACGTTTTCTCTCAGTTGATTTTTACTTGATTGCCTAAGGAAAATTGTAAACTTCCTTTTCTGTTCCTGATCTAGATGATTTAATAATAATAATAATAATAATAATATTAAAGTCAATATTATCAATTAAACTAAATCAAATAATGTTATTCATAATTATTTACTGGATCATTTAAATATTAAAACTAAATAATACATTTAACACTCATCGTAAATATATATATTGTTCTGTTAGTATCCAACTAACAAGTATACAAATCAAAGTAATCAGGCGCTAGCTATGACAGATTGACAGTTTGGGTGGAGGACAGGAAACTAAGGCTAGTGCGGCTAAACATATATATATAAATAACATTACAGCTTACAAAAATACGCAAGGACCCTTCCTATTTCGACGATTATAGGCATGATTACACGCTTTTTTATTTATTTATTCATGTATATTCAAATGTGAAACAAAGCCTCTATTAATGGTAAATTAACACTTGGCTCAAGCGATTGGCTGCTTTGCCGGCTTACCCTTCCAAGACTTTATTACACTAGTCGTGAGGATAGATGAAAAGCTTTCTCAAGACTAGCTCGCATATCTCATTCACACAAACCCCACTGCTATCACTGCGTGCTCATCAACTAGCTTGTCAACAAAACTATTTACCAATTTATTGCGATATTTGCAGTCAGTTCGACCAGTTTACGGTGCAAAGGAAGAAGAAGCAAAAAAAAAAGTGATTCATGATGTAATAATAATAATAATAATAATAATAATAATAATAATAATAATAATACACGTCAAATAAAAAGGTTGGATAAGTGGAGGCTTATCTCATACATGGCAAGATAAGAAAAGATAACAAGCAAATTGAAAACAAAACATACTTTTCTCTATAATTTGTATGCTTTAAAGCATACCGATTTGTAGCATGTACCTATACAATTGATATAGTGAAATTACGGGGAGAAAAGATATAATTAAAATAGAATCTTATATTAAAAAAAAAGTAAAATAAAAAATCTCCCCAGATTGATAACAAAACTTGACGATTTTATCTATAATAGTTGCTTCTGCGTATTTTGGATATCTTCAACCCATTCATCAAAGACAACATCCATCACTAAACCCTTCCTCAAAAACATACTTTTGTTTCTCCACAATTACTTGAATGTATCTTCAATGCGCAAAGCAGGTAAAATAAATGCAGGGATGAAATTTAAAGTTTGTTTATGTCCCATCGCTTCCATGAGCCTTAATAGTTGTTCCAGTAAAGCAAAATCGTGCAGTATACCCAGCCGTATGTTTACGCAAACACATTTAGGCTTGGTTTAATTATCTATTATTTATTTCATTTCTGAGTTTAAAAAATCATTATGATGTTTCATAGGTCAACTAGTTGATCTATATAATGCTTAGGCAAAATTTCGAGCGTATTTTGATGCTATATACTGGTAAATAAGATATGATTATAGCAATAAAACTTACAGTTAATTAGCTCGTATCATGGTATTTTGTATCAAGTTTGAATCAAAAGTCAATGAAATGTAAATACATTTCACCGCTAATGTGATAAATGATGAAACTTATACCATGTATCTTATAGTACAATATTTATATCACAAATCTCATATAACATATTTTATATCCTATTACTTAAAGCATATAGTTAATCTCATATGTCACAACTCATATATCCAAGTAAATAGGGTCCATCAAATTCGTCAGTGTTACACCAATGCAAAGGCCTCAAAATCAACCTTATCCTGTGACTTTATAGATTCATACAAATATACATATTTACACACTACATAGTAAACGAAATACAATTACAATAAAAAAATCCCCTTGCCTCCATTTTTTTTTCTTTCTCTCTCTCCCTTTTATGCTGTTTGACATTATTTTTTTTTCCCTACTGATAATTATATACTCTAGTTTATACAGTTTGACTTTCATATGACCGTATCAATTAATACAATATACCCAGGAGATGGCAAAACATTTCCAAAACCTGGAGATGAGGTTAGTATTCATTATGTGGGTACGTTGGAAACCGGAAAAAAATTTGATTCCTCTATGGAAAGAGGTGCACCGTTTAAAACTAAAATAGGTGTTGGTGAAGTGATTGAAGGCTGGGACTGGGCAGTAATCAGAATGTCAAAAGGTCAAAAAGCAGTATTAAAAATTACAAAAGATTTAGCTTATGGAAATGAAGGATTTCCAGGTAAAATTCCACCAAATGCAAACCTAATCGTAAGTATAAACAAATCAGAACAAGTAATTACTGTCAAACCCCAAAAATACTATTTAGGAAAAAAAAAATCTTTCGTTGGTATTTTATTCTAACAAACAAAAAAAATTCCAATAAAAGTTTGAGCTAGAATTAATTGAAGTAATTTCTAAACAAGAAGAGTTATAATAAAAATTTCGAAAATATAGTAAAGTGAAGTGTTTATAATTGAGTTGGAAATGAAACATTTTATCATATGATTTTTTTTAATCTATCAATACTTATTACTTTCATATTCACATTGGTATTGATATCCGTACTGATGTTTTTTTTATTGGCTGTTACAATATAAAAATTAAAAGTATAAAGGTTATAACTGGCTTCAGTGGTGATCTATATATATACGATTTATTTGGATTCATATTATATTTTCTTGGCTATATTGTTATACTAATATGCATGAAAATTTGAATTTCATGTTATTCAAGAGAAAAAAAGAACAAGTTTTAAATATTTTCAATTTTATAGTATCAAAGCTGTCTATAATTTGTAAGTGTTTTTATTTTAAAAAAATTTTTTTACAAGAGGAATTAAATAAAAGTAAACAGAAATACACTAAAATTAAATGAAATATTGAACAAGAGAAAAAAATACTGTTTTAAGTTGTACAGAAATATTGTTGTAAATCCTATTGATAACTATCTATATGAAAATGAAGCATAGTCTGATTTCAAACTAGAAATAAAATCAAAAATATTCTATTTACTTGAAATCAAAAAAAAAAAGTACATTAGTCATTTTTAAAACTTAACAAATAAAAAGCATAACTGAATTCATAAGAAAGCCTATCAGTAGTGAAATAAAATTATGGGAAAACTACAAGTAAATGTATATATGTTCAATGAGAAAAAAAAAGACAACCTTAATATGTATCACCAATATTATGAGAGCCAAGAAGAAAATTATTTGAGAGTATTTGAAAGTGGAATATTTTTTGTCGGTATGAAATTCAATTATTAATATTTCCTGTAAAGTCTCTTGAGTCTTGTTCAAGAAAAAAATTGCAGCAGTAACTACTAAGACTTTGTGAAATTGCTTTGATCTAAAAGAATTTTTTGAATAGTATACATTTTTAGTTTGCAGGTTATCAATACAATTTTTTTTTCATGCTTGAAGTTTCTGTTTTGATAAAAAAAAAACTTTCTATTAGCATTGATGTCAAGACAATTCTGATTCAAAGTTTATTTTTTTATAAGGGGTCTTGTAGATTTCACTTCAATAATCAGCATTTTATAACTTGGTTTCTTGATTGTTTTTTTTACTGTATTTTTATAATACCAAGTCATATATGTGCCAAACTTGGAAAGAAAAAAAACAATATATATTGAGCTTACTTCCAAAACTTTCGAAATTTTTCCATTTTCTAGAAATCAAATATATTTCACAAATCCATCTTTTTTATTTATTCTTTCTAGCTACCATCAAATTCCTTTTTTTCACACTTATTCAATTCAATCGATTTCAAAATTAATTAATATTCATATATGAATAAATAATGTGCACAACTTCATCATTTGGTGTTTCTAAACTTAAACTAATAGGCCAAGAAGAAAAGGGTACATATGTTCGCAGAGTGTCTGATGGAGAAGAAATCATGATTCCGCTTGTGGATCGTGCACAAATATCAAACGCAGTAACAGTTTTAGATCGCAAGCTTAACGCTATGATGAATGTAAACAGCAAACTATTCGATGATGATGATATCGAATTTATTGAGTCAAAAGGGCGATAAACAAGCAATCAACTACGAAATGACAGCTGATAATCTTGCTGGTCAAGATTTATCTATAAAAATGTCAAACTTTTTTTACGAACAACTGTTATTTATTACTGTTATTTATTGTTATTTAATGACGAATTAACGAATGAATGTGTAGATTAATTGCATCTCATTTGGATACACATTTTTTTATTTTTGAAATGAAAACGAAACAAAACAAAAATCAAGTTGGCTGAATTCAACTTTATTGACAATGCCTGAGCCTAGTTTTAACGTTTAATTCATTATCTACTATTGTTTAGGAAAAGGAATAAAAAAAATTCAAGTATTCTTCTTAAGATTTTATTTAATAATTAAAGCCAAACTTATTTGTAGGCTAATTAGGTTTGCATTGTTATTAATCATGTATTCGATTTTTGTTTTCTTTTCATTAACATGAACTACTATCAAAATACTAGATTAAAATTCAATTATTTTATACTATTTACTAATTAGAATTAATCTTTTGGAAGAATAATTGCATGAATTTCAATAAAGTATTGGTTTACATAAAAATACGTTTGTTTTTAATAACAAGCATTATAAATTAATATCTAAACTTGACAAAAAAAAAATGAAAAAAATAAAGAGGAAAATTTAGCCGATAAAAATTGTTAATACATGATTTTTTATTTTTATTTTTGAAAACAGTTGTTTTCATGTGTATTAAATCAAATCACATGGATAAATAAACTAATTGTCAATTTCTTCTTTTTTTATTTTATTTTATTTTATTTATTTATTTATTTTTTTTTGATATAAAACTGAAAATAATTGCTGATTTCAATTAAATATACAACTAATTCACTTTTTATGGCTATGAAAATATACCTGAATTTTCTTTCTAAATATTAACATGATAATTTTTTTTTCATGTATATTGTAGCAGTTTATACAAGAGAGCTGTCTTTTTGTACGGTATAAATACTCTATAACACAAAAATATCACAATAATGATTTTTTTTATCAAGTTTTTATCAAGTCTTTATCAGTTTATTAATTTGTTTATTTCATTTTATCTTATTTTTATTGTTATATATATATATATATATATATTTAGAATAGAAAATAGGTTGTGTTAAATTTTTCTAAGATTTCAACTATAAACTTTTATTTTTTTTGTATTCTAATATCATTTTCAACAACAGTTTTCGATAACTTAATAGTAAGATGTAGATATTTCATGAAAAAAAAATTATCTGGAAATCTAATATGAGATAACTGTTTACAAAAAAAGTGCAATCATAAAAAATTTAAAATAATCTTGATCACTTTTTTTTTAATAATTATTTTTCATATTCAGTTTTATTTTTTTGTAAAGACATAGCCCAGAGGATACTACTTTAACTAGTAGTCACAGATTCAACTACTATTTTTCATATTAGCATTGAAATTTGATTTTGTGTTTTAATAAGACAAAAATCAACCATTAGTACTAATCAAAAAACACTTTAATCAGCCCCCAGATGAATAATTTGGACAAAAACTGTGCATAAATGAAAAAATAATTCTCTAATACTTCATCTATCTACAAAACTATCATATAGTAAATAAATCTGAAAGCCTAACAAAAAAAAGATTTTAACTTAAACAAAAATGATGCCTCGAGCCGGATTCGAACCGACGATCTCGTCATTACTAGTGACGCGCCTTACCAACTTGGCCATCAAGGCTATTTGTTAAAAGTCTGACATTTTGAAACAATATTAAGAAACTATTCAAAAACTTCTAAAAATTTCCGAATCTTTGTTATTTTTTTTCACTTGCAAGAGGTTTTTAACGCGGCAGCTGTGTACTATACAGTAAGTAGTATAAGACGGGAATCCATGAATCAACCTTACCTCAAATTTATGCAATTTGTCTAAGTAGTGAAAACTACAATTATGAATATAAATAACAGTTCTTGATGATACATGTAAATCTTTTAGATGTCACACTTGAATAGACAAAAATGAATTCATTCATTCATTCTTTGTAATTCCTTTTTTTTAATGTTTACATATATTTCATAGATTTAATATCAATTGATCTAAAACTAATATCGAAATCAAATTATATCAATCTTGTTGATGAAAATAAGTCCCGTCTATACTGAAAGTTTAAGGTATCAGCCGCGCCATTAGCGAGTTGATATACTCTATATTCTATAGAGCATGAAATACTGAAAATATTTCTCTGGAACTTGATCTTCATATCTACCAAAATATGATAATGCCAAAAAAGTAAAAGCGTTAACGAAAAGCCTAAAACTTAAAGTCCATTCTATGGCACTTGAAATATGGCAGAAAGATTACAAAAAAGAGGGAAAACTTCTACAGTATTACTCCTCTACCCAGAGAAAGTTATACGGGAAGGGATACCCCAATCCACTGAAAAATTACATGACAAACGCACCTCGAAACACTGTGAGTAAGTTGTTCCAGCTACGCACAGGACACGGAGTAATTGGAAAATACTTCAAAAAAGGAATATCAGGGAAAGAAACTATAACTGTGAATGCGGCCAACTGGAGACGGTTTAACACATTCTCAAGAACTCCCCATAGAGCGTGGAATACTGAAAACTATTTCTCCGGAACTTGACACCAAGAAAGGTTTGGAGGCGGTGGTCAAGTTCTTAAATTCCCTACCGCACTTACTTTGTTGATGGTTCGCTTGTAACTAGCAGCTTGTAAAGATTTTGTTGTGCGTTAAAGACTGATTCCGAATCACCAGTCATTTATGTATCACAGATTTCTCTTTACATGAGGTTTACGAACCATAAAGAATTTGGCGCCATTGAGTACTGAAACTTCTAAACTGAGATTGCTATTTTGTCAATCCCCATGAGATATATATATGAACCACATGTCTTCTACTTATGTCATTTGTTGTATAATTATTATTAGTATAGGCTTTAGATATAGATATAGGGACAATAAACTGATATTCTATCTATCTATATCTATCTATCTAGCCTTTAGATATATGGACAATATACTGATTTTCTATTTATATACTTCAAAGAACTGTAAATAATTTAACCCGAATACAATCAGATTGGCCAAAATAATATATATGCTGTTTTTCGTGTATAATGTACTATAAATTTTAGGCCAAAATATTATCAATTCATTTTTATTAAACTTGTCGTTGCAGTATTAATAAATTAATAATTTTACATTATATATTCGACCTGATATGATCAATTTAGCATACGTTCTCGACTACAACTTTACCTTCTTGTTCACCTAAGTCAGTCTTCAATCTACGCTCAAAAACTTCTTCCAGCATATTAAAGCCAATACCTGTAATAACAGGATCATATCTTCCCTTAGATCCTTCATCTCTAACAAACGCATGCATAGCACCCTGAATTTCCCAGAAAGAAAATTTGACATCAGCTTTTCTCATTTCAGCACGAATCAAATCTCTACCTTCAGGTGGAACATGAGGATCGAGAGTTCCAAAAATCATGACAACTTCAGTATCCTCTTTCAGCTCCTTTGCTCTAATACGATCAATGGTAGTTACCTCACCCTCAGCCAGTTCGGTGGGACCAAGAGAAGATTGGTGGATGTCAGTTCCAAAAAATGAAACCGCAGCTGTAACCTTAGGATGGAAAGCAGCACGCAAAGCGAGATGGCCTCCAAGACACATTCCTGTAGAACCAATACGGCCAGTGCATGTAGGCAGAGAAAGAAGATATTCGACAACTAGAGAGGCATCTTCATCATGAGAACGCAACGGTTTTGTAGTCTTAAGTTGGTTTCCAAGATCTGTACCGGGCCCATCATAAGGGAGAGGATCGGAAGCTTATTTACTGGTCAGCATAATTATATTGCAAAAGGAAATGAAAGCTCGGTACTTACGGAGATCGTTGTGGTAAACTGACGGTGCTGCTACAATATAGCCTTTACCAGCAATGTCTTTTGCAAAACGCGAAACGGGACCTAATAATTTATATTCAATTAGAACACAAGACTGAAATCAATTGATTAAAAGTTCAGACCCACCAGTAACTAAAATACTATGTTAGCTTCAAAATCAGTTAAAAAGATAAATGGAAACACCTACCTTGATAAATTTCTGAGTAGACAATAACTCCAGGAAACTTAGCCTTAGGGAACTGTGGAATTGAGGGGTGATAGATGAACACCCTCATTTCAGTGCCATAAGACGTCTTCAAATCAACAAATGATTCTTTAATTAGCATTTTGATGTAGATAGTTATTGAAGTTTGGCAACACCGTGATCTGTTTAGACGGCGGTTGCAGGTATATTTCTGAGCTTTCTTCCAGTTTGGTATTGACCTAACCCGCAGTTACAGATTTTACAAGTATTAGCAAGAAATAAAGTTAAGCTCGAGCTACAAATTCCGTTCACGACTACACTATGTTTGTGACCATTCTTAACGCACAAAAGAACAGGACAATGACTCCTGGACTCCTTGATGCCAGTAAAAAAAAAATTCAGAATGTAATTCTGTTTTTTCTTCTTTTTCTTTTCTTTCAATACTAGTCATCGATTGCTTCACGCTTTCTTATACCCTTCATTGATACCCTTTCTCCCATCGATGCCTCAGAGTGAATAATGAGTTCGTCTGACACAACGTATCCTCCCGAGCTTCTATTTCTGATCTCTAAATACTTGCCGGCACAAACGCTGGTCGAGTTGCTGCCGGTATGCAAAGAGTTTTACCACCAAAGTCTTCCTCGTATCTGGAAACATATTTCTCTTTGCCCTCCAAAACTTGTTCCAGAAGGAAAAGAAAACGGGTTAGGATTCCCAGGTCAAGCAAATTTCCCTGAATCAAACTTCATATCGCCTAAAATAAACACGAATATCACAAACTCAAATAGCTCTGATGAGTTTTTAGCAGCTTTAAGCTCAGGGATCGTATCCTCAAAGGCTATTGCTTGTATTGAAACCTTTGAGCTGGCTCCAAGATATTTGTATCAGCGTCCGTCTGCTGTGCAGGCGTTGAAGCTTCTTAGCTCTGGGAAACTTGGTAAGCTGACATCATTACGAGCAGTGCAAATTAATTTAGGGTGTGATAGATTCAAGGTTTCCAAAGCTGCAAAACCTATTCTTCGTGATGAAACCTCTCAGCTTATGGATGTCGCCATGCGTTTTGTAGCTGATCTTCTTCGCCATTCAAAGCCAGGTGTTCAAGTCACAATACAAGCGTGCTACCCAATGAACTTTGAATCATGTTTTGCTAGTCCCTTAGTTTGCAATGCCGTCACTGAGCTCGGAATTACATTTTATGACAGCGAAGCCACACATACACAACTTGCGGCCGCACTAACTCGACTTTCAAATCTTCGTATTCTTAACATCAAAACTTACAACGTAGACACAAAGCTTCCAGTGCTACATCATTATCAAGCCCCGCTTCGAGCACTTTCCAAACTCGAACAGCTAGGTTTGGCTTCAGGTTCCATCTTGAACGGATTTCATCCCATACACTTTCCATCTAATTTACGTGTCCTGTCTCTTGTCATAACGCCATACTATGGACCTAATATCCAACTGTGGAAACGATTGTGGGCACGCGATCTTCCTCGGCTTGAAAGTTTATCGTTTTCTCATTTCGATACTGAGCTGTTCACTTCTGCCGAAATTGAGATTTGTAAATTGACCACATTGAAAAAGTTGCTAGTTGGGAAAACGCCACTGGGTCCTGGAAAGGCATGGGAAAAGATATTAGCTACAAACAAGGATTTGCGAATTATTGAATGTAGGCCTGACAAAGAAATGATTTTGGTTGCTGCGAATTCTTGTAAAAAACTCGAGGCGGTTGGAGTAGGCAGTAGGGAAAACTTGCAGGAGCTGGAAGAAGGCCTTGATGGTGATGTAGCAAGACTGCTCAAATAATGGGAAAGGACCTGTCTCAGCCTTTAATCTTTTAATGAGCATAACTGGATATCACGGTTCTTGCTTGGAGTATTTGCTTTCATTATAATTTATTTTAATATATAAAATTAAGTTCGACTTTACAGATCTTGAACTCCCCATTGGGAAAATTGAGTGGAAGAATAAAGAGAACGTTTTAATTTGTAAATTTCCTTATCGGGATCATTAGAGTTGCTGAATGCACGGTTGTCATTGTGTATATGCATAAGAGTAGCCATCAAGTAGCGTAGATCATATCAAAGTATAAATGAAATTAGATGTAGTTTACAATTTATTCTAGATTTGGTTGAATAGACTTATTTTTTTCTTGCAAAGTTGCTAATAGATTAATCAGAAAGAAAAAAAGTATTTTAACCAGAATACATGATCTATATTTAGGTTGTTTAGTTATGGAGTTAAATATCTATTTGACAAGTTATGTTGAAAAGAAAAAAAAAAAAAAAAAAAAAGAGAAGAGAAATGAGGAATGAGATAATATATAAAAACCATTTGTATTTATTAAATTATTTACTTAAATTGAAAATATATTTAAAATGAAAAATATATTCATTTTAAATAAATTATTCAAAAAAAAAAAAAAAAAAAACTCATCGACATTAATAATATATGATGTTATTAAAGTCTGGAAATAGAAAAAAAAAAATGAAAATAAAATGAAATAAATTGTAGTAATTAATGGATTTTAATTTTCTTCACAGTTGTTCATTTATTATATATATAAAGGTAGTTTTTGTCATGAAATTAAATACATCTGCCTTAGATATAAACATGTATAAAGTCCAGAATTGTTTATATAAATATAATGATTTTTCAAAACGTTTCACTGCTATCAGGAATAAAATATATATATATATATATAATCATAAAAGTCACAATTTGATTTGATTCTGACACCATACTCTTTGATACCACTTACCGTGTAATAAAAAAATGATAATTCAAAACCATATTATAACCAATTTGTGTAGACAATATTTTATTAAAGTACCAACAATTAGCAGTATTCTTTCATTGCTCTTCGCGTCATGGCTAGAAAGTCTATAAAATCAAATGCTAAAATCTCTCGAAAATTGTTTCAAAACTTTTAAGCTTCTCTAATCTGCTTTCCAAATAAATTCCCACGACATTAAAACCACATCACGAAAATTGCATTATTGAATATCACCAAGCAGAACTTTTTTATTTTATTGTTTTATAATTGTTTTTTTTTCACCAACAGTTTTCCTGAATGCTATCTTCTTTCTCGTAAATATTGAATCATTTTCTAAAGTATCAGTATGTTAGAAGAAAATGAAAATGTCGTAACATGAAACTAAAAAAAATTCAATTCATTAATATTTACCACAATTGCTTCTGGTGCGACACCCATCTCACATAATGACACACATAGAGAAAGGGTTTTTTTGTCCAGACCGGTGTTCAAAAGTTGTGAAATATCATACAAAACATTAACTGATGATTTTGTATCCATTTTCAATCTATTTATATCGTTGTAAATACCTTGAATAAACCCAGTTGGAAATGTTGGTCAAGAGAAATGCAGTAAAATCACAAGGAAACGCGCGCTCATCGCGGGTGGTGGTATATTTTCTTTACCTGAACGTGTCATTCACGTGATATTATTATGGATTGGGTGATGCAAGGCTGATTCCGGGTGGACCGTTCCTGTAAGGAAGTGGGAAAAAAAAATGTAAGCATAAAAAAACGGAGTGGAAATTTCAGTATACTTCTAGACAAGCACCTGTAAAGAATCATAGAAGTAACATAAAAATGCCACCTAAAGAGAAGAAAATTGATGTTCCGGAAGGTATGTAACTATTGATTCAATGTCACTACTTAATGTTATTTTTTTTTACGTTCAAAAGACTAACATTATTTTGCTGTAGCAATGGAAATATTGCTAGATTATCTTCGCAAACAGAACCGACCATATGGGGTGACAGATTTAATCACCAATCTTCATAATTCTTTGTCAAAACCAGTGACTACCAAGGCATTGGCACAATTGGAAGCTGAAGGAAAGGTCACTTGCAAAACATACAGTAAATCACAGATTTATGTGATTAAGCAAGACATGTCTCAGCCTGATGAAGATGGTGTCGGTGTGCGGGAGGATGAGGAGCAGGTCAAGCTACTACAATCACAGGTATTGGAATATTCCAACCAGGTCCGTCTTTTGAAAGAGCGTATGTAACTTTTGACATTTTCTAGTACACCATTATTTGATTCTTGAAGGGGGAGTGGACAAAATAACTAACTTCAATTGGGATTAGAATTGATGGTACTGTCGGGAACACCTACCAATACCGAACTTGTAGAGGGACTCCAAAAGCTAGAAGCTGAAGCTTGCCAACTGCGAGACAAAGTCCAATCACTAGATCTTGAGCAGGAAGCATTTCAAGGAGTTCAACTTTCTGAGAAAGAGTTGCAGCAGAAAAAGGCCAAAGTTAAGAAATACTACGCAGCATACCAAAAGCGGACAAAGCTTGTAAGTAGCTCTGAACAGTTTTAAAGAATTATTTCAAGCTTGCTAACACAATTGTGATAGGCAAAGAACATTTGGAAAACAATCAAAGACAATGTTCCCAAAAACGATGAACTAGAGGTAAGTTTGCTAATCTTGCTATTGAAGATGTATTAATTTAGGGTTTTATAGGATGAAATGGGCATTGAGTGGCCCGAAATAGGTGACTATAACCAATTCAAGTAGTAGTAGTGGTAGTGGTAGTGGTAGTGGTAGTAGCAGTTGCTCTTGAGACTATCTTCTCAGATGCCACTTTATGCCATAGCTTTAACTTTCAATTAATACATTACTTTATCTTTGTTATTAGTTCTCTTCAAAGACTTTGGATTCAATCACAGCAGCTTTCAGTAAAACCACTTCTTACCCACTGAAGACTCATCACTCTAGCCCCCACTTTTATTCCTGCTCAGCATGTACACACCATCCATACACTGCCAACATCTGTGCTCTTTGGTGCTCAATATTACACGCTCTCTACTGACTGCTAACAAGTGGGTCCCTCGTGAAAGTGGCCCAATACTTGTGATCACCTTAAATGTGCATCCCATCGCTTAATTTTTTTTTTTTTTCATGTACTTTATTTTATTATTCTGTATACAAAAACATATTGACTTATTTCTGTTGTATTGTTTAATAAAATTAAACATCTATAACACAACATACTTAATGTTGCAAATATATCCAATTTGGAATCAAATAATAGTAGAATATCGCACATTACATTTGTGTTGTGTTCCCGTTACATACACAATGTTGTTGCTTTAGTGGTACCCATAGGTAAATCATTGCAGAGAACTAGACCCTGTAAAAACTGGCCATCAGCTACAGTAACTTCTCAAATCGTGCGATGGATCTGAGCAACGCCTTGATAACAGCACAAACGTTTTCAAGCTTATTAAAGACTATTTCTTTGTTTTTACCCAATAAAGCACAGACTATCACTTTAAAAACATAAAGCGAAAATATAAAAAAAAAAAAATAAAAAAGAAAAAAAAAATAAAAAAATAAAAATTACGCATTGGGTTTGCTTGTTTTTTTTTTCTCTCTTCAAGAAGACGTTTTCCGTTTTATTTCTGTGTGTAGCATATAACAGAATTCAATGGAGTCGCAGTTGTTTCTATAAATACTTCATCTGCAGGTAATTTAATTCTCTGGGCTTGTATGAAAAGAAAAATTTAAAATAAAATAAAATAATAAAAATTAGGGATTGTGGGAGTAAAGAACCAGGTCAAATGTACCAGAGATTCTATAGACATGCAAGGTTAAGAGTTAACCATACAGTCAAATGGGGGCCCAAAAGTGGGTGCTCAACTTCCTATTTGGTATGTAAAATCTGATTTGATATTGCTTCAATAGGCAATGCGGAATATGCATTCTCTTTGATTTGATTTATATTATTTTATATTATTTTATATTATATATATTATATATATTATATTTTATTTTCTGCATGGTCAGCAACAACTAAAGAAATGTTGCGGGAGGCAAGGAGGTCAAAGAAAAGCGTAGTAGTAACAGGTGAACATTGGAATTCAGCTACAATTGACAGCCGAGATGAGGAGACTGCTTTGAAGTTCTAACTGAGATTGATACTAGTATTGTATAGCTTTAATAGCTTTAGATATTAGCCATCTAGGAAGATTGCGGTTAATGATGAAAAGCTATTAGCAATCAGCCCCTGATTCAATTAAACTTGCGTACAAACAAAGACAAATCACCATCGATGCAGCATCACCAGAGAGTGAAATTCTCCCCCCAAGTTGAAGCAAGGTGAAAAGAATGAAATACAGATTTAGGCAATCTACAGATAGATTTGAGATTAACTGTTGTTGTTGTTATTATTATTATTACGTTTATTATTATTTATTTTGTGTTTGTTTTTGGAAATAAGCTATCTAAAAATGTTGTAGTTTTATTAATGAATTTCAGTGTAATCAATGGACCAAAACATTCCAGCTTTTTATGAGATGGGAGACTTGGAACTGGATAAATCAACCAATTATTATCGTTTCCGTATATTTTCTTTACTACTTTGACGGAGGAGATGAAAAGAAAGGGGGGAGGGAGGAGAAGGGGAGAAGAAAAAAAAAAATTCTAAAGGTTGGTTTTAGTCTTATGGTCCAATCTCATTTTTATAATCGAATATAACAAAGTCCTTCTTTAATTAGTTATCGCGCGTTATTATATTTATTACATTTTACTCCAAATACGGAAATCACATATATATGTATGTATAAACATAATCTTGGAATATAAATCTTCAATCTTTAGACTTACAACTACATCTAATTATTTATTTAATTCACTATTTATGGTATCAAAATAAAATAATAATAATAATAACAATAATAATAATTATAAAAAAAAACTAGTCTTAAAGGTTAAAATTACAAAATAAAGATATATTTTGTTCACGCGTACGCGAAATTTCGCGTGAATTATATTATACTAAATGACTTTTTAAAAAACGAAATCTACAAAATATAATTCTGATTACATTTAATCCAAACCAAATAGTATATATATACTTTTGTGCCGTATTTAATCTTGTTTTGTATATTCAATTATGCCTCCAAAATATGCGTATTCAATTGATTTGTACCATATTGTTTAATACCCAATTATAGTGCAGAAGGTTCAATTACAAATTTAGTATTAGGTCAAAACTATTATTATCACATTGAATAAATTTGTACTACTCAGTCCAAAGTTTATCTTTAATTATAGATTCACAGTGCACATTTATATGAATCATTCAAATTGTCTACAATTTTGGTTCACAAGTAAATGAACTACCCAAACACATCATTATTCATATTCACCCCAAATTGACTAGTAATAAATCCCCCCCAAAGGTCCAATTTGTTCTATAAACCAACTTCACCAAAATAAAATAAAAATAACGAATAAAATAAAAAACACAATTGAGAAACAAGAAAAATATGTAAATTTCATCCGTTACACATTGGACTTGACCTCAAAAAATCTTTTCAAATAGTAGATCTGGAACAGAGAATTAGCAGCGACAACAGCAATTTGGAACATGCTCCACCACTTTACTCTGGCATTTGTTGATTCTGCTGTGTTTCTATGAATTCTTTCTCTGATAACAATGTATGCTTGCTCGTTCTTAACTGCAACAATGTTCTCGGCCAGTTCTCTGACCTCAGCCTCCAGAGACCCAGGTTCAACATCTTCAGCACCCATGTAAATGACACCGTGCACATGGAAAGTCACATCCTTGGTTCCTGTGGAAGCAAATTGATTAGAGAAACAGTATTCGTATCTGCCTGTTATATCTACTGGAATAGAAACATCACCATCTGGAACTCGAGACAAGTGCGACTTTTTGTTTCCACTTGGATCAGCAATCCAGAAATCAACTTCTGGCTGATCAGTAGAGTGTGGATCACGATTACCCACTTGAAATGTAACAGCTAATTGATCTCCTTTCTTTACATCCTCGAAGAAACATGACACTCCCCAAGGCGCAAGTAGTTGGTTATGTGCAAGGGCCTGTGAAATCATCAGTCCCAAGCACAAAAGAATCATCCTTGCCTGTTGCATTCTTGTTTGTTGAATAATATATTAATGTTTATACAAGTTTTTTTAGCGTGTACTCTTTTTGTTAAATTTCAATGGTGCCACTTGATTGAATAGAGTGTGTCAAGTCTGGTTAATTGTTATTTTGGCGTCAAGTATGAATAAAGGAGAAGAGAAAAATGGTTATTTTATTTTACTTTTCAATTTTTTTTAATATTGGAGTTTTATTATGGTGAAATGGTTTTTGGATTTGGGACACGTAAGTGCTTATTTTATTTCAGTAGGGGGAAAAAAAAAGATACATACTTAAAGTCTTTTGTTACAAGTCATATTTCATGTGAAAAATTGAAGATTTTACTTCAGAATTATACAAATGTCATAGCCAGAGCTATCTTAATAATCAAAAGCAGTAAATTACATCATAAAAATCATCACAAATTTATCATTTACAAAAAGATAGAACAAAATAACGAGAATATATTTTATCATAATAAACCATAAAATACTAAAAACTTTTTAATAAACCACAACCGTATGCTTCAGTTTTAACCATCCACCTGCGGGTTTTCTTTATCGTTCAACAAAATATGATTTCTTCGTTTACTTTCTTCTGAAAGAGGAACCCTCGGTAAGCTTAGCCTTACCACCGGTAGGTTGGCAAAGCATAGTAGAGCAAGAACCGCAGGTAACAACAGTTTGAGCATGGGAGAAGACAGTGGTGATTGAGAGACAACCAGGGCACTTGACATCCATGAAGAAGGATCTGGGCTCAGCGACAAGGGTCTTGAGCTTGTGCTTCTTGAGCTCGGATTGAGGAGAGGGGTTAAGAAGATCTTGAGCTAAAACCTATAGAAAAAAAAGTTAGTATACTATTCTAGTAGCAATTGCGTACTAGCTGCAAATAGAGATATCAGGCACGTAAGTGTGACTGGCATCCCTCCGTCACTATATGAAACCTCAAAGCCTTTTAAAGCGAGAATTCCAAATATCATCAACATATATGAAGCATCAACACCTCATGATAGTTTTAGATTTCTGAGTACCATAAGAATCCCCAGTTACGGCAACATTCAAAAAGAAAAATTACCATAACACACGTTCTAAACAATCATCAAACAAGTCGTAAGAATGTACCTCAACCACTCATCAGATCATTATCCTCTAGTTGATTCAGTTCTCAAAAGCAAAACCTTTTCATAATACTGTTCAAAAATTGCATCCTTGGTTCAGAAATCCGGAAGAGATGCGCAGACACACACGATCACGCACGAGATGAATCTCGAAAAACAGCGGGCATCTTTCTTCAATCACGATAGAAAAGAGCTTACCATTTTGATGTGTTTCTTAGTCTGTTATACTAATCGCTTCGCAAACTCGTAAAAGGAAAGAAAAGTTTAAGAAGCAAGGGAAGTGCAAAGCGTTTTATCTTGGGACAAATTTTTCTTTCTTCCATTGCCACAAGCAAAAAGTTACATACAGGGTACGGGCTAAATTTTGACAAAAAAAACTGAGTGAAAGTATAGAAATTACACACTAAGTAAAAAATGGTATGATATGTGACTGTTTTTCAGCCTTGATTACTTCTTTGAAATATATACGGCTGATGCATGTCGAGGAAATCAATCATCAAATGGGCATTCACTTAATTAAGCTGAATCTAGCATATCATAGATTATATATAGATATGCGATTTAGAAGATTTACCAATTCTAATGGATGAGCACAAGTTTATATCATAAAATAGCATTCGCATGTAATTCATTTCGATGCAGCGCTTTTTTTTTTTTTTTTTTTGAAGAAAACATGCAATGTGAGAAGGTACCCCACGACCTTAACGGTCATGACTAAAAATGAATTTCATATATCTCAGACCATTGTTTTAACTAGATTTCAATTATCTAGTCTTCTTTCTTGAGCCCAGTACTGAGAATCAGTATTTGAATTGGAAATATACTAGTAAGTATGCAAATTTTGTATGGCTGTTTCAATAGTATTGTTTCGAATGTTCAAGAAAAATATTGAGATTTAATTGATACTATCCATCATCTGTGTTGATCCGCTCTCTTCGGTTTTGATTTGAGGTTCTTCATTAGCAGGTGGTTGTTTACCTGAAGTTCGAGCTTTGACATCTTCCACGGCAAATTCTAAGTGAGGATATGCCTCTTTTATCGCATCGCCTAAGATGTCTCTGAAATTCTATGATTAGTGTTAGTAAAAGACCTGCACATGAAAGAGTAAAAAAAAAAAAAAAAAAAATTACAACAATGATAAAAAAGACAAATACTTACTGACATGGCTTTCATTTTACCATTGATGTATTGGTTTTGTTTAGCTAAAAGTTCAACAAACTCTCTGGTATACACGTCGGGATTTCTACCATTTTCAATATATCTATATTGGGGTTAGAGAGGTTATTTTAAGACAAAAGGCTGGTTTAAACTCACTGAATAACATCCATGGGGACTTTTTCATCTATTTTGTCCGTTATCTGATTCAACGCTTCAACTCTTTCTGAAAATGTGTTGCTGATAAAGAGAACCCACTCATTAGTACACAAATTGCAATCAAAATAATAGTAATAACAAAACCAACTGCGTATATTTCTACTCACATTCTCTCAATAAGACCATCTTTTGCTTGAACTGTTCCTTCAAAGTCATGGACCAATACACCAACTTCCACTACTGTTTGTATAAGTTGTGCTACCTGCTTTTGGACTTGCAGTACTGTTGGCGACTCGTCAATCATTATAATTTCAGCAAAGGGATAATTCTCTATATTGCGATGATGATGGTGACCTCAATAATGATGATGATGTGAGATCAAAAATGGAGAAGTGAAGAGAATGGATTGATAAAAAATTACTGTAATCCATAAGGTAATAATTAGTGATGTGATGATGTTATCATTGGTCATCAATTACAATATCTAATTCAGCCAATTGAAGCTAAAGGCTGATGAACCAAACCAAGTTAAATAGGCAACACACCTAACTCGAATCATATTAATTTAATTCAGTTCAGTTCAATCCAATTTGACATGATTCTTTCATTCTACTCAACTAGATTCAGCTCGACCCAACTCAACTCAGTTCAATTTGAAACTTGATACCACTGGCGCTTAAATATCAACTACAGCACTTAGTAAAGTCTGTTAAAAATTTGAAATGCACGCAAGCTGATAGTAATTGGAAAAAAAAAAAAATACTCGATAAAAAAACAATAAATTAAAAAGATTTTTTTTTAGTTTGACTTTCATTTCAGTCTTTTTCTATATTTTTATTTTATTTATTTTGAATTCACCAACACTTCTAAACACTACAAATTGGAGATCGTCGTGAGACTGTTGAAAAGCATTAGGTGTTCCGGAACAAAATACCTCGGAGAGTCCGTTGGTTAGTTTTGTTTAGTATTTATTTATCTCACGTTTGAACAGTGGCTTTGGAATTAAAAAAAAATTATTAAGAAAAAAAAATAGAATTGGAAGGAATATCGCTGCCGGGACAAGATAACTCTAGACGAAGAGTGATTGATTTTATATTGCATTTCTAATACCTTTTGCTACTTCACTTTATTTCCTTTTTGTCTTTCTATTTTTCATTTGCACATTGCCTATTTTCATTTTGCATTTTCTCTTTACTCCTTTCACTGTTTGACCTGGGGTTCTTGGTCCCATAGCATAGATCTATATATATATATATATATATATATATATATATCACAAACAAAGTCACTCACATAAACAAAATGTCCACTGCACAAAACGAACTACGACGAGATCTTCCGCCGCATAGATGGTATACACGGCTTAGCGACTCTGGCATCAACGCAATATCTGGAGCCACAGCTGGTGTGGTATCAGCGCTAGTAGTTTGTCCATTGGATGTTGCTAAAACCAAATTGCAAGCACAGGGCGCACATGGGGTGGCGAGCAGCGGAGCGCTCAAATACAAAGGAGTTTTAGGAACACTGGTTACAATTGTACACGATGAAGGAGTTCCGGGACTGTACCGAGGGGTGGTACCCATTACAGTTGGGTATTTACCGACATGGGCAGTGTATTTTACAGTGTATGAAAAGCTGAAGGATGCTGGTTGGCCAGTTGTTTGTGCAGCAATCGGTGCTGGTGCTTCCTCGACGATGGTTACGAACCCGATCTGGGTCATTAAGACCCGTTTAATGACTCAGAGTCCACAGAACTTGGTGTATAAAGGTACGATGGATGCATTTCGGAAAATGGTCCGAAACGAAGGGATTTCTAGTCTGTATTCAGGCTTGGGTCCGGCACTACTAGGACTTGCACATGTAGCCATTCAGTTTCCACTGTACGAAGCGATCAAAAAGGGTCTGGGTGTAGAAGAAGGTAAAGGTGATATTGGAAAGATTTTGACTTCCAGTGTGATTTCCAAAATTATTGCTTCTTCAATCACATATCCGCATGAAGTTTTGCGTACTCGAGTTCAAATTCATCCGGGAAGTGGTAAGCGCAAGTATTACGGGATCTTTAAGACAACTGGTATAATTTTACGTGAAGAAGGCTGGCATGCGTTTTATTCGGGTATGGGAACTAATATGATTCGGACTGTACCAGCAAGTGCAATCACTTTGGTATGTTATGAGTTGGTGTCAGGGTTTCTACGTCAACATAAGAAGGAAGAACATATTGTAATAGACAAAAGTACATGATAATTTTGACTCTTTTTTGTTTTGTGTTTAATCCTTATTATTATTATTATTATTATTATCAATTTTTTTTACTTTATTGATGATCAGTGTAGATTTTTAGTTTTGATATTCTTTCATTAAACAATATAAAGAATATCAAACAATATATATATAAATTGATTATTGAATATTTGGATAAAGATAAATTTCACTCAGTATATTTGACAAAAAAAATAAATAAATAAAAATAAAAAAAAAGTAAATTTAATTCATAAATAGATAAAAAGATATATGGTTATATTGCAAATATCAAATAAATGATTTATTATTATAATAATAAATTTCTATACAATGCTTAAAGGATTTTGTTGTAAATACAATGCTCGTCTATATTGCCAATAATATTATTGCATCCCCGGGTTTCTTTTTAAATGACCCGTCATTAACCATCCTTTTTCTCCCAAAAATTCTCTTGTCCAGGAGACACTAAACTTCCCCATTCCAATAACCTGCCGTTGCTCAGTATAGTCTAAATCATGTCTTACTAAAAAACAAAATTGCCATGTTTCCTTTGGCATGAGAAGCGCTGGTGCCTCTGAGTCGTGCTTTCCTATAGAAGTAGATATCCATCCTGCTGGTGCCAAAAATTCGGTTGTTTCAAGTGTAAGAGTAGAATCAGTTATATTTTCAATTTGTGCTTCGAGAGCACATTGGCCAGGCCCCAAAGCAGATATTTTCGTGCGAACAAACAAGCCTTGTTCTGCCGTGAATCTATAGGTTTTTGAGTACGTTGCCTTCATGTTTGGTGGAGCATCCGGGCGGGTGTAGGACACAGATGCCGAAACTACATGAATGCCAGGCTCGTGTGTTTCGAATTCGATTATTTGCTGTATAGACTGTTGTGGTTCAAGCGGTTTGGGTTCAGTGTCGCGAAGCAGCTGAATGGGATGCTCTTTGTTAGGCGTACTAACCTGAGCACTCAGCTCTACAAGTTGCACATCAGTAGTGTCTTCTGAATCCAGTGCTAGGATACAGCGGAAAGTTTCACCCACATAAAGAGTACCGAATTGCGTAGGTAGAGTTAGTAACAGCGGCGAAGGGTCGGTGTAATAGTTTTCGCTGGCAGGTGAAGTTGGTGCCAAAAGCAATTTCGGCGAGGTTAGACGTGGTCGCGATAGTCTAAGTAACTTTAATGCAACTTTGCTTGCTGCGGAAGACGCAGAGGTAGACGAAGAGATGCTTACAGATGGTTTATGTCGCTGCTGCACGACGTCGGACATGGTGACAGAGGTAAATGAATTGGTGTTTGAATGTATATATATATATTTATATGAATGTAAAGTAGAAGTAAACAGAATAGGAAGGATGCTTAATCTGGTGATAGTGCGACAGTAGTAAGTAAAGAAAGTAGGGAAGAAGAAGAAAAAAAAAAATTTAATAGTAATAAAGTATGGCAGTGATGCAAAGAGAAGGAAGTTGAGAACGTGAAATTAGCTTCACAGTGACGAAAGTCTTCTACTGTAAGGGCCGCATCTCCCGCAACTACAACAACAACAAAAAAATACACCATAATACTGAAAGCATGCTTCAGTTATGAGTACATACAGAGTTGCTCTGGCCTTAAATAGCTCTTGCTTCCCCTCCACAAACAGTTTATTTCATTCCATTTTCACAATTGTCGTTTCAACATTAAAATCTTTTTTTTATTCATTTATTTATTTAATTTATTTTTTTTTTTTTGGTATCTCCTCCATAATAATGTCAGATTCATCTTCAATAAAACAAACAGTCTCTCAGCAAGCTTCTCAGCAAGCGTTTCAATCAAGCCCACGCAGACCTTCTTTCTTTTCAAACTTCTTTTCAGGAACCACCAACAACACCAACAACACACCTTCACCCATTGTCACCAAATTACAACGATCTCAGTCCATCTCTACACCGTCTGGCGGAGCGAGCGATCCAATGGTCTCGCCCACTGCATCGGCTCTATCATCGCCAGGCAGACGTCGGTTTTCTATTTCTTCTTCCATCACAGCAGATCAGGCTCTAAACTTGTCGCGGGCCAGCAACGGTGCTGATCCTACACCGTCTACGCGCCCCGACCGCTATACGTGTGCCGTCACAGCCACTGGACCTACCACCTCCCCTACGAATGACCAGCAACCTCGACAGTTTGACCGTAACTCAAGCACTTCAAGGTCTCGCTCCCGTGCACGTCGTGATAGTACTTCCAAATACCAAAGTATAGGTGTACTTGCTGCTTACTCTGGTGGTCCTTCGTCATTTTGAGTTTACTTTTTGTTTTATTTGATTTCTTGATCTTTATGTCTTATTATTTCTTCAAAGCACACAATTGATGGATTTGAATAGTCATTAAATATATTGATATTATATTACTATATATATATATATATATATATTTATTTTTTTTATTTTTTTTCCCTCATCTCTAAATCTATTACTATCATTCGCAACTCTTCTATTACTCTCTATTCATTGAAAATAACTATAATAAAACTTCTTATCAATATATAACCATTTAAGAATTAAAGACTATGAAAAGTTTCACCTGTCTTAGTTGTCACGCGCATTGTTGTTTTGGCAAGACTCCGCAATCTTGTAGTATCCTGTGGTGGTATCTAATTGCTTTTCTTAGTCATACATTCTTATTAACATTATGTAATTGATATGTAACATGCAGCATATAACGTATCTTATCATAAACCCTATCCCAATTGTAAAAAATAAAATACTTAGACCAATATCATGTTGTAAATCTCAAGAGTTTAATTCTATGATTCAGGTCAGGAGTCTTATTTCTTTCTTCAACTTTGACATTAAATTACGATTTAAGTCTCATGTTCCTGCATGAGGTCTAAGTCAGTTTTGAGTAAAGTTTATGTTTTATTTTATTTTTGTTTCTTTCTTTCCCTCTCAATCTCTTAGTATCACAAGTATTTTCTCGTTTTATATGTCAACAACTTTCATGATATTTTCATAATTTATACAGAAATTTTAAGTCGCATCGATTGACATTATTCATGTAAAGAAGGGTAACAAATTTGACCCTGAATGTTACTTGTGTAGACTTTTGACTCTGCACTATTTAAAATCATTGTGTAGTTTTTTTCTATTGTTTAAAAATCAGTTACTAATATATATATAAATTAGTTTTAATAAATATTATCAATACCATTGGTAATATTAATATCCATCATGATTATCATGTTATTGATAATCAGCATAGTATTAATATCTTTCTTTGTTATCTTTTTCATCTCATCTCACAAATATTTATTTGGCATAGTAGTGGTTATATCACAATGTTTTTATATATATATATATATATATAACATATTTTTAATATAGTACAGTAAATGAATGAAAACCACCGCCAGTGTAATGAAACTGAACACATATATACCCCAAAAGGTTCATTGAAATCCCTAATTGAGTACATTTCGTTTTGGGAAAATTGCGGAATTTAACCATGGTTAAGATGTGGCTATCGCAGGTCAAGAATCTCACAAGCATTGGGTGGGAGTTTACTTCATCTAATGAAAAAGAAATGTTTAATGTACCAAAAGCCTCTCACTCTCTTTTAGATTTTTTTATTAATTCTTTGGGTTCTTTTCTTGACTTTTCTTCGTCTTCTTCCCTTCTTTATCCTTCTATTCATTGCAAACATTACAACAAGTATATATACATATATATATATATATATATATATATATAATTTTTTAATTCATATATATGTGTATGCGTGTGTGTGCGTGCATCGATACATATATACACACTTAAATACCTAGGTACTTATATATATATATATATATACGTCTATCCATCTACTACAACTAACACAGCATCGATTTCAATAGTACACATTCTCACAGCTTTTCACACACCAACTTTCTTTCAAGCATTCTCTTTTTTTTTTTTTTTTTACAACCTACGTCCTTTTTTTCACCAGAATACACCATTTATTCTTTCAGCGTCTTGTCATTAAACCACCATCTTGTTTTGTCATCGCCGCCGCAGCCTCTCTAATGAACTTAGTGGCGCGCGAGTCCTCTCTGAAAAAAGGTTCAAACGGATGTGTGATATGCAAATCTACTCCGGCGTGTCCAGTCTGTCCTGAAAACCAAGTTTGTAACCTCTCAGCTCAAACCTGCGACGAATGTCCTACTGTCTCCTGCATCGCATCTTCTGCAACTCTCAACTCTATTTCAACCCCCTCCCCTTCTGCAACCTCCTCCTCCTCCTCCACCGTTCACACCTCTAACAAACTCATAGGCCCGCTTATTGGCGGCATAGTAGCTGGCCTCGTAGTCCTTGCTGGCGTCATTTGGGCTTGTGTATGGTACAGACGCTCCAAACGAAGAGGGCGGAGTCCGAGGCAGGACTTTGTTGCAGACCAATATGTCAAGTCTGTCAATGAAAACGTGTTTTATCCCTCCACACTAGGTAAGGGAAACACTAGTATATCAACAGTCGACAAAGATGAAGAACAAGATCAAATGACTCAATACGCCATCTCTAGTGAGGGCCTAACCATTCAACAACAACTCAATTACATTAAAGAACAACAACTCAAACTACAGCGCGAAGAGGTTAGAGAGCGCACTATGGCTCGCTCAGAAAATTCAATAGACCTGCGAGAAAGTCATGACGACTACTACAGCATTGGCGACGACGACGACCAATCAAACATTATTCCTATTGCCTACATCCCTGGAGTTACAAGCAACTTTTCAACAACACCAACAACACCGAGAGCTATGCGGGTCTCGGAATCAGCGACGTCTAGAAACTCAAATTTGTCATATATCCCAATCCAGTCGGCAATGACAGCCTCTCGTGCTCAACCACAGCTGGTCGTTTCGCACAGAAAGTCCAGTTCTTTGTCCTCTCCACGAACACCGCCGAGTTTACAAACTCCTCGAGTTGAAGATGACAATTCAAGGCTATCGAGCACCACATATGGCAGTGGATTCGACCGGACTATAGACTCTGAAATTTATAATGAAATCGAGGCATATATGATTAATGGAGTACCGGATTTCATAAATATGAACCACTCTCCTTCAGGTTCAAGACCTACGTCTGGACTTTCTTCAAGACCTGCTTCTGGTCCACCTTTAAGACCACCTTCAAGACCTGCTTCGGCATCGCGGCGAGTGAGTAATTTTAGTAACGCCTCCACGATCCAACGCAATACTATCAATACAGATAATCATTATAATACTAATATTAACAACAACAACACACTGCATCAAACTCAACCAGCTGACAATGTTCGAAGAAATATCTCTCGAAGGTCATCAGCATTTGACTACCCAGTCATTTTTGATCCTGCTGAAGATATTTCATTTGTGAAGCAGCATCGACCTCCATCAGATTACAAGTTTTGATATTTTCTTACATTTTTTTCGTTCGTTAAAGTCTTTAATATGTGCTTGAAATCAATCGCCGTTTGTTGGATAGAACTTGAAAAGAAATGTATGCCTACTTAATTAGCATTGTTTTACTACTAGGTTATTTTTATTACCTTTGGATACATTTAATTTTTAATTAATGTCTAGATGGCATCTGGATATTTTAACTGCATTTTTTATAATATTTTATTGTTTATGTTCATGATTCAACTATTATTATTATTATTATTATTCATTTAGTCACATAAAACATTTGAAGTAACATATATATTTATTGATATTTTTTTTAAATAAAAAATAAAACTATTAGATTTTCTAACGTGTAATATTTCATGCTTTAGGACCTCTATGAGTTTCTTTTAAAATTGATGATATTCAATATACAATCAATGCATCAACAACTACTTTTACTTTGAAAGATAATACAAGTCTTTTTTTTATATTTTTTTATTTTTCAAAAGGCAATTCATGGAGTTTTTTTAAGTTTCACCATTTTCCTTAATGTACAAACTGACACATATTTGTGACTTACGCAAAGCAGTCGATGAGTTATGAAGAATCATCAACTCAGCTGTTTAAAATACAAAATAAATGATTCATAGCTTTTAAAACTTTTTTTTTCCATGTAGATATGGATTGTTAATCCAGGGAAATATTCATAACTACATGTGTTTATATATTATTGAAATTATAATAAGGTGACGTGATCATCAGTAATCCACACGTAAAATCACAGTCCCGACAACCTATCACAAAAGTTTTCATTTTCCCGCTACAAAATTATTATAAAAACACAATGATTCTCCGCATTCGTTCTTCTTTCCGCAAAAGTCACCATCGTCATGTCTCTTGGAACACTCTACATTAAAGACGTATGTTTTGTCTACAGGCAATTCTTTTGCAGCCATTCCTCACGTTTTATCATTGCTAATACTTTTTTTTTTTTTTGTTTTCTGTTGCTTTTAGACATATCGCAAGATTGCACCTTTGGCTGTCGCAAACAAGCTGAAGCTGGACATTAAGGTCAGCGAACCAGATGAGAAGTTTGCTGAGCTTTTCCCAGTCAAGAAGATTCCATCGTTTGTAACTGCAGATGGATTCACTGTTCATGAAGTTATTGCAGTCACAGTATTCCTTGCTTCTCAAAAAGATTCTGAGTTACTGGGTAAGACTAAAGAGGACTACGCCAGTATTCTTCAATGGTTTTCATACTTTAATCATGATGTTGCTGTTGCATTCCGTAACGCCTGGGGAGTTCTTCGTGGAAAAGCTGAGTACAACAAAAAGCTTTTTGATACTGGACTTGCAGACACTGATCGCTATGTCGGTGTTTTGGAAAACTACTTGAAGGATAAGACTTACCTTGTTGGTGAGAGAATTACAATTGCTGATTATCATGTTACAGCAGTTTTGGGCACTGGATTCAAGTCTTTCTGGGCTAAGAAATGGATTTCCGAACATCCCAATGTGTACAGATATTTCAAGACTTTAAGTCAACAGGAAGAACTTATTGAGTTTTATAAGGACTTTGAATTTAGAGACGAGCCTGTTGTATACGTTCCTCCCAAAAAGGAGCCCAAGAAGGCTGCTCCCAAGAAGGAGGCTGCTCCTAAGAAGGAAGCTGCTCCTAAGAAGAAGGAAGAGGCTTCTGCTGAGGAACCTCCTAAAGAGAAGGCTGCTGCCCATCCTCTTTCTCTTCTCCCCAAGTCTGCTTTCGTTCTTGACGAGTGGAAGCGTAAGTACTCCAACGAAGAGACCCGTGAAGTTGCTCTTCCTTGGTTCTGGGAGAACTACGTTCCTGAAGACTGGTCCATCTGGAAGGTTTCTTACAAGTACAACGACGAGCTTACTCTCACTTTCATGTCCAACAACTTGGTTGGTGGTTTCTTCAACCGTCTTTCTGGTTCCGTCAAGTACATGTTTGGTTGTGCCGTTGTTGCTGGTGAGAACAACGATAACGGTATTGTTGGTGTTTTCCTTGTCAGAGGTCAAGACTACAAGCCTGCTTTCGAGGTTGCTCCTGATTGGGAATCTTACGAGTTTAGTCAATTGGATGCCTCCAAGCCTGAAGACAAGACCTTCATTGAAGACGTCTGGTCTTGGGACAAGCCTGTTGAAATCGACGGTAAGCTCAAGGAGGTTGCTGACGGTAAGGTTTTGAAATAAAATTGTTTAGGAAAGTTAATATCATACTATATATATAAGTTAAAATATATTTTATTTCATTATAATTTAAAGATGAGATTTGTTTTAAATTTATAATTTTTATATAAATACATAGAATAAAAAATCAACAATTTATATAAGATCAATATATATTCATAATATTTCAAATCGGCCCCTATAAAGGCGATGCAACGCAATGCCAATATCCTACCATTAGAAGCTAGGATGGACGAAGTTCAATACAGATTTGCAATAAGAATACTCAGAGACATGAGCCCAAGAAATCTAATCAGAAAAATAGCCAAGCGTAATTCAAACGCAACCACAGTTATAAAACTACTTCTCATGAAAACAAAACAGCTGGAAAGCATCGATGACAAAATCTATCGGAGCAAGCTACCACCTTGGAAGCAACCAAAATATGATAGGGTCAAAGAAGCGCAAGTAATAACGAAAAACCTAAAACGTAAAGTCCATTCTATGGCACTTGACGTATGGCAGAAAGATTACAAAAAAAAGAGGAAGAACTTCTACAGTATTACTCCTCTACCCAGAGAAAGCTATACGGGAAGTGATACTCCAATCCACTGAAAACTTACATGACGAACGCACCTCGAAACACTGTTAGTAAGTTGTTCCAGCTATGCACAAGACATGAAGTGATTGGAAAATACTTCAAAAAGAGGAATATTAGCAAAAAAAAAAAAAAAAAACTATAACTGTGATTGCGGCCAACTGGAGACAGTTGAACACATTCTCAAGAACTGCACTCTACATCCCATAGAGCGTGAAATACTGAAAACTATTTCTCCGGAACTTGACCTTCATATCTTACTTGACACCAAGAAAGGCTTGGAGGCGGTGGTCAAGTTCTTAAATTCCCTACCGCACTTAATTTGTTGATGGTTCGCTTGTAAAGGTTTTGCTGAGTGTCCAAGACTGGTTCTGAATCACCAGTTCTTATGTATCACAGATTTCCCTTTACACATGGTTTACAAATCATAAAGAATTTGGCGCCATCGAATACTGAAACCCCTAAACGCGTTGAGACCGCTACTTTGTCAATCTCCATGAGATAAATATTTGAACTACATGTCCCCTACTTATGTCATTTGTTGTATAAATTATATATTAGTATAGCCTAGATATAGGGACAATAAACTGATATTCTATTGATGTTGGTCATTTTGAAATGAGTCAAAAAAATTGGTTAGATGAATCATTAGTTTAAAATATTATTTATCTCTATTTTCTTCAATCAGTATAGTTATATTTAGATTAATCGATAACAAGAGTAATGATAATAATATTAATGACCGTATACTTAGAATTAACTCAATATTCTTGATTTAAATCTTGACTGTATAAATTTGAGATAATATCTCCTTTAATATTTGACTTCTTGTTTTTATGATGGTTCTACACTCATTTTCAAAATTAGTATATCCAAAACAATCATGTCAATCGGTACGCTCTACTTTTTCGATGTAAGTATCTTCTTATGAACTTTTACTATATATATTTTTTAAAAAAAGTGTATTCATTAACAGATTATATTGAGTCTCCGGAAATCATCCCGCCATTTGCTATAGCAAAACGTCTTGGTCTGAAATTCGACTGTTTAGAACCAGACGAAAGATATAACGACTTGTTCCCTCTAAAAAAATCACCTGCATTTGTCAGTAGTACCTCTGGGTTTGTGGGTGACAATCTGCTTGCTATCACTGTTTACATGGCCTCAATGGGTGACTCGACGCTATTAGGTACCACAATACAAGATCGTGCTAGAGTTCTTCAATGGATGTCGTTTTTTCACAATGATATTCAAATATCGTTACAGTCTGCTCTTGATTGCATATCTGGAGCATCTGTTACCGACAAAAAAAGTTTTTCTGGCTTCCTGGCCAAGGTTGATAGCTATCTCGCAGTTGTTGAAACTCATCTGAAAACCAGCAAGTACTTGGCCAGTGATTCTGCTGTAACCGCTGCAGACTATCTAGCAGTTGCGATAGTAAAAGTTGGATTTTGCTTTTTTTGGGATCATTCCTGGATACGTTTACATCCAGCATTTACAAGATACTTTCTAGAAATTATCAAGCTGGATGAACTTTTACCTTTGTTCACAGGTTTCCAAAGTGAAAAAAGGCTATATCCGATAGTTCCGGCTTCTAGGTTTTTAAAACCAATGAGAAATTCAAATCCAAGAAATAACCCTCTGCTTAATACACCGAAGTCTTATTTTGATCTAGACAAGTGGAAAAGTCATTACTTTAATAGTTCGACTAAAGCAGAGGCTTTCGAGTGGTTCTGGAAACATTATGTCCCTTTGGATTGGTCGCTATGGAGGGTTGATTACAAGTATTCGGACGAACTGACAGAGATATACAAATCAAACAATCAAGTAACGGGACTTCTTACTCGATTGTTAGCATCTATAGATTATGCATTTGGAGTCATGCTAGTTATTGGAGAAGATAACGCAAACCATATAGTAGGTGTATTTCTGGTCACAAGTCAAGATTATTTGCCGGTACTAGGAGAATCTCCGGAATATGAAGTCTATGAATATACAAAATTGGATGGTTCGAACCCCACAGATCGAAAGCTGATAGAAAGTATTTGGGGTTCTAATGAAAATTCGATTGAAATTGATGGTAACGTTTTTAGTGTGCAGTCAAAGAAGGTACTAAATGACTATAATTTTAGTTATCTGAACAGGTCGTGCTTAAGTGAAGATGAATATGAAGATGAAGATGAAGATGAAGATGAAAATGAAAATGAAAATGAAAATGAAAATGAAAATGAACAACAAGAGAAGCAAGATTGATCAATACAAATAAATATCAAAGTATAACTTTTCAGCAAATGTATATATACCTGAAGTACTGAAACTCTCTAAACGCGTTGAGACCGCTACTTTGTCAGTCGCCATGAGAAGAAAAATCAGTTTATCATACCCTTAAAAATATATATGACGTATGACATAACACTAAGGCATGGCTGCGTTTCGTTTGAAACATTTATTTTCAGGGTAACAATTACTTTTAGTAGGTGTGTTGATCCCAGAAAAAATTTGATAAATTCCATAGAAAAAAATTTTATTTTCCTTCCTTTTCCAATCTATCTAGTCATTATCGTCAAAAATGTCTGCTGGTACTTTATACGTTAAGGATGTAAGTCTTTGCAATGTCATTTTTTAGACATTCAATTCGAGTAAATTTGAGTTGTTTGGGTGTTTTAGCGCATGACTCTAACTGAATTTTTGCATAATAGACTTTCCGCAAGATCGCACCTGTCGCTGTTGCTAAGCGTTTGGGTCTTGATATCACCATCACTGAACCTGATGCCAAGTTCGCTGAACTCTTCCCTATCAAGAAGATCCCTTCTTTTGTTTCTGCTGAAGGTTTCACCATCCATGAGGTCATTGCCGTCACCGTCTACTTGGCCTCTCTCAAGGAGTCTGATTTGATCGGAAAGACCAAGGAAGATTACTACTCTATCCTCAAGTACTTGTCTTTCTTCAACACCGACGTTTGGCTTGGACTTCGTCCTGGTTTCGGTGCTTTCCGTGGATGGCTCCCTTACAACAAGAAGGCCATTGATTCTGGTTTGGCTGATGTCGATGGATACATGGCTGTTCTTGAGAAGCACTTGACTGAAAACACTTACTTGGTCACTGAGAGAATCACCGCTGCTGATTACTTTGCCATCAGTGTTTTGGAACTTGGTTTCAGATTCTTCTGGGACAAGAAGTGGGCTGCTGCTCACCCTGCTGTCACCAGATACTTCACCACTTTGATCAAGCAAGATGAGTTGGCTGAATTCTACAAGAACTTTGAGCTCCTTGAGGAACCTGCCAAGTATGTTGCTCCCAAGAAGGAAGCTGCTCCTAAGAAGGAGGCTGCTCCTAAGAAGGAAGCTGCTCCTAAGAAGAAGGAAGAGGCTCCTGCTGAGGAACCTCCTAAAGAGAAGGCTGCTGCCCATCCTCTTTCTCTTCTCCCCAAGTCTGCTTTCGTTCTTGACGAGTGGAAGCGTAAGTACTCCAACGAAGAGACCCGTGAAGTTGCTCTTCCTTGGTTCTGGGAGAACTACGTTCCTGAAGACTGGTCCATCTGGAAGGTTTCTTACAAGTACAACGACGAGCTTACTCTCACTTTCATGTCCAACAACTTGGTTGGTGGTTTCTTCAACCGTCTTTCTGGTTCCGTCAAGTACATGTTTGGTTGTGCCGTTGTTGCTGGTGAGAACAACGATAATGGTATTGTTGGTGTTTTCCTTGTCAGAGGTCAAGACTACAAGCCTGCTTTCGAGGTTGCTCCTGATTGGGAATCTTACGAGTTCAGTCAATTGGATGCCTCCAAGCCTGAAGACAAGACCTTCATTGAAGACGTCTGGTCTTGGGACAAGCCTGTTGAAATCGACGGTAAGCTCAAGGAGGTTGCTGACGGTAAGGTTTTGAAATAAGCTGATTAAAAACTTATCTTTTATGCTACATTAGCTTTTAAGGGTATATTCTGTAATATGTTACAAAAATAATCAAAAATAAATTATTTCAAAAAAAAAAAAAAAAAAAAAAAAAAAAAATTATATCGTAGTTTTTGTTTGTTTGTTTTTTCTTTCAAAATTCGTTTCTAGTGTCATATTGTACTATTTAGAAGACGAGTATGAGATTTCAAGGCTATAAACGTGGTACATGTAATTACTTGTTTGATCGACCATGTCCATTATTGAATATCTTACTGTACTTTGCTTCAAAGTGATACAATTCCAGTTCAAACCGTTCAGACGGCTGAAAAAACTTTAGTAAAACTAAATAAAGTTAATAAATAAATAAAATAAGTCTTGAATCATTTCAACCTTTTTTTTTTTTATTTGATTATTTTATGTCTATAATAATTTATATTACCATTTGTGAAATAGAGAAGGGTATATATGTTTTGAATAATAGTAAGAAAAGAAAAAAAAAATGATGATAATAATAATGCAAAAAAAAACAGAAAATAGGTAAATAAAAGTATATAATTGATATCAATAATATCCAAAATTTCATATCAACTAACAAGTATCGTAATGATTTTTGGTTTTTTGGTTTTTTGGTTTTTTGGTTTTTTGGTTGTTTTTTTTTTTCTTTTGAAAGAGAGAAAGAATTGAGTAAAAATAAGCAGTTATTCACAAGTCAGTCCATCAGTAAATCAAACAGCTCACCACAAATTTGAATGAATTTTAGTTTCTTACGCTCCTCTTCGACTCTACTAGCATCAGCGGTATCATGAATTTGAACAACTCTGCGACGACGCACTCGCCTTCTAGATGGAGGTATAATTTCTGCTTTAAATGTTGAAGAAGGTCTACGCTGTTTGAGGTCTACCTGCATTTGACGATATACGGCCGGTACTCGAATAGGTGCTGATCTTAGTGGTGGAGTAGTTTTATAAACCTGACCTGCCAGTCTTAAAGGTGCAGGAGATGTTGGAATACCGATTTTCTGTTGTGGTGGTGAGACTCTTAGAGCTCTTGATAATTGAGATGATGATTGTGAATGTAACTGAGATGGGGATTTTAATAATGATTTTGATTCTGGTTGTGATTGCAATGGTGACTGTGATTGTGATTGTGCAGAAGAAATATGATGAAGCGCTAGACTGGATAGCATTGTTTTTTTATGCTGAGCAGTAGTTGGTGTTGAAATCTGAAAGTATTGACGATGGTGAAGAGGTTGCGATTGAGGCAATGGGCTATAATTGAAATGGGATGGTGGTGTTGATGCAGTCTTCATGATGCAAAAGTATTAATGATATGATTTCAAGAATCAACAGTAGTAACGACAAAAAAAATAATGATAAAAATGCTACAGAATAAAGTAGTAAAGTAATTAAAGAAGAAAGAAAGAAAAAAGGAAGAAGAAGAAAAAAAAGAAGAAGAAGAAGAAAAAAAAAATTGATTCAATTTGAGGATTCAATCTACAGTTTTATATGATATGTATTACCAGGTTTATTAATACTGGTTTCTCATTATCTTATTTAATTTTTTTTTTTTGGATCTAAAAAAAATCAAATCACCGACCTGAAACACTTGAAACGTCAGTGCCCGAAACACTTAATAGTGCTTTTACTACTGTGTATCACTTTACTTCACTATCTCAATGAATAAATGCCCCTGGAATCTCGCCACATTCTATATATGCTAGGCCTAATTTTTTGAATGAATATATACTTGAGAGATAAAATAAAAATTAAAAGTTTTGTTTTAAACCACTGATAATGTCAACAACCAGATTTAGAAAGACTGTTGATATTCGATGAATGAGATTTTGGTTTAGTTCAGGAGAAATTAACTGATCCTCATCTCGCTTGAGCACATGAGTCTGCAGCTGGTCTTTATCTTAATCTAGTAAATTTATGACCTAATATGGATGTTTCAAGAGGTATATCAATCTTAAAACGGTAAGAACAATTCCAAATTGGGAATAGTTGTTTTGTATAGTGGATGTGAGATAATCCTAATTCACATCTATTCATAATTAGGCACTATGGCCGAGCGGTTAAGGCGAAAGATTAGAAATCTTTTGGGATTTTCCCGCGCAGGTTCGAGTCCTGCTGGTGTCGATTATTTTTTTTATTCAAAAAAATTAACATGTTTTTGTCATTATCTAGCATGATGAAGATCATGTTGGGCGAAATAGTCATGTAATGCTTTTACTATCTCAAAATTTATATATGTATATATATATTTTTTAATAAACTGATTTTCTAGTACTTTTCATATATTATCCCTTCATTGCACAAAAAACTGTAGTATCAATAAAATGCTCATGTATGTAAACTATTATAGGATTAATCAATTTAATATGGCTACATGCTTTCACATGCTTACAAACATGAGCGGGATTGATGTGTCACACACTTGTTTGTATGTGGAAACATTGGAAGGCGGCCAAATTGGGAAAAATTCCCAAGTTTGGATGTTTCATGAATAAGTAAAGACAATAATGGGGGAAAAAAAAAAATAATAATAATAATAATAATAATTAATTAAAGAAATAAAAGGGATGTAGCAAATTCTGAGAAAGAAGGGGGTTTCAAAGTGATGAAAAAAAGAATATATTGAACAGATTATGTCTAAGGAATATGAATAGAGAAGAACTTTTGTAACTTGTTTATTTCAAGATTGAATTATATGAGAGTTAATTGATAAGTGTACTTAAAATTTCAAACAAACTTATAAAACATTACAATTTATATCAAAAACAAAGAAAACAATACATTTATAAGATCTAATTTAAACTATTCTGTTGACTAAATAAAAACAATTATAAGATGAAATTTTATTATTATATTCAAAATAATAATTAAGATGAGTAAAATTCAAGACCAAAGGTAACTTTACAAAGCTGAATATATAAAACCATGATGATCATTATATATATATATATAAAATGTAGGCATTAATTGAATCAATAGAAACCAATGAGTTTTAAAAGAATGCATAAATTATTTAATTCTTTTTTTTATTCAACTATTCAACAGTTTATTTACTTATTTATTTACTTGTTGTTGATTGATATAAAACGTGCTTTTGTTACAACTGTTTTAAATTTATCAGACCGCTAAATGAAAATTGACATCAATGCTTTTAATCATGGTTAAATATCTGTATCTCTGTTTCTATAAATCTGCCATCTTCTCAATGCTTTTCATCTCCAATATATACGTAATAAAGACATAATATATAAACCTTACTACATGAAGACTTCCGCCTCTTTAAAAAAAATAAAATAAAAGCTATTGTAGGAAAAAAAGCCATTTATGCTTTATACATCACCTTATTTAGTAGTGCCCACAAATGATTGGTATATGCTTTGGGAGTTTATAATTGATTCAATAGCATTCTCTTCTGGCTAATATACTACTAGACCCATTTCAATCTTATCTATATATAACTCGCTAGATTTAGACACAAGTTTGATTCAAAAACTAAAACCAAAAAAAAAAAAAAACCACCTAAAAACATTCTTTCAATGTATTCATGATACCTTTCTTTCGTTTTCATTTCAAACCCTGAGCAAATACAAACTATTTGGAAAACAACACCTCCCCTCCTCAAAGGGCACATACATCAACACTCGCGAATTTACCGCTTACATGGCTACACTGATACCATACAACCCAATATAATGGTTGCAGGTAAAAATAATAGAAACATAATCAAGTTCACTACAATTCAAGACGCCTTGGGTGATAGGTTTGAAGGCTTACAGTCTATACAGGACAATCACAGACATGGGAAAAAAAAGATATCACCACGAGACCCCAAGAGAGTTCAAAAAATAGTTGAACGAGTTCAGCAGAAAGAAAAACTAGTTTACAGCCAGCTTTCGCAAGACGAATTACTCAACCACACAAGCCCTTCCATATCGGATACTCTGCCACAGCCTGAGTCGCCAAAAGATAATGGTAAAATCAACACATATGTAGAATTAGAATCCGTATACCAGAGCGCAGGTGTTATAGTTGAAAGCGTGAGGAAAAACGTGATAATCATTACGGATCCTGTGATACATAGGAATAGAGACATGAGAAACACACAAGTAAGTATTCCAACAGAAAAAAGTGCAAAGGTAAAACGTCAATATTAACTCTCTCATTAGAAACAGAGCTTGAATCCAATGTCAATATCCTCGATACTTTTTTAATTTTCACCGCTCAATGTGAATTTCTAAACAAACACCGTTTTCAAGAAAAGCTAAACTAACTACAAAGATATGAGATAAAAATAGATTCTGGGGAAAAGTTCAATAGAGTATAGAAACTGAAAGCAGAAGATATCTGGTGTAAGTTGAATTAAATTGTAATATTTATATAAGCTATATATATATATATATAGCAGCTAATCGAATAATAGATGAAATACTTGAAATCTAATATGATTCTTTTAAAATACATGTGTTTAAATTTGTAGTATCAGGTTTTAATCCTGATTATTATTAATATTGAAAAAAAATACTTTGATGAATAATTTCTAGAAATTTTCTTGGTAGGAAAAAAAAAATAGAAATATGTATTTAATAGCAGTATCATTTATCTTTGAATTTTTTTGAAAGAAAAAAAAAATCTAAACTTGATATAACGTATTGATTTGAGTTGAAGAAAAAAAAAAAAGGTAAAAAATAACATTTTTTTCCATCTTGATATTATTAAAAATTGAAAATTTTATATCAAAAAATTGTATATTCAAGTAAAATTTCAAGAATTCATCAAAAATTTGAAATTTGAAAATTATTATTATGAAAATTAATCATGTAGTAGAACATTTTTACATCCTTAATACATGTTATCACTCGATTCATCAGATGATTATCAAATGAAAAAACTCCAACGGAAGAGATATATACCTATTTATTTGAAATATATCAAGTGAAAAGCGTCGTTACATAAATTAAATCAATTCATATAAAGGTATACGAAACATTAATATTGTAATTTTTAGTTATGATGCTCAATCTAATAGCATAAAACAATTCCACCTTTTCTATATTACCTGTATCTATACTTAATAAAGCCTTTCATCTGTCTTGAAAGCCGTTTAATCTATCTGGATTTGCTTCTCTTTTTCATCCCTGAATTATTTTCAAATATATTAGCTTTTAAATCTCTAATTTTTTTTTTTTTTTTTTTTTTTTCATTTTTTTCAAAAGACAGTAATAATTTGATGTTCATTTTTCATTTTTTTTTGTTCATTTCAATTCGAAACCCACACCGTTTTTATCCAGCATTTGCAATATTAGCCATTCAGAATACTATTGAATCAAGTGTAGATCTTCATGACCAAAAATGAATGCCGCAGTAAAATCTGGGGTAAGTAAACCCAAATCAAGAAAAGCCAACTCCTTTAGTTACGTACTAGGATATATTGATGGAGTGCTACATACTAGAGGCATGCGCCATAATACTTGTGTCTATCGTCAGTCTTCAGAGAATCCTTCAAAATCTTTGATCTCACGATCATATTCTAGTCTGCCTTCAGTCATATCAGAAAAGAACAAGACCAAAATTTGCATGTCCTGCAAAACAACAGAATCACCGTGTTGGAGACCAAGCTGGAAAACAAATAATCAGCTATGTAATTCGTGTGGGTTAAGATTCAAAAAAAGTAGATCTGTTTGTTCAAATTCAGCATGCGGTGCAATTCCGACAAAATCGGAATCAGAGACCAAAATATGCAGAAAGTGCGATGGAAAGTTGAAGCTTATTGGAGGAGTGTAAAATATCAACCATCAGTTGTAAAAACAAACAAACAAACAAACTTGGTTATAATACCGATTCAATTGCATATCATCAGTAAAGATTGCCTGTGAATACTAAAATCACATTATTATAAAATTAATTTTGAATCTTTTTATTCAATCAAGAATAAAAACAGTCAATGAATGATTGTATACAAAAGTATATAAAATTTTGATCATGTTGAAGGTCTACACAAAAAAAAAACAAACTGCAGCATAGTTATATGAATAATTGATTATCATGTCAATTTTTTTTTTTTGTTCATGCCTTAGATTTATATTTAATTTGTGATTATTTGAATTTTCAAATTCAATATGCCAAATTATGTGAAATTGAACCGCAATATGATTTCAAAATATTAATTATACATGAGAAATAAATGTAATACCAAAACCACAGTTTACCATAAAAAATAAGACAAAAGTTTTTTTTTTTCCTTCTGTAATTTAAGATGATTTTAAGCATATTTATCCGAATTTTAAACTTGAAGGTGAAAACTGGAAATTTGTTAATCAAATCAAACAAAATAAATATAAATTCAATAACCTGAATTATCTCTGTACTTAAGTATAACTATTGACAAGCAAGTATGTGTCTTGCTAATATCTCGAAAATAAATTTTAATAGAATAAATAAAAAAAACATAATACAATTAAATAACCAGCTTAAAGACCAAATGGTACTTATAATTAAAAAAAATTAGACAAAATTGCCAAACTTTAGTAGATACTCCAACTAAGTAGTCATGAGTGATATGATATGTAGATTTCTGATGTAAATATATTTTGATTCAATACTCTTCCATGGTCCAATTCGCAAATCTGACATTCTCCAACCAGCAAATTTGAGGATTATGCTGGAGTTTTCATTAAAAATATCAAGCAATTAAAATATTGTATTATATATTTGCTGAATATACGAGATTCAGATTTTTTATTTTTACTCTTCTGGATATGTCACTGGATCTACGCTACTATTAAACTTTATATTGCAATTTGTGTGATAGCTCTTATTTGATAATGTTGCTTGTCTAAAGTATTTGATATGATGAGAAACCTCTAGTAAAATAATTGGAATACCAACTATTCTCGTTGAAAAAATTTCTCTCAAACACTGAGTATATTGCTATATTATTAAAGTTTACCGAGGAACATAAGTATTAATACTTATATATATTTTATTGCGAAACTATTCTAGTCCACTTGACTGGATTTGTGAATATATATTAAAAAAAAAAAAACAACCAAACCAAACAACTTTAAAAACTTAGTCCAAACTGCTCCCACCATACAAATCTCTCTTGCCTGGTAATATAACTAGCTCACCATACAGTTCTTCAAGTCTTTGTACTTCTTGTCTGACTTCAACTAAAAAGGTTAGCAATAGAATCAATAGTACTGCTAGAGAAGGGAGCGGGTTTATTCTGGCACTTTTCCTTTTCATTTTCATTTTTATTTTTATTATTTTTATTTTTTTTTTCGGCAACTCCCCCAATTTCAAGTACCCCCCACGTTCTGCGGTCTGTGTAAACGACATACGATTTCATTAAAAGTTGAGCTTTGAACCCGTTTTGGAACTCCTTGAGTATGAATATCAATTTGCAAGAAAAGGCGTTAACCTCCCGCAAGCACACCCCAGAGGATGTGCTCACAAAACTTGCCACAGAAGACAAATCAACACCAGAAGCACCACAGAAGAAACAGAGAAAAAGCAGGAAAGGCCTAGCCAAAATTTTCAAATGCACAGAGCCAGGATGTACAAAGAAGTTTACGCGAATGGAACATCTTTCTCGACATCAGCTAAACCATAATCCAAAAGAGATTTACGTATGTGGTTGGCCCGGTTGTAATAAAAGCTTTGTACGCGAAGATTTGAAAAAGAGACATTTTAAACGGCATGAGGTTCACGGATTCATCCAAGAAGACAAATCTATACAAAAGCTACGAGACAAAGATATTAAAGATAATGAAAAGGGCGAAATAATTTCGGCAGAATCACCATTACAAGGTATTGAAGGGTCGGCAAGCGAAATAATTAGTTGGATTTTTTCAGACGCCATGTTGGCCAACGTCAGTGATCCGCTACTTTCACCAGGATATTACTCGTTTGATTCGCCAATGGCTTTACAAAACTTGTTAACTCCTCCGACAGCACAAGAAGGATTTGATATTAGCGAGGAAAAGCGACAAAAAATGCTTTTACTTATTCCAAACCTTCTAGGTGACTTGTCGCAATTGGGATACAACGAAATGGACATATTTAAACCTCAGTATATTGTAAACTACTGGAGAATTTTTCATCCCCAATGGCCTATTCTTCATAAACCAACTTTTAGCGCTGATCAGTGCCAAGAGTGCTTGCTTTGGTGTGTCATAATGATTGGTGCAGCGTTAGCAAAAGACTTGGTGCTTGCTAAAACTATCGCAGAGCCACTGCGATGGGTGATATTTGGAGCCAAAGATTTTAATCCACCAGCAAAATTATGGGTAATCCAGGCTCTTCTTATTCTTGAAGTATATGAAAAATGTATGGGTGATCGTCGTATGCATGTTAGAGCCGTTATACATCACGGAACTACACTTCAATTGATCAGACGCGGAACAATACTTACTGGTGAAGATGTATTTGGTGACGGAAACGACCCATGGAGAAAATGGATTATGAGCGAGGCTACGAAGCGAGCAGCTTTAATGGCATTTGTATTGGATGTTTATCATAACTGCATGTTTGGACACCCCTCTATGATATCCATTCATGAGATCCGACTCTCCCTTCCTTGTTCACAATTTTTATGGGATAGCTCCTCTGGAGCACAGCCTATAACTCCCAAGGCAAGCACATTGCCCGTAATAGAGGCTTTGAAGCTGACTTTAAATAATAAACATGTTGATACAAGTCCTTTTGGGCGTAAAGCAATTCTAAGCGGACTTTTATCTATAAAACTTCAAATGCTACAAAGAGACTTTCAACTGGAGTCATTAGATTGGTCATCTGGATCTTTAAATTCATGGAGAGATCATTTACATGCTTCATTTGATTTTTGGCTTAATGATCACCGAAAAATGCTTAAAAGATCAAATGCTGTTTATTTTGACCACCCTGATCATACATTCTCGACTATTCCTTCGATGACATTAACATCAGATCCTACTCTCCCTTATAATACACTATCTTTAGCTGGATGCGTTGATCCATTTTACCATCTTGCACATCTAACGCTTGAAATATCTGTAGTGGACCTTCAAATCATTGCAGGTGCTCCCGTTATGTATTCTCGAACGTTTAGACCTGTTGACTATCAAAACGCCTACAATAACCTCAAAAACTGGGCTGAGTCTCCAAATTCTAATGACCAAGTCCGACATGCTCTCAATTTCCTTCAGGAAATGTTTGTACCTTCTCAGTCGCAGGCTCAAGGTAATGGCTGTCCCAATCCTTTCAATCCTGGAACAATTCCAGATGGAGCATATAGTGCTTCCCAAGATTTACTCACGCATCGACCTCATGCTGTATATCTAGCCACATTGATAATTTGGGTATATAACTTCGTTTTGGACGGCCCAGAGGCATATATATGGACTGAGTACCCTCCTATACAGACTCCAGAAGATGTTTCGCGATCTATAGATAACGAGCAGCAAGCGATGTCTATATATGCGAAATTAACCGAATCTCTTTCAACATATAACAAGAAATCTGGTGGAGAATACATTGTTTGGTATCTCAATCTTATTGATTCTCCAGACCCTAGATGCCGCATGACACTACTGGAATCTAGAAACGAAATTTCGGGGTTGTTGACTATGGTAATTGATGCATTGAAAGATGTTGTATTTGAGTGGGAAATAGTGACAGAAGACAGGAGACTACTGGTGCACTGTTTGGAGCGTTCATTAGGCAAACCTGATGTAAAGTGCACATACCATATCTAAACTCTTGTAATTGATACGTCTGATTTTTGTGTATAAAAACATTTTGTTTATTCACGTATTTTGCATTTGATATATTTTTTATTTATTATTTTTTATTTTTTATTTTTTATTTTTTATTTTTTATTTTTTATTTTTTATTTTTTATTTTTTATTTTTTATTTTTTATTTTTTATTTTTTATTTTTTATTTTTTATTTTTTATTTTTTATTCATTATTTTTTATTTTTTATTTTTTATTCATTATTTTTTAATAATTTATTATTTATTATTTTTTATTTATTATTTTTTAATAATTTATTATTTATTATACATTATTTTATTTTTATTATTATTTATTATTTATTATTTTATTTTTATTATTATTTTTTTTATTATTTTTTTTTCTCACTAGATACTATACAATATGAATTTAGAAGACTTGAAGTATTGTAAAAACTGTAGACGTGATCACTATAAACAATTTATTAGCCGTAATATTTTTTTTTTCAACTGTTGACATTGGAAAGATCACTTGAACTGGGCGCTCAATAAATCCAGATATGGTGTAGGATGAATATTTTTGTGATTTAGTTTGCCTATCAATTACTTGAATTATAACCCATCAGCCAGATACAAAAAAACAAAAACAAACAAACATCTATTGATCTGTCAAATTCATACTTTAAAGCGTGATTACTCCCTAAATTGGATATTCTTTAAAGTAGTAAATTTATTAAAAGTAACATTGTTTGTTTGAACATGCTAGTCTATGTAGGAACTAGTAACATATGAGTTCAACATGCGACTACAAATATCTTGATAACCATATGCGCAGCTCAAGATATTAAATGCCCTGTATTTTCAGAATTACTACAAGATGACTATAATATATGCGATGATACCTACCCGCTATTTTGATATTGAAGCGTAATTTTCCTGTTTATATTTTATGTTTATTTATATTTAAATAACTGTATGTTAAATTGATTGATTGATTATACTTAGCGATCTTTTGTAACTGGTGATGACTGACAGTGGCTTGAATAGTATACATAACACCTTATTAAGTATGTAAATGGCTAGTTTATATTGCCTATACAGGAAACACGTAGAAATGCAGCCTTGAAAGCTGATCAATTTCTATAGAAAAAAAGTTAACTACTCACACTTTGAAAGCCTGTGTTTTTCAAGTTACATATCATTATTTATAAATATTGCATGGGAACAGAACCCAAATTTATACATGTATTAACGAAAAGGTGTTTTTTTTTTTTTTTTTTTTTTTTTTTTTTAATATAAGATTGTGATGACAGTTGATGCTGAATTAAATCCAATTTCTAATATTAACTTAGATCTTTAGATTAAAAAATACTCGAGATGAAAAGGTGATACCTAAACGCCTAAATTTAATTTGACAATATGAAAGAACTGCCCAAAACAGCGATTTTCAATTTTTCTTTAAAGCATGTTGCCGGCCGATTGTCTTTTGTTGTCTGTGCATGTAGCACCAACAATAACTACAAAATGTTACTAAGCATGCACATTTTTAAGCAAAATGATGAGACCACTTGTAAAGGTATAATCTTTCATGACAATCGCAGGTAGTATTACCTTTTTTTTTTTTTTTTTTTTTTTTTTTTTTTTTTTTTTTTAATTATTCTATAAGCTATTTATCCTAATACTAAGTAAATAAAAAATTAAAGCCCCTGTATTTTTTTGTTTCAAATGCCTTTGGATATTAATTTTTTATTATTATTATTTTTCAACTATATTTTATAATTAAATAGATAATAATTACCTATATTGTGCAAGTCGTATGACATTAAGAATATAGTAATAATGTTCAGCTAAATTTACTTTAAATTTTCTTAAAAAGAACCTCGAAATTGGATAATATTCGTATTGATTTGTGTTCTTGCAAGCCGATATTTGGAATAAAAATAATACAAAAAGATCATGTTTTTTTAAATTCGAAATCTATTGAATGAGCAACAACTTTAAGTAAAAAATAGGTCCAGAAACCAGAACAGGAAAAATTTTGAATACAAAAACACCTGGTTTAGCCATATACAAAGTTAATTGCTAATTTTGATATCCTAATGATGGGTTTTCAAGTCAGAATTTAAAAAAGATAAATTTAATGTAAATGTCGTTTTCATTTAATTAAACAAATAATTTTCTTGAGTTATGAGTGAAATCTCTATACATGTATGCAGTCGGAAATGTTGATTTAATATTGAGAAACAAAAACAGTTTTACATAGTAAATTTTCAATATTTACAACAAATCCTATATATAAATTTGAGTTGGACTTCAAAATTGTTATAACCAATTTAATTTTTTTTTACTAAAAATGACTGAGATCAAAACAAAAATATTATAAAAACTGTGCAGCGATGTAATATCTTATTTTAATATATTATAAATACTCAAATACTTCCGAGACTCTGTTTTTGCTCAACTATCAAGGTTATAGCCAGTTAATTACAGTGAAAATAGTAGCAGCAGAGTCCTATCAGTGTTACCATTTTGTTTGTCTAGCCAATTTATTCTCAATTGACATGAAAAGAAAGGTGAACAATAATAATAGATAGTAATCCTAAACTACTGAGGTGCTGATAGAAAATTTCCCAATGATATTTAAAACTTGACTCAAGTAGAGAATTATAATAATACTCCAAGGGTCTATGAGTAGAATTTCCTAAAATAATTTTATACCACAATACGGGATATGAGCTTTTTTTACTACTTACAGTAAGCAGTTTTGAACCTTTTGTAATTATTATCAAAGATACATATACATTTTGCTCTATTTGAAGGTAATTGTGTCCACTCAAGGATATGTACACTCGGGGACACAGTGGACTTGCACGTTATTTTTATTACCAGGCTTGGTTGACTTTAATTACTTGTGGCATAAAACTACTTTTTTCAGTGGGACCGTACCTGAATTTCACTTGAATTTTTAAAAGTACGTTTAAAACCGTTGCAAGTATCCCCCGAAAGGGTATGGCATTTCACATTACAAAACGTCGTCAAAGATATATTGCTGGATTTATATACTGTCGCAAAACCAGCTTAATATGCCATGCACCATGTATTAAAACGATTTTGTTAAATTGAAGACATAATTAACATGATAATTGCCATTTTATGCTGTTTGGCAGTTACTGTTTTGATGGATTTGATACTTTACATTCGTTGCCACAAATTTCCTATACTAGTAACCACAGTATACCGAAATATCAAACCGAAACTAAGAGAATAAACATACAAGCAAATTTAAAGAAATCTCGTAGCCATCACATGTTTTAACAAGTAATTACGCCCAAGATAAAGTATAGTTATATACATATTTTTTTGGTTCAAAATGTCATGAAAATAGCTACGTTGTTAGAACAAATTAGCAAAAATGTATATCAAATACCGTTTTGTTTTAGAATTGTAACCTTTATATGTCCTTATGTTTTAAAAGACTTATATTTAAATATGTAATACATTTTATTTGGGTTCTATCTTAGACAGTTGACACGAAAGAGGACTTACAAGTATATTGATTTACAATACTTAATAAGTTTGTCTCAAATTAAGCCCTTTTAACCAGCCAAGCGGGTAGACATGATTCTAATTCTACGGAAAATAATTGCACATCCTTAATACAATATTAAAACAACATTTTAAAAAAAACTATACATTTGAAAAGCAAACAGATTGACTAAATTTAGATTTGATGATCAAAGTTTGGAATTAATAATTTGGAGATATAATTGAATACATATTATGTATATATATATATTAAATAGGATAATACTCGAATCAATAATCTCGTAAGAATATTCCAATTAAAGCTAAAAGCAAATAATACGGCAATGAAACAGTCTGAACAGTTCCCGTCTGCGTGACCCGAGCTTTCAGTCCCTGAAATACTCAAATTCCTAAGGACTTGAATAAAATTCAAAAATGATTAAAATGCCCCAGATAGTGTCTTCAAGCTCAAGGTTCAATATCAGAATAACTCTTAGCTGGAACACACTGTAAAGTGCCAATATAAGCTGACTAAAATGGATTTACAAATACCTTTTATATGTCGCTGTTTATAACTTCCATTAGCTGATGTAAAAATAATAGTAATAATAATAATAATAATAATGAACTAGTATATATACTCTGCAGTTGGAGAACAAAGCTACACCTGCCGCCCAGTTTATTGAACTCGCCATTACTATGTTCTAGACAGGAAACTCACATATACTCAAAGCATCATGAAGCTAATTTTGTTTATAACGTTATTTGTAGGCCGTAAACAGAAGATGAGTCTTTCTGTTATGGATATTTAGCTAGTTAGAATTCAATAAAAAAAACATAAAAACCTTGGAATCAAATAACTAGCCTAAGATTTTTAAAATGGCTAATATTTTCCTATATTAGAAGAAAAAGTCTTACATTAAAAAAAAAGACTTATTACGAAGCTTTGCTTCAATACATTTATGTTCCAGATTTGGCGGATCGCAATTTTGTACTTTGCTAAATGATCTGATTTTAAATGACAATAAAACCATCATCCTTTGCAAAGTGGATAAATGAGCATGTTATCCGTATCAACCTCAGCTGTCTATATATGCAATCAAAGTACCTTTTTTTTTTTTGGATACCTCTGTTCACCTAGATTCGAATATCACGTATTTAAGATATTATTATTATTATTATTATTATTTTATTTATTTTGAAATCAATATAGACTTATAGACTTAATACAAATATTATTATGAAGTAATTGGCCCAAATAAGATGTAAACCTTGGGTTTCAGAGATACTGAACTAGTTGCGGATAGATCTAGTCAATATGAAGACATTCTGACACAGAAGAACTAAATTTGTTTCTTCATTTTCGTTCGTTCTTTCTTTCTTTCTTTCTTTCTTTCTTTTAGTGTTCGTAATGTGACGCAAAAACGTGCCTTTTATAGATCTAGATCTTAAATGATACTGAGCGCATCTTCAAAGTCCAAAAGCACGTAGGATATGCCTTTTATGTCTTAGTGGTAAGTAGTTTTCCTGATTGGAGCAACTAGAGATTTAAATATTACTACTTTAGGATGTCGTTTTGCCCAAATTTCTCAAGAAAGAACTTATGATGCTCATATGTCATCTCACCACAGTAGCAGCCGTAGTTTTGATTGAAGACGAAAAATCAAATTGGTACGTCGATCATAATACCATTTGTTAAACAAACAACTCGTATCTACAATTATAACAAGATGGTTGGAATATTTAAAAACAGATGTTGATCACATACCAGTACTTGAATCAGTGTTGCGTTTGCTACAGCTAAATTTTAATGGCTGAGAGTATTGAAATCAATGTAGATTTAAATACAAAAATTTACTTGCTTTTGGTTCAGATGCCAACAATTAACAGTGAAAGATTACATATATATATATTCTAGAGCCAAACATCAGTTCGATATAAACCAGAAATTCATGGACAGCAATTTGAGATTTTCAACTTGAATACTACTTTCTTCAGCTTGCTATATTTTTTAAGTAATGTTTTTATAACTGAAAATAAAACTTAGGTCTTGTTGAATGAGATTATGGTGGTGATGCCCAAATAGGAAAAACATTATTTTTCACGTGATTAGATCAGAGATTTTTCAACATCCAACTGAGCGTAATTTTATTCTACTCTTCTCCTGTCTTCTTCTCTAACACAGCTTTTCTTGTGATTCAATATGCCCCGTCTTAGAACACCTCAGCTAATTCAGGAGCAGGAAATACTGCCTCTTGATAAACCTGAATTCAAGTCTGACTTGAGTAAAATCAGAAACACTTCAGAGTTTGCAGAGTTGGTTCAGTTTTTGATGTTTTTCGGTTCCATATTCAAAATCTCAAATGTGGATATAGAAGAATTGGAAGAAGAGCTAGTTGGAGCTGCTCCTAAGGGAACTGCAGTTACTAATATTATGAAAGAGTTTATTAGTTTTTTGGGAATTCAACGGATCAACATACGGAAGTTTATTAAAGATGAGGAGTGGAATAAAGCATGCTGGACTATGCTTGATGGTGTTTTTGATGAAAATCCATTGGGTGAAACAGTTGAGAATGCATCAGAGTGGTCAGAGTTAAGTTACAACTGGAAAATTGATACCTTATATATGTGGATGAAAAAGATTACATTTTCATCGCCATTTGCTAGCAAGCTGGAAGCTTTGAATGAAAAGAATCCCGGCTCTATTTATAGGGTAGATCCTGTAGGCTTCAAAGGCGACACAGTTAAATACTTTTTGCTTGATGACAATAGGCTCTACTACAGTGAGCTCAAAAAGCCAAAGATGACAAAGAATGCCACTGGAGTGATAATCGATGAGGAAGGTCGCTGGAAATGCGTTTGTGTTACTCTTGATGAGTGGGAAGCGACAGTTGCAAAATTTACGAAAAGCCGTAACGCCGAAGAAAAGCAACTTGGACGGTACTTGGAATCAGATATTTTACCAATTCTTAAAGAAAATGAACGTGAACGAGTCAAAGCGGCACACAATCGTGAAAAACGTCGTGTAACAGAAGCCATGGAGAAGCGTACATCGAGCCGAATAGAGCTTCAGAAACAGCGAAAGCAAGAACTAGCGAAACAACAAGAGTTAGAAATGTCTGAAAGGTTAAATGAACGTCGGGCCAAACGCGAAAAAATTAAACTTGAACAGGATAGAGAGGAGCGTCTTGTAAAACGAGATTTGAAGCGATCTCGTATGAGTACTCCTATGACTGATAATGATGATTCAGAAACGCCTAATAAGAGGCCTAGACGAGAAGTAACTCGCGTAACAAGGCCCACTAGAAGTACAGTTAGTATTGTATCTTCTACAGGTGGTCCCCGAAAGCTTGGTCCTCCACCCACTAGAAACGATCCAATTTATTTTGATTGTATATGTGGAGTTCATGGGGATAGTCTTGACGATGGTTCTATGCAAATTAGGTGTAATAGGTGTCATGTTTGGTTTCATACTGCATGTTTAGATGATAAAATCGAGTTTGAAAATATTATTGAAAAAGCTAAGGAACAAGTTGAAAATAACTTAGATGCTGACACTAAAGAAAATCCAGAAGAAGATAGTAATGAAGTTAAAAATGAACAAAGTGAAGAAGATGTCAAAGCAGAACAAAATGGTGAACAAAATGGAGATATCACGGACAATAAGCAAAACGGAGCAGAGCCGAAAAAGTTTAAAATCGATGGAGATTATGTTTCTAGTTATAATTCTTGGAGATGTGAGCGATGCATCGTTCAAGAAGAACACCGTCTAGAAGAGGAGCGACTAGAAAAAGTGAGAGAAGCTAAGAGAGAAGAACGTCGCCGCATTAAAGAAGAAAAAGAACGCCTTTTAGCTGAGAAAAAGGAAGCAGATAAACTAAGACGCAAAGCACGCAAGGAAGAGCTCAAGAAACAAAAAGAGGAACAAATGAGACTGGAAAGAGAAGCTTTAGCATCAAGAAACACTATTATATCTCAACCTCCAGCAATGACTCGACCTCAATCCATTCCACCCAACACTTTGCCTCCGTCAAATGGTGTGATGTTTGTTCAAAATCCTCCTATACAAGCCAACGGATATGCCCCCACGCATATTTCTCAAAATCCACCGGGTCCTTATAATAATGGTGAATATTCAATGAATCATCATCAAAATGGATATCCCAATCAAATGCCATATTCTCATCCTCAGCAATACTCTGGGCATGCACCTGTTATCCATACATCTCCTCCTCCACCTCCTCCACCACCTTCTCATGTTTATCAGCAGCCGCTACCTCTTCCTGCTCCTATGCCAGGTGCCCATACAGTTTTACATAACCCAGCGCCCAGTCATTCTATGCCACCCCAGCCGCATCACAATCTTCCAATGAATGGAATCCACCACTCGCCATCTCCAATCAATCATTCTCCTTCACCTATTCCACACTATACTTCTATGCCCCCTCAACATCTTCCCCATCCTTCAATTTCAAATGGTGGTCAACCAATTTATGGACAAGATCCTGGTATGACTAGAGGGCCAGGAATGCCTTCCATTTCGGCACCTGTTCAACCCGGAGCATCACCACACCAAATTCCCATTCAGGCCAATGTTGGAGGGTATGCTCCTACTACCGTGGGACCTGTTCAGAATGGTGCTAGAATTTCTCTTCCAGCCCCTAGTAATACCAATGGAGGCGTTACCCCTGATAGTCGAATTCCATCTGGTGGTCCGGCAATGTTCACAACAATTCCTTACACACCTCCAAAAGGCACATAATCGGCCCTATAAACATTTTGACCTGTATTTTCAAATAAATTATTCTCCAGTTAAATATATTGGTCACATTTTTGGAACAGTCCAAGCCAAAGTCGATCTGAGCCATTGTACAAAAGACAAGATCTAAGATCACCACCACAAAGCCATGTTCCATTTACATGGTTGAGCCAAATAGATCTGTGTCGAAAGGCTCTGAAAAGACGGGCGGACCATCGTAGCCATATCGAAGAGTCGTTTGCAAATCAGCGCGTCATAAAGTATGCATTAACAAGTAAACAAAAAGATGTGGATAAAATCAAGATATCAGATCTAGTAATAATCTTTAGTTAAGCTATAGTAAGGTATACACGCTAAAGTTTTTTTTTTTTTTTTTTTTGGATTATAATACCCATGTTTTAGACCTTTAGATAACTATGAGACCTACATCTATTTCAACGGTGCTCTTTTCAATATTATTGGAGACTAGATTATATATATATATATATATATATATATATATACATAAAAGCTAAACATGTGTTGAATTTAAATTAAAATCCATAACTTTAGACTTATATTAACTGTACGAAATCTGTCTAAAATCTAAAATTTCATAGATAAAAGCCGGTAGAAAAATTCAACATTGGTAGTAATTAAATTAATTTTATATATAAAAGATGTGATGGATATGCTAGAAACTAATTTTACATAGCAGTACCAGTCATATACACGATACTACTGGGACATGAAGGTTCAGCTAACTCAAAGGTCCACCGAGTAGAGTTTTGATTGTGGCTCAAAAAAAAAAAAAAAAAAAAAATCGTTGAACTTTCCACTATACCTCTTCAACATCCGTGGAACCATGCTTGATTCTTTCAACGTCGTCGATATGTTCAGACCTAACTTGTGGACTTTGAATATTCAATCATTTGGAGTCTTGAGGTTAAATTTTTCATAAAACAATACTAGAACTTTTCTATGTTTCCTATATCAAATTTCTTACATATCTGGTGACCTAGCCATACACAGTACTATCTATTTTTATTCAATTTTTCTTATTTATTTTATTTTATTTTATTTATTTATTTTATTTTTATCTTTATTTTCATTTTTATTTTCATTTTTATTTTCATTTTGATGATTTATTTTGATGATTTATTTTGATTATTTTGATTATTTTGATTTTTTTGATGATTTTTATTACTTATATTTTCATTTTTATTATTTATATTTTCATTTTTATTTTCATTTTTATTTATTTTTTTGCTCCTGAGTGTTTGCATTTTTAGGCGCGGAGTATTCAAATGTGCCCCAAGTCTTATCTATCGATTTTAATGTCTGAAGCATTATATTTCAAAGTTTTCAAAATAAGTCTAAAACATAGTATGTAACTTTAAATTTATTCCTTTTTTAGGCAACTTGACTAAAATTCAGATGCATGAAGGCTGGACCATTTCTTCTCTGTAATACTACTTTCCTTGAAAAACTCAAAAGGGTAACTGTACTTGCGTGACATCATTTATTTGTGATATATTTCTATATTAAGTATATAATGAAAAAGAAATTGAAAACTGAGACAAAGTGTTACCCAAATGAGCTTCGATATATTTTCAAGCTAGGACTTCCCAATGTAGTATATGGTATGTATAAAAATATTAGAAAACGAACAAAAGTCACTTTGAAGTCTTATAATTTTACAATTACTGAGCTGAAAAACAAGACAAAGTAAACGATAATTCTAATTAAAAAAAATTTGCACATAGAGAGGTTTCTTACAAAAATTTCACACAGCAACATTCAGCTATGATTGTAACTTTCCCATCTTGGTATTAATGAATATACTTGTGGCCTGCCACCTACCATATCTGGACTTTTTTTTTATTTGTGATTTATGGTAAAAATTAGAGAACAGGCTGGTTTATAAATTTCTATGTTGAGATTAGTTTATAATTAGAGCAGCTTATACTTACTAATTTGATAAATACAACTAAGGGTAAGTTGAATAAAAGTTATCATTTCTTTTTGCTCAAGTTTCAATTTATCCTTATGTAGTAATTATTATTATAGTTGAGAACAGGCTGGTTTTTGGAGAATTGTGCTGCTAACAGCAATTGGTACTAGTGTCCTCTCTGGCTTAGAGAAGGGCTTTGAGCTTTTTAAGCGATGAATCTAGTAACTTGTAGTTGTAATATTTTGTTTTTCTTTCTACTATTTCGCTCAGTTTTCATAATTCCTCTTTTGGTATATTTCAAATGAAATTCCTTTTTCCAAAATACTTACTCAAACATTTGTTTTTTTAAATCACATTTAATATATTTTCTTATTTAATTTTGTTTTTATTTTATTTTATTTTTTTTTTTCATAATTCACTTTCCTTCAAGTTACTAAATTACTTTTTTTAACTTTGAGTTGAAGTTTCTTTTTTATCAAGAAAATTATTTCTTTTTTGATTCCCTTTCCTACTTCTGCAGAGAAGAGATTTGGAGATTCTTGATGATATATAAATAGTAGAAGAAAGTACATTGTCTTTTCAAATTATTCTGCATTACATTTCCCACATCACTCTATTCTATCGTTCAAGAACATTCTTTAAAGACTATTACAATGAACAGCGACTTTTTATCAGCACCTTTCTATCTTCATAATTCTGGCCATACTGCCACTTCGCAACATTATGACTCTGCTCCTCACTTGCTAAGCGGTCCTCCAGTACACCAAACGACTACCTACTCTCCGGAAGAGTTTTCAGGAATGGTATCGCCTCCGCTTTCAAGCACATCACAAAGCTTTTACAATCTTCCCCACACTTTACATTCTGACGCCCATTACTATGTCGCTTCAGGTGCGCCAGAATATCATTCAAACATCCCGCAACCTCAGCAATATTACTACCCCCCTCCTCCTCCACCAGCAATGATGCACAACATGGTGCCTCAGCAATACTCTACTTCTGCTCCTATGGGATACGTGAATAGCGCGTCACCTCCATCATCTCCATCGATGATTGTGGTGTCTGAAGAAATGAAGCAAAAGAGACGTGAAATCGTTTCAAATATCCAAGAGTCACACTTTGTGAAACTCACCAAGATGACTCCAGAACGCATTTTCGAGATTCAAGAGCTTGCTCGTGAAAAGGGACTGGATCCCTCTATTGTCGAAACCGTTCTTAGACTTTTTACTCCTGAGGGAAAGAACTCTTTCCATCAACACATCAATCCAAGCTCTAAAGACTTTGTCCGTGATGATGACATTTATATCAATATTACTGTGAATGGTGGCTACGACACTTCATCTGATAGTGAAGATAGCAAACCTACAAAGAAGAAGACTGGTCGCAAAGCTAAACCTGACTATGTCAAGAGACCTCTTAACTCCTTCATGCTTTACCGCAAATCCCAAACGAAGAACGCTATGGCTTATGCTGCTTATAATAATCTTAAACTCAACCATCAAAATATTTCACAGATCATTAGTTTTATGTGGAGAACTGAGGATAAAGAGGTGAAAGAGCAATTCACTGTCTTTGCTAATAAAGAAAAAGAGATTCACAAAGCTCTGTATCCTGACTACAAATTTTGCCCTCAAAAGAAGAGAAGAAGAGAATTGACAAATGGTATTGTCTTCTAATTATTTTTTATCTCATTCCCTATCCTCTCTATAATGACTTTTTTGATTTAACATGTTATGATGGTTTTTATATTTATTTTGTTTAATTAATATTTATCTAGAATTTTTGAATATTTATTTTTTTTTGTATTTATACTGTTTTGCCAATTTTTGTAGCAAGGAATCACTCTTTGAAGATTTGTTGAATCACTTGAACTCTCAGTTCTGATCCGTCAGCTTAATATCTGATGATATTTTTTTAATAGTGTAAATATGTGTATTCATTCTTCAAATCCCGATATATAAAACTAGAATATTATAATCTAGCCAAAAGTATAGATGACATTATCTTGAAATTCTTTAAACCACACTTGCGGGTTTGCTGATGCATTTTGTTTTAAAAGCCATCGTCTTAAATTACTTTGTTACAAAAACTAGTAAAATAATAAAATTATTTATTCATATATACTTGATTTCTTGGTGCTTGCCAATGAGTAACAAAATTCTTGATTTTTATTATTATTAATTTATTTTTTATTTTTATTGATTCCGATTTTAATTCCTAAGAGAATTCAATGTCGCTCACTTATAAATTTCAACTTCAAGTAAAATCTTCCATCTTAACAGATAGTTGACAATTTATATTTTTGCAGTTTAAGAATTAGATGCATTTTTCTTCAAGACAGGAATGAACGTGTCTCAGTTGAATGAAATTTTAAAATTGACTATAGAGTTTCTCCTGGAACAAAATGTTGAAGCTCTTAAATTCTCCAGTGTTATGTTTTTCCTTCTACTAAAATTTTAGCTGTAGCAGATTGGTTCATATTAAAACAGCTGAAGAGTGCTTGTATGTCATGAACTTTTGACCTTTTCTGTTATTTTTCCAATCATGTTGGTGTTCCTAGTTAAACTTTGTACTTCTAATACAGAAGGCCTTTAGACTAATCCTATTTAAGCAAGCTCTAAATAGTCTCATGACGAAAAACCATAGAGCAATAGTACACCATTAGGTAAACAAATATTGCAAATCTGTTCAGCTTGGTAAATGAGTTTCTAATGATGTGTAACCTAATGTATTGAGTACAACATGATGGAAATATGCCGTCTGTTGTACGAAGGTCCAACAATATGACAAGTTTAGAATATCATGTATATTTTCAGTTATTCTATCATAGAACATAGAATATTATTTAAATTTTTTTAATTTGTTTATTTATACCTCATTAAATTTACAGCTGTTTTCACATTATCATTATTATATTCATTATTGTGTTTTTTTCATGTTTATAAAATTATATCATTATATTTATCAAGTAAATTATGAATTTCATCTAATTTATTAACTAACAATTAACATTTGAAATAGCAAACTACAAAAATACTATGGTTAGGCTCAACTAGTGATACATTCATATTCAAGAAAAATACAAATCTTTATTTTTATTTATTTATTTATTTTTTTTTTTTTTTCAATTTTAAATCAGCTTGTCAAGTAAAAGAATGACACATGAAATTTAAAATCTAAGATATCAAAATATACATATTAATTAGCCTACTCTTTTGACCTTTTTCATTATTATTATTTATTTAATAGTGTAATAAAGAAATATCTATACTGCAAAAAGGTTTGAGAATATTACGTGATTTGTATATTCAACCAATTCAGACAATCCAAAAAACCACTTAGAGAGTAAGTATAGCAGTAGCAGTATATCTTCAAAACTTCTTAATTACTGAAGATAACATAGTTTAAAGAGTTACTCGTATAAGTAAGACCAAAATAGAAAAATATACTTGAATCTTAGTCTGAACCAAACTTTTCCTGCGTTATACTTATCTCTTGATAATCTTTCTAACTATTTTATATTTACTCCAAGTATTAAGATGGGGGGTTTCTTTTAAAACAAAATATATATATATATATATACATAAGACCCAAAGCAGTAATGAAAACGTACCATAAACCAATGCTGCAGTTTTTCAGGCTGATAGTTAATAAACAGTAAATCTTGATTTTTTTTTAACATTTGAAGCCGTTTGTTATGTCTAAAATTTAAATATCAAAGAAGTATTTGAATTTTGACGCCAGGAACGTAGCTGATAAAACGTTTTCTAACCCTGAAAGTTTGTGAAACTCCTCACCAGTATCACAGATAGTCTTTCTAATGCTAGAGTCTGGTAATGGGAGGTTAAGGTTTTGCCTGACTACAGAACTGATATTCTCCCCCTCCCCCCTTTCATAAAACCAGTGGGCATTTGGTTCCGACAAATGTTATTAGGGTGGAGTAGATACAAACACTGCGGTAACAACGTTGAACCGGACCAGGCTCTTGGAGCCGGAAATGATTCAAAAGGCCCGAAGGGAATGCATTTCCAGTAATTTAATTTTTTGTTGTTGTTGTTGTTGTATATGTGTGAAGACAACTGGGATCAACATAAGCACTATAAGTTTAAGTAAAACTTCGGAATCTACTATGGTTTTTGATAGATATTAAAACCAATAGGCGGAAAAGCTAAACGGTTACCAGCCTTTTTATTACTCGGATTTTATTTCCTACAAAAGCAAATGTTGATAAAAATTTTTGGGAGGTGTATGTATCAGAGAAAACATTCTCTAGCTTTTTACATGATTCTGGTGAATAACTTAACAACAAAAATTGACAAAACTATATAAAGATCACGATAAGCCAAAAGTCTATGAAATCTTATCAAGTAACCATTGCAAATCGTATTTAATTCCAATACACTTGTTTCGAGCCACAAGAGTAAATGTCCAATGAAGAGGTATTTAAAATAAACTTTATGCATAGAAGAAATTTTTGATTTTAATATACTGAATATAAACCTTAAACAAAGTTTTTAAGCTTTATTACACCGTGTAAAAGTGGATGGTGATGAGCTTTGGGTTTATTGTATTTTTTTTTCCAGCTTTGTTTGCAAATTCATTCTGTTCTTCTGACTGTTGAACAATAGACAAGCTGATAAATCTGTTGGCAAAGAGAGTTCAAGACATTTGAAAAACGTATTTTACAAGATTAGGTAGCTTCAATGCAAATTGAATCGTTTCCAACCTTCGACAATATATTGTGTATGTTTTTTTTTTAACAACTTGGCTTATATTTCATCAGATAAATAAAAAAAATGCCCACTAAGGTAGATGTGATTTCCAAGATGGCATATTCCGTTTCTTTTATTTTCCACTATACTATAACTGACCAATGATACCAAGCACATGGTTAAAAACACCTACGCAAACTGTAGGATACTTTGATAATATTCATCTTTCTACTCCAAAACATTGGGCCATAACGCCTTATTCACAGCTTTAGAATATTGGGCACAGCATTATGTTCAGCACTTGGATTACAATACCAGAAAATAGTACATACGGCAGCATCATGACCTACCTTGTATATATGGATTTCAAGCACTTGCATGACCTTGAAGTCCAGCGCACTAAACTTTAGTAGTAATAAAGTTTTTGTGCTTTTTTTTTACCAATTAAAGAAAAAATAGGAGTGTAGACAGGCTTTGGCACAGAATATTGCTTATACTTTCCCTCAAATATTCATTACCAGTTTCTTTTAATAAATAAGGAGATAATTGGTCCTTAGTAATTTGACAACATGGTGTGCATCAATCCTAGGAATGTATATGCACCCAAATGAGAAGTTTTTGTAAGATATCTCCGTGGTACACACGTTTTTTTCTCAAGATAAACAAAAGCCGAAGGTTTCAGATTTCGAAAATGATAAAACTTAAGATTGTATGTGGTTGAGCCAGTTAATCTCATAAGTTCACATGAATACCGTTGGCGCAATAATATAACAAACCTCCAAAAGTTTGTATCGTAAATTTTATTTTTGGCTTGTTGTATGTAAATATTGAACATTATTAAATCTAGTTGGCTAGTATATCACAGCACCCAATTTAAAAATGAAGGTTAAGATCATGCCACCTAGTTATCTCTCTTTAAAAAAAATAAAAAAAATAAAAATTATGTATTGAAAGTTTACATTTCTATACTACGTATGACCTTTTTTTTTTTGGTTCTAGAAACTGTAGTTTAATTTCAAGTGATGTATTTTTTTTTTGATATTTCTCATAATTTGATATGGCATGCAGATTTGTACAATTCAGGTAAAATCAACAAAAAACAAAAATGCAACCAGAACTACTTCTATAACTATATTTAATGGACAGGGAATTCATAGCAGGAGGTATATGTTTAGGATGTTTTCTTGTCAGAGATACAGGCGGAGGCACATATTTAGCATTGACAACTGTCAAAGTAAACAAAAGCCATAACAAAATTGATAGTAATAATCACTGAAACAACTTGGGAAAGAATTTAATCAGATCAAGCACTTTGAAAGAATCAAATCGACATATGTTTAAGAATGACGCACGCTTAATTATCTAGTTTATGTAGAAGGGACCCAAGCTTCGTCATCCTTCAAAGTTGAAGAGAAATAAGACAATATTAAACTTGATTTTAATGACGTGAAGGTCATATGTTTGGATAATAATAAATCTTTATATATATATTTATATCATCAATTATTAAATATATATATATATATATATATATATTATGAATCTTTTTATTTATTTTTGTATCGTCAATTATAAAACAAAAGATATCTACTTTTGATAGCATATGAAGTGTAATTTCACCAGAATAAGCCTGATTCAGTTCAAATATTTACTTTAAAAAAAAAACTAATAAAATAGTTGATAAAAGTATCAGAATGTAAAGTTACACTTAGATTTTTAGCAAACAACTCTTTGAATTTACATACTTTAAAGTGCCGTTGATCTTGATTTCAATTTCATTCTATGCAATCGGTATTCATTAGATTTCACGCCTTTTTTTTTATTTTTCATGTAGTGCCCGTACATGCTGAGGCTAATATGCACTCTCAAGAGCACCTACAATTTTACACACTCATACTCTACACTCATTTTATTTGTTATCTATTAAAAATTTTTAGACATTGCTACTGAAATATAATAAAAAAAAATTATTTGACTCTAGCTAGGGCTTCATAAAGTAGAAATTCGTATAAAGTGTTTATTTAATATTGACAATAAATCAACATCAACTGTTTAGGCACAAGTAAATACTTATTTTAAATAATCAGCAAATAGATATTCAATCAAGAAAATAAAACTTGCCGTTTCATTATACAGACTTGGCCATTCATTATTTAATCGCTGTGATCAGTTTAGTTCAGTATTGTGTTATGACTTACCTAGATGATCCGATTGCTTTACATGTTCCGAGATGTATCCAAAAGTGCCTTGGGCTGCAAGAGATGTTGAACATTTTCCAAAGTCGCTCTTATACTTGGTACCTACTACTTAACTGATACTTCTGGAAGGGAAACTAAAATGTAACGTCATATCTACAAAAACATTTCATTTTCAAGACTTTCAGTCAAGTGGAAATCGACAGGTTGCTAGAGATTTTTATTTTTATTTTTTGGTTGTTAGGATTTCAGGTCTATGTCTTTAGTTAGTTAATCAAGTGTGCCGTTGGCTATATATAGTTATAGACTTGAAGATCACATAGCGCGTATTTGCGAAAGACTTGGTTGTTTGTTTCCAGCCCAATTTTATAGCAATCCCAATTCAAGTAGCCTCATGATTTAAGGCAGAGCAACTTTGGTACTAAAATTCTAAGCTTGGTAGCAAGAAAGAAGCAATAAAAAATATGATATATTGAAAGTTTTGTTATTTTTGTCTTTTAAACTGAGCTTCAGCTTTCTGCACAGCACTTTGATTTTCATGTGTTTCCTTGGATTTCTGTAAACACCTTTGTTTCGGCAATCAAATAGACTAGAATTTGTTCATAATTATCTTTTAACTAAAAATCTCCCAAAAAGGCAATCATCTACAAAAAATAACAATAAAAAAAATCAACGTTGGGTCAAACTATAACGTACTCAGTCCCAAATTCTGCTTTTAGAAGCCTTTAAAAACCTTGAAAAACTTATTGTTTAATGCTTATATGTGCTACGCGTATCAATACATAAGTGCATCTGAGTTTTTTGTTAAATCTTTTGTGTGTATATGTTTCCATGATAAAAATGTATGTCTGTCTACTTTTGTATACACCATAAGTAACACTCAAAGCATACTTTTAGTTAGGCGATAAGTAGGTAGCTTTGTTTTAAGTAATAATCTAAACAGAGGAATAGCTATAAGAACTGTAACTTTGTGGGGTACTATAGGTAACTTTTATTCTACGCTTGCTGGGAATTTCCATTAAGGATACATTAACTTTTGGTTAAATTTTAAAGGTCTATTACTGAACATAATTCTTCTTTTGTATGCATTAGAAGCTTCCATTCGCCAAAGTCATTTGTTGGATCCAAAGTTTTGAAACTCAAAAAAAGAATATAAATTGTCAAATTCTCATAACTTAGAAGAGATCAGTTTTTAAATGTAAAAAAAAGATAATAATAATAATAATAACAATAGATTTGATATTGATTCAATATATATAAGCAAATTCTTAGATAAAAAGTAATATTAAATACTAATCGGAAATTTTCTCTCTTGTTGTTCAACCATATAATGTATATAATGAATTTGAAGTAATCATTTTAGTGAAATTTACCTTATTTTTCAATAGCTAGATTTTTGTTATTTGTTAATGAAATTATAATATTTACATTAATGCTGCTTACGGTAAAATTTAAATAATTACAAGATGATGTAGAAAAATGAAAACTAGAAAAATTAAAAAATTTTACTAGCTACTACAATCTTTAAAAAAAATGAAATATTAATACAACTGATTTTGATAGTTTTAGAAACACCATTGGCGTATAGTTTTTGGTACGGACAAACTTCAAATGCTTTGTCAAGTTACTAATAAATAAATATCATATTAAATATATTGCATTGGTTCCTTTAATGAATATTAACCCTTATGACATTTAATAGATGCAACATAAACTTTTACGTCCCCAACAGCTTTCAGGTATACATAAATTAGTCAATTATGTTTACGTTTTTTTTAATTTTACTACTATCAAACAAAATCTATAGACATGATATTATTGAAATGTTGGTGACAATAAGAACGCTGAGAATTTGAAAAAAAAAAAAAATATCACAGCACTATTATCTGTTTAGACAAGTCATTGAACATGTTTAATCGGGCAAATTAAATTTCTAGCTTCATTATTACAAAAAAATAAACATACATTATTCGAGTCCTAGTTGTAAAGCAGTGGTTACCAGAAACGAATATATATAAATAAACATTGAAAAAAAATGATATTTTATCAGTTAGGTTTTATGACCTTAATGAAACTACTTAATTCTAATCCAGCATTATATTGTAAATTGAAAGATTGCTTATAATATATTGTTATATTCTGAAAATGAAATAATTTTTGTAATTTTCATTGCAATGATAATTTTTATCCATATTATATACTGATATTTTTTGATGATCTACGATGATAAAACAAACAGTTAGATATAACTGTAAATGTAAGCCGTTGTAGTATTCGTGTAGTTTTGATATCTTTAGTAATGCTTTTCCCGCATTAATACGGTTGAATTATATCAAGTAATATACCAATTGATCTTCCAAAACTTATTATTTTAATAACTCAGTTAGAATGAGAAAAAAATCCCCCAATTCATAATAGCCATTATGATAAAACAAGCTGAGTATTTCTAACTTTTATATCAATTTTGATATTTATATTAAGCAGTAGATGAAAAATACTTCAAGTCCAAAGCTCTAAATTACTAGTGCAGAGACCAATTTAATTGAGATTACAAATGTATTTTGCTTGATCAATCAAGGTGGGGCATGACGTTGTTAAGACAGCTCATATTGCCGCACATTACCAATTTGAATCATACATTGGTAAACGATTCTGCTTATAAAACAACACATTATTCACGATTTGATACTGCAAAAATTCAGAAATGAAAGTCTAATATATTTTTGAGCAAAATTCAACAGTTTTTTTAAATACAAAATGAATAAAAATTAACAATAATGTTTTTTATATAAAAAAAATCTGTATAGAATCGATGTCAGATCAAAGCATTATATGTATAAAATCAGGGTTAGGTTAAATCTATGCTTAATTTTCATTTTATTTACTGCCTTCTCTTTGGCCTTCACCGCCACTTGAGGTCTATTCTTTCGCCATCTTTCTTTAGAAATTATTTCTTCTACTCACTTAACAGTTTTTTTTTCATTTTGAATTGAAGGACCAATGTCTGCAATTGACGAAGAAGAACCTGACTTTTCAAAGATCACTAGACATGCTCCTAGGACTTTCCCTTATAGGGAAATTCTACCATACAAAGTCGAGTCGCAACAAGAAGCACTTGTACATTTAGATCATATTATCACCAATATTTATATTTGTTTAAAATCACTGGACAAAGATTACTCAATTGGGTCTTCAGTCCCTGTTTCAGTTCTTCACTGGACTAGAGAGCTGCAAGCATGGATGCAACTCAAATTTGATATGCCTCTTTCTACCAGTATCACTTTAGCTAGAGTCTACTATGATCTGGCTCTTGCAAACTTCGACGGCTACCCATTAGAAAAGATTGTAAACACTTTTGTCTGGCTCACAAATGATCAAACTTTTTCTTTATATGTAAAACCCAAACACATGAAACTTAAGGTCGCTCCACTCCTCAAACTCATGAAATCGCTTGCAGGAGGTGATGAAAAGAACAAAAAAGCAAACTCCAAGTCGTTTTCTACTCTTTATCGATTAGCAAATGAAGCTCGTCTTTACTTTGATCCAGATGAAACTATTGACATCTACCGAGAGATTATGCCCTTGGTATGTATTTCTTTATTTTTTAGACCTGATTAAATACTAACTTCTAGGTTATAGTCTAACAACATCCGATCGTATGCTCTCAACACTATTTACCTACTACAAGCCTTTACACCAGCGATTAACTTTCGTGGGCCCCCAGTAAAAACCTATCCTACAGAATTTTTACCAACACTTTTCCATTGCTGGAAGCTTTCTAACTGCTCTTTAAAACACGATATTGCGATGTTTGAGTTGATGGCAGTCATTTCTAGCGACTCATTGGAATCTTCTATGACACTAGGAAAAAATGGCATCTTCAGTGATGATCAAATAACATTCATCTTTTCTCATATTTTAAAATTCTTGGAAATTACAGTATCCCAAGGAGGTTCGCCTTATACATTACTTGATGATGATATGCATTCACGCCAACCACAAGAAAAAATGAAAACAATGTTTGATATTTCGAAACTTATTATATTTTCCATGTCAGGCGAAGAGTGTCTAGAACCTGGAGGAATTATGGAATATCTTGAAATTTTGATTAATTCTATCGAAACTTTTTTCCACCCTTCAAATAACGGTTCGTGGACTTACGCTATTTGCTACATGCTTGACATGTTAGTTCAACATTTTTTGTATAGATGGAATACTCAAAAGACAGGCGATTATGTCTTAATGGAAGGACGGTATGTGACGGCTAAAGTGAAAGATAGATTTGTAAAAATATTAAGGTCAGTCGCTTTTATGAGTATACATTCGAAATCTTCAACTGCTTCCTCATCAGGATTGAATGCATTAAATGGACTTGCCTATCTCTCTCCAGATTTGATTATTCCATTTGTCTTAAAAGAAGTATACCCTTCTTTACAAGGTGTTGTGGAAACCCACCGCACAATGACATCACTAAAAGCACTCTCTGGCCTAGCTCGTACAATATCCCAAACCCCGCGATATGCTATTCATTTAAGTACATTATTAAATCTGACAATTCCAGGAATTGATACCAATGATCCTAGCAAAACGTTTCAATCATTATCTTTTATTCAAGCTGTTGCTCTTAATGTTCCATTTTGGGATCTTTCGGGGGATGTTGGAAGTGGACTAGCAATGCAATATTTGTCAAACGATGTCGCCTATTTAGAGCAATTGGCTACTACAAACGACTTTGGAGAAAATTCTGGTGATAATACGCCTCAATTAGATGAATTTCAGAATCCTATTACAGGCCTACCTGAATACGAACCAGAGTTACTACAGCAAATTTGGAATTCATCTACATATTGCTTCAGCGAATTTGTTTCCCATTTTTTGGAAAGAGTTTTTAGATTGATTGAAAACTTACCAGATCCTTCTGTAACTAAAAGCCGAGCAACACAAGAATCAAATGTTGTGGCAATTCTTGCACCAACATTTAGTGCTGTTATGGCTGCACTACCGCCTGATTTATATGACGATTTCATTTCACATATTCTTGACTTCATTACAAATAATGTCTATTACTCGGCATGTGATGCAATAGCATTAATTTGTTCAAATGTGGTTAGGGACAACCCAAAAGTTTCTTTCCCCAGATTTTTTGAGATACTCAAGACTAATATCGAACAAGAAATTCTTGAGAATGGTGCGGGATCAACGAGGAGTGGAAGCGAAATTTTGCCTAGAGATAGAACTCTGATATGGTATCTAGGAATTTTAAATATGTCTCTTGCTCATGCAGGCCCTACAATTCTCAATTTTAAAGACGAATTAATGGACTTAACTATGTTTTTGAGACAAAAATGTAAAGGTTCAATTGTTTACCATATTTCCAATACCGTCCATCACACGCTGATGTCTTTGTCAACTATTAGCATTCAAGACTATGGAATTGTACCCAATCGTTTTGAAAAGAAACCTGGTATAGATATTACGACAAAGAACTGGGGTGAAGTTTTAAACTGTCGCTCACTAGACTTACAGTGGAGAGTACCCAACCGAGAAGAAGTAGAGTTTGCAATTGGACTTTTCGAATCTCATGTGGAAAAGTCATTTGAGTCTATCAATGAAATAATATCAGAACAGAATAAGGGAGCTACTGTTACTGAGATCAGTGACATACTTTCAAGTAACCTTACTTATCTCAGAACTGCAACGTCGGGAATTTCTTATCTGTTTGATCCAAATTTCAAAGAAGATCATCCAGAATATTATCAAAAGGACGAATTAGAGTCTACGGAAAATGGAAATAAAAATTCTGTTTCAGTTGACAACAACAGTGACATGAGTGAAGATGAAGCTGCAATTTTTTCAGAAGGGAGTGAAAATCCCTATGAAATAGATGACGATGATGAAGATGAGGAGGTTCCTGATGAAACAGAAGAAATTCAAGAAGTTTATCCTGACGCAGATGTTGATGTTGTAAATGCAGACGAACTAGAAGTCGATAATGAGATAATGGAATTCAGAAAACTTCGTCAATATCCTACTGGATATTTTTTTTCTTCTGAAGATCGTGATAATGATCCACTTTATATCAAACTTCACTTGTTGCATATCAAAATTGGCAGAAAGCTTAATTTGATTCATGAATATTTACTGAAAAACAGAGAAAGTGATATTTCTACCTTTAAAGCACTATTGTTTGCTTATAAAGTATACTTTGCAGATGTTGGTGTTGAACGAACTGCAAAACTAGTCGAAAGCTTGTCTCAAATTTTTACTTTTGAGTCTAACAAATTCAGATTGGAAGGACTACGTAAACCGTTTCCTCGTGCATTATTGGCTAAGCGTGCTCTTTTATATCATAATGCTAGAATTTATCACAACAATGGCCCACGAAGAATGATGCCTCTTGATAAAATTATGCTTAACCATATTTTACTTTCTTCAGTTTCTATTTATCCTGACATTTCTCGAAATGCACAAAGTTCATTGGAATCTTGTATCAAGTCACTTTCCAGGTCTCGTGCTTATGCCGTCGATTGGATTATTGACGATGTATCTAAAACTTTGGTATCTAATGATTTACTTCGGGCAGAAAGTGGTTTACGTGTACTGGGTCTTCGTATTTTGCAGTCTTATGTTAAGAAAAACTTTGGCAATGCTTCAAATTTTGCTAAGGTTATGAATGCTGCTCTTAAAGCAGATAAACTCTCTTTGAACAACCTTGCACTAAGTCTTCTTAACACATTCAGTGAAAGTGCATCTCTTCCATTTGTGGTGAATACTTTAAATCTAGATACATTGGAACTTATTAGACCTAAGAACGATGTAAGTGCCAAGATTGCAGGACTGATCAAACGTCAGCAAACTAAAAAGACTACAATTGTGGAAAAAGTATCTGAATTTGAAAATATTTTGCTCAAAAACTTAGAAGATAGACATTGGAAGATTACGTTCGTCAATCTGTCTTTCCTCACTTTATTTTTAAACAATGAAAACCCTTTTTACAGGCTCCCTGTTGATATCATGAAGAAAGTAGCCGACTCAACTCTTCAGTCTCATCCTGGTGTTCAATATTTTGCAATCAACTGTATGACTGCTATCATTTCATCAATATTGAATTTTGCAGAATTTGGATACGATGTCAGAAAGTTTTCTAGTCCTGGAAATTTAAAGCAAGGAGAATTCTATGTAGATTCTTCTGAACCTGGGTTCACTGAAAAATTTTTAGCTGAAATGCAAAACTGGGATAACCCTTCATATTTTGTGGATGATAATCCAGCTGGATATTTAGTATGGCCAAAAAAGTTTATTGCTAGTAAGGTTGACTATCAATTAATAAATCTTTCCGAAAGCGATTTAAAAATGTTAGGTCAAATTGGCCAATTTGTTGACCTTACTTGGTTCAGTGAGTTTTTGAAAATTCTTTCTGAAGAACGAGGAGGACGTGAAGACTATGTCAGCCAATCTATGATAATTATGGTATCTATTTATTTTAGTTTAATTGACATGGGGTTGACAAAGGTTACAATAGAAGATGTCAAAAGCCTGATAGACAAAAATTTTGATGTGACCGATAAAAACAGCCATAGATGCTATGCTATTGTTATGGGTGCTATGTTGATAGCTTCCTCCTCGACGACATATGATATTATGCAAGATCGCTTACAGTTTGTAAGCGAAAAGTTTGAAAATGTCGTTATGAAGAATTTAACTCGAGACGTTCTTGGTTACTGGAAGGAATTTCTGGTAACTTTACTTTCAAATCTCGATTTCCGTCGAATAAAGCCACTTATCAAATATTTAGTCAACTTTGAGTTTGATCCTTATTCTAGCTCATTGTTTAAGGAAACCTCACGACTAACTTTGCTGCAAGAATGTTATATGATGAATTGGGCATTCATGCCTCCCAAACAATTTACAAATTATCTTTGGGATCACCTTGATTATCCCAAAAAAGGTGTGTGCACAGAGATTGGTGCAATGCTTGCTGATTTTGAGTCTTCATACTACCATGAATCTTTCCCATCTGTGGACGAGTTATTACAAGCTAATCGAGAGAGTGGCGATTTGGGAAGAGAGGCTTTCGAATTATCTCCTGACGCAGAATCTCGAATTAGAAAGGCTTTTGAAAAACTCGAAAGTTTGCGAATCGAGCGGAACAACTCTACAGATCATTCATCCGTTTCTCCTTATGTTCTTGCTGCTACAACAATTTCAGAATATTTACATGAAACGTTTATTTGGAGTTCTGGCGTGGGGCAGGTCAAACTTTTGTCTAGTGTCATTATACCAGCCTTGCTACACTTTTTTTCAATTAGTGAAGAAGCTACTCTTTCAAAGGTTGCTATCTCTTTATTTAGAAAGTTTAGTAACGTACCTTGTCCCAAGAAATATTTGCAAAGTCATATTGATGCTGTTGTTATTATTGCGAGCTCAGCTAGCAACTGGCATCAGCGTTATGCTATGTTAATTTACATTCAAGGTTTTTACTTTAGACAATTATTCATGATGAATCCAGAGCAAAGACGTACATTTGCTTTGTCAACGGCTCAAATGTTGAATGATTCTCAGCTCGAAGTTAGAGAATTAGCTGCTGAAACTTTGTCAGGAATTATTCGTTGCTCTCCTATCCAGGAGCAAGCAGAGCTTGTACGTACTCTTAGTACTAAATTCACAGATATGCTTCATAAACACAAGTTTCCTAAATCTAGGCGGTTATTAGGAAACACTCCTTTAGGATCTGGTACCTCCACACCATCCGTTGAATATCAACAAATAGCCGTCAAACGACACGCAGCTGTTCTAGGTTTGGGAGCACTAGTCTCTGCATTTCCATATAAATCACCGCCACCTAAGTGGGTTCCTCAAATTCTAGCTACTCTTTCGGTTGTTGCATCTGATCCTGGCATGGTTGGAAAAAGTGTGAAGACACTGTTAGGAGATTTTAAGAACACTAGAACTGATACATGGCACATCGATTCGAAAGCCTTCACACACGAACAGTTGGAAGATTTAGAAGGCGTTCTTTGGAAGAACTACTTTGTATAATAAAATTTGTAACATCATACTTATAATTTTGAAAGTATACAGAATACCTTATATTTAAAGTAATTCGAGTTGAATATACTTTTTTTTTTTTTTTACATCATTTAGCTTGCACTCAAGTGCCAATTCAATACAGTAGGTAGACTTAAAAACAATCGTAAAATTCTTAATTACATCATGCTCATTGAATTTTTTTGGCATAATTTATCTCATTAAAAAAGACTCCAATCAGATATTTTGGTCTCATTACCTGGTTAGATTGAATATTCCCCATCATAAATGTATACAAGATTTTATATTCCATTGATTTTATTTATTTTTATTACTCGAACATCTTTACTTCCCCATGCCTTAACACACCTCTTCATTTTAACAATTAGGCCTTAACTGTTTTAGGTTGAGCCTTCTTGTTGGAGTTAGAAGATTGATTGTTTCCACTGTTATTGTTTGATTGAGCGTTTGTGGATGTCTTCTTATCATCAGTCACTCCAATACCACCTGCAGCCAAACGTTCGTTTCTTTCTACAAGTTGAACAGACTTATCAGCCAACTCCAGTGCTAGTTTCTGGACAACCGAAAGCTCTCTATCTTGCTTGAATACAACAGTTCCTGCAATTTGATCCAATGCAGCGTTAATCTCATCATTGGAGATCATCTTGCCTAAAATTGCATATACTTTCTGTTCCTTCAAATCAAAAATCTCAGCAAGAACTGAAATAGAAAGCGCAGGATATGTTCTAGTACCATACTTGAAAAGATAAGTTCGAAGACCTTCAACTTGAAGTTTTTCTGTGAGAAGTTCTTTAATATGTTCAGTGTTGGGTAGCATGTTCCAAATCTTGATGGCACATAGAAGGTCGCGAGCTTGTTGCCACTCAGTTTCCAAAAGAGCCTTGGCTGCTTGCATGATATAATCTCTTGTAGTCTCAGGAGGACCTGTAAAGACTTGTCTTCTACTATAATCGAAGTGTCTCTTGAACTGTTTGGAAACCACAACGTTAGCTTTACCTGCTGCTATGTTAGGAATTTCAATAAGCAATGAGGCAGTGAAATAGACGCATTCAAGCAGTTCCAGATTAATATGCATATGGAAAGGAAGAACTCTCTGTCTAGCCTCAACACTGACACCACTACTGTTCACTATAGGCTGACCGAGGAGCTCTCTCAAGTGTGTAGATGAACTAAGTTCGTGCAACGACTGTTGAGCTTCAGCAATAAGACCCAGTCTGAAAGCAGCAAGACCAATCTGAACTAATGTTCTGTTAAATAGAATTTGGACTGGAGCCTCAGCGGTGTGGATGGCTGATTGTAAATGAGACATCAGCAGCAAATCTCTAGCCTTGTAGTATTCGTTGTTGAGAGCATAGTGATAAATGTTACTCAAAATAGCTCTTGTACGATAAACTGGATTGCTTTGCTTGTAGAGAACTGAGCACAGAGCATTGACCAAAGCAATAGTATCCTTTAAAGGCTCAGGTGTGAGCTTTGAAGAAACACCCTTGGGCAGAGCAGCATATGCAGAAGTTTCACCAGAAACAATAACGGAGGCGGGCTTGAAGTAAATGTGATCCAAACGTCTAAGAAGAATTCTTGAAAAGGATGTAATCTCATGAAGAGGAGAAGTGGCAATAGATTCAAGATAGAATTGAGCACGAATGATAAGAGTGTAAAGACTATTTTCATCACGAAGGCGATCAACATACTCAGTTGTATGAGAGTCAGTATCTTGTAGTGATCGAGTGAAATCGTCATCCAAACGAATGACAAGAGAGATGACACTTCCTGGAACCTCAACAACACCATCAGAACGAGGAGCATGACCGTCTTCCAAATTATCAGGCTCGGATACAGACTCAGAAATTTGATACTGTCTATTGCTTTCCAAAACGCTAAATAGAGTATTTGTATATCCCAACACTGTCTTCCATGTCTCCACGCTGGATGATGAATCAGCCTTAACAGGAATGAGACGCAACAATACAATAATTTTTTGGTAGGGAGTTTCAGCGACTTCTAACAAGGATTCTAAAATTCTCACTTGATCATTTCTGTCCGTATTCTTCTTACCTCTAGATTCAGTGATAGACTGAATGGTAGCAAAAATATTTTCGGTAGAGTATTGAGAAGCACGACCAGATTTGCCCACGGTTGCAAATCCGTCATCATTGTCTTCTTGGTTAGAAGCAACAATAGGAGCAGCAGTAAGCTTAAGAGATTTGACAGGAGCAGGACCTGAAACTTCAGGCTTACTTTGTTGAGCCTTAGCAAAAGCTTCAGGATCAGCTCTGTAGCTTTCAATTTGTTCCTGGTAAGCGGACCTGTTTTTCTTAATTCTTTGCTTAGCAGAGTTGAAGGCCTTTGCATTAGAAGCATTCATCTTCTTCTTTGCGCTCTTTTCAGCCTTTCCAGTCTCTTGTACTGCATCCTCCAACTCGGTAATTGCTTTGATATATTGGACTGGTGTGCTTTGGTATTGCTTGGAGTACTTCTCAATGTGCTTGTTGAGCTTGTCGAACTCTGCAGAAATTGCAACCCAATCGTTAATCTTTTTACCGTTCTCAATGGCTTTGATTGCAACATCGATTTCATCTAGCAACTTGTCTTTGGCGCTTTTAACAACACGTTTAGAATCGTCTTCAGAGTCGGAATCGGAGTCTGACTCGTCTTTCTTCATAAAAGACTTTTTCAAGAAAAAGTTAGCACCCTTTTTCTTTCCAGAGTCGCTGTCAGAATCGCTATCAGAATCGGAGTCGTCTTCATCAGAATCTTCTTCGGATGATTCTTCTTCGGATGATTCTTCTTCAGATTCTTCTTCTTCTCCAGAAGAGGAGTAGAGTTCTTCTTCAGAGGATGAGGACTCACTGTCAGAGTCGCCGGCAAAAAATCTAGACATCTTGATCTATGAAAACTGTTAGTACAGCCACTCTAAAATGCAAAAACCTTCCGTTTATGTTAATTGACCCAAAATCAAAGATTTCACAATGATATTTTACACATAATCAATATCACGATAAGGAAATTAGGCAGTTGATGGTAACATACTTTTAGAAGCTTTGTTGCAGCAATACCACGGAAGTATGTAAGGTGTCAGTTAACAATTTTTTTGAGGACCGTGGGCGAATTTTTTTCCAGTAGAAAATTTAATCAAGATTACTTAATAAAAATTGATATATTAGTCATTTAAAAGGGGAACTGAAAATTTTAGCTGGTCTCAGGTTTTCCTGCGTAAAATAAGGTCTTATATTTTCATAGTATTCAAATCTTATCTCTTATGGTTTATGTTTTATCTTTAACGGTTGGCACTATCATTTCTAGCCAACTGTCTAATCAGGTATAAATTCTCTAAAAATTGTAGGATGTAATGTATTTCTAAGTATTAGTATCTACATGGATTTTTATTACTCAACTACAATATTCTCAATCATAATAGCTCTCTAACCGTATTACTGGCTAACTAAACATAAAGTTCCATTATACACTGAACAGTTTAGATACAAACACAAGGGAAGGCAATAATTTTCAGAAAATCAAATTAAGAATTATCATAAAAATAATATTATTCATTAAATTTTTCAAATATTCCAAAGAAAAATTGATAGCTAGTTATTGTGTATATTACTAGAACTAAATGAAATAAAATTACTAAAAGAAGTCCGTTCAAGCTTATTGTACACGCGAATCTTTTTCTTTTAACTTGTATATTCATTCCAATTGTAATTCAATAAATTATACTGCTTCATTTATATTTTTTTAATTTAGAACTCTTATTCTATCTAAATAAATAAATAAATAAATAAATAAATAAATAAATAAATAAATAAATAAATAAATAAATAAATAAATAAATAACAATTAATTTTATATACAAAAAAAAATTAATAATTTTAGATCTCTATTTTTTTATCCAATTTGAAATAGAAAATATGTTTAATTTTTGTAGTTAATATTTACTCTTTTAAGCGAATACGAAAGGAAACCTATATTTTAATTTAATTTAATTTAATTTTTACTTGGTTATAGCTAAATTTCTTAAATTTTTTTGACATTCAAACAAATCTGTTTAAATTGAAATTAGTAGTACTTGAAAAAAAAAAAAAAAAAAAAAAAAAAAAAAAAGCGTATTAATATATCTATTTTACCAATATGTAACTAAAGCTAGAATATATTCTCGAACCAACAATTAGATTAGCTTCTGTATAGTACTTGTATCTTGAAGTGTGATCCGCTGAATCCCTTGGTTTTGGCTTTAACTTCAATACCATAAAATTGAATCTATTACTGCACTCGACGCTTAAGTGCATACGATAGATTAACGTCAAAATCAAGGGAATAAAGTGGGCTATGATGTTTTTTTTACATGTTCATATTTGGCTTAAAAAAAAAAAAAAAAAAAAAAAAAAGAGCTGAAAGATTTGTAGCAGCATACTATCACCTATAATCAAACCACTGTTTATAATCTATGAATAGTCACTTACTATCAAGAAGCAGTGTATAAACAATCACAAAGTGTGTAGAATGGCTGTTCTCCTTATTGATTATCAATGAAATGAAATGAAACGGTGTCTGAACATATGTAAATTTGGCTCTAAATACGCTAACGAAAGAGGACTAAATTAATTAATTGAAAATACAAAAATTAGCCACTTAACCCGACGAAATATTTTAACATCCAATTCTGCAAAAGTAAAGCCTCGATACTGGCCAGAAAAAGTTTAATATAATCCATTTTTATAAATGGTTTTTTACCATAGCGATTCTATTGTTAAGTTTTGTAGTTTCTTAGATTTGGCTAAATCTCGGCCGTCAAGCCTTGTTATTACGTATTGGCCACTCGTCAATTATTGAAATATAAAATATATTGTTACGAAACCCATCAAACATGCTAAATCTCTTAAATATGTATGAAATTTGTTACTGTAGTTGTTTTCCATGTAAAATAGATGGCACATAATAGAAATAACGTTAAAATCTGTATTTATATTGATAGTAATAAATAAATAAATACTACTACAACTTAATTAGAAGATTGATGTTTTTGTAAAAAGAAGCACAAATATCCTATTTTTTTATCATGTATTTCTCATCAAGTATGGTACATTTTGGCTAGATTAAATGACGGAGTTTACATTATTTTATATTTGAAAGGGGGGAGGAGGTATTGTAATTATTATTGATTTGCAGCATTTATGCTTTAGCATGCTTTAAAACTCTTCTCTTGTATTCATAAAAATGTATCTGATGCTATATTTTAATCAATATTTGGCGTTTTAAGTAGGTTGCATTTGATTTATAGTATAAAATGGTGCTTCGTACCTCTGTATAAAAAAATCATTATTAATTTCCAAGGTACGTATTCGAAACTATTTTTCTATTACTGTTTGTAAATTTATCTTCAACATTTCCAAATAGGGCATATTTGTATTGGAGATATAACTGAACCAATTGTTTTTTTTTTTTCAGAAATTTTGCATGTCATTTATAAATTATGTGAAATAAAAGTATTCAATTCCTATAAAATTTACGTAAAAACTAACTGTTTTATTGAAATATATCCATGTATATAATTAAAACGTATTTAATTTCCTATTAAAAATTTGACGTTTACTCAAGTGTAAACTATTATTTAATTATTTTTTCAGGTTTCTCTTTTCAATTCATTGCAAGTTGAACCTACTACACTCATTAAATATATATATACTTGATGAATCTTACCCACTTTTTGAGTTAAAATTCTTTGTTATTTGGTTGCCAAAAAATTTAGATTTTTTTTTCTGTAAACTTTACAACAATGTGAATCAGCTCATTGATATAAAACAGGAGATTTAGTTGAATTGAAATTCATTATAAGTGATCTAGATTTTTTTTTATTTTTCTGGAAACTCCACAACAATGTGAATTAACTAATTGGTATAAAACAGGAGATTTACTTGGATTGAAATTTATTATAAGTTTTCTAGATTTTTTACTTAACAGTTATCAAAAGTGAACACAAAATTATCAAAAGTAGTTTTTTTTTCTTCTATTTTCCAGAGTTTTGATTTACAAAGTCTTTACTACTATTAATCCATGTCTTTATATGATATAAAGTACTATAAGTTAAACGAAAGTTTCAATTTGTTTAGCCAAATGCTCTTCTTGTTTTATATATTAATTCGTTTATTTACTCATTAATAAATTGAATTTCTAAAGTTTTTATTTAAAATCAGTACATTCTCATAAAATTAACTGATTTTAAAATAATATTAATAACTCTTACTCAAGATATAAAATAGACAAACAGAATTAATAATCTGATAAATATTCCAGTATAAAAAATCACTTTTTAGTAATTTGTGTTTTATTCATAAATATTTATCTATCATAAATTTTTTATTAATCTACTATTCATAAACAATTCAAAATTTAAAAGAAGTAATATTCAGATTGCAAAATTCCGTTATCGAAACACAAATTTCATTAATCGCTTACCGCTGAATTGTTTGCACGGATAACAACGGCAATTATTCCACCTGTTTCTACGTTATATCCTTGATGTCCAATGACGTTTAATACTGAATTAATTACCCCAGAATGTGCTGTAATTCCAATAATTTTCGTCTTCTGCAGGTCGGCCTCATTATATACATAATCTAAAAACCGTTTTGTCCTCAAATTCTGTTCATCAGAGGTTTCTCGATGCTCGGCTGTCCAAAGCAAATCTTCTTCACTAAAATCTGTCTCGAACTTGTATTTTGGATATCGATGATGGATATGTGATTTTGTGCTGCGTTTGTCACATGTATGCACTCCTATAGTTTCTCTCAAACCCTCTTTTATTATGGGCAGTGGAGCTGTTTTATTTGGGTCTGACGATGGATGAGGTTCCCAAGTATACATGTATGTATCTAAGGCACGCGTAAATGGTGATGCAAAATGAACTTCAGGCTCCAAGCCTGGTCCCAATTCTGGTCCAGAGGCATCCCACTTCTGACTAGATCCATCTAGTATATCTTTCCAAACTTTCCAGTTGTTTCTAGCTTGATTGATGCCTTTTTCTGTCAACTCTGGATCTGGACCCCATACAAGTACACCATCCCCAGATTTTAAGCTCCAATAATCGTCCCATTCCTTTTGACCATACTTCTCTATAGCAAGATTATGGAAACCCTGACCGTGACGTTCTAAGATAAATAGTTTTAGTTGCTTGTCACTATCCAAAAGTTTTCGGAGCTCAAACCAAGGCACTAATAGTCCGAAAGTTTTTGTATAGTCAACATTTTTATCGCTCAGATCTTTATTTGAGGTAGCAAAAATTCCTTGTGAAGCATCGCTGTACGTGAAAAGATCACTTGTAGGTTTAATAGACATAATGTGCATATGTTTGTCGAAATATTCAGTGTATGGATTGAAAAGTAGTAGTATTGTCAACGGAAAGATACAAGCTAGAAGAAGAACTGCAGTCTTGAATGAGAATCCCATAGAGACGAAGCCAAGTTATATTAAATCAAATAAATGTTGAGTAGATCGGCCGCAGTATTTAATGAGTAACTGTAATCTATTAAAGAGGGTTCATTTACAAAGGAAATTATGGAATGTCAAAAAATTAGTTGGTACTAATGAAAATAAATATTAATGTAGAAATGCAAAAACGTGTCTCTCAATCCTGTAGATGCAAGGCTGAGAATTTCAGCCAAACTTGTTTCCGAGCACAAATGGCCAACGATCTTGAACTTCTGGGCTTAGCTACACTCAAAAACACATTGGCTTAAAAACCATTGTCAGTACGAAGTCTGAACTTGTTCATATTTTCATGTCTGTGGACTTGTTCAACAGATATTGTATCTCCAGAAAACCACATGTCAAAGGATGCTGCAGCTGGTGCTCCAGGAATCAAGGCTCTATCATTTTTGACTCTTTTCAAGCGTAGCCATTTAACCTCTTTGGCAAATTCAACACGATTAGGTGTGATCAGAATGGTTGGTGCCCATACCTGGGTTTCTTTACTGCTACTAGTTGGGGGCTGGAATTTCGCAGCCCATCTCGAAACCACATTTGCGTCCATTCCCACAACTATTCGTTCACCCGAAGGAATGTGGCGCAAGATGCATGTGGAATGAGCTGTCAGAATATCAAGCGGTCGAGGTGTCGTGGGAGTCAATGGTGTATCGGGAGCCTGAGGACTCTGAGGAGTTCTAGGGCTTTGCGGTCCGCTAGAGTTTGTTGGGCTTGCTGGTGGAATGCGATTTTCATAATCAAATAGGCCAAACTTGCTTGGGTTAAAATATATTGGAAAGCCTGCTGAAAGATATCCTAATGAACGCACAATTGGCTGATGCCATGCCATATCTGGTAGAATTAAAACGTCTGGCTGAAGCGACCGAATATGTGCTAAAACCGAGTTTGTCATAGTTGTAGGTTTGTATATTAACACTGTAAACACCGCACTAGTACTTTCATCGTCTTCGTCTGTTTCAGCTGTTCCACTCATAGATTGCCTACGTCTACGCCTAAACGCTGGAGGTATTGGCTCGTTTATTACTATCCAGTCATCAATGTCTGGATGAGTATTTTGAAGTTGTTGTTGTTGTTGTTGTTGTTGTTGTTGTGTTGTAGACTCTGCAATACTATGACCCTTGTGTTTTGGAGCATGAAACGTGCTAGTAGCATGACTTTCTTTGTGCAATGTACTGCCTTTAGGAAATACAGGTGGTTTTGTCGAGGGTGATAATGGTAGGCTTGAAATGTCTGATGATGGCGAAGATGGTGAAGAAGGCTCTGAAGTCTTTTTTGACTTCTTCGGTAGTAGTTTGGAGAGCTTAAACTTCATTTCAATCTAAAAAAAAATTTGAGTATTAAAAAACAAATAGTGTGCTTGATAAATATTTTCCACGCCGTAAGCCCTGGGGGGTGAATGCAAAAACAGGATGATTAAACTGGTCCTGTAAAGCAAAAGGGTTGAAGGTACCTATAAAGTCAAAATTACTCTTCAAATGTATAACTGTAAAATAAAGTGTAAATTTTAAAAATAACGTAAATTATTTTCTCCTTCTGTAACCAGGACACAACTCACCAACTAAACAATCACCACAATTTTGCTTTCGCGACCCGCAAACAACCTGCCCAAATCCAACCAAAGTTGGGTTTATGTCCATCCATAGATCCTGTGGTAGCCAGTCCTGAAGCTCCTTTCGTGTGTCTTCAGGATCCTTTGCTGTAGTTTTCCGACCTGCCCAACCCCATAGCGCAGAAAGTCTATGAACATGAACATCCACCCCTATACCTTGAACCTGCCCCCAGGCACGATGCATAAGCAAATGAGCCATCTTTGGTCCAACACCTGGAAGTGATACCATTCCCTCAATGGTTTCAGGTATATCATCATTAAACTTTTCATGTAGAATTTCCGCTGTTTTTTTCATGTATTGCGACTTCCGAGTGTGAAAACCAACACTTCGAATCATTTGATCAATTTCTTTCTCGCTAGATTCGCGCACCGCTTGCAAAGTCAGGTCACTTCCCGGGAGTCCAGCTCGTAAATTTTGAATTGCTTGATAAACTACTTGATCTTTGGTTTGTGATGAAAGCATAAGAGCAATTAGTAACTGAAAACGGCGTACTACAGGTGTACTTTCAGTATCAGGAAGTCTTTCACATCCCATTGTGTCTACTGGAGCCGTAGTCATCGACCTTCTCATTATTTTCACACGTTTATAAATTTCCAGCCAATTCTTTGGACAAGGTATTCCTGTAGAGAAGTAATTGCTATACTTCTTTTCAAACTCATCCTCCTTGAAATTTAAACGATACTGATCTAACGCATATATTGATTGATCAGGTTGTAATTCTTGCTTTATTATGATCTCTGACTTACTAGAAAGACCTTTTGGTTCAGTCTTAACTATTATTTTCTTACTTGGAATGACAAATTGATCGCCGGCTATTGGTTTAGGCTCAACATAATCTTCCAACTCAGTTGCCTCTACTTTTATCTCAATGTGTTTCACCTTAATTCGTTTGCTTGGTTTCTCGCTCTGTTTATACAAAGCACTTAGATCTTCTTCTGGGTGTGACTTAAGTTTAATAGCAGCATCTGCTATTCGCTTTGACTTTCTAAGAGTCGTCATTGCCCTTTTAGTATTGAATTTGCAAGAAGAATATTGTTGTAGGTGAAAAAAAAAAAATAATAATAATGAATTGCTTTAGTCCCTAAGTGGCAACTTCCCTTTTTTGGAAATTTAAATTTTCCAATTTCAAAAAATGATGCACATCTTGAAATTTTCCAGTTTAGCTCTTTGAAATTAATATATAGATGATAATAATAATGATGATAGTAATTAGATACAAATATAAAGGTTTGTTCAAACTCAAGTTATTTAAATTTTAATGGATACGTGATTATAAAAAATGCTTCAATTTACCCAAAATAAAGTGGTTTGACGAAAAAACAATCATATAAGATAATGTTCAAATGTTATTCATCTATATATTATAGAGTAACAAAACTTATATGAAGGATTCAACATTTTAAAATTATTTATAAATTATTGAATATTTATCAGCTCTGCTTATCAGATGGGCAAATCTTTAGCAAGTAATTCAAGTATGAATAAATTACTGAGTAAATTCTTATTTTTTGTTTACCAGTCACACGCTATTATAATTCTAAAACTACATCTTTGATAAATTTTTTAGAAAAAATATGGCCAATATAAATTATGTCCTAATTATTTCAAGAATAGAATATATTGATATTATACTTATATTCTTGATTTTTTTTTTATTTTATTAAAATTTGAGACATAATGCACTATTTAGAGAAAAACGATAATGCACAAAAATACCAGTTTCTTTAGAGCTGAAGTCATTAGATAGCTTTAAATTAAAAAAAAAAAAAAAAACTTGTCATATCATATCAATCCTTTGTCTTCAAATGTAGAAACCCCGAAACCCCGAAACATCAACGGGAACTTGATATTCGAAAAAAAAATACAACATGATGCTTTTCAATTAAACAAAAAAAGCTAATATATGATTATTTCTGCTCCAAATTTATCGATTTTTTTCTATCTGAATATTAGTTTACAAATGTTTAAATTTTTTTGAAATTTTTGAAAATAAGAATAGTTATATTTTATCTATTTTACTGACAAGTTTAGAAAAAAAATAACTTGTATTTTTATTGTCATGTTAAATATCAACTATTAGACTTAATATCTACAAATAGCAACACCACCAGCTAACATAAATTTTGTTATATTGTTCAATTTTTTTTAAGTATATAGATAAAATGTTCAACTTATCAATATTAAAGACAAATGCTGTAAATTTAATTGAAAAGACTAATCCTAGGAGCTGATGAAAATTATTTCGAGTCTAAAAAAAAACCTACCAAGTCTGGTGATAACTATAAACTATGGGAGGCTCTTAAAACCAAAAATCCTGCTTTCAAAATTGTATCCATTGCTTTTACTGGATGAGTGATTGCTGTTAGCTATCCTGTATGGTCAGTTATTTACTCGGAAAACATTTTATTGAAAAGTATATTTACCTCTTCAAACGACTCTTTTCCGACCTAAAAAAGTAACGAGTATTTTCATAAAGGAACTGAGGAGCTTAGTAGAAAAGTGTTCAGGTACCAATTTTTGTACACAATCGTACATATCACACACAATCATCAAGTTTCAGTACTTGGCAGCTGAAAATGCAGTTGTATATTAAATATCTTGAGCTCTCATCTTTAGTGACTAAACCTGCCAGTTTCTAAAAGGCAATTAAAACCAGTCAGTGGTTCAACGTAATCAAACTTTATAATCCATTGTTTGTAAAACCTTACTACTCCCTCTCTACGTATTCCGTCCTATTTGGATATTGTATATCAACGGCAAAACTTTCAATATTGAAGAAGAAAATTTACATGTTCAAAAAGTGGGCTACTTAATATTTTATTTAGCATGGATTTCGAAAAATGCTAAATTCCAGAAAAAAAAATCCCATATTAGATTGTACGGTATTTTACAATTACTCTTATTAAAAATTTTCCGGGCTGAACTCAAAGACACTCCACTTGAAATGGTTATTACTGAATCAAAAACAAAGAGAGTGTCTTTTTGCATGGTATTTTTGTATTATACATATAAACTTGACTTGACTTCAATTTGTCTTTGAAGCTTGAAATTTATTCAATTTAAGCCAGTTTATACGAGAATTTGATATATCTACATTAAAGTCAGGTATTGAGAGTTAACAAACTCACTCGGGGTCTAAAAATCTTACAGTGTTTTTTTTCTGTAGCCTTAACATAAAGAAAAAAAATTGTTATCAAGTATAGTAAACATACAGTTATTGAGAACTTTTCAAAAAATACTAAAAGTTATGTATCTACACTGATTGCTTGGATTCGACATAAATTTAACGTATCAACTATCTAAAAAAATATTTTAATTGGTGTTATGGCTATTCAAAATTGCAAATTTTCTTAACAATCAGAGATTCCTAGAAAACAACCCTTAGTAGAATTTTGATATAAAGAATTTGATATAAAATTGTTTTATCCTATACTAAAAGTACACGGAATATAAAATCAACATGGAGTCCAAGTTTAAGAAAATAAAATTTCACCAATAATAGAGTGATAAAAAATGTTAAAAATAACACTATTTACCAAAATCAAAAAGTTTCAACGGTTCATTTGAGCGCAAATCTTTGTTAAGCAACTACCTAATTGCACTTGCTCAGCACCTATGCGCTACGCAATACTCAAGAGTTTAATTTTTTTTAAATATATACTCCAGAGGTATAAACAAATAATTTCTCATTTTAGCTCTTTCAGTTTAATTATTTTCGTAGTAATTTTAGGTAAAAAAATGTTGATCAATATGATTCAAGCCATTTTTTTTACCGGCAAGAGTTCAACTTTGAAGATAATATAATTTGAATATTCATACCTAAAAAAACAAAAGAAAAAAAAAAAAAAAAAAAAAAAAAAAAAAAAAAAAAAAAAAAAAAACTGTAGCCAGCTCCAGTAAATATTTTTTCCATCTTTAACTTAATGATTACAATGGAAAGAATAAAACGCTAACAAAGAGCTGTTTCTATTTCTTTGATATGGTTTAGGCCTTTTTCTAGAAATCATTATATTTTATTTTTTATCTTTTATTTTTATTGGGGCTCCTAATGTAAAATGTAAAATGGAGATTGAAAATAACCTAGGCATTGGTCTAAGTTTAAACCGACATTTTTACGGGAAATTACAATTTATTGTAAGTTGTGTCATACTAATTATATATATACCTTTCTTGGTGAATGATCTAGTCGAAAGGTATCAAATTTAGAGAGTGTTGAGATATTATTTTTTTTTTAGTTTTCCTTAGCAGGAACATAGGAATATGAAATCCAAAGGCTTAGAAGGCAGATAAACGTCTTCAATTAGTAAATAATACAGCAATGATTTAAGTTTAGAAGAATTCCTACCAGCTGCCAGTCAAGTTTTCTACAAATAATTGCTGTTTACTGAATTTGTCTACTTAAAATCCTGATTTAGAAATTTAACTTTAAAAATTAAGTACTTCTAGAGTTCACTAACTTACTTTCTAGAAGCTTTCTATAAAAGCTTTACAAATCGAAGTCTTCTGCAGTCATTTTTACGTTCCAGGAATACGGGTTGAAATAAACTTAAATATTGATCAAAGAAAGTGATTTAGCAAACATAATTCACTGCTATTTCAATTTTCTCTGTGTATAGTTATCAACTTGTTCAAGTTACTCAGCATTGCAAGTTGGCTATATAAAGAAATAGGCCAAAATAGCCAAGTTTCAGGCAATAAATGGTGCAGCAATATAAATGCCGTATCCCCACTAGTACTCTGCGATAACTTCTCAAAAGATATCATATTTCGTTGAGTATATAATAATCAATATGTATTCCTGGTTAGGCAAAAAAAAAAAAACAAGTTCTATACAAGTTAATTACTAAAAATGATGATTAGTGATCCATGAAATTCTCTTTTATTTTCTATATTCAACTATTCGCTATTGTGTGTTGACAATTGATATCCTGAAAAAAGATCGCTAGTAGTCGGAAAATCATTATTTAACTATTCAATCAACATTTAAAAAAATGCCTAAATCTAGTCAAATCCAAATTGCGATTTCTTGCAAGTTAACCTTGAAATACAGAACGTTATTTGTATTTAGTCCGCTTTGAAACTTTTCAAAATGTATTTTGCACGATTAGCAATCTGCAGTGAAATGTTTTTGCGTCTCTAAGCATACATTATCCATGGCTTGACATTGTAGAAAATCACAGAATCTCAATAGTTGTTTTAAAAATATCCATTATAGCCAAAAAGGTTGCAACTATTTCAATCAGTAAAGACATTTTATAATGAAATTTGCTTTAGACAAAAAATATCTCAGAAAATGAATATATTTTAAAATCTATTCAAAAATCTTTTTTGCATATATATATTATTCCAACGAACTTTACATAGCTCAACAAGTTTGTAAATTGATTTGTGTAGATTTCAGTATATTAAAGTTATCAGTTAACTTGATACAGTTGAAAGAGCTGTCAATAATTAGCTAGAATGAATGTAGATTGTAAGATAGTATTCATAAGAGCATTCAAAAAAAAAAAAAAAAAAAAAAAAAAAAAAAAAAAAAAAAAAAAAAACGAAGTAAAGAAATCTTCTGCTCTGCTACAGATTTAGGTGTCTTCCTCAAATTTGCTCAAGTTTTAGCAAAAGACGGTATCATAAAATATTGCAATTTTTTGATACTCCAGCTAGCTTCAGTCACAAGATAAAAATAAAAACTTATCAAGAGTATATTATAGCCTCTATTCTAGCTTGTGTTTTGCAACAGCAAAAATCAAAACGCTAAACATTAAAATGCACGAAACGAAAAGATAAACTTATTTTTTTCAAAATTTTGTATCAATAATAAATAGTCTAAATATTTCTTAAAAGGTTTACATCAAACGGTATCTTGTTTGGTCCTAAAAATATATAGAAAGATGCGCTTACAATATTATATTAATGTGGTTTCAATGAAGCTACAATTTTCAACTTTATATTCTAGAGTTCATCATACTTGAAACTACAGGTAGTTGCTAAAGCCATATTTGGACAAACAAAACCCAATTAAATTCAGTAAATTAGTTGTTTTAATACCCGTACTTTAGAGCGCAAAGTTCTATTTTTGCATTGCTAAGTTTTTGTAGTGTTTATAGGTCAAAATTTAAACCTATACTCTATCTTAGCAAGTAAGATTCTTCAAATTTGAGCTCTTGCTGCTTCACTCGCCGTTACTAAGGATTAACTAAAGACTAACTACTGCGAAAGCATTTGCCAAGGATGTTTTCATTAATCAAGAACGAAAGTTAGGTAGATTATACATACGCTGATTATTGATACTCGAATAAATGATATTTAATCCAAATTCAATACCACAATGCTGTTTTGCAAACAATATATCTACGATATTCCACCCAGCAGTATCCAAATCTATTTTTAGGCCATATCAATATATTTTCTCTGCGTTAAATCTTCTTATTTTAAAAAGTTAAGGTTGATTACCTATTAACAGACGTATACTAGCTCTATTGGATGTTACAAAAGTTCTTCATTTTACCAGGAATTTATCAACTCTTGGGCAATTGGGTATGAGATTATACACAAAGATTCAAATTGTATTATACGCTGCAAATAACATTATTAAACAATTTTTTGAAATAAAACGTGAGCTAGAAACTCAGATCACTAGCAGCGTTTACACAACAGAATCTAATCTTGCACTTATGTGCTTCTTGAAATATTATATAAAACTATAAAAGGCTTCTATTATTTCACGTCAAATGAAATATTCACCTAGCTAAATATGATACAAGCATATTACAATTAGAGTTACTAAAAAATATGGAAAAACTTGTTTATAAAAACAAAAAGCTTTTATATAAAGTAAAAATAAGAAATCTAGAAATATAACTATACATGTCTAGTATTGAACATCTGAAAAACCACTAAATCTTTTGTACTTTTTCATATATAAAAAAACTATAAAATAAAACTGCATTCACAAGCTTCAATTTTTGTAGTTGTTCGATATGGATATTAAGAATATAAAAGTGGAGTGTGTAGTGATTTTAGTGTTTTGTTATTAGCCATCATTAACGATCAGACTTGATTTTAAAGATATAAGTGAACATCAAATTCATAAATAGAATCATAGTGGGTACAGCTGTCACAGATACCAAAAACATCAGAACTATCCTCACATAAAATTGCCTAAGTGTGTAATATATCTCAACACCCTGCTTCAAGACAGCACTAGATTTTAAACCTTGTTTAAATCTATTCGGTACCTAAATTGACTGCAAGTAAAAGATTTAGAAAAAAAAATATATATTTAAATCAAAAAACTCTATATCATACAAGTTTATTTGCTCAACAGTGTACCATTATTATGTCATTTTAAATCACTTAATATATTCACTTTATCAATATATTTTGCATCTATATACAAAATAAAAAGATTAGTATTCGAGCTCTGAGAGCACAGTTAGAAACATTCAAGAGTTACAGGTTACTACTAAATTGAAATAGTATAAATCACCCCACGAATACAGTAATCTCACACAAATAGAGACATACAAAATACATTTTATTGTCGTGATGATGCTTTACGGTATGTCTATCTTATACCGTTTGTCAGAGATTGGAGATGCTCAAATCTAAAATACATGTGTCACATGGACAGTTAACTATTGTTCACTTTGTTACAACGTATTTTTTAACAGTAATTTAAATTCACGTTATATATTTACTACGAACAAGATTCTATATAATATAATTTGAAAGTCTATACCGTACAAAGACATAATACTCACTCGAAATTACTTTAACCATTTTCATGGTAGTGAAATCAAGAGAAATAGTGTAAATCTAGGAACAGACTTTTGACTTAAGACATCAATATGACACAGTACTAGTGGACCCCTTATTAAAATGTTTTGATAATTCACTTGGTGAAACAAATTGATTTAAACGTTATTCACCTTACAACAAATAAATATTCTTTATTTTGTCAAATAATTCCTACAGCTTAGAATTCAACTGTAAAAACTTTTTTTTTTTTTTTTTTTTTTTTTTTTACTTGAGATATGAAAAAAGTTGAAATTTCAAAGCTTATTATTTTTAAAATGAAATTCAAACTAGATTTACGCCTTCTATATTACAAAAAATAATTTCATGAGTAGAATGGTAATGTTTCATGCACTTGTGACCATATATTTTTGAAAATTATCAATGAGTTAAGTATACAACTCTTGCAATATGTTTTTATTTATTTATAAATTTTTTACTATTCATTATTTACATTGGATTGAATTTTTTATTTTTACTTTTATTTTTATTTTTAATTTTTATTTGACATTTTTAGTGTATGTGGAACATAATTGATTCACAGTTTCATACAAATCTACCAGTTACTCTTTCAAGCTTGTAATTAAGCTTTTTTAAATTCCAGCTTAAGCCATTTTGACTAGTCTTTTTTACAAAATTTCATAGTCCTTCGATGATTGTTGTAAAGATTACATGAACAATTCTAAAAATGTAATATATCCGAATACTCCACATATGTGTCATATCATTTTCTACATAAACTGTTATTTTGATTCAACAATCGCAAACAAGATATGATGATAATATAGATTTATAAATGTCTTCAAATAGTAGGCTATAAAACTCATGGAAGAATTTATGGTGAAACTGTTTGTATTTTTTAGGGTTCGGTTCAAACACAATTTTTCTTTAACACGCCAATGGTCTCAGGCCCAAAAACGTGAATATCTAAGAAAATAAAGCTGAATTGAAGTTTCACACCCCTTAAATAATAAACTTCTAAACTTTTGGGCATATTAACTTGCAATGAAGCTCCGACAAATTCAGTAACGCCTTTTAACAAATAATTTGGAAATATACGATTTGGAATTCTTATTTCATTTCATTATACTTTAAGCTATGCTAAACTTAACTAAAATCAAATCAAATTAAAACAGAACAAAGAAAATACGTTTACCTCAAACATGTTTTTCGTCAGTTTAGATTTTGATTCTACATACCTTCATTTTACTTTCAATATGTAGATCCATACTGTAAAAAAATCTATATAAGACGGTACGATCTCACTTGGAAACAATTTTTTTTTTTCATCTCATCATCAAGCATTACAACTGCATTCACTTTCATTCTCTAATTTCAACAAATATTTTAAAGCTGGTCTCTAAATACAATTTCAATTCTATTATACACTTAAGCAAAAATGGTTCAATACAGACTCGTTATTTCTACTCTAGCTGCCGCTAGTATTTCTGCTGTTATGTCTGCCCCGGTTGGCGACGTTCCTCATGCATCTCTCGCTGTTCGTGGTGTCCCAATGGCTGGTAATGTTCTTGGTGTTGCCAAACATAAATCTTCCGATGGTACAGTTGTTATTGGTACTACTTGCACAGGTGGTTCAGGTTCTGGATGCGGCACTGGTAGCTCTTCCAGTTCTTCTGGCTCAGGTTCTTCCAGTTCTTCTAGTTCTTCATCAAGCTCAGGATCTTCAGGATCTTCAGGCTCTGGCGGTTCCTCTGGCTCATCAGGATCTGGTGGTTCTTCTGGTTCATCAGGATCTTCAGGCTCCGGCGGTTCTTCCGGTTCCTCTGGCTCATCAGGATCTGGTGGTTCTTCTGGTTCTTCTGGATCTTCAGGTTCCGGCGGTTCTTCCGGTTCCTCTGGCTCATCAGGCTCTGGAGGTTCTTCAGGTTCTTCAGGTTCTTCTGGATCTTCAGGTTCCTCTGGATCTTCAGGCTCTACTCCTGCCCGTCCTGTTAGACCTACTAGACCTGCTCGTCCTGCTCAACCTTCCAATGGAAGCAGCGGTTCCAATGGTTCCAATGGTTCCAATGGTTCCAACGGCTCTAATGGTAACAACGGTTCCAGTGGAAGTAACGGCGCCAACGGAAACAATGGTGCAAATGGTGCCAACGGAAACAACGGTGCAAATGGTGCCAACGGTGCCAACGGAAACAACGGTGCCAACGGTGCCAACGGTGCCAATGGACAAAATGGTGTCAATGGACAAAATGGTAAGAATGGTGTCAATGGACAAAATGGTAAGAATGGCGTCAATGGACAAAATGGTAAGAACGGAGCCAATGGCTACAATGGTTATAACGGATACAATGGTTATAACGGATACAATGGTTATAACGGAGCCAACGGTAATAACGGTTACAATGGCTACAATGGCTACAACGGCTACAATGGCAACAATGGTGAGAATGGTAACAACGGCAACAACGGTAACAATGGTGAGAATGGTAACAACGGCAACAACGGTGAAAATGGTAACAATGGTAACAACGGCGAGTCTGGAAACAACGGTGAAAATGGTAACAACGGAGAAAATGGAAACAACGGTGAATCCGGTAACAACGGTGAAAACGGATCCAATGGTGAGTCTGGAAACAACGGATCCAATGGCGAGTCCGGCAGCAATGGTTCAAACGGTGAGTCTGGAAGCAACGGTTCTAATGGTTCTTCAGGATCCAACGGTGAGTCTGGTAGCAACGGTTCTTCAGGCTCTTCAGGTTCTTCAGGTTCCTCAGGATCTTCTGGATCTTCGGGCTCTTCAGGCTCTACTGGTTCTACTGGCTCCTCAGGCTCTACTGGTTCTACTGGCTCCTCAGGCTCTACTGGTTCTACTGGCTCCTCAGGCTCTACTGGTTCCTCTGGTTCCTCTGGTTCCTCTGGTTCCTCTGGCTCCTCAGGTTCCTCTGGCTCCTCAGGATCTACTGGTTCCTCTGGCTCCTCAGGATCTTCTGGTTCTAGTAGCAGTTCCAGTGGCTCTAGCAGTGGTACTTCTGGTGGTTCCAGCGGCTCCTCTTCTGGTGGTTCCAGTGGTGATCACTCTGGCTGCAAGAAGTGTGCTGCTAAGAAGTCCAAAGCTTAAAAAAGTTTTGATACCATCATATTTAGATTTCTGGAAAATCATATATATTATAAGTGTATAAGCTTCTGTGAAGCATTTTATTTACTGGCAAACTGTGTTTGTAAAAAATCAAAATCAAATTTTTATACTTTTATGATTCATTTTCAATTATTATTGGCTAATTTTATGAAAGATATTACTAGATTCGTTACAGGTATGAATGCATATGTAAGCACCTGCATTTTCGACTTTTACATATTCTGGGAGGAATCAATGCCAAGTGTGTTTAGAGGTCAGATTTTTTTTTATAATCAGCGACTACAGAATTTCTTTCAAGTCGACTTACTTTGATTCATATTAACGTATATACCATTGAACAATACATTTGATACAGTTTTACACAAAACATACATTTTCTATCTTGAGTTTTGAAATATGATATATTTCAAAACTCATTTTTCGCTGTAAAAAATCTGTTTTTTGTGTTTAATATATAAACAAACACTATACATAGAACTTAACTTTGAGTTAAACGTTGATACGCTGACATTATTTTCGCTGAATTTAAAAACTAGTATAGACTTTTTTTTTCCAATTTAAAATTTGAGTGAGAACTTAGCTGCCACATATTCGACATCCATATTATATGAAACACTTCAGTTTTTCTTCAGTATCAATAATGTAGGTAAACAAATATTAATATGACTTTTTAAAGTCTCTTTCATATATTCGTTATTCTTCTATTATTCTTCTATCATTATTATTATTATTATTATTATTATTATTATTATTTATTTTCGGTTCAAGGGCTATATAGATTAACGGTTGGTGTACAAAAAATATCAAATACATTTTCATTTAGATCAAGTCAATTTTACATTATTATATATTTCAAATAGGAATGGATATATTTTATTTCCCTCATCTAGCCAAATGCTTAAGATGTGACTTTTCTTGTAAAGATCACACATTTAGTAGACTGAAAGATCTCAAGAAAATGAGCTTCAGCTTTTATTTAATAAAAAAGCGGTTTAGTAATATGAAATTTCGAAACATGTAGCTTAAGCCAAATAGCTACACTTTTGAATCATATAGAAATAGGACTTTATTCAAAGCATATAGGTGATTACAGATTGAATTTTATTTTCTATAATGTACTCTAAGCTTTTCTCTTCTTTATTTTTTTTTATTTGGAATCTTAATCTTTCTTATAATACGTTCTATCTTGGATATGATAATTATGACACTCATGAATAAAAGTGTTTTATTAAAAAAGCTTACATAGTTAGCTGATCTATGTTATAGTACATTGTAGTACTTATATCTTAGATTATAACACTTATGTATCAAGTGAAGGTACATTTCATTTAGGGTAAGGGCGCTACATTTAGATTAACGTTACCATATAAATGGGCAAAGGTTCCAGTATTTTCAGCATCGCTGTTCAGAGTGTCTAGATGATTATATTATGCTCTGTCTGATGAAAGTACTCTAGAGATTCTAGAATTCATAGAGGTATAGAAAATCAGTCCGATGTCTCAATAATATAACTAAACAGAACCTATAAATATTGATACAAATACCTTTATGGACTAGGGCTTGAAAATTTCATATTTCAAAACTCATATCAAGTAATCTTGTTCAAATATGAGACATTAATATCTTCAAGAGACTCCATTAATGACTTGAATTAGTGTAGCTACAATTTGTACTTTGGGTACCTTTTATAGTCTAATAGTAGTAGATCAAAGAGGCATGCTTATCGGATATACTTCAAGCTGGGAAAAATTATTCTAGTTACTCGTTGGCGGCCATGCTTATTACCTTGATATCATTATCGATGGGCGTATATATACTTGAAAACACTCGAGTTCATGGTATTCGTTTGTGCATTTTAGAGCATTCGAAATTGTTTAGACAGCAAAGAAGCTGAGGAATAAGATATACTCCCATTTTACAGGTATATCTTATTGACTATGCGTTGCTTTAATACATCAGGTGTATCAAAAGCCTATCAAAAACAGGTGAATATTATGAGGAGATAAAGCATTACAACATACTGATTAACGCTTTTATGATACATCCTACAGCTATATTTTAATAAATTTACAGCGATTGCTCTGTTAGTAGTATATATAAGTACCAGCCAATTGTTGTCTCTAAAGCGGTACCAATGTATAGACTGAGACAGGTGTACTGAGTAGAAACGGCGAATATTTCCCATTGATTTATTATCAGAGTTAGTAGTTGATTTGTATAATTCCTGCAAAATTGGGTGATGGACGACTTAACAAAACGGTCTAGAACGTGCACCATTTCTAAGACTTATAACCACAGAACAGTCCAGAACATTATCTTCTTGTAAACCACAAAAATATAAAAGCTGACCCTTTCCTTCTATAACTTGATTCTCTCTTTTTCACTTCACAACCATTTTATTGTCCATATTATAAGTCAAGAAAACAACATTTAATTACAATGGTCGCTACTGTTAGACATCCCGCCCCTGCTTTCAAGAAGCAAGCCGTCGTTAACGGTCTTTTTGAAGAAGTCTCCCTTGAGCAATACAAGGGCAAGTGGGTCGTTCTTGCTTTCATTCCTCTTGCCTTCACTTTTGTCTGCCCTACCGAGATCATTGCTTACTCTGAGGCTGCTGCTAAGTTCAAGGAGCGTGGTGCTGAGGTTCTTTTTGCCTCTACTGACTCTGAGTTCTCCTTGCTTGCTTGGACTAACGTTCCCCGTAAGGAGGGTGGTTTGGGCAAGATTGATATTCCTTTGGTTGCCGACACTAACCACACTCTTTCCCGTGATTACGGTGTCTTGGTTGAGGAAGAAGGTATTGCTCTCAGAGGTATCTTCATCATCGACCCTGAAGGAGTTGTCAGACAAATTACTATCAACGATACTCCTGTTGGAAGATCTGTTGATGAGACCTTAAGATTGGTTGATGCTTTCCAATTCGTGGAGAAGTACGGTGAGGTTTGCCCTGCCAACTGGCAAAAGGGTGACGAGGGTATGGTTGCTGACACTGAAAAGTCAAAGTCTTACTTTGAGAAGAACAACTAGATTCAATTATGTATAATTAATTGATTTCTCTATTTTTATGTAAAGACAGGTATATATACTAATACACTTATGAATGATATTTTATGACAAATGACTGGTGCGTTTGTTTTTCTAAGTTTATTCAAACAATTATCCGATATTTATGATCCAACGTGAAAAATTTCATGTGAAGAAGCTACGCAAGCCGAAAACATCGTTTTAAAATCGTGACTTCTTTCAAACACGAATTAAGATGTACTGAAAACGACGTGTTGATGTATTGTCAATGGGAATTAAATGCTATCTAGGATGATTGAGCAAAAGATTGCCGTTGGATTTCAAAAGTCATTATTTTTACTCAATTGGTGAGTTTAAGTTAAGTTTTAGTTTAACCAGTAAAAATTGTTCCGAGTCCATTGTAAAGGTAGTAACAAGATTAATAAAGAAATGTCTTGAGGTTACACTTGAGTTCATTCTGGTAAAATGATATTTATTTAAATCCAAAAAAAAAAAAAAGCATAGAGAGGTTTATTGGAACCTGAGAATTTCCCCATCTTTAATCTCGGTGGCGCTATATGTTTATCCACGGGGTTTGCATGTTTTGATGAAAGAAAAGAATTCTCGCGAAATCTTAAACTCGGGATTGTTAGGAAAAACACCAGTTATCGGGTGTACTTTCTTGTTCTCAAACATGTAGCTAATGATTTATTACTTAGTACTAGGATTTTATTAGTAACATTGAAATGTTGGCTTATATTGGTATTATGTAATTGAATACTTAGATAAAATATCAGTTTATTGTCCCTATATCTAAAGGCTATACTAATATTACAATAAATGACATAAGTAGGAGAAATATGTACTACCTACTTGAGTAGGTGCGTAGGTCAAACCATAGTAATATGAAAGGAAGTAATATAAGTCTGATTTTAATCCAATTCAATCTTTGTCTATTTGAATAGTATTAAAAAAAAAACTAAATTAAAACGCATACATATCACAAGTATTAAGTATTAAGTATTAATTTCAAATCTTAGCTTAAATCAAAATCTACTACTATAAATGAAACTGTCTCTCAATAACATGACTTCGTGGCCAAGTTGGTTAAGGCGTGCGACTGTTAATCGCAAGATCGTGAGTTCAACCCTCACCGAGGTCGTTATTTTTGAAAATAATATTTTTTTTACAGAGAATTGAAATGCATATAAAATTTGGACAAAACACACAATTAAAGAAGAAAAAAAAAAAAAAAAAAAAAAATTAAATTTACGACAAAATTTCAAATTCGTAAATGGTTTTAAAAATGCATGTATAAACGATTTGAAAAATAGAAAATATTCAGAGAACGTAAAATGGTGAGCTCTACTATTCAAAAACAACTAGGTCTTGATGCCCATCATCTTCTTCATCACCATCACCTCCCGAAACAGAAGGATCAACTGCGACAGTCTAAGTTCGATAAATTTGTTAGTAATTAGAATCCTCAAGAAAAAAAGAGTTATCCAATAAATAAAGAATTTTACTTACTTTTGAAATTGATACTGCTTTTGTATTAGGATTGAGTAACAAGTCGTATTTCAAAACACCTCTAATAATAAGATCAAATGGATGCCGACTAATACGCATCCATTTCTTTTCACCATTATCCATATGTCCCTTATCAATTGATTCTTTATTAAAAGTTAAAATTGAAGATAAACCAGAAGCATTTTCTTCATCTTTATCACCATTATCATCATGTGAAGTACTGTTACGACCTGGGTGGACAAGTCGTAGCTGTCCTACAGATTTGCGTATCTTGCGGGCAAAAACACTTCCTTCAAATGATAGGGGAACTTCAAAATGCTGTATATTACCTAATAGAATGGTATGAGGTTCAGGAATATTGACCTCGTCTTCAAATGTTGTATCATAACTAGAACGTGCAAAAATGTCAAGATCAACAGAAGAAACTTCAATGCTGAGAAAACCTGGATTTATAGCTTCAACTACAACATCAAACATTAGCTCTTCGTCAGACACTAAAATGTCAAACAAGTCCGGTATATTGACACCATGAAGTGGTTTTGTTGTAGCCAAAAGAAATCCCATGACAAAACCAATACTTAAAATACTCAAAATAGCTACAATAATCCACAATGTAAATCGGAGCCTCTGATATCGTTTATATCTTTTCGGTTCTAATGAATACCTTTGATAATTATGCGGAGAGTACGAACTTGGTCCTCCGTTGTTTCTATACTTTCGCATAAAATGTTCTTGACCATATCGCGGGATACCAGGATGAGTAGCAGCAAAAAGAGGCGTCTGCTCATTATTTTCTGAAAATCCATCCTCAGCATCATATTCATACTCCTCATCATCTGGATAAACATCATCATCATCATCATCATCATCATCGTCGGCTTCCATCATATAATTTCGATGTTTCCACGTAGAATGAAAATTTGAAGTTTGGTTTTTGTGGCCTTTAGAATTCCACATTTTTGAACGAGTTTGATACTTTATCCTTGAGCGAGCTAACTCGCGCTCTTTTACTTTACTTGGCTTCAAGTTAAAAGAAATAGGTTTATGAGAATTTGACTCACTTAAAACCGACGGAGCAGATTCTGTTGATATCATTGGAGGTGCTTGAGGCTGCCCTGAAGACAAATTTTCTGAAGACAAATTTTGATTTTGATACATTCTGGCACTGTAAACAGAAGACAAAGAAGCTTGATGCTGAAGGGTGTTTCGGGGATTAGTATTAATGGATTGCGTATCAAGATCATCGGCACCATTATTTGCACCCAACATTTGTATTTGCTGGATTAGCTGCTGATTTTGAAATTGTTTTTGCGCGTGGGATCGTCTACTTTGGGTTAATGTTTGATGTGTTTCTTGTAAATCGGGTATGATGGATTGAAACTGAGGAATAGGATTTGGAGAAGGTGCTAAAACTGAAGAATTAGATGGGCTTCTGCCATGAAATCTTGGACGTATAGATCCAGTTGAGGATGTAGTAATTACTTGATGAGAAGATCTATCATTGGGATTAGATTCGTATACAAAAGTTTCGTCGGAGTCTGAAGACTGTGCTTCATCAACAGCTGTAGCCAATTTGGCGGCAAAAACTTCAGCCTTTGATGCACGTTCTGATCTTCCTGAAGGCCCAGAAGCAGCAGGCTTTTTCTTTTTCACTCTTTGTGCAGATTTGTTAACGCTATCAATACTCTTTTTTATTTTCAAGCTAGCCAAGCCATTTGCTTGAGGAGGGGCAATAGCTAAAGTGGGAACAGCAGAAACTGTTTCCGTTTCCACAGTCATGGTATTAACATTGGAGGAGCCTGAGACACCAACGCCTAGATTGGCAGAAGATGTAGCTGATTTTCGTTGTGAAAACGAGGGTTGGCTGATGCTGGGTTTTGAACTTTCACCAGACTCTGGAGCAATCAGTGGACTTATAGGTGCTGAGGCAGATGGTGGGGGGAGCGGTTGAGTAGGTAATTTTACTGTAGACACAGATGACTGGGAATGCACTGATAATGAACTAGAAGAATTTTTATTTGACAATGCTGGATGAACACTATTTCTAGAGGCAGATGGATCAGGAACAGAAAATAGTTTTACTCCAGTTTTAGGCTTGAGTGTGCTTTTGTCAGAGTTATTTTGAAATGACACAGTGATATCGCCATTGTTTCCATTATTGATATACTCTCCATCAACATCTGGATCTGGTTCATCTTCATCATCTTCTTCATCATCATCCGAAGAGCCTTCTGACTGTTCGTCAGTTGTTGAAGTTAGATCAATGCTTTTTGAATTTTGCGTAGGCGTCGTAAAAGGCCTTCTATACGCAGAAGATGTATTGCTACCTGTCCTTGATAATTTCGAAGCACTTCTAGAGCTCTCCATAGTGATAGGGCTCGTTCAGAGTGAGAAATGGGGATAGATCAGGAAAATAGAAAACCCTCTTGAGACGTGATAGTAATGTCAACCACAAGTTCAAATGATTAGCTGTATTAAAAAATATGTGATGAAAAAGCTGATTTTTCAATAAATATATTGAGTGTCTAAAAAAGTATTTAATTTTGGTGGCGACAGACCTATGGCAACCAGATTATGCGATGAAGAATTACTCTTGATAGTATGTGGAGAAGAATAGGGAAAGGAGGAAAAGTAGCGGTACCCAATATCCTGATACACATATGAAATTCATTGTAACAGCACAGACCCGGACCCAGAAGGCCTTCACATAACTTTTATACTAAGGCTTTTTCATAGATACTCATGAATTCATTATATAAGTATTATGTAATATGAATAATGTGCTCTTTTTGTTTTAAGCCACTGCCACCACTTCCACTCCATATATTTAAACAATGGCATTGACTATCAGCATAGTGTGTTCACAGCCGTTTTGGCCGCTATGCGTCTCTCGCCGTTCATGTCCACCTGTAGCGCCCTCCAAGTCCTGCATATCGTGAATAAGATCCAGGTGTCTCCACCACCACGAGTAGTTCTGCAGAGTTCAATTTCTTTACATACGCGTATTGGACAAATAATTTACAATAACTTTTCTCTGAAAAGCGATGGTCGCTCATCAGAAATCACGTAACTATCCTTGACGTAACATTTTCAATGTAACGTTCCTTACATTTTTGCTGTAATTTGTTTTTCCTCACACCAAGTGTTCCACACAATAACAACATTGGCTCACAAACTTCCATTCTCCTCTTCCTTTTCACACATTTCCCACACCCTTCTATCCCTACTCTTACTACCACAGCTACAGCTACAGCTACTGTCTTTACTCTCCTCTTGTCTAAACCCATCACGGTGATAGACAGGTCGACGTAGCGAAGAAGTACCAACTATATTTAGTGATTTCAAGTCGCAGACCATATAACAACCAAACAACAATTTTGTTATCTTTAGGTAGCTCGCTATAGATGCACTGTTCAACAAAGAAGCTTTAGTAGTACTCCTTTCTTAATTTCTTAAGTATGCACCAACGAACTATCACTGCTACTTTTTTTTTCTTACTTTTATTTGTTCTATTATACCCTTCATTAACACTTTAATAGTTTTAAATTTCGGTTTTCAAATCTTCCTTGACAGAGAAGTTGCAGTTTATACAGATCACTTTAATTTTCGAAATTCGCAGTGTTATTTTTATCCCGCGTTTATAGTTCTTTGCTTTTTCCCCCTTACACAAAACAACTTTTCCTACTTATAATTGTTTATTCACCATCAACTCGAAATCTACTCCAAGCAATATCGACACTCAAAGGCATAGTCTCGAATGTCATTACGAATACCATCAAAAGATCCTTCACTTTCGCCATCTCCACATCGGCGAATGTCTCAGTTTAGAGCACAACACGCGTCATCACCCTGTTCTTCATCCTCACCATCACCATCTTCATCTCCCATAAAACAACGCCGAGGCAAGTTAGTCGAATGTACCACATTTACGCGGCATCGACAGAAACAAGATAATGATCAAATAATGTCTGACTCACCTCAGCGTCACCAGCAGACTGCGTCGCGTCTAAACCGTCGTCCATTATCTTACTCTAGCACAGAACAAACATTCTCAAAACGATTAGCAACTTCTTTCATGCATAATAATAGCGATACAGCAGATGCTCCTAGAGGGCTGCGGCGGTCTACAGGCTTACTGAATCTTGACGAAGCTTCACATGGCACTTCGTTCACACGAAAACCTCTTGTTTCTCGACCTCGACGACCATTCTTAAAAAACATCTCATCATCTTCAGCTGCTTCTTCATCATTAGCTTCGAACGTCAATGCACCTTCTAATTCATCACAAAACTCACAATTTAGTTTCAGCTTTGAACCTTCGCGCTCTCCAGTACTGCCAATGAAAAGGCCACACTCATTTGGTGTATTTGGAAACGAAAACGTTATAAAACCTCGATGGAACTTCAACGCAGATGCTTCAAAAGCTAAGTTTGACTTTACTTCTAAACCAAAATGGCAGTTTTCGCAGCCAAGCAAACCTTCGCCATTTTTTAATCAGCCATTTTTTAGTTCATCAGACTCTTCAACTAGTCCATTTCAATCTCAAAGTTACAATTCTCGCATATTTAACAACCAAAATGTTAACCATCAATCGTCATCATCGCCGTATCAACCTAATTTCAAGGTGCGGAAAATGGACACAGGTGACAGTTTCAACGACTCAAGGAATGCGGCGATGTTTTCTTCGCGACCAAACGCGTCTTCATCTCCCAAATTCAGTAGAACACAACCGAGTCACCCACTTGCATATTCGTTTGCAACTTCTCCATCTCCGTCACCTACACATCAAGAAGATCAAAATAAACTAGTATCTCCAGTGTTTTCATTTAGTTTAAGCCGGCCCTCCTCTTCCCCTTCAACAGGAAATACTTCATTGAACAGCAATTCTTCATCAGATTCAAATGAAGCTAATAAACCCCAATTTGCATTATCAAAACAATCATCTAAGATCAGCTCATCGTTAGGAGCTGAAAAACGTATTAGAAGCTCAATTTCAAACCCTGAATATGCAACACCTGATAACTTCAAATTTGTCAAACCGTTGCAAACTGCATTCATGAGCACTGGTTTATTGTCAAAACGTAATCGAAAGAAACCTACTAACGACTCTCAGATGGCTCCACCAGATACCCCTTGTAAAAAACCAACATTTCCCATGACGCCAGGGCCTTCACATTTTTCAACAAATACAAAAAATATTTTTGGTACAGCATATTATCCTTCACCGAGATCATTACCTTCTCACTATAACACATCTCGTCTCTCTGCTTCAGGGACGACTTTTCAAAGAAATCGGCACTCAATGGATTTCGGAAGCTTTTCCGAATCTTTATTTACAGACCCTTCTACTCCTACTAAACGTGAAGGTGATCATACTTACTTATCTACACCAGTAAACATTCCTGCGAGAGCAACTAAAACCATTTCGAGTGCAAGTACTATTGTGCCTAAAGATAGTACTTTATCATCAACCCCAATAAGCAGTCATAGTTCGGCCAGGTTTTCATCAACTCCATATTCACAATCTTCCAGATTTTTTGATGGGTCTCCTAGTGAAAATTCTTCACCCCGGACACCAGAAATTGTCTTGCATAACGATGTACCTCAGCTGTCATTATCGGTAGAAAACAACGAGTATTCTAAAGATAATGACATGCAGTGTGATGATGATTCAGGTACTGAAATGTCTAATAATTCGGCTCTAATGGAAACACCAAAAACCCCAGCAAAATCATCAAAATCCAAACAGACTTCTTTAATGCCTAATACAGGAATAGTATCGGTAGATAAAGTAAGCGTCGATAATGCGGCTGATCCTGTTTTGAGAGAACGATTTTCAGATATACAAATAATCGGTACTGGTGAATTTTCAGTAGTATATGCAGTTTCTGAGAAATCGAAAACAACAGGTATTGAACCTGCTAGATTTGCTATCAAACGAACTAAATATCCATTTGTTGGACCCAAAGCGAGAGCCCGTCGTAATGAAGAGGTGGAAATCTTAAGAAACCTTACTGCTAAAGAAGGTAAAGACTATATTGTTAATCTTATGGACGCTTGGGAGTTCGATGGACATTTATACATTGTCACAGAGTTCTGTGAAAATGGAAATTTAGATACTTTTCTCTCAGAGCGCGGTAATATATCAAGACTTGATGAGTGGAGAGTTTGGAAGATATTAGTTGAAATAGCACTTGGTCTTCAATTTATTCACAGCGAAGGCTATGTTCATCTTGATATCAAACCAGCAAACATTTTTATAACCTTTGAAGGAACACTAAAAATAGGCGATTTTGGAATGGCTACAAAACTACCAGTTATTCCTGGGGCCGAGCGTGAAGGCGACCGTGAATATATTGCACCTGAAATTCTATCTCGAGATCAATATGACAAGCCTGCTGATATATTTTCTACTGGTCTAATGATGGTGGAAATTGCAGCCAATATAATTCTACCAGACAACGGAATCCACTGGCAAAAGCTCAGATCTGGAGATTTGTCAGATGCTGGTAGACTGAGTTCAGGAAATTTATATCATGAAGTAGTGGAAGATGAAGAGGACTTTTTATCTCCGAAACGACCACCTTCTACCTCAGGTCGCAGACTATCTCAAGTTCCTCCTATTTGGGCACCTAGATTTATGGTTGATAACTCAGGAGCTCTTGATCGAATTGTTAAATGGATGTTAAGCCCTGAGCCAGAAGACAGACCAACTGCAGAGCAGATTTTAATGACTGTGGAAGCTCAATGGGTTGAACATCATCGGAAAGCTGGTGCTGTTGTATATGAGGGAGATTACGGACCATCCCCTGATGGGGAACCCATGGCTATTGATGATGAGAATTGGCGGCATGGTGTCTAATGATTATTTATTATTATTATTATTATTATTATTATTATTATTATTATTATTATTATTATTATTATTATTATTATTAGTATTTGTATGTTTTAGTGTATGTTACCTTTTTTTCTATGAATCATGAACTTTTAATTTTTATTTATATTTATTTGATTACATGTTAGATTTACTTTGATTACTATCATAATATATGAACTGATTTAATACTCAAAATATTATAATATAACAAGAGAGATTTTTGCAATAAAGATCGTTTTTTTTTTTCATTTTTTTTATCTAACTGTTTTAGTATGCTTAGTATATCTTCGATATAATTAAATTCTAGCAGCTATTATTTAAATTAAAGCGATTTTTTTAGATAGATAAGTGAAAAATTAGGTGATATTAATCTCACTCTTCAAACCACTTTCTTGTGATTGTAATTGTAATTGTGATAACAATAGTAATTAGGATTTTATCCAAAACATGAAAAAAATATTTTGGAAAAGTAATCTAAGAACTATTTTATGAGCTTAAATTTTTTATTTTTAATTAACCATAAACTATGTATATAAACACATTCATAAAGCAGAACATAAAAAGCCATTTAAGAATACAAAAAACTAGATGGTAATTCTTTTTTTGAAATATGATTATATACCCTCAATTATAGTATGGACGTAATGAAAATTTTTTTTTTAAGGATCATACCTTTGTTGAGTGGGTATAGAAATTTTATTCATAATTTACATACGCACTTGAAAAGACTATAACTTTATTAAAATATCGAGCATTTAAGCAAGATTTATAAATGTTTTGAGTATTCATAAGTTTTATTGGCACTATGCTATGTAGGTTTTTTAAATTTGAATGTTTATTAAATACAGGTATAAATAGATACAAATGCAGTTGTTCGTATATTATTTATAGAAACTATTTTTACCAGTGATTTTTGTACCATTAATCAACTGTAGCTTATCAGAGAGAATAGCTAAATTTCCGGAGATATTTTGATCTAGTCTAAGAAGACTCCTTTCATGCCTTGATCACTTTGAATCGAACATTTACGTGAAAACTAGAACTTTCAACAGTAGGCTTAAACGAAGCTTCACATAAGTCTGTATGCTCCAAAACAAAATTACATTTATGTGACTGTTATTACACTATAATTTGCCATAAACCATGTTTTCAATGCTTATCTGATCTGACATACAGATTAATTTGAATGCAAGATCTTAAAGACAAGGACTATTGCTTTGTTTCTACAAAATGGATCTTCGTAGTAGAAAACTTGTTAGAATTTGCAATTGCAGCTTTAAGGTATGCCTTAAATACCGCCCTGAATCTCAGATGTTGACAACTGAAATCCTAAAACCTCTATAGTTAATTGAGATATTTGATAAGTTTGTCTATGGCTTGCATACTATCGAAATTATCGACTCTTTACCAAATCAGTAATAAAAGTGTATAACTTAATCCAGGTTTATATATCTAAAGAGTTTTTTTTGAGAATTTACGTAGAATTTTATAATATTTGCATATTTTTAATATTCAACAAAGCTTGCACCTTATATCTTATAAAAATTTACGTTAAGAATTAAACAGAACCAATAAAATAAATTACTTAGATTTGTAAATCTGATATCAAAAAAGTGACAACCGAGGGATTCGAACCCTCGCCTCCGAAGAGATAGGAACCTTAATCCTACGCCTTAGACCAACTCGGCCAGATTGCCTTCTTATATTTTGTAATAATATTCAAGTATCTTGAGACAAGGGTTATATAAAATTATTACATAATCTAAATATTTATAATAATGATCAGTATGGCGGTGAAACTCACTACTACTTTTTCAAGGAGTTTTTGGGACAGAAGTGTCGCGGGTTCAAACTCCCATCCCTACACTTTCTTTCAGGAAAAGTGTCATTATAACTTACTCATTGTACTCATTGTAGATAGATTATTATTAGTATAGCCTTAGATAGAAAATCAGTTCATTGTCCCTATATCTAAAGGCTATACTAATAATATCTAAACAACAAATGACATAAGTAGAAGAAATGTAGTTCATATATATATCTCATATAGAAACAATATACTGGTATTCTATTTATCTCATAAAGATTGACAAAGTAGCGGTCTCAATAAGTTTAGGTGTTTCGGTTCTCGATGGCGCCAAATTCTTCATGGTTCTTAAACCATGTGTAAAGAGAAATCTGTGATACATAAGAACTGATGATTCAGAATCAGTTTTTGACACTCAGCAAGGCCTTTGCAAGCTGCTTTATTTAGTGAGTTTTACTAAGTAATGTCTAATTTGAACAAACTACATTAAAATTTACCTTCAAAGGCATCAGTAGCGCTTTGAAAGAGACCTCGCTTTTCATGTTACGAAGCAGTACTTGAATGAAGCATTTGTCTCTTGAACTTTTCTTCAAAGCTCTGCTCTATGAAAGTAAATAGCTATACACAAATTTAATTTAACAGCTTTTTTTTTTTTTTTTTTTTTTTTTTTTTTGTTATAACATCCTTTTTTTAATATTAATTTTTTAGTGCCACTAGTTAGACTTGATTTTAAAAGCCCAGTGGACCTGAATTCACTAACGCTTTGACATATGTAGCGTCCATAATATTGGTCAAATCACAAGGTATAATTGCTTATAATAGGCTAATAGCTTCATCGGTCTTCTTTCATGAAGCAATGCCTGTGGGGGGTTTAATAGTTAATTTTAAGTGGAGTTATTGTTATAAACTGTAATACTAAGAAATATAGATATAGAATCAGTTTAGATTTATGTCTAAAGGCTATACTGAATTAATTTAATTTCAAAAATGCATGGAAATACAAAAAAAAAATTTTAAAGTAATTCTTAACCTTTTCATAAATGATAAATATTTTTCAATGTACCAAAGTTTTACTATATATTGAAAGTTGAAAAATTTCACGTCATAAATAAGCTGGAATACGGAAAAGTCCTTCAATGCTGTTTTGGCAAGGTTCAAATATAACGAGGCAAAAAAAAAAAGGAAGCCAATCCGTTTAAAAAGAATAGATTATATATAAACATTTGTATTTTCTATTGTTCATCAATATTTCTGCATAGCTTGTAGATGCAGATATGAAAAATCGATTGACTTTAGATAAGAATATATATAAAAAAAACGCCAATTACTGATACGCAGCAAGATGGTAACAATACTTTGGATACAAGGAAACCATTAAAAAAGGGCAATCTATAGTAACATTTAGAGATCTGGAATCATACAAGCTTGTTCCAAAATTCAACATTATTTTGGAAGTAAAGAATAACTTGATAAAATGATTTTTACTGTTTCTAATTGACTATATTCATCATCAAAAATTGTATACGTTTTTCTTTTCTATATATAAATTTATTATAAATGAATTAAACCAATTACTATTTCAAGATATTTAGATAAAATTTTGTTAAATTTTATAGCCATCTGTTTTTAAAGTTTTAAAAGTGAGCTGAAGTACATTTAGCGGAGGTTTCCAAGATGTACCATCTCACCTTCATAGTAATAAGATGAAACAAGAAAAAAAAACATTAAAGTACATCTTACAGCTCGATACTAAAACAAAGTAATAAATTTTTTAAAAAAGAATTACTACTATATAATGTAATCGAAGAAGTTAGTTTAGAAGGAAAAAAATACAAAAAAGATTTTTTGCAAAAGTACTGTTTTTTTTTTTAATCTAAGAACATGTAATTTTATTTTTAATATTTATATATATTCTTTGAACAAGATTGTAAGAAGATCCCTAAACGCTTTAATAATAAATAGTAAACAGCTATCATATCTATAACTGGATGATATTGACATTTAATTTTACAACTAACATTTGAAGGTTTGTAAAATTAATTGAAATTAAAGCCTGGACCACTTTTTTTTTTTGGGTAAATTAATAAAGTACTAAAAAGATATTTTGGTTTTATATGATTGATTGGTATAGTTTTTGACTATCGATTTAATACATGAATCAAAAATAAACGAGTGAAAAGATTCTGTATATGGTACAGACCAGCATAATTATGGATTTTAGAGAGGGAGGGAGGGGAGAGAAAGTGAAATAAAGAGTTACAACTCAGTGGAGAGTCAACTTTTTTTTTAATCTTGATACAATCTTATCAAAAAATTTCAAAAATATCCATTGAAGAGCGATGAGAAAAAAATGTATTTCAAGGTCAAACTATCGATAAAATTCTAAAGTCGCTTGAAAAATAAAATGCATAGAAAGAGTAGAATGACAACCATAAAGCTCAAAAATTGAAATTTGTTTATAGTTTACATGTCATGCTGATGCTTGAAGTCCCACTACGGGTAGTTGCTTGGAGCAAACTACAGATAAGTTCTTCAAATGGTTCAGTACCTTGAAAAAAAACAAAAACATATACTATTTAAATATCATGGAAGTAATTATATCTTGCTGCTCGGTTAACTAAAGTATAGAGAAATACAAAAATAAAAAATAAAAAATAAAAAATGAAAAATCAAGTATTGAGATGCATTCTACAAATAATGCAAATGAATGCATTAAACTTTCTGAATGACTGCAACGTAAAAATTCACGGGGAAATTTTGAGAATAAAACTATAAAAAGAGCTTGCTCAATTAAAGATCAAAAACTTCAATACGATTGATCTAATTAGGTGTTGGTGATTTAGTTGGATCGCAATACTGATAGTTTTTAATAATATTATTATTATTTGTTCAATTTTGTTTTTGTTTTTGTTTTTGTTTTTGTTTTTGTTTTTGTTTTTATTTTACTTTTGAGAACTTGAAATGGGCTTGGAATCAAAACAGAAAATTTCACGATGAAAAACGAGACTCATGATGGACACTACTACGGAATTGAAGGTAAAAGATATTAAAACTCTGGAAACTTTCTTTAATATAGTCATGTAGCTGAACCCGCATTGAGATATCACTATTACTGTATATCTGCTAGAGTAATCGGTAGGTGGAACTGCAATAACCATACCGTATATTAAAAGAGTAGACTGGTTAAAGACGAGATTGCTTATAGCATCGGAGAACATGAATTAAATTTTGTTACATCAGTTGAGAGTATGATGTTTAATTAGGTTTGAACACTTTTAAAAGCATCTGTGTAACAACAACAACAAAAAAAAAGAGGTTTTAGCTGACTTAGAGCTGTTGACTATTTTCTGGGGCCTGCTATACATACATGGCTCTATGATATAGTCATCAACACCAGAAACTATACTATCAATGTTCTAGTGCTGTAGTACTTGAGCGCTATTTTTAAAGTAAACGTGATTATATTAATACCACTAAACAAACTCAAATGAATCAAAAATAAAAGATAGAAAAAAGTTCGAGGAAATTTGGAATTTTAAGTACAGAAACACGGGAGCTTGCAAGATTTTGGAAGTACTAACGCTTCTTTGGTGGAGAGGCTTGCTTCGATCTTTAGTTATTTAGGGTCTGGAACATGGTGTTAGAATAAAATTTCATAGATGACAATATTGAAATGTGCCATTTGAACTTTACAATACTTTGAGCATGGTACTTATCACTGGAGCCAGAAAGAAATGAAAATAAAAAAGAATAAGAGCCCATCGTGCAGTAATATACATTATAGTATCCTAATATGGTGTTTTTAGGAGAATATATAAACTCACTGCTCAACACAAGAGCTTAACGAATGTCCTTTTCTACTTCTTCTACTTCTACTTCTTCTTCTTCTTCTTCTTCAAGAAAGCCTTTTCAATGATAGACTAATTGTATATTTCAAAACTCAAAATTGATATTACGTTTAGCACTAAATAGAAAAAAAAAAGATTAATATATTTGTTTGTTCACCCAATTTTATGGAAAAGGCTTATTATATCATTCTGGTTAGCCATCAACAGCATATCTAAACTTAATACCGTTATGCGACTGACTATAAAACGATGAAATTGTCTACTTGAGACGCTGGTTATTTTTTTGAAATACACATCATAGCAAAACCTATTTACATTTTCATATTTATATGTTTTCATGTTTTCGTTTTTCTCGTGTTTTTTTATTTTATTTATTTATTTATTTATTTATTTCTTAGATCCTCATGTGCTTCAATTTTGTAACTGCTAACACCAGGTGAGTTTGGCGTTGTGTTAAAGATCGTCTAATGTGATATAGAAGGCATCTGCCAAGTAGAAGCTCAGGTACGTTTTTTTTAGAGTATGAGTAGTCCGTTATATAGTATATATTGGGCTATGGAAAGCTTTAACTTGAATTTGAAAGAATAAAAGACGATATCGGAGTATACTGTTGTAGATACTACATATAGCTGCAATAAAGTGCAACAAGATTTTACTTGTAAAAAAAATTCAAAAGCAGTGTTTTCACATGATGCCAAGGGGGTTGGTAGGCTAGGATTTGACCATTCTCTTTCATTATGTTTCAAGCGTATTTGTATCGTTTTAAGAAATTCGTCACTTTAATTACCATTTCATGATTTTTTATTATCTATTTTTTTTATTTTGACTATAGCTTTATTAGTTTTATATATACAATTTAGAAATAAAAAATTAAGATGGAATTTTATTTTCTTCAAAAGTGTCCTACGCTTGTTTATGTTTTAACGTCAAATAAAGCTGATATATCAAAAGAGAAATAATATAAAAGCACGTTCCTGGTTTCTAGTGGATACTCAGATGAGCTCAGAAACCTCCAAACTCCCAAACTCTCATGGAATTGCGTTTGAACGGTTAGAAGTCTTGGAACACTAGTCTACCTTTGTTTATTTCTTGAATTATTCTATCAATCAGCCATGTTTTTGTCATGTATATATGTATATATATATATATATATATTATATTTACATTTACCTATTAAATTCTTCTTCGTGCAAAATGCTTGCTTTTAAAAGTATAATAAAAAAACAAAAATCCTTTCCAAGAGTAAATTGATATTTATTTCAAGGACGATTTAAAGCACTGAGTCTGTTAACATAGCAAATAATACTACATTAGTGAAGCTATCTACAATCATAGTCAAAATCTATTTTTTGTGTGTTTATACTCAAAGATATTTATTTATATATAAGAATTTTGTACATATTTTGATATACCTAAATAGATGTATACTAATTAGTTAAGCCCAAGTATAGATTTATAATCTCCAAGGCTGTTGAAATATTATCTCAGCTAGTACAGTTTAGGTGGAAGTACAAAAGTAGATGTACTGTACCACGGCTTGGGGCATTTTGCTGTACCAGCACCAGACTATCGTAAATATGGGAGTTAAAACAAATCGGGGGCAGTTACTAGAAAAAAGAAAAAAAAAAGTCAAATGCATGAATTAAAGCGTCAAACGTGCAGTATGTCTTAGCTGTTTTGGGTAATTTAGCAGGTTTAAGGGTTTTCCTAAAGCAGTAAAAGTGAGACAGAAAAAGCAAAATTGTAAAACAGCAAAACCAACTCCAAAAGCAAATACCCTAAAAAACAAAAAACTACTTAACAATAAACAGGCCTAGTGTTGGAAAAAAAAAAAAAGTTACTTGAGAATCTTGTATATAAATATAAAATCATAGTATTATATATATATATATATATATATATATGAAATAAGACTTTTACCCTGAGTAATGGGTAAGTCTTTTTGAATATATTCTCGAAGGGCTATATTTGTTCATATCCGCCAGTTGGTTCCGGTTCCGATACTAATACATATAAACGCACATAAATATCATCTAGTGAATCTGCAGAAAGCCTCCCCATAGATCTCGGGTTTGCAGACATTTCAAGTAGGAGCTTTGCCAAAATATCTATTATGATCGATCCGCAAATGAAATTGAAAGATCAAATCAAAAGCTTCTATATATATGAAACTTTTTACCCAGTAGAGCTCCAATCATGGCCACCAGTTTAAAAGCTCATGAGTTGTTGTAGTCTTTTTGATAATGATACAACATGGTAAATTTTCATTTGATTAAAGCTTCTTTGAAAATGCAGCAGACGGAAATTAAAAAGTCTATCCCGCCACACCATACAACTGTAAGCTCAATACACTAAAAACAAGATAGATCCAGCCTCTCTTGAACAAGAATGAATCAAACCATCAGAAAGTTCGATTGATTGATGATTTAGACTATATATTCTGGCGTTCATGTATATAAGCATATATATACATATCTATCTATCTGCTGTCTATCACCACCCGCTTCTTGATGATTTATACGGTGTTAAATTATGCAGAGTTTACGGCGACGGTCAAAGCGCTTTCGTTCAATCGCTTAGAGTACTATTTAGGGGCTTTTGCAGAATCTTTTGTAGATCGCGGAATTTCTTCTCTGTTTGATTTTGTGACTAAACTGAATACTGGAAGCCATACAGTTAAAAGCACAAAACCTTTTCCTGATCCATATACAAATCCTATCAATTGGGACGCTGGTGATGTGTGTTATACACAGATCTATGTCTATTGTATGTATTGATTTTTTTTTCTCTTTTCTTTCTGTTAACAATGTGTAAAGTGACAGGTAAATGTACTATTAAGCTATATAAGCAGATTATTTTTCATTTTTATTATTATTATTATTATTATTATCTATACATCATGAAGTCTCAAAAATAAAAACTGAGGTATCTAGGCTTTATTTTTTTTTTTTTTTTTATCATTTCACGAGGTGTTTTTAATAACTTCTGACAGTTTTGCGCTACTCCGACCAAGGTACTATATACACTTTTAAGGTAATACCTTAGTTAATATATCATGCAAAGTTGGGTTATAAATCGTAACGGAAGGATTAATGAATTAACCAAATAGATAGTCAAATATATGAATACCATTAGCCAAAGAAGAAGAATAATTAGAAGGCGAAGAAGTAAAAGAAGGAGAAGAAAAAGAATTAGAAAAAAAATAGAATGCTAATAAATGCATCGATCTTGTCATTGCCCACATAGCCCATATTATATCTTCAATAGTCTCCCATCACCAGTCACCACCTATTATTTTTTTTGTCGTTCATTAACATCTACTACTACTACTACTACTACTGTTACCACTACATGTCTTTAATTCTGCGCTATCCTGTCACCACACCCAGAATGAAGGGAGGAGGGCCTGGTCTCATCATAGCCATCAGTCCATGACTCAACTATTCAATATTCCTGCTTGTCCCAGCTTCAGTTAGTATTTCTTCAACGTAGCATGCTCGTATTTTTCTTGTATTCTTCAATGTATTGTAGCTTTTATAAATCTACCTGCCAGCTGAAATCCCGGTTGGAGTTTTTTACAGTAACCAAAGTCTGTGCTAAATCCTCGTCGTCCTCCATATGCGTTTATCCCAGCAAAGAGATCATAGTCCTTCTAGATATATAACTGTTGTCATTCTCGTTTATTTCTTTTCTTCGGCGCGCTTTCCCATGTGCGGGTCCCACTTCATGTAGCGCTACTATGCGCATTTCATGTATCGGTCCTTAGAAAAAAAAAAAAAATTAAAAAAAAAATAGAGAAAACAAGAAAAAAAGCAGCCTGTAAATGGGCAAGGGTTTGTATGTCATTGGGACAAAACAAGTATTTTAGCAACTTTTGCTTTCCATTCTATACGCATTTATTTATTCACCTATTTTTATCAGCTAGGTTTCTTTTCCACGCTAACTTGGAGGAACAATATGGGCGGCTTCAAACTGGAGCAGCATATGGGTAAAAATGTTAGAGTTAAAGAAGTTTGGGCTCAGCGATTTTTCATGCTTGAGAATTAAAAATAAATAAATAGAAATGAATCAATAAATAAAAGCCTTGAACAAATGTCTGCTTATACTGGTTAAAAATGATTTTAGTTTATTTATTATTTGTCTTTAAGGGGGGAGGAGAATCCTACATTTCTCAGTTAATAGAAAAGTGATTTCTTCTGGCAGATATGAAGACCAACAGGTAGCTTTTCGTATCTTTCAGTATAGACATCCTTCCACTTAAGAAAGAAAGAAAAAAAAAAAAAAACAAGACTACCCAGGCGTCATTTACATGTTGGCGTCCAAATGATGAAAATAAACGTTTTCTAGCATGAATGTCTTAACAGTTATGGAATCTATATATTGATATCAACCCACAGCCATTACTCCATAATAAGCTAGACTTTTTCACCTACTTGTAACTTGACATTTGCGCATGAATTGTATCCCAACAAATTCTTTTATCCAGTTGATTTTGTATTCATCATTTCTTTTATCGAGTTAATTTTTTTGGAAATTTTATTCATGTACTATTTCACTTTTCATATCGTCTTTTATTTCTATTATTACTGTCATTCAGTCTCAGGGTTTTGCAACTTCATTAACAAAAGCAATACTTTATTTATTTTTTTTCCCCGTCCAAACGCGGGCCGCCAACTATTCAACAATCGTATATAAAAATAAAAATTAAAAAGCAGTGATCTTTAAAAAGCTATGATGATAAATTTATATTATACAATTTTTTTTTTTTTTTTTTTTTTTTTTTCCCACAAAAAAGTATATATAAAAATTTAATTAAATAAAAACAATTTCTAGACGAATTTTACTTTACAATATAAGACAAATTAATGATGAAAAATAAATAAATACAAGAATATACACTTGAAAAATAAATAATTCTATAATATTTAAAAGGTAGGATTGAAAAAATAATTGATTTAATAATTATATATAGTATTGTAATATTCGATTTACAAAATAATAAATTGTCAAATATTAAGGCTTAGCACTTGTTACATAACTAATAACTTTTATCCATTTTCAGCTAAATCATTATTGAAATAATACATGAATTATCTAGGGCAGTTTTTTTTTATTATTTTTTTTTTTTTTGCAACAGTAAGTAAAATATTGATAATAAAAATGATACCAAAATTTAAAATTCAAAATTCAAAAAAAACTAAAGCTAGAACATAATAGTATCATATCCCGAGAATAACTTGAATACAATAATTTCATTTATCAAGAAAAAAACTGTATATTAAAAAAAAAAAAAAAAAAAAAAAAAAAAAAAAAAAAAAAAAAAAAAAAAAAAAACTAGACTACTGCCGGTGAAGAAACCCTTTTATCATGTAAAAAGCCTTTTCTAAACCGGTATGCGCGTAGCATTACGATCCAAGACTAGGAGGTCTTTTTACCATAATGCGCTCTAGTCTAGCAGCCAGGAAGGCCGATTCCGAACTTTTTACCCCAAGGAAAGTAATTACCCAAAGTCAGGATCGTCTATGGGCGCAAATAAGTTATCGAATTTGAAGATGTATGGGAAGTTTGACATGATGGCGACACTAAAGTACTAAGTAAAGCAGGTGATGTTGTAGTGTTCTGCGAATTCTATTGCATATATAGAAGCACAAACTCAAACAAGACCTTTAAGCAAAAGATCAATACACAAATATGAGTAAACAAAAAAGTAGACATAGCCGTAGGTTCAAGTTGCATGCTCAAGTTGAATAGCTCGTGAGTGTGTCCGTTTATGCGAGTAACAAATCGAGAACAAATAAGTGGCACTCAGTATGCGCTGGATCTGTAAATTAGAACTCAGTCTTTATTCGGGACATAAAAGAGAACTTCAATTAGAAGCCAATAATAAAAATTGATAATGAAAATTATTTTTATTTTTCATTTTATATTATGTTTTTTTTCAAGTAACATAGAGTTGACGGTAGAGAATTATTAGCAAAATTTAATTTATTATGATGGTATATAAAGCTACTAGGGAGTTTTATGTCTGTGTGTACACTTGAAAAAACCCAATTGCAAAGGCGGACAATCATTTTTTTTTGTTTTGTTTTTTTTTTTCACACGACACTGGCAGTCAGAAGAGCTTTGATTCCTTGTATATTAAGCATAGTGTAGCGTTCTTACGCTACATCAACACATGATTTTTCTTCGACAGAGTATGCTTTTCTTTTGTGCCAATAAAAACCAGGAACATTTTTTCCGAAAGCCTTTTGCTTATTACTTTTTGACAGTATTCTTGTATTTTACCAATTAATGTGACAGATCACCAACCATTTCTCACCGGCCAAATTCCATCAATAATAATTGTAACCGCTGAGTTTTCATGCCCGTCTAATTCATGTATCGTCGTAACTTCTTCTCCGACAGCAGTTAGCAGTAAGATACTGAAGCTGTATCGTACATGAAAACACACGCAGAAATACTCCATGGCCAACTGAAGTATTATTTTCATCTCTTTTTACTTTCCTTATTAGGACTAACCCCCCGGAAACCTGCATGAAATGTGATGCCCACCACCAGATCTTAAATACCCTAGTCCATATTATTAGTACTAACAGTAGCCATGTAAATTTCGGTGATGAAAAATGAATCCGGGATGAAAAAATAATAATAATAATAATAATAATAATAATACTATATCAACATTTAAAATAGTATACCAAATAAATCTAAAAATCTAAAATAGAAATATTTATACAAGAAACAATATTCAAAATAAACATTGAAGAATATTTATATAAGAAACAGTATTCAAAATAAACATTGAAGTAATGTATATAGCTTTGTTGGATATATACATGATGGTAAACCATCCAAATGATTTAAATTCCATATCCTAAAAAAAGTCCATGATATATTTTTCTTGACTAAAACAACAAGTCAATAACATATATTGCTTGACGAAGGTGAAAAGAAAAAACTTCTATAACCACGACAAAAATAATTTATTAACTTTAGTGAATTTATCATAGAAAATAGAAATTTAAATATATAAATACAATTTCAAATAGGAAAAAACAATATTGTAAATAAAATATTCAACGTATAAAGATTCCAAAAGAGTTTTTTTTTGTGTAACGCTTTTTCGTATAAATTTGATTTTATTTGATTTTTTATCTTCATGTTTATTTCCATGTTTATTTTTTTTATAAATCAATTTCATTAAACCTTTTAAATTTTAATTCAATGTCAACTTTATAAATATATATTTTTCATTATAATTGCGATAGTTGCTACAATTTGAATCATTAAAATGTCTACAAATTAGACTTTTTGGTAGGTTATATTAAAAACAGGTCATTAAATATATGAAATATTAAATCTTATGGGGTGTCTTAGATTAAATATTTGCTAACTTTCATTTATTAAAAGCAAGAGAGCTTAAAGTAGTTTTCTTTACACAAATGCCTTTGCTAAATTTGATATATTTGTTACATTTGCTACAGGTTATAATGGCTACATGCTGTCATTGCTACGTACTATCATTGCTACATGCTATCATTTCAACAGTTGCTCTAATTGCTACATCTACAAAACATCTACAGCTTTTCTCAATTTGCTAACTTTTTTATTTAACCTTCGAAAATTCATCTACACTATTTATATAAGGCAAAAAAGCTAAATTTCTAATAGATTTTTAAAAGTTTAACTTCTTGATTAATTATATGAAAAAAAAAAATAAGTTTAAATCAAAATACATTATAGATATTCCATTTAAACTTGTCTTGGTGTTGATAAACCCTAACAGCAACATGTAGAGATATTAACAACAAACAATCAAGTCACCAAGTTTAATACATTTAGCAATTTCCCACACCTAATGGTTATGATTTTATAGGAAGAATAAAAATAAAAAGGTACAAACAATTGCGGTAAAATTGCTTCTCATATATAAATAGAAATTCAGTTTATTTTCTTCATATATACAAGAATAACTGCACATACAAATATATATTGGTTTTTTTTTCCATGTCTATCAACAAACTGAAAATAACAGCAATCAGATGTTTAAAGCCACTTTAAGCAAACTATTGAACTGTAAAATCAAGTCGATCGTTTCATTAATATTTCATTTAACATCATGGGCAACAGATTTCCAGGCTTTAACGGAGTTTGCCAAAGTATGCTTTATCCTCTCTCTCTCTCCCCCTTATTCCCCTTTTCCCCCTTCTCTCTCTTTCTGTCTTTCTGTATTTCTTTCACATTTTCTCTCCTTTCCTAAGAACATAAGAAATAAGTAGAGTATCGGTTGACTTGGATTTTATTTAATCATTCTTCCAACTGTAAATGACAGTGTTTATGATCTACCAATGAAGCCACTTGAGAATCCACTCGGTTCGCTGACTGGCGTGCAAAAGAAGTCCGCCTTGGAAGGGTTTTCACTCAGGCAAAATTAGCTACAAGTTGTGTGAGCTAATCCAGAACTGTTTATAGAAACAGGCTCTGACTATCATACGCACATTTTCTGGTAGCTTTTTTTTTTTTTTTTTTTTGCAACAATAGTGTGGTTGATTTACTTGTAATTCTCATCGTTAGATGTGGAAAATATACAGAGCTGACAAAGCGTATATTTACAATATCTTTATTAGTAAAAGGGAGAGACTACAGGTTTAAAAACCAAGCAGTAGAGTTCAATAGAAACTTAAGCCAAGGCAAGGCGATACAAGTAGTAGTAGTAAAAAGGGAGATTTTGGAGTTTGCAACCATGAATCGTTACTACTGGTATGAATGGGCAAGTCAGCAAGCCATCCAACTACAAAAGATTCCTGTTCGGACACCAGAAGCCTAAACAAAACAAGATGTTTAGCATATTTGCTTTGCCCTTTTGTTATTTTACACCATTTGACTTCTGCCATTCTTGAACTTAGCTCATGGGAATACATATTTCATGTTTACATTCATTTGACTTTCCCTTTAAGTTTTACATTCATTAGCCATAACAAACAACAGCAACACATACACACAGCTGATGGATCATTATTTAGACTTGAATCTCATACTAATCTTGTGCGAAAGCAAAATAGGCTTGAACTCATTCTAAAAACATAAACGGAAATCGATCAACAGTCAATCTCTTTTGTTTTTAAATTTATTTTTATTTTCATAGATCATAAAGATCATTGATCATTGATCTTTGATTCGCTCTCTTGTTTATTCATTCATACACACAGTCATTCCTTTTGAATATCTACTTAATTTATTTTTATTTAATCAAGTTATTTATTTTGTACCTTTGTGTTAGTATTTTCCATTTTCCAACACGGCGGGTTTAAGATCGTCGTCGGAACTCTGGATGTACTAGTACCAGTGAAATTCTACAATTTAGCAAACACTCATACATATATATATATATATTTTTTTCCTTTTTGAAACATACGCTTGGTCTTTCTGCTTTATCAACACCTCGCCACCTGCCTAAAATTTATTACCATGATAGGTATCCGTACTTGCAAACGCGAGGTTTTAACTGTACGTCTTGCTTACATATGCCATGCTACTGGCGGGTACAGCTGCAAAGCCAGTCTCTTGTGGCAGCCAACCAGTCTTTGAACCAATGAAAGATTTGAAAAAAGTAGTTTGAGTTCATTGCAAGAGCAAGCTGCTTATTTAGATTGTTGCTCTATCCTCTTGTTTTAGTCAGGCCATCAGAAGAACCAGCCTGCTACTGCCATCATCATTATCATCATCGTCATCGTGTCTTTGGGATTTCGGGAATCATCCGAGTGAGGCAGGACGACTACTCAGGAAAGTTCAAAGTTCACATTTCATATTGATACATCTACATAAATGGTGATGTCCAAGCGGGAGATGGCACTAAAGCCATCGCTGATCATGGACTCTTGAGCATACAAAATGAGAGGTCTATAGTGGTGTGTGCGTGGCTATCTGTGGCTCCAAAGTCAGAATGAAAACGCGCCATGTGCGACGATGAATTGGTGAATGATGAAATGAGTAAATTTCAAAGATTGTTTACTCGCTTATTTGGTTTGGCATTTGGCTGTGATAGCCAGCTTTTTGATGTTGATCCAAAGGCTATAATGTGTAGCATCAGATGAGATCTGGAATATACGATATGAAGAAATGTAGAAATAAAACTTTATATTATTCAATGTCCAGAATCATCATCTACACAATATTAAAAAAAAAAAAATTCTATAGCTATGATGAATTATTTAAAAAAGTGATAAAATTTATAAAACTTTACTTGTTTCATTCATTTTCAATTTTTGTTTATTGTTTGTACTAACTGTTCCAGTCAATATACTAATGTTTCGTTTCCTTTTGTATCATCACAATAGATGTTGAAATAGAATAAAATAAAATAAAATAAAATAAAATAAAATAAAATAAAAAGTTTTATAATTCATTTTTTTTTCTTGTAGTTGAAAATTTGTTTTTAAAGATATTTTCATAAATATTTCATTGATATTCTCATAAATATTTCATTAATATCATCATTGATATTTCTTGAATATCTTGATTAATATTTTTATTGGTATCGTTATTAATATTTCATTGATATCATAATATCTCATTGATATCATAATATCTCATTGATATCATCATATTTCATTATTTATCACATTTCATTATTTATCAATATTATTTTCATTATTTATCAATATTATTTTCATTATTCATCAATATTTTAATTACTATCATTATATACATTTTCAGTAGAATTATATTAAATTTTTATTCATTTAAATATTGACCAAGATCGGATAGTTTACACACTCCTGATGCTGGAATATTTACAAATCTCACCTTAATTAATATAAACAACAATCCTCTTCAGAATCTACATAAAGGCAAAGCTGAAGCTAAAACTTTATATCATCATGGAGAATACTAACGGAAATAATGGCAAATACCTTGTACCCATTCATATCTTAAGATGAATCTCTGCATCATTCTTGATTTTATTAATTTATTTTTGACTACTAATACTACTATTTCCTCCAATATAACTGCCAATGCGTCAATACTACATTTTTCTTTTAAAAAAAAATAAAATTCTGTACCTACCCACATTCTATTACCACATCTACGCCCAAGCTCAAATCATCATTCAAGTGGGCTTAAAAATTCTCCGGTCTTTGCACATCAAGCAAGCAAGCACACACAGAAAAAAAAAAAAAAATACCCTCTCCACCAGGATCGACGCATCTGGGAAATTACAAGTCATGAACCTTTTGGATATGACACTCGCTGCAGTCCAACCCTGATCTTCGCCACCTTTCTTTTCAGATTTTTTTCCAAATTCATACACTTTGGCTAGCTGCTAAATTCCTCTAACTCTTGCTTCTAAGACCTACAAGAGCCAAAGTGCCTTTTCTATGCATCATCATAGAACCCAATCCGCCTGCCTTTTTATGTGCAAACGGCATTCTAGAAACTCCCGAGTTTATGAAGGCACCAGCTTTAGTAGCTTGGATTATCTCTATCTCTTTTTAAAAGGCTCTTTGCTTCATATTTATGGATGCAGATTCTCTTAAACCTTCCCATCTTTATATTCACGTTCATGAACCAAAAAAAATACGGTAATAATACTACAGCCGCCCTTAAAACATTACGCAGAGAGAAAGAGAGAGGACGAGAGAGAGAGAGAGAAAAAAAAAGTAGTGAATCTAGCAATATATTGTTTGAAATATATCTTGTGAAACTTCAAGTAATCAATCCAGTAATGAATTTGGTAACAATTCTGCTAATAACAATCTTAATTCCAATAATTATAACAATAATATCAGTTAATTGTATTTGTTTATCATAGCGTGAAACATGGACATCCGGAGGTCGCGTACGCATCAAAACACACGTCCAACTGTGCTTCCTCTTCCATCCTTTCGTTTCTCGTTATCCCCCCCTTCTCCTTCTCCTCCTTCCTTCTCAAATACTAGTACTTCTTCTGGAAATAGGTACATAGATATCGACGCACATGATAAACCTGTGAATTCCAGGCACGCACGCCCAACGGCTTGCTGGTATCACAGTCACCGCCGCTCACTCCAGACAGGTAAAGTACTTACTGCAAATCTTTGTCGCTCTTCTGTACATTCATTTGTATTCGAATAAAATTCGTCTCTTCTTACTCTATTTCTCTCTGTATATATTTTATTTTTTTTAAAAAACGAGTGCTCACTCGAAATACGTGCCAAAGATCATGTGCGCCATACTTGTGCCGAATGGTTATTCGATTCAAGTTTTCGTCTTTATTATTATTTTATATTATACGAATTTATTGTATTTTATTTTAAATAAAATAAAAGTAGTTGTTTATTATGTTACTTTTATTATATTACTTTTATTTTATTTTATTTCATTTTAGATATATATATATTTACTTCATTTTCATTCTAAATAGTTACGAATGAATAAATATAGTATAGTTTATTTAGTGATCTAGTCCTTTCATTACGAGCATTGATCGACTTTATTTTCAATTATTTTTATTTATTTGTTTACTTATTTGTTTACTTATTTATTTATTTATTTATTTATTTATTTATTTATTTATTTATTTATTTATTTATTTATTTATTTATTTATTTATTTATTTATTTATTTATTTATTTATTTATTTATTTATTTATTTATTTATTTATTTATTTATTTAACTTTGGACAAAAAATAATCTTCTCAAATCCCGCCTTTGGATTTTTTATTTTATTTTATTTTATTTTATTTTATTTTATTTTATTTTATTTTATTTTATTTTATTTTATTTTATTTTATTTTATTTTATTTTATTTTATTTTATTTTATTTTATTTTATTTTATTTTATTTTATTTTATTTTATTTTATTTTATTTTATTTTATTTTATTTTATTTTATTTTATTTTATTTTATTTTATTTTATTTTATTTTATTTTATTTTATTTTATTTTATTTTATTTTATTTTATTTTATTTTATTTTATTTTATTTTATTTTATTTTATTTTATTTTATTTTATTTTATTTTATTTTATTTTATTTTATTTTATTTTATTTTATTTTATTTTATTTTATTTTATTTTATTTTATTTTATTTTATTTTATTTTATTTTATTTTATTTTATTTTATTTTATTTTATTTTATTTTATTTTATTTTATTTTATTTTATTTTATTTTATTTTATTTTATTTTATTTTATTTTATTTTATTTTATTTTATTTTATTTTATTTTATTTTATTTTATTTTATTTTATTTTATTTTATTTTATTTTATTTTATTTTATTTTATTTTAATCAATATTGTCATCATAGATATCTTAGTTTTCGTTTCAAGGAATTAAATTCAATATTATCTTAAATTTACGAATCTTTGTTTTTACATCTATATAAAATAAAAATTATATCATGTAACACCAGTGTTTGGTACTAACCAATTACCACAGCTCACTCTTCGCAAAGAACGTAATTATCTATTTCAAATGAATTCAACCATTTCACTAAATTTTCTTCGCTAAATACAAAAAAAAATAAAAATAAAAATCATAATAATAAAAAAAAAAAAAGAAAAAGAAAAAGAACACAGCCAAAACAGAAGCAATCGTCCAATGTTAAAGTAAACACTGAGTTTTAGTTTCTTTTCAATCTTAACTTCAGAGGTTTATTACATGAAATCCAAATCATCATCAAAGTCATCGTAGTTGGTGATGTCCTTAGCATCGTCAATCTTAGCAGATGCTCCTCTAACTTGCACCTTAGGCTTCTTACCACGGTTTAGTCTTTCTTGTTTTACCTTATCACTTACAACAGCATTTAATGTGGAAATAACCTTTCTGATTTGATCAGTGGTCAGCACCTTACAGGTATCTCTACACAAGTCAGTGGTGAAGTTAGAATAATGAAGTGTAGACACCTTCGACAAATCAGTCAAGATTGGTACCAAAGTCTTTCTCAACTTGTCAAACTCAGGACCAGTCTTGGGATGAAACAGTTGAAAATCAGATAGCTTTTGGACAGTAGGTGCTGGAGCAGCAGCAGCAGCAGCAACAGCAGCGGTCTTCTTAGCACGAGGATGGATATCAATGTCACCAAGCAAATCAGCAGCATTATCTAAATCAGCATCCAGCTCGGCTTTCTTCAATCGTTCTCTCTTAGCGCTCTCATCTTCATCGGCCAAATTTTTGACGGCAGAGGCTTCCAATTCTTCACGTTCCTTTCTTTCACGCTCTTCAATCTTTTTACCAATAGAGACTTTTTTGGGCTTCACAGGACCAGAAGCAGGCTTGACCTTATCCTCATCAAGTACTGCCTCCCAGTCATCAAGAACAGCATCATCTTCCTCGTCATCCCAAGAGGCCTTAAGTGCAGAAGTGGCGGCTTCAGGATCGTAGTCTTCGTCGTCTACATATAAATAAGTTAGTATTCAATTTAACACATAATAATCAATTAGGTACTACAAAATGGTACAAACCATCACAATTACATACCCCAGTTAGACATGTTGAATAATGTTGATTTTTTATCAAGTTTTTGCTAAATGGTTTGTATTGTATTGAGAAAAAAAATCTTGGTTCCTGATCAAGGAGTTTGAATAAAAAAATTTTAAATTCAAGTCACGTGAATGCTCAAGTTGGCGATATCAAGATGTGAATTTGCTTGGAAGGTTTATTTACCTGTAGAACTCAATAAATATATTTACAAGAAACAAGTCCATGGGCCTTCAATCAGGCTAAACAAGTTTCTTTGAGAACATCTTTAGCTGAGTTAAAATAAATATATATACACATTTATCAATTATTGAAAAGATTCTTTTTAAAACCTGTTCTTCTTGTATGAACACGAATTACCCGGATTCCAATTATCTTTAGTAGATAATTTCAAAAATTTACACTGTGGAAGGTAATTAGACTAGACAACACATACGTTATGGAGAATAAATTACAGTCAAGAGCGTCTCTTGTTGAGACATTGATACCAAAACTAGTTTCATTCCGTGATGATCTGTACATCAATGATAAATTACAATTTACAAGAGCTGTGGAAAATGGGGAAAGTGATATAGGAATTTTCAAAAAACCTGGGGAAACTATCAACGAAGGCGAAATCTTGATCAAAGTTCCACATGAATTAGTTGTAACAACTAGCAATATTAAAAAGTATTTTCAAGATCAAAATGAAAGCATTGATATTATCGAAAATGATCCCAAAGGAACTATACTCAATTTTTTGCTGCATTTGACTCTTCGCCATAGAAATGGAATTAATAAAGATACACCATCATTTTTTGATGTTTGGTACGAAAGTTTACCCAACACTCAATACAATATGATTTATAGTAAATTTCTTGATGACAACACTATTTTTCAAGGATCGAGTATTGAATATGCTGTCTCAACAAAGTTACGATTTTTCCAAGCAAAATATGATAAATTGGTACAAGAGCATGGCGATTCAATTACTTTACAAGACATATTTGTTATCGACTTTCTTCTCAACTCGAGAGCTTTAGAGGTTCCTGAGTCAAAGTCAAGTGAGTTTCTAGATTTAGGAATGGTTCCTATAATCGATTTTTGCAATCACTCTTTTGAGTCAAATTGCAAGTACGAAATCGATTTTTCGACAAATACTATTCTTCTTGTTTCTACTGCTTCTATCAATGATTCAGAAACAAAAGAGCTTTACATTAACTATTCTGGCAATACTGACAAACCATTATCGGAGTTTTTGTTCAACTATGGATTTTTCCCTAAATCAGAATATAGTAGTAGTGCTGAATTCTCCAAGTTTCTTCTTCCAAACAAATTGTTTTCAGATTTGATAGAAGACGATCCTGAAGGTACTCAAAAGTTTCACATGTACGACTATTTCTATGGACCTTTAAAGTTTTTTACAGTCTCATCTAATGGAAATGATTATTCTAATATTTTGTTATTATTATCGCTACCTTTGAATGGGTTTTCAAGCAAAGATGAAACTTGCCTTTACTATAATGAAATTCCTTTGCCTAATCCATCGGATTCTAATTGGATAGAACTACTTGAGCCCGTTCTAGATCAAGAAGTGCTGAGCACATATAATGGTGCTGTATCATTTTTTGTATCTGAAATACTAAAACCTCGATTTTCAGAAAACTCCATCATTGCTTCCAACTCTAAAACTGTCTCTCATGACATTAGGCAATTTTTGGAATGGGAATATTCTTTAATATCTAGCTTAAAGGAAAGAATTGGTTTAGAAACACATTGATTTTATACGTAAAAATTAAACACAATTCCTTTTGTTTATAATTTAAATAAGTATTCCAATATGTATATACACTCTTCAGTCACTTAAAAAAAACTGCTTTCTCCAGCTACAAGTAAATATAAATTCATTGATTAAAGTAGTTAAAGAATTAATAGACAACATATCACCGTTAAATATCGTAACAAAACCCTACAAAATTTATTTTGTGAAAAGAGTATTACGATAGTACCAAAGTATATTTTCATCACTTATGTTCAATATATTAAGTCATTCATTAAATGAAGTAAAGTACATTAATTGAAACCACCATACAACACATGTTAGTTAAGTTATAAAAAAGAATATATCTTTTTTCATCTCTTGCATTCAAATCTTAGAAATAATTTTCCATGAATGCTATTTATGATAAGCTTCAAAAAAAAAAGCTTCTAACACGTGATTTTTTACTTTAGAAAATCTCCGCCACCAAAATAAAGCGCCATTCAACACATTTTATCATTATAGTCTTCTCTTTCTACTTTTCTACTATCCTTACACAACAAATACATTCGAACTCAAGGCATCTCATATTTATTACTTAGATTCAATACACAATGGCAGGCCTTTCGTTTGACAATTACCAAAGAAATCAATTCCTTGCTTCACAAGGTGTCAAAGTCCCTACAGCTACATCTACAGGTACTACTATTGTTGGATGCAGATTTGCTGGCGGTGTAGTCATAGCAGCAGACACTAGAGCCACCTCTGGTGATATTGTTGCCGACAAAAACTGTGAAAAATTGCATCAAATTTCGCCCGATATTTGGTGCGCCGGTGCAGGTACTGCTGCAGATACTGAGATGGTTACACAGCTGATTTCATCTAATATTGAACTACACGCTTTAGATACTGGCCGCAAACCAAGAGTTGTTACTTGTTTAACTATGCTGAAACAACATCTTTTCCAATATCAAGGACATATTGGTGCATACTTGATCGTTGCAGGTGTGGACCCCACTGGTCCCAAACTGTTTTCAATTCATGCTCATGGTTCAACTGATGTAGGATACTACCTTTCTTTGGGATCAGGATCTATGGCTGCTATGGCAGTACTGGAATCTCGCTGGCATCAGGATATCACAAAGCAAGAGGCTATTGATTTGGTTTCAGATGCAATTGAGTCGGGTATTTGGAATGATTTGGGATCGGGTTCAAATGTTGATCTTTGTATTATGGAGACTGATAAGCCTTCCGTGCTTTTAAGAAACTACAAGAAACCCAACATTCGTGCTCAAAAGGAAAAGTCATACAAGTTTGCTCGTGGAACAACTGGTATTCTAGAAACAAGCATAAGATCGCTAGTAGATGTTGTTGATGTTCCTTTGGTGGGCGGTGATGTCATGGAAGTAGATGCTAATTGATATGTAAAATAGGTTCTTACCTGCCTTCATGTATGCCTGTACTTAAACTTTTAATACACGATCAAATCAAAGATATTACTCAGTTTTTATATCCAAGTTTTATACCTCGTATTGTAAGTGTTGAGCATTTAGAGCAAAAGACATTCGTCTTAACTGGTTACCTTTTCCTGTCGTAGGTCAGGTACTGAAGCTCAACAAAATTTCAAGTTCTGAAAGCACCTCCATGTGTTTCTATTTCTCCTCTTGAACTTTTTCCTTTTTTTGCTTTTTCTCTTTCTCACTCTTTAAATTTTGTTTCTATTTCTTCTTGTTCGCTCACATACTATGGCAACTGGGCTCTTGCTATCAAATCCACAGCTTCATCGATTATGATTTCTATAGACTTGGGTGAATCTACACCACGCCGTCGGCGCAGATCTAGCAATTTGAGCACCCGTTCCCGAAGCAGCTCTACAAGCAGCGTCGTTCCAACAGAACCACCAGCGCCAAATCATATGGCTAACGTCTTTCGAAACCTGCTTATTTTGGAGCAGTCGATGAGAACCGAATATGTTCAACTACGTTTCACAAGAAGGATATATTCGGTTTTTATGGTTGTTTTGCTATTATTAACTATATATTTGACCTATGCAGTCTTTGTCAACCCTTCCATTTACAGAGGATTCCATTTTATGAACAGAATCGGTCTGATGATAGTTCTTGTCACCATTGTTCTTTTTTATATTTCTGGATCATACACTACGACATTAGTTCATTCAAGAAAATTCATCAAGAATTCAAATAAAGGCCTAAAAGATCTCAATGCCAAAGTGGTTAAAGTCTCGCCTACTTGGATGGAGACATTTATGGATATCTTTTACTCTCCAGCGTATTCTTCTAAACCAGGAAGGGTTATTAAACTAGTGCTTTTGCCTAAAGCGTTTAAACAAGAGACAATAGACGATTGGGAGGTGTACAGAGAGGAGTACTGGATCAAAGAGTATGAACGTCAACTGAGAAAAAAAAAGGCAGCAGCAGCAGCCAGCTCTTCCTCCAACACTTCCAATATAACAAGTCCATCAAAGTCTGGTGCTCACAAAAGGTCTATTCGAACTTTAAGGAATTCAGTTGATCTTGGAATTGCTGATCCTCTTTTGCGTCCTCGCCGAAAGACCATCCAAAAAGACAGCTTATAGACCTTTACACTACTGCACTGAATTGCAATCCAGTTGTTTCCCACATAGAATTTTCTACTTATTATTTTGCATCCCATATAATCCTACTTGTTTTATGGCATAAATCCACGTAACTAATTTTTATTGTTTTTTTTTTTTTTTTTTTTTTTTTTTCTAGTGTTTTATTTGTTCCTTAGGTCAACGGGGGAAGGTTTCTTAACTATTGGGGATACTATTTTACTTTTTCTGTAATGACATTTTTTTTTAACCACCTCACACTCTTATGTTCCAATTTTTTTTAAAAATAAAAAAAAGTGGAAATGCCAGACATGTCAGGATTAAATAATAGCCAGGTAACAAAGCTGGCGAAGGTACTGGATCATGCAAGCTCAGAGGAAGATGTACAATCAGCTCTCAGTGCAATTCGAATAGAACGTGAACAAGTAACTGCGGCACTTAAAAAACATGTGTCAGAGAGCGAAATCACACAGTCACAAGATCTCAGACGAGTCAATCTTCTCAGGACTCAGCTTGGATCGGCCTTAGGCTTGTCACATGAATTAGCAGCGACACTATCGTCTACCAGCTTTGTAGCATCAAGTTTGTCTTCAAAGGTAAGGCGAATTGACTTAGAACAATCAAGAGTGAAGGAGTCTTTAGAGTATGTGAAGAGTGTGATAGAACTCAAAAAGTCTGTCCATGGCGCACAAATGGCAATCGATACTCGCGACTGGGATAGAGCTGCCATGTATATTCATAAGGCCAGATCTCTTCCAGAGTCTTTGATCAAAGGGAAATTTGCAAAGGCAATGGTCCCTACTGCAGAGTTTCCTGACTATCCAGAGGACACGCTACAGGAAGCATCTAAAAGCCTGGGTATCATTTTCCTTCGAGAGTTCAACAAAGCTGCTGCAGACAAGGATATGGAGACTCTCACTCGATATTTCAAACTTTTCCCATTAATAGGCCAGGAAAAAGAAGGTCTGGATATTTACGCCAAGTTTATCTGTGGAATTATCGTCGCACAAAGTCGAACAAGAATTCAAAGTAAGGTCGAGACATCGTTGTTTTATGCAATTACTATGACTAGATTATTTGAAAATATTGTTGCAATTGTTGGTCAGCATCATCCTATAATTGAACGACATTATGGCAAAGGCAGAACTGCAACAGTTATGGTAAGAGTTCAAAATGAGGCTGACAGTCAAGGTGGGTTAATTATGGATACTTACTGGGATGAAAGGTTATTGAGTAGACATTTAAATGATATTCAAAACTACTCATATCCATATTTAGTCAACAGTTTTGCTCTTTTGCCTAATCGTAGTAGGAAAACAGGAAGTCCTGCTCTAGATCAAACCTCGAATAGACCTTCCGAAGATGAATTAGTAGATCTTAAGGTTATTGGTGAACTTGCTAGAGAAGCATCAGTGATGCTCAACAGATGGTCTTTATACAGAAAATTTCTTGGATACAAATGGTCAGAATATTCAAACGAAAGCAATGTTACTGGATCAATTTTGCATATTCCTGAATTACTTAAAATCAGTAATTTTGAAAAAAAAGTATCTACCAAAATTGGGCCAGCATATGAAATACTTGCAGGATTTTCTTTCAGAAGGTCAGTTGAAAAAGCTCTTCAGCTTGAGGAGTTTCCTGATTCGACAGCTGTATATAGCAATGAAAGTCCGCTTGTTTCATCTGTGGTTGAAGATGTAATGTATATTCTAAATATTGTTCTGCAGCAAGCTGTTGATACCGGAGAAATAGCTATTATTAAGAATGTTCTCACAACTATAAAACGCATTTTAGAGTCTGATTTTATTGGCGCTATTCAAAGACGACTTCGAGATGAAGCTCCTAGAGCTGTGTCTGCATCAATATCGGCTCAATCTTCAGGTGGATCAGGTCTAGTTTCTAGATTGTCAACTCCTCCACTTGGAAACAAACGACCTTCTCAGAGCCTTGCAGGTCTCTCAGGATCCGATGAAATAAAACTACGTTCTTTCATTATTTACATTAACAATCTACAAATTGCATCTGAATATACCGAAAGAATTGTAAAAGCAGTAAACTATGAAGAAAATCTTCCCTTTGAAGACGATGCCGCCAACACTAAAGATCTTTTAAATAATCTTTCGAAAGGATTTCAGAATCGTTGTGATGAATTGATGAATGATAGCTTACAAGTAGCTTTCAAGCAAGTTATTTCAACACGTATACGAAATCTTACAAATAATGTTTTCAAGAATTCTGATCATTTCATGGCTACCCCTAAGGCAGATGAGTACCCCACAAGTTTATCTCCAAGCGAACTTTTCCAAATAGAATGGGACGCATTGATGTCTGGATTTACTAAAATTATGGCACCACAGGCTTACACCAAATTCATTACACATGCAGCAGTGCTTCTCTCACGGACATTAGAAAATCGCGTTTGGGGCCTTGAAGGGCGAGTAAATGAGTTGGGAGCTATTCAGCTTGACAGGGAAATTTCACGTATAATTGGTACTGTCAGTAATGGAAGATATGCTTTGAGAGAAAAGTTTGTGAGAGTTGCACAACTTGTAATGATAATTGGGTTAGATGAAGAAGAAGAGGAGGAAGGTATTCAATGGGTATTAACAGATGAAGAACGAAAGAATGCTAGGTTAATTAGAGTTGAAAGACGAAGATAAATAATAACTACTTATATGCTATAAACGTGATATCTATTTAAAACATATTGTTGTTATCACTGTTTCTTCTTTTCAAAAAATGTAAACTACGAAACTTCTATATATTTACTGATTAATAAAATACACCAGTCATTTTAATTCCATTATTTTTATTTCGAGAGTATAAATTATCTTTCGGAAACTAATAATTAGCTATTCTTATATATTTTTATATTAGAATTTATGGTATTAACTACATTGTGATTTCAATATTTTGATTTTGAAATATGAAATAAATGTTAAAAAAAAGATGTTTCAAAAGCCCTACGTGAAAATATGGAAGTTTTAGACTTGGGATTAAATATAAAAAAAATAGTAATATGCAGTTAGAATTATTTAGTATGTAGATTTATAAAATAAATAAAAAGTTATGTAGCAAATCGGAAAAAAATATACAGACTTTTACAAAGCAAGAGCGGTCCCTGCAATAGCTGAATCTATTTGAGTGTTGCTCAAAACTTGTTCTTTTTCCTCCATATCAATAGCATCCTTATCCTCTGCCTCTATGCTTTCGACAACTGCTTCTTCTGGTAATGATGCTTCGTCCATGTCGACAGCTGTAACCATTTGTGAATTTTCCTCTCGGTCCTTCAACCTAGCACGCAAATGATCATCTAGCGTAATTCTCATGGAGTCTGTAATTCCAACAAACTTTGGATGTGCACGGTCACAGTCGTTGCCTAAAGGACAGAAACCTGTAAGAAATCGAAGGCACATTTCCTTTCTGACATGACGCTTAGGACACTCGGGACCTAATTTACAGAAACCTCGCTCATAATTTGGACATAAAGGAATTTTTGTCTGAGGATCAATATGTAAATACAAACAATCAGGAAGCTGTGTACAAAATCCGTTTCGAGAAAAGAACTGACATTCTGGCATTTTACGTAGATTGTATTCGTGCAAAAACTCACAAGCGTCACCTTTTTTGCACAAGCCACGTAGCCAATGCTTACATACAATCTTGTTGGAGTATGTTGGATGAATATGCTTATCGGGGCAAGCTTTGCCATTCGGACAATGTCCTTTCTCGTAATATCTACATATCGGTCTGTTAGGATCAAGACCAAAACGATGCTCTTTTTTCAAAAAAGGATCAAAGTTGAACTTGAGTTCTGAACTGTCAAAGTTTCGTGGATTTAGTGTAGTCATGAATGAAAATATGTATAGTGCTAACTTATGGTGAAGATGTTGAATCGTTCTTAAATAGAAGGGTTTTTTTTCTTAATATTTAGGAAGTTTCCAGAACAAGGTCATGTGGTTCTGTATTATATAAACATTTAGTCATAATTATAAATTAGTTATTACGCGGCGTGGACTCTTTTTTTGAGGCTAGTCTATTAAGCTATTTTGGCCAGTTTGATCTTGTTCATTTTGTAGTTTATGCTTTTTGACACCTTCTTTGACATCTCAACATGACCCTTGATCCGTACTCATACGTGGCTCCTTCACGTGTACGTTCATTTGTGTGTCCAATTGGAAATCTTAAGAAGGCGACTTTTCAAAACTATGTTGAACGGTTACACAATGTTCGCGAGGTCTGTCTGTTAGATGTGACTCCTGATAAACGTGCTGATAGAGGTAAGTGGTAGCATTAACCATCTATTGTGGATCATTCACTAATACACAAACATCAAGCAAAATTTAGTCCTCAGGGATTTCCTAATGGAAAAATTATATATGATTTCACTCTTTCACTCGATACAGAATTTCGCTCGTTATATGATCTTGAGCCTTGGAGACAGACATTTTGTGTGAGTGAAAACCGGCTCGATGTTGACAAGTTACAAAATTGAAACTAATCGTTTTATCTGTATAGATTTTTGGAGTTACAACCTATAGTTACACAATAGATTTTGAAGAAAAATTAAGCCAGTTAAAAAAAAGATATCCAACTGCTTTGACGCACAAAATTCTTATCTTTGGGGTTCCGACACCAGAGACAATGGAAGGAACAAAAAATATCATTCCAATACTCTCCTCAAAAATTGCGCCAATTACAGCCTTAGGGACTGTTATGTGCGATATAACTTCTGATTTTCTTGCAGAACTGGGTGTTTTATCTATTACTAGAGAGATGGGTACTTTCAAATCACCAGCTTTAAAGGAGTTCGAACTTCCAGCTCAATCTACAGTACGAGCAAGTGTTTCGTTTCGACCTTTGCATAGTCATACTTCTTCGGCTGGTAGTATTTCAGAAAAATCTATTTCTAAAACTGGATCTATTTCATTAACGCTGAACTCATCGGATAAATCAAAGTTTAGACACAAAGGAAGAACGTTAAAGTATATTGCACATTTATATCTACTAGCAGGAAGATGGCAGGATGCATTAAGAGAATTTAGTGAGGCAGCGACAATATTAAAAAGTGTTAATGATCATTTATGGCATGCTTCGTCATTGGAAGGTATTGGTGTATGCTTGGTTTTGTTATCGTTTCTTGAATCTCCTGCTTCTATTCCAGTAATTGCAAGTAATTCTGAATCTGGTAACAAACCTCTTTTTGAATTCTTACCTGAGCTGACTCTAAAGGCAATGGGGTATTTTGCTAAATCACAGAGTATTACTGAGGAAAGCGTGCCTCAAATTGTATACTGTGAATGCATATTGAGATTAGCAAATTTGCTTTCAATCACAAGAGTTGCAGGAGGATGGAATCCAGCATCTTTAAATGCAATAGTTCGGGGTCGCGCATTCCAACATCAAAACATAACAAAAAACAGTCCATCTATAGCAGCTATTTCAAGTTGGTGTACTAAAGTATATGCTACCGAATTGAAAAATATTCCAGTCATGGCCCAAGCAAATATTTATTGTGGACTATCTGCTATTTATTCAAAAATTGGGATGATAAGAAAAAGAACATTCATGTTACGGGAATTATTACTTAATATTGCACCAAAGATTGTCAAAACCAAGATGAATATAGCTGCTAGCAATGGCGTACATGCATCAGTTTTGAGCGTCAACGACGTAGGTGATAGTTCAATTACGGGTTTGCTAGACATGCTGTGTGCAGTTTATGGTGGTGGTGATGTTACTTCAATTGGATATGGGTGGAACAGGCTTAGAGTTGCATTTATAAAAACTTGCTTTTCTGTATGTGAAGCTCTATTAAATTATGAAGGTGTTGTTCACTTTGCATCAATACTTCTTTCAACTTCAGCTGATAATATTTCACCAGAGGAGCAAATTAGACTGCAAAAATATATTATCAGGTCTGAAAAAGCTGCTCAAAATGCAGGAAAGGGCCAAATATTAGCAGACTACTGGGATTCCAATATTCTTCGGGATATAAAGATTGTCCCTACTAACACTTCGATTATACCTCAGAATTCTACTGCAATTGTTCCTGGTGTAACAGGTGATAACTTGTTCCTGCATAACCCGTTTTCTACAAAGAGGCCTGCAGATACTACTACTATAATGGTTCAAAATGAAAGGGTTGAATTTACGGTTAAAATTCAAAACCCTTTTGCATTTGAAATTCACATCAGTCGACTATCGTTGGAAACAGAGGATGTAAAGTTGAACGCTGTAGTACGAAACCAATACATATTGCCAAATACCGTGATAGAAATCCCTGTTCCAGGTGTTCCTCTAGGGATTGGCAAAATGAAAATAGTTGGAGCTGAAATTGAAATTGCAAACTGCAAACCTCAGGTTTTTCATTTGATCAAAAGTATCAACTACTTACTTGAAGATAAGATCAAGGAACATGGAGTACTTGCTGGAACTCATAAAGGTCAAGAACAAAGAGTCAATTCTAGCATCAAAAGATCTGTCGAAATAAATGTTATAGAAGCCCAACCTGTGATGGTACTTAAAAATATTGATCAAAAAGGAAATTGGATTATGCTATTGGAAGGTGAAAGGCAAGTTTTCAAGTTTACAGTTGCCAATATTTCAGATGTTGATGCAAAAATGGTAGACTTAAAGTTTTCCGACTCAACGACGCAACCTCTTCAAGTTGCCTTGAGTAAAAAAGACCTGCAATCTAATGAGATTTATGAAATTGAATATTTTTTGTTTAATCGTAAAGCATTGAAATGGATCAACAAAGATGAAGAAGGCGTAAATGCGCACAGTACTAAAACACTAGAAGTCGAGGTTCTAGGGAAGCGGGGTATGAATGACGGTCTCATAAGAGTTGATTACTTCACTTCAAGATCTCAACTTTGGTCAAGGTCTTTATCTCTACCTTTAAATATAACCGTTAACGCAAGTATTGAAGTAGCAGGGTGTGATTTAATTGCAATTCATGAGACCCAAAGTTTTATTGAATCTACAGCTGCGCATCTTGATTCTCTTAAACAGGAAAGAATCCTTTCTGACCATTGCTTGTTGGTCATTGATTTAAGAAACTGCTGGACGCAGACACTAGAAGTTACACTTTGGAGTGTATCGTCCAATGGCAAAGAACTTACAACAAAAACTACTATAAATTCTGGTAGAACCTCAAGGTTACTTCTGCCAGTTAAAAGAATAAATTTAACAGAAGCAGAGCTAAATGAACCCATACCAAGTTTTTCAAACAGACAGTTTCTTGTTGACCAAGCAGCAACTAAGCCGATTAGAGAAGCATTTTGGTATCGCGATAAATTACTTTCAAACATTGGAGGTACTTGGCGTGTTTTGGAAAATGAGCGTTTTGGAGACGTTGAGCTGCGTGGGCTTCGTCTAACGAATCGTATGCTACATATATTAAGTTATGATAAAGTGAAAATTGACATTTCCAGTACTCAACATACGTTGGAAGACGAGTTTATCGAGTTAAAAATTACAATTTCGAATGGTACTTCAAAAAGTTTGGATGGGATACTTAGAATGATTCCTTCAAGACGATACGGGGAGGATATAAATGATAAAATTATTTGGAATGGGGCTTTACAAACGTCTGTAATTGGGTTGGCACCTGGAGAATCAAAGGTGTATAAGGTTGGGGGTATTGTTGTTGTTCCTGATGAATATGTGTTTGGTGCAATATTTGAGACTCCTTGGCAGGATAGATATATAGCAAGGGAGCAGGTTATTGTAAAAGCATAGACTATTTAATTGCATTTTAGGTAATATATTTAAAGATTTATAATTTGGCGTGAATTTATTTAGATTTTAAAACTGGGATTATTGGAAGCGCTGATAATAATAACATATATTAAGCTATACCATGTATCTAATTATTTTTTTCACTGAATCGTTTTGAAAAAATTGTTTATAAAGTATCTAATTAACTGTATTCACAATTTTGATAAAACTGATTACTTTATTTTTCAAATAAAAAAATTATAGATAGTAGCTTTTAAATATAAGTGCCTCAGTAGATACTGTGTTTGAATTTCGGGTTTAAAAAATATTGAAATATATCAAACACTCTTTTTCTTATGGTTGAAATCGACACCATATAATGAGTTTGCCCTGTATTGTGAGTATTTGAAAATAAGTTTTAATTGATACTCAGAAAAAAAAAAAAAATTCAAAGCTTGATAACGAAAGATGTAATTCTAGCAAAATATAAGGCGATGCATATTGTCATATAATTGAAAACATCGACTTATATTAAGAAGTCTTTTGAAATCACTCTTTGTAAACAATAGGTTCAGGCATGGCAGAAAATACAAGCTTGTGATAAATGATCTCTACTAATTTCATTTCTCGGTTTTCGTCTTCATTTTCTATTTTTCGGTCTGGATCTTCGATTTTGACTAGAGCCAAAGGCTTTTTCAGTTTTTGGATAGATCCACGAAGTCTTTGATATTTGCCAACATTAAGTACCACATCATTGTCATTAGAAAATATGAATTCACCTACTAGCTCAGGTTCGCTTAAATTAAGTTTTTCATCTTCAGTTTGAGAATCAAGAGAAAATCCACCTTCACCTGTTAGTTGTTTGTCACCAATATGGATGATACCTTGAATCTCAAGTAAAGCTATTCCAGATGGGGTTTGCAACGTTTTTGGAAACTCTACATTACCAGAAGCTCCTGAATAAAATACTTTAGTTATAGTAGCAGTAGGCATACCTCCTGGTTGGGATTATATGCTGTGTTTGGATGTACTTCAAGAAAAAGTTGATAATTTTTAGTCGATGTAGGCTTAAAGATTTAGGATATACGCGTTTCGCGTTTTAATCATTAAACTAGGGTTAGGTTATTAATTACATCCCTAGTCTTGATTCAACTACATGAAAATTTCATGATGTTCAGTACCATTACAAAACGCTAATCCAATTTGCAATGTCAAAAACTCCTTCGAGCAATAATATATCAACATCTTTATTGAACCTGCTTTTTGCTCAAACTATTTATAGGCATATAGTAGATTATCCAGATAGCTCACCAAGCACAACACCAGATTTTTTTCAGCAACTCTCTACCTCACTAAAGCATCATCCATTAAACACTTCTTTTAACCTCAGTCCCATTGGATGTCAATCACTTTATCATGCTCTTCTTCCCTATAAACACAATGCTACAGTCTCAAATTTAGAATCACTTCTAGGAAAACTTTACGAGAGCTATAAACGTGACTGTACAGAGGCAGTCCGTCGAGACGAAACCGAGTATGCAAGACTGCTGCGAGAAATTGGAGATATTGAAGAAGGCAAACGGACTGATGGTGAACTTGTAATGGAAATTCAAAGAATGCAACTCAGACGGCAGATGAGATTGGAAATGGCGCAACGTGAAATGAAGAAACAAATACAAATTGAGCGTGCAAAGAGCGAAGGTGTCGAAGAGTTGAAAGAAGTTCCAACTGATAAGCAAGTTAGTGAGCCTCCAAAGTTGGAGCCAACCCCTGGCAAAGATGTGTTACCTCTCGAGGAGCTCAAAAAGGGTATACCAGTAGTAAAGCCTGCTGCTTCACACTTAACTACATACCCACAAACTAATTCCAGCACTCTGCCAACGAAAGAATCACCAACTTCTGGATTAAATAAAGAGCCCCAATTTTCTGTATCTTCAGCAAATACTCTTAGTAAGCCGAAAGAAAATACACCTACGTTGGCTGCTATTAAAATAGAAGAAACAACATCAGTAGATTCTTTTCAGTCTGTTGATAATGATAACGCAAGCAGTGAGAAGAAGATAGTTTTAGAGCCAAATTCTGAACAACTGACATCCAATGTGCCAGGCGATTCTTATCTGAACAAGTCTTCCCCAACACCTAATCAAGATACTGTTTCGCAACTCACTCCTTCAAAAAATTCCTCGACCTTGGTATCAGATGAAGCTATAAACTCGAAATCTTCAGTTTCAACTCCATCTAATTCTACAAAACCTACAGAACTGGAATCTTCTAGTAAACTGCCATCAATTGACCCTACACATAAAATTGAAAGCAAAATGATTCCAGAAACAAACTTGGTACCAGATGCATCAGATAATATGGATAATAGAGAAGCTACAGTAGCAGATTCAACTACTCCTTCAAAACCCGAGATTCAATCATCTCCCCAGGCTGATTTTAAAAAGATTGATGACTCATTGTCTGATTCTGAATCAGAGCCAACACGTTTGGAAAATGAAACCAAAGACATTGAAATCTCTACCCAAAAGCTTGCAGAAGAAAAGGAAAAAAATGGACAGTCAGATGAGCTTAAAGAGACTTCTGAAGAGAATCTGACCGAACAGCAGTCTAAAATTTTAGCTGAAGAGTCGTCATTAACAGATACTAGTTCTGCGTACAACCTCCCAGAACTTGCCCATGAGACTACAGACCTTGATACAACTAAGTCGACAGAAATTTCCAATTTAAATGGCAACAATCAGAGCGCTATCAAAAGTGAAGATTTTCATGCAAATCCCCCTGTTGAGGACGAGAAGGGTGATCATGAGAATATTAACACAGAAACTTCAAATGATAAGGATGAAGTTTCTTCAGATACAAGAAATGGTAATATTGAAAATAGTACTCAATCTGATGAAGCCAATGGTCCATTGGTGGTTGATGTTGACGAGTCAGAGTTATTAACACCCGCTAATAATGATTCTTCTGCTACACCTGTTGTTCAAGATGCCACTTTAAAATCTAACAAAGATGGCGCTGTAGAGGAGCCAGAGGCGAGTGAAGAAGAGTCTAAAATTTCTTCTGCATCCAATGAATCATCTATGAATAAGGAAGAAGATTTATCAAAGAGGGAAGATAATTTACCTAAAAGTGAGTCTGGCTTGTTAGGCAATTCTCCAGGCCACCAAGATACTGTTGGCGTTGACTCAACAGATCTGAAAGATATTCCTGCGGAAAACGAAAGCGACGCGCAAACTGAAGCCAAAAACCGTGGCTTAAGCATAGTCAAGCCTGAAAGCAACTCAGAGGAAAAAACCGAGACAATAGATTTGGAGAACAACAATATTTCTCAAGATACTGATATGCTAGATCTACCTGCAAAGTCGTTACCGGAGCCTGATGATAAAGTTAGTTCTAGCAAAAACAATGATGAAGAAGAGACTGATAACGAAAGTCATAAAAAGACTGAAGTTAGTTCACGTGAAGATTTTGAAGACTTTCAAGAGAAAGAAAAAGAGGATGCTGACGAAGATCTCAACGATGAAACTGACCACGAAGATTCTAAGCCTGAGCAAGTTGACATCAGTCGTGGAAGAATTACAAGGTCGGCCGCTGCTAAAATTGAGGCAGAAAAGCTTCCCAGAACTAGATCATCATCTAGAGTCCGTAACAAGTCGCCTGTTGGAGATTCAAAAAAAAGGAATGCCATTGATACTAAAGAGCTATCTGGTGAAGAAGAAACTGTTGGAAGTCGATATCAACCTAAATCTCAAGGTGATAAAGAGGGAAATGAAGAGAAAAGTGGAAGTGGTAGTGACAATGACAGTGACAGTGAAATGGATGAAAAAGAGGAAAAGGATGAAGGAAAAGAGGAGGAAAAGGAAGTAAAGACAGAAGAAGAAAACGAAGAAGAGGAAGAAAATGAAGAACAGGATGAGGAAGAGAATGAAGATGAGGAAGAAGAGGAGCAAGAGGAGGAGCAAAAGGGGGAAGTAGAAGTTGAGAGCCTACAACAGGATCAAGAGGAAATTGAAGAAAAGTCAATAGTTACCAAGAAGCGAAAGACAAAAGAAAATACCAACAAAAAGAGACCAGCTCGAGAACGCAGAGAGTCTGCTAGAATCAAAAAAGCTAAGACTGCTGAAGAAACTGCTACACCTGAAATTAAATCAGAAGAATCTTCATCTGGGGAAGAAGAGGATGCAGAAGACGATATTGAAGATGAAAATCCTCCTACATCTCGTACTCGGGCAATGTCCAACAAAAAGAAATCTACTCCTGCATCCAAAAAACGATTTCAAACTATGGTCAATCCTTTACTTGCTAATATATCTTCGAATAAAAGTGCATCTTTTTTCTCACACGCTGTCAATCCAAACGACGCTCCAAATTATTATGATTTAATTTATGATCCAACCGACATTAGAACAATAAAATCCCAAATCAAAGATGGGACTATTCAAGACACTAATGATCTTGAAAAAGAACTGCAGCGAATGTTTGCTAATGCTGTTATGTACAATGGATGGGATAGTGATGTCTCCATTTGGACTCGAGAAATGCAATCAGACACGGAAACTCAATTAGCTATGTTTAGAGGAGCTGAAAGAACTAAAAATTCCTAATTTCCGTTTTTCTTTAATAAATTCAACTTTTAAAATACTTCATAGTTTGGTTCAATGTTATAATTTTTATTTTATTTATTAATACCAAGCTTTTTAAATAATCAAACTTCAAAATTTCATATAGTCTGATCCTTAATACTATAATACTTTGTATTTTTCAATTGGCTCTCACTTGTATCTATCTATTCATAACTCTAAAGAAATATAAATATGATGTTCAGATGCATTTTGCTATAATTTAAATATGAGTATTAAATATCTAAAGTGATATTAGGTGGGGAGGATGCTAAATTTGGAGAATTAACTTCATCTTGGGTAAAAAAAATATCACTAGTACTGTCAAGGAATTTTGACATCCACGAGGTTTCGCTAATAAAATCTAAGTGATTGTCTGAAGAAGGAGGAATGTTTTCCTTATTAGAATCATCATCAATAGCCTTTTCATTTTCTTTCTTTTTCTGTGCATCTGGTATGAGATGATGACCCGCGTTGGTTGATGTGTTATATGTTGCTGTTGCCAAAACAGTTTTAGAGCGTGATGTATTTTGTGCTAGTAAAGTTGCAATTGATGGACCAACATATTCTTCCTTGTACTTTTTCCGCCTGGGTTTTGGTCTTTTAATTGCATTATTATTGGAAACAAAATTCGTTGAACCTGGGGTGTTTGAAATTGCATTGGGTGTTGTATCATTGGGAGTAATAGACGGAGTTGTAATCTGATACGCAATTGGGGAATTGCTAGCAGACCATAACGAAGCAGGTCTCATTTCCCCCTTTGACTTGAACCATAAACCACAAGAATTACAAACAATTTTGTGCACACCACCTACACATATCCGTCGCATTGTGGTATCAATCTTTTCACAGTTTTCGCAGCTGGTTAGTTCATCAATTTCGGATCTAGTCCTACGAGCAGCCTTAGGCCTCGTAGGTCTAGAAATTTTATTCTGTCGTACAACACTTGATAAAGAGTCTTCTGTAAAAGGAGATACGACAGTTATCGGTGATGAGTATATCGGATCGGACATTGTTGAAGATATAGGTGAAGATGTAAAACTTGAAGTGTTAGGTTTCTGTTTTTTTGCCATTATTAAATCTGTGGACGGCTCTATTCGTCGTTTTAACGAAGGTGTATTTGTGAGGTATGTTGCCCATTCGGGATGATTAAAATCCTTCGGTAAAAATTTTGAGAGATCGCAATATAATTGGATAGAATTGAGGTATTGCTGTTGCGTAAAACTTGATACTGGTTTTAACTTGACAGTAATTTCTAAAAAGTTCTCCATTGCAATGCGGCCTACGACAAACTTGTTTTGTTTTTGACTTAAATTCAACCATGAAAACATTCCATGACCAACAAGTGGATTCCCGTTTTCCGTGAAGTCTTGAGTATAAACGACATAATCAAATGTGCTAAGATCAGATATAATCTCTGGTGACGCGTCCATAATTATTTTTAAACACACTTGAAGATCAATAGCACCAATTGAATTATCCAGCACGCGTATTTGAATATTAGAAGATCGTGCCAGGCAGCGCTGCTCATCAAGAGAATAGAATATTTTGATTTTAGAAAGACAAGTTGGTGTATCACGAAGCTCCATTTTGACGTTATTTAATAATGTTTAATGTAATGAGTAAACAATATTAAATGATAATCTGTGGGGTGAAAGAAAGAGGAAGAAAAGAGTGGAAAAGAGAAAGAAAGAAAAAAGCCAAATGAATAAAGCGCCAAAATTTTGAAGACGCGATCAAAATTATCACGAACAACGCGAATAATGATTACAAAAAAGTAAAACTGTGTTGTGGGAACACAAGTCTAGTAATTGAAAAGTCATTGAGGTTGTCCCAGGAACACCGTTGAATACGCGTCTCTGGGAGAATATTTCAGTCCATTTTAGGCAGTTTCATTAATTAATTTTTTTTAAACATGCAAAAACACGCTTTTATATTAAATTTCGTGTAGCGCGTTTTTAGTATTAAAGTGCTTCGACTTTAAACGTAAGCAGCATCTGCACCAGACTGGGCTCGAATCTGTTGTTTATATGAATATTCATATCGATTTAAATTAATTTATACTATCTCATTTAGATTTATCTTCGATTCTACAAATTTAGTTTGACATTAAATGAGCATATTGTGTTCAATTCATTTATTTAGTTTAACTCTACTTGAAAACACCATAAATGATTTTAAACACTTCAATCAAAATTTCATTGTTAGACAATATAGCTCTTATAAATATTTTTCTAAGCAGTGGCACAAGTTATAAACCCTAACCTGTTCAACATCAATTACAGTATTCACATTATTAAATATTGTTTGGAGAGAAATTTCCTGTGTCAATAAGTTGAACATATTCGATCTAGCATTTGTTTCTCATGAAAGATTGTCATCAAGTTTGAATGAACACCGATAAGGCAAGACCCAGGAAAACTCTTAGCTGCCTTCCATGTCGTAAACGGAAAGTCAAGTGCGACTACAAGTTTCCATGTAGTCAGTGTCAGCTTCGAGGTAAAAGCGATGACTGTCAATATGACGGACACAATCGCTGGGGCTATTCAAACTCCAATGGAGATACAGGTGCTGTTCTTAGGTCTCAGTCGAACGGCGGGACAGTAGAAGCATCAAAACAGTCCTTAGAGGTTCTTGTTAAAAACCTTGCTCAACTAATGGGAAAATTTAATATTTATGAAAATCTGGTCGCTGTTTACAAGGATCTTTGTCATTCAGTCTTTCCAATATTGGACTTAGATAAGGTTGCATCTTCAGTCAAAGAGCTTACCACCGCGACTCCTGTATTAAGCATTACTGATGCTGTCAACTTGGCAATTGTATTCTTTTTTTCAATTCGAAATAGTAGCAAATTCTTTGACGCCAGTACAGCGGCCAGTTTACAAGTCATTATAGAAAATCTTATTTCACTTCTAGACCCACTCTCAATTCAGACGATAGGACAACTGGAGTCTTTTCTTATGTATGCGATATATATCTATTACAGTTCCGATATTAAAAAAGCTCTACCATTATTGTGTTTGCTCTACGGAAGTATGAGATGGAACCCAGAGATTCAGCAAGACCGTCTTTGCGAAATTTTTATGCTAGTTGAAAATATGGTTGCTATGAATTTTGGGCTTCCATGCTTTACTAAAAGCAACAACCTGTCTATAGACGAACTTTTTTTGAAATGCCGCCACACCTTACTCAAATTTCACGATCGGATATTTTCTGAGATTCACAATAAATATAAAGAAGAGACCTTAATATCGCTATGCAACGAAATTAAAAGCGGAGCTGGAACATTTGGAGTTATTCATATTCATCTCTCAGGTGAAAGTACCTTAAAGCGCTACAAACTTCTAGCAATACAATCGTTATGCAATCAAATCTCGTTAACAATATTTAGACCATTCTTGATATCTGGCACGAGTGAAAATTTGGGAGCTCAAACCATTTTCGAAAAAAAGGTTTTGGGGCTATCTGTTACTCTTATTGAAGGGGTCATTGACCACGACGTATCACTAGGTCATAACATGATACTCTTCGCAGCCAAAGATATTTTTTATGGCGGCTTTTTGGGGTCCTTACTTTTGCTACATGATAGAAATCAACACGACCAAGCTGCTGACTATCTTCCTTATGCGATCCGGTTGCCTCCTTTCGAAACACCTCTTTCTAATACAATATGGAGAACAGGAAGTGAAAACTGGAGACAGGATTTAGTAGCTAGGTATTGTTCGCTTATTGAAAAATACGATGTATTACCAAAGGCTCATTTGATTTTACGCTCATATCTTTCGGGTCAGCCCCTTGTAGGTTTAGAACCTTTTACCAAAGAGCGTGTTATTAATTTAATAAGAACAAGAAATAGCTTGGAGTTTGAGCAGCTATGTTGGCGAACAGTAAATCAGTAGAATGTCAGTACAAAATACCAAGGTACATAAAAATATTAGAAATATAAAAGACATATTTGTTAAAAAAGACAATATATTATTACATGAAATTTTGAATTTGTGGTCTAAAGTAATTTCTCAATATTTTTTTTTTCTTTTCTGTTTTCTTATATTCTCCTTCCTATTTTTTCTTCTATACACAACTCTTAATTTTTCAATCCTCAGTTTCTCACATTTTTGTGGACAAGTTGAAAATGTCGACAGTCAATGGGAGAAAAAGGGCAGCTCGAGTTAATTATGCGGAGCCAGATATTAATGTTGATCTGGTGATGGAGGAATCGCCAACTCCAGAGAGTATTCCTACAGGTATCAACATTAAAAAAGACTTAGTTGAATCTTCAAAAAAAAACAACCCTGCTATACCTATAAACTGGCAGCCAAATCAGCCCGATGAAATGCCTATGCTTAACTTTTCGGGCTCGATTATTAAGACAGATGGCAAATTATATATGAAAGACGGCACAGTTTATTCTCCGGAAGGTATGTTCACTGTGCGTGTGATGACTGTCTCATAAACTAATTTTTTTTTCTAAGAACATGTGTATATGATTGCAGAACCACCAGGAGAACCCTATTATATTGCTCGAATTATGGAGTTTGTATACGAACCTGAAGAACGCGATATACAGAAGACTAAACGAAGAAGAGAGTCTAAGCTTCATTCTACATCTGCTGAAAACTATATGGTCAAAGTGAACTGGTTTTATCGCCCTAAGGATATATCGAAACGATCTTCTGACTCAAGACTTCTTTATGTTACAATGAATTCTGATACGTGCCCTATTGCTAGTATACGCGGTAAATGCACAGTTGCACATCGATATCATATTGATGATTTTGATCTATTTAGAAAGCAGCCTGATTGCTTTTGGTTTGATAAACTTTTTGATAGATATATTTTGGCGCAGTTTGATGTGGTGCCTACAGAGAAAATTATTAATATCCCTGTAAGAGCGCAAAAAGTTCTTTGTGAAAGATTCAAATTTGCCATTGTCGAATCGGGTAGAGCAAAAGAATTATGTGTTGCTCCAAGAAATTGTGCAAGATGTGATCAATGGTGTTCGCCCGATGATAGTGTCCAATGCGCACACTGTTTTAAAGATTATCATATGATCTGTGTTACTCCTGCTTTAACTAAAAAGCCCAGTCGTGGGTTTGGTTGGTCTTGTGCTTTGTGCAGCGGTGCTAGAGAACGAAAACTCATGGAACAGCGAGGTATAGATGTTCATGATGCACAACTTCAAGTTACAGAGTTACCTTCTGACACACCTGAACCAACACAGACAACTAGATCCCAGCAATTGGCAAATGCGTTTGAAGGTAAATTAAAATCACATACACTGACTTCAGAGCAAAAACACCAATTAAAACTATGGCCTTTTAGATACTTGGGAGTACATGCTAAAATAGAAGACGTGCTTGACATGGATGACCGCATTTATCCTAGAGCGGCATCGCGATTGGGTGCTAAGCATCAATGTATGGTTTCAGACTGGTCAGGTCGACCTGTTGTTTACTACGCTGCCAGTAGGCCAGAAAAGAAGAAACGAGGGAGGCAGCCAGCAAATGACAAATTACCTCCAAAGTTAGTATCAAAACTAAATAAAAATCTCAACACCTCAGAAGAGATAGAAAAGCTTTTGACGCTCGATAAAAAAGAAAGACCTTCCTGGTTTCAAGAGGCTCCTTCTGGGTATATCGAAAGAGGTGGTGATGAAACAGCTACGCTAATGTGGGAAATGCCAAAAGATACCTCTATCGATGTTGAGCAATTCCTTGAAAATTTTGCTAAGCCTTTAGCAGCCGCAGTTGGTGTCGAAAGCTACACTCCAAACTTTCTTGACTCTTGCTTAAAAGCCTTCTTAGATTCAGATTATAATACCGAAAATGCTTTAGAAATCATCAAAAAGCTTAACAGAGACAAACTGAAAGAGCCAACTCTTACTGCTAAAGAGGTGAAGAGGTTTGAAAATGGTGTCAGAAAGTTTGGCAGTGAGTTACATGAAGTATACAAGGAAGTTAAGACAAAACCTCCTGCGGATATTGTGAGATTTTACTATCTATGGAAAAAGACCCCAAACGGTCATTTAATATGGGACAATTTTGAAGGTAGAAAGCAAAAAATGCGACCAAAAAGGCCAAGGCAGGAAGGAGAATTAGTTGATATGGTAGCTGACGACAACGATGATTCCAAATTTGATACTGTCAAAGCTACTGATCTAGGAAAATCTTTTCAATGCAAACACTGTAAAACAACAGAATCAAAAATTTGGGAAAGAGCTCCTGGTTTTCCCACTGTTGGAGACGAAACAACGATAACCGCACTTTGTCTTCGATGTGCACGGTTATGGAGAAGATATGCATGTGTATGGGAGGAGCCTGATGAAGTTATGAAAAAAATCTCTTTTAATCATCTAAAACGTACACGAATTGAGGAGGAACTATATGAAGACACCAAAGCTATTTTACAAGAACGTGCTAAAAAGCGATCCAGGTCAGACAGTAACTCTGTGTCTTCTAGTAGATCTACTAGGAAACGTAGCAATGTAGTGGATACAAAAACAACGAAACCGGTTTCAGACGACTCAAGTTCAAAAAAGCAACACAGTTCTACGCCAAGTCCAACTGATTCATCTACAGTATGTCCGACCAAAAAAAGAGGTCGCAGACCGAGACCGACATCTAAATCAACAGGTTCCGTGCCAGCTTCTGTTAAAAGCGAAGGAGGGCCTCAAAAGATTATAATGAAAATTCCTGCAAAAAAGTCTAGAAGTTTATCAACAAGCTCTAAGGTGATAAATACTTCTGAAAGTACTGCTCATACAAACAGTGATGCAGTTTCTTTGGGTACTGAAACTACCACAGGTTTGGAGGATACTTTGGATTTGAATAATTCTACAAAATCTACAAAACCCATTAAATTTAGTAATGCTGCGAATTCTTCCAACAAAAAAAGTAACCTTGTTGATTCAAATACAAAACGTTTTACAAAAAACACAAGCAAGAAGGTGGAAAACGGCTCATTACACCTCGACAAGTCAACTGATACTGCTCTAGTAAAGTTCGTTGAGAAAGACCAGAAGGGGGTCAATGATGCAGAAATATTAACGGTAAACGACTTTTCCGAATTTTATAACAACACATCAATTCCAGCAAGAAAAACACATTCCAATTCAAAAGATTCCATTGTATTTATTCCAACTTTTTCTGGGTCTTTTCAAAAGCCTAATAAATCAAAGGATCCAAAGGAAGATAAGGTACCAATAGAAGACGACGGAAAAATTGTTGTAAACGGATTCAAATCAGTTCCCTCAATTAAAGAATACAAAAGGAGCTGTCCAGTATGTATGACAATTGAACCTCATAAAGATCAAATTAGATGCGGAAAATGTGGTATGAATGTTCATAGGCAATGCTATGGCGTTGTTGGTGAGGTGACTTCAAAATGGATTTGTGATCCATGTCATAACGAAGAAGATCCAATAGTGAAGATGATATATGGATGTATTTTATGTCCAATAAGGGAGCAGCGGTACGATGCTTGCATATATGGAAACCCAGATGTAATACCAGACGCTGTTAAAAGAACAGAAGGCAACAACTGGGCCCATGTTAAATGTGCAATATGGAATCAGGGTGTTGGATTTGCAGACTTTTCCACACTTCAACCCATTACAGGTATTGACAATATTAGCCCAACCTCTCAGCTTGCTTGCTACGGGTGTTCTACATCAAAATCAAAAGGGCCAGTAACAAAATGCGCTTGTCCTACGTGTAACGTAGCATACCATATCGGGTGTGCACAAGCCAAAAAATGCCTCTTTAGGATATTGGTTAAAGCCTCCACTGTTTCTAATGATCATACATTTATATTTATGGGCAAAAGTGTAACTGCGACTCCAGTATTCGTATGCGAAGAGTCTGAGCTGGGTCCAAATATGTTGGATCCACAAACTATTGATACAGTTACAAAAGAGCCTCTTATTTCACTTTATATCCAAACTTACAAAATCAAGAAATCAGATTCAGAAAGCGTGGTTTCTACTTCTTATCAACCTATTAAAACAGATGCCTTCAGTCTACTTTCTGAATCTACGAACCCAAAAACATTTGCAGTTGTGGAAGAAGAGTCCTCTTTTGAGAAGCATCAATGTATTGACTGTGGAATTGACTCTTCTCCGTTTTGGTGGAAGATTGAGAATTCTAATGAGCGATGTCATAGATGTTATTGGAAACACAAGGACCCAGAGGAATTTCAGAAGTCTTATGAAGCTCTCACTACACCATTAAAAGATTTCATTTCTATTTAACTGACGGTTCAAATTTCTTAAAAGGAATATGTATAACTTATTCACTTTCAGAAAAGGTTTTGCATAGACATAATATAATAGTTTTAATAAAGGGTTATGATCATTTTTATATATCTTTTTTTTTTTTTTGTAATGTTTTCAATGTTTTTTGTTTTAATTAAATATCCTCTTAGTTTGCTATGATTTCACACAATCGTTGTTTTCAAGTAGTAAAATTCAAGTATATATATACTCTCTTAACATAATTAAGAACAGTTTATTTTCTTGTATGCTATACGGATTATAAAAAAATTATCTTTCAACTATGTAATAGGCAACTTACAAAATACAAGTTCAGATAACAACTAGAATAAAATAATAAAAAGAAATCACTTAGAAATGGGTAATAAAACAGAAAGAAATAAAATAGATATCAGAAACAAAAAGAGAATAACTAAAAATAATAAAAAAATCCACACACACACACACACAAACACACAAGCTCACTCACAAACACACGCACAAATACACAAATACACAAATATTACACGAGAAAATGCCACAGACATTTCTTCTAAATCTCCTCCAACAAGTTGATTGCTCTTGCGTTACTTTAGTAAACAAAAAGAATTTGGTTCGAATAAAGTTCCAATAAATTCAACACTGATATAACGATTCAAACATCAGCCATCAGGGAATCTTTCAAACTTTTTTCGTCAAATTACCGTCAACAAAAAGATAGCAACACAGAAACAAATAATAAAAATTCAATAAAAAAAACGTCACGACAACTTCCAAGAGCGAATTTTTCAAAAACTCAAGCCCTTGCTAAAGAAGCAACAAGAAATGATATAAAAAAAATGAAAGAAAAAAAAGGATAAAAAATAATGCACCAATCAATCACAATAGAAGATGAAAGTCAGACAGAAATTTTCCTATTCTTTTGAAGACGATACACTTCCAGCACTAACAGTTGCAACGTTCTGAACTAAATCGCCTGTTTTTTTTTGACTTTCCTTCCTAGACTTTTTGGCCCATCTCAATCCGCAAGCATTGCAAAGGGTTTTAGGTCCTTTAGGTCCTTTTCTCCATTCTGGAGATTCCACAGCATTGCATTCAGTGCACATGTGCCCAGTACCTACTAAACTTCCGTATTTTGACTTTCGTTTAGTTAATCTTGAAAAATTACGATTTTGAGCGACAGAAGGTCCAGCTGTGCTGTATTGTGGATAATAAACAGGATAAGGCTGAGCCGTGGGTAGAGGATGCTGACCCAACATCTGCAATCGCATATCAAACTGTGGTTGCATTGTTGGTTGAACTAACATTGTTGGCATAGCAGCATTAACATAGGAAAACATATGGGGCATTAATGTAGGATCAGATTTTGGATCTTCATAATAGCCAGTACTCTGGGGTACTGGATCAAAGGGTCCAAAAAATGGCTGCTGAGCAGGTGGTAAAGAAGCTGCTACAGCGGCAGCAGCAGCTGCTGCTGCTGCTTGGGTTGAAGAAGGAGGTGCGGATACAAAATGTTGATTGGGGTTGGGAAATGATGCAGCCGAGATAATAGTAGGTGATACTGGAGCACCAACGGGGCCGTTACTCGAAAGCATGGTAGGTGAAGATGCAAGTCCAGAATCTGAAAAAGAAGACGAAGCAGAGGAGGGAAGAGGAGGGTATGCATATTCAGAAATGGCAGAATGAACTGAATGTATAGATGAAGTGGTAGAAGATGCAGATCCACAAGGATCAATGAGACTGAATCCTGCAGAAGTTGTGACGGAGAGATTTGCTGGAGGAAGCATTGGAGAAAAATTTGGGTTTGTCTGCTCCGTTAGCTTGGCTTTTCTGCGCTCAAAAAGGTTGACGGAAGACGATGTTCCTGGTTTGGGAATGTTCATTGGCGTGATTGTAGGTGAAGATTCAGGTTTGCATAAAATAATGATACCTTTACAAGATACATTTGGTGGCACAGGCGTGTCTTCTTTCATAAAAGTATCCACATAGGAGAGAATGTCTTTGCGAGAAGTCAGCAAATCATCAAAGTAATATGGCTTACCTTCTACAGATACAGTAGAATAGATTGATCTGGAAATAGGATGTTCGGTGTTCGAAGGAACCTTAAGTCTTAAAACTGTACTAAGATGAGTACCCTCAGAAACGGATGCATGAAACTGATTTCTAAAATCTTCAAGGTCTTCAGAATGCAGCATGTCCAAAAACGACGTATTCACCAAACTACTTGGTGCATGGCCCAATATGGTTTGAACAGACGGAGACACGAAGGAAATGTCACCAGCCGTCGATAAAACCGATATAATTGTGTTTGCACTGTAAGAATTTGCTGACGACAAAGTGATGGTATTATCTTGTTGTGGGAGAACTTCAGTCTGATCATTTGCTTGCATGTTCAAATGATCACTTGACTGGTGATGGTTCAGGGACAGCGGAGTAGGGGGTGGAATACTATGAACACTTGCAGAGTCACTAGAAAGCGAAACATTATCAGGAAAATCCTGTAAATAAGGCGATTTTTGATTTGAAAGGGAGTGCAGTGAGTTCTGACGACTTCGTGGCGAAAGCAAAGGAGAAAAGTACTGAGAGCTCACAGAGCTGGCAGAACTATGATGGCCAGTGCTAGCGTTATCTGGAGTAGTGTGAGTTGAAGACAAGCCAGCAGACGAATTCGCAGAGGGCGAAGATGTGTGTTGCTGTTGTTGCTGCTGCTGCTGCAAGCGAAATTGATAGCTGGGATCTACCAAAGAAGTAGAATCAGGTTGAAAGAAACTCTCTGCAGAATAGAGCTGCGCAGGCTGCTGGTATATTTGTGAGTATTGGGCATTTTGGAAGTACTGCTGCTGCTGCTGTTGTTGTTGCTGTTGTTGTTGTTGGAGCTGCTGCTGATGATATCTGGTCCAATCAAACTGAGGTTGGTTTGAATACATTGTGTATGTGAAGTCAGGTAGAAAGAATCGATAAGTGCAGAGCAAAAAAGAAGAGCCCTTAAAAAGTTATGTGGACTGAAAAATAGAAAGATAAAAGTTTTAAAAGATATTCAAAAGGGCCTGATAGTAAAATGAGGGCCAACAATTTGAAATATTTGTAGAGTGGGCTGGAGTTAAGACGGAATTCTTTTCGGTACTCTGCGTTCGTTTGTCTGTTCGTTTGGTAGGTTGAGTATTGGTTCAGAAAGTACAGAATGAAACGGGAAGGACGAAATAAGCGAAGTGGGCCGATTTGATTTTAAATCCAATACCTGGGAATAGTTCTACTATAGTATGCTGAGGAGCGGTGAATAGTACTATGCTACGCTTGTGCTGTGTAAAGCTATGCTATGGGTGAGCTAAACGCTGAGAGCTATGCTGGAGCAGTGGTGATGAAGGAAAGAAAAGAAGGAGCGAAAAGAAGGAAAGTTGATTTAATGTGAGTGATGTCGCTGAAAGCTCAAAAGCTGTAGCTACTAGCAGAAGCAGGGCAAATAAGGGCAGAGGCGTATGTATACTATTATGACATTACTACACCACAGCAGCTGCTGAACTTCTTATACTCCACTACTCTATATGCTTCATGCTACTACCACTATAGCATGTACTGTGTCTGTACATACAGCCTATTTCTGGGATACCACATCACTGGATTATCACTAACCGCTTCTGACGTTAAGATTGCACTAACGAGCTATGAACCTTAACCTTGTACTAACCGTGTCGTACCTAAATCGTTGCTTTTTTTTTTTTGGAGCACTGGTTAGTCTCCCGTCATGTTCAGTTTTAACTACTGGTATTTAAAGCTTTTAAGAAATTTTTTATGAAGTTTATTGTTACATCATTGAGCAATTCTTTTTGTTTTTTATTAATTAAATATGAAATTGTGCTTGACTAAAAGGCTTCAGCTATCACAACACTTTCTATTTTTTTTTTTTCTTAAAAGCACTGGTCAGATATACGAAACCAAATATCACGTGTGGAAGACAACATTGTAAAAAAGAAAGTCATTGAAAGAAAATATTCCCGATAACCTGCATTAACCAAGTAGCTAAATAATTGTCGCTGCACCTTTAAAACTAAAAGAAATGTTGAATAAAAGAAATTAGCCTACTGTTGTCTGGTCATCGTCGTGTTCAGGCTAGCTTAACTGTTTAGTTAACTTTATTAAACCAAAAATAACCACATTATCATTTTCCTTCGTCATGATATCACTACAATATAGCTGTGCTAATAATTAAGTGAACTATAGATGCTCACAGCAAGTGCTCCAAAACCCAAAACCTATTTTTATCACGTCCCTGAATCAATTTTTTTACTCTCTTTCTTTTACTTTTCTTAACATTATGCTACGTTACGTCGTTTGTTCTATATACTAGTAGTACTTCTATTTCTATGATTTAAATACTGAAATGGACTTTTCATATGAACAGTGCATATATGAATAAGCAAAGATCTTAGATCAGTTGAATCAGCATTAATCTAAAATCAAAAACATTGACAGTTTTATTATTTTTTTTCCTCTCTAAATTTTTTTTAGCTATTGTAATTGGAAATCTTGATGTTTCCCAACATTTTGCACAATTGTACTTTACATTAATCTGTACTTGCGCAATGACATCTTTTCTGCGCTAAACAATGTGTTATTCGAGCAGTTAAAGAGCGTTTGTTCTGTGTAAACAATGATACGGTGAAGTTGTTGACCGACTCGGTATCTCGCATCGAAATTGCTGTTTATGTTGTCAATCAGCAAGAAGCAACAAAGAAATTTAGCTTGGTCAGTGCGAGCAAGCGAAAAAAAAAATAAATAAATAAATAAATAAATAAATAAATTGAACTGGTGGGGATCAAATCAATGAGGATCGTCGTGTGTCTAACACCTTACGAACCTTTTGGTGATTTTGGTAGTTGAACATGAAAGAGTTAATCAGTTGAATATTCATATAATTATTAAGGTTCGTAAGTGCGTATTGTTTCATTTACAAATGAAAAATATTGAAATGCTTAATTAAGTATTTTGTGTGTGTTTTTTTTTATCTATTCCAATGTGGGTTGATTTAGGATTTGTGATATGAATTTCTTAAAATGGTTTTTATTTAATTTTTTCTGGATTTTCATTATATATATCAAATAATTAAATTCATTTTTAAATAATAATATATTTTATTTGTCTTTTGTATTTATTTATATCTGACCGTTTAGATGGTTCACTCAGGTTTAATTTTAAAAACAAAAACTTTATCGAGATGAAATAATAATATTTTCATCTTCTTAATCTCATTAATTTTTTTTTTCTTTATTACTTCTGAAATAGTATCACCATTTCGTTCAGTTTGCACTTTGAACTTTGAGTAATAAAAATTTAAAACGCCGCCAAAAATCAATTACATTATATATATCTTTAAAAATAGAAACATTTAGATTTTTATCTTATTCTATATTCAAGATATTATTATTATTATTATTATTATTACTATTGTACATTTATTCATTCATTCAAAAAAAAATTGTCAAATGAATAATCAGTGGTGTTGGGTTCAGTTTCGATTAAAACTAATTTAAAGCGCATTTTTTTTATTTCCATAATGAATAGTCCAAATGTTTTCATGTTGTTGTAGTTTATATATATATATATATACTTTATTTGATAAAGATAATTATCATAATTTACAGTTGAAAAGTTTCTTGTTTTTTTTTTTTTGTTTTTTTCCCTACTATTATTTATATTATTTTGAAATAAATAAACGATTAATAACTTTCTAAAAATTTAAACATCAAAAAGTATAATGATTTCAAAGTTTATAAACAAATTTACTTGAATTGTATAAAGTGATTAACAATTATACCATCACGATGGCTATTCTTAGTTGAGGTTTTCATTTTCCAAATCTGGTGGTTATTGAAAGTTTAGACATGAGTTTAAATATAATTGAGAAATAAAACATGATATTATAAAAATCTTACTTTATCTACTACGATTGTTATTTTTAGTTCAATTTAACTTTTAATTCTCAATTGTATGATTGTGTGGGTGTTTATTTTCAACACATAAGAACATTAAACATTTCCATTGAATCTCAGTTATTCCCATACAAAGACATGCTTCTTGTTAGAAAAGCCTTTCCAATAAGTGTTAAAAGCGTTTCTAGCAATCTCAGTGTTTTCTTCGTCAGTCTTGTCAGCAGGTAGCAAATGTTTCTCAACAGAAGGTGAGAGCAACTTTCCTTCACCCACTAGGCCCAAGACATCAGACAAAACCTTGTTACGAGCAGTTGGATCCTTCTTAACACTAGCAGTCAACCAGAACCCATGGAAGGTAATATCTTTGAAAATCAAAGGTGCTGCTCCAATTTGAAGTGGCTGTTTGGACATAGCACCATAAGTGACATGGTGGCCACCATCACAAAGCTTGTTGGTGATATAAGTACCAGACTTACCACTAACACAGTTCAGGGCAAGCTTGATTTTTGCGTCAGGGCCAACAAGTTTGGGAAGCTCTTCTTTGCTAAACTCTTTTGAAAGATTTTGCTCTTCGGTGATAACGACATCTGCACCAAGTTTCTTCAAGTCTGCAATCAATTCTTCTACATCGTCGCGAGATCTCACAACAGAAATAGTCTTATAACCCCACAACTTGGCCAATTGAATAACTGCGCGTCCAACGGCTGAATTACCACCATTCTGGATAATCCAATCACCTTTCTCCAATGTCGCATAATTCTTAATCATCATATAAGCACTGACTGGATTGATGTTTGAAGTAACAATTTGGAAAGGTGTAGCCTTTTCTTTAAGAGCTTTTGGCAATGGGAAAAGCTTTTCTTTCTCAACAATAAGATGAGATCTCCAGGTGCCCAAGGATAAGACAGCAGGGAAAGCCCAAGACCCTTTTTCGAATTCTTTGGCATTCTCACCAGCGTCCACAACCTCAAAGATTCCTTCATTACCACCTACAAACAACTCTGAGCCAGTCAGGTCTTTTGTAAAGACAGGACGAGATGGATAAACACCTTGAACCTGATTGATATCTGAAGGATTGATAGTAGAAGCCAAAGCCTTGACCAAAACTTGATTGGGTCCAACTCCGGGGAGCTCATGAGTTCTAACAATTGCACCTTCACCAGGCTCACAGTATTTGTCAAAGGTGACTGCACGAGCCTTAGTAGCAAATCCAGCTGAGCCTGAAGGGCTTACCATCATTCGTGGCAAAATGGGACTAAAAAAAGAGGTTCTGAAAGCGCGCATATCGAATACCATGGTGGAAGAAAGAGAAATTAAAAAAACGAGTCAAAAGTTGGAATTATTAAGATTAAAACGGAAATTTTGGAGGGGTGAGGAACGGTTTACTATATATGTTGCTTGCTTTGTCTCCAGCTCTTTTTATCATGAAAGAATGAGGTAAATGTATATGTATATATATATTTATAAGTCGATGGAAGAATGACTAGTGGAATCCAAAGTTTTTTATATGAGAATTGTAGGGCATTTATATTAACTTATAATAGCAAAATAAGCTGAGTTGCGGATGAGTAGCAATTGAATTAAAGCGTTGAATTAAATTAGTAAGGCACATTTAGATTTCTGGCAAACACTAGATGGATTTGTCAAACCTCCGAAACTATTAAATATAACTGATCACACCAAAAAAAAAAAAAAAAAAACAGTATCAAAGCTCGGACAACGGCCGATTAGTTATGAGAGCATTCTTTCAACTACCGATCCAACTTGCAGTGGCCAGTCCTACCGGGAGAACCATCTTTGGTGTCTATCGGTTTGGCTTTGTAATAGGTAGCCTAGAGGTATATGCATTAAAAAGCATACGGAAATAAGTAGCTCCGAGACATGCTACTCGCAACATTTAGAACAGAGAACAAAATGAAAATCATTACGTAAAAATCAGTGTATATGTATATACAGATGAATGCTATATACACATGAGTCAGTTAGTGTGTTGGTTGGTTGTTTGATTGCTTGGTTGTTTGCTGATATTTACAGTTACATGAGCGTAGATTTTAGTCAACCAAAAAAAAAAAATTTAAAAGAGTTGCCAAAACCAGATAAATTGAAACTCTCAGGGAAAAAGGATCCTAGATGGGTAGTTTTGTTTAATAATGCTTAATGTTTGGCGATTGCGCCAACCAGTTCCATACCTTCGACCTATTATTGGTAGTCATAGTAGAAACAGGTTTTTTTTTCAAAAGTGCTTTGCCATTTGCAGCTTGCATCTTTCTGTTCTTGGCTTCATTAGTTGACATCATGGTAACTCGTTGAACGCGATATAGGTTTTTCAAAGAAACCATAATGACACATGCGGTACTCATTATCACAATTGCAGAGACACCAGCAAATCCCCAATGTGCTTCTTCAATGAAATTTTCCAAATTCATACCGTAAAGAGATGCTATAAATGTGCCAGCACCTAGACCCAGAGTGCCGATTTGAAACCGAAGATCTAGCAGCATAAGAGAATTTCGGTTAGAGTCTAGAATTATATTGACGATTTCCTCTGTACTTCTGATATTGTTGACCAAATTACCCACTGTTTGTACCACTTCATCACAGTGCTTGTAATAGTTTTCAAGAAGCATTTCCACCTCGGAATGGTCGTCTGTTTCTGTCCTTGGAATGCCAGCAAGACGTTCTGTGAGATACATATCAGCCAAATCCTCATCCTGCTCCAATAATTCATCTAATGCATCCCTGATTAGAGTCGCCTTTTGAAGAAATGCAGTTAATTTTTTGCTCTGAATAAGCAAATGCCTCAGCTTTTCACGATCGATATCATCTTCTAAATCTGCTAGAATTCCATTCACTACACTGCACAAAACTTCTTTTTCAGCCTCCAATACAGTTACTACTGAGATGAAAATAGCTTCTAATGCTCTCATCTCATATGGAAGTCCGCCCATTGTTTTTCGTCCAAACTTGAGCTTGTGTCCTAAATCATACATAAACACTGACTGGGTTCTTGAGTCTGCAGAGCCATACACATCAAACACAATTACCATGTCTGCTTTTATTAAAGCTCGAATATGCAGTAGATTAACTAGAATACTATTTTTGCGGACCAATATTGAGGGAACAATGGAGGAGATGCCTATATCCAGTTTCCTCAGGTCCCGGGGTAGTAGGCCGTGTTTCGACAAGAGTTCGGACTTTTTGAATTCCCCCGAAATCACATTAACCTCACCATTTTTGTCAAACACCGTACAACGTACTAGCTTATCGTGAAGAGGATGTGGCGAAAGACCTTTTTGAATGATTAGATTTTCGATATCACTTCCATTACTCCTTGGTAAAGACAAATGTATTTGCCGTCGAAAAAGTGTCCCTGTAATAGTTGGAGTGCTCCTCGTAGCCGGGAACGACGTGAACAATTTGGTGGAAGATCCGGAGCGGGCAAGCTGACGTGCAATAGATGAGCAACCCACAGACTTTCCCGACCAAGCAAAAGCTCTTCGAAGATACATTCCTGTAACTGTAAAGACGTTTCAAGGCGAGATGTCAAAGAAACAGTAAAGCTGATAGTAGCAGTGATGTATTTGTTAGAACGTGAATAAAAAATATATGTCAATAAAATTAGCAAAAGAATAAAAAAATTAGAAATTAAGTCAGTATGTGTTTATGTGATGGTGTTTTTTCTGGAATACTCTCCCAACAGTCTTTTTTTTTTTTTTTTTTTTTTTTTTTTTCACTTACCTTCTGAGGAACGCTTGATAACATAAAGAGTAAAATTTTTGTTTTTGTTTTTAATTTAGCGTTTATGATACTTCATGATATGGTTTCGCGATCAAAGTATACAGTTTCAACTTTTACTACATAGGCGTATAACTACCTCAGAAAGGGCACGCCATGTCTAGCCAACGCGCTCCTACAAATCAGGTTCTAGAAGGTCATTTTGATTATGTTCAGCTGAATTCAACACCAGATCGCCAGATCAAGCCATCACAGAAGCTCGACGACTCATTTGATATTCTGAACAAAGTGCAAGAAGGCACCTATGGTGTTGTTTATCGTGGAAAATGTAAAATTACAAATGAAATTGTTGCACTCAAGAAGATAAAGTATAAGGGGAAAGGTGGATTTCCCATCTCTGCATTACGCGAAATCAACGCGCTGAAAAGCTTGAGACATGAAAATGTTGTAGCTTTAAAAGAAGTTGTCGTGGGGTCATCTCTCACTGAGTAAGTATTCAACTCTAATTATTATTATTATTATTATTATTATTATTATTATTATTATTCTTTTTTATTGCTTTGAAATATCTAACTTGGTGATTTGTACAAGTGCTTATCTTGTACTTGAATTTTTAGCGCATGATCTAGCTAATTTTATTCAATTTAAGCCGTTATTACAGTCTGAGATCAAGACTTTAATGTATCAGTTGCTTTCTGGACTTGCTCATATTCATGGTAATCTGATAATTCATCGTGATCTTAAACCTAGTAATATTCTGTTATCCAATCGTGGGATTCTCAAAATTGCAGATCTGGGGTTGAGTCGGTGTTATTCTCATTCAGATTATTTGACACGTGAAGTAGTTACTTTGTGGTATCGCGCTCCAGAGCTTTTATTGCCAAAAGATGGTGATATTCAGGTAGAATACGATTTTTCTATTGATATTTGGTCTGTAGGCTGCATATTCGCTGAGCTTCTTGACCCTAAGGTTTTATTTAAAGGGACATCTGTTCTTTCTCAATTTCAAATTGTAAGTTGAATATTTTGATAAATTTCATCAGGCATTGACTAATTGATATATATATATATATTATTTGCAGATTAAGAAACTTCTTCCACTTTTGCCTAGCAAGTTTGAAGGACAGTCAAAAGCTACAGTCATGTTACTTTTGCAGTTTCTCGATCTGAATCCGTTGAGACGGCCAACTTGCAATCAAGCTCTTTCTCATGATTATTTTAAAGAATCTCCGGCAATGAAGCATCCAGATTTGTTTCCAAGCTTTCCTTCTCAGGGAGCTCATCAATATTAAAACTTGTTGCATTTTGTAATACTATTATTATTATTATTATTATTATTAGACATTGTTTAACACTGAACCCTTTTAAATGCGTTGTTTACCTTTACTATTTCTTTTAAGTTATATTTTGTTTAATTTATTTTTGTGTGTTGTTTTCTAGATATATTAACAAAAAAAAAATTGATGTTCTATTTATCTTATTGTATAAAACATTGGAAAATGTCAAGATGTGTATATTGTTTTTGTAAACAAAGTAAAATTCAATAAATCCTAACCACGATAAAAATTAAGATGTAAATTTTGAATTGTTTGATTGAATTTTTGGCTATTCAAGTGTTACATTTAAAAGTTTTTACATGTATATCATCAAAAACCGTTTTTTATAATTGTAGATTTTGAAAAAAAAAAAAAAAAAAAAAAAAAAAAACGTCAATTTTCAGTGAAATTAATTTTGTAAATGACGATTTTGAAAAGAACAAAAATCGGGAGTGTGGCCGAGTGGTCTAAGGCGCTAGCTTCAGGTGCTAGTCTCGAAAGAGGCGTGGGTTCAAACCCCACCGCTCTCATCTTTTGAAGAATAACGATATATTTATGTTTTTTTTTCTTTTCATAAGTATGATGATAAAATTTAAGGTACAAATAGAATAGTAACATTTGCAAAGAGAATTTTTTTTGTTTTTTCCGATTTCAATTTCAAAATTAAATCATACATAAATAATGGTACAAAAATGAATAATGAATATCATTACAAAATTCATTTTATATTGTAAAAAGAATATGATGAATAGTTGGTTATCAAATGGTTAGTAGAATTACAAAAACAAGAAATTACTTAATTTGGAAAGAGTTACAAAGTAAGTTAGATCTTTGAAGAAAAAAAAAAAAAAAAAAAAAAAAAAAAAAAAAGAAAGAGCAAAAGTAGGTTAAATATATATACATACATTCCAAGAATTTAGAAACAATATGAAATAATCATTAGGGGGAGAGAAAAAAGATAAGAAGAAAAAGTTTAAAGATTTTCTATATATTTCAATAGATGCTATTAGATTAGCATATATATATATATACAAATACTTTTGAATTATTGAATTGACGAAATAGAACAAAATGTCTTTACATGATAAAGATGAAATAAAGGTATAAAAGAATATATTGATGCCATTAAAGAAGAAAATAGATAAATAAAAAGTTGTTTCTTCATCTTAAGCTGTGACAATCAACCCCACATCATTATTTCTTATTTTGAGATTATTTATTAGTTTCATTGTTATTACCAATTTTCAGAATATAAATTATTTTCATTTAAATATTTTAATAGTTATTTTTAAATGAAAGAAATTGATTTTAGTATGTTTATGAAAACGATTTTTGCTAGTTTTAAGAGATTTCAAGTTATTAAAGAAGAAGAAGAAAATGAAACAAACTACAATAGGTTGTAATAAAAGAATGCAAGATGTTAAAAATATTGGTAGCAGCATTAAATGAATATTTACGTGATTTAAAAATATATATATATATAAAGTGGAGTTTACATGTCTGATAATCCAAAATCATGTATATGAAATAAATACGAAAACGAAGAAATATTTTAGATTGAGATGATATATATATATATATATATTTGATCTACAATTATATTGCAGTATACCAAAATAAAAATGATTATTATTATTTTTAATTATAAAACAAAATGATGGTACATTTGATAATTTTCAAAAGTAAAATTAAAAGTCATGAATAGAAAAACGAGATACTAAACTCATCATTGTATATAATAAATTTAATACTTAGGTGCTTTAAAATTGCTTATCTTTTTTTTTTTTTGCTTACAAGGACGCGAACCGTAATGAAAGTCAATTCTATAAAAGCAATCGTCATGAAAAATAAAACAATTAATTTAAAAATAATATTGATATAGATTGGTGATTCTTGAGTGTGAATTTTGAGTCGATTCAGGGATTTTTTTTATCTATTTATTTTTTTTTTAATGATTGAAAGCGTTAATGTTCAAACTTTTTGGCATATAAGCTAGTGGAATGAAATTCATAATTTATCAATATCAAAATAGATTTCAAAATTAATTTAAATTTATTTTTCTTTCATCTATTTACAATTTATCTTTGCATGCTTTAATCGAAATGATTAAATCTCCTGAACATTTCAAATATCTCTGGGGTAAATATCTTTGGTGTTTGAAACATTTCAACAATGGCTCGTATATTGTGTTTTTTTTTTTCCTAGGTAGTAAGGGGAAAGAGTAATCTTTTCCATTTATTTATTTTCATTTCAAGAAAATGTTCATGTAGGGTTCTTGTCCATTACATTCATTAAAGCTGCCATTCCATTTTATTTATCTTTTTAATATGATTTTGTCCTCCTAATCATGTTGCAAAGAATCTTGAATTGATCTAATATGAAATGATAAATGCAATGCAAAATATCCAGTTTTTAAAAGTAGCTAGAATGAATTTATATATGGAAAACAATAGTTGGCGCTTGGATCAACAAAACTGGATCCTATTGACAAGAAAGAAATAAAAAGAAGAAATCATTTATAAGTCTAATTAGTTTGCCAAAAAAGATCTATGCATCTATAGTTGAATCTTTGATTTATTAACCAGAAGAATTCTGTCATGTATATATATATATATATATATATTCAGACTAATATCAGTAGGATTGTACGCAGAATCAAACACGAATCAAAGCCTGTATGGATAGCTACATACATGTGCTTGCCGTATGGTTAGTTGAGTTTCGTTTGCCACGCTTTGCCAATGCTGATTATTTATAGCAAAAGATGAATATATAAGCGTAATCATTAGAAGCAAGACGGCTAGACTTAAGCACGTACAGTAGACAATGGATTATTTAGAAAGAAAGAAATTTATAAATGTAATTTCTATTTTATTTTTATTTTCAGATTTGTAGATTTCAAGCGAAATTTGTATCTGTGGGGCTGAAAAAAAAAAAAAAAAAAAAAAAAAAAAAAAATTTATAGATGAATGAAAACATCAAAAACATCCAGAAAATGTAGATCAAGATGGACAAAGCTGTAGAGTGTATTCATCTAAGGTTACATTGTATAGTACTTTAATTGTTCTTTGATTGTTGTTGTTGTTTTTAGTTTAAAAAGATTTCTATTACAAGTTTTCTTTCAACATTGAAGAGTATTTTTTTTTCCTTTCAACATTGAACTCAAGATTTCTTTCAACAAATCATTAGATTTTGTCGGAATACCTTCCCTGGAAAGTTCATACTTTTATAGCGACTATATATGCAAGCAACATGAAAAATAAATAAAAGAGTCTTATGTGAGTTTTTGTCAATCACCTCATGTTCATCCATCTCTCCTTTTTTTTTTATTATCATACATTGTACAGTTCGTGAAGTTTTATTATTTTCAGTAACCAAAAAAAAAAAAGGAATATAAAGAATATAAAGAATATAAAGAATATAATATAAAAAATGATTAAATGAATAATAAAATAAAAGATGATTGATTATTGAACATTTGTTAAAAAATTTTTTTTTCTCACTCGATGATTTGGAAATTTGATGGTTAGGAAAGACTTTCATAGTTAATAAATATTATTGGTGAAACCAAAGTACTGCACGGTTAGACTAAACCACTGGTTGGAGTCATTGCGCTAGTATTTAGTGTACCTGTCCCAGGACTAGCGAAAAGGGAGACGCTCTGAAAACCCTCAAAATTTCTCGTATTTAGCTAATTTCTTACGCTATCCTGCAAAAAAAAATTAATAGACTCATGTGTATAATATATACATGTTCAAGCTATCCAGTATGAATGCTTCTACTTCTATGGATGGTGATGTATGGTAGGTTTGGTTCATATATTTGATGGATAAACATATTTAATATATAAATGTGATGGACAAATGTGACGGATAAATATGTAATGAATAAAGGTGAAAAGCGAAAACTACGCGTAATAAACGCGATTAACAAAAGAGATGAGATGATCATCCAAGTACAGCTATTGGTGGATGCTTATTACTGAATCATCGTGATTGATAAACTCTTCGGGAACGTGCAGTAAAAAATTTCTGGATAAGTAAGACCACTTCAGAGGCTTCTTCAATATATACAAGTATGTAAAGGTGCATGTAGTAAGTACACATGTCTATATCATAAATCATTTAAACAATATATATCTATGCACACCAAGATATATACAAAAGATTTCTTTGAATGATAACCGAAAGAAGTGATGAAAAAGAATGGTAGCCTAGTGATGTAAATATATATATATATATATATATATAAAGCCACCATAACTTGAACTACTATGCCTACGCCATTCTACTATTCTCAGTTTAGTTACTCAATGCAGAGATATCAAAATATGTCTGTGTTCTTTATACCAGATATTTGGGCCAAAAATTATTCCGGTTCACTGCTTCTTGTCTACAAATCATCGCACCAGTACCTCCAATGAACATCAAAAATGCCGTTAACTGGCATCTATACATCTATGGTTTTCATTTTTGATTTACATTTGGTACACTTCTTTCTACATAAATGACCAACCCCAATCAGCCGTTAAGAAATAGGTTTTGGTTCTAGTTTGCGGCAAGTCGTTTAGTCTGGAATTTCCATTCCAAATTTTAGTTGCTTGAACAAATCCAAAAGATTACTGCTGCTACAGACACTAATTTCTCTTGTTGTTGATCTCCGCCTCAGCGATAACTAGTATTTTTCATTTAAGGAAACCTTGGATATTGCAGAGTAGCATTAGGACTCTGGAGTCTTTCTAGTTTTTGTATTCTATGGTCAATACTTAGTTTGAATGAATATTCTTTATCAAAAGGGATTAATAAATCAAGAATATAAAATAAAAACTTGGATATTTTGAGATTTCCTTTTTTGTTAAACATGTAACGGTGTTTTTCTTTCATTTAAACATTTATTTGAGAAACTTATTTCATACATATTGTACCAATTGGTCCATATCATTGAAGAGAAGAAAAAATTAATAATGAAAGAATGATTTTGTTTAATTAGTAAATATTTATATATTTATTTATTTATTTATTTAATTATTTATTTATTTATTTATTTATTTATTTATTTATTTATTTAATAAAATGCTGACTAATTTGCGTCAGGGCTTAAACCCAAACAATTGAACACTCACAAACTAGTGGACATTCCATAAGACAATCATTCTACATAATCTTTTCTCATTGTTTGACTGCCCTCATGTCCCTTACTTCAATTGGTGATCTGCATCCCTTTCAATATACCTAATAACGGGAAGAATCCGCAATGACCTCCTTTTCCTCAGTTTAACGGTGTCTGCAGTGCTATATCAGCCTTTTTTTTTTTTTTTTTTTTTTTTATGTTCTGAAAATGAACTGATAAAAACAACTCACTTTTATGACTTTGGTTTTTACCTTCTTTCCAAACAAAAATACAAACAAAGTGAAAAATTATAACTTTTGGTAAATATTCATTATGGAAATTTTGTAATTGTCTTCTTTTGTTCATGAACATTTACACTGTTGAATTTTTTTTTCTTTTATGACATTGAGAGTACTGGTCATTAAACATTATAAAACCATCCATGTGAAATCTTCGACCATCAGATACTCTACCTTTATTGTGCATGTTATTTAAGCAATAAAAAGTTTATTCAACATTTTAATATATATAAATATGTAATAAAAACTTTTCATGGATCATTTAATTTTAACAATGTCTTGAATTTTTTTTTTTGTTTTATTATATATTTTTGATATTTAAAAATAGAATAAAATAAAATGTAATAGAAAAAAAAAAAAAATCCGGCTCATCGGTTTTCAATTTGAATAAAAGACATGCTGAATAAATTGATATTTTTTATTGGTTTTTATTTATTCTTGAAACAGCGGATTATTTGACAAATCTGGTTATATGGCATTATTATAATTGTTTAAAAATTCAAACTTTTCAATGCTAAGTTTATTTGTTATTTATATATATATATATATAATTCAAAGAGGGGCAAAAAAAATGTTAATAAATCATTGTTGAACAAAATCTCATGATTATTTTATATTTTTTGAATAATTAATATATAACGGTAAGCATTTGTGAATATCATCACGCATAGTATTAAACAAAATGATAATAATAATTTTGAAAGTTTAACTAGTAGAACATGTAGTTATTATTTCTGATCTTTTTTTTACTTGAAATATATATCAAATACATATGATACTTTTAGAAAAAAAAAAAAAAATGGAAAAATCATTCTAATCAATGATATTTTTAAAAGTATTAAATTTTGAATATTTGTTTAATAATAAAAAATATAATAGTAATATAGTATTTGGGATCATGTATAAGTTCTACTTTTATAAAATAAATTCATGTTAAAATCGTGTATCATTTTTGTATAATTGTAAATGTATTTTGTAATGTAATGCTAGGAATATTGATTTTTTTTTTTTGTTTGGAATTTGAATTTGAATCTGGATTTTTCTATTACCATCCACTATAATCGATAAACGGATCATACTTGTTGTTGTGGCCTGTACTAGTGCTAACTGACAATAATGCGCTCGAAATACGTTTGATAGGTTTAACTTTTTCACTTTGAGCTTCCAATTCATTAAATGAAACAGATTGAATGGTGTTGAAAGAATTACGAAATGGATTGTTACCACCGCCGTTTGTCAAAGGTGTTCTAGAGTAAGCACTATATCTAAGGGGCGTAGTAGAACCTTGTGCAAATTGGGGACGAAACGTTCCAGGTGATAACTGCTTAGGTTCACATGTATATAGATTAGTAGGACTATCAAGTGGTGTTCCAGCATTCAAAGAAGATCGATTGCTACCAGAACTAGCACAGCTCGTGTAACTTGTATCACTAGAGTAGTTAAATGATTTGATGCTTGAATCAGCACTACTCAAACTAGATACTGGTTCTTTATCTTCTTTAAAACTGGTACTAGCATACTTAATCAGAAACTTGTCAACCTCAGTTGTATTAACACCAGAACTATTTTTGATTCTATTCAAAAATATCAACGCTTCTTGGGGGATTTCACGTCCTGAATTAGTGATCACATTACAAAAGATGATAATTTCTATAGTTACCATTCGTCGAACACCTTTCTTTTCAACTTCAGTGTCACCTGTTCTCAAATTAATGGCAAATTTCAAGAGTCCAATTAAACTGTCAATCATTTTAGGTGAAGCCAAAGCTGCTGAAGTTTTCAGTCTTCCAAAGTCCACTTTGTATAATCTAAATAATCTACCTCTTTCATGAAGATAATCACCATATGAGCTCTGAGGAATGAAAAACTCCTTGTATACTGGTAACTGTGTCATTACATCGCTAGAATGTCCATATCTAATAAGTAAATGAAGAATAAACAACGATTTCATGCTGGATCGTTTTTGTAATGACAAATTCAACAAAATTTGGTCTAGCATATTTGGAACTTGACTGGCTTCCAATAACTTTTGAACATCATCAGCATTTGGCATTGTGTTGGCATGTTTGACCATAGACTTGATAAGCTTCTCGTATCTCATTGTATTTGAAAATTATTGTACTTTTGCAAATGTGATTTTTTTTTTTTAATATTTATAATGTTGTTGTTGTTTTTTTTAATAAAAAAATTAAAGCTAATCGAATTGAAAATGTTGAAGTATGACAAAAAAAATAAAAATAAAAATAAAAATAAAAATAAAAATAAAAAAAGATGATGAAGCTTATATAGAGCAGAATTCGGAAATTCACAAACACAAAATCAAGCTATTGCAAAATAATGGAAAGAAAACAAAACAAGAAAAAAAAAAAAAAAAAAAAATTTATAGTAGATGTAGAAAAATGGTAATGAAAGAAAAAAAAATTGAAAAAATATCAAGAAAATTTTGAACTTTTAAATCAAGAATGAAAGTAGTGAAAGAAAAAAAAAATTAATAATAAAAATAAAAAAAAGTGGGTTCAGATTAACTATGAATTTTATCTACGAATTAAATTAGACCGATTTGCATGAATTTGTGATTCAATGAATCAATGACCTGAAGAATATAATCCTCATTTATGGTCGATTCGATTAGCTCACTATTAGGCGTAAATATCTCACTTGAATCCGAGCTTTGTCTTCTCGAGTGCGTAGCTGAGACTTTGGAATATTTACGTTGCTCAACAACGTTATGGAGTTTTTTTTTTTTTTGCAATAATTCTATATTAGAGGCACGCAGTTTTTCAAAATGCTCTTTAACCTTTTCAATCTTTTGCAAGCCCTCACACATTTTCTTGAATGAAATTGAATATCCTTTCACTGGCCATTTTATCATCATTGCACTCTCACGAGAGTCTACTGTGAATTCAAAAAATTCGCAGTTTTCGGGGTCAATGTCTGATATAAAATTTTCAGGTGCTCTCCATGTTGAAACAAACGGTTGTGACTTTTTTTTCAAATGCATTTTGGAATTCAATGACTTATTACTTGTCTCTTGTGACACCTTGCGATTCCCAGAATCATTTAATTTAATGTCAAACTTTGCCTGAGATGTCAAATTTTGAGGCGTCGCACAACTGGTTTTTTGTGAATCAGAACTTGTCTTGTGATCAAAAAGCGGTTTATTGTCCCAATATTTTGTAAATATATGTGAATTGTTTACTGCTTCATTGGTTGGTCTACAATTAAAGCTCTGATTTACTTTAACAGTTTCATTTGTACTGACAGCATTTCGATCAAAAGAAACTTGAGCAATGTTCTGTTTTAGATATGACATTCCCGTCAGCGTAAGTATACGATATTCAGGTCCTTTTTGGTGTACCTAATGTTTGTTAGTTTCATTAGACTATCAAAAGAAAAAAAATCAAAAAAATCAAGATTTGTACATACTGCCGTAAAAAGAGATCCACTTATATTGATTAATCGTTTAAAAATATTTATTTGACGGTTGAATATTTTTTTCAATATCTTTTTCTCTCAATAAATATCTGATAAAATACTCTGATAAAGTATTCATTGTATCAGTTTGAAGTAAAATATCATTTCGTAATTGATCAAGTACACTAAGCATATCAACTCCTGTATTGTAAAGTTTATCAAACGATTTTTTTTTATTTGCTCTTGTTCTAATGTTCCTGAATTTGATACAATTGGAATTTGTGTTAACGTGTCTTCCAAAGAATATATTAACGGTTGTGGTGAAATTTTCGTCAGTTTTCTGCAATCTTGACTTTCAACTACTAATCCTGTTAGAGAGATTTCACACCATTGTGTCGGAGAGTGTTGGATTCTAACTACGTCATTTTGAGATGTAATACCGAAACTTTGGCTACCTGACTCTGAAAGATAAGAATCAAACAAACGGTATATAGTCGTTCTTGGAAGCGAGGGTCTCAAATCAATTAAATCTGTATTGCCCAATTGAATTGCTTCACTTATGGGCAATAACCACCCGGAAAAATCATAAAGGTAAACCATTTTAAAAGAGTAAACGACGAGCTGTCTATTGTTAAAGTTCTTGATGGCTACTTGGCTCTCCAACACTTTATCTCGATCTTCCAAAGGTAAACTTATTCGTTCAATAATTTTGGCATTGTTGTTTATTAATACTGCAATTGCAACCTCTCCATCGGTATACAACACACAAATCACTCCCGTGCCCAACTCTAGAACTGAAACAGCTTCAATGTTATCAGACCTGACGAAATCATCCCATTCAAATTTAAATGATTTTGTGAATCCACTACGTCTCATTTCATTGTTGTTTAAAGGAATTTGCTCCAAAACTCCCGTACAATGAAGTATTAACAGCGAATACCCCAGACTACAAGCACTTGCAATATTGGTATCCTTATTTATAATCGCTATTTTTGCGCTTTTTGATGTCAAAATACATCCACTATCGTCAAGAACAGCAAGCTCCGAATCATTGACCCAAAACATCATCTTCACGGAGAAATTTGGCAAACTTTCATAAAAAGTTGTTTTTTTTTCAATCAGGTTTATAATTCCATACCATTTATAACCCAACCATGCTAAAAGTGTGCCAGAAGGATTCAATAAAATGCTTTTAACATTAAATGTACTGTTTGAATCATATTTATACCATAAATCACTTAAAACGCTTCACAGGCTAAAATATGGCCCCGATAAACTAAAAACGCTTCATCTTTCTTGGATTCTAGAATAGACATTATTATGTACTACTACCTTTGATCTGGTATGAAGATGGGAACGTGAAAGTTTGTGGGTATATATATATATATATATATAATCCTTATACAAGTGAAAATAGAAATATACATAAAATAACATCTCTTTTTAAAGTTCACATGATAAAAGTGGCGTTTCTAAATAGGGATTTTTGTGTTGCAATCCATAAATTTAATATATACAATTGTCAAAAGCGTTAAATGTCAGATGTACATTTCATAAAAATATAATATTTTGAATCAACTCAATATTATAAAATAATAGATTTTTATAACTTTTATATATCGGAGGCAATTAAAAAAAAAAAAAAAAAAAAAAAAAATCTCTATTAAACGAATTTTACTTTTTATAAAATTGTAAAACACAAAAATACCAATCCAATATTAACCAAATAAAACAGCATATAAGTATTGTTAAATCCGGAAAGCAGAGAATATGCAATGATATATACAATCAACCATTTCAACGCAGCCACATAATACCCATACTTGGCTGTATTGAAAGATGTGTCTCTGGAAGAAACGCTTGATACCCATTTATAAAAATGTAAAACAGCTAAAATGGGTATCACGCTAATAATACTGCGATGTGACGAGCAAGGCTGCCAGAATGAATACTCAATAAGTGTATGAATCCAAGAAATGACTACTGGAATACCCAGAGGAACCATCCAGAGAAGAAGAATAAGTAGAGATTCACCAAAATTTACAGCCAACAAAGATGACCCATAGTATTTAGACCGGCCAAATAAATAAATATAATATACAACTGCAGCTGTGTATACAAGTGGATATGGAACGTAAAAGTGAGTAACCAGACACCCCAATATAGCACCGATTAAAAAGAAAGTGCTGGGGACCTTACTGAGTTGGACTGGCAATTTTTTTGTTGGTTTGGGTAAATATCTTAAAACAAAATCAATCAGCCCAGTTACCAAAATTTCAGTCAATACTGTCATTCCTATTGAAACAAGAAAAAGCAGAGGCGATATTAATAATAAAAGATTAATTTGTGAAAGTCCCACCAAGAACTGATTACCCGAAACAACAAACTCTGGAAGCACAGAAGAAGCAGGAGTATCCATGTCCCTAAAAAGAAATGGAATATGAAGAATGATGTTGACTATTTTACGCACCGGCACAAAACTGAGAGCAAACTGGAGTAAAACCAATATTTGAGTGGTTAAAAGCAAATAGTCTTTAATAAGCTTGTTCATAGCTTCAGAAAAGGAAAGAATGATATTTCTCTTTGTGTAGAAATGCAATTGAATCAGAATCACAGTCAGCACAACAGAGACCGAAAAAGGAATTAGTATAGTACGATATCTCGGAACAATGTTTCCAAGGATACCCCACCAATCCATCCGAATTCGAACTAGATAGGCTGATTCTGCAGGAGGAGTAAAAATTTGAATATGGAGGTTTTGGCCTGGTTTTGTATCAATAAATGGTGACTCCAGTCCATGAAAGAATACATATGCTTTCTTATTGCCTTGAATATTTGTATGAAACTTTGACTCAAACGGATCTAGTACGTATTGCCTGACCAAAGGCGTGAATATTGTATTTTGTTGAGGTTTGATTTGTACAATGTAAGAAAGAAGACTGGAACTTGCACCCTTGAGTGAAATATCAGTTGTTTGACCACTGGGGATCTGAATAGACACAGTGCCAAATAGCAATTTAAGAATAGAAGCATTGACGTCAACAGTTTTAGGTTTAGTAGCTTGGTTGACGACGGTGAATCCTTTCGGGTTGTTGGGGGTAGGCACATCTCTCACCACTAAATGTGTGAATTCGTTTTGGATTACGGAAGTTTCGAATTCTCTGAATGTCGAAAAAGTAGATGGTTCATTCATTTTGTACCCACTCATGAAGGGTTCGGTATACTCTGCAGAAGAATGAGGGATTGGAATGGCATCGTCTATAGAGTTGTGACACTCTAAAACGGTTTGACTCTTTTTATTGGAACATAAGAGTACTTCTACCTCAGAGCTTGACACAACCTGTACACTTTTCCCTCTGTGGTTTAAGCGGATTACGGACACTTGGTCATTTTGGACAGTCACGAGGTCATCGTCGAGAATGTTTGCGTCGTCGCTGATATTGATTTTATAGGATTTGGTGTAATAGTCGGACAAATCTGAAGCTTTTGAAATTTCAAATTGCCGGTTGTACTGGTATGGTTCAAATCCAGAAAGAAAGTATTTTGCAAATACTTGCATTCTGCCCTCTAAGGATTTTGTTTTGGAAGAGCTTAGGGGGTCGACTATTTCAAGCAGGGCATTAACTAGAGCGGCACGACATTGGTGGCACCACACGATAGCTTGGTGATCAATACCTGTCCAGACACCTGGCATGGAGAATGAGAACGTTGCAAATGCGTTAGATGGTCTTGTGAAGCCCGATACTGCTGCGTAGTCCGCGGGGACCATGTTATCTGGCTTTCCACCAGTGATTGAGACGAGAGCCACAGAACGCAGAGGTGATCTACCGACCATTTCCTCTGAGTAGGCGTCAGCCCAGTACTTGTTGACAAACTTGTAGACTTTTGTCAGCTCGGAGTCAAATGTCAGTGGGGGTACTGCGTGCGGAGAGGCCAGTGTTATGATTGTGTTGATACTCTCCTTCTTGTAATTATCCAAAGCAACGAGCGCTCTAGCAATGAACCCACCCATTGAATGGCCAATGACAATCACAGACTCTGGGTGAGGGGAGTCTTTTAAGTCGTACAACTTTAGAATGTATCTTATCGCATCATTGATATATTCTGCTTGGTCCAAGAGTGTTCTTCCATGGAAGGCAGTAAAGTCTTCTTGGAAATCAGCGGTGAAGAGGTCTAGCTTTTTGTCGTCAAGGCCTTTTTCCTTGACGACCTGTGCAGCCAGCGATCCAATTGATCTGGCTTGTTTGTAGCTTCCAGCGTTTCCTGGAATAAAGATGACTGGGATGCCTGTGAATGCGAACGTATTCATGTCTTCGCGCTGGTAGTAGTCGTCTCTGTACAGGTACAATGCATATTTGTTGCTCAGTCTAGTTTCGGTGAATCCTGTCAGCTTTGTGTAAGTTGGATACATCCAAACTTTGCCGCATCCGGAAGAGTCAGGATGATGTAGTAGCAGAGAGTGTAGACATGATAGAGCAAACACCAAGAATGAGCCGGCAAATAGCAACTGTATGGCCCTCTTGTTGCTAGTCATGTTGAAGCGGGTTTGGAGAGAGATGGTCGACTGAGGTTGGCTGGCAACGAAGTTAATAGGCTTTTATCCAAATATCACATGACTGGATATTTGTTCATGTATATATATCCGGAAGCGTATACGCGTGGCATGAAGGGAGCTTTATTTTTGTCCGAGGTTGGGATAATGAGAGATGAAGGTATAATGAATTGAATTAAATAATAATAAATATTAGAATGATTATTAAACTTGTTGATATTTATTTTATTTTATTTTATTTTATTTTATTTTATTTTATTTTATTTTATTTTATTTTTTCAATAGAGGGGAACTACTTGAAAGATTTATTGATTGGAAATAACAAAAACTATAAAACATTGAAGCAATATTCAGGAAGAAAAAAAAAAATAACCCCCAATAACTAAATTGGTATTTTTTTCAAGAGTGGGGGTTAAAACTATTCAAACAATTGTTTTTCAAGAATCTCCATGGAGAATGATATTTGGTTGATTTATTTTATTATTGTTTGAATATTGGATATTTTTCAAACTGCATTTAAAGGTTGTTGCTGTTTTTTTTTAGGCTTATCATTTAGTCTTGTTTATATTTTTTAAAGTATATATATATATATATATGAAATATTTAAAAGATATTGAATTAATGGAGATAGTAAAGTATTTAGTTGTTAAAAAAAACATAATATATAATAAAATGATGGAAAATTTAAACAATTAAGAATTACACAATTTCAAATTAGCAGTTAAAAAAAATTATTTTTCTAATAACGAATTCCTCTTTTTATAAAGCAAATATGGTTAATTTTGATTCTAGATCGATGAGTCTATAAGAGGTCAAAATGAATGAAGGGAAAAAATAAAGCAAGCTATTTTGATTTCACGGATTTTTTGTTAACGGTTTTTATTTATAAAAAAACTTGGCTTTTACACTTGGCTTTGACAGAAGGAAGGAAAGATTTTGTTTTAAAGAGAACAATGAATTTATTTAATTATTAATTTATTTAATTATTTATTTAGTTTACTATTATTACTATTATTATTATTATTATTATTATCAAGACTCAGAGTCGTTAATGATTCAAAACGCGGAGAAATCTGGGGTGCCCCACAAAAAGTTAAAAATAAAATATACCATATTCCTATTCAAAATTATCGAGTTTCTTTTTTTTTCTTTTTTTCCTTCTTCTTCTTTTTCTTCTTGGATAATCTGGGGTATACGATGTGGATTCCCTTTTGTAAATAGAAAAAACCTGGGGTGCATCAGCTAGTTTTTTTTTTTTTTTTTTTTTTTTTTTTTTTCAAATGGTGACTGGTTATTTTTACTTTCATGTACCAAAATGATTTGAATTAAGCACATTTCAAAAATTGCCACATAACTTGAATACTTTTGTGATTTGAAATTCATACCAAAGAAGAAATAGATTTACATTTGATGACGTCTTAGTAGTGTTTCGTTTGGGGGGTAAGTTGGGGGACATTCGTTCAATATTGTGTTGTCAAACAGTGCGAAAAGTTACAAAAAAATAAAATAAAATAAATAAATAAAAGTAAAACAAAAAAGTTTCTTTTAATTGAATTACATGAAATATAGAAATTATCAAATGGATGAGAATAGCGTTGAAAAGTAGATGGTAAACTTGAAAATCATGAAATAAACAATATAAAAAAAGGAAATTAAATTAATAGGAGATTGATGAAAAACTTGAAAACTTGAAAACCAGTCAAAAAATAATTAATAAAAATCAATGAAAACATTAATAAAATCTAATAAGAAACTAATAAAAGTCGATAAAGTCAATAAAAGTCGATAAAGTCAATAAAACTTGATGAAATCTATTAAAACTTGATAAAATCTATTAAAATCTATTAAAAATTATTAAAATCTATTAAAAATTATTAAACAGCAAATAAAGACCAAAAATAAAATTTATATTATCCTTTTTTTTAAAGCTTACAGTAGAAAATAATAATAAAAAATAAAGAGAGGGGTTCATGTTTTTAATATACTATACATGAGAAAAAGAAGAAGACGAAAAAAAAAAAAAAAAAAATTTTTTTGTTTACTAATTTAGTTTAGTTAAATAAAAAAAAATAAAATAAAAAAGTTTCAACTATTATCAAAATTATTATATTAAGATTGATTTTATCATTGTTGTTTGGATGAATTACATTGCTATTTTATGGTCCAAGGATGAAATCGTATTATTATTAATATATTTATTTTATTTAGATTTTTAAACTTGGTTACCTTTTTTTTTTTTTCTATTTTGATTTTAAAATAATAATAATCTATAATGATAAGTGTATAAAGAAATACTGGGGTCATGAGAGAGAGAGCGAGAAAAAAAGACGTGGGGGGAGAAAAATACAACGTTTTGGAGAAAGCTGTAAATTTCAAGATTCAAGGGATTCTTATTAATATTAAATGTATATAAATACTCTTTGATATGAAGCTTGATTTCAACAACCACAAAATTCATTATATCCGATAATATATATATATATATAAGTATATATACACCCAGAACACACACCAACTACGATATAAGATAAGAGAGAGAAGATACGTCTAGTTACGAATTAAAATAAGAAATAATAATGTACACAATTTACAACCCATATTTGTTAGCATCTATTGCTACAATTGGTGGTCTTTTGTTTGGTTTCGACATCTCTTCAGTATCATCGTTTGTTGACCAGAAACACTACAAGGAGTTTTTCCACTCGCCCAATTCATTGACACAAGGTGGTATCACTGCCTCAATGGCAGGAGGATCTTTCATTTCCTCCTTGACTTGCGGATTCCTTGTTGATCGACTTGGAAGAAGACCTGTTATTCAAATTGCCTCTGTTTTTTGGATGATTGGATGCGCTATTCAGAGCTCTTCGCAAAACGTTGCGCAGTTGATTTGTGGTCGGTTTGTTGCCGGACTTGGAGTAGGGCTGGCATCCTCAACAGTTCCTATATATATTTCCGAATTAAGTCCCAAAAGAATTCGAGGTCGATTGGGAAGTTTGTTTCAATGGGCAGTTACTTGGGGTGTGATGGTCATGTTCTATATTGGATACGGATGTTCTTTTATTGACTCTGTTTTGTCGTTCAGACTGGCCTGGGGGCTCATGATTGTACCTGGGTTGCTGATGTTTGCTGGTACGTTTTTGCTAGCAGAAAGCCCTAGATGGCTGGCGAAGCAGGGACGTTGGGAAGAAACGGTGCACATTATTTCCATGATTCAGGCCAAGGGAGACGTCAACCACCCCGATGTTGTTTTGGAGCTTGAGGAGATTAGAGAGACCATTGAGATTGAGAAGCTGAATCCAAACATGACGATCATGGAGCTGTTTAAACCACACTCCATCAAGCGAACTATGGTTGGTATTTGGGCCCAGATTTGGCAACAGATGACGGGTATGAATGTTATGATGTACTATATTGTTTACATGTTCCAAATGGCGGGCTATGACGGCAACACTGCGCTGGTATCTTCATCCATTCAATATGTGCTCAACATGGTGATGACAATTCCTGCGCTTTTGTTTATTGATAAGTTTGGACGCCGCCGAGTGCTTATTTTTGGATCATTGACCTTGGGTTTTTGGTTGCTGTGTATGACAGTTCTTTTAGGAGTCTATTCGATTCCTATTGAAGTCACTGATCCCAATGTTTTTATTCGTATTACAGTTGAAAACAAGTCGGCATCTCGGGCTATTATTGCGGTTTCTTATTTGTTTGTGGCAACGTTTTCCTTTACCTGGGGTCCGGGTATTTGGCTCTACTGTTCTGAGATTTTCCCGACTTATCAACGTGGAGTTGCCAGTGGTATTTGTGCTGCGGCCAATTGGGCTTGTAATTTTGCGCTTGCTATGTTTGTTCCCACGGCGTTCCGCAACATTACCTGGCGGACATATATTATTTTCCTTGTATTCTGTTTTGTCATGACGGTTCATGTTTATTTCATGTTTCCTGAGACAAATGGCAAGACTTTGGAAGAGATTGGATACATGTGGGATTCCAAGGTTCCAGCTTGGAGATCTAGTAAATGGGTTCCTGAGATTCCAGCGGCGGTTGCAGCAGTTATACCTGGCCAAGATGAGAAGAAGAATGAAGAAGTTGTTCATACTGAAGTTGTATCAGAGCCATGAAGTTATTTTCAACAATCATTACTAGTATATTTTTCTAGAAACGTTTTATAGTCAATTATTTTATAGTCAATTATTTTATATTTTTCATCAACCTTGGGGGTTTTTAAAACCGTTTTTTTTTTTTTTTTTTTCAGATTTTTGCTTTGACCGTTTTATATTTAATAATTATTTAATTTAAAGAAAAGAAATAGTTTTGATTATAGATTTAGATGCAAAAGAAACAGTTTTGATTATTAGATGCCGTTGAGATGCAATTTTGATTATTAGATACCGTTGAGATGAGTCCCTGGAGTTGATTTATAATTTTTTTTTTTTTTTTTTTTTTTTTTTTTTTTTTTTTTTGTTTTTATCAAAAAAAGATTAATTATATTTTTCAATATTTTTTAATTATCTTGATATTTTTCAACATTTAAATAAAAATCATTTTCAATATTCTTTTATTTAAAATGAAAATAAATAATAATAATAATAATAATAATAATAATAATAAATATTCATGGATTATTAAATAATTACAAATGATTTCAAACAAATTAATATACGTACGGCTGTAAACCTGGGGAAAATAATAATAAACAGAATGAAAGAGAGTATAAATTATTGAATACTATATACATTGAAAAGGAGATGATTAAATTGAGAGTAATGATGATGATGATGATGATGATGATGATGATGATGATGATGATGATGATAATAATAATAATAATAATAATAATAATAATTAAACCAAAAGAGTAATAATGAACATTTTAGTGGGTGAATAGAATATAAAGACGTTAAAACTAGTTGAATATAGCTAATGAAAAAGATGTTCAAGTGTCATGTTTAAAGCATTATATTCAAAATATCATGTATCATATTCAATGTATCATGTATCATATTCAATGTACCATGTACCATATTTAAAGTATTTTTAAATTCTCAATCATTTTAAATCCAGGTAATTCTTTTTATTTTTTGGCTGTGACAGCGCTGTCGGTTATCAAAATTCCCAGCCCACCTTTTTTTCAATGTTTTCAATGTTTTCAATGTTTTCATTATTTTCGTACATGTAAAATTAATTTACGTGTCTCGAAAGGAATTGTGGGGGAGGGAAAGAGTTCCCAAAGGGGATTATATACTCGGATTACCGGATAGTCTCTGAACTTTATCACTATGATTTTATCACTATGATTTTATCATTATTTAAATGATTTTTTTTGTAGTTTAATTGAATGATTGTTTGTTGTTTATTGTTTGATTGAATGATTGAATGTTTGAATGATTGTTTGATTGAATGTTTGATTGTTTGTTGTTTGTTGTTTGTTGTTTGTTGTTTGTTGTTTAATCGCGAATTTTTTTCAAGTTTTGAATTTTTCTAGATTCGTTGGAGAGGGTCAATTTTAGCCAAAAATGGAAAGAGGGGTGTGCCGTGTCCGGTCTTTGAAGTCCGAGCCAATCTCAGCTTAGCAGAGCAATAATAAATAAATGATGATAATAAAGAGCAAAGTTGATGGGGGAAAAAAAACTTTATATGTGATTTAAATAGGTGGAATAGGTGGAATATCTGAAGTATCTGAAGTGTCTGAAGTGTCTGAAGTGTCTGAAGTGTCTGAAATATCTGAAATATCTGAAATATCTGAAATATCTGAAATATCTGAAATAATTATAAAACTGAATTCAAGTTATTTTGAATTCAAAACTATCGTTGTTTTCTTCTTGACCATTGACAATTCAACAGATGGATTTTAAAATTTTATATGCTATTGCTTGAATATACTCTGCTAATATACAAGTGATTCGAATCGTGTCCTCATGTAAGTTGGCTAAAATTACCCGATTCTATCCGTCTTGAAGATGATGTCAATTGTGATTAGTAAATTATTAGTAATAAATGGCATTTTTCCATCTTTGATCAGATCATGATCATTTCTTCATTTCTTCATAATCATTTCTTCATTTCTTCATAATCATTTCTTGATTTCTTGATTTCTTGATTTCTTCATTTCTTCATTTATATCATTAACACCATTAACACCATTGACATACATTCATATCTTCATTCCCTCATGAGGTCATCACTGTACTCTACCCCGCTCACCCACTTGCTAAAAAGGCTTAAAATATTTTTTCTCAGTTTTTCCGAATTGGTGGTCACTCACCAAAACTTGCCATTTTAGGCATCTCCCCCCGCTTCACATGATTTTTTTTTTTTTTTTTTTTTTTTTTTTCCAATGATAAAAATAAATTCATCTAAATGCCGGATTTCTGCAGTCTAGTTTTTTTTTTTTGTCTGTTACTCTCTTTGCTGCTTTCTTTTGTTGGGCCCTGAACCAATTGATAACAAAAAAAAATTATATACATATAAAATAATAATGATAATAATAATAATAATAATGATAAAAAAAAAAGTATAAATATCAAGCCTCTTCCTCTCATTGTTCTCATTATTCTTCCATCATCTTTAAACAATTGAAAAATACAAAATAATGACTAAAATTCCTACTACTCAAAAAGCTGTCGTCTTTGAAACTAGCGGTGGTCCCCTGCTCTACAAGACCGACTTCCCAGTCCCTACTCCTGCCTCTGATGAAATCCTCGTCAACGTCAAGTACTCTGGTGTCTGCCATACCGATCTCCACGCTTGGAAAGGTGACTGGCCTTTGGACACTAAACTCCCCTTGGTAGGAGGTCACGAAGGCGCCGGTGTCGTCGTCGCTAAGGGCTCAAACGTCACCAACTTTGAAGTCGGTGACTACGCCGGTATCAAGTGGCTCAACGGCTCTTGTCTCGGATGTGAGTTCTGTCTCAAGGGCGCAGAATCAAACTGCGCCGGTGCAATTCTCTCCGGTTACACCCACGACGGCTCCTTCCAAGAATACGCTACCGCTAAGGCCGTCCACGCCGCTAAGATCCCTCAAGGAACCGACTTGGCTGAAATCGCCCCTGTCCTCTGTGCAGGTATCACTGTCTACAAGGCAATCAAGGTTGCCGACGTCGTCCCCGGTGAGTGGGTCGCCATCACCGGTGCCGGTGGCGGTCTCGGTTCTCTTGCCATTCAATACGCAAAGGCTATGGGTCTTCGTGTCATTGCCATTGACACTGGTGACGCCAAGAAGGATCTCTGTACTTCTCTCGGTGCTGAGGCCTTTGTCGACTTTGCTACCAGCAAGGATCTCATTAAAGACATTGTTGCCGCTACCAACGGTGGTCCCCACGCCGTCATTCACGTAGCTGTCGCAGAAAAGGCTATCACCGCCTCTACCGAGTACGTTCGTGCCACTGGTACCATTGTTCTCGTCGGTCTCCCTGCCGGTGCTCAAGTCAAGTCTGAAGTTTTCTCTCACGTCGTCAAGTCCATCAACATTAAGGGTTCTTATGTCGGAAACCGTGCTGACACTGCTGAGGCAATTGACTTTTTCACTCGTGGTCTTGTCAAGTCCCCTATCAAGATTGTCGGTCTCTCTGAGCTTGAAAGTGTCTACAAGCTTATGGAAGAAGGTAAGATTGTTGGTAGATATGTTTTGGACACTTCCAAATAAATAACACTTAAGAAAAAAAAAAAAAAAAAATGAATAAAATCAATTAGATTTTCATTCTACATTGATGATGATGATGAAATATTTAACATATACATATATACATATATATAAAACGACCAAGAAATGTTTTTTTTAATGATTCTGATATCAATTATTATACAGGTGAAATTGTAAGAAAAGTAGTATCAAAAGAATTAAGGATTTTTTTTTTTTTTTTTTAAAAAAAAAAAAAAAAAGGCTGCTTATTAGATTGTATTCTTTCATATATACTGCATTTCAGTTTTCTCATCATGATAAATATGTAAACTTTTCATCTACTTTAGTTTCAAAGTCAATTGGTCTTTATAATCTTGATAACATACACCGGGCCGAAATCTATCCATTGCTTTTGTTTTTTAAAATGAAAATAGAAATAAAAATCACCAACAGCAACAGCAACAAGAACAAAAAAAAAAAAAAAAAACAGGTGGTGTTGTTATATCATTAAAAATAAAAAAAAAAAAAAAAAAAAAAGATAGTGGGATGGTGGGATGGTGGGATGATGATATGAAATTTTGGTGATGTTTATTATAATATTATACTAGTAGTGGGTGGGATGCTTTTTGAGTATTTTTATTCATCTTTTCTTTTTCTCTTTCTCTTTCTTTTTCTTTTTATTTTGAGTTTATTTTCAAAATCATCCACTTATTTGTATGTTCTTACCACATGTTATACCTTATGTATTAGTCTAGGAACCCTTTTTATTTAAATCTTATATAGGATGATTCATGTAGGTTTTTTTTTTTTTTTTTTTTTTTTTTTTTTTTTTTTAATATGAATGGATATTTTCAATGTGTTGTTGTTGTATAAATCTGTCTTAAATTCTAGTTTAATAATGGTAATGATAATATGATAATAATACTAATAACAGTAATTTTATATATTATGTAATTTTTTCGAGATTAACAATCGTTAATTGTATAATTATTTATGTAATGATATATAATCATGTGGTAATATATGATTATAATAAAACACACACACACAATTGTACAAAGAAAAAATAAATGAATGAATGAATAAATGAATGAATAAATAAATGAATAAATAAATAAATAAATAAATGAATAAACTTGAATTTTACTTTAATCCAAGAAAAAACAGAATATAAATAAGCTTAAATTTTAATTTAATTTAATCTAAAAAAATCAAAAATAAATAAATAAAATTATTGCTCTTTGTATTCTGGTTTTTTTTTTGTTTTTTTTTTTGTTTTTTTTTGTTTTTTTTTTTTTTTTTTTTTTCAATAATAGTTATTAAAATTGGTCTTGATCTTTATTAAATTCAACAAAAAAAAATAGATGAATAAATTAATTTTGGCTTTTAAAAGACTTTACTTTTTTCTTTTAATTGTTTTCAAGATTATTTATTTATTTATTTTTGTCTGTAAAATCAATTCTCAAGTTATAGATTCATATTTTTTAATCTAATAAATATATATATAAAATAAAAGGAATTTTTTACACCTAGTCGTTATTCATATCCCTATAGGAAAAATTACAAGGAATAGTAAAAAAAAATCAAAACTTAAATTACAATTCAATTACTTTGTGTATTTTTACCATTATTTTATAATATTTACAATTTAATCATGAATAAAATGATTGATATTGATTTACATCTCGTTTGAAATTTGATCATTGTTTACAGTTGATTTTTAATACAAAAAAAAACATTTTGAAATGAATAATTTGATTTTATAGATTTTATAATAATAATAAAAATAAACAAAAAAGATTTATAGGTTTTTTTATTTATTTATATATTTTGAAAATTATAAATGTATTGTAAATATATAAACTTGAAAAAAATTTATTCTTTTACTATAATATATATACATATTTGATTAGTTGTAACTTTTTTGTTCCGTATAATTTTGATTGAGAAAATTATTTAAAAACAGTTCAAATTTATTTTAATTTGAAATATAGAAATCTTTAAAATATACAATACATGTTTAATGAAATTGATTAATTAGATGGAAAATCTGGTTATTGTCTCTATACCTAAAGGCTATACTAATATATAATTTATACAACAAATGATATAAGTAGGAGATATGTGGTTTAAATATTTATCTTATGGAGATTGACAAAGTAGCAGTCTCAAAATGTTTTGGGGTTTCAGTAATTGATTAATTATTTTAAAATAATTTAAAAAATCATTTTTTTTTTTTTTTCATTAAAGTATATTCTTGGAACAAGCCAGAGTTATTGATATATTTATTTAGTAAATAAAATTAAACATTTTTTGTAAAGGTTGTATATTACAAACAATAATTTAGTGTATATATTGTAATTTGAGAATTTAAACAAACCAAAATTAAAAAAAAAAAAAAAAAAAAAAAAAAAAAAAAAAGTGTGTTATTAGATATCAAGAAATATAGTTTCAAATCATTAGATAACTCCAGTTTTCATATATTAAACAAATACTCAAATAATCAAGCCCTATCTAATATATTATGATTATAATTAAATAAAAAATAAACAAACAAAACTTGGTTCTGTGCAAAATATTAAGTACATTCAAGTTTATTTCTATCAATTCAATAGAGTAAAATGTCTATATCCTACTATTTGATGCTAAAATTGACAAAGTTCAATACAGATTTGCAATATGAATTCTTAGAAATCAAATCAAGAAAATAGCCAAACACACTCTTAATGATGATAATATATATATAGAACTTATTATAAAAAGCTGGAAGGTATTAAAATAAAATAAATTAAAATAAGTAACAAAAGATTTAAAACCTACAGTCCATAATATGAGGTCAGAATTGCAGCAAAACAAAAAAAAAAACATTCTAAAATAAACAGTGAACTTTTAGAATATCATTCTTTTGTTAAGACAGAAAAAAATATACACATCAGTCCAATTAAAACTCATGTCAAATATATACTTTGAAAAAAAAAAAAAAAAAAAAAAAAAAAAAAAAAAACGACGGTAAGCTATTTCAGTCATGCCCAAAACATGAAGATATTGGAAAAATACTTCAAAGTAGCATAAGCAAAAGAGGCTATAAATACAAATATAAGAAATTAAATTCGTTAAATACGTTTGTAAGAAAACTTTGCTTTACGTTCGATTAAAGATAAAATATCGAAAAACGTCTCTCCAGAATATGATCTTCAGATCCCAGTTGATCCAAGGAAAAGCTTTTATCAAGCTCTTGAAGTCCTATAGCGCTTACTTTGTTGATGATCTGCTTATAACTAACAGCTTGTAAATGTTTTGCTTTGCCTCAAAGACTTTTTCCAAATTACCAGAGTGTGTTTCTTATTTTTTTCACACATGGTGTAAATTTTAAAAAATTTGGTATCATAGAGTGCTGAAATTCTCAATTGCATTGAAAACGTTACTTTGTCAATCTCCTAAAAAATTTTAACCTTCATTTCTTCTTGTATAATTTTTATAAATATATTTTCATTTTTAATTATACTCTTATATCGTGTTTCAATCTTCAATTACACTTCAAAACTCAGATTTATCAATACATAATACATTATATTTTGTATGTATGTTAATATGTATATATATAATTGAATTGGGACAAAATAGGAACATTTCCCTTTTGGTACATGTCAAGTAATAAAACAAAATAATTTTTGTCGGAAATATTTACAACGCAGATTGTATTTCAACTTCCATCATTCAGAATGAATCTTTTATTTCAAGGAAAAATTCATCAATTTGTCTTAATGTAAAATGATAACTTACAGTACATCAAGGTAAAGTCCAAAGGATGTCACATCTGACACTATTTAATAAACAAAAATGACCCAAGTGAATACAGTTTAAAACATTTGTATTTTTATTCATCTTTGAAATTTGAAAGCACTTTTCTCCGCTGATAGCTAATGAAAAAAAAAAAAAAAAGATTAGTAGTAAGTGATTTGTTTGCTTGAAATGCTGTAAGTAAGCTGTTCTAGCTATGCAGAGAACACAAAGTTGAACTGAAGCAAAAGAAACTATAAATATGAATGCAATCAATTAATTATAGTTTTAAGATTCGTGCTCTATAACGAGAAATACTTGAACCGTTTTACCGTAATTTCTTAACTTTGAGAAATCTTTGGAAACGGTGATCCAGTACTTAAATTTACCACCGATACTCGCTTATTTGATAGCTCGCAGGTGTTGTTGCGTATCAAAGGCTGGTTTAAAATCATTAGTATTATGTATCTTGCATTTCTCTTTACACATGGAATTTAATATATCATTATAATGAAGGATTTTCTATATATATTTACAATTTGTGATCAAGATAAAGTCTCAAGTCGTAAGTTTCGATACTCACGATAAATAATATATATATATATATATATATATATATATATATCAATTTACCAGTTACACAAAGAAGTCGCGTTTCTGGTATTTATGTTTACATTTAGCATTTTTATTCCGTCGTGTCCCACCTTTACGATTGATAACTATACAGACTTCAGACCCAATATGGAAACCCGCGAAGTTCTTCGAGAAATTAACTAATGTGCTAAGAATCTGTTATTTTACGTCATTACATATAATCATTGACTATTGTTCTACATTTCCAAAAATTAAGTTTACATAGAGATGAAAACTGTTAGTCTACATACATTCTTCTTATACCATATGGTGTTGGCGATGAGTACAAACTATTTTTATTTCCTCCTTTATTTCTCTTTGTATCAATTTTCTAGGTTTAATACTTGAACTCGCGCGGAGCCGGGTCTGGGAAGCTCCGAGACCCTGTTTCCATTGACAATGGCTTAAAAGGTACCGAGAATGACACAACCTCTCAACATCGTCATACCATATTCTGGACCTTGGTGGCGAAACATGGAGATCCCCTTGGTTTCTGCAGTGCATACAGTGTCTGGCATTTAGGGAGTTTTAAGCGGGTATTACCGTAGAAGGTTTAAAGGTGCAGTTCATTTGACAAAATATTGTAATAATCTGTATTCTCTTGAACACCCATTATTATATATATATATATATATATATATATTAATAACAAAAAAACGTGTCAAGTGCGGCTGTTCGCAGAATGAGAAAGCTCCTAAAAGATATTTGCAAAATAACTAGGCTTTTCACTATCTTATCTAGAAAAAAATGGTATGATTTTCTCTATTTATTTTTTTTCCCTTAAAAATGTGTTTATTTCTAAATGTAATCAAGTATTTGTTACCAGTGTAAATTTTGATCATGAATTCTCGGGGTCGACCGTTGAGTTTGGTGCAACAGGAGTCGATTTCAAAGATTTTTAGCGAATTAATATTTTTCTCTTTACTTGGGGATCTCGAGGACCAAATCAACACGCGCCAGTGAATCAATTGACTTATCAATATATTTTCTATGGATTTGACCGTAATTTTTTTTTTTTTTTTGCTGTTGATATTCATCTTGTTTTTTTTTTTTTTTTTTTCTAGCTGTATAATAAATTTAAATAGTATCAATAACCTTTAATTGTACGGGCTTCGATGATTTAATTATCGTGGTATTATTCTGTTTGTAACAAACATTCTGGTGAACTCCGATTCATCATCATCACCATCATCTTTATTTTTAATTAATTATTATTTTTTTGTAATGTATTTGTCAATAGCACCCAAAAGATTTATGGGCACAACCAAAGCCCGAGCTCAATAATCACGACTAGTACTAACAAAAGTCAAGGTTTCGCGATGGTTTCGACGTAACTTGTTTTATTGTTTTGTCTTTACTTTTAGTTTATATTTCGTGGTTACAAAAGACTTGTTTGGGCATTTCTCATGATAAGAGTCGGAAATCTCCGAAAAGTTCATCGGAAATCTCCGCGCATTGTACGGCTGAGCACCGAAATCTTTAGAGTCTTGGTGTCAGATTTAGGCTTGTTTTTCCTTTACGTGTTTTATTTATTTTATTTTATTTTTCAAAACCGCGTTCTCGTTCCAACAAATGAAAGAAGATTCAAAGAAAATATAGTAAACAAAGTATAAAAAAACAAAAGGCAAAAACTAAGGTTAGTATGGTATTTGCCTTTTAATCCAGAAGAAAACATAGATTATTATGATGAAAAAAAAAAAAAAAATCCAAAATAAAATATATCAAATTAAATTAAATCGAAAAAAAAAAAAGAAACAATCAATTGCTTGTATATTGTAGTTTTATACTATCAATTAGTTATACGTTCAAACCCCTATGAAATGCTACACAAAACGGGCGCATCATTCCTCCCCGACTACGTGCTATGACGCAGTCGGCGCGGGAATGTACTCGTCTCGTCTGATTTTGTAGGTTTTGCCTGTAACCACTTTATTTTGCCTTTGCTCCCAGCACGCTCTCATCTCGCCTCAATTATGCTTTTACTATTGACACACGGTGTTTGGGCCAATGGAATCCAATCCTGATAAGCTATTTTGAAATAATATAAATATCTCCAAAAGTTCCTCTTTTTCTTCTCTTTCTCTCTCCATCAATCATCATAATCACTACTGATTCAATCATTCACTCCAAGTCTGATCCGCTATATCTACCTTTTTATAAATATATATACTTATATTTTTCACCTCAAACTACCACTAAAACAAACAGCAATCTATCGAAATGGTTTTTCTCACTAACGCAAAGTACGGAAAGGACAATGTCAGACTCCTTAAGGTCAAGAGAGACCCCGAAAACCCCAAGAAGCAAGATGTCATTGAGCTTACCGTCCAAGTTCTGCTCTTAGGTGATATTGACGTGTCCTACACTAAGGCTGATAACGCCCCCATTGTTCCTACTGATACTGTCAAAAACACCATCTATATTCTTGCTAAGCAACACGAAGTCTGGCCTATCGAGAGATTCGGTTGTACCTTGGTTGAACACTTCATCAGCCGTTACAGCCACATTCACGGAGCTGAGGCAAAGATTATTCAACACAGATGGACTCGTTACGATGTTCAAGGCAAGCCCCATTTGCACTCTTTTATCCAAGATGGTATTGAGACCAGAATCACCGAAGTCAAGAAGACCGAAACCTCCAACTTTGAAATCAGCTCTAGAATCAAGGATCTTACCGTTTTCAAATCCACTGGCTCTAAGTTCTATGGTTACCACCAATGTGAATACACCACTTTGAAAGAAACCTGGGACAGAATCTTGTCTACTGATGTAGATGCTACCTGGTTCTGGAACAGCTCAAAGTTTAGCAACATGGCTGCTGTCAACGATTTCGCTGATAAGAAGGGTTTCGACAACGCCTATGATTTGGCCCGCAACAGTACTCTTGAGATCTTTGCTCTTGAAGACTCTGCTTCTGTTCAAGCAACCATGTACAATATCTCAGAGAAGATTATTGAATCTGTTCCTTGGGTTGATGATGTCACATATGTTTTGCCTAACAAGCACTTCCTTGAACTCGACCTTAGCTGGCACAAAGGCCTTCAGAATAAGGGCAAAGATGCTGAAGTCTATGTTCCTGCTTCTGATCCCAATGGTCTGATCAAGTCTACTGTCTCCCGATCCAAGCCTAAGCTTTAAATTTGATTTTTTCTTCTTCTTTTCTTAGCCTTATCAAATTATTACCTTTATGACTATATCATTGTTTATCCTTTATCTTTTTGTTTCATATTAATTTTTCGAAGTGTATATTTTTTTTAATTACAATACATTATGATTTAATCCATTATATTTTTCTATTGTAAATATTGATTCATAATATCATTGGAGTATTGAAAAAAAAAAATAATTAAAATAAAAATTCTTTAGTTTATACTTGAATGTTTTTTTAGTATTATTTATTTTTCCAACAGCTAGATAACGAAACCCCACATTGTACCCATCATCAAGATCTTTCGTTATCAATGCTTTAAGCCTTATCCATCCGTATTCAGAGCTCAGGTACGATTTGCCTTATTAAATTTGTTTTATTAAAACTAGCTAACTCCAATATTAGGGATCTCCTTCGGGTATGACCGTGGTTTGACGCTTGGATCTAGTAATGGCAAATGCTTTATTACATTTGCCCATGATTTTATTTTTTAATAAAATCAAATAAACCGTAATTACATTTTCACAGATTATGAAAATGATAGTAAAGTTGGAAAAAAAAAAAAAAAAAAAAAGACTCTTCTTGAACGACAAAGTCTAAATAGTTACTTATACTGTAACTTGTATAAATCAGTTATTATTATTAAATTTAATATCGTGAGACGTCTTATCCATACTGTTTCGAGCCATAGTACACTGTACAAATCTGTACTCTTTCCAAAATATCTTAAATCGAATTAGAAGAAAACGGTAATATTTCTCCGAGAAAGAAAGATGGGAGTTCATACTATTGTTCTAGAACCATGAATCCAATACATCTGTAATTTGCAAATAATAAGGCTGATACCTACATACCGTTATACAATTACTAACACTCACCACAACCGGAAATTATTTTAATATTTTATACCAAGTTCACATGTATTTCGAATTATGGATAGTCAAGCTTAACGACAAATTTCACTAAAATAGAAATATTTCCAACAAGTATTTTTTTTAGTTAATGGAACTTATTTAAGATTTCATTTATAAATAAATTTTTGTATATATATATATATATATATTACTTTGTATATTATCTGAATCAGTATTTTTATTTATTTATTTATTTTTTTAAAACATTTTTGTTCAGCTTTGATTCTACCTATGCAAGCATTAAAAGATCAAAATTAAGCCAGGTGACTATTGAAAAATGAATTTTTTTATAGAAACATCTTAGCCAATAACATTCATTCATTTGTTACTTTATTTTATTTCTACTTGAGACTCTATACAGATCTTCTAATAATTGATGTTCGAGAATTAAAATGTTTGGGAAGAAATCGCTACTTGCCAATAAATATAATACCAGAGTTTTATGAGATATAATCGCTGACTAAGCTAGTGATGCCATAGAACGGCAGCCAAATAAATATGCCTCTTATCAGCTCGCACGACAGTGTTTAAAGGCAAGCCTATGCCTTTTCATTCAAATTACCAACTCATTTCTTAAAACTGTTGGAAAAGGAGAAAGAATTTTCCATTCGTCTCATCAAGTAAACTTTTATGTTATTTACAGTAGTAGTACATATAGTTTGATACTTTTTTTTTTTTTTTTTGCTCACAGATCAATCTTTAAAGATATCTCAAAGTTTATTTTAGCTTGGGGGTCGAAGTTTATCAGTTCTTTTCCTTCTCCACACACGCACCACAAACCTTCTATTATCAATATACGATTACATTAATCTGTAATCTACATACAACCATGTCAGTACCACTACTCGCAACGGCGATGCTTATAACAGGTATCGCCAACTCTATTCTTACTAAACTCCAGGACCAACAGTGTGTGGCCAACTGCGACGGCCCGAACCCGGAGTACTTTGATCAGCCAGTGTTCCAGTCGGTCCAAATGTTCACAGCAGAAGCTGCGGTTTGGTTGGTCGCGCGTTATTTGTATCGCAAACCAGTACAACCTAAGGCCTTAAGCCATGAAGAAGATGGACTGATTTTGGGTAACGATGGCAAACATCGCAAACCCTTACGAGTTTGGCTTCTCAGTATTCCAGCTACCTGCGATATTCTAGGTACCACAATGATGAACTGCGGGTTAATTCTGGTTCCTGTTTCCATCTATCAGATGCTGCGTGGATCCATTGTGTTGTGTGTTGCTACGCTTTCAATAGTGGCGTTGAAACGCAGAATCTCTCCTCGAAAATGGCTTGCTCTTGTTTTGGTATTTGTTGGTGTTGCTGTTGTAGGTCTAAGTGCTCGTCAGGATCCGGTAGATGGAAAGTCCGGTGCAGAAGTAACTATAGGACTTTGTATGATTATGCTTGCTCAGATATTCAGTGCAACTCAGTATGTTGTTGAGGAATATCTTTTAGAAACCTATGAGCTCCAGTCATTGTATGTTGTGGGTTACGAAGGTATTTGGGGTTTCTTATTCACTACAGTTGGCGCTCTAATTATCAGTTTCTTTGCTGCTCCGGATTCTATTTTCAACATTTATTTGGGATTCAAGCAAGTACTTAGCTCCCCTGGTTTATTAATTTCATCTATTGGAATTATGTTCATGATGGGAACTTTTAATGTTACTGGTGTAGCTGTAACACGCGCTCTTTCTGCAACCGCGCGTTCTACCATTGATACCTCACGTACCGTTGGAATCTGGATTGTGAGTATCTGTATTGGATGGGAAGTTTTCAGTCTAATTCAAATGTTTGGCTTTGTTGTTCTTGTAATTGGTACACTTTTGTTTAACGGTGTCATTTATCCTGAAATCGAGAAAGATGAAGATGGAAACATTGTTAATGAAGAAAGCCCATTACTCCCTGAGGAGTTTGAACATACTTAAATGAATACAATTCAATTTTTTTGTTTGGGTATAAACATTCTACATCAAGCCTTGATTTCAGTTAAACACTTGAATTTTTTTTTTTTCTCCCTATATATAAATATTTTTTTTTAAAAAAAAAGTAGAAGGGTTTTTATACAGCATGCATAGATTATGTATTTTCTTCATACTCATTAGCATTTTCATATTTACAATTTAACTTCAAGTAAATAAACTTATGATTAGACTCATTTGATGGTTATTTAGTAAGCTAATAATATCAATTAACATCTAAAGTTAAAAACCTATAACTTCAAGTATCAACTGAAGTCCTATAAATGTCAAGTTAATTCAATAAAATCAATAAGACAGTACTAAAAACTATTTGATACATATAAGATGACTTTAAAAGCATTCAATACAATTGGCCCATCAGCACTAACAGGTAGATAGATAGATAGATAGATAAAAAATCAGTTTATTGTCCCTATATCTATAGGATATACTAATATGTAATTTATACAACAAATGACATAAGTAGGAGACATGCGGTTCAAATATTTATCTCATGGAGGTTGACAAAGTAAGTGCAGTAGGGAATTTAAGAACTTGACCACCGCCTCCAAACCTTTCTTGGTGTCAAGTAAGATATGAAGGTCAATTTCCGGAGAAATAGTTTTCAGTATTTCACGCTCTATGGGATGTAGAGTGCAGTTCTTGAGAATTTGTTCAACCGTCTCCAGCTGGCCGCATTCACAGTTATAGTTACTTTCGCTAATTTATATTTGTATTTTTCACTACTTAAACAGATGTAGTAAATTTGTGATAGAGTTCCGTCTCATACTACTCATAGTAGTACTGAGCTACCATGTTAAAAACCTGTTAGAAGTAAAAAAACACGGCTAAATTAACAATATTAAAAGAGTGAATGAATGAATTTATTTTTGTCTATTCAAGTGTTACATCTAAAAGAATTTACATATATCATCAAGAACGGTTGTTTATATTCATAATGTTAAAAGAGTGATTATGTAATAATAAACGTAGACCACTATCTCTACAATTAAAACCAAAACATCTTTTCACAGTTCCTCCTGATGGCGCAGTTGGCTAACGCGCGAGACTGTAATGTTATATTGTGATCTTGAGATCGGGTGTTCGATTCACCCTCAGGAGATTTTTTTTGAATATAGACTGTAATTTTATGTATGAAATTGTACAAAGGAATTGTAATAATAATTCATACTATCAGCAAGTAGGCTACATAAATTTTCAAAAAAAGTGTATGATTGGTTCAAAATTAAAGACAATGATTGCCATATTGGGATTGATTGATAATAAATCCAAAATGAAAATAACAGATGAAATATTAGCCAGCCATACGCTTTGGATACTAAATTTTAGATTCGCATCTTTGATTATTATAATGCATTATCACGTAAATATTAATTATGTAGAAAATTGAGTTTATTTGTTTTCATTGTTTAATGCTTTAGAGGCTTTTATGTTGGCATAGAAAGAGGATATTTTAAAGAGGTTTGAATAGAAAAATTAGAGAATAATGAAATTGAAGCTTGATTTTTTATCATCTAATATAAAAATATATTTATTAACTTATTGTGAAGTTTGACCTTAAAAAGTATACGATTCATGGGAATCAGTAAGTCAAATGAATTTCAATTCATACTGTTATATAGTACTTTTGTAATTTATTATTGAATAGGTCTCGATCTAAGTCAAAATCTTCAGAACGTCAGTTTTTTCTCAATCGTCCACACTGCCCCTATCTATACATTTAGAGTGTGAACTCAATTAGAACAGGTAGTCGATGCACTTTATACAATGTAGTGAAACAAAGGCACTATTTCTTATTGTCTATAATTATAAAATTGAATCAGAGCAAACGCCACATCATTGCCGTTCTTGAATCACCTTTAATTATTAGCCACACATACAGTTATCGCGCCTCAAACAAATAGAAATTAGCGGACAAAACAATTGGGATAGCAAGTGGAAAAAATGGGGATACAGAATATATGACTCTGATAGTCAATAGTCACATTGACTAAAAGTAAATCATTAATTCTTGGATTCTTGGATTGATTTATAACTGGCTATAGTTTTGTCAAATGGGCAGAAGTATGTTCATAACCATAATTCATCTGTAGTAAATTGATATAATTATATACTTTTGGCTAATGAAATCGCATATTTTTTTTAAAAAAATTTAAACATGAGTCTTGATATAATTATTTGTGAAGAAGGTAGGTGATTTTTATCACTCTGTACTGTTTATATTGATAATTATTTTTGTTATGGTCCAAGCTTAACGGGTAAGGTCTTAAACAAATTTATCTAAATAAAGTAAAATCAATCAAAACAATATGGTTTTTGCTAAAAAAATCAGCTCTTCAAGTCATAGATGACTGTCACCATCTATTAGCAGCTATATTACCATTTGTACATGTGATAGCTATTGTGGGGCTAGATTTGAGTGGTGAAACATTTCACAGACAATGAATTCTTTTCTTGTATTTTTATTTCTACTATCGCTGTTTAACTTCATTGAAGGACACAACTAGTTTGAATTATCTGTTAATGACAATTAAATCAAAACCATAGAAGTAAATTATAATTACATAGATTCGTTTCTGAAATTATATGCCAATTTATTACGAAAAAAACCTTTTTTTTTTTGATACTTATCAAGTACACAGTAGTTGGCATATCTTGAAGTGATAATATTCGTTATGATAAGTTTATTACGAGCATTGACTGTTTTTTTTTAAGTCTCATATTTGCAAACTTGGCCTGGAAACTCATGCAAAATATTTTGTCTCAATGAAGTTTTTGCTAACAACACTCTATCAAAATATAACGATGACTTGTTAGATAATTTTTCAATTGATTATAGTATATATACTACATACAATGACAATGCAAATACTTTGACTTACAACTTGATTAAGCTTTAAAATGAACAATTCAATCCGCAAGATAAAGTTATGAATGTATCTAGAAGAATTTAAGATAATTAGTTGGCAAATTGTGTGACGTTTACAAAAGTGGAGAATTAAGCGTAATGCTGATGCAATAGAAGAAATATTTGTTCTTAATCAACAAATTGAACTATTTACTCTTTAACAAAATATATCATTTTACAAAGTGTTCTATTCATGGTAAATTTTCAATAATAATGTATTAACACTACATTCAAAATTATTAAGGTGATTCAAATAATTTTAATAAATCGTTGTCAAAAATGAAAATACGGAGATACGTTTTAATGTAATCTGAAAATCCATTGTTAGAAAGAAGAAATATATCCATTAGCCGTAATTGAAGACCTCTATGTCTGCATACTCAATTGCTAATTTCAAATAAAGCTTCATTAATCTACAATTTTTATTTTTGTTAGCGGTTTTATTTGACTATGGAAGCAGAGCTGAACTTCACTAATGATGGTATAAACAGATTAGCTTTCAGTATAGTTGTAGAAAATCATAGTTGATACTAGTTTTCATGGAATATAGGCAAAACGAGTTTCCATTATTGCGTAAATAGCGGAGAATACTTGTAATTGAACTTTAAAATCTCAATGCAAGAATGCATTATGAAATTGCCCTGCTGGAAGAGATTTGAAAATGTATAAAATTCTCATTTATCTATAGGCTCATCAACAATTTTTATTAGAAATAGCTACGTATAAAGTGTATTTCAAGCTGGAATTCATAGTAATTCAAAGGCAGGAAAATTTTATTGATAAAATCTTTGTGCATTGGATTTGGACATTATTTTTCCTAATCATTTTACGATAAAATGAATTTTTATAATAAATATTTTCAATGCCTATCTTATTACCATTGTAGTTTTTAAAAAATTGATTTTTTTATTGGGACCATAATTGAAGCAAGTGGAGACTTTTCCAACTTAGGCTTGTTCCAGTTTAATATAGGTAAAGTCTCAGATAAATTAATTGATGGTATTTTAATCCAGATCAAATCAATGAGATGTTTGATGTCTCGATGGATGTTTCTAATAACGGCCCTTGCATTATTCTACTAAAATGAGTATACAGTGTGGACTTAGTGGGCGTTTTGTATGTTGAAGTCTATAAGTCAGTGGAATCTATGAATCGAACAGCAAACATGATTTATTTATGCGTTATGTGTTTGGGCATACACTGAATACACGACACATTAAGATCATGAAGTATTTGATGTTTCAATCTATCAAACACCCGTAGGTACGTAGAGTAATATATTACTCTTTAAGTGGAATTCTTTGAATATCTTTTTTTAATTATAAAAAGAGCACATCGTCCCTAATAATAATTTTTTTCCTCATCACTATTGATCCTCAGCCACTAGTCATTCGTTTAATATTATCCAAAGGCATCTGATCAACGATGGTATCACTGAAGTTATTTGCTATACCTGCTATCCTTGCAGGATTTGTTTCCGCTGTCCCTATTGAAAACTCGAATGAACCTGAAGCTGCTCCCCCTTCTTTTGAAGATGTCAAGTTCTCTATGATTGGCAACCAACTTCACATCAATCATCCATTCACCTTGTGTGCTGGTGATAACTGTGTCACTAAGTGTGGCTTTAACCAGTGTCCTACCACTACCATGACTGTTACTCCTTCATGCGCTGTTGGCAACTGTCCTACCACTACTGTCACCGTTACCTGTGCTGGAAATATGTGTAACAATCCTTGTGCTAATCCTACTCCCATGCCCACTACCACTATCACCAATACTGCTACTGTTACTTGTACTGTTGGAGGAACCTGTAATACTGCTTCTCCCACCAACCCTCAAACTTGTGGTGAAAACCCTAACTGCTGTGTAACTACAACTACTCGCACTATTACTGTTACCCCTACTCAAACTGTAACTGAGACTGCTACTGCCTACTGCACCTCTGGTCAATCTTCTTGCAGTACTGCTCCTCCCACTTCTAAGGCTACATGTTCAGGCAATTGTGTTTGTGCTACTTACACAACTACCACCACTGTATATCTTACTCCTACCCAAACTGTGACTGCTACAGCCACCGTTCATTGCACTGCTGGTCAATCAACATGCCAAACATCGGCTCCAACATATTCACCTACATGCTCTAGCGGTTATGTCTGTGTAACTAAGACGTTTACTACTACGTTCACTTCTACCCCTACTCAGACTGTTACTGCTACTGGCACTGTTCACTGTACATTTGGTCAATCCTCTTGTCAAACAAACACTCCTACTTACAGTCCTACCTGCTCTAGTGGTTATGTTTGTGTCACTTCAACACGCTACACTACCCTTACTGCTACTCCCACTCAGACTGTAACTGCTACTGGTACTGTTCACTGCACTTATGGACAGTCTACTTGCCAAACCACTTCTCCTACCTACACTCCTACCTGCTCTAGTGGTTTCGCTTGTGTAACTTCTACTGTTTACACTACCCTTACTGCTACTCCTACTCAGACTGTTACCGCCACAGGTACCGTTCACTGTACTTATGGACAATCTACTTGCCAAACCACTTCTCCTACCTACACTCCTACCTGCTCTAGTGGTTTCGCTTGTGTAACTTCTACTGTTTACACTACCCTTACTGCTACTCCCACTCAGACTGTTACCGCCACAGGTACCGTTCACTGTACTTATGGACAATCTACTTGCCAAACCACTTCTCCTACCTACACTCCTACCTGCTCTAGTGGTTTCGCTTGTGTAACTTCTACTGTTTACACTACCCTTACTGCTACTCCCACCCAGACTGTAACTGCTACTGGTACTGTTCACTGTACTTATGGACTATCTACTTGTCAAACCACTTCTCCTACCTACACTCCTACCTGCTCTAGTGGTTTCGCTTGTGTAACTTCTACTGTTTACACTACCCTTACTGCTACTCCCACTCAGACTGTTACCGCCACAGGTACCGTTCACTGTACTTATGGACAATCTACTTGCCAAACCACTTCTCCTACCTACACTCCTACCTGCTCTAGTGGTTTCGCTTGTGTAACTTCTACCGTTTACACTACCCTTACTGCTACTCCCACTCAGACTGTTACCGCCACAGGTACCGTTCACTGTACTTATGGACAATCTACTTGCCAAACCACTTCTCCTACCTACACTCCTACCTGCTCTAGTGGTTTCGCTTGTGTAACTTCTACCGTTTACACTACCCTTACTGCTACTCCCACCCAGACTGTAACTGCCACTGCTACTGCTTACTGCACTGTTGGTTATTCAAGCTGTCAAACTGTTGCTCCTTCAGTTACTCCTACTTGTTCTAGCGGCTACGCCTGTGTCACCTCTACAGTTACATCCACTTCTTACTACACTCCTACTCCTACTTCTACAGTTACCGCTACTACCACTGTTTACTGTACTGCTGGACAATCTACTTGCAATACTGTTAACCCTACCTTCTCTCCTACCTGTGGTGCTGGAGTTGTTTGCTCTACCATCCACGCTACTAAGACTGTCACTGTTACTCCTACACAAACTGTCACCGCCACTGCTACTGTTCATTGCACTGTTGGACAATCTGCTTGCAACACTGTTGCTCCTACTTATGTTCCTACCTGCTCTAACGGTTTCGCCTGTTCTACAGTCACCACCACTACCACCCTTTATGCAACTCCCACTCAGACTGTAACTGCTACTGGTACCGTTCACTGTGCTTTCGGTACTTCCAGCTGTCAAACTACTCCTCCTACCTACAGTCCTACCTGCTCTAGTGGTTACGCCTGTGTAACTTCCACTGTCTACACCACTATCTGTGCTACCCCTACTCAGACTGTTACCGCCACAGGTACCGTTCACTGTGCTTTCGGTACTTCCAGCTGTCAAACCACTCCTCCTACCTACAGTCCTACCTGCTCTAGTGGTTACTCCTGTGTAACTTCCACTGTCTACACCACTATTTGTGCTACTCCCACCCAAACTGTAACTGCTACTGGTACCGTCCACTGCACTCTAGGTCAATCTACTTGTCAAACCACCTCTCCTACCTACACTCCTACTTGCTCTAGCGGATATTCTTGTGTTACCTCTACAACCTACACTACCATCACTGCCACTCCCACCCAAACTGTAACTGCTACTGGTACCGTTCACTGTGCTTTCGGTACTTCCAGCTGTCAAACCACTCCTCCTACCTACAGTCCTACCTGCTCTAGTGGTTACGCCTGTGTAACTTCCACTGTCTACACCACTATCTGTGCTACCCCTACTCAGACTGTTACCGCCACAGGTACCGTTCACTGTGCTTTCGGTACTTCCAGCTGTCAAACCACTCCTCCTACCTACAGTCCTACCTGCTCTAGTGGTTACGCCTGTGTAACTTCCACTGTCTACACCACTATTTGTGCTACTCCCACCCAAACTGTAACTGCTACTGGTACTGTTCGTTGTACTGCTGGTCAATCTACTTGCCAAACCACCTCTCCTACCTACACTCCTACCTGCTCTAGCGGATATGCTTGCGTCACATCCACAACCTACACCACCATCACTGCTACACCTAGCATTTGCGTAACTGCTACTGCTACTGTCCGATGCACTGCTGGAGGATCTTGTGTCACCTCTGCTCCTACTGTTCAACCCACTTGTCCTCAAGATGTTGCTTGTCACACAACTACCACAACTACCACCTACACAGTAACTCCTAGTATTTGTGTAACTGCTACTGCTACTGTTCGCTGCACTGCTGGAGGATCTTGTGTCACCTCTGCTCCTACTGTTCAACCCACTTGTCCTCAAGATGTTGCTTGTCACACCACTACCACCACTACTACTTTGACAACCTGTTTGACTTCTACTGTTACACAAACTGGAACTGTCTTCTGTACCGTTGGTGCTGGATGCTCTACTGCTTCTTTGACTCCTGCTCCTACATGTGCTCCCTCTGTTTCCTGTGTCACTTCTCACACTACTACCACAGTCATCGTTACTCCTACTCCCAGTAGTACCACCACCACTATGACTGTTACTTGCCATGGAAACGGTGCTTGTGCCTCAGCTACCCCCACTACTTCTCAAAGCAACTGCGCTACAGTTTACGTTACTGTTACCCGTACACCAACCACTACCGCAACTGCTACTAAGTGCACAACTACCATCACATTGACCTGCAGACAAAATGCTTGCCCAACACCTGCTGTTCTCATCAATGCCATTGCTGACCCCAACCTCATTGTTGAGACCGTAAAGGTTCAAGCTGTCGATGCTGTTCCTACATCTGCCTAATTTATTTGTGACAAACTTCATTGTCCGCCCTTTTAGACATTCTTGATAGACATTACATTGAATTTATCTTTGTTATAAACGGGTTTTTCATATTTTCCTTTAGTTTTTTATTTAATTTTTATAGTACGAATATATTTTTTTCTTTTCGATTTTTCTTTATATTTTATTATTACTACAAACTTATATGATAGATAAAGATCATACATAACAAAAGCATTTTGCTCTCTCTGACCAAATGTGGAATCAATTACCTATTTCGGAAATTTGAATCACAAGTTAGCATATATTTTAATGTGATAATAATATTGCGTTCCAGAACTTAATGTGGGAAATATTCTTAAGCAATTTAAACTCAGTATTAATTTTTTACTTTATATTATTCTTTGATATATCAGTCCTCCTATGCTATGTCTCAAATATCATGTCATATTAAGACTGGTAATTATAATTAAGAACTGGAGCTGAAGTTTCATAAGACTGTTGTTTCATGTGTTAGCACTTATCAAGGCCATTCAATAATAATAGCATTTAAAGTAAGAATAGATTTAGTAATAAAATACCATTTCCCAGAAATTTTATAAGTAGTCTAAATACTATATTTACTATTTTGTGCAATTTTTTAGACTTGACACAAATGAATTTACCTTCTTCTTTCTTTCCAAAAGCCGATACTGCCCTCAAGGCCAAGGGGGAGATGTAAAAACATTAGTACAATCTTTTCATGTACCACTATTAACACAAAACCCATATATTCAATAATTTGTAAAGTTTCCTCTAGAAAAAAACCTATAGAAAGCAAGAAAAAAGCCATAAATGTTTTACCGTATTTAAGCCTATTGATTTGTACTTCAAACATTCCATACGATTGAGAAACCAATAATTTAGAAAGTGGATAAAATCAAAACAATTATAAATTAATTGTTTTGATAACTCTAGAAATCAAAAATTTTTAAGCTAAGCGGAGTATTTGTGTTGCTACAATATGTGCACAGAGATGCCCGCTTGTGCCTAATAAATTTATTTGATACGAACCTTGGAGCCTTTTTTTTTTTTTTTTTTACAATGTTTAAAAGTTTTTGTAGAAATTTTATAATGCAGTTATTCAGATAGGTCAATAAAGCATTAATTAAAATTTTTTCAACGGTTAATAGTGCAAGATTCAAGATTTAAGATTTAAGATTCAATAAGAAATGAGTTAATGAATATCTGAATGCATTTGGTCGCTCTATTGCCTTCCTCAGCCTTAGACTCAATTGCATGGTTCACATTTTGGATTAGAGATTCACATAATTGTTAAGTCCAACAACTGACATCTATTCTTAGACTTTTTAACAAATATATAAAATAATACTCCAAAATTTATTTCTATAAATTGAGTTGAATTTCTCTAATTATATTTAAAATTTCATTCATTTATCAATTCAATTAAGAAATTATTTGACTCACCAATTTCTCAACTACATTTGCAAATATGGTCTCGTTCAAAATTGTTGCCTATACAGCGCTTATATCTGGAATCACGAATGCTACAGATTCAACAGAATCAGCTTCTTTAATCAGTGCCATTCCAATTTCAGTTACAATTGAACCAAGCGTTACTATGACTATTTCTAACGCAGCTATTCCTCCAGCTCCAGTCATTACTGGTATGACTGCTGTCGGAAATCCATCTTGTATTTCCAACTGCATTCCAAGTTGCAAACCAGTTTGCGGCCCTAAGGGATGCACCAATTCTTGTACACAGAATTGTGCTGCTATTTGTACAACTTCACTGTGCTCTAGAGCAGTATGTTCTACCAATTGTGCAGCTCCTGTTTGCTCTACTAGTTGTACAACTAGTCAATGTGTTGGATGTGCAGCTCCCGTATGTACAACTAGCTGCGCAGCTCCTGTCTGTCAAAATACTTGTGCACCCCCAGTTACAAGAACAACATGCTGGCAAGCAGAAACAATCTCCAGCTGTGCTGCTCCTGTATGTTCTACTTTCATTCCAGCTCCTATCTGTACTACCAGCTGCGGGGCACCCGTGTGCAAGTCTAGCTGTGCTGCTCCTGTCTGTTCTACAATACAACCTTCTCCAGTCACTGTCTGTGGTAGCCCCGTCTGTTCTCGCGCATGTAATGGAGGTTCTTGCAATAACGTGTGCGGAGCTCCAGTATGCTCTACCACTATGTCACCTGCTCAAGCTTCCACTGTTTGTAACGCACCTGCTTGCTCTGCAGCATGTGTAGGTCCAGCTTGTACTATTAGTTGTGCTACTCCTACTCCATCCAGATCTTGTGCTGCACCAGTTTGTTCTACAAGTGTTAAAGCACCTGTATGTTCTACCAGTGTTCTTCCCCCCGTTTGCTCTACAAGTTGCGCAGCTCCTGTTTGTAAACCAACTTGCTCTTCTCCAGTTTGTGTCAGTCAATGCTCTTCTTGTTCTACGAACTGTGCTGCACCCGTATGTACTTCTAGCTGTGCTGAACCAGTGTGCTCTCGACATGTCTGTACCTCTACATGTGGCGCTAACGGGTGCGCCAATAACTGTGGCCTTATTGCTACCGCCGCTCCTATGTTGAAACGTGAGTTGTACTAAATCATAACTTCTTGTAATGCCTCAGCATAAATAATGACTATAAAATATCTTTACTTTAATAAATCATACCTATATTAAAAATATATATGAAAAATCTATTGATCATGAAAATAGAAGCACACATATATACCGACTTAGAGTGTTTGAATAATAATATTATAGTTGATACCCTTCGTTATTCGATAGACTCAATTATTAAAGTTTCGTTTTCCTTACTTGTAATTCCCTCTTTAAGTAAAAATATCTACACCCAAATATATATATTTTGATTTCCTTTAATCATAAATCGATTAAAAGTTTTTGACAACAAAGTAGTAGAACAAACATTTAAAAAAAGTCTTGTTTTTGAAAAATAGTATCAAGTATTAGAATCAAAAGTATCACCGTTGTTTAAGTAGTCTTTCTCTTGAATCCTTGACATTTTGATGTAATTGATTGAGGGATCACATGGGGATAGTAACGATTTCATCAACTGTACCAGTGTGTCAGAGAGAGTTGGTAAGTATAAAACCAGTTTTACTTCTACTAATGATAAACTAATAGCCTTACATATCATAACAATCACTTCAGAAATGTCTCGAGTTGGAACCGAAGCTACACCTGCACCTCAAGAAGGTGAGATTTCTGATGAGATTATCACAGTGGAAGAGTTGCAGAATCATGGAATCAATATGAGTGATATCCAAAAGCTTAAAGCAGCTGGAATTCATTCAGTATCAACAGTTTTGTCAACCACAAGGAAAAATATGATTAAAATTAAAGGTCTCAGTGAGGTGAAAGTAGAAAAAATAAAAGAGGTTGCTAAAAAGCTTGTGAATGTTGGGTTTGTAACAGCGACAGAACAATCAGACTTGAGAAAGAAAGTAATGAAAATTTCTACTGGTTCCAAAGGATTGGATGACATGCTCGGAGGGGGTATCGAAACTATGTCACTAACTGAAGTATTTGGAGAATTCAGATGTGGTAAAACGCAGATTGCCCACACTCTTTGTGTATTGACACAGCTACCCAAGTCTATGGGAGGAGCCGAAGGTAAAGCAGCGTATATTGATACTGAAGGAACATTTCGTCCTGATCGTATTAGAAAGATTGCTGAAAGATTTGGTGTAGATCCAAATATTGTCTTAGACAATATTGCTTATGGAAGAGCACTGAATTCTGAGCATCAAATGGAGCTTATTGAAGAGCTAAATTTTGTTGACGGCACGTTTAAACTTTTGATTATTGATTCGATCATGGCACATTTTAGAGTTGATTTTTCTGGTCGAGGCGAATTGAATGAACGACAACAAAAACTAAATCAGATGCTGGGGAAGCTAAATAGGCTTGCTGAAGAGTACAATGTAGCTGTATTTTTGACCAACCAAGTTCAATCTGATCCCGGTGCTTCGGCTTTGTTTGCAGCTGCAGATGGCAGAAAACCGTATGTTACAATATAAGAAGAACTATTTATTTATTTGAAATGGCACTAACTGAAAGGAATTAAAATTTAGTATTGGAGGACATGTACTTGCCCACGCTTCTGCCACTAGAATTTTGCTTAGGTATGAATTTTTTGAAATACTTACTTGCCTTAATATAGCTATTAACACTACAATTACAGAAAAGGTCGCGGTGAAGAAAGAGTTGCCAAACTTCAAGACAGTCCAGATATGCCAGAAAGTGAATGTACATATGTTATCACAGATGGAGGTATTGCTGATCCTGCGTAATCAATATTTGTATTAATCACGTATCTAAAAAATCTAAAAAAATCTATATAATCAATCTTCATGGGATGTATAAATGAATGTTATATATTTGTCAAAATATTGAATTGAAAAACTAGTTTACTATGCGTGACTTAGAATAGCCGCACATATTGCACAATTTTAATAAAATTACCCAATTAGGATAAAATCTTTTTGCTGCTTTTTTCTAAATTTATCATATTATTTACATATAGAAATAAAAACCAACATTAAGGGCGTATGGTGTAGTTGGCTATCACGTTCGCTTAGCATGCGAAAGGTCTCCGGTTCAACTCCGGATTCGTCCATTAACTTTTTGCAACGAAAAATGATTTTTTTTTTTTTTTAATTAATGTTAGATTTATGCTTTAAGAACAATATCGTAAAATTACCTACGCAATTTATTAAAGCCTATCATATCAATGAGAGAAAAAAAATTTAATTGCCTTTCAGAATATCCATATACTTGTGTCTCTTTTAGTTTACTGAAATTAATCTATATATATATATATATAAATGCCAAAAGAGAGAGAGAGATAAAATCAGATATACGCTTTTGCTTATCTCTATATCAAATACTTTACAATACAGAAAACTAGTTTAACAGTTCAACAAACGTAACACTGTTATTCAATCTACACTCTATCCAGAGAACCTTTATTAGTCTAGTACTAGAGAGAGACAATAATCCCGATTGGGGACGGGGTAAGCCAACAAACGTGACCCCGCTCCAACACAGCCAATCAGCATAAATGATTTCTTCAAAAACCACAAAACTGGCCAATAGAATGCTGTAAAAGGGCTCTAAAGCATAAGTATGTCATGTGATATCACGCGGATTTGAAGAACGAGAAAGGCTCATGTGATATGCATAACACGTGGTTATCAATCGGAAGCAAAGCTAAAAGACCATAATTTACTCATGTATATGGGTAAATTGGAGACTGGTAGTCATGTGTTCAGAATTGTATAAATAGTAGAACAAAAGTCACGATTTTTTTTTGAATTCCTTCCAGTCAGGTATCTAAGCTCACCCACGGATTTTTTTTTTTTTTCAAATCACGCTGATTACACCTGATATCGTACTTAGTTCATCACACTCGTGTTTTCTTTTTTTTTTCTTCCTTCAATAATATTATTATCATTATCATTATCATCATTATTATTATTATTTAAATTTTCAGGTTTATTACATCAACGTTAAGAACGGTTGTTGAAGTGATTAAAAAATAAAAAGAATCGACATCTATATTAGTACTATTACTACTCGAATTAAAAAAAAAAAAAATCAGATAAAATAAAAACGTTTTTATTTTATTTTATTTTATTTCATTTTATATATATTTATATTTATATTGCATTTTCAGAATTAGTACAGTTAAAAATGATGAGTGAAAAGTTGGGATTGAAGAAGGATATTCACGATGAAAATATCGATAACGAAATTATCAAGGAGCAGCAGAAGCAACAGGAGAAGCTGAACGCGTCGACAGCAGCAGCAGTTGCGACAGCAGCAGCAGCAACAGCAGTACAGGAGCATCAACAACAACAACAGCAACAGCAGCAGCAACAACAGCAGCAGCAGCAGCAACAACAACAGCAACAACAACAGCAGCATCTTCATCATCACCAACAACAACAACAGCAACAGAATCATGTACCTAGTCAGGCTGAGCTGGTACAATTAGTAACTGGGCAAAAGCGCAGTTTCGAAGAGTTTGAAAAACATACGCTGGAATCCACAGCAGTGGCAGCGATCAGTTCTTCACAAGACGTCAAGTCGGGAGTCAATAGCACGACCGGTGCCATTACCAAGCCCGTTGTAGGCTCAGCAGAATGGCATAGACAGCGAAGAGAGAACCACAAGGAAGTTGAAAGACGGCGAAGAGAGAACATTAACGCAGGTATCACTCAATTGAGTAAACTGATTCCAAATTGCGATAAGAATAAGGGTCAGATATTAGCCAAAGCATGTGATTATATTAAGCAGATGAAGGAGCAGGAGAACACTTTGATTCAAAAGTACACCATTGAAAAGCTACTGAATGAGCAAAGCATTGCTGAGCTTTCAAGCACAAATGAGAAGCTTAAGATTGAATTAGAGCAGGCTTGGGGAGAAGTCAAGAAGTTAAAGGCTGAAAAGGGTCAGTAGCTGTTTTCATTCTTTTTTTTTTTTAAAGAAAAAAAAAAAATAAAATAAAATAAAATAAATAAAGATTTACTTTTTTGTTGATTTTCAAATAATCAAACGTTTAACTTATTTTTCATAACATTTATATATATCTGGTGTTTTTCTCTTGATTTATTTCTGTTTATTATGTGAGTTATATAATGTGTTTAATCACACTATATGATATTATTTTTTATTGTCTTTATAAAGATTGAGTTTCTTGTTGGTTTAAAATATGAAACGAATTGATATATAACTTGCAATATTAATTATAATTAATAATTTTTTCCTTCTTTTATTTCTTTATCAAGTACAAAAGAAAAATAGTTTAAACTGTCGCTTATTTATAATTAAAAAAAAAAAAAAAAATTATAGAAAGTCCGTTCAATATATATTTATTTATTTTTCTAATTCATCACCAGTTACATCATTGTAAGCTTTATAAGCTATATATATATATATTATTATTATTATTATTATTAGTTGAGGGCAAAAGGATAAATAAAATCTTTCACTATAATAAAAGCTAAAAATTGCGTGTATTCCTTAAACAGTTATTTCTATTATAGGAAATTTGCGGAAATGGTTTGGTCCTTAAAACCACTGGATTTTCAATTCAAAATTAGCTTAGTGCAGTCACCATTTTTTCCACACTTGAAACAATTAAGCAATCCAGCCACACCTGTTACCAATGTTTTTCACTTTTACTTTTATTTCTACTAGTACTAGTACTACTACTGTCTTTTTTTATTTTATTATTTTTATTGCAAGTTGTGTAATGCTGCTTGTATTAATCAATCATTAAAATGTATATTGTATCACACACATACACCCGTAGATGCTCTTGTTTTTCATATACAAAATAGTTCATTAAATGTAGGCTCAGCCCTACCCGTTTCCAAATCTATCAAAGCCAAGAAACATCAACCAAGCTAGAAAAGTAAAAAAGAAACCACTTTAAAGTTATCAATAAACGAAAACAAGATTTAAGCAGCCTCCAGAACTCTGAGAGTATTGGTGTGTCCAAATCCACCAGTCCATCCTTGAATAGCAACAACGGCCTCACCCTTATTGAGAATTCCAAGCTCAACGGCCTTATCAATACCCCATTTCAGACGCTTCTCAACATCATCTTGCCAGTTCTCAACACCTTGAGGCTTGGGTTCGTCGTAAATAAATGGATACACACCACGGTACAGATGTGAGTATCTAGCAGACTTATCGTTACGGGTAACCATGAGAATGGGACAGTTGGGTCTGTATTTGGACACCAAGCGGGCTGTAGAACCGGAAATTGAAAGTACAATAATGGCACGAGCTTGTTGCTCAAAAGAAGCAGAGACGGCAGCAATTGCGATAGTCTCACCTGTTTCAGTTGGGCGGGGAGCTAATGATCTGAGTTCTTGGAAGAGAGGTTGATATGCGATACCCTTTTCAGCGACAAGAGCAGTTTCGTGCATCATATGGACGGCTTCTGTAGGGTAGTTACCTTTAGCAGTCTCACCAGACAACATGACACAGTCAACACCATCAAGAATAGCATTTCCAACATCAGATACTTCTGCTCTGGTGGGACGGGGGTTGTATGTCATAGACTCAAGCATCTGAGTGGCACAGATAACAGGCTTACCTGCAAGATTACACTTAGCAACAAGCTGTTTTTGGACAATAAAAACTTGTGATGCGGGAATTTCAATACCGAGATCACCACGAGCAACCATAACACCATCAGTTTCCTTCAAAATATCATCAAAGTTGTTAACACCTTGTTGATTTTCAATCTTAGCAATGATCTGAATGTTCTTTCCCTCCTCTCCAAGGACTTCACGGATAGCCTTGATATCATCACCAGTTCTGATAAAGGATGCAAAGATCATATCAACCTTGTTCTTGATACCAAATCTAATATCAGCCTGATCTTTTTCTGAGAGAGCAGGCAAGTCGACATCAGTCTTGGGCAAGTTAACACCCTTGTGAGAAGAAATTTTACCATTGTTGAGAGTCTTAACTTTGATGGTTTGTTCATCAACGATTTCCAAGACCTCAAAAGAGAGAACACCGTCATCAACGAAAATAACTCTTCCGACCTCAATAACCTTTGTAATGTTCTTATAGTCGAGGTACATAATGTCTTGGTTAGAAGATTCCTTGTACTTGTCATCAGTGGTGAAAATCATTTCGTGACCAATTCCAACAGGGTAGTCCTCGGAGTTGACGGTGTTACCAGTTCTAATTTCAGGACCCTTGGTGTCAAGAGCAATAGCTAAAGGACGACCAGGATACTCGACTTCGGATTGTCTTGCATTGTCAATGACAGTTTGATGGTAGTCATAGCTTCCATGAGAAAAGTTCATTCTGACAATATTGAGACCAGCTTTTCTTAAAGCAGTAATCATTTCTACAGAGTTTGTCTTAGGACCAATAGTTCCAATAATGGAGGAACGTCTGTAGTTTCTGTTGGGCAAGTTTTCTACATCCAAGGTACTAAGCCATTGGAGGTTTGTACTGGGAGAGTCAGAGTTGTAAATCATGATGTATGAGATGTAGATGTATAGATATAGTAGTTAACGAACAAAGTCGTGAATCCAGCAAATATGAGAGAAAGAGAAACAAAAAAGGAAGCGTTGGTCTTTTTATAGGCCACTAAAATTTTTTTTTGGGTAGTTTTTGCTGACATTTGATTGAATGCTGAGGCAGAGATAAAGCGATCTTTTGAGGGGTCATTTTGGTGTTCCCACGCTTTCTACCTTTTTAGGAAGGAGGGGTACTGCGATACACAGTTCCGCAGTTACCACTTTTGGAACAAGGCCTCCTAACTGTTTGCTGGCTATTACTAGCCAATTTACTTGTTGAGCTGTTTGTACTTTGACTATATATTAACAGATAAGATTGAATCAAACAGTTTATAGTTGTTTACTTCAAAAAAAAAAATAAAATAAAAAAATAACTAAATAAGAAAATGAACAAAAAAAATATGAATGGTTCATATGTTGACTAAAGGGTCCACATTGTGGGATGTTTTAAAATTATATGTGAAAGTGCGAAAGTGTACAGAAGATTTTACAAAGGTTAAAGGAGGAGGAGGAGGAGGGGGGCATCCGAAAGTGCCAATTGGTGTCGTCACTTTTAAATCGTTTTCTAGAAAATGGGCCCGGATCAATTGGTTCTTTTAGGACATTCGGATAAACTTTGTTTACCAACGTTGAAATTAAGATGTAAGTTTTATTTTAGATGATGTGATAATAAATTGTCAAATTATTATTAATTTACTCATTTACCTAAATTAGTATTACCATCTTGAAACTTGTATCATATGTACTATATACCATGTTTCATAATTTATATATTAATACCCAAGTTTTATATCACATATCTTATTATTCATGTCATATCTTTTTTCATTGAAAAATGAAAATAAATAAAATATATAAAATAATAATAATAAAAAAAGTTATGGGCTACCACCACCTTGTCCATCACAGTAATTATAGGAAGGAAGGGAAAAAAAAATAAATAACCTGGCAGAACAATTTGGAAGAAAACTAAAAAAAAATATATAAATAGGTGAAAGTTACCACGCTGGAAAATTTTCTCCTTTTTCTTTCCCTTCTTTTTCTCTTTGTGCCCCATTCCTGTAACCAACATCATCAACAATGTCTAACGAACAAACTTTCATTGCTATCAAGGTATGTTAAGATCAATTTTATTGCGTGTGAATTTTCACATTGAGACTGTTTTGCCCATTCCACGGTTCCTTTGCTAACTTTTCTGCTAGCCCGACGGTGTCCAACGTGGACTCATTGGCCCCATTCTTTCTCGTTTCGAGACCCGTGGTTTCAAGCTTGTCGCCATCAAGCTCACTCAACCCTCTGAGGAGCTTCTCCGTGAGCACTACGCTGACCTCCAAGAGAAGCCTTTCTTCCCTGGTCTTCTTAAGTACATGAGATCTGGCCCCGTTTTGGCTACCGTCTGGGAAGGTAAGGACGTTGTTAAGCAAGGTCGTAACATCTTAGGTGCCACCAACCCTCTTCAATCTGCCCCCGGTACCATCAGATTCGACTACGCTATTGATGTCGGTAGAAACGTCTGCCACGGTTCCGACTCTGTTGAGTCTGCCCAAAAGGAGATTGCTCTTTGGTTCAAGAAGGAGGAGCTCAATGAGTACACTCCTACCCAACATGCTTGGATCTACGAGTAAATTAATTAGCATTGTCTAATAGAGTTATATTTTCTAGTTCACATGAATTAATTTATTTTGTATAAAACATTTTGTTTGAAGGAATTTACCAGGGGTAAAAAATTGTAGAGTAGTAGCCGACTCTAGTTGAAATTTTTAGTATCAGCTAAGTTGAAAGCGTGTTATATTTTTAAGGTTTCTTCATCTTCATTGGTAGAGTGATCCAATCGATGCTACATACTATAGAGTGTATACTTTGTTTGGGCAACATCACAGTATTGAATGCTGAGATTTTCTAATTTTTTTCTAATTTCGAAATTCATTTTTTTGTATTCACATCCTTTGAATGATTTTGGAAAATTTAATGAGTCCAGTTTATGTCTCAAGGTTAGAAAGAGAAATAATAATAATTTGATCTATATGTAGCCTAATTGGGATTTTGTGAAAATTAAATCCAGTTAAAAGCCTGATTATATACAAAAGTTTGTCTTGTACAAAACTTGATTGAGAGTCGCTAATATTGGATGATTTTACAATAAGTTTCAATATTTTTTATATAAGTATATGGTATTAAATGTTTATAAAATTTAATAGTATATATATATATATATATATCATTTCAAATTTAAAAGTATATGAATCCAGATAAATCGTTATACGATTCAAGACAATTAAATTCATATTTTCAATATACTTGCCTTTAGACTTGTCAATTGTTTTTTTTTTTAAATCTATAAATGTTCATTTTATAAATTATTGATTCCCCTCTAAAATTTATTTTATTCCTCCTATTACACTTGACTTGTACTCAGAATATGTTTCTATACTTTTATACCACGAATAACCAGTTATTTATTACCAAATAAAAAAAAATTCCAAAATTTTTTTTTTACTCAACTTCATCCTATTCTGATTGGCATTCCAGAATTGTTGCTGGATGAACAGCTTTTACAAAATTTAGCGTCCCACAGTATTTGATACACGCGCCCTCTATGACATTCCCTATTCTTCGCCACGTGTGTCCAAACACGTATTCAACATATCATCAAGGTAAGTTATAACTATCAAAAAAAAAAGGGAATTGATTCACCAAATGGTTCTTAAATGATAATACAAAATTTACAATTGTACAATTATTTATTCAATACTTTTTATTTTTATTTTAATTTTTTTTTTAACTTTTAATTTTTTTTTTTTTTTTTTTTTTTTTTTTCATTTTTTATCTTTATATTTATTTTTGAAAATTTGTTTCTTTAGATCTTTACTAACAAAGGATACATGGTAATAGAGCACAAAATTACTCTTCCACGAAGATTGAGAATAAGAGGGTCAATAATTCATGTCAAGACTAGTCTAGCACATTTTATGTTAAGCTGGAAAGGAGAATACAACTCACCTCCTACTCCACCAACTTATAGAGAATCACCATTACCCTCATACCGACTTGCGGAAAAAGATCCAAGTCCGGACTACGTGGATCATAAAGGATTTGTATGGGTACCAGAAACAAACACTAAAATTAGCAGAGCTGAGTATATCACTTGTTCCCCTGAATCTGTGAAAAAACATGTCATGTTTTCAGATGTTGACAGTGTTCATGAGTTTATTAGAGAAGAAAGTGTAAGTGAATAGAAGTGTAGATTGTCAGTGGGAAATGTGCTAAATGTATTTTGTGTTATGATTTTTTTATTTTATTTTTATTTTTATTTTTATTTTTATTTTTATTTTTATTTTTAATTTTTTTTAAATATGAATAAATAAATAACGGTATATGGTATCGTAAATCATCAGTAGAAAAAAAAAAGAAGAGAAAAGTACATCATTATCAAAATGCGTCGTGATAGAGATTATAGTCAATAGCAGGAACCGGTGGTGTAGAATAGTCATAAATTTGACGAGTGCTTCCATTTAATGAAGATGTTAACGTAGCAGTAGATTTCATTTTTCGCAATGACTTTATGGGTGTAGATGTAGAAGATGGATTGTTGAATGAGATTGGGGATGTCAGATTTGCACTTGATTGCATTTTTTTTAAACCTTTTGGCCTAGACATTCTGCAGTTCAAATTAACTTCTTGGAGATTTGATACAGTTTTGTTTGAGATTGTTGGAAGGTTATTAGAGCTTGTACGATGACGCAGTTTCTTTGATCCATCCAAGTTCATCCGAGATAACGAACTAATCGTTGCATGCTGATAATTGGGGGTTTGAGGTCTTGCTGTTTGTTCCTCAAAGCTAAAGCTAGAGTTTGAGCTTGATCTGGAGTTTGTACTACGATGTAGGTTAGCCATTGAAGGTCGAGGAATGAGCGATCTTGTGCCAGACAAGTTGCGAATGCTTTTTGATTTTTTCAAAACCTTTGTTTCAGGCTCGGATAAACTACTTCTATTACTGATACTTCCTACTGGACTGGATATTGAGCTCGTTTCAGTAAGAGTTGGTGTATCTGTCCAAACTCGAGTTCTAGAAAACGCAAGATCTTCCTCCCATTGAAATTTGATGGCTTCAGCTCGCTCATCCAACTGACTGTGAAGAAATGCAAGTATTGTTTTAAAGTGTCGCATTTTTTCATTCACTTTGTCCCATTCACCAAATTTTGGAAGCATCTGAAGGTCCTCTGCAATGTTGTACTTGGATTCTTCAATTGGTCCAATCCAAAGGGAAGTAACCATGGAGTCCATCATCTCGGCCAATTTTTGTGCATCGTATTGTATATTGATATTACGAGTCGACATGATTTTTGATTTTTGAATTGAAATGATGTTGCTAGATATACTAATAAGAAAATCAAATAAACAAAATATAATAATAATAATACTTGAAAGCAACAACGAACAAACAATGTTGAATTATGAAGATGAAAAAAAAAAAAAAAAAAAAAAAAAAAAGATTGAAAATAGAAAGAACCGTTGAATTTGTAAGTTTTTTCAAAAGGTATTAGATTCGTTTTATAATACTTGTTGTTTTGTTTGTTGTTTATTGTTTATTGTTTGAACTTTACTAGTTGTTTTGGATTTAAGAAACAATACAAAAAATATTTCGTCTGTGTGCCTCATCTTCTCTAGAACGCAAGCTTCAGGAACAAAAAGAAAAAACAGATTCTAAACAAAGGTTAAAGCCTTGCTTAGTTGCAAAAATAAATAAATAAATAAATAAATAAAATACAAAAACTTAATGCAATAACTTGGATTCGATCGTGACCTAATACATTACGTAAGTCAACCTTCCAATTACGACTCTCTAACAATTTTTCACATTTTTCAACCCTACCAATTCAACACTCTACTATATCATCGTTATCAACAATCCTAGGAGCTTGAGACACATACACATATATCGATAATGTCATTTATCAACAGTACCAAGCGTGTGGCGACTGCTGTCGCTGCTATCAAACCAAGTGCTCAACCAAGTCTGATTTTCACCAGAGGCAAGCGAACCAAAACTAACGCTGCCCAATCTGCCAACGTTCAACGTCTTGTTACACAGCTGAGTGTTTTCAGTGCACGTAAGAAGCAGCCCCGTCGTCTGAAGTTATGCCTTGAAGATCGTCTGCGTCACGACGTTGTGACTCGTGCATGGGCTATTTCACAGAAACGTGAACGTGAAGCAGAAGAAATCCAACTGAAGAAGCAGTACAAAAAGATTGTCGAAGCTTGTGAAGAGCTGGAGAACACTGACGCATTTTTAGCTTTTGAAGGTATTAAAAGAGAAAGAGGAAAGAGATTTTCACCTGAGCTGAGAGTTCCTACAGACACTCCTCCTACGGTGGTTTGGCAGGAAAACTGGGAACCTGCAAAGCCCAAGAACGACAAATAAACGATGTTTGAATTGTAAATAGTTGTCATATTTGTACATAAAAGAATTTTAAATCTAAACATATTTCATATAAATCAATTTAAATCGATTGATTTATCAGTTTATTTTCCTTGTAGTTAAAAAAAAAAAAATACCAATAATAAAGAATCTCGATTTCTCCATCCTCAGTTTATGCCTACAACATTTTATATAGATACCATTTTTATTATTATTATTATGAGATCTGGTTTCTACATATTAAAATTTATTCCTCCCAAAGTCACAGCTTTTTTATTTTGTATTTTTTATTATTATTTTTTTTTTCCCCTACAAACCATCAAGCTCATACAAATCAACATAATATTAATATGGGGTCTAACAAGAAGAAAGAAAACTTACTTTGGAAACTCGATGTTCTTGAAGCCAAAGCTACAAAAGACACCAAAAATACCCGTCTTGTGCGTACCCAGTTTGCAGTGACAAAAAAATTACACAAGGAAAAAAAGGTAGCTCGACAGAAGAAGCCGTATCAAGATGCTTTTGCCAATCCCTACCGTGCGGATTTGATTGCACAAGAACTTCAAGATCAAGAAGAGGAGAACGATGGACCAGTAGAACTCTCTGAAGAAGACAAAAATCGGATCAGAGAACTGAGGGTTAAGTTAGTAGACCAAAAGATTTTTCATTACTCGAAAGCCATTCGTAAAGCTATCAAGGTATCCAAAACCACCGAAGTACTGAAACTCACAAAGCGGGCAAAAAACGAAGAAAGCGAATCGAAAAAGAATACGTATGAAAAGGAGAAGGAAGCTTGTAAGAGTGTAGACGTTGAGACATTGACACAAGCTCATGTTATTCGTTCTATTCGGAAAACATTTTATTCTTCGAAAGCACAAAAAGAGAATCCTCCAGAATTTCTTAATGAAAACATTCTAAATTTATCTGAAGATTCTCCTGCTACATCTTTTTTTAAAAATGCTCCGCCAGCATTGGAGCTAGTCTCCACCAGAATTATTAATACTAAACCTGTTAGAAGTGCGGTAGAACAAATGATTCAGGCTATAAAGTATGCAACAAAAATTGAGCACAAAGAAACCGCAAGTGAAATTGCCAAAAGGAAAAGAGAAGAGCAGAAGATTAAAAGAAAAGCGGCCAAAGAAGCAGCAAAGAATGGCAAACCTTTATTAAAGGATGACGGGGAGTTAGATGAAGATGAGCTACAGAGATACGATAACATGATTGCTGGGTCAAGTGACGAGGGTGAAGGTCCAGAGCTGCCAGATCTTGATCCCAATGAAGTGTCTTCAGGAGATGAAGCAGACTCTGAGTCTGGAACTGATGATGAAGATGATCTAGAAAATGAAGAACAAGGTCCTGACGATTTCTTTGACTTCCCAGCCGAAGAATCGCAGTCTGAATCGGAATTGGAAAAATCTACAGAGAAAAAGTCCAAAAAAGAGAAGAAGAAGAAAGAGAATGATAAGATAGTTCTTCCAGCACTAGCATCAGGGTACTTTTCTGGCGGCTCCGATGATGACTTTGATCCTGATGCTGATCCTTTAGTAAGAGAAACTGTAGTGGAACGCAAAAATCGTCGTGGCCAACGGGCTCGAAGGGCCATCGCTGAAGCCAAATTTGGAAAAAATGCAAATCACATCAAGAAGCAGCGTGAGGAAGAAGCTGAAAAGCGTTTAAAGAAGCAAGCTGAATTCGAGAAACGTGAGGCCCGCCGAAGAGAAAAAGGAATCCAAAATACAAACCAGGAAGCCATTCAGAGACCTGAAAAGCGCAAGACACCGGACGATGACAAACCTATCCATCCTTCATGGGAAGCCAAAAAGAAGTTGTCTGCTGCGCCAGTGGAGTTTAAGGGTAAGAAGATTGTGTTTTAAAAAAAAAAAAATATTTGCATACCATATTGTTTTTGTAAGTCTACATATATTTAATTTAAGCCCGAATCATCGCGGCTGAGAACGATCTTGATAAATTAAGATTATCTAGAATTTAATCTATGATGCTTGACCGTAGGCGTGTGCTTTAAAGGCTCTTAGAGTCAAGCCTTGGTAATATAGCTGGCAGTGCGTCCTTATATAATTATGTTGATAAATATGATAGTTTTGATAGGAATAGGTGCCCAATGTCGCCATTTGAGAACTGAGATTTAAGTGAGATAAACTAAGCGTAAATAATTAAGAGTTGCGTCAGTGAGTTTTACAAATCATTCCAAATAAATAACTTCATTTTCTCACACTCACTTATTTCTTTTCTTTCTTCTTAATACTTAATTTCTCTTTCCTACCACAACAAAATTCTTTACATTCATTGAAATTATGGTTCAATATCCTGAGTATCCACCAAAAGTCTCTGAGGAGGAAGAAAAGTTTATCAACAATACAATTGTTGATTGGTCATTGGGCAATGGCCTTGCAATGCTCACAGAGTCGGATGGCGTCACCGCTGTCCATGCTCCTGTGACAGTATATCCTTCTCCATTCCCTAAAAGTGCTATGGCAAATGCTTTGACTGTCCAGCAATCCTTTAACGAACTTTACGCTCGTGTGTCTAATGAGGAAGAATGGCTAAGAGAGTCACTCACCGAGTAAGTTTGCTCCGATCCCTTTAATCCCTACCTTGATTTGCAAGCAAGAATCTATGCATCAGCTTGATAAAATATCTCCAAGAACTCAACTAACCAACCATTTTCCTTTATAGCGTGTTTAAATTGGATAAAGACTTCACTGGAAAACTGTGGGAGTCATATTCAAAGGCAAGCACGATTGGAATTACCCAACCCATGACTTTAGGCCTGTTTCGTTCTGATTACATTGTCGATAATGATTCGGAGGGATACCAAGGTGCAGCAGCCATCAAGCAAATTGAGTTCAACACGGTTTCTATTTCATTTGGAGCACTATCATCCAAGGTATCTGAGCTTCACACTTATCTTGCGAACTCAGGTACTTATGGCTCCACTGGAGATCACATTCACACTTCTGTGTCCAGTGCACTTGAAAAACTAAGTTATGGATTATCTGTTGCACATAAAGAATATGTTGCAGCAACTACTCCTAGCGCTCCGCCAGCTATTTTATTTGTAATTCAGCCCGGCGAAAAAAACGTGTTTGACCAGCGCCATCTTGAATACCAACTCTACAATGAATCGGGTATCAAGTGCTATCGATTGACCCTAGGAGAGATTCGAGAGAAAACTAAGTACGTTACCGAGTCAGACAACGTCAAAAAGCTGATTCACATTGCTTCAGGAGCCGAAATTTCTGTCGTGTATTACCGTTCTGGTTACGCACCCACAGATTATCCATCTGAAGAAGAATGGGAGGCTAGAGTTTACCTTGAGGCTACTCATGCTATTAAGTGTCCATCTCTACTTACTCAACTTTCTGGCTCAAAGAAGGTTCAACAAATTTTAACTGATCCTGTTTTAATCAAAAAAATCTTATCTAAGGATGGTCAAACTGCAGTTGACGATTCGATTATTCAACAGCTCGAAGCTACATTTGTCAAGATTTACCCTATGGATAATTCACCCGCTGGTCTTGAAGCTCGCAAGCTTGCATTAGCACATCCGGAACGCTATGTTCTTAAGCCTCAGCGTGAGGGAGGTGGAAACAATGTTTACAAGGAAAAAATTCCTTCTTTTCTTAAATCTATTCCCGAGGACACTTGGGGTGCTTATATTCTAATGGAGCTGATTGTTCCTCCTGACTTTAAGAACAAGATTCTGCGAGCTGGAAGTATCTACAATGGAGAAATCATTTCAGAGTTGGGTGTTTTTGGCACAACTCTTTGGAATCAAAAGACCGGAGAGATTACACACAACCAACAAGCAGGCTGGTTATTGAGGTCTAAACTAAAATCCAGTGATGAAGGTGGAGTCGCTGCTGGTTTTGGATGTATTGACTCTGTATACTTGGTATAATCATATTATATTCGATTACAGTATGTTATATAACATTCATGTTGAATGAGATTAAGAGTTTTTATTCTTAATGGTAACAACTCATGATCAAGTTAATCTATTATTTAAATATTTAAACGGGAATTATGAACCTGATATATATTTATAGTTGACTTTCCATGTATAATGAATATTGAATTTGTATAAAGCTTTACATGATAAATGATCTCAGTTCTCAATAGGGTTTACTATTTACTAGTTGCCAACAGCCATTTTACATGCCTAGCAATTATCGAGCACCAGGATATGTCAGTCTATCGGTTTCATACCCCGGACCTTTTACCATTCTCTTAATCTTTTGAGCGCCGACATGTCTAAAGCTTCCTTGCGCAATTCTCTTATTCACACGTTCAAGATTTGCTGCCCATAACGCTCCACCACATGTGTTACTAAACACGAAAAATAGCCCAATAAATGGAATAGATTCCAAAGCTCCTGACATGAGACCAAATCTAGATTGTCATGTTAGATGAAATTAATCAAGTCTTGTAAAATCTTCAAAAATTACTTACCCTGTGTACTGGCCACGCCTACCTTCAACAAAGTGTCGAACTTCAGCAGGCGAGAATCCTTTTAGTTCAAAATATCTACCATGTGTTGATTTTCCTCTTTTCGGTGCAGCAACCAAAATAAGAAGCAATGGACCAACAATTGGAATGAAATGCAATAAAAATATGGCAGCAGTCTTCATTACCCAGAATGGCATCAGTGCATTTCGAGGAAGGGTTCTAACATACATTTTTGCTCTCATGACCAATGATGGTTTGATTACTCTTCTAGCTCGACCTTTTACAACTAGATCATCATGGCCTTCTTTGGTCAACACCTGTTTATATGTTAGAATTGTTATCGAGTATTTTTGGATATTTATAATGAAAAACTTACAGCATCGAAAAGCATTTTTACAGGCGTTGGAAGTAGCAGCCATTTAGATACCATCGAAGCTACCACAGCAGATTGATGTAGCATAGCTAACCACGCTGTGATGATACCTGTGGGCCCATTAAAAAAGATAGCAACTAAAGCCTGAGGAGGATAAAGCATTGTATACATGCACAGGTAAACAATAAGTGTCAAGATTAGTTCTGGTACCAGTACTGTCATAAGATATGCCCATAAGATTGGACTTGACATAAAATAATATAAGCCCTAAGATTGAACAGTTAGTAATTTTATAGATGATATTATAACCAAATTTACTGACTTGTAGTGGATATAGAAAGGTGCCCGAGGTGGCAATAGTAACTGGCATCAAAACAGGTTCACAAGCCATTCGAAGTGACTTTTTCATGAACTGGGGCCTAAACATGGCCGATAATGGCTTGGATGAGCGCTTCTGTTTCTTTTTCACCATATTGGTCTTACTGTGATACAAGAATTTAATATTTAGAAAGAAAAGAAAGAAGAGAAAATCAAAGAAAATGAGAATGTATTACAGAAAAGATTGTGTGAGCAGCTTTTATTCATCTTGCTTGTGAGATCACAATAATCTAGTTGACCTAGTTAGAGTTTATCAGCTATCTCCAGGGAACTGAATTTTAGCAACACAAAAATAAATACTTCGTGATATTACCCAGTTGGGAGTTTTTTTTTTCAGGAATAATTTCATTTTAAACTTCTCCCCCCCCCCCCCCCCCCCCCCCCATAGTTCAAATGATTTCCATCAAAAGGCTTTATTCGACAAACTCAAGTGAATCACTAAGACTATTAGGAAAAACTTGCTTGATCACAGGAGGATCACAAGGGATAGGTCTAGCAATTGCACAGCGATTTGCCTCAGAAGGGGCATCCTTATTACTAGTGTCTAGAAGCAAAAAAAAGCTAGAATATGCCGCTTCTACTCTTCCTGTTGTTGACTCTACTCAGTCACATTCGATTGCTCCATTCGATTTAACAACTGGAAGAAATTTTACTGAAAAAGATCTTAATGTCAAATTGACATCGATAGATATACTGGTGAATAGTGCAGGAATTGCACAGTCTTCCTTACTATTATCTACACCTAAGGATACTATTGACAGCTTAGTAAACCTAAATTTATTAGGAACTATATATGCGACACAGTCGTTTATAAAACCCATGATTCGTCGTAAAGGAGGATGTATTATCAATATCTCATCAGTACTTGGAAAGCGTGGTGTAAAAGGATCTTCAGTTTATGCTGCGACAAAAGCTGGTATTAGTGGGTTTACTAAAGCATTGGCTGTAGAGCTTGGTGGACGGAACATAAGGGTAAACGCAATATGTCCTGGCTTAGTTGATACTAATATGGCTACGGCTGTTGATGATTCCTTAAAAGAGCTATTCACTTTGCAAAGTCCGTCAAAAAAACTGATTCCTGCAAGTGAGATCGCAGAGGCTGCTCTGAATTTAGTACTTTCTGAGCACATCAACGGCACTGAGATGGTTATAGATGGCGGGTTCACAGCATAGTATAATGTTGCTAAAGGGTCATCTAGCAGTTTGTTGAATGCTTGTTTCACTGCCTGACACTCTTCACGTGTAAAATATATGCGTATATTGAATCATGAGCATATCTGGTCATTCAAAAATTTTCAGGTGAGCGTCCAAAAACACCTTTAAAATTTTCTTTCTTCTTCGTTTGTTTCCTTTTTTCCTCTACACCAGCCCAGGTTAACTTGATTTTTCACAATGATTATTTACACTGATATCATCACCGACGACGAACTCCTTTCTGATGCCTACGATCTTAAGGTCGTTGATGGTGTCGTCATTGAGGCCGACTCTGCTATGATCAACATCAAGCCTGGTGCTGATGTCGATATTGGTGCCAACCCTTCTGCTGAAGGTGGTGACGATGACGCTGTTGAGGAGGGTACTGAGACTGTCAACAACATTGTTTACTCTTTCCAACTTACCCCTACATCCTTCGACAAGAAGTCTTTCATGGTCTACTTGAAGGATTACTTCAAGAAGATTAAGGCTCAATTGAACGAGACTGATCCCAGCGCTGTTGCTGAGTTCGAGAAGGGTGCCCAAACTTATGCTAAGAAGGTTTTGGGTAACTTCAAGGACTACGAATTCTACATTGGTAACTCTATGAACCCCGATGGTATGGTCGTTCTTCTTAACTGGAGAGAGGATGGTACTACTCCTTACCTTATCTTCTGGAAGCACGGTCTTAAGGAAACTAAGGTCTAAACATGGAAAACCTTTCATATATTTAAGTTTGATTGTAATTTATTTGTTTTCCCTATTTTGTTTTGCTGTTGACTTGTTCTAATAATAAATCTTGATTTTTGCAATCAATAAGCATGATGTTACATCTATAGTATTTGCATTTTGATGGTGAAAAGTTTTGATGCTGTTCATATCAGAACTATTCACTTGAGCTAAAAATTTAAATTTTTCCAATTATTATAGTTGGTTCCTCCCAACAGTTATGTTCACTTTTCTTAAGTTGATTGCTTGTAAGACTAAGCTATTCTGTCAATTACAAACTGTAACAAATTGCTACTCATGTTGAAATGCTATTATTATTATTATTATTATTATTATTATTATTATTTTTTCTTTAAAAAGTATTATTTTTCAATAATTATAGGGGGCTCGTCGTATCAAATTTTGTAAAAAGATTTAGGAACCCCATTAAATGCTACCTTTTGAATTATTTAGTAAATTGATTATGCATCTAAATAGTATTTTTGAATAATTTTAATTGAGCTCTCTATCAAAGCAAATACAATTGTTTTATAAACAACTAAAAAATACAAATTTTATAGAACAAAAGATGTAAATAGAAAAAATAAAGATAACATTAAGTACTTACAAGACAATAAATAGATGAGCAAAAACGACAAAACTATTCCGCAATCTCCAATAATATAGAGCTACGCTCGAGCCCTGCTTGTTCAATAGTTAAATCAAGTGCTTTTATCAAATGCATCCTTTGGAACGTCAATGTAAAATATCTTTGAGTTTCTATATCGTGTTTGGCAAATGCAAAAATCTTTCTCACTCGATCTGTAACTAGGAACCGCTCTACCCGGCGAGTTCCATCTGCTTGTCGAAACTGGATTAGAGTAGTGGATGTAGACGATGGATCAGAGATGGTGTTATTGGGCTCAGGCTTGATGGTTGCAAAGAGAGCTTCGTCTTCATCTTCGTCGTCACTAGATGTAGCTGAATTGATAGCTCCAGAATTAGAATTGGGAGCTATTTCAGTCATTTCGTTATCACTAGAACTGTCTATAGTAACTACATCTGCAGCTGTCTGAGACTGCTTTATCGCGTATTCCACTTGCTCTTCTTCAGTCATGTCCTCAACTCGCTTTTGTCTGATTTCTATAGGATTCTTATGACCAGGATCCATACTCCATTTTGACAGAAATGTGTTTAAATCTTTGATGAGAAGATCAGACTCAATGTAAATTTCATCAGCAGTCCATAACTGTTCACCTGTCCTTGGATCAATGATTCCTATATATGGTACATTTCTAATTTGGTAGTCGTTCATAATGGATCTTGCTTCAGACGTTGTTTGGATAGTTTCATAGAGTATAAAGTTGTCAGAGATCAAGGTTGTTAAATTTGCATCTTCCCATAACTCAAAGTCCTTATATTGAATAGTGAGAAGAATAAATCTGCGATCTTCTATACCTTGTTCTTTGATAGTTGTAAATGAGGTTTCTGCCTGACTCAAGCCAAAAAAACGATTTCGAATATTAGCAATTTCATCATCTTCGTTTGAGACGGGGGGAAATCGCTCATGGCCGGTGTGATATGAAGATGCTAAATCTGAGGTTGTCTCTCTTCGATTACGTTTCCGCACCCTCCGCCTGCGGAGTTCGTCATCAGTGTATTCAGCATCTGTGTCATTATCATTATCATTATCGTAATCATAATCATAATCATAATCATCTTCATTTTCATTGTCTAATTCCATTTCGGCTCTTGTCCGCCTAAGACTCGAAGTGAGGCCATTCGTGCGGTTGATGAGAAGTTGCTGTTGATCGTGTAAAAATGAATGCAGTTCCATTCCATCTTCTGGATCTACTAATTGCTCTGTCCTTGCTAGTATTGGTTCTCGAACACCATCAGCATTACTTTCCGAAACTAGTTCGTTCTGCTGTCTTTGCTGATGTTGAGAGCCGCCGCTTTCCAGGAACAAGCTAACAGCAGTTTCAATGTTGTTATCTGAGATTGAGAGAAACTGTGCAGCCTCCTCAGGAGATGAATGGGTGATTGAACAAAATGTGTTTATCAGATCCTGATCCATTGCAACTTGTTCTAATGCAGCTAAAATTATTTCCAGCAAATAATGCGTAAGTAGAAGTTGTTGGCAAAAAAAATAAAAATGATGAAAGTGAAGATGTTAGTGTGCCATCAAGAAAGAAAATCAGATCTCCCACCTAGAGCCGAGACCCTTCCCAACTTTGCCACATTCAAAGAGCAATATGTATATCTAGCTATTTGTATACATGAAAGAAATCATATAAATTACAGTATTAGTATATGGCTTATTTGTAAAATAAAAAGACTTTCTCAAAGAAAGAGATGGCAAAGAAGAGATGTCATATCTAGTGTAAATAGTTGAAACAGCTATATCTGAAGGTTCTTTAAACTGGCTAAATCAGTAGATCTGATTTACGCATTTCAATCAATTATTGAACACGAACTTTTTATACAACTGAAATAAACATCCCAAACAACAGTATTTCCTCCAATGATTCCATATATCATATCAAAATTAATTCTACCTTTCTGCAGAAACTTTTTCTATCACGGACAACCGTCCTGTCACTACACACAGTCAGTGTATTTAATAGGGTTAGGTGTTAAGATACACATACACTAATCGCGTTCTCCCGCATCTTTCGCGTTCCACCTAGTTTGTACAAGTGTTTTTTTATTAATTTTCTCAGCTTTTATTAATTGTAATATTAAACAACCTTATTGGAAAGCAGGAATCTTAGAAAGGGCCAGCATTTTAATCGGATGGACGCAAGACGGCGAACACAGCGTTCAGTCATTGTAAGAGTCAGATTCTTCGTAACTAGGGCATCATCTAACTACCACAATGCATCTAATAGGAACTATCAGAAGATGAAGAAGATTTATTAAATCAGCAGCGTTTGAAATATCAACATGAAATTTCTTCACATGAAAGGCAAACCACTTCTAGAACTCGTAAAGGAGGATCTCAGCTTCTTGATACTAAGATAGAGCCGCAGAAACGACAGAAACGTGGAGAAATGGAAACAAGTAAAATAAACAAAAGTGATTCTTTGAAACAATCAGATATAAACAGAAATAGAGTACAAACTACAGCCGAACGTTTAGGAAATAAAAGGCATAACACATCAAGCAAGTCAATAACACAACTATCGGAAAAGACAGAAGTAAAAAAATTGAAAGAACGAACCATTAAATCAGGAAGGGTTCTTTCTGAAAAATCAAAAACTTCCAATATACCAGTTGCAGTCCCATCAGTAGGCAAGAAAGATGCTGTAAGTATAAAAGAAGAGACCAAAACTACAGTCGAAAAATCGAGTCCGCTTGTTACTCCAGATCGGACATTAGATTCACAAGAGCTTCTTTATTTAGTTTTAAAAAATGAGAGGGATATAAAAGGCTTGTTGGATAAGGATGTCGAGAGGGAACGCAAACTGGAAGCTATGAGACACAGCGAAGAAGTTCAACGGCTGAAACGAGAAATGAGAAAAATGAAGCGTGAACAAGAATTGCTCAAAAAAGTAGAGCCAGTTGTGATTGAGAAAGAGGTTGAAGTTCCAGTTACCGATGAAGTTAAAAGGCGTGAAGAAATTGATGCTCTTACGTTACGCTTAGAGCTTCAGCACAGAAAAGAACTTGACCAAGTCCAAATGGAAAAAGAAAAATTGAAACTTGAATTGGAAAGGACTAAACGTCAAGTCGATAAGATTAACAAAGAGGTCTCGGTTCTGAAAAGAAAGGAATTGGAACATCAAGAAACTCCGCGACAGTCTAAACGACCAAGGGAGTCATTTTCAACTACACCGTTTTTGAACCGTATAGCAACATCGACAGTTATGAAGTTTTCGCCTAATAAATCTCCTAGTATGTCAAAGGGGGTAGTGAAAACAAAATCTGGTCAAACTATTTCATTATTTGATGAAGAGGATAAGACAGTATCAAAGATTCCTGCTGCTGGCAAGAAAAAAGGTCGGAGAAAACTTGCTAAGAAAACCGTACAATTATTCGATGACTCTGATAATGAAGATGATAGGAACTTGGATAACCCAAGAACAATATTTAAGATTGGAAAACCTGTAGATAGTGGAGATGGATCAGGAGGGCTGAACGATAAAGTGAGTCCACTGAAAAAGGGCCGCAAGGGACTAGATCGTCCTTCGTTCAAAGTGTAGATTTCCTAATGATAAAAGGTTAAAAAAAAGATAATTTATTGAAATATTCTGGTATTTCGTTTAAGAACAACAACAAAAAAATGATGATATGATGATGACTATAGGTATCAGTTTATACATGTGCGATAAAGTAAAGAACAAAATTACTTAAAGTTTTGCTTGAACCGCACTTAGTCTATATTTAACGTCTTTCAACGGCTTGGATTCCGGGTTCCAGTCCCTAAACTCGCTTACGAGTTCATGTAAAGCTGGACGTAATCTAGTGCGAGCTGCTGCTTCAGTAAACATGCCATGTAGCGACCAAGGTAAGTAAAATGGATTGTGCGCCTGTTTATGAGGAACGCTAAATTCGCGATCTACAACGACAGGAATCTCAGGATCAGGATCTGTAGTTTCTAATAAGTGCCGGATGGCCAGGCGATATACCTCAGGCTCATCATAAATCTTGGAGTGTCCATTTCCAGTTAGCGAACCAGCTAGCGAACCACTAATCTCGCGAAGAAGGCCATGATCGCTGCACCCAACGTTTTTTAAACGTAGTGAAAGTCCAACGAGATTTGAAATGAATTCCGGCGCTACATCACTACCACCGTCTACATAGACAGCACGTAGGATGTTGGGATGCGATAGATGAATGCATGTGGAGGAGTACATTGGAACTAGCTGGTCGTTGATTGAGCCTATAAAAAGGATTTTGGCGTTGTGTGCCACAATGGTGCGAATAGCTTCAATATACTTTAAGGAGTGCTTGGACGATTGATCCTGAAATTGAAAAAGTTCAATCATGGATTTGCTTTCAATGGACGAGTACGCTCGGACCATCAGACTCTGATCCATACCCGAAAATGGACCTAAAGAAATTCCAGCCATTCCTATAAAACCCAGTCTTTTTCCCTCTACATGGCCATCTGCAACCAGTCTTGCCAGCAAGTGAGCCGCTACCGGTGTACCCTGAGAATGGGCCGCGAAGAATATGCAATCAGCTTGCTCAATAACAGCCTTATATTCCATCAACCTAACATATAAGTTTTCAACTCTTGAAAATACTTTTCCTTCACCTTCTAAAGCAATCTTGTCCACAATCATTTCCAATCCGTTCTCTTCTGCGTAAGCTTCGAATGCTTTTGCTCCCTCTGTTGCGAATTTCAGCGAAGTACCTGTAGGCTCTCCAATAAATGATCGAAGCATTCGCATGGGAAAAAAACCGTGGACACCAACTACAACCACTCTCCTTACTGGGATTATTCCTGGCGCCGTCCGATACAGATGGTTACTGATAGACTTTCCCGGATCTGCCCACACTTCTGCCAAATTAGCATCTCCGTTGTTTTTGCCCCACCAGTTCGATGCTAATCGCTTCCAGGTATTTCTGACTCGTCGAGTTTGGCTCCATAAAGGAAAATTGTCCTCAAACTGAGGCAAAACCAAGTTAGGTCTGAGCTTAATTATACTACTCTTTTTGCGAGGCTTTTTAGCAGGGCTGCTCTGTGTATTTGGCTTGTACGGTTGTTGGTCTGAATTCACATCAGTACTTTTCGTAGAGCCGTTGTTGGAAAGAGGGCTTTCCTTGCGAGCTGGCGAAGACGTTTTAGTGTCTGGAGAAGAAGAAGGCGGAGTGTTATCGTCGTTGACGGTATTTTCTATAGCAAGTTTTGCCAGGTCCTTCTGAGAGGAGCTGAACAGATTACTCCACATTGACAAGGACCCTCTTCTAGTCGGAGAAGGATTCAACATGGCTGTTTCTGCCTCAGAAGATATACTGGTCTGCGATATATTTCGCTTTGGATGAGTTGCTGATGGGGGTGGTGCTGGTGTGGACATTGGTGTCGGTGTATCTAAAACTGGCTCGATTCGGTGGTGGTTGTTAGAAGTAGATTTCTCATTCGAGACGTGCGCTGGGGAAGGGGACAGAAACCAGCCCAGTCCCCAAGGTGAACGTGAAGAAGGTTGGTTATCTACCAAGGATGAAGCCAAAGGCTGGGCAGCTATAGTCGTAGTTGTCGTCGTCGTTGTAGTCTGTGTGACAGAGGTTGTCGTTGTAGTTGTAGTCGTTGTAGTCGACGATATCTGTGGGCTATTCCAAAACCACCACCCTTGCTTCTGAGGTTTTTGAATGCTATGGTCATCAGCTGGATTGTCATTAGTTTTCAAGTCCTGTACGGGTCTTGGTCGTTTCTGTTGTTTCAACGACAGCTGCCGATCCTCCTCCTCTTCTTGTTCTCGCTGTTGCTGAGTGTCAGCTTCACTATCTTCTGGTTGCAACACGGATTCTGGTGGCGTCGGTGTGTACTGAGACGATCCCACAGCGTCTTGGATTGGTGATGGCTCCGCAGGCGACTGTGCCGCCAAAGCCTGCGAGATCTTTCTCAGCGAAGTGTTTGACCGCTTGCGACGGACCTGGTTGTTGCTTATTACAACTGGTTCCGTATTTAGGTGCACCAGCGGCTGTGGGTTCTGAGCCTTGAGTACCGGGTTTCCCTCCATCAATCCTTCTAGATTATATTCTGTGTTCTATATTTTGAGAGCAAGGAACACAGCAGTGCGTGGTACCAAAGAGAAAATGCAATACTGAATAAGTTGTTTACTGTTTCTTATGACACACAAGTACATATATGCCAGAAGCTGAAGCCGATTTTGAGAATGAAACGAAGCTGTTTTTGAGTGAACTGCCCTGCAAATTGCAGAAAGCCCGCTAATTTAAACTAATGCATAGAACTTGAAAATTATGACATAATACATAGAATAAGTCCTATATTAACTTGATATTTGTCAAAAATAATATTTAAACTAGCTTCCAACTTTATACTATCAGTTGAAATAGGTTCATACATATCACACCAAACATCATAAATGATACCAACAGAACGATTAATCTTCTTTAGATGTTAGCAAGCCGCAGTTTTTTTATCCTTTCTGAGTCAGCAACTAATTACCAACACGTGTAAATTTCGTGTTTTATCTTGGGTTGATTTTTTTTTAAACGCGTGGGATAAAAGCTTCAAATCCATTAAGGATATTTCTTTACCTCCCATCTTTCAATATAGCCCATGGAAACGGACATTGAGATCAAAATTCTGGATATCCAGTTTGATCCAGGTCTCTATAATGAGACCATGGACTTTATTGAAAATCAAACGACACAAAGCATGCCACACATTGCAGTGATACCTTCTCCAGAGTGTGTGCGGTTTTTGATGACACTGTCGATTCATCCACAGGCATATCAACACAACTTGGGAGCTCGTGCAATAAGAGTACTGGAATTAGCTGCTCCATATTTGAAGGCATATGATATCTTTAAAGGTGGTTCCATTGAGAGTAAAACCGCAAATCGGGTTGTAAGGTTGCGACGGAAAGCAAAGCGGACAGACAGTCAGAACGAAAAACAGTCAACTATCCTTTCACCGATTGAAATTTCAAGTGATGACGAGAAGTCATTGTCGCTACATACAGAATCTGAGAACGAAATAGAGCTTGAAGACAAACTTCAAATAGACTCTACTGAAGTCTTATTCACCTGGCAAAGTGTTTTAACTACCTGGGAGTTTTTCGAATGGTGTTTTCTACACGATACCCTTCATCATCCTTACTGGCCCCGGGTTCGAAATCTGCTCAAATTTATTGTTGATCTTGTTGCGCAGTCCAAGTATATAGCCCAGACATGGACACATCGAGTACTGTCCTATTCACAATACTTGTATCAACTAGATGCGGAAAGATTCAAAAAGCTAAGTGAACAGTTTTTTAATCCTAATACACATTATCCGGATCCTCCCGAGTCTGTACCACGGTTTAGTGACGACTCAATACTACTCCGATACGCATACTTGAGAATGAACCCAGCTAGAAAAATGCCACCAAGTCCAGTGAGCAAGTTTCTAACAAAGAACCTACCGTTGTTACTTGCCGACTGCCCGCCTACTACGGAGGATACTGCGCTATATTGCGATAAGGTGTGTCAGGTTTTAGCACAGTACGTAGCAGAAGATACCAATATTGATATTGACATGTTGGAGAAGGCATATTTGAAAGGAAAGAAGCTGCGATGGGCGAGCAACAGAGAAAACGCGATATATAAGAAGAGCGAAGAAAGGCTATGGAGATGCCTAGGAGTAGTAGGGTGTTGGACGAACGGTGAGACTCTTTAAAAATCTATCCTAGTACTAGATTTTTTTATTTTTTATTTTTTATTTCTTATTTCATTTGTTTTTGTTCGTTAGCATGAAGAATGCATACATAATGAGCAATAAAAATGAGCAATGAGCGCTACAGAATAGCGTCAAATGGGTGTTTTTCCGGACTCAAACCTTATTCTTAAAATGCTGGCTCCGTTTGAATCTGTTAAAAACTCGCGAGTGAATCGGACACGATAACAATCAAATGTGCGTTTGTTTCGGTACGACGCACCCGTAGACAGAGAAAACCCAGAAACGGTGCACCGGGTTGTATTTGAAGTGCTAACCGGACTTTCACAAGCCAGAAACTGCAAATGGGCATTCATGCGGGTCCCTTAGCAGTCATGACCATGCTGGTTCCAGAATCTCACGCTCGGAAAAAGTCGATAGCAAATATATCATTGTTAATACATATCTGAGTGATAACCTATTTATTTGTTTCCTTACCGGTTATTTGCTTTCTCTCCTGTTTGTTTGATTATTCTACTCTTTTTTCTTTCTTCTTTTCCTTCTTATTCTTCTTCTTCTTCTTCTTCTTCTTGTTTTATATACCTCTTGCTGAAATCTAACGTTTACAACAAAATCTTATTAAACATGTCCGAGATGTCGACATCATTTGTGGCAGGATTCTTAAACGGGATTCCAACTTTAAATCGCAGCCAACCGTCTAGCAACCCACGAGTTGTTCCTTTGGATCTCCAAATAATTCATTCTACAGGCGGTGACTTAACGGCATGTCATGGAATTCATAATATTGTATCACAGTTTGACAACGTATACTGTGCGGGTAAGAATCACTGCACAGTGGTGTTTTCGTTCAACTCTGCAACCCGACTGGCACAGATCAAGGAAATCAACGTGGTTGCACCACCACATACCGGATACACTTCGCCAGTACAGCACATTGCAGTGTTTGCCGCTCTTGATGATGCTGATATTCTTGGTCGTATAGACCAGTACTTTGATTCGTCGTCAATCAAGCCTTTTTTCACACCTAATCAAAGCTCGCGTGCGCTAGATCCGCCTATGGCCACGCGAGGTAGTATGGAACTTGACAACTGGCCATACTTTTCATCTATATTGTCTTCTGAAGGTCCAGGCGATCGCACGATAGCTACTTATCATTTATGTCATCCAAGTTATAAGCCTGCCCGTAACAACGTTGGTTTGATTCTCGATTATCATACAGAACATTCTACATCTTCATCCACTGACCATCGTGTTGTCGACACTCTTCTTCATTCATCGAAATATCATACAGAGGGCCCGCTGTATCCAATTGCTATTGCAAGTTTACCTCGCTCCTCATCGTTTAGGCACTTGCGCGTAACATTCGAGCGCCCAGTGCTGGCGCGTTATCTCGCCGTACGGTTTTCAAACTCTTCTGTAACGGGGTCTACAAACGTTGATATTGAAAGTTTCTCCGTTCAGGGTATTAAAGATTCTGCTGCTGCTAGTTATTCTTATATTTAAAAGAAAAGATTATTTAAGCATAAGATCCCAACGCGCCTATCGTCTTTTGGCGATTGATAAAGGTGTTTTTTTAAAAAAAAAAAAACGGTTTTATTCTGTTCTTTGCATTTACATGTGCAGATAAGCTTTATCAGGTGTTTGTTATTGTAAGCCTTTTGTCTTATGTGTGTAATACTAATAACTAAGGTTTAAAATAAAAGATTTAAATTCCAAGGTTTATAGAATTAAACTAGTATAATAAACTTTTGATCCCTATGTACTAATATAACTTTAAAACTGACCATCAAAAATTGGACCAAAACTATAATAATAATAATAATAATAATAATAATAATATGAACAAACTCAGCTATACACATGTTAAATACAGTTAACTGCTTAAAAGAAGAAAAAAAAGATTGTTTTAATTAAAAAAAAATTTTGTTTAATAGAAAAAAATTCAAAAAATTCAAAAAATTCGAAAAAAAAATTACCTTGTATTTTAATAGTTTACAAATATAAATCCAAATATCATTCTTAATATTATTATCGAGCAATAACGGTAAAGCCTGAGAATAAGTACAGTAAAATAAAAATAATTATGGAGAAAAACAAGGTCGACGCTGTTTAACTTACCAACCAACAAGGCCTTAAGCCGTTTTGAAAGATTTGTGTAGTAGTTAAAGTCTTTTATGTGTGTGTGTGTGTGTTTTTTTTTTCCCTCTTCTAAGCTTATAATATATGGTCCTCCACATTTTCATCGTTTATCCATCAACACACTTCCACCATTCCATCTTTTTCGACCATCTAAATTCAACTGACTGCGGGGAGCTCTTTGGAGATCCCATGTTACTGTCAAAGGCTCTATCGAGCCCAGGTCAGGTTCTATATTGAGTTTGAGACACTGGGTTAACCCAATCTTGGAACCTGGTTAGTAAATTGTAGGTCCGGTGTCGAGTTTTCAGGCTATGAGATGGCTCGGATACTTGAAGGGAAAATAAAAGGAAAGAAAGCAGATATGTATATTTATGAATGTGGGGTTGAAATAGTTACAATAAAGAGGGAAAAGCAAGATGCTAATGATGATGATGATGATTATTATTACGAGAATGATCAGTTGCAATTTCAATGAAGTTAAAGAAACCTCCCCCGAGCACAAGACTTGTTTGCTCACAATCTGCTCTATTATGCATCAATTTGTAGAAAATGAGGTCAAGTTATAGCTTAATTGACTATGATGGTAACTGAAAGAAGTATATATATATATATGAATATTTCAATGGACAGTAATTGTATAGTTTAAACTTATAGAGGGGAGATGGAGTAACTCAGTTAGGGCTTTGTTCTATGTTTCTACCGAGATTCCCCTTTTAATGAATAAAAAGAGGCCTTTTATTTGTATATGTTTTATGTATATATATATATATATTTGTTACTGAGAAAATCAGAAGTGATTATTTCAAACCATGAGCTCAATTGTACGTTGTATGAAAGGTATACTAATGACGTCACTAGCCCAAAATCCAGACATATAGCTGATAACTACACTTTATGTCGCTTCAGCCGCTCTTCCTGTTTCTAGTCTACAAGCTAGAACATCAATTTGAACCTGCAGTGAGCGTAAGGTTAGTGGCTTTCATACGCCCAATAGTAAAATTAAATCTGACCAAACCAGTAAGCTTATCAGAATAGATGGGCAACACGAAAACATACATCAAAAGAGGAAGTTGAATCCTGTCTGACGGGATTTATTATTTTATAATATCATTATTGAGTTAGATGATATTCACTTATCACCAACTGATAACTGCACGGCTAGCATCATCTACACAGTGAATTAACTAAATGATAGTGTGTGATTCAAATACAAAAGACAGAAATAATTGATGAAAACTGTTGTAGTATAACGAGAAAATATTAAAGGCAAAAAAAAAAAAAAAAAAAAATAGAGAAATGAAAAATGAGAAATGAGCAAAATTACTCGATATATCCATTCAAAAAATGATTCGAAAATTCTGAGTGATCCAAATTAAATAAACCACCCTCTAGTAGCCTATTATTTGAAAATATTGGCCAATAAAATACATTTTCCACAATGTATATTTTCTCAACAGCTACTCATTTTATCAATGGTAATAATCAAGAGTTTTTGACTAGTATAAATTAACAGCTAAATAATTTCAATTAATTAATTAATGTATTTTTTTTTTTTTTTCAACACTAGAGCTTAGTATAAAAAAATAATTATAAAATAAAACAAACAAATATTACAAATAAAATAATAAAACATTAAACAAGCCAATACCACACCTTCTCAACAATATTCTTAGGGATTCGCTCTGGATACATAGCTTCAGTTCTCTCAGCTTCATCAAGTCCTGAAAATACATCAACTTGATCAACTGGATACATGAATTTCCAATTTTTGGTATAAATCTTGTGACCAAAGTATAAGAGGGCAAACAGTGGAAGCGTAATGTAGGCTGCAATGAAATCACCGGCTTTGAATTGCCCACCTACAAAAACTGTGAAACCATTTGTAAGTGTAAGAATTGCAATAATGAAAAATGAAATGTAAGTTGCATAAGGCTGTAACGCCGTCTTGAAAGGACGAGTGTCATCGATTCCATGATATTGTAGAGCTTTGCGGAAATTCAAGTATGCTGTCAACACACAAAGCCAGGCAAGGAACCCGGACACAGTTGAAAGATTGGTAAACCAAGTAAAAACATTTGAAGATGATGAAGACACGTTAAGGAATGCAAGCAGAGCAATAGCAGCAGTGAAAAGTACAGAGTAGACGGGAACACCCCACCTATTACAGTATTTGAAAAAGCGTGGTGCTTGGCCTTCCATAGCCAAAGAGTACAATGTTCGTGATCCGGCAAACAAGAAAGAATTGCCAGAAGACCAAGCAGATGTTAAAATCGCAGCATTGATAATGTGATTCAGTACAGGAATTCCTGCTTCTTGAATACCAATAACAAATGGCGATGCTGAAGCGTTGTGCGACGCCGACATGAGTCTGTCATTGTTTGAGCTCACAATAACCCCAATTACAAGAGCACCAACAATGTAGAAGAAAACAAGACGGTAAATGAAACGGCGAGTTGCCTTTGGAATATTGCGACGTGGAGCCTCAGTCTCACCAGCAGAAATTGTGATGAGTTCTGGAGACATGATGAACGAGAACCCAGAACGTACCAGAGCATTCCAAAACCCGCAAAAGCGTCCAGCAGCTCCACCCACAATATATGGCTTGAAGGCATCATGCTTCCAGTATCGAAATCCCAGACGGTCATGAGAAGGTGCGCCGCCAAAAAATATAACAATACCAGTAATAATAAGACCCAAAATGGCAAATATTTTGATTGAAGCAAACCAGAACTCAGTCTCACCAAAGATCTTTACCATAAATACATTAAGTAACACAATAATGATCCAGACTATAGCGATCCAAGCTGCGGTAGGCACTTTGTCTGTCCAATACTCGATAACAATTGCGGCAGCAGTGATTTCTGAAGGAACAAGAAATGCATATGCATACCAGTAGTTCCAGCCAGCAGCAAATGCTGTGGACTGATCGGCAAAACGATGGATATACATTGGTGGTGATGCACCTTTGAGAGGTAGGTAAGTTGTCATTTCACCTAGACAGTTCATTACTGTCCAGATGATAAAAGACATGATAACATAAACAAGAAAAAGAGAAGCAGGCCCAGAGTTGCTAAGAATGGCACCTGAACCTACAAAAAGACCAGTGCCAATGCATCCACCAAGAGCAATGAGCTGTACATGTCGCGATTTGAGCCCGCGATGGGTTTGCCCAAATTCGGTCTCGCCTTCGAGTTGAGACTTTGTTTCATCATCAAGAGGGAGATCTGTAATAACTTTGGTGTCGTAGACAGTATCTGCTTGTTTAGACATTCTGATCAGCAGAGGGAAACAAAAAAGAAGAAAAAGATTAGCAACTAGAATAAAAGACAATCCAAAGAATCTTGATTTAAATGCTGAGGTTGGTTTGATTAACTCAGAATCTTTCAGACAGAGTAAAGGAAAAATGGAGATGAAAATAAAAACTCTTCAAGACCCCGTATTTAAGCTGTTATTTATACATATTGTTTGTCCACTTGAAGTTGTTTTGATATATATAGACTTTAATACCAATATTATTTTTTTCTATGTTTTTCATGAAAAGTAATTCTTAACCCAATTCAAACGGTGTGGTTAGGCAAAGAAGCAAAGCCCAAGTCTTGTGGGAAAAAAAAAAAAAAAGAATAATAAAGTTAAGTATGCGAATAAAAGAAACAGCAGGTTAAACTGCAAAAGGGTGAAAATTAAAACAAAAGTAGAAGCAGAAATAAAAGGAAGCGCTAGCTAAGACTAGACGGAAGCTCTAAAAGAACCGAGTAGAGAAGTTGCTAGTATGTGCAAACCAGGCCTTGTGTGAGGTTCGTGCGAAAGGGTCCATGTTAGTTTCTCCAGATAGGTACAAACGGGTGTTTGACTGGCAGGTATACTGCGTTATGGAGGATTCCGATAACAGATAACGCTGATGGATATCAATGATAGTGTTTTTCACAAGGCTTTGGGTATACGGCGTGGTGCTTAATATCTAGCGTTTAGTGTTGGGGTTTAGAAAATTCAGGTCAATGTTTAAACAAGCAGTTAATTTTTTATCACATGTGTCGGTATATAGCAGAGACCAGTGTAACTGTTCTTTTAAGCGACGCAACCTAGACACCAAGTGCTCTCTCAGATCGGTTCTACGATTAACAAGTGCTATTCAAGACAGTCTTGAGTCTGTTCCATGTTTTTTCACTTTCAAAGCTTTTATATCCTCAAGTCTTTTCCTTTTAGGAGACCAATTTCCAGGTGGTTGTTACTAGCTAAGCTTCTCAGCGAATACTAACAATGTTCTTTTAATCAGTAACTTGTAGGTCATTTAGGCAAGCAGCAGATATTAAGCACTAATAATTAAGCACTAATAATTAAGTAGTAAGCAGTAAGCAATAGGCAGTAAGCAATAAGCAATAAGCAATAAAAAGTAGGCAGTAAGCAACAAATTATAAGTAATAAAAAGTAAATGATAAGTGATAAGTGATAAGTGATAAGTAGTAAATAGTAAACAACAAACAACAGAAGCAGCGAGTTGTAAATGATAATTAAAATATCCTGAATTAATTTTTCTGGCTAATTCCGACTTCAAAAGTTACAGTTTGCACTCTAGCTGTCACACTGTGAAATAGAAACAATCTATTTTTCAAACTCATGCACATACAAGAAGTAATAGTAGTCCGACATATGCGACGAATATTATTTCTACTATTTTTATGAGCACAAACCTAAACAGGTAAGGTTTCTTACTCCATTAAGTACACACTGTTCAAGACCAAATGCACCTTTCTAATGTAGAGTAAACAGTGAAAACATAAGCAGGTATATTGCACCAAACACACTGACATTCTTTTTTGAAAGTAGCTCTACACCCTCTAGTCTTTGGTCTCGAGCAAAGTCTGACCCTTCAAGAGCAAATCCACGTTGACGAAACACCCGTCCTGTCATCATAACAACACACGGCTGGATTGGGAGGGCCCACAATTTAAGGGGGTCCAGTCTACATCCCACCAAACACTATTCCATCAACATAGCATCTCACTCTCCCATTCTCGCTCCTTCTGTTCCTTCTGTTCCTTCTGCTCCTTTTGTTATTCATATTTTTTTTCCCCATCCTGATTTTTGTTTCTGTTCCAAATCATTTTTCTGCAAAACAAAAAGACTTTAGCAGGTACATAAGAATATGACGTCTATACATAAAGCGCGTGAAGACTCTGCGTCCATAGCAAGTTCTAAGCAAACACAATTCAGCCAGCTTTCATGCCCAAGTATTGTGCGACCCGTTCCTGTATGGCTTGCTGATGGACGTGGCGGTGGTGGCGGCGATGGTGGTGCTGCGCATCACCGAACACCTAGCCGCTGGACATCGTTTGTAAATCGAGCAGTTGAGTCTACGCCAACATCAGAAAACGAGACAAAAGTCGACCTTGCTACCCTTAATGTTCAGACCAATCTAGATGGAGAGTGGACTGGCGCCGCCGCACCATGGCCAACGCACGACTATTCTAAATTAGAAGAACAATCCAAGCATAACTACGGAAACAAAGGAGTTGCCAGGTATTTTGCACCAAAGCGTGCAACAAGATTTCCGGCTTCTAAGGACAGTAAAACCTCTCTCGACTCCCAGACTACGTACTACTCGGAACAAGCCAGTCAGTATCGAAACCCAATGCAGCATCATCAGTTAAAAAAACTGCGGCTTGGAAACCCGTTAATTCCAATTGCGCTACGTGCAGGAACTTTTGTATTGTCATTAATCTCGCTTGGAGTAGCTGGAGACTTGTACGCAAGAACACGAGGAGCTCCGCAGGCACCGTCGACAGTGATGGCTATCGGGTGCCAAAGCATAGCGTTAGTGTACTTGCTTTATACAACATACGATGAATACTCAGGTAAACCATTAGGATTGAGAGACGTGCGTGAAAAGCTGAGATTGATCATGTTTGATCTCTCATTTATTGTATTGGCTTCTGCCAACATTGCGCTTGCATTTTACACGTTTTATGACTCTCCGTGGGCTAGTATTACAGGATATGACAGTATTGCAAATAACGCGAATATGGAGAGAATAGTCAGAACAAGACAGCAAGCATTGGTAAGTATGCTGTTTTTGTGTTTGATATCGTGGATTGTTACTTTCACGGTTAGCATTTTCAGGGTGATAGAACGAGTTTCGCGTTAAAAATAGACAGTTCTTTTTTTCATTTTCATTTTTATTTTATTTAACTTCCATTTTTATTTTCATTTTCATTTTCATTTTTTTTATGTTATAGAGTACTGCTTAACAGGTTAGGTAGAAATAGAAATGAACTTTACTAACAATATTTATTTATATTTGGCCTTCAAAGATTGGTACAAAGTCTTTTCGTAATACATGATAGAAAGATTCATGGATATACGGCTGACAAGTATTTTCATGTTAAATGGTATATCTTCGTCGCTGTTTTTTGGCTCCAGTGGCCTCTCTGGCTAATCTATCTGCAAAGTCATTTCCATAATTACAACTTCGTGCAGTAACCTTTATGAATACAATCTTATAACCTCGACGTTGTATATTGGCTATATGATTTACACCCTTTTGCCTAAGATCATTATTGGGGTGTGAGATAATGCCATATTCTTCATCTGTTAAAAGGTTTATAACGGAATAGCTATCAGTGTAAATGGTGTAGTTTCCTATATTTGAACTTGCTATTTTAAGGACTTCAACCACAGCTTTAAGCTCTGCGCGACCGCTTGTCTGCGGCTCGTTAGGTGCGAGACGTTTGCTAATGTTTTTGAATCTGTATTTAGGATTGTCAAAATATATTCCAATTCCGGCAATTGCGTTGTATGATCCATTGTATCGGCAGGATCCGTCAGTATATACTGAACACGATAGCATAGTTATTGATATTTGAATATTGTTTGATAATAAATTTAACAAGAAATTCTTTGAGGGTATCAGGTCACAAAGAGAATATAAATACAAGGCAATAAGCTATATTTTATAAATAAGTTGATAGTCAAGTTCAAAATTAATCCTCTACTTTAAATAGTTCATCTATTTCAAAGAGCAATTTTCTTTAAAAAAAAAAAAACATAGATATTGAATCTTGATTGAAAATAATTATTTGCGCATTTAGGTATACTCTATGTTTATAGAAGCAATATTTTTTTATTTAATTGATACTGCAATCTCTAAAAGTTCAAAATAAACAGTTTTGTTAAAATATATTATACAAAATTGTGATTATCAAAGAAGAAATAATATAAAATAAAAATACTCAATTAAAAGTAAATATATATATATATATAAATAAAAGTACAGTTATAAAATTGCACTATCAATTATGATACATTTTAAACTTGATAAAAATTATTTCTAACAAATTTGGAACTCTTTCTCAAATATATATATATATATTCAACAAAATATCATCTTAAAATTATATTTCATTTCCAATTTTCCAACTGGATGTTTATTTTGAATAAATAGTAGATTTAATTTTCAATGGGTGGCATGAGACCAATTATAGAATATCTAATGATACTCATCTTTGTGAATTTAAAAAATCTCTAGAATTTTTTTAGTTGAAATGCAAAAGGAATTAAATAACCCGAAAGTTCAACGTTAACGAGGTAGCTTAGTATTGTTCTTGTCTTCCCAATCCTTCATTGCAGTTTCCCATTCCTCTTCTTCCGTGAAAGGTCTGGTAGCAGCATCTGATTCCTCTTGGGATTTTTTGTAAAGCTCCTCCATTTCCTTAGCCTCTTGTTCGTCATACTGTTCTTTATGATCAATCCATCTTTCTTGTATATCTTGAACAGTTCCTAAATACCCTCCTTGTCGTGTAGCCTCTGCCCATACTGTATCGCCTCCAATTTCTGTGCTTCCAAACATATATCCGACAGCCTTGTCTATCACTGTCAATAGTGATATCATAGATTTCTTGTCTTCAACAGCTAAAACTTCAAATGATACTAACCCAAAATCCGAAACTAAATCTGCAATTGCTTCGGTAAGCCGCGCATATCGCTTACCAAGTACTGTGTGCTGTTCAGCTTCAATATGCGGAAAGAGAAATGATAGATCCTGGACTTCAGTGTAATAATCAAGGTTGTATGTCAGCTCACCATAGTTCTTAAGAAGATCAACTTTACTGAGCACATTGATGTGTGGCATATCAAGTTGTAACATGCTGCGAAGAGCGAGCAGCAAAATTGAAATATACTGTGATGGTGATGTAATATAATATGAATCAATAAGATGTACAACAACAAGTCGATAATCTAACTTTTCGAGTCGTTTAAAGATTTTGTGCAACGCTGAATGATGCGTGAATAGCTCAACTTGGCCGGGGCAATCGAAAATTAAGTAGTCACTCTTACCAAGTTCCTCTACCATTTCAACAAACTCATCTAAAGAAGATTGAATTTCTTCTAGTGCATACATGATACCACCGTTAGGCCCAAGATTCATTGTTTCCATTATATCTTCCAACTTGGTAAAATCTCGAATATCCAGAGCACATGGATAGTTTGTACGATCGTTGGCTGGATCCAAATTGATAACCGAAGTCTTACGACCAATAGCTGATAAAAACTGATGCATTCCAAAACAATATGTCGATTTTCCTGACCCCGGAGGGCCAATAACAAGTTGGCCAAATGGCATTTTTGAGTACTAGAGGTATGATGGCGATATGGTCTGAGTGTTGGAAAGCTTACAAATGGGGTATACCCAAATTTCACTTGGGACATTTAGCAAAAAATCCAGGCCCGAGTCTGAAAACTACACCAATTATTTGCTCTGCGTATTTGTTAGACTGTTCCATATCACACTCAATCACGATTTATCAACTATTAGTTGGAAGAGCATGGCCACGACCATTTGCACCAAACCATATGAAAACATTCCGATTGATACGTCTTTACACAAATTACAAAGAACCACCTCTGGATCCGCGCCAGATATCAGGTACTTTGTTGAAAAAAAAGCGAGCGAGTGCTGACTTTGAAAAATTACTAAATTTCATGTCAGACGATTATGAAAGTAAGCACTTAAAGCCATCTACAAGAGACAGAGTAACTTCTAGCGGAAAGCGCGTGTTTAAACCTGATTTTGAGGTAGAAAGTCTGCTTCTTTATACAAATATAGATAATGGATCCCATAACACTTATTCAAAATCACAATCGCATCTTACAAAAAATGACATTAGTACATTGGACCAGACACTTGAAGCAGCACGCAAAGCTAATATGAATAGAGAAAACGCTGTTTATAAACTTGAAAAGTCTTACAACAAGTCTTTGTATGACAGACTTAACCGAAAACTACGCTCAAAGACCTTTTTTACACCAGTTCGAGATCCTCACAGCAAACTTGATGATGATGTCGGTAAAGAATTTATTATATTAACATCAGACCAACGGCAAATCAAAACTCGTTATATGCCAGTCCATACTAAATCCCCAAGCGACCTTTTTAATGTGCTTATAAACTTAAAAAATCCAGAAAAATTCATTAAAGCAATTACAAGACTAGAAGCTAAAGATTGGAAATTAATCGGTGGAACTCCAGATTTCTTGATATATGAAAGAGTTTTCAGTAAAAAGAAAAGGAATTCTCAATTAATCCTTAATCTGCTATTTGGTTCTGCTGCTTCGGTCACAGTATTACTTACAACATTTCTGGCAATTTCGAGTCTGACGTAAATGCATGTATACTTATATTTGTTTGACGCAAAAAAGAATTTAGTTAATTACTTCATTTCAGCATCAGGAGCAGTCGAAGTGCTTTCAGGATCTTCTTTTGTCACACGAACCAAATTTATGTGAGACATTGCACCAGCATCACCCTCCCATTTCAACAGACGCTTAACGTTTTCTTTATCAGTCAAATCAGGCAAAAGATAACCAGTTTTAAATTCGTTTCGCTCTTGATCAGTCTTTCTTTGCAAAAGATCTTGTCGGCTTGTGCTAGGTCTTCCTGGTCGTCTCGCTGCCTTCAACTTTTCCAGCTCCTCTGTATCCTTTTCCACATATCTATAAATGGAAGTTAGTATACATTTATTTCGTAACATACATTTAAAAAAAACATACACATTTATCAGATCTCGCACTTGTTCAGTAGTAAAGCTCTCTACGTTGGCAATCTTCACTGCCTCACGAAAATACTTGTATCTAACAAACTCGGCCTCACGAACGTTGGATCGAACTGCTTTGTGTTTTGCCAGCTTAGCTTGTCTTAGAGTAGCTTTGTTAAGCTGCTTAAACTTTCTTCCACGTGGATGCACAGATTTTTCGCTTCCTGCGACTTTTTTGGATACTTTATTCAAAGATTTTGCAACTGGCATTTTGGATATAGGAAATGTAATGAACCATTCAAATTCGTCTAAGAAGAAGGTTTATGATTTTTTTGTTCACCCGTTGGGAGTTTTAGAGACTAAGTTCTAAATTTCAGTGGGCAAGGAATTGATAATATTAGTCATATATTACTGTATCATTTCATAATGATATCAATCAGCATATGTAATTATGGTTCAATATTCAGTCATTCCTTAGGGCGCATGTTCATTTTTTTGGCTTTCGAACTGTACTCAGAAACTCGACAATTTCAGTTTCACGATTCACACCAGTTCCAAGTGTCGGAAATCAAATCCAGCTTACTGGTCTAACTTGATAAAGGCCGTGTAGGCACCTTTTGCAACATGCCAGTTTACACACCCGATCAGCTTATGATGCTGTCGAACTCTGACTTGGTTCAGAAACCTGCCTTCTTGGTGGAGGTCCAGGAGTTGAACAAGGAGTATTTGAAAACTAGAAAGAAGAATGGCAGAAGAAGAAAGAAGAGTAAAGATTCTGAAGACGCTGTGTAAGTATTGTATATTGCTTCATCGTCTGGATTTAAGCTAACATCTTTACAAGTGCTTTAAGTATGTACTTAATAGGGTTCTCTCCTTCAGCCTGTTCATCGTTACTAATTGTGTAGGCCCTGACGAAGCCGGTTGGATCAGTGTCCCTCCTAAGCGACACAGTTTCTCTACGCCCTCTACAATTTCTCTATCTTCCTCATCATCCACATCCGCGGCCTCAGCTGGTTCACAGAAGAAACTAGGAAAGAAGCCACGGTCTAAGTCGGAGTTCTCCAAGCCTAGCAAACCTACGTTAGCTAGTACTCGTCGTCGCCGCAGTGGTGCCAAAAAGAGCCCTGAATGGGCAGACTCGAAACCGTCACCCACCGTGGTTCCAGAGCCCGAAAATGACGATGACGATGATGATGGCCTTCTATTTGGTGATATTAATGCGACAAAAGAATTTGAATCATGGAAATCCCAAATGAGACAAGGCACGGAATGTGCCATCATTGAAGAGGAAGATGATGAAGATGATGATGACGATGCACATGTTGGCAGTCGGTTCATTCGCTCAGCTAGAAACTCGACAGCCAGCTTTAATGGTCTCAACTCTCCGTCACCTGTCAAGTCGCTTGATTTCCTATCCCCATTGTCGTATATTCAACCTCATCAGCGCAGACGTAGTTCCAACCACGAGGAGCTCATATGGGGCACTTCACCATTTATGCTTCCTGTGAACAACAACCAAAGGGCTTCCAAATTCGAACACATTTTCCGTAATAGTCCACCAAAGTCTTCTGTGACTCCCCCACGACCAGTACAGGCCAACCTGTCTATTCCACCCAGCAGCAGTCCTGGCAAGTCTAGTCTTGGTTCACTTTCTACTTCTCCAGCACACCACAGTGCAGGCACTAGTGCTATTCAAATTTTGAACGCTCCACTAGCCAGTTTTGGAATTCCTGTCAGTGGACAGTCTCCAAAATTCCAGTCTGAGTACTTGAAACAAATTACCTCATTCAAATCTCCTACCTAGCATTGATATATTTTATCAAATAATTATTGGATCAAAATAACAAGATAAATTTCAGTGATCGTTCCATGTTTTTTTTGTATTGGACTTACAGAATCTGTGTTTTAAATAATTCTTTAAAAGAGAATAAACATTAAAGCAGGAAAATTAAGTCACACAATGTTTAACCTAAAATTTTTATCATTATAAGCGTTTGTATTAAGTTAAAAAATTATAAATTTCAATATATGCAATTGTTCATTATTTCATCAGAAGAGTATGATTTCCTTTAAATAATTCTGCCCTTATACCTTCGCTGGTCAATCTCGAGACTACCTAAAAATTCATCCAAATCAATTCTGTTCTGCCCAGTTTTCAAACTCAACCCAGATGGAGACTCAGGAGAAGATGGACCACGAAGGTCAACACCTGATGCAGCACGTTTGAGTTCTTTAATACGGAACTGGGGAGTTACTGGTGAAGGGTTTATTGAAAGACTAACTGTGCTGGCGCTTTTTAATGATAAAGTAGTACTAGCGTGGTACTGCTGGTTTAATTGTTTTAGTGACTTAGCTCGAGTAATTACACGAGGAGAATTTGGAACATCATTTCCTGGATATGGACCGTTTAAAAACTGAAATTGATTGTTATTTCCATGTGTCATGGTTGTCTCAAAGTCAACATCAAGCATCTTTGATTCAAAGAAATCAATTTTACGTGTCATAATCGAAGGGATAGAAGAGTGGTCAATTTCGACAGTTTCAATCTCGAGAGCCTTCAAAACTTGATGTAGGATGGTAGCAGTTAAAATACCTTGATATTTTTCAATTGCAAATGCAAATGCGGCGGCTCTTATTAAACCAGCGTCACCAAGATAATCAATAAATTTGTAAATAACTTGTTCAACTTCATCAATTACGTCAGGATCAGTCTTGACAAATTTGTATAATCCTTCCATTACACGACCATACGGACCGCGTTTCACGTCAAAAGTTCCGTCCACTTGTTCATAGAATGTGTGATCTTTGCCAATAAACTTAGTAATAACTTCAAGATATCCTAATCTTATCTGGTCACTTTCATGGTTCATTAAGTTTTGGGATCCATGCCATGCACCTACGCTGATTTCTGTATTTTTAGGTGCAATATTCAATATTCCTTGAACAATTTCAATACTATGTCGAATAAATTCTGCATTGTTTTGAAATTTGTACTTAACCAAAATTTCACTGATAATATCAGAAACTTGAGTTCCGTAATAAATGTGTGTACCCAAAGATATTAATGCATCTTTCGTAGCATTTATCAGATCGTATGATAACGCTTTGTCAGATTTTGACGTCGACTGTATTACTTTGAGTAAATGCTGTAAAAGTGTTCTCTCGATATCGATAACTGATAAGCCCACCATGTTGACATCGGATGCAGATAACAATGCTGTAAGAAGTTTCACAATTATCAACTTTTCGTTGTCATCCATTACTGGGAGTTGATCTACTAATTCAATAGGAACGGAAAATCGAGACTGTACAGGAACTCGTTTAATGATGATTTTGAAGAGATTCTCTGACCATTTAGAAGGAGCTCGATTTTGAAAGATATACACTAAAACAACTTGAGTGCTAAGTCTCAGAGTTTTTGATGAGGATGTATCAAAAATATTGTTTAATGCTTCCATTGCAATATTAGGGTTGGATTCATGAGGCAAATCGTCATCCAACGATGATGTCATCCGAGATATTCCCTTAGGAGTCATAGTCCTTTCGACTTCTGTGAAATCCGACTTGCAAAGATTATCAAGAGCAACTGGAATAGTTTGAGATAAGAAATTAGAGACATTAAGAACTGGCGATCTTGAAAGACTGTTTGCAGCATTGACGCTGATCTTAGATTCTAATTCATTTTCTCCAAGAGACCCTGCTCCAAACGCATAATAAGAGTCAACCAGTCTTTTGAAGTCAGCAAAATACTCTGTACTACCTTTAAAAAGAGCCAAGTCATGATATTTGCAAAGTGATTGGAAAACCGGTAGCGTGTTTACAATCAAGTCTAAATCTTTTTGAGCCAAAAGTGAGTTCAAAACTTTTACTACATTACCTGCAAAAAGATTCAAGTCCTCAGGGCATTTGTCAATAAGTGCTTTGAAAATTTTGAGAGAAACACATATGTTTCTATATAAACAAGTTAGTAAATAACAGGTATTCCAGATTTATACAGGTTGTAACATACCCTACACGTCCACGAAACAGGTCACTTTCACACTTATTTTCCAAAAATAGACCAACTTTCAAAAGTTTGGTACGGCGGGCAGTAACATAAAATAAAAGGTATGAAAGTTCAGAAGAGTTTGGCTTTGTTTCCACTGATTTTCCCGGGGGATAGCACTGGAGGATGAGCTTCTGATGCTTTGAAGTTAGCTGCATTTTAACAGTGAGGTGTTGTCCAGAAGTGAAAGATCATGAAAGCTTCCGAGCTAAATTTATTTATTATATCTCCTGGAATTTCCGGCCCTTGCCCTGTGTCCCAAATACTAAATACTCAGTTTTTCCAGATAAATTGCAATGTTCCATCTCTGTCTAACTTAGCATAACGAAACACATTTCTAACAATGGCACCTACGCACATCAAAGGTGGGGTATGGACGAATGTAGAGGATGAGATCCTTCGTGCTGCAATTTCAAAGTACGGTTTGAATCAATGGGCACGTGTATCTTCTCTCCTCGCGCGGAAAACTGCAAAACAAGTTAAAGCACGTTGGTATGAGTGGCTTGATCCGACAGTCAAGAAGGTCGAATGGTCGCGCGAAGAAGACGAAAAACTGCTACATCTTGTAAAGCTTATGCCTAGTCAGTGGCGCACAATTGCCCCTTATATTGGCCGGACTGCCACTCAATGTATTGAGCGTTACCAGAAACTATTAGACGACGCAGAGCAACAAGAAACAGCAAGTAATGGATTAGAACTCACTGGGGTAGGCGCTGATGCCAGTGCTCCCAGTGGTGCACGAAAGTACAGAGCTGGCGATATTGATCCGACACCAGAATCAAAACCTGCAAGGCCAGATGCAATAGACATGGATGAAGACGAAAAGGAAATGCTGTCAGAGGCGAGGGCAAGGCTTGCAAACACACAGGGTAAAAAGGCAAAACGAAAAGATCGCGAAAGAATTTTAGAACAGAGTAAACGGTTATCACAGCTTCAGAAGCGCCGTGAGTTAAAACTTGCTGGTATAAATACGAAATTGACAAAAAAGAAGAAGCCAGGTCAAGTAGATTACAATGCGGACATCCCTTTTGAGCACAAACCAGCACCAGGATTTCATGATACTGCTGAAGAGACGGAAGTCAATCTACGAAAAAAGGCAAACTTTGATCTACGCGCGCATCACAAGGGAATACTTATGAGAGAGTCAGGAAGTCAGTCCGAAAAGAAGCGAATTAGAGACCCCGATGTTGCTGCTGCTGCTGCTGAACAGTCAGCGAAAGCAAAGGCTGAACGACTACTTGAACTCAACAAAGCAGATCAAATTTCAAAACGACGAAAACTTGTCTTACCTGCTCCTCAAGTGAATGAAGATGAGTTAGAACGAATTGTAAAACATGGTTCTAGAGGAGATCGTATAAGGGAAAAATATCTTGATGATGAAAGTGTCACAAATACACTCGTGGGTGATTATGATAATGAAGTTTCTGATGTATCAGCAAGAACTCCCTTAGATCAGCGTTCTGAAGATAAAATATTACAATCAGTCAGAGAAATTCATGCCATGTCTAATGAAAAATCCTCCCTTTTGGGAGAAGCTACTCCGATGAGAGACTCTTCTTTTTATGATGATCCAGCCTCTAACACTTTTGCAACACCAAACTTACTTAAATCTGCATCTGAAACACCTTTCCGTGATGGTCTCGGAGTCAATAAAGTTGATTTAGGTGCAACTCCTAGAGAATTATTACGAAGGAGCTTTGCAAGCTTGCCAAAACCTCTAAATAATTTTGATATTGTTGTTCCAGACGAGGAAGAAGATAGTTCGATTAATCCTGCTGAAGTTTCAAATACTGAGATCATTGAAGACGAAGGTGAGCGTCAGTTACAATTAAAACGCCAACAAGAAGCTGAGTATCAGAAAGCGCTACTTAGGAGATCGCAAGTTATCCAACGATCTCTTCCACGGCCTCTTTATAACAACGTAAATACTGACCTTAAAAATCTACAAGACAATTCTGCTTCGGCAGAATTAGAGATTCTACAAGAGCTTTCAAAACTTATTCTTTCAGATCAAATCAAGTATTCTGAATCATCGCACAAATCTAAAGGTGACACAGTTGCTGATTTATCTGAACTAGAAAGGACGACAGCATTAGAAGAGATTGCAAAAGAACTTGAAGGCAAGGAGTCAGATGTGCGTAAGGTGACGGAAAGCTTTAAGATTGAACATGAATCCAAGTCTTTAGTAGATTATGATTCAGATCCCGAGGAGTCAAGTTTAACACTTAATACCTTAACTGACACAGCAGAAAAGTGCTCAAAATTAGAGAAAAAACTATCTCTAACGATGGGCGGCTATCTTAAAAGACGGAATATGTTAACCAAAAAGTTTCAAGATCAGTTCCAAATCTTAGACGATCTAAGATCACAGCGTACTATGTTTGAAAACTTGAGAGATATGGAATCTATTTCTATTAGTACAAGGCTAAATCAATTACAGGACGAAGTTAATTTCCTTTCAGATGCTGAACGAAAGGGTCAAGAAAAGTATAGGGAGCTATCACTGAGTGTATAAGTTTCTTATGTATAATCTTAATATATACTTTTTTTTGTTAATATATATTACAAATTAAATAGATACACACGGATCATTTAAACACTATTATGAATTTAGCGTATTGTTTATTAAAAATTATCAATGTCAAGCAGATTGACGGTTGTATCAAACATCAAAAAGGCATTGAGTTAGCTATAAAATGTCAATAGTTCACAACGGTCCATGATGGTATTATAATTAGCTTGAATAAAGACAGAAGTATATTAACTATCAACCTATCGATACTATATGGGTATAATTTGCATGGGGATTTTGTTTGCATAATTGAACTAGTGAATTATAGAATATTGGTATAATATTATTGAGTACAAGAATCTACATGATATTTCACTAGTCTACTTTCTTTGACATTGTTCATTAAAAGACAATTGCATTGTAATTGAACAAAGACTTTCTTTCTAATAGAACAGAGCTAGTATCTACTCTATATAGATACTATCATTACTGAACCGATCTTATACCATTGTAATGTTTTTGAGCCTTAATAATCTTCATGCCAATATGTTAAATGGATTTTCCATTATATAGGATACTTCTAGAATTGCTATTCATTAATTGTTCTAGAAAATCATATGCACTATATGGACTGAAGAGTAATGCATACTCAAAATACTTTTTTATATTTTATGTTAAGAGTATACCATATTACTTTGTTTCGGTTGAGAACTATTTAATTATTTGTTTTATATGTTAACCGGAAAAATGTTGGTCCGTCTTCAAAATAATAACTAATAACTTTTCTAAAATGTGCAATATAACAGGTTTATTCAATTTTTTTAAGAATTTTTAAGCTACTGGTGATTCCTTTTGTTTTTCAAATTTAAGAGTATTGGTATGAAATAAGGCTTCCTTAAAAATTCTGTGTTCTTTATTAGTAAACTATATGACTCTCAAATTCAAACAATGTTTCATTTGAATTGATTTTTAACTAAATTTAAACTTGTATTGAAATTGCAGAAGGAGTAGTAACTTTTGCAAGTCCATACACTGGTGCTGGTACTTGATAGTATTGTTTTCATTTTTGCACAAGCATTTTTTAGAGAAAATCCCCATTTTATAGAGCTTTACAGCTGAATACAAAGTATTAACACTAGCACTCTCAATTAAAATAATATTTTGCTTAAAATAAAAAGCTTGAAATATTTTGTAACAGTTAGTATAATAATTTTGTTTTTTCAAAGGAATTTTATATAATGGCGTATTAAAAATTAAGGTCTAATCCAGGAATGATGGCCCCAGATATAACCCCAACTACTTTAAACAGTATTTTTGATGATATATTAGATGATTTAATAGATAGACTAAGAAGAGGTGGCCTAGTTTTAATTTAAAAAAAAATCTCCAAAAATCAATGATCATTTTAAGCCATAGACTTTTCTAATGATTTTCACGGATAATGATATTATGGATTAACCTTGTAGAAGACTTTGTATTTACTGCTTCTGAAGAGATATTTTCAACGCCAAGGTTGGCTTAGTTGTCAGATATATGCATTCAATGCCAACACAAATCAACAAAACCTGATTTTTTTGAACTGTTTGTGACAGCTTGAGTTATAGATTCCATGCTGATTTTTACGTAGCAGACAATTTTTAACAACAGAGTGTTGGAGACAAATGAAAATAAGAATTAAAGGCACTCCAAATTCTCACTACAAGAAGTATTATACGTGCTATCAAGATATGTTAAAGATATTGAATATATGTGAAATCTTAGTTATTGGTGTTGGTTCAATTAGGGCAGTCAAAGGTTCAATCTGACATTAGGAACGTGTAATTATGAGCCATTAATAAAAATCATGGAAAGAATAAAGTGGTGATTTTCGTTGGAGAATCCATAGGCCACTTTTTTTTAAATATCATGATAAAAAGTTTTAACTTCATTTTTTTTTTCATCATTCGAACACCATTTTTATTCAAATTATCTACAAATGTGCCTTATGATGTGATAATTCTCTTTAAAATGAAATTATAAACAGTTTTGTTATTTATTCATTTTTTTCATTGTTTTTTGAAGAAAAAAAAAAGCATTGAGTGAGCATTGTAATATGATAAATTATTAAAAACCATTTCATTAGAACAAAGTGGAGAAAATCCAACGGGTTTTGAAATATTTAAAAATGAAATTGAACACTAGCAAACTTGCAACTGGATTAGAGATTTTCTAAAAAATTTATCATTGCACGATGAATTTCAACTTATTTGGTTGAACTGCTACAACAATAGCGGCTTCGAGCCAAATCCAAGTGTCTCTTCAATGTAATTGCAGGTGTACCACAAGTATGAGTTATATGGTGAGCTGCTAGTAAATAATGAAAACCAGGCACGCGCCTAACCGTTTTAGGAATTATTTGATGTTCCTTGACCCTGCCTAGCTTCATTTATCCTGTCAGAAATTGGGTACTAGAAGAAAATCGCCAACGTTGGGCACAATCACTGGCACATCCTGTTCCTATAAGTTTAAATTCAATGGGATCATAACTTTTTCATTGGTTCTTTGGTTAAGCTGTTCTTTTAATGTTCAAGTCCTTCTCGTCTTTTAAGGCATCATGCTTGAACTTATGCTAGAAAGATCATGAAACTTAACACATTGTAAAAGAAATTCGTCGACATAACAGATATCTATTCTGGACCCCAAATAGAAAAAGAAACACCGATCAAGTCAAGTTCTAGTAACACCATTAATTGTTCTTTTCATGCAATATAAAAATTATATTGAGGCTATCTTCAGTCTTGACAAAATTCAAAGTTTCATTTCTACTGGTCTACAGTTGCTTGAATGAAAGAACGGGGGAAAATGAGAAGAAAGAATTTGTAGATGTCCCTGGTGGGCATACAAATGAAAAATTGGTTAGCACCGTTTGACAGTTGTGTAGACCTTTCTCAGTTTCATCTTTCAAGCCTTCTTCCAACCGCTCCAATTATATCTTGTGTAGTTACTCAATTACACCATTTGATTCAACTGGGTAGGCTGTCTCGAGTATGTCAGTAACACACTCTACCTACCAGACTTGAAACAATCTCAAGACTCTCAAAGAGCACAGATAGCCCGGCTATCTTTAGGATATAAACTCATCTCATTCATGATTTTAATCCATAGCTTTTCCCGTCTTTTCATGCTACGCTTTTATTTAATTAAACAGCCCAAAGCCATTCAACCACCTTGGATTTATGCAAATCGGCCTCCCGTATATTTAATTTTAAAGAACCCACGATTATAATATTATATATATCATCAACAATCCCCCATTTTCCAATTCCATTCCATTCCATTATCATATTGTACCCACAGTCACATTAACATTTTATTCACTCCTTCACCAGCATAGCATTAGTATCATTATGGCTCCTAAGCATTCTACCTGTTCAACAAATGACAAAACTGGATACACCATTAACGATACTTATTATCTTGGAAAGATTTTAGGATCAGGTGCCAGTGGCACAGTGTATTTATCTAAACATATTTACTCTAACCAAAACGTCGCCATCAAGATTATTGCTAAACCAAGCTCACATAGTCAACAATATAGGCCATCTTCTAGCAAATGTATCTTTGCTACCCCAGTTTCTTTAAAACATAACATGTATTCGGATCTGAAACATCTTTATAATGAGGTCTTACTTCACTCCCGTATCCAAGCACACCCTAATGTTCTCTCTCTCATTGAAGTCTTAGATGCTAGTGATTATATTTGTGTTGTCTTGGAGTATTGTCCCATTGGTGATCTATTTTCGGCAATCACAGAAAAGAACTGGTATGTCGGTGACGAGAGAATGGTCAAGGCTTTATTTGTTCAGCTACTTGATGCTGTCGAGTACTGTCATAATAATTCAATTTTCCATTGTGACCTTAAACCTGAAAACATTATGGTTACCGATAATGGACACAGAGTCAAAATTGCAGACTTTGGACTGGCTAGTTCTTCTCCCATTTGCAATGCCTTCGGTAGAGGTAGCTCTTACTACATGGCTCCCGAAACTATTGCCGAAAACATCATTTACAGAAAAAGAAGATCTTCAGATGAAGTGTCGAGATCTCCTCAAAGCAAAGGTTATCCCAGAGCTGCTAGTGATGTCTGGGCATTAGGAATTCTGCTACTCAACTTGATCTTTGGTCGCAATCCTTGGAAAAAAGCTTCCGTTAATGAAGACTCAGCTTACAGAAATTATTCAATGGACTACAATACCATGAGAAGCATTCTACCAGTTTCTGAGAAATTAAATCGCATCTTAGCTCTTGTTTTTCATCCTGACCCATACAGACGTATTAGCATTCAGAGACTTCGCCAAAAAATTCTTGCTTGCGAAAACCTTACCAGTAACAATGTCAAGTTCAGCTGGTTTGTACCTAAGAAGGAGCAACCTACTGTTACGCCACCTTCTCCCCGCAATAGCATTGACCAATACACTCTTCAAACTCAATTGAAAAAATCTAAGGATGTTTTTGATGTTACATATGTTCATATTGATCAAAAGGTCAAAAACACTGTTGAAGTTGTGGTAAATTCCTCCTCATCTAGCAATAGTCGACCCAATGGAAACTCTACTTCTCCTACTCTTAGTCCAAACGAGTCAGTTTCATCTGCATCGTCATTTGAGTTTGAGCTATTTCGCAAGAAGCAAGTTGTTCCTAATCACCAATCTATTGCTGGAATGGCTAGCACGTAAGACGGTGTGCAAAATTTACTAGTATTTTAACCATTCATCAACCTCTCATTGAGCTGGTCTCATTGTAACCTTTGTTTATGCATATAATTTTTATCATCTATAGAGAATATCATGTTCATGTTAACTTTATTTAATTTTCTACTTCTCTTGCATAAGATTTTTACTTGCAGACCTTTTAGCTTCCATGCTTCGGATCCAGTTATAGGCATGGGGAGATAGCTTTTTTTCTCTTTGTAAAACAAAAAAAATTAGTTAATGAAATAAAAGGCTATGTCTTTAATAATATCCTCGGCTTCAATTGTAGTACCAGTGAATTTGCACGGCCATTTTAGTATATTTGATATTTTTAGTTTCCATATAATTCAGGTCTTAGTGTAGATGTGGCTCAACTTGTGATTGTTTGTATACTTGGAAAAACAACGCACAATGCTTTGGAAGGTATCTAATGTCAATGGAAATTTCCATAATTTAGCCGTCAGTATACACTTTGCAGTTAGGGCTTGATTTTTCTGATGATTATTAAATCTATACGCATTTGAGATAGATGTTCTCTAGAATAATTATGCAATAAACTTGGAAAAGCATTACATTTTGTTGCAATGAAAATATTAGATGTAAATATCCAAAAAAAATGATAAAGCGATGTTTATAACAAATAAATAAAAAGTAATGAATAAAATAGGTCTAGAATTTGAAAATTACTAAAACCTGAAAATTTTCAAAACGTCTAGAGTATACGGTATTGGCAATTCTAAATTTCTAGAAATTTTTTATATGTTCTTATAATTTTTGCTTTCTACAAGATAATACTGTAATTTTATATCTGCATATATGTATGATGAGCAACTCGTATATATTTAAAAATACAAGATAAAGACAAATCAACAACATTATCATTATCTAGCTATATCTTTGTTGCAATTTTTTTTTTTGAAATTTTAACGAGAAGGTGGGTATCAATTCAAAATAATTATTTATCACTTTGGATTCATAATCAAAAGCATTGAATCAATATAAACTTTCCTTAAAAAATAAATAAAAATCAGCATAGAGACAAAAACGAAAAGTTTCAGCATTATCCAAAATAATCAAAGTTAGGCTTATAATCTTTGGAGATATTAAGTGTTAAAATACATTATACAGAAATCCTATTTGTTTAGCATTTCAATTGACATTAATTTTAGTTAGTCTTAAGCCATATTATAATTTATAATGAGAGTTTCATTGAAACCAAGATACAGCTCCAGTTCAAAAGCCTAGAACCCGAACAATTAGTCAGAAATAATTCTAGAATTCTAAATACGTGTTTGTTTATAAACTAATAGTTCAATATATTGCTAAAACAAGATATCAAGTTATTTAGCGACTTGTTTTAAAATAAATTGAGTTTGTCATATATTGGGCAATAAATCTACTAGATGAATTTTGGGGATTAATTCATTATTCGGATAAAAGTTGATCAATAAATGAATAAAAATAAATGGAAAATATCATGGCAAAACTTAAGTGGGCTTATAAAAACTAAATAGAAGTAAATTCAACTTGATGAAAAAAAAAAAAAAAAAAAAGAAAAAAAAATTCAATTGTTACTAACAATTCTAAAGCTTTTTTTGTTAAAATGTGTTTGCCTAAATAGGTTTGTGTTTTTAGAATGGGTTACAAAAGTCTTTAAATAAAAATACTATTTATTATTTTGTAAAGCTATATTGCTAACTCTTAAGTCACATATAATTGACACCCTAACCTGTTTCTCCCAACTCCAACCTATATCTAAAAAATTCTGATCTCGATATTGAACAACCATAGCTACAAGAGAGTTTGGTCAGAATACTAATATACACGAAATGAGTAGTTCGGAATCACGGAAACAGGCGCTAAGTTCTATTGATAGACTCTTAAGTAGGACTATTGGTGTTACATCGGATAACAAATTCAAAGTTGAAAAGCGAAAACGAACAGCAGCGTCAAAGAAAGCAAAGAAGATGAAAGCTCAAAAACAGTTAGAAATCAACGCTCAGCTAAACCCGGACGAACACAAGAGAGAAAAGCTACTACAGAGAAAACGAAATGCTGCTGCAATTACATCTTGGGACACTTCTGAACAAATAGAAGAACTTAAGGATAAGGTATGTTTATTTGTTTGTATACTTCAGTTATTATTTAGTAGGAGTTATCAGCTAACAAGGCTTATTAGATTTTGAAAGCCAAAATGGATAGAAAGAAGCTCATCGCCATGAAGAAACCTGAGAACTGGTATGCTTCGAGTAAGCCAGCTTGGGTTGATAAAGACGTTACTGTTGCAGACTCTAAGGATAAGGGCAAATCGTGGGAAGGTCTTACACCTGGTTTGGCTCCTGTTGATTATGACGACTCTGATGAAGAAGATGAGCAGGAGTACTAAGTCATAAATCTTTTTGCATATTTTTGGTTACCCTGTATCATTTTAACTATGTAATATTTACGTAATTAGAATTAAAAGTTTACCTAATGAAATTAGCCAATCAAGAAATGCCCTTTTGCGTTTTCTAATGGCGGGGATCACAATTTTTTTCTGCTTCGCTAAAGCCCCCGAATATTACTACCACTTCATACAAAGATCGTGTGCCCCATTCTAAGAGACTGCTAGTCATCATTTTGTGCTTAGGTATGCTTATGTTTATCTACTTTATTTTGTGTGGTATTGCTAATTCTGTGTTAATGTAGAAATTGGCCAATCATTTTGCAGATATATCCAATTGTAGAAGGAGCCAGTAATCTTGATTCATTTTTTTTCAAGAAAAATAAAAAAAATCCATTGCCCAGCTACCACTGTTTCCTCTTTTCTTCTTTTTTCTCCACGAAGAAACTGCTCGACGTCAACTCATATATATCATCAATATCACAATGCTCAGTCAAATATTGCGTCAATCAGTCTCCAAGAGAGTCGCTATCTCTGCTCCTATGTTTTCCACAATGGCCGCTGGTCTGCGATCTCCCTCGCCAACTAGCCCAAACCAAGCTACAGCTGTCACATCCTATCCTACCGGTACTGCTGAGGCTGTTCCTACACCTGGATTCCGTTTGCACCGTCCTCCTACTTGGGAAGAATCACATGAATCTGCTTTAGACAAGGCCACTAAATACTTTTTGCTTGCCGAAATGTTTCGTGGTATGTACATTGTTTTGGAGCAGTTCTTCCGCTCGCCTTATACCATCTACTACCCATTCGAGAAGGGACCTGTTTCACCTAGATTCAGAGGTGAACATGCCCTTCGTCGTTACCCTTCTGGTGAAGAGAGATGCATTGCTTGTAAGTTGTGTGAAGCTGTGTGTCCTGCCATGGCTATCACCATTGAAGCTGAGGAACGTGTTGATGGCTCCAGACGTACTACTAAATACGATATCGATATGACCAAGTGCATTTACTGCGGTTACTGTCAAGAGTCTTGTCCCGTCGATGCCATTGTCGAGACTCCTAATGTTGAGTACAGTACAGAGACTAGAGAGGAACTGCTTTACAACAAAGAGAAGTTGTTGGCCAACGGTGATAAGTGGGAACAAGAGATTCAATATGGTCTTGATGCTGACTCTGCCTACCGATAAATTTTTTAGAACCTCGTTATGTTTTTATTTTTAACCATCATTGTCATTTATTCATTCATCTGTTTTTTTTACATCGCTTGTACCTAATAAAATTACATTCGAATCTTTAAACAGTCATTAGACATTTTCCTGTAGGAGTCGTAAACATTCGTATTGAGTATTCGATCATTTGAAAGATTGGCCAGTTTTATTTTACCCTAGTGTGTCGTTAAAGATTGTTCAACATTTATTTGTCATTTAAGTACAACTTTTAAGTATGATTTGTATTTGAAAAGAACATTACATATATAATATTGTGAGGTAAAAATACAACTTGATTAGAGGTTTCAGATATATATCTTTTGAATTTATATCCAAAATCTTGGGTATCTACTATGATTATTGAATGCAGTTTAATGAGATATCAATGATTTTTTTTTTTTAATTTTCATTATATCAAATAGTTGAAGACATAATTGTATATTTAACATGGGATTAAAATTTTGCAGATTTCTATGTTACGATTGTTGATTTCATCAACCTTTTGTTGTCAGATTAAGTATGGTTATATCTTAATGTTATTTTGCATCTCATTACAAGTGTAAATTGGTTACTTGTTTTTTATACTATTGTAAAAATTTGTTTAATTTTCCTTTTATTGTCAATATATATATTTTCCCTGCTATTTTTACTTTTTTGTTAATAACTTTTATATTAAATTTTTTAATAAACTTATAATCAAAATAAGTTGAATAAAAAAAAGTAGTTCGTACTACAATAAAAAGTTTTTTTAAAATTATAGCAGATAATTAATATATACAAATAAACAATTCATTCCAAGTATGGATTCAAATTGATGTAACTAGGTTTATATATATTAAAAGTTGGATATCTTTGTTGGATTAGTTGTTATATGAATCATAATTTTTAATAGTAACCTAATTCAATTTCTCTCTTTTTTTTTTTTTTTTATCTTAATATCCATTTTAATCATTTTTAAAAATGAATAAAAAAAAAAAAACAGTTAATCATTTTATATTTAATTGAAAAAAATAGAAATAACTATGACTTGAAATTAATTTTACAATTCTTGTCCTTATTATCAGTTTGTTCATGGCGTACAGAATAAATAAATAAATAAATAAATATATATATATATATATATATTGTAATCCAAATCCAGAAAAAGTTTATATCATTTGTCCCAATACGGAACAAGGCCAAATCTTTATGTTTATATACAACTGCAGTTAAAAGTTCTTCTACAAAGGATGATACTGATGTATATATATATACATATATATTACCTGTTTGCAATTTTTATATGTTATTGTATTATAGTAGTAGACATGTACGATTTTTGTGCGTTTTCATTAATACATACATACTCGGATGGTCACCTTACTGAAGAAAAAACACAGTGATGGTCTATTAATTAAAGTTGATAGACAACTGATTATAGCTTCCTTTAAATAAGTAGTTTAACAGTATATAATATGAATATATATATATATATACCTAACAATAGAATATAACCAAAAAAATATAGCAAAGTCTATATTAAAACTACAACATAATATCAATTAAACAATAATCGTATTATAATTGATTGAATTGTTATATGATATTTTAGTAACGTGCATTTTGATATTCAAAATTAGAAATTCATTTGTTACAATTGTAATTGTATTCTTTTCTACCAGTTTATAAATGCTAATATGCCAAATTTTATATGCAAAAAACCCAGTCAACCCTTTATATATTTCTAGTAATGACCCTAAAAAAAATCCACAAAGTACGTCAAAATAATCTCTCTTTGTTCATTATTTGACAACTCGGTCTACAATGAATTTATTGTCTTTTTCATGTCTCATAAACAATTCAAACAATCGACATCCACAATCTTCCCCAATTACCTTCGGCTTCAAGTCAGTACTAACCTCTGCTAGGGCAACTAAACTCCATTGCTCAGAAGTTAAACTCCAACTTACGGAAGAATATGCCAATGCAGTCTCAATATCATGTGGTGTAGAATGTGATCGTTTGTGCTGATGTTTGCGTAAAGCACTTGTCAAATTGGATCCAATATTTTTATTTGTAGTTGTAGCAGTATTTGATGCTGTTTTTGTCATAATCATTGACATGCTTGTTTCTGTAGGAGATAAAATAGAATCATGTAAAGAATCAGTTTTTTTTCCAAAGGTAAATTGTTGTTTCATTTCTCTTAATATAACTTTTAAAGCGTCAATGAATGAACTTTTAGTCTGTTGGAAAAAAAAAAAAAAATAATTGAAAATATAGAAATATGCAAGTAAAAAAGTTTTGATAAAAAAAAAAAAAACTCAAAAGAAATCAAAGTATTTATATAAACAATTTTTTTTTTGATATTTTTAATGAGACTAAATTTTTACTCATTTAAAGATAAAAAAAAAAAACCAAGTGAAAATAAAGTAATTGAATTCAAAGTTAGAATAAAATGAAATTTAATTTTAGCATTGTCTAACTTTGAATTTTCGTTGTATATATATACATTTTCTCCCCTCCATTTTCTTTCAAATTAATAAGATGAAATTTACACTATTAAAAATAATAATTCAAATTTGAAAATAAAAAAAAAATATTCAATTAGCATGAGTTAGATTATAAAACGAGACAATGAAATATAAAAATTTATAGACTTTATATGGGTTTTAATGCAAAAAGTTTTATTCTTATTATTATTATTATTATTTTTTTTTTTTCTACTTTTTTTTTCAAAATTTATTATAAAAACAAGAAAAAATAATAATAATAATAAAAAGATAGAAATTTATATATTTTTATAATTCTATGATGGTTTATTTTTTCAACTTTCAACTTTCAACTTTCAACTTTCAACTTTCAATCTTAAACCTTTAGTTTTAGACCTTCAACATTAGACTTTTAATTTTAAGACTTTTAACTTTCGACTTGAAATACCAAATTCCAAGAGTTTTTAATTCATATTTTATAATACACCAATAAGTTGCCGTTAACACAAACAAACATACACAAACTTGTTTGTTTGCTACCAAAATATATTCCTTTTAAAAGCCAAAAAAAAAAAAAAAAAAAAAAAAAATAGCAACTAAACAAAATAAAAATAATTACAAATTAAACAATTAGTTTTAATCATTAATGGTCACTTTATAAATACAATAATATACGTTTCTCTTTTTAATCATTAAATTTTTTTTTCTTCTTTTTCTTTATTTATCTTTTGTACTTCATTTTTCATTTGCAAATTCAGACTGAAATAACAAATAATTGAAAAAGATAGAAAAAGATAAACATTAATAATAATAACAATAATAATAATAATAATAATAATAATAATAATAATAATAATAATAAAATAATTTCAAACACCAAAAAAATCTTCACCATTCCAACACATTACTCCAACTAACCTTTTTCTTTCCTTTATCATCAGTTTTCTTTCGCGCATTTTGCTGACCTGACATGGATCTTGTTCGAATGTGTCGGCGACCCATTGCAGATGATTTTCGTTCCATTTCACGTCGCAAAAAGTCTTGCTTAGTGTAAAAACCTTGTGACCCGTTACTACCCACATTACGCGTACCTGCGGACACTTCTCCCATTTCTGTTGTCATTTCTTCCGCGGTAGTCGTAGTATTACTTGAGATAGACAGCTTAGAAGTTGATGGAGATCCTTCTGGTTGTGAACTACTCACCACCCCGTTTTTCAACGCAGACTTTCCAGGACGAATCTCTGTGTGCCTTGGAATACAAACTCTACCTGGAGATCTTGGCCTTTGTGTATTGTCTTCGTCGAAATGATTCGGAGGATACAACAGGTCCAAGTTCTCGTCTTCTTCGTAGCTTTTATTGTGATGTTTAACTTTACCATCGTCTTCGTATTCTTCCTCATCAGAGTTAGTTGATGGATGAGAAGTAGGCGTTCTTTTCCGTGGTCCAGGTCCCGGTTGAATCATAGTTATACGCTTCCGGGCACCAGGGTTTAGTCCTAACGCTCCGTAGCTCTTTTTGTTCCGAGACAATGTGGCTGGAGCAGGCTCTTCTGGTATTGAAGCATCTGCTTCTATTCCAGAACAGTCTTCATCTGAGTTCGTCCTTACAATATATGTCGGTGACAGTGGTGCAGTGTAGTCGAGAGGGCCGTATTTATTTTGCTTTGCTCGTGTCGAAGGCCGTTTTGCTCCTTGAGGTTTGGTGAATGGTGAATGTGGTTTGGGATATGCAGTAGTAACAGCAGAACCTGTCAGTATATCGTCATCAAAATCGTCAGTGGAAATATTAAACACAGCTTGTCGCCGGCGTCTTGTAGCATATAGATCCTGATCCTTGACCAAGCTCCCAAACTCGTTTTTCGACGAGACCATCATGCTGGGTAAGTCTAATGCAGATCCTTCTCTATGTAATGCTGGTGGTTCCTTTCTCGTGTCTTCATTTTTAACACTTGAAAGTATTCTATCGTGGTTAATATTTTCTTCCGAGTCTTGACCTAGCAGCGGACTCGGATCTGGTGAAACTGATAATCTCACAAGTCCCATTCTTCTTCGAGCCCCAGGAGTCAATTCTGGGGCTGGACTTGGGCGATGCGTTCGTAATGCAAGAAGTGGTGATTGTGACCGGATTGAGTCGTACTTGGGATTCATTTCCAAGGGTGAGTTGGTGCGTCCAATACCCAAACCAGTCGCTGAAAGGGGACGCTGTGGTGGAACAAATATTGGAACCATTGGGTCATCGTCGTCTTCAGTATAGTTGTATGTATGGCCAGTGCAAGTGGTGGGGGTGACTAGTGTTGGCGAAGAGCGCATTGCTATCGCCGCTACAGAATCACTGCCATTTCCGCTAGTCGATAGCGGCGGCGGAGTTTCAGAATGTTCTATTAAAGAATCTATTGACCCGCTTCGTGGGCCATAATGCAAGGGTGATGTGGTCCGGTATCCTGCGAGTACACCTTGGTATGATTTTCGTGGCGAAGATTCCGTTGTGGTAGTAGAAGATGTAGTTTTATGATGCGGAATAGCGATGGCGCTTTCCAATTTGTTTCTATTGGCGGCGGTAGTGTTAACATTTATATTTGTATTGGTAGTGTTGGCAGTGTTGTTAGTGTTGGTAGTGTTTATGGTGGTGGTAGTGTTTATGGTGGTGGTAGTGGTGGTATTGCTGGAGATAGTTGGCGCATGTTGTCCTGGTTGCGGAGGTGACGAACCGGGATATTTCTTTTTTATGTTTATTTGGCGATGGTGAGACTGAGGGTTCCTGTCGGTAGAGACAGAGGATGGCGGTTGGCTCCTATTGCTGTGTTTATTAAGAAACGGTGAGCTGTCTGATTGTAAGGCCTGTTTCATATTTCGACTAGGGAACTCAGTGTTGCGATCGTTCAAAATTCCATTCGCTTTCACAGGTCCATTGACCGGGTTTCCTCCATCACTGAAGATTCTAAATCGTGACGATGTCGGTGAGCTCCAAGAGTCCATACCGTTACAAGAACCAGGACGCGGGGGAGCTGAAAACCTGTCTGAAGCTTTCGGTGTCCAAACAATATGGAGATGTGTATACGCACTTTTTTGTCTCTCAATTTGAACGCCAATGCACTTTTCCTCTCTCTTCTTTTAATTCACTTATCGCAGTGTAACGCCAAATAACAAAGAGCTTTTGAATCAACAGTCCCACACAAATGATTAACTTTCAATAAGAATAAAGAAATTAAGGAAGAAAACCAACAAAACAAACAACAAAAAAAAAAAAGTTAATGGAATAAAGGGAAAAAAAAAAAAAAACGTCAATCACGAAATATTAAAAATATTAAAAATACTAAAAAAATATTAAAAAAAATTAAAAAAAAATTAAAAAAAATAAATCAACAATAAAAATAAGAATAAGAATAATAAAAACCTCCAGAAAATAAATAAATAAATAAATAAAATAAAATAAATAAATAAAAATAGAAAAAAAAAAAAGGGGAAATAAAAAAGCTTATGCACTGGACTGATTGATTGATTGAATTCCAAAGTAAAATGTGCCAAACAAAAATAAAATAAAAAAATGTTACAAAAACAACGACTTAATTCATGATTGAAAGTTACTGAATAGGAAAATTTATAGTAAATCTGGGGTTGGGGTTTCCAACTGTTCATGTTTACATATTACTGTTTTGGGAATGTATTTCCCATTTTTGTAAACTTTGATCCACTTTTGGATCCCCAAGCGCAATATTTTGTAACTTGAATATTGAAACTTGAGACAAAAAACTTGGGAAATTTACATATTATAAAAATTTAGCATACTTGTGATATTCCATTCTAATTCTGGATTTATTCATATTACATCTAAATGTATAAAAAAATAATGAATTTTATTTTAATTTTAATTGTTTTTTTTTTTACTTTTCTTTAGACAAAATTGAAAAATAATAAATTTAAAATGAAAGAAAGAAAAAACAAAATCTATTAGCTTTTATAATGAGTTTTTTTATTTATTTATTCTTCATTTTTTCCATTCTATACTCTCGCTGCATATCTACAAGAATGACCCAAACTTGCTCTAGAAATTTATCTAGTAAAGTGGGAACTTCACCTTCTAATCTACCCAGTTGAAATCGAAGTTCTTGTACAGTCATTCTGGTTTGCTGTGTTTTTGCAGCCTTTTCAATAACGGTTAAAGCTTTTTCCATAACAAAAGGAATCTTGGCTACTCTGATTCGGCTAGGGCTGTTGTTGTTGCTGCTACTGTTTTCTTGCATTCGAACTGGACTACTAACATTGCTCTTCCCCATTGGTGACCGTTGTTGTAGTAATAAATGCTGTTGTTGCTGTTGTTGCTGTAAATGGTGTGGTCGACTATAGTTGATATTTGGTCCTTTTTCGAGTTCAAGTGATGACATTAGTGGAAGAACAGATCCTGTATTTGGCCCGTTATTGTACAAATTTCTATCAGGCTTTTTTCTGGAAAACGTCCGATATTCTGAAACTTCTTCTTTTTGTGATTCAAATAATTCATCCTCCTCAAACTCCCATTCTTCACCATCTGAATCAAAACTATTACTGTCTTCTTGATCCGGGCTCGGTTCATTATAGATTTCCTCAGACTCTGAGGTAGCAGTAGTCCCACCACCAGCACATGCTCCGCCTATTCCAGTAGTGGTAGTAGTTGTTGCAGTTGCAGTTGCATCTTCTGTCCAGCTTCTCTGCTGTTGCTGTAATTGTTGTTGATGTAACTGCTGCTGCTGTTGTTGCAATTGCAATTGTTGTTGCTGTTGTTGTTGCTGTTGTTGCAACTGCTGCTGTTGTAATTGTTTCTGTTTGCGTTCTTTGGCCCTTAGATACTCCTCTCTTACTAAATCCTTCTTTTTTAACACCGCAACCAAATATCCATTTCTACGAGGTGCATTTCTAATAAACTTCAAGCCTAGTAACTCATGCACCTTCAACCTTTGCTTAGGATCTTTCATCAAACAACTTTGCACAAATGTCCTAAATTCTTCTGAGTATCTAGCCCCTTGCGGCTCTCCTCCTGAACCTGCACCTCCGTTTCCATTCCCCCCAGAACTGGGCTGGGAAGGACTTTCAACTCCAGCAGCCTCACCCAACTGTCTCAAAAATGCTCTTTTGGCCTTTTGAAATCTTGGAAGCTGTGGTGGAGGTGCTCTAACAATATGCATAATAGCCTTTGCTGGATGCATCTCTGCACCTGGGGGCTCTGCTTCTGCCAGTTCCCATGCTGTAATGCCAACAGACCATACATCTGCTTTCGTGTCATAACCATCCTTTCTGCGAATGACTTCAGGAGCCATCCAGAAAGGAGTTCCAACAAATGTACGACGACGCGTCAACGTTTGTGTCAACTGTCCTGAAACTCCAAAATCGGATAGCTTGACATCGCCAGAACCTGTCAATAGTAAATTTGCAGCTTTAACATCTCGATGAATTTTACGGTCTTGATGCAAATATTCAAGACCTTTAAGCGCTCCCCGAAGAATGTAGGCTACTACAGGTTCGGGCAATGGTCCTAGATATTTAATCAAATCTGCACAACTTCCTCCAGAACAGAGTTCCATAACAATCCACATTGAGCTACCTTGAACAAAACTGGCAAGACATCTAGTGATATGAGGAGACCGGAGATGGTGTAGCATGTTGATTTCGGAAAGAACATCGGGAAGATCATCTTCGGCGTCTTCTAAGTCAATGACTTTGATTGCAACCTGCGTATTGGTCGACTTATCGATTCTTCAAAAATTCATTCGTTAGTTATATCAATATTCCACCAATTCAATTTATTTTAATTTTTTTATATCTTTTGTCTAACCAAAAAAAATTAAAATAAAAAACCGGTTTTCAAAAAAAATATATATATATATTTTCTCTTTACAGATTAATACTCACCCTCGATAAACTGAACCAAAACTTCCCTTTCCTATCACTTCCAATTTCTGATACGCTGCCGCATTCATTGTTTAATTATAGTAAATCACTGAAAACCACTGAAAGCACACAAAAATTTCTAAAGTCGAGAAAAAAAATATTTTTTTCTTAAACTAATTTTCAAGTTGATAGTAATTTCCGAGTATCAACTGCTATCCAACTTTTTTTTCAATTTTTTTTTTTTAAAAAAAAAAAACGTCCTTTGAATGCAACAAAAAAAAGTAATAGGTAGCTGTCGACCTCACGTCGAATTTAAATATGTTATAGTCCAAGAAAATGTGTTTGTACAAAGAAAATACATATATTCTAAGATTCTAATTTTTATAAAAAAATACCAACAATTAATACCATGAGTTGCAACCATTTCGTTGTGTATTTTCATTTCATTACTAAAGTAATATCTAAATCCGGAAATTCACAAATATCTCAAAAATAAAAATTAAGTAAAAAATCCCCAGTGAATTAATTATAGGTGTATGTAAAATAAAAAAAAAAATTGGAAAAAAAATAATTAATCGGTAATGAATAAAAAAAATCAAATTTTAACACCATGCCTTTATTTCCCAAATGATAATCTCTTTTGAAACTGTCCTTTGACTCCACCCGATTGGTTTGAACCAGAACTCAAGTGCTTACCCAAAATTGTACTGGATGACTGTTTTGAACTAGGCGTTCCAGTGGATGATGAATTATTTTGTTGATTTTGTTGCTGACCAAATCTTGAGCGAGAATTTAGATACTTTGTAGCTAAGTCACCAATATCAGTATCTTCTTCGGTATCCAAATCTGCCGAATTTAAAAGCAATAACTCAGCTACAGCAAAGCTGCGTCTCTGTCCATATTTTAAGGCATATCTGACTACCGGAATTTCCTTCCCTTCTTCATCATCCCAAATTAATATATTAGTGTTTGCACGCGAGGCCAAAGCTGATAATATTTTGAAAAAATCCCATTCTTGCACGGCCTTTCGTAAAACTGCATTTGGTCGAGGAAGAATGTTGACATACTTGCGCTCAATGTATTTTTCACGAATAAAAGACTGTCTATTAGCGTTGTTTTTGACTTGTAGAATTGCAGATTGAGGTAAATTAGCTTCCCAAATAGAATTGACTATTGAGTTTGAAACCTTTCCAATAAGTTCTATAACTTCTGGTGTAAACGAAACTGTATCCAAAGTCAACGATCTCACCTTTGAAATATGTGAACCTAAAGATCTATGCACACCTGAGCAATCTATACACAATATCACAAGAAGATTTAATGAAATCCAGTCAACTTTGACCTGAGTTCCACAGTCTGCACAAAATTTATTGCTTGGATCTTGAGATACTACTCGTTCTGCTAATTTTGTAGGTGGAGATTGATTCTGATTTTGTGAAACAGAATGAGAGTAAGAGTGTGAATGAGAATGAGAGTGAGAGTGAGAGTGAGAATGTGAGTGATGATGAGCTGGTAGTGGCACACGCCTGATTGAAAGTTTCCTTGATATAGATGTAGTAAGTTCTTCCTCATCTTTGGTATCGTGGGACTTCACCTCAGAACTATAATCGTTGCTAACAGATTGTACTGTATTCAAAGAATTATTATCTTTTGAAAAAGATGATTGTTCCAAGCTTGAGGAAATACCATTATTGATCGCTCTAATCCAACTTAACATGTCGTCTTCACTTGTTGCTTGATAAACTCTTTTGTACTGTGGAGTCACCACTTCAAAGCAAAACCGTCTTTCAGCGTTTCTAGCCTCCCTGACCAATGCGACTTTCAAATTGATTGGTTCATTGTGTAAATCAAGCCCTTGCTTCCAGTTTGTATACTCGCATAATTTCCCAGCAGCTAAAACAACCCAAAACTTGTGCCAACCACCAGCTTTATTCAAATTGATAGGGTCATTTAGACCACCTGGTCTACTCATAGCCCATAAAAGTCCTTCTTTTCTACGAGAATTGTCAATCGGCGATTTTTCTGGACTTCCAACTATATTTTGTTGCTGTTGATCAAAATGTGATGAAGGTAATGGATCAGGCTGTTTGGCAGCCATCATGGCTTCAAAATTTTCAGTTGTAGGTGAAGTTACAGTGCCAGCGCCAGGTCCAGAAGAAAACTGTGTGGAGCGCTCAATTGCGCGTCTATGAACTTCTCGTTCAGTTCGTTGTCTTGTCCATTCCTTATTAGCGTCCTTAATCTCTTTTACAAAATTTAAAATTTCCGCTTTGAATTTAGTATCGAGTGTATCACCGGCTTGAATGTATCTCAGCATTTCGGATTCTGCAAATAGAGCAAGACTATATGTAACGAGTTGTTGTTTTCTACCTCCATGAAGATCTTGAATATATGAATAGTAGTCGAAACGTCGTAGCTCGAATGTCTTTCTACGTTCCTGGTACTTAGAGTCACTTTCTGATTTTTTCTTTCCCTTTGCCTCTTGCTTGACCGATAAATAACGAGACAACCAAGCATAATATTCTCTTGACTCGTCATCAAATTCTTTCTTTCTCTGATCGAAAGACTTGATTTCTTGCTCGTATAAGCGACGAATAGGTTCAATAACATGGTTATGCACATCTGCAGAAGATTTTTTTAGTAAATCAATGGCAACATAAGGTCCGTTGGATTTCCCATTATAATAGGTATCAATCAACGGGAAAAATGAGGGTACACCAGATTCTGCCATTTCTTGAATAGCTTGCAAAAACAAGGTGTGCCCTTCCAGCAAGCTATTTTGACGTTCATGAAGGACAAGAGCTCTTTTCAATAATTTTTTGACTTTTATTTTCATCAAGCCGGTTTTTTTTTCCAACGCCGCGATAGTAGCCCTAAACAAAGGCCCATCCTCAGGTTGTGAAGTTGAATTTTCTTGAGGCCTTGGAATCAATAGAGCAGAAGAAGATTTTTTTGCTTGCTGTGGGCTCTGAACCTGTTGAATTGACTGTTGCTGTTGCTGTTGTTGTTGTTGTTGCTGCTGCTGTTGTGGTTGTTGCTGGGCTTGCAATTGCTGAAATTGTTGTAGTTGCTGCTGTTGACGTAGAATTTCAGCCTCCATTTCAGGGTCAGGAATAATCATGCTTGTGACTGGATGTAGTACAGGAGCATGGTCGTCAATATCGTTTATATCAGGAGAGCCGACTATTGCAGGAGCTGCAGTGTTTGAATTACTATTGGTGAGTGTGGTTGTGATTGTATTAGGGGAGTCAGATCTAGATAATGATCCTGGTCCCATGTAAAATGAAGTCAAACAATTTGGTGATTGTGTAGAATCTCTAAGTACTGGTGAAGAACTGGTTGATAGTAAGGGAGAAAGTTCTGGTAGTGGTTCTAAAGTAAGATTCGGCCTTGACACAGAACTGCCTGCACTGGTAGCAGAGGTAGATGCAGAAGATATGATTTGTTTAGCTGGTGATTGATAAACAAAAGTGGAGCGTGGAGGTTCAACCCAGATAGAGAATCTTGCTAGTTGTTTGAGAGAATGATCTCTTTTGTCGTATTCAGCGAAGCACAAGACTTGTTTTGATCCGATTTCTTCGTTGATAGTAAAAAGCGGTGGACTTGTTTTCCATACAAACTCAAAAGATATGCCGTCAATGCTATTAGATGAATTATTATTATTAATATTATTATTATTATTATTATTATTATTAGTGGTCGTGGCGGTAGAAGTACTAGTATTAGAATTGTTATTGATTGTTGATGCATTCGAACTGTTATCATCAGTGGTTAGATTAGTGTTTGTTGATTGATATCCCCCTAGAAGGACTACGTTTTTTTCGTTTTGAATGTTTGGGTTGTCAAGAAACTCGTTTTTCAGCAGATTTTCTAGGGAGCTCTGACTTTCTGCTGCAATAAAAGTGAGGTTTTCAATAGGATTACCAGGTTGAGATCCGCAATTTGTCTGTATTGATATGTGAAACTTTAACACAGCTGAGTCTGGGACTTTGAGAAGCAAGCCGGTACTTTTTGGATCCGGGTCCTGTACGTATTGTACCAATGTAGTAGGATCCAGTGATTTTGTTACAATATTAAGGGTTGCAGGATCAATTGTTGTTAGTAGAACTTGCTTATGGTTTGGCAGTAAGAGTGGCGGGCCACCTAGAGTACCTGTTATGTGACGTTCAGATTCTGGACTGTAAGCATTAGAGCTAGAGGTAGAAGATACTGAAGGCCTAGTATGGGGCAGTGAAATAGACAGCTGGGAGATGAAGAAGCGAGATGGCGATTTGAGGATTATTGAAGCGTTTTCCTGAACATTTGCAGAGGTTGAAGACGCTGACATTTTTTGGAAACTAAAAGACGTAATAATGTGTTAACAAGGCAAGGTTCTAGGCGTATGGTAGTGCAGTACTCTTGAGCAATTGAGTGTCCAAAAGAAGAATGTGATACTTACAGGATAGTGCCATGCAAGATGAGAAAACAATTATGTGTCCAGTGATCATGCCATATACTTAGATATGGAGATAGATGGAGGAGAGAGTCGCTAAGGCGCTGTTACAGTAGAAGACAACAAAAGAGGCAGTACCGTCAAATGTTGAATGATATTACAGAATTGATGAGAAATAATAATAATAAAAAAAGGGGATGAAAGATGGAGCAAATAAACAGATCCTGAAGGAAGTACAGTATAGTATGAAGTGTTGTATATATGTATTCAAAGAGAAGAAGAAAGAGAGAAAGAGCAGCAGAAGGGAGGGAGAAAAGAGAGAGGGAAACAAAAAAATAGGTGTGTAGAATCGGCGTAAATTAGTAGGGCAGGGCAGGGAAGGGCAAACAAGCTTCTTTTGAAGTAGTTGTAGAGCTTTTTAGAGATTTTTTTTTTCATCTAAACATCTATTTGAATTTTATGTGTTGGCAGTTTTCATCAACCAACCAACCAACTAACTAACTGAATAAATGAATATATATATATATATATATATGGACCATCTGCGACACCTTTTATCAAACTTGATTGCACTGATTTTTGAGATGGTGGTGATTAGAAAACCCTTACCCTTTCAAGACACCAATCATTCAAATGTTTATGTGTATACGGGTGCAATGGCTTGGTTATATGTCGCATTTTAGACATGACCTTACCCTTTATTTGAGACATGCCGAAGGTGCCGTGAACACTTGCCTTTTTTGACTTGAACAAAAAAATATATAGTATATATATATATATATATATATATATATACAGGGGACTTTTAGAGTAAAGGTAGGGTAAATTTATAGCAAAATGGCACGGCTAAGCTTGAGTGTCACTACAGCAACAGTAGCTGAAAACGTAAAAAAGGAGGGTAACTTTAATACAACAAAAGACTCAAAACTCAAGTATAAAGTGTCAAGTCTTTTCTAAGAAATAAAAATGAAGCGTCAAAATATAAAACATAATAAAATACTAACAAAAATATGGCATGAATTAAATATATATATATATATATATATATATATATATATATATATAATATTTTCCAATTTTTGTCTTTATGCTCATCATTTTTATATAATTGAATTACAAAGATTTAAATTTACATGATAGAGATATATAAGAAAAGGAAATAAGGATAGGATTCACAACAAATGCATGTAATAAAACCTTGTTTGCTTATCTGGTGTGCATTCCAACGTTGAGCCATTCTTGTCAAACTTAAACGAATCAAAGGAAAAACATTGAGAACCGTTCATAGGAGGCAGGAATAACTTTAAACAAGGAAGTAAAGGAGTTTTAAGCGGGAAATCCTTGATACAGCTTTAGGCAGGAAAAGAGAGAAAGATAGTCAGCTATTATTGAGCCATTGTTTCGAAGCTTAAAATAAGGAGAAGGGAGATGTGTTTCACCACTGAATAAGGTAAAGGTAACTACGAAGCAGCGATAATCAGCTTTCGAAACAACCAAAAAGTACGCTGCTCATGTAGTTTACTTGGATTGGAAATGAGACGTGATTGATGGGCAGCATATGGATTGAAAGTTGCTTGAGATGTAAAAGAGGAGTTTATAACCAAACGAGAGTAGTAGTATTAGGAGCAGGAATAGCAGAAGGAGGTTGGTGAGTACTTCAGTGGCTGTATAGCACTAGTTTAGTGGTTGAACTTTAGCATCTGATAAATGATGGCTGTTAAACTGCAAAATAAAGGCCTATTTCTAGTATTTCGATATATATTCATCTACATACATACATACATACGCACACATGTACTCATACATTCAACTTATATTTAGTTTCACAATGTAAGTGTGTGTGTGTGGATATATATGTATCTTGGAAATTCGAGACGAACTTTAAGTTAATGGATAAAACAAACAAACAAAAGATATACAACGATGAGACTCGGCATAATTTCGATAGTGAGAGATCATCTAGGGCAAACGGGTGATGGAGGTTATTAATCTATTAATTTTCTCCTACTTTCTTTTCACATGTATTCGTAATATTTGGTCAGTATCCATCACCAAAAGATTGATAATGGTGTCTATTGTTTTAAATTCAATGATAATAGGCCAAGAAGCAAAAAATACATATACAAATGAATAACCGACGCAAAAACAAAAAATACGCGCAAAAACAACAATAACTAATACAAAAACAAAAATTACGCAAAAGCTTTTTATACTTTTTTTTTTGTCTTTTCGGTTATTTTAGCACGCGTACGTAAGCACCTAACTAACAAACATCAAGTATAGCTAGTACGTAGAGACCAAAATAAATAAATAAGAAAAAAGACATGGCAAACAAATGTTTTTGCTTCGCAATAAGAATGATATATGAATAAAAAAAAGGTCGATGAAAGTTGATATATAGGTTCAGTAACAGACAATGTAATTAGTTAAACTGCATTATAAGTTTATTGATCTGATAATTGAAAGCAGCAATTGATCAATTTACTTTAAAAAAATAATAATTCTGTATTAATTGAAGCAGGAGAAACAGGATGCACATAGTCTTGTAGAAAACATTGAAATTTACACCGAATCTTTATATATATATATATATATACCTCAGGAGTAGTAGCGGGGCGATCTGGAAGTTACCCTGAAACCAACAAACAAACATTCGATTGGAATCCTAAATAATGGTAATAGAAAGAAAGCCATAGTCTAGGGGCGTGCGTGGAATAAGTACAGCGTATAATAGGGTCTGCGTATACTGGGGCATTCAATGTACAATGTAGATATGGACCACACAGGATTGACAGGGGCCCACATTAACTCAGCTGCTTGTGCGTGTATCAAGTATAGGTTGTGCCTAGTTATCACGCAAAGTAGGGTCCTTTTAGGTCTTTTTGAAAATCAGTGGGACGCAAATTATTGGATGTTGGATGGGTTTGCGTAGACATTGTAAGCTTCATTTGGTACGGGCATATATATGAGCGTAAGTTGGCGGCACACACAGCGAGAGAGAGAGAGAGAGAGAGAGAGTGTGTGTGTGTGTGTGAACAATTGATGAGGGAAAAGGGGAAGAAAAGTAAGTTTGACCTGTTACAGCTGAATACATACATGGCGTAGGCACATACGTACAGAAAGGCATTTATTTAATATATAAAGATGGATTTATACATGAAATGTTTTAAGGAGAGAAGCAAGAAAACCAAGTAAGAAACATATACAAATAAAAGACGAAAAGTAAAATACAATAAAAATGAATGAGCTGCTCAATATATGGAGAAGGTCTTGAGATTCTCAGCTTTACAGATAAACTATACAAGGAATTGAGTGATGGAGATATAGGCAAACTACAAAGTCTTGAACGTTGAAGAATAATAGGACAAGTGAGTGGGAGCAAAAAATATAATAATAAACTCAGTAGAAGAGGTTGGAGATTATAGTAGTAATAAAATGAAAATGAAAATGATAATATATTACATAATATGGGGAAGACAAAATAGTAATGTATTGATGCTATAACGTGTATACAATAAATGTTACAATAAATGTTAAAAATTATGTTGTTATATATGCTACACATTTAGTATTAGCAAGAGTAAAATAAAGAAATGAATAATGAACTAAATAAAACATCATTTTAAGCAAACATACTAGTAAAAAAACAAAAAATACTATTGGCTGAAAACTAGCACAGGCTGACTCACAAGCCACCAAAATTAAAAAAAAAAAAATACATAGTGATAGTAATAGTGATAATAAAAACAGTTGAAGCCAAGAAGGGAAAAGTTGAAAAAGAACAAGAGAGAAAAAAAAAAAAGTGTTCTATTTTTGGACAGCATTAAATGATAAGGTTTTATTTGCTTTTGAGTCTCAACCTCGTTTACTCTTTGCTGCTACTTTTACTATTGTTGATATGCAATAAAGACATTGAATGTTGTCTTTTTTTTATTTCAACATATGCGATATAAGCCTTTTTATTTTTATTTTTCTCTCTCTTACTTTTAACAAAATGTTTTTCGTTTGTAAGCTTAAGATAGAGTGAACTAAAACGCCGAAATGAAATGAGATGATATAAAGAGAAAAAAAAAAGAACAAAAAGAAACGAAAACAAGCCTCATAAAAAACTTTGTTTGCTGTGTATATGTACTAGCGATAAAAAAAAATAGTCAGTCAGCAGTATATGCTCACTTATGTTTGGCATAAGTCAAAAGACCAAGACTTTTGAAAGATTTACAGCTTGTGTCAACTAAAAGATTATCTACTTGAATAAAAAAGATATTCATATTGGATTTTTTTTTTTTTAACTATCCATCGAGATTCAAATATGAGTCCACAATCTTAACCTTCGTAAAACAAGATATACTTCAGAGTGAGACACTTTGACAAGTGAATTTTATTTATTACATGAATAAGTAAACCTTCTAATGGACTAGTTGATGCCATTTCAAGTCACGGAATGAACTAATTGGGTGTAGGTTGAGACTTGAGACTTGGAAAAAGCTCTCGACTCAAACCCAAGTAAACTTATAGTCAAAATATATAATGGTAAAAATAACAGTGACCCACCATTTAATTCATAATTTCTTTTTCGAACTTTGCTCAAGTGCTTTTGAGCCCAGTGAACGGAACATCCCTGAACCATCCAAAAAAAAAATATATCATTCTAAAGCTTAACTGCTATAAAGAAACATGAAAAAAAAAAAAAAAAAAAAGTAAATAAAGAATGATGGCAAAAATAAAAACAAGACAAAATAGACAAAAAATAATATAATGTTAACTTCAATCATGTTTGATAGCATTCTAAGGGGCTTTAATTTAATCTCGATATGATTTACTTAGATTCAATCAACTGCGAGATACTTTCATTGTGAATCTGTATACACAAGATGAACACCAAATATATAATGGAAAAAAAAAAAAAAACATACATTGAAAATAGATTAGACATCATATTTATTCACCTATATATTTTAAATCAATAAAAAATACCTTTAGTCAAAATGGCTGCCTTCTTGATTTTTCTTGGAAAAATTAATGCCATGACAAAAAATTTTATATATATGTATATGAATGAAATAAGATTTAGTTGATTACTGTTTTATTTCTTTTCTTTTTTTAATTAACAATTTTTCCCTAGTCGTTTACTTGTATATTTACATTTGGCAAAAGTCTATGGAAGAAATAACTGACTTTAACGACACCAAAAAAAGAAAAGCGAGCACAAAAAAAATTAACGTTTCTTTTTAATTTCCGAAGGTTCCAGAGTAACTCAAAAAAAAAAAATCATAATTAAGATACAGAATATAGTGTTGACAAGATGGAAAAAAGATCCAAAAAAAAAAAACGAAGAAAGATCAAAAAAAATTTTCTCCCGCCATTTGTTTTTACTCCCCTGTTTTCATATCTAATCAAGACTATAAAAACCCCTTTCAATTCCCTGATTTCTTCATCTTCTTTTTTTCCTCTTTTCTATTCTATCAGTTTTTGGTCTTAATCACATTACAAACAACTACTACTACACTTTTAGTTATTTTATTATCCACAATACTCTTCAAAATGCAATTCAAGGTCCTTGTCGCTTCTTTCGCTGCCGCCGCTCTCGCTGCCAACTCTACCGTCACTAACGGTACCAACGCCACTGCCACTGGTTCTCCCACTGGTGCTGAGACCGCCAACGGTGCTTCCCACATTGTTCAAGGTGGTTTGATCGCCGCCGTTGTTGCTGGTGGTGCTGCTCTTATGCTCTAAATCGACTGATTGATTGAAGATACAAAAATTTGTCATGGCATCATTATTTGATTTTTTTACTCGTCGTCCGTTTTATTTATTAAACAGCATTTTTTAATTTTATTTCTACCTCTGTTATTTTTTTGGATACAAAAGACATTTTTGTACCCTTTTTTTTCTTATCTATTTCATAGAGTCGTTTAATTGTGTTTTGGTTGGCGCTGGGCTTTATACTTTCTTTACTCAGTCTTTGCTCCTTTTTCCAGCCATTTATATATACCTTTTGAATGCTTTTTTATTTAATTTTCTTGTTTTTATAGTTAATCCTTAATATTTTTTTTTCTAAAAAATAGCTTTTACGTTTTATAAGCTTTAAAGTAAATCTAAAAAGAAGAAAAAAGATTTGAGTATTTCAAACGTAAAATCCATGAAGAAGGTTATTAATAGTCTATTAAGTTTTGAAAATGAAAACGAGGCTTATTTTTTTTTTTCTCTCTTTAAAAGGTGATGATCATCACCATCTAGCGAATGACTGGTGTGACTGACTTGAATGAATTAGTGAATGAAATACAAAAATAAATAATCATTATCCTAGTTGCACCTGCTATTTCGTAAAGTATGACTGCTTGTTATCTATAATCGAGGCTTTTAATTTAACACTACTATTCTTCGTTGGTCAGCTTAACCACGTTTTTATTGGGTTTGTTTACTCTGCTTACTTATTTATTCTAATAACCATTACAAACGTGATAAATTTGATATTGAAAAATAAAAAATAAAATAAAATATTTAGTCTACGTAAGCAGCAGCATCACGTAAGTCTTTGGTAAAACGGCAAAACCTTTGACTAATCGAAAATACTTTTTGAACAATTGTTTTTTTTATTAATATATGAGATATTCAAGTTATATATATGTAATTCAATAGAATATAGTCTTTTTTTTTTATATTTGAATAAATTTCAATTCGATATATTATTTAATAAGAATTCATAATGATAAACCAAAATAATAATAATAATAATAATAATAATTAAAGGGGAAAAGAGAGGAGAGAAGGGTATTATATATAAGGAGAAATAATCAAAACCCATTCATTCAAGCAATCCCGGATGAAATGAATCCGTCAATACATGCTGATACATGATATTTCGAAATTTTATTGGGGAAAGTACATGTATTAACAGTGTAATAAATGTTCAATAGATATATATATATATATATATATGGAGGAATAAATAATAAGAAAAAAAAAGGTAGAAATGCAGGCAGATAGGATGTAAGCAGCCTTTTTTTTTTTTTTTTTTTTTGTCGACTTTATTCATTTTTTGATAATCAAATAAATGCTTAATAAATGCTCAATGAATAAATGTTGATATTAATTAAAACATGGTATATAAAGAATAATATTTAGGTACCATTATAAAATATGTCATAAGTTTCAAGATCCAAATAAAATATAAAATGTATAAAGTAATAAAACATGAGCAATCAAACATGAATAATGAAACATGGGCAATCAATTATGAATAATGATATTTAAATAATAAAACATCGACAATAAAACATGGACAATGAGACATGAATGATGAAATATGGATAATAAAACTTGAGTAATTCGTTTCATGCATTTCAAATGATTTGTCATGGATTAGTCATAATTGCGTCATAAGTGACACATGAGTACTGTAAACCTCTAAAGGTTTGCGCCCAAGTACAGTACTATTTTTCATTATTATTTTATGTATTAGCTGAAAGAAACCATATACTTGCTCTTTCTATATGCAAGTAGTAGTTTCCACATCTCTTCATGTCTATAAAATACATGTTTAAAAAAAACTATAAAATAGCATGTAAATAGTTATACCAATATCTACTATTTCATTTTTTTTATCATCTATGTTTGAATATGTTTAACTGGTTTGAATAATTTCAATTTTAGAATAGGTTGAAAAGATTGTGTATTTGATAAATAAGTTGTGGGTCAGGTACAAGTACAAAAAGCATGAATAATGAGAGATACTGTTAAGCACGCTCTTGCAACCAGATTTACTGATATAAATATATATTCTCATCAACATTGAGAATATATATATATATATATATATACTTGATTATTTAAAGTCTATTAACTAATTCATATAAATCAGCTTTTTGAGTCAAATAAATAATAATCAGCTCCAACTTTGTCCATTCAAATATTAGTTGATGAATATATACTTGAATAATGGAGTAATATAGAAAAAAAAAAGATTAATATCAATACTTTTTATACAAGATGTGCATATATTCAATATATCTAAACCATTCTGTTCATACTCTTTTCATATGGGATGCTTTGATTTCAAGCATTAATATTAAAAGCCAATTGTTCTTTTGATCGAGGGCTGCACACTTCTTCACCACTGTTTCAATCATAAAACTTTATTCGTATGTTATCTGTATTATGCTGCTGCTCGACACCATCTTTCTAACTCAAAATCATTAATTATTAACACAAACGAATCCAGAATCCTCTGTATGTAAATCTTCTTCTACTTACTACTCACTTTTTTTTTTTTTTTTTTTTTTTTTTTTAGTTTTAGTTTTAGTTTTAATTTTTGATTCTTTTTTTTTTCTTTTCTGTTTTGCTGGCTTCTTTCTCTTCTTCATCTTTTTCTATTCATCATACTGGTATAAGCTGTTCAATGGCAATATATCTTTGGCCTTGCTTGGTTTCTCATTTTGATTGAAGTTTGTTGCTGGTTTTTTGATTTTTTTTTGATTTTTTTTTGATTTTTTTTGATTTTTTTGATTTTTTTATTAATCTTTATTTTAATTGTTTTCTCTCTTCTTCTTGATTCCTTTGTTTATTAATCTACTTTATTCATTCTTCTAGTATATGAACCTTCTTCTTATCTACAATGAAGACATTGTTTATTTCTAGAAATAGTGATACTTTGGGCTCCAACACTTCCCCTTCTTCATCTACCTCATCAGCAGCAGCTCCAGCATTCACCACCCACGAAGACCCTGCAGTATCAGACTATAACATTGTACGCAGGTTCACTACCTTGGATTCAGTATTGCCATTCTGCAATAATGTTCTTGCAAATCTCAAGTCAAATTCTCATCTTGTTCGCACAGCAATTGGCATCTTGGACTTATGGATCGTCTGTCTCCAACAGTCATTTACAAATGATGTCACCTCTCTTTTTCTCCAAACAGACAATCTTCTTTTCAACCACGTAAAGTCTCTTATGGTCGACTCTAATAAACAAAACTTTATCGTTTCTATTCATGATCGTTATTCTCTCTACATGAACTGTTGTTTCACAGCAGCAGCACTCTCAACTGTATGTGTTTTTTTCGTGACTTTTTGTTTTCTTGATCTATTTTCTTTTCTTTTCTTTTTTTTTATTTTTTTTTATTTTCATTTTTTTTTTCTTCTTCCCTTCTTATTATTGAATATGAAATACTAACCATTCAATTAATAATATTTAACAAAAAAAAACAGATTTTAAAAGAGTTCAATTCAGCTCTTGACTACTATTCAAAGGTCACTACAATCAATCCAAATTGTCATGAAGCCTACGTTCTTGTTGGAAATGTATATCGTGTGCTGGAACTATTCCCAAAGGCAGAGTATTATTATTTGCGCGCCATCAAGTCAAAAACAAAGTCAGGTATACCCAACTTTGATGCAATGAATCAACTTGTTGCTCTTTATAACCAGCAAAACAATCATGAAGAATCTATATCATTCCTGGCTTGGTCCCTCAAGGTTATTGACTGGGAGCCTGCTTCAAAGACTCCTGAAGACTACGCAAAGTATCTCCAACTAAGACATACACTTGGAGACCTCTACTGTCAAAAAGAGCGCTATTTTCAAGCAGCCCAAGAGTTCACCACTCTTATCGCTGGTGCTTGGACATTCCCAAATTTTGTCATGACTGATCTGGGTTTGGCTCAACACGTAAACATTAACAAATCTTCTCAATCTACAGAAACTGCATTTCTGCCTCGTTTGATTGCAAAAATTACCAATACCCTCAAGCGTAACGACCCCTCAGGACTCGTTACTCCAGGTGCAGCGCTTCAAGCAAAATTCAGCATTCTTCCCAATGGTAAGTTCCCAAAGCAAAGTACATCACCGCAATGGGACAAGTACCATTCTGAATTGTCTAGTTCTGATCGTGGTAACGAATTAGTATCCTCATCAGCACCGGCACCGGCACCAGCAACATCATCAACATCAGCATCAACATCTGCATCTGCATCTGCATCACCACCAGCAACAGCGAAAACTACCTCTGTAACGCCAATGGTGGCAACGACTACTATCACCGCTGCTAGCCATCCGTTGGAAAGTGTAGTGAGCCATGCTCTGCTAAACCTGGCAAAAATATTTCAAGATGGAATCAGTTCTGGTGTTTCTTCTAGAGTCATTTTCCTTAACGGGGTTGTCCCATCACATCAAGATCTGCTTGGATTGTATACTCTGTCGCTATCTCTTGGTCCATCTCCGAGTACAGCTAACAATATTGGAATTCTTCTAGCATCGTTCCCTCTTGCACACGCACGTACACTTGCCAAAGAGTATTATGTGTATGGACTTGAGCTGGATAAAAACAATCCTCATATCTTTTCAAACTATGGCTCGCTGTTGCGCGACCAAGGCAATTTGAAAACCGCCATCATGATGTACAAGAAAGCAGTTGAGAGTCAGCCAAATTTTTGCATTGCGCTCACCAATCTTGCCTCGGCACTCAGGGACCAAGGAAATGCAGACCAGGCCATTGTGTACTATCGCAAGGCCGTAGAGTGCTCTCCCAACTTTGTCGAAGCAATTTCTGGATTGGCAAACTCTCAGGCAAGCGTGTGTGACTGGAAGGGTCGTGGTGGATTTGGATGGGAAACCTTCTCTGTAGACGAACAGGGCCGACTGGTACAGGGACAGATCCAAGGCTGGGTGTCCCAAGTCGCTACCATTGTGGACAATCAAATCAAAGCTGCGCAAACTTGGGGAATAGGCATTATTCAGAGTGAACAGAAGAAAGGCCAGCTGGTAAAGGACCTTCGTGATGCACTGTTTTACGACGATCAGGAGTTCAAAGCTGTACTGGCTAAGCTCAACACTTGGACCAACTCCAAGGATGAAGGGATGAAGATTATAATGCTAATTGAAGAGGTGATCAAAGCTGGTCAAAGAAGGTGGTATTTGGATAGATTAAATGGAAACGAGCAGCCACGCAGTCAGTACAGGAGACCAAAGGTGCCGAGTGGTCTTCACGTTCCGCTAGCTACAACGATTCTTCCATTCCATGCGTTTACTCTTCCATTCACTGCCAGACACATTTTCGAGATTGCCCAACGCACAGCGGTGCGGACGAGTATGTCAGCCATGTCTCAAGTATGGCTACCTTCACATGTTTTCCCACCACCACCTCCGCCGGTACCTGCCGATAATGGGCGCTTGGTTGTTGGGTATGTTTCTTCTGACTTTTTGGATCATCCTTTGGCGCACTTGATGCAAAGTGTTTTTGGAATGCACGATCCAAGCAGAATTAAGGCAGTATGCTATGCGACTACACACTCTGACAATTCATCGTACCGTCAAAAAATTGAAAACGAGTGCCACCTGTTCCGTGACGTGTGCGGGTGGACTTCGGAAGCGATCATAAATAAGATTCATGAAGATGGAGTTCATATTCTAGTGAATCTTAACGGGTTTACAAGAGGTTCGCGTAATGATATTTTTGCAGTTAGGCCCTGTCCGGTCCAAGTTTCTCTCATAGGGTTTGCTGGAACTCTAGGCGGTGCCTGGTGTGACTACTTACTTGGTGACGAACAAGTCATTGGCAGACGTAGCGATATACCTCCAGATCAATGGGTTTATAAAGAGAATATCATTTATATGCCAGACTCATACTTTGTATGCGACCATAAACAGAGTGCACCTGATTCTCGAGCACAGCGCGAGCTTAAAGCTCGTGAGTCCAACAAAAACGATAATGCTAATAATAATGATAATAATAATAACTCTGGATACAGTACATTTACTGCGTTAGAGTCTGCTATTAATTCTGGAGAGGTTTCAGGACAAGGAATTTTGGACGAAGTTCTTCGCACTCCTGGGCCTACTATTCCTTGGTCAATTGACCGTTCGCTGCGAGCTGAGCTGCGTAGACAAATCTTTCCCGATCTCCCTCAAGATGCCTTCTTAATGGCCAACTTTAATCAGTTATACAAGATTGATCCCATTACTTTCCGTTCTTGGCTTAATATTCTTCAACGACTGCCGAATGCTTATCTTTGGCTTTTGCAGTTTCCCAAGTGTGGAGAAGCACATTTGCGTGAGACTGCACAACTGTGGGCCAGCGAAGAAGAAATGCATGGTTCAGGTAAAGCTGAAGATATTGTTTCACGGATTCTGTTTACACCTATAGCAGAGAAGACACGCCATATTATTCGAGCGCGTGCTTGTGATGTTGTTTTGGACACACCAGAGTGCAATGCTCATACTACGGCTGCGGATGTTGCTTGGGCTGGTGCGCCTATAGTGACGCTCCCACGGTACCAGCACAAGATGTGTTCAAGAGTAGCTGCTTCGGTTGTACGCGCAGTGCTGGGTGATAGAGCAATGGCTGAACGATACCTTGTAGCTAGTGATGAGCAGGATTACGAGGATAAGATTGTTTACTTGGGATCATCTCAACAAGGACGTGATACGCTTCGTATGCTTCGCAGACGGATTCTAGAACGAAGAGAAATGGATGGTGGATTTTTCGATACCCGTGAATGGGTAAGAAATGTTGAAATTGGATATCGTCGTGCTTGGAATCGTTGGGTTCACGGGTCCGAAAGAAGAGACATTATTATTGAAAATGAAGAAGAAGAAAAAGAAAAAGAAGAACATTTTGATGATGTTATTAAAACGGAAAATAATAGTAATGATTATTATTATTATTACAAGGCCAAGAACAATAATTATGGTGAAGAAGAAGAAAAAGACAATAATGCTTTTGAAAATAGGATTAAATGACAATCAAATTTAGTACCAAGGTTTAAAAATTTATCTGTTATTTGATTGATAAAGAAGAAACAAACATTATCATTATTATTTTTGAAATGTATATATACATGAGAAAAAAAAAAATGAAAAAAAATGAAAAAAAAAAAAAAAAAAAAAAAAAAAAAAAAAATGAAAACTTGATGGTTTTATATTTTTTGGTTTATTTATTTAGTGAATTAGGTTGTTTTACTTATTTATTTATTTATTTAGTTATTTATTTATTTATTTATTTATATATTTATATATTTATTTGTTTGTTTGTTTGTTTGGTCATTTATCTATATCTATTTAGTTATTTTGATTATTTATTTTGATTATTGATTTTATTTATTTTGGTCATGTATATATATATATGATATGCTTATATTTTATTGTTATTCGTGGTAAGAAAAAAAAACATCTAGAATATAGAAAAATAATTTCAACTTGGTTTATTTTGTATATATATATGATTAAAAATAAATTAATGGCTTTTTTTTTTTTTTCCTTTCCTTTTAAACAAATTTTTATTACCATTGTCTATCACAATCTTAAACTTGCTTTATTCGTTTGTTTTTTTATTTTATTTATTTTTTATGTTTATGTTTATTTTATTTTATTTTTATTTTTATTTTTTATGAATAATTCACATGTTAGGAGCCAAATTCGTTCCATAAACTCCTTCGTCAATTAGTTCAACATTTCGAATAGTGTGAACAAGTACTTTTTTCAAATCATTTTCAAACTCGAATTCAAAGATTCCATATACAACCTTATCGTCTTCTCCTTCTTCTTGCTCTAGTTCCTCTAATGATTCATTCCATCTTTTTTCGCCCAAATGATCTCCTTCCATCACTACTGGTATACCATCCAACGCTCTTTTCGAATCTCCAGTTAAAGTCCCATCTACTTGATCTTCGTCCTCGTCTTCCAACTTTCTTGCTGTACACCATCGCATTACATATCGTACAGGCTTGCCGGCCGGACTTTTAACAACCATTTCTCCTACAACTCGAATTTCATTGTGCCCAGGTACTGCTGCCGCTGCTACCACTTGTAACACCCGGACTGCTGCAAAATATCCCAGTACCCCACCCTTGATCGGGGGAACTAGCGCCGGAACTAATCGTAACGTGATTCCAGGACTTAAGAGCTCTCGAGAATAAGGTGTACTTAACAATCCGGGAGTTTGCGCTCTCAACGCCTGGATCAGCTCTCCAAAGTCGGCCATCTGTTTTTGCTTTTCCTTGTCGTACTCGGGTGGTTCGTTGCAGTCAGAATGAACCGTAGATTCTGCATGTACCGTTGAATTTGGTTGAAGACATGATTTTTGCTGTACCTGAAGTTTTATTTGCAGTTTGGGTTGTAACTTCACTGCTAGTCTTGATTTTGGTTGTAGTGGAAGTTGTTGTTGAAGCAATGGATCTCCTCCCGACGCAACCGTATGTTCCGTATGTTGCAAAGTTGGAACTTGTCTCGGTGCAGATATTAGCATTGTTACCGGTCCATTCCAATTGCAAGCTCCGGATGTTCCTCCTGCGAACGTTCCATATCCTCTGCGCCACCACTTTTTAGCAAGCGTACGTGCACTGCCGTAACACGCAAATGACATTGAACTTGGTCTTTGCATTACCCATCCAATTCTGACATTCACACGACAAATGAGTCTGAGTTCATTACGTATTTAAAAACAAAAGAAAAGAAGAAGAAAAAAAGAGAGAGAAAGAAAGAAGGAGAAGAGGAAGAAGAAGAAGAAGAAGAAAAAAAAATGAAATAGTTTGGGTTTTTTTTTTCCTCTTTTCCTTACTGTTCAGTAATGGGGACAAGATGGTAGGCCCTTTTTTATTTGAAAAATGAGAGTGAAAAACAGGAGCTAAAGAGAAGAACATCACTATGAAAATCGTGCGTGTGATCATGTGACATTATATAAGCAAAGCTCCGGACGGTGTACCGAGTGGGTGCCGGTACGTGGGACCTGAGTGTAGATTCAAAAAGAAAAAAAAATATTTATTTATATATATATTTATGACAATTTACATAATTTAGTATAAATTAACAAATATTAATATATATATTAAATAAAGAAACGAAGAAGCTGGGCTGATTTCTCGTAAGCAGGTCTTTGCGGTCAAAACGAAGACAGATAAAGAAACCTTGCCTTCAAATCGTAGGTGTATATAAACAAGCAATCTTGTCCATATTGAAAATAAACTATACTTCTTTACAATCATTTCACTGTATCTGCGTATCTGTCTTTATATCAAATATATATTTCAGCTCGAAATCATACCAGAGAGAAAAAAAAATACAATAAAAAACATTAATATAGTCGAATCAAAACAGTCAAATCAGATAAAAATGGCCTGCAACTGCTCTTCTACTCAATCTTCTACTTCTTCTTCCGCCAACAAGCTCGGAGCAAACTCATGTGCTGCAAGCTGCTGTGCTTCTGGATGCTCTTGTAATAGCTCCGAGGGTTCTTGCTGCTCTTCAACTACAACCGAAGCAGTGACCTCTGCAAAATCTTCATGCTGCTCTTCAAAGATCTCTCCTGCTCTGACTGCTGCCACCACCATCTCGTCAGGATGTGGTTGTAAGTCCTCAGTCGGTTCAAATCGCAAGAGCTCGCAGTGCGCTTGTTGTACCGACAAGTTGGGATGTCAATGTTCAACTGAATCGTCACTAGTAGCATCTGGCTGCTCTTGCTGCTCCAGCGCCGAAATTGCACGCATGTAATCAGGCATCAAACTGATCAAATCGATTCACAATTAGCAAGATATGATATTTACAAAGGAATTATGGTTTTATATGTTTCAAAAGCATTTTTGAATGATGAAAATTTCAAAAAAAAAAAAACAATTAAAAATAAAAATAAAAATAAATAATGATGGTAAAAATAATATAAATGTAGAAAGAAACTGAATGAAAATTAAAGGCTCGAGTTGCAGTTTTTCTACAAAGCATTTCCATGCGATGCGTGTTTTCTAAAACAAGTTTTTTGTCCAAAACAACTATATAAAAACATCTCACTATCCATTGAGTTAAGAACTTGTTTTTTCTTCTATCTTTCTTAAACTCAGTCAAATATCTTGTCTTGAATTTATTCATATCTTGTATTCAATATTGACATATAGTAATATTAACAAAATAATAACAATTACAACCGTAATTCTACTGTGAACAATAGCGGACGATCGGTTTTTATCCACACTTCGTCACTCACCAAATGATTGCTAGTACTTACTCTTCCACCAAACCAAGTAGGCCAATCCGTCACATCCCACTCCAACCCTTTTGTTGAAATCACAGACTTCCCACTCAGGGGAATTAGACCGCATGTAAGTCCAAGATACTCGTTAGGTGTACGAATCCGTGATTCGCCCTGTGGAAGTAGGAAAGACATATTCATAGAACTCAGTAAATACACATACTGTGCGACCTGAGTAAGATCTCGAGGGTCATCACGTATGTTTGATATTACATATTCGTCCCATCCTTCTTCTGTTGATGGCTCCAAAGGTGGAAAAGCAGACAAATACAAATGATGTAGAGAATGGAAACTCTGATCAACGCGACCACCTAGCCCACCGAGTACAACAATATCAAATTCTTTTAACAGATACCTCTCTGTATAACGAACACACTTCATAAAGTCTGTAGAGTTTTGGTCTTTTGAGTGCTTGACAATTACACCAATATCCTCGTAATATTTTTTAACTTCAGGTCTAATTGAGTCAAAATCTCCAGCCACCAAATCTGGTTTCTATACTTTCAGTTAATCAATGAACACCAAATCGCTCGCAAACTTCGGCGCAACCAAATCAATAGAAAGCTTGCTTACCTTTTCCAATCGCATTTTCTCTGTTTTCAAAAAGTCAAAAAGTTGGTTTGCACCACCGTCTGCACACACCCTCAACCGGCTATAATTCCATAGGCTTTCAAACAAGCTACGACCATCTTTCATCTTCACATCCTGTATAGGCTGATTTAATATCAATAGTACAATTGGCTTAGTATCTTCTTCCTTCTTATCGTCTAAAAACTTTACTGGATCAAAATATGTTTCAGTCATTGTTCAAAACTACTTCTTTTATTTATTTTTTCCTTTTTAAAAAAAAAAAAAATTAAACAACTAAACCGGAAAAATAATGGAAATAGAAAGCTTTCTTGATGATTTGAGCAAAAAGTGTAAGAACTCACTCGACCATACAATGACCGTTCAAAGTCCATATAGTCACGTGCATAAACTTGTTCCCTACGCTTTTTTTTCTTTATTGTTAAAGATATTTCATACTATGAAGCTTAATTATCAAAAGCAGCCTCGAGTCTCAATGATCACTTCAAGAATTTAAAAGATTTAGTGCAGCATATTTGCTACTATTGATTGAGGAAGAATAATAAGAGCTTAAAAACAGAATTGGTAGTTATCTATTCATGTCAAAAAAAAAAAGGAAAAAAAAACATGAAAATATTTAATAAAGCGTAAAAAAATTAACATCTACTCCAATTTTTTTTATACAACATCTGTTGAACAAGATGAATACTTATCCATTTGTAAAGCAGCAGATTGAGAAAATGCAACATATCCCATAATATAATACTAGAAACTGATTTGAAACAAATGGTCTCTTACAGTGACCGCGCATTTTTTTTCCCCAGTCAAATGCATCGTGAGTTGAATTCAGCTGTGACCAATAAGTATATTAGTTTCCTTGCAAAGTTTATCAGCCATTATTTTGAGAAAATGAAATCAGTAATATATCTATATTAGCGTGAACTTGATTGTGCTTCAGAAAAACCCTCCCCTCTCTCAATGATGTAGGCAACTTGAATGTTTATCAACTGTTCAATTGCTGCCTTGCGAAATTTAACGACTTTTCTGTAATTTCTGGCAAATTCCATTCATCATTGCTGAGAATACGAAAACCAACAGGTGGATCAAGCAATCCAGGCCATAGATCTCCAGGTAAAAAACTCCCGCTTTCTTCCAAAAACGCATTGCGTTTTGTTGTTTCATCATTGACGACTTTGTCCAGCTTCTTTTGCATATCAAGTTCTAAAGATTTCATTTTTTCCTGAAACTGGCGTCTACGAGTGATTTCGAGAATCATGGAATAATAAGAGCGCAAAAATAGACGGTAATAGTCGGTCAAAGATTGAAGTTCTGGTAGATAAGCATCAATGACTTGGGACTTGTGTTCAGATTGTGTAGCGTTAAATTCTGCAAATATTGCTTTATATTCTACAAGCTCAGATTCGCCAAAGCGGTCAAGACGTTTAAAAAGAGCAGATATAGAAGCATGTTCACGCTCAACTTGCTGTAAGAACTTGAGAACTGAATCTGACGAAGTAGCAATTGATTGTTGACGCTCATACAATTCGGTTAAAACGCCATCTAGCTCACGTGCATCATTGCTGAGAACTTCAGTAAGTTCTTCGAGCTCTTCAGAAACTGATGGTGTTGCTTTGCCACTAGTTACTTGCTCGCTAAGATCATAGGCCTGAGTACACTGGTCATAATGTCTGGCGAGAGACTCTAACAACAATGCCATTTCATGAGCATCGGTGGCAATCATATCGGTATGAATATTGGCATCTTCTAGCTTCTTTTTATCACAGATAATTTCAATACCGTTGTGCTCTTTTTCCAACTCTGTAATTTTGTCTGCCAATTTAGATGTTTGTTTTTGCAATTCAGATCGTGAGTGCTGAACTTGGTCAATCGCATCGGTAATGGACTTTTTTAGTCGTTCAACTCCATCTTCATCAACAAAATCTCGTAATGTGTTTTCTGTTTTTTGAATTGCAGGATCTAGTTTGCAATCATCAAGTTCTTTCAATGCTTTTTGCAACTCCTCGTCTTGTTTGTCCAGCATGGTAAGTGATTCCTACACACATTTGTTAAACATAAATTCTATGCCGTAGACTCTTCTTGTTATACCTACATCAAATTCTTTTTTCACCTGTATATCACAAGCCCCGACGGACTTGATAATTGTTTTTAAAACATGGAATTGTCCTGATATAATTGTTTTTAAATACGCAGTTTGCGCCCAAAGTATCGCCGCCCGCTCAATACGATTCTGAGAAGTGGACAACAAGTCGTTTGCCTCATTACAAATAGGCCCGGCCACAGATAACGATTCCTTAGACTGCTCAATCCATGAAGTAAACTGAGAGCTCATAATAATGGATTTGCCTCCTTCTTCATTCGAAATGCAAGAAAGTCTTAGTTAATCTACAACTTTGGTTTAATGAAATGCTTTCGAAATTACAGTATAGGCTTCGGGTACTTAAAATATATACCCTTACCCTCAACACGTTAAGTTTCAAATATTAAGTGAAAGTACGCGTTTCGCGAAAGTTAGCTATTTAGAAGTTGTCCCAAATCCAAGGACTATCGTAGTCGCGTTGATATCTTTTTTCTTCTTGCTTAGTTACGTTTCTTTCTCTAGTGAAGCCACCTACGCCTACATATCTAGGTAGTTTCCGTTGACACAACTACCTTTTCCCATCTAGTTTTAATTCTTTCAAGATTTAATTTTTCCATTCTCTCAATCCTCTCAGTTTTTACTTATTTATTTCTGTTTTTATGAATTGATAATGTCGACGGCCGACGATAATGAAGCGCAATCATCAAGACGGTCACTACGCAAAACTGCGCGCGTTGAATATTATAAGTGGGGGCTGCTGACATCAGACGATATTGGCCCTGATTCTCAAAAAATTGATTTAGCAGAATATACAGATATACCCAGTGTTCCACCGTTACCAGTAGACTCATGGCTAGACAACCTTGTAGAACAGAATGATTCATTTGCATCAATTGAGGGCAATGATGTAAATACACACGCCCAAAAGAGCCTGAAAACCGGACTTTTTTCTAACAACGATATGCATAGTTTAGATCAGCAAGTCAGGATTGAAATGGATCAAAGTGAAATTGAAGGTAGAAAAGTACGAAAAATATTGACTGAACCCAACTATATGGATATAAGTATTACAAAACAGAAACATTTAGTAAAAGAAAATGAAGATGGTGACAATAACTCAAATCAAAAGTCAACCAGTTTATCTAATACTTCTCCTTCAATGATGGTTGTTTTAAAGTATAAAAAAAGAAAACCTGAGAGTGCTTTTACAGATCTTAGAAAGAAAAATAAGAGCAAAAAGAAGTTGATACACATGAAATATAGGGATAACACAAGTTCGAGCTCCTCAATTTCAAATTCGATTAAGAGTTCATCGAAACAGAAAAAAATACAATCAAAGTTGTTTCCAAAATGCTCTAATACATACAAAAAGGATACTCTACTATCAACATCTGTAAACCAATCTGTGACACTGTCTTCAGACCTACCCCAATTGGAAAACAAATCATCTCGAAACCCCACCATGACTGCTCTGTCAGTACAGCCAGAAACGAATGATGTAAATGGTTATATTCTTCCAACAGAGTCTAATGTTTCTGAAAACTTTCTCGATAATATTTATGATTATCTTAAATCTGCGATCCCTGAACTAGTTTCTGAGTCGGGCTCAGGTACACCACCATCTTCAGACCCTCCATCATTTTGTTTGCCAACCACTGATTTTGCTTTGGAAGCAATTCCACAGTTCAATTCTCAAGAATTTAATACATATCAATCTTTTCCGGAGACTTTACCAAATCCATTAGGGGGAGCTTTATTTAAAAATGAGCAGTTACCCAGTGCTTCAAAAATATTAAATTCAATAGAATATAATGAAGCCGTACCAGTAAAAATACCAGCGTCCTCGTTATCTGATGAACAAAGCAAGCAGTTAGAAATCCAGCATTCAGTCAAAATTACTAAAAAAGCAGTTCACCCATTTTTTTTGAAACATAGAGGTATATCCAACTTTTATTCATTATCAATTGTTGAGATAGTTCTAACAGTTTTTATAGCAAAACCTTCATCTACCAACTCATCTGATATTACATCTACCGCAAATATTGAGCCAACAACTAGGCCATGGAAAAAGTCCAATGCTTCTTTTCCTACTAAAAATTTAATGCATATCCGAGGTTTATTAGACCATAACCAAACAGATTCAAGTATTTTATCAAGAATTCTTAAGAAAAAGGCATACAAATTCAAATATAATCTTTCAACAGTTGACGAACTTACAAAGAATCTTTCGCGAGAAAATCCTGAGCACAAAAAGTTGCCTACCAAGACCTTTTTATCGCAAGAGCAAATTGTGCAACGTATAGAAAGAACCGTCAGTAACTCTCCACTGCTAGATCCAATCAAAGACAAAATTAAAAATTTTGATGGTTCACAAAAGCCGAATGATATGACGCTTTGGACAAGCAAATATGCACCTTTGGCAGGTAAAGATGTTTTAACATCAAGTACAAGTGGGTCAGCTGTGACCAAATGGCTTCAGAGTAAGTTTCAAGAGCTTAAAAAAACCCCAGTCGACTCATTCAGTTTACTTAAGGGTATAAAAAAGCGCAGGACAGAATATGAATTAGCCAGTGAAACACCATTATTACCGAAGTTTCTTGTACTGGAAGGACCTCATGGGTCTGGAAAGACAAGTGCAGTATATGCAGCTGCTAAGGAGTTTAACGCTTATGTTTTCGAATTAAATCCTTCTGATAAAAGAACGAGTAAGGCTTTATTTGAAAAATTGGGTGGTATGAGTAAATCTCATCTTGTCCATAAAACAGATCATTATAAACAAAAGTCCATTATTTTGCTAGACGAAGTGGATGTGCTTTTTCAAGAAGATCATACATTTTGGGCAGGTCTAGACAGATTTATCGATTCTGTTAGACGGCCTGTTATTATGACTTGCAATGATTCTTCATTTTTACCAGAGAGACTTCTTGATGATTATCAAGACTGTTTTGTGTATTTTAAAAGTGCGAACCAAGCGCTACAATCTGAAATGCTTTGGTCAATCGCTTTAAATGAAGGTCATGTTGTCGAAAAGCCATTACTAGAAAAGATGGTTGAACATAATAATTTTGACTTTCGATCTTCACTTAACGATTTGCAATTTTGGTGCCAGCATCATCATGGCCGTGATTTTTGTTTGGACACATTTATGGGCAAACATAAAAATAGTATTCAACATGACGCAATTAGACAAATGAATATTGAACCTGTCTACTCAAGCTCTTCTAAGTTATCACAAATTAGTAATTATGCAGATACACTTTCTGACGCCGATGTTTATCAGTCAAGAATTTTTACCAACTATAATTTAAATCTCGAGGAAGAATATACCAAAGATAGACTTCTCGGCTATGCTGAATTGTCAGATATTCCACACCGTCATAAGCCGCAAGATCATGAGTCCCAGTTTCATCTCGATCTGATCCAGCATTCTACAGAACTTTACCAAGTTACTTTACAAGATGCTCCGGTCAGTACTTCTATGAAACCAATCCTTTTTGCTGCCGCTGACTTTGCCCATCCGCGTACTGCCACCGTTCCTATTCTTACTACTTACTTTCTTCCATATTTACGACGTATCGCTCTTTTCGATACTTCTAGAGAAATTAGATACATGCAAGTTTTACAGACTCATTTACAAGATCCCAATCATCAATCAGCGTCCCGACGAACCATAAAAAATCTGAAACAAGAAATAGAAGAAGATATTGGCAAAAGATATCTTCCTTCTTACGCCAATTTGAAATTGATTATGTCCACTGGAAATCTCAAGTGGTACTTATAAAATATAGACAACTACATAAATTTGATTTAGCTTAGACAGTATCGGGAATGTGAACGAAAACTAGATAGAAATAATAGAGTATCAATATACATTTTCAATAGCTCATGTTATAAACCGTGATTAATTCAGAAAATTAAAAAAAAAAAATTTCATTTAAGTAAAAAGACAAAGTTGCAAAAAAAATCGACCTCGGTGAGGGTTGAACTCACGATCTTGCGATTAACAGTCGCACGCCTTAACCAACTTGGCCACGAAGTCCTAAATGTTGGAAAAACTTACTTAGAAAAGATTATAACTTCAACCCAACCATGGTAGTTGGGTTAGGGCTGATGTATATTGTATTATATCTAATTGTTTTGGGAGTTCCAAGTTCGGTTGATTCCATCTGAAATATATCTGAAATTATGTTTCTTAGTAAATGTTAAAACTATTGGTTGTTTTCAGCTTGCCTAGGAAAGAATGTCATCTTCCGATAGTGATTATGAAGATGGACTTACAAGAGGAATTAGAACAAATCAACGGAATCGCCGTCGAGTAGGTGGCAAAGAGTTTGGAATGCTCGGCGATTTTTCCACAGAAGGTAATGGATCTGATGAAAGCTTGAGGTATCAACCTGTTATGTTTGCAAAGCCAGAATCTGGAGCAACCCAGTCAACTGATAATGATGAAGCAAATGTTCTACATACACAGACAGGGAATAGAGGTGGTAGTGGAATGGGTGATAGTATGAAAAAGTTTATGTCGATGAGTTTTTCAAAACCTTCAGATAGCACAAGTGATAAAGATCAATCTATGGAAGAACCTCGTCCTTCCATGGGGAATATGCGAAATACTTGGTCATCTTTTAATCCTATACAACCGTCTACATCACCTTCCTCTACGACAGCTTATTCTCCAAAGCTGAGTGCAAAGACGACATCTAAATCTCATGATGCTACATCTGCAAAGTATGGTATTGGTGCAAAACTACTTGCACAAATGGGTTACGTGCCTGGAAAGGGACTTGGTCAAGATGGAAAGGGAATCATTGCACCAATTGAACAAAAGCTACGGCCCCAGGGATTAGGAGTTGGTGGAGTTAGTGAAAAAACAGATCAGGCTAAAAAGGAAGCTCATCGAAAAGATACTTCAAACCTTCAAGAATCAAAAGCAGATAAGTCCAATGATGTAGTAGAAAGGGAGCGTCGACAAAGAAAGGTTAAAAGCGTTTACAAAACGATCCACGAGTTACAACAAGATAATGTCACAATACCCGACACGCTGAAAAGTATGATAAACATGTCTTCAACAGAGATAGATTTCAGCGAAATTCAGGGAAGAACAGTTGGTGACAAGGAAGATGCAGAAATGACTTTTGATCAGGCATACAGTGAAATTGATCATTTTGCAAAAGAATGGAATTCACTGAAAAGCCGGCACGATTATATGGACTTTGAATCCAAACGGTTGAGGCGTGATATTGATAAATTGCTTTCAGAAAAATCAGCAATAGATGATCTTTTAGACCAATTTGAGCCTGAAAAACTGATGGAAATTTCTTCTTCGCTAGCAAAGACAGTAGAAGTTTTAGACACTATTCAGTATAGCCATGTTAAGGAAATCATACCATTAGGGTTAGATGAACTGGCAGCAGCAGTTGTTTCTACCCCATTAAAAACCGAGATGGAGCATTGGCAACCATTAAAATATCCAACGAAATTTTTGGAAGAGTTGTCACAATTGAGACCCATTTTAGATCCGGTTCATTCTAATATTCGAAATGAGTTAGGTTCTGATATGGACTTAGATTCAGATGAAGAGCAAACAAATGTTAGTTCTCACGATCATGATTATTACGAAAAACTGATTCATCACATATGGTATCCAAAGATTAAGACAACGTTAAAGCAAAATTGGAAGTACACGCACCCTGCATCAGCGATTCTTCTTCTTGAAACCTGGTCAAAAGCTATACCCACATCTATAATTGAGGATCTTGTTGAAATGATTGTGGAGAGAATACTGATTCCACATATTCGGCAATGGAAAAGTGGAAACCAGTATCCACCTCATCAATGGCTATTTCCATGGCTTCCATATATTGGGAAACAAGTTTCAAGCGTTAAAAGAGAGTTAGAACTTAGATTTGGTCACATCGCTCGAGGTTGGCGTGTGACTGACGGTGCACCTATTATTGGGCTTAAGGAGTGGTCAGAGATTTTAGATATTCCATCGTTATTGGAAAAAAACTTGCTACCTCGACTGGCTTATTTAATCAAACGTGACGTTCAGTTTGATAACGTTGATGGTGTCTCACAGATGGAGACTATTTTGAAATGGTATAAGCTATTTCCTTCTAGTACATTTTCAGAGTTCTTGGAGCGTTCGTTTTTTAACAAATGGCAGCATGCGATATATAAAAGTTTGACGGAAGAAAACAAGACGTTGCATGAATTGGTGTATTGGTATGAAAAATTTCTTAGTGTTTTTCCTCGTGAACTTCGTGATGTTCCTGAAGTCAATAAGGAGCTACATCGGACACTGAAATTAGTAGAAGATGCTGTTACCATTCCATTTTCCAAGAGAGGATTGAAGCTCGGGAGACCACCACTTTTGTTGAATCAGAATGATTATTCCTCGTCTTCGAAACCATATAGAAGCAGTGTCAAGTCTGCGGGCTCTCCAAAACTTAGCAAAGCAACCTTTTCAGCAGCTTCTACAGTAAAACCTGCAAACGCTCTTTCGTTTCGTGAAGTTGTGGAGGATCATGTTGCTGGACTAGATCTTTTTTTGGTGTCTTTGAAAAAAGCACACCCGTCTTTAGGATACCCACTGTATAAGATCAGTAGAGATCCGAAGGGCCAAGGACGAGGAGTTACTTGTTACTTTGATGACAATGTTGTTTGGGCCAAGATTGATGGTAAATTTAAACCAATATCTATCAATGAAATTGAGCAGTACGTCTAAATCAGTAAACTTGACATGAAACAAATGTATAGATGAAAATTTTTGATAATAATATTTTATTATGTGTTATTATTTCATTTATATATATATATATATATGTGACATATCGTTTTTTGGAGTTTATTATTGTAGTAGAATGAAACAGAGTTTTCTGATGCTTAAAGGGGCATAGTCAGTTGGGAACAAAGCAAGAAGTGGGTAACAATGGTTCCTGAATTCAGAATCCTCAAAATATGTATATATATATATATATATATATATATATATATTAAAAAAAAAATAATAGATTAATAAATTAATAAATAAAAACAAACTTGTAATGATTTTTATCTATTTATTTATTTTCAACAATACCAGAAAACAATAATTTTTGAGCTTGAAGATCTATCAGTTTATTAGAATGAAACAGTAAACTCGAATCAAAAATGAAGACCGATCAAGATTTCAAAGTCCGAGCCAAAAAACCAGGCACCGGTGACTTGACGCCTGCAATTTTCTAGCTTCCGGACTCAGGTAAAGCCGTTATGATGTCTCACCATGAGCTCCATTCTCCGGGAGAGTAAAACGAAGGTTTCTTTTTTGTTTGTTTGTTTATTTATTCAGTATTGATCTTTCTTCTCATGATGATGTTGGTATGTATACATTATGGCCAAAAAAAACTTACTATTGAAAAAAACAACAACAATAACAATAACCACAACAAATGAACATAGGCATAGATAAAAAAAAAAAAACTTCCAACTTCAGCAGAAACCATGTGAAAACTACACCGGATTATGTATCAAGCTGCACTGGTGAAATCAGACTTAATCACGGGCACTTTTATAATAAACCAGAAATTGCATAGTTAAATAGTTGTTTGGTCACAAGAAATATTAAGTAAACTTTTAAAAGTGATACTACTTCTTATAAAAAAATAAAATAATAGAAAATCATGTCAAATAAGATAAAACAATATAATATATAATGAAATGGAATAATATTCAATAAAATATAATAATATTTAATAAGTTGTAATAATATTTGATAAAATATAATAAAATATAATAAAATATAATAAAATATAATAAAGTAAACAATTAAGTATAAACACAGGCAGGATCGTGGTGAGTTCAAAAGTATGACATAATACACGACTATTCTATTCCATTTGTTTTTGTTTTCTCTCTCTCTTTTTAGCCCCCTTCTTATACCCTTTGATCATTCACTTTTCTTGACCATTATTATACCATTCTTCCCATCAAAGGTGTCCTTCTTTGCGCCAGGCTCCTCCTCTTTACACGACCCTTTCATCGGTTTTTTGCTTCGATTTTGAAATCTTTTTTCCGAACCCTCCATTCTTCTTATTGCTAGACGATATATGAGCCTTGACGCCAAAATCGTGATTCTAGGGGCCCAAGGTGAGTGTGGATTTGAGAAACTTGTAGGATCCGCATACTTTGATGTGTTGGTTCCTGTAGTGGTAACAGCAGCTAACTAAGTAGATAGGCGTGGGGAAGACGTCGTTTGTCGTGCGGTACGTCCGTAACACGTTCCAGCAAGGTAATGCTTCAACTATTGGAGCCTCGTTTCTGGCGAAGAAGGTCATGGTAGATGATTATCTCGTCCGACTTCAGATATGGGACACAGCGGGCCAGGAGCGGTTCCGATCGATGGCACCCATGTACTACCGGTCTGCTTCATGCGGGATTCTGTGTTACGACATTACGTCGCGGGCCTCGTTTGAAGCTATGCACACATGGCTTACAGAGCTTAAAGAAAATCTGGACGATAAACTGATCATTCACATTGTAGGAACAAAGTTGGATTTAGTGACCCAGGACCCGTCGAGGCGCGAGGTACCGTTTGAAACTTGTGTGGCATATGCTGCTAGACAACTGAACTCGGATATGGGCTCGTGCCATGAGATCTCTGCGAAGGATGATCAGGGCGTGGAGGAGGTGTTTGAAGTTATCACTAGAAAGTTGATTGATAAGAGAAGGCGAGAAGAAAATGAAGATAGCTTTTTTGAGTCTCAGCAACGACGGCAGAACACTGTATACCTCCACACAGACGAGCCTGAGAACTCGTCTTCGAAGTGTTGTTGATGCTTATCCAGCGCCTACAAAGAGACTACTCCGATAGTTCTCTATAATACCTGATATACCGCATTCCCATTTGATTTCCAATTATTTTTATTATTTTTATTATTTTTATTTTATTTTTTATTATTATTATTGTTTTTTCTATTACTACTACTACTACTACTACTATTTACTACTTGTTCTTTTGTTGTCAATAAGGGCAGTTGAACTATATATTTTTCTACTGGCAGTTTTCAAAGGTTTCAGAGGTTCCATGGCTCCAAGGTTATTGTTATTGTTGTTTCTTGGTTCCTGTGCTTGTTCTTTCACATCATCATCATCATCTAGATATTTATTCTGTACTTTTTTTTTTTTTTTTTTTTTTTTTTTTTCTCTTTCTGTTTATTATGTTTTATGTATGCTTATTGTGCTTTTTTTTTATTATTTTTTATTATTATTGTTATTATTTCTGATGTATTTACATGGCGCCACTATAGTGCTAATGGATGATGACTCTGAGATTTCAGCTCACCAGACCGTATTTTTATATATATCACGATACCTTTTTTTTTTTTTTAGCCATAGAAATTAACTGTATACGGTGCAGCCCTAACCTCTGAACATATTTGTTTGCAAAGCTTTAAAATAAAATATGACTGTGATGAATGTTCTTAAAAGTCAGTGACTCGACCGTTAAATGAATAATCACCGTGGCGTAAAGGATCTTGTTTGGGACCACCAACCTCACCAGTTACCGGGTTGCGATCGCCTTCAAAATCAGGCTTGATATGTCGGTACTCCGGATGGTAGTGGAAATCTACAGCAGCCTCAGATTTAGGTAGAATTGGCTCTTCAACCAGATCAGCTTCAATGCCTTCCTTTTGATAGTAGTCATTAAATGCGTTGGTGGTGTTTGCTTCACGCTGTAGTCGCTCAAATTCTTCTTGGTCTTTCTTGTTAAGACGCGGAGGGCCCGGTGTAACATTGAAAGGAGGAATAGAGTAGAAACGGACCGGCTTGGCTGTAAAGCTGACAGGTTTTTTAGCTGTTTTGACGATGGTTCGAAGCATTGTAAGGTTTCTTTTTGGATATTTAGGAGTGAGAAAGGTGTGTGTGGAGAAGGGAAAAAGAATGTATTATTATGTCACCAGGAAAGAAAATTTACTGGCTGTGCGCGATGGGAGACAACTTTTTAAATAAATATTAAACTCTCCAACTCAAAAGTCAGCATATACACCTTTGTTCCATCTTAAACCAGAATCAATACCATACAAAACAACAATATATACGATACCAAATGAGTTATGTTGTTTTAAAAACCTCAATGGGCTCTATGACTTTGGAGTTATATACTGAGCATGCTCCAAAGACGTGTCATAACTTTGTTGAGCTTGTAAAGCGTGGATACTATGACGGAACAATTCTCCATCGAGTGATTCCCAACTTTATGATTCAAGGAGGCGATCCAACTGGCACTGGATATGGTGGACAAAGCATTTATGGCCAACCGTTTGAAGACGAAAAGAGCTCTATTGAGACGTTAAAACACACGGGTGGAGGTGTGCTGAGTATGGCCAACAGTGGAGCTAACACTAATGGGTCTCAATTTTTCATCACTTTGGCACCTACACCATGGTTAGATGGTAAACATGCAGTATTTGGTCGTGTGTTTTCAGGTATGGAAACAGTAGAACGTATCAGTAAGGTCACTACAGGAGAGGAGGACCGACCAGTTGATGATGTGGTGATTGTATCTGCCAGCATCAATGAAGATTCAGAGTGAGTGTTCACTGCCAGCTAATATTTCGACACATAACTGATTTTCATTTAAACATTATCCTTCGTGCCATTAGGAAACCCGCTTTTAACCCTACAGCGGGCATTTTGTAAAGAGCGCCGGCTGCTTCTAGTAGCCAAAACAAACTGCCTCCGGATTAACTACATTCTCTTGTAAAATGCATTTCTTCACTGGTCCGGATAAATCATGGTACATAACGCTATTTTTAGTCTGTGTTTCGTCTGTATTTATTATTTCAATAAAGACCATTTTCTGTTTTCTTTCTTTCTTTCCTTCTTTCTTTCCTTCTCTCTTTCCTTCTTTCTTCTCTTCTTTCTTACTTCCAGCTCATACACTCTCTCTTTGTCAACTGCTCATTTTCTTGTGACATTTATTTTCCAGATTCATCACAATGACTTCCTCACCGTATGTAACAACTATAACAATTCACTAAAGCGAACTTTACCATATTAACACGAACACACTTGCATAGTTCTAAAGAATATGTTCTTGTCACCGGCGGTGCCGGATATATTGGCTCCCATACTGTTGTGACTCTCTTAGAGGCTGGCAAAAACGTTGTTATTGTGGACAACCTGTCAAATTCTTCTTTGGAAGCTATTAACCGTATCAAGAAGATCACAGGTGTTGAAGAGATTCCTTTCTTTAAGGTCGATGTCCGTGATACAGAAGGTCTTCGTGAAGTTCTCAAGCAGTACCCCACTATTACATCTGTCATCCACTTTGCTGCACTAAAGGCTGTTGGAGAATCTACTAAAATCCCTCTTGCTTACTATGATCATAATGTGGGTGGTACTATCAGTCTTATGAAGGCTCTTGACGAATTCAATGTGACCAATTTCGTCTTCTCGTCTTCTGCTACTGTTTACGGCGATGTTACCAGATTCAATGATAACGATAAGTACATTCCAATTCCTGAAGAAACACCTAATGAATCCACATCACCATACGGCAAAACTAAGGTTTTTATTGAAACCATTCTTAGAGACCATGCCTATGCCAACCCCAAATGGAATGTTGCACTTCTCAGATACTTTAATCCTATGGGAGCTCATCCTTCCGGATTAATGGGTGAGGATCCTCTTGGAGTTCCTAACAACCTTCTTCCTTTTCTTGCTCAGGTCGCTACTGGTCGTCGAGACAAGTTGCTTGTGTTTGGTGATGACTATGAGGGCTCTCGTGATGGTACTCCTATTCGTGATTATATCCACGTCGTTGATCTTGCTAAAGGCCACCTTGCAGCCCTTGCCAAACTTGAGAGCATCCAAACTGAAATTCCAGTTGATACTCGTACTCATGGGTTTTCTAGAGAATGGAACCTGGGTACTGGTAAGGGATCAACTGTATTTGAAGTCATTAAGGCATTCAGCAAAGCAGTCGGTCGTGATTTACCCTATGAAGTTGTTGCCAGACGTGAGGGTGATGTCCTGGATTTGACAGCTCGACCAGACAGGGCCAACAAGGAGCTTAATTGGAAAGCCGAGCTCGACATGGACGATGCTTGTAGAGATTTGTGGAAGTGGACTACACTAAATCCCTATGGATACCAAGAGCCTCCTAAGGATAAATAAAGCCATTCGTTTCAGAAGGTTAATAATGTATAATTTATGTCTCAGTACTTGATATAATAAAATGAAATATATGGCAAGTCATGTTAATTGGGAAAAAAATCACGAACCAACAACAATATCTGACACTTTTCGTGAATTCTCTACCTTTCCAATGTTTGCATTGAATATTGTAAATTCTATTAAATAGTTTTGGCTACTATTTTTTTTATATTGAATATAAATAATCTAAAGTTGATACGCACTAAAAGTCTAAAAAAAAACACAAAAAAACAATACAAAATGTTAATAATAATGATGAAAACTATATAAAAAAAGAGCATTAATAGAATTGAGCTACGTTGGTACTTTCCATGAAATACCAAATTAACACTAGTATGTAAATATATCTATTGATGGTTAAGATGGAAGAAAAAAAATAACAAAACTAATGAAAAGTGGAAAGTTATCTATATTTCAATGAAACGTTGATGGGTTGGGAAGAAATTGAGCTTGTAGAGCCTTCACCACCACAAAACAAGTGACAAAGTTACCTTTCAGAACAACATCATCCAGCTTATTTTGAATTTTGCTCTTTTACTCACTACTTCCCTACTGGACCTTCAGGCTGCCTGCCATTTCAACACACACTACGGTTCTTTGCCACTCCGTTTTCATTGCCCCCTAATAGCTATAGCTATATCTATATCTATCTCTACATTTGAAACCTTTACTACTATTTTTTCTTCCATCGCAGACTTGAATTTAGACTTGCACTCACAATCGTCTTGTTTGCCATCCACACCTTTTTGCACTTTTACTTTCACCACTTGCCTCAACTAGCATAATATTCACACCCGTCACTAAAATCATGGCTACTATTGCTCCACTACCTCCACCAGATGACTTTCAGGCTACGTATGTTGATATATCTACCATCAATAGCGACAACATTTGACTGAGAAACAAATTATATACATATACTAACCATTATTATAGCTGGGCATATATTGAGAATGGCGTGGACAAGATTCTTAAAGGCGACCTCAGCGATGGCATGGACCCTAAACTGGTAAGTTGATCTTTGCAATTGAACCTGAAACTTCTCATTAACTAACATGTTTTTTTTTTTTTTTTTTTTTTTTTTTTTCAGTACATGTATATCCATACGTAAGTTTTACTGTTTTTTTTTTTCTATTTGAATATGTCATAATCTCGATACTAACATTCTCAAATAGTGCTATTTACAACTTTTGCGTTTCTCACGGAAGTATTCAGTCCGCTAAACAGGGCCTCGTCACTAGAGGTGCTCAATTGCTAGGTGCTGAAATCTATGAAGCACTTTCAAAATATCTTGAAATTCATTTGTCCGAGATCAAGGACGAATCGTTCAATTATACCGACGAAGCATTGGTGGACTTTTACATCAAATCTTGGGATCGCTATATACATGGAACAAGATTTTTAAACAATATTTTTGCATATCTCAATCGCCACTGGGTTAAGCGTGAAAGAGAAGAAGGCCGCAAAAATGTTCAGGATATCAGTACTCTTTGTCTTATTCATTGGAAATCTGATCTTTTTGACCAGGTTCATGAAAGACTAATGGAGGCTGTACTGAAGATTGTTAGACGACAAAGAGATGGAGAGGTTGTGCAAGTTTCTTTTCTACGTAAAGTTGTTCAGTCGTTTGTTTCTCTAGGATTAGACGAATCCAACGTTAGAAAGACAAATCTTGCTGTGTATGTCAACTTTTTCGAAGAACCTTATATTGAAGAAACTCGTGTTTACTATTCAAATGAATCAAGAGACTATCTTACTTCAAGAGGTGTGGTTGATTATCTGAATAAGGCCGCTGCCAGACTCAAGGAAGAAAGCGGCCGTATAGACATGTATCTTCATCCCAGTAGTGAAAAGAGACTGACAACAACTTGTGAATCTGTGCTCATTGCAGATCATGCTGTGGAAATTCAACGAGAATTTCTGCCTCTGCTTAAAGCTGATAGAGGTACCGACATTCATCTTATGTACACTCTTTTAGCCTGCATTCCCGACGGGTTGATCCCTCTACAAGCTATTCTCAAAGACTATATCAAAGAACAAGGGCTGGCTGCAATTGAAAACTTGGTTGCACAAAATGAGGGAAAACCTATTGAACCCCAAGTTTATGTTGACACTCTGCTGAAAATACACCACAAGTATTCGACACTTGTAAACATTTCTTTTGATAACCATAGTAATATGGTTCAAGGTCTAGATGATGCTTGTAAAGAATTCATTAATACCAACGCTGTTACAAAAATCAAAGTTCCTGGTCAACGAGCTCTCAGTACACCAGAACTTCTTTCTAAATATAGTGATACCTTGTTAAGGAAGTCTACTAAATCTGTTGAAGTCACAGATTTGGACTCGGCTCTGTCTGGTGTCATTTCTATTTTTCAGTATGTTGATGATAAAGATGTATTTGAAAAGGCATACTCAAGAACATTGGCTCGCCGTCTTGTCAACAATTCATCTGTCTCTCAAGACGCAGAAACTAGCATGGTTACGAAACTAAAAGATATTTGTGGTTCAGAATATACCAACAAACTGCAAAGAATGTTCCAGGATATGATTGTTTCTCAAGAAATGCAGGTCCCTTTCAAAGAATTCTTGGAGTCAAGTTTGTTTGTACAAACTGGTGAATTTACGCCGTTTGTTCTTGCAGAAGGTTTCTGGCCTCTGCCTCACAATACATCTACCTTCACACTTCCTGAAGAACTATCTCCTGTATTCAACAGATTCTCGGCCTTTTATCAAAATAAACATACCGGTAGAAAACTTTCTTGGTTATGGAATTTCAGTAAAGGTGATTTAAAAGCGAACTTTGCTAAAAACAAAATGACATATCATTTCACTTGTTCTATTTTTCAGATTGCTATCCTTCTTCAATATAACAAGCAAGTTTCCTATTCCTTTGAGCAATTGAAGGATTTAACTAAGATGGATGAAAACACTCTTATTGGGTCTCTTAATATTTTGCTCAAATTCCGTGTTCTTAATCAAGAGCCAACAAATGTACCGTGTGGATCAGAAAACACCGCTTATTCACTGAATCAAGATTACAAGAACAAAAAGTTACGAATTAATCTGAATTTACCATTGAAAACAGAAGCTAAGAAGGAGTCAGATGATACATACAAGGCAGTTGAAGATGATAGAAAGGTTTACCTTGAAGCTATTATTGTTCGAATTATGAAGGCCAGAAAGCAATTCAAGCACGTACAACTTGTCCAAGAAGTTATGGAACAGTCTGAGAAGCGATTTAAGCCTAAAATTTCTTTAATCAAGAAATGTATAGATAGTTTGATTGACAGAGCGTATCTTCAGCGTGTGGAGGACAATCAATATCAATATTTGGCGTAAAATGTAGTAGTATGCAAATAGTATAAATGATGTTTGGTATTTTGTACCTAAATTAAGACTTACAATAAAATAAACTCACTTGACAGTGATTCAAATCACTAGCATGTAATAATATTTAAGACAGATATTGTTTATTATTATTATTATTTTTATTATCATATAGATTGTACGGCTAGGTAAATAGTGAATGAGTCAGAAATTCTCAAATATTAGTCAGAAACTTGATGTTAGTGCCACAAAATCGAGTTTTGAAAGATTCGGACTTCTTTCTGTACTTCACGATACATAAACAGACATCAGGTTTGGTATAATACGGGAAAAAAAAGTTTATATACATCTTAAAAATTCAATTTCATTCTCTACTTGTTTACTTTGGATTTTTATATTATTTAAATTAGGAATAATGTTTCTATTGAGATGAACTCTGTACATTCAGTTTCTTCTGATGGATCCATCAATGTATTATCAATTTTAAGCCGATATACTTTACCACGCTCAGAACCTGTTTTGGAACAAGACAGCTATACTGCAAGGCAACTGAGAGAGCTCACACCAGGACAACTTAATAGAAAAACCAGAGTACTATTAATTGGAAACGTTATTAATAAATGGGCAGTTACGAAACCTTCAACTACGGCACACTATGATATAGATGATGGCCAGGGCTCGGAATGGAAACGTCAATGGAAGAAAGAATGGAAAAACAGATTTGCCTTGTTAAATTATCTAGAGATATTTACTGATATAGGTGCCACAACTTGGAACATTGAGGTATTGAACAGAATCAATTCATATCCAAATATATTGCTTAACCCAGTACTGCATCGCAATCTTAATGATTTATCTAAACATTTCAATCAGGAGGAGTTAGACGATGACGAAGATGAGGATGATGATTACTTGTCAGTAACTTCCAGAAACCCATTTGATGATCCTTCAATGTCTTACCAAAACTTAACATCTTTATCACTTAACATTGACACAGGCCACAGTTTGGACTTGAAATCGTACAAAACTCCAGCTGCCATTTTGGTGCAACCAGCAACTGGACAAACCAGACAAAAACTACAACACATTCTAGACCATGCCGTAATTACCCCAATAGTTGTAAATGGGGATACGGTGTCATCTAGAAACTCTTTTAACAATGGTGTGGGTGATTGGAGATCTAATATAGAACGTCTAATTTCACCCTCTATTCTTTCAGAACGTGCATCACAACTTTCCCAATCACCAAAAAAAGATTTTTTTAGTCGAAGACTTTCCGAAACTCTTCAAACAATTATCCAGAACGACAATCAGTCATTATCTCAATCTCCTTCCAAAAGAAAACCTTCCATATCGAGTACTCGTGCGAGTTTTTTTCAAAGATTAAAAACTCGCAGTCCCAGTATAAAAGATAGTATTGCCTCGTTACAAGATTCAGATCAAAATTCCGATACAGTACCAGAACCGGCTCAGATACCTCCTCAACGCTACTCACACTCAATTTTAGAAGCTCTAGAAGATGAAGATGAAGACGAGGTTAGCTATCGTCATGCTTCAGTTCAGACAAATGTTACCGAAAGCTCCGATGCGTCTTTTGTTACAGCACATGAAATAGAGACAAATGAAAGTGGGGTATATGAAGATGCAAATTCCTTTGCAAGCTATCATGATGTCATGAGCACATATGGAAGTGAGAACATTGATAATGTTGAGGACATTATCAATGACCAACTAATTGACGGTAAGAACCACCTAATCCAGAATTTCAAGATTATTTTTTCAACATTGCTAACTTGATAATAGACACCAGATCAAGTATTTCCAGCAAAACAGATTCAATTGGAGACTTACCTTCTATTTTAAATCGACAAAATTCAAGTGCAGATATTGGATCGATAGCACCTACTATCACAGAGCGCACACGATTTAACACCACAAACTTTCTACAGGAGGATCTTGAAGAAGAATCTAATAGTTCCAAGTTGGAACCTGCTGAAACATCTTCTCATTCTAATCAGTTATTCAAATCCAATTCTAGTTCTGTCAATGCTGCAGATTCCACAAACATTATAAATAATTCAACTGCTGCAAATAAAAACAAAGGAATAGCAGGGTTTTTTAATCCTCAAAGAGATAATTCAGATTCAAATTTATATCTTACTCCAACAGAGTCATATGCCACACCATTAGAAAATTCAGTAGAGTCTATTGCACAATCATTTCACTCAATAGAAAATGACAATCAGAATAGCTCTGATGTGAATAGTGAAAGAGATTTACAAGATCAACTTTATGATGAAAATGGCTTGATGGTGATTGCTCCAGTTGGATCTTGGGAATGTCCTGAACAATTTGAGTTAGAATTTGATAGTGACGATGATGGCACCGAAGACTGGAAGACAGCTCCTACTCGAGCTTTTTCTACCATCAAACCTATATCTGTAAGATCAATAAGGTCTTACCGTCCGCGTTTACCATCCGTTTTGTACACACATACACATACTGCGCTTACCCGAGCAGCTAAAAGAATTGATAGGCATATGCGAAATTTTTTAGCTAGAACTCCTCCTAGGACTTTAATTAGGGTAGAAAAAATGCAGGTTCTCATAAAATATTTCAGGTTAGTCAATTCCTGCGAATACGTTCCAGTCAGTACATTTAAAGGATTTGATGGATGGCGTGAATGTATTGTTGCTCTTCGTACCACAGGTAGGTGGGACGAACCGTTGACAATTCAGTTGCCTAGCAGTTTGAACATCAAGGTTTATGATAATGATCCTGCAAGATGGGAACTTGGAATAGGTCCTAAATGTCATCTGGAGTCAGATCATGAAATTACAATCACAAAGTATGTATTTGAAAGAAGAGGAAAAGTAAAAATTGTGTTAAGAGGAAGAACACTGGAAACCATGTGGAAGTGGACTAGACTTTTAAATAGAGCAATAGGTGCTTCCAAACACATTGAACTTAATGTTTCTGTAGGGCCTATTGTTGTTGACATGCTTGTGCCTGCTCAACATGTAGGTGCTCAAACAGAACATCCTAAAGTTGGATATGATGAGCTCACTGGGTTTGACAACTGGTCTGATCCAATGCGTTCATACATATTTGGAGTACTCAAGGGAGTTGATCAATTTCTTATACTCTGTAAAAAAGGTAAAGTTGACCTAGCCTGGGTCAAAAATGATAGAGTTGAATGGGTTGAACAAGCTGATAGTCTTTATTGTCATCGTCCTGGGTACAAGTTAGAAGCCCGTGTGCGAGTTTTATATCACACTAATGTTAAACAAACTGAATTGGGACAACTTAACATCACCGATGGATTCCAGATTCCTAATGATAACTTTAGTCATATCGAGGGATACTTGATAAGGCTTTCTACATGGAAGAAAAAAGTTAAATCTCTGGACCGCATGTTTTACAAGAAGCTATATTTTCATTCGCATGATAATTTGCTATTTTTTTCTACAGTTGCTAATTCTGCACCTCCAGCTACAGGTAGCCTTTTACCCACTGGGGAATGGGAAACTGCCCCCTTTACTGATTTGAATTGGCTTAAAAATAGCCAAAAACTAGGTTATATAAAGGAACGTGACCGAGCAGCCTGCTACGAATCCAATAGGAGAGGTGCTTTAGTGGTAATGTCGGATGGATGTATTGATTTGAAAGATGTTGAACAAGTGCGAAGAGCGGGACGAGACAATCTTAGAATTGATACTGAAAATGATGAAAATCATTACCAACATTTCATATCTGATAATGATAATGGAATTGTCACTGGATTTTCAGAATTGACTACGTTTGAACTTGTGCTACCAGACTCTATCATTCGGCTTCAGGCTCAAGACAGTCATGCATGTGATTTGTGGATATCTCATTTGTCGAGAATTATGAAGCACTTTAGGAAAAGAACTGAAAAACCGTGTTCATTGACCTACGAAGGCCCTTTGTTTTACAAAACTATATTTCACGCAACATTTAAACCGATCAAGATAGTATTATCTTCTTCTTATTTACTCATTTTGTCACTAGATAATTCATATTACTCCGTTCAACATCGAATCAACTTATCGTCACTTATTGTTTATATTTCACCAGGCCCTGCTGATAGCAAACCACATCAGTGGTTTGAATCAGTTCCTCGTTTGTATTCAGATGGGTTTCGATCAGAAGAGGAGCCATCAAGGCGATGCTTTACTATGACATTTAGTCAGCCTAGGATGTTACTGGGTTCAACTATAACATTTCTTGCTAGGTCTGTGCAAGAAAGAGATGAGCTAATGATGGCTATTAATCATGAAATGGTATCAAACGGAATTGTCGAATCAACGCAAAATATTGTTGTAAAACAATAAAGGTTGTAAGTAAATAATTGATATATTTATACTTTATTATTACTTATTACATAAAATTATAATGTATATATATATGCAATATGAAATGATCAAAATCATAATCAATAAACTAAAAAAAAATAAAATAAAAAAGAACAAACAGTCTATGGATTTCGATAAGAGTATATACATTTAGTAAAATGAGCAGAAGATATTTTTGCTTGATGTGTATAGCTTTATGTGCACCAACCTCTTTTAATTTATAAAACTTTTTTATTTAAACTTAATTCAAATTTTGTCTGTTTATTTTTTTTTTTTTTTTTTTTTTTTTTTTTTGTTTTAAACATGTATTCATAACTTTTTTATATTACAAAATATTAAACAGGTAGATTTTAACATGAAAGCTTGACATTCTAGTCTGAAGATTTTAGCCATTTTTTGAATTTTTTAAAAATATTTGGTTTTTTCCTTTCAACAGTTTCCTCTTGATTATTTTCAGAATCATATTTTCCATAGTAGACTTCAAAATCAACTTTATCAGACATGAGAAGAGCTTCACCAGGATCAGGTAGAGGAGTTTTGAAATTATCAATTTCTGCATTAGTGTAGTCTAAGAAAGGATTGGCGGGAAGGTCAAGTACTGTGAACCATGAAGGAATTGACCAAAAATATTCTGGAGGTGCTCCAGATGGACAAGGATCAAAAGCAGTACCTTTAAGACGTTCTAAAGCGCGAGTTCTAGGTCCTGTAAACTGGGCCTGGAGTGATGTATCATGTTTTATAAACATAGAATTTGTCTGATCACTAAGTTGATGTAAGTTGTATGATTTGAGATATGCTGGTTCATATGTTGAGACTGATGTCAAGTCCAAATCAGAAGTAGCTGAAGTTGTTGAAGAAGAAGAAGAAGAAGAAGATATAAGTGATATTCGCTGATCAATAGTACTAGTTTCATAATAGCTTTTAAGCGAATTTTCCAAAATTTCAGCACTAGCAACATTGTTAAAAATATTTGTACATCTTGTGGATCCAGTGGTAATAGGCTGATGTTGACAATATACTGGTTTTTCTACTTTTTTGTACGTAAAATTCGAGCTTTTTTTCGGAAATTGTAAAGGATCTGATATGGTAATAGATTGCAAAAGCGAGACCATTTTTTTTTTTTTTTTTTTTTTTTCCTTTTTTTTATTTTTTGTTACTTTTGAAATAGTATTGTATTGTACAATTAATTAAATAATGTTTGTAGTTGTGAAGATTGAAATTTTCAAAATATAAAAGTTTTAAAAGTTTTTATTTTTATTTCTTCAAATCAAAAGAACGTTGTAGTTATATATATATATATATTGAATACTTTCATGTACCTTTTTTTCATTATTTATTTATTTATTTATTTATTTATCAATTAGTGATATCCAAAAACAGGTTTTTTGCATAATATATGGTTTAATAAAAGTTAAAGTAAAATAGGAAAGTATACTTTATCTGCATTCAATATCTGGTAAAAAAAAAAAAAAAAAATTAAATAAATAAATAAATAATGAAAAAAAAATAAAAAATAAAAAATAAAAAATAAAAAAAAAAAAAACATAAAAGCTGATATTTTACTTTGGGTATTGTTAAAATCAAAAATAAACATGTATAAAAATTTTCCAAAATAGTTTATAATGTTTATTTAACTACTTCATTTAGTTATATTTATTCGGCTCTTGGTTCATCATATATAGTAGCATCAATTCCCAATTCTAGAGTTTTTTATTTTATTTATTTATTTATTTATTTATTTATTTATTTATTTATTTATTTATTTTCAAATTTTGTTCTAATTCTGGTTTCAAATTAGTACTCGACGTAATAATAAAAGATATCATCTTTTATAAATATTTATGTTTTACCAAATTTGCATAAATATACAAAAGGGATCTGGCTTTTGTGAATTGGTTATCCATTTGATATAAAGCTGATAACTTACAATAGCTGTACGGCTGAAAATCTATATATGATGAATCATACACCTAAAATAATCTACCTTTCACATCTTCAAAAAAAAAAAAAAAAAAATATATGATAATTAATAAAATAAAATAAAACATGAAAATTTAAATATAAAATAGTTTGATTTATGTCAAGTCACTAAAATAGATTGTTTAAGCATATTTATTTACTTTCCTTAGGAAGAATATTAGGAACAGGACCCAATGGAGTGATACCATAAGGGTTGTATTTTAAATGAGATTTAGTGTAATGATATTTGATGTGCTCAAAATTAGTGGTGTCCTTGAATGCAGGATTGTCCCAATATAACAATTGAAGCCACTTGTGAATGTTAGGATAGTTGTAACGAATCATACCGATATTACACTTGAAGTGCTGAACATAAACAGGATCAAAACGAATGATCGTAGGGTAAAGACGTAGATCTGCCTCAGTAAATTCTTTTCCAAGAAGATAATCGCCTTCAGATTCTTCAAGAATCTTTTCAACCTTATCCAAACTAGAAAAAAGTGTCGTGACATGTTTGTCATAAACTTCTTGGTTGGTAGCAAAACCAGACTTGTAAACACCATTATTAATATCATCATAAATCCATTCATTAAGTTCGTCAATCTTTTGCTTGTAAGGCTCTTTCCAGAAATTGATTCCCTTGTATTTTTCGTCAATCAAATCGTCAAATTCGGTATAAAACATTCTGATGATTTCAGAACTTTCATTGTTGACAATTTTTTCTGTTTTCTTATCCCATAATACAGGTACAGTGAATCTTCCTTCGTAATTAGGTTCAGATTTGAAATAAATGTCCTTGAGAAATTTACTATCATACAAATCATCCTTAGTAGCACCAGGAACTTTATCTGGTGTAGTAAATCTCCAACCATTAGCACCCAAAAACCAGTCAACGACAGATATGGAGATTAAGTCAGTTAGGCCCTTCAATTCGCGAGTAATTAGTGTTCTGTGTGCCCATGGGCAAGCATATGAGACATAAAGATGATAGCGACCAGCTTCAGGAGGATATTGGGCACCACTTTCACGAGAAATAACATCTCTAAAAGAAGAAGGTTTTCTTTGAAATTGGCCAGACTTGTCAGCAAAGCCAAGTGTGTCCTTTGAGATATTTGCAGGTTCGGTAGCAGACATTTTTTGAAATTGCGTTGAAAGAGCCCTGAAACGTTGAGAAGAAAAATTAGAAATAGAGTGTTTTGCAATTGAAGTACGAAGAATTGGAAAAATTATCATAATACAATGAGAATTATAACTAAAATCGAAAAGAAGAAAAAAAAAGTCTGGAGTTGTTGTATTTATACTTCCTCTTAAATCTAGCTGGTGTACGGCTATAATAGCAAAAAATACCATAAAACAATGACAGGACACTTAGTGATACATGTGTAATATACTTACACCCTAACCTGGACGTTGCAACTTGGACCTTGATAATATCAATTACAAACCAGCTTGTTACTCCCATTTTATTAATATTTTATTTTTAATATATATATTCGTCACAATAGAGCAGAATGACATACTACACTTCTAGAAGTTTTTATAAAGACTCTTGATTGTTATTTGCTGGACTAATTAATAATAAAAACGTCTGATGAAGCCAGAACTGTTTATATTATAACTTTTTTTGTGTGTGTGTGTGTGTGGGGAAGTTCAGCTTTACAATGTGGGCTAGGTATTTTGATTGGCTACCTATTACTTGAATCTTCTGTAAGGCTCAAAAGTATGTTGACTATTACTCATTTTCAAACAGAAAGAAACTGTTTATATATATATATATATATTTATTCTGAATGGAGCATTGAATACAACTCCAAAAGTAGCCGTGGGGATCAAATAGCAAGTAGTAATTGGAAACGCTCATTAAAAGGCCAAAATGTAAATATACCAACAATAAACTTTTACATCAGAGTTTTGGTTTTAATTATCTTTCTATGGAGTAAACTGCTTTCAAAGTATGTTTGGCCTGTGCAAAGTACTTATATTCTCATTTAAAATTGCCATATTAAAGACAAAGTAACAATTATAATGATAATTTCTACTTTCTTATAATAGCACTGAAATTTAATCTTTTTGATCAATCATTTTGACTTAAGCACTGAAAACTTTATATTGTGAACCTCAGTCCATGCTCTTTACAAAAATATCACCCACTTCCATAATAGGCAAGGGATTCAGCCTCGTGTGTCTTTTGGGAACAAGCACAAAACGATAGCGAGAAATTTGCAATTTTAAGCTGCCTCGAAGAAATAACAGTCTACATATTGACAGTAAATTAATAGTAAAACTGAGAGTATAAAAAATGCAAGTGGAATTGACTAACTAATAAGTGGTTACATTGAAAACATTGAAAACATGGAAAATATGATATTTGAAAAGAACTTTGAACACTGATTAAGGAGTGGGTGGGTGATTTAAAACACCATCTTTGGAGTATAAATTAGACATGAAGAGTTTTTCTGATTGTCCATCCTCCTCTTCAAAAACAAAGCAGCTTTCAACACGAGGAGAGTACAAATGCAGAGAAATAGCAACATCAGTGTTACTACCATTAATCATCCTGTGAACACCCAAATTGTCACTCATATATCCTACATCACCCTCCTTGAGCTTACGCTCTCTTCGTACAGTCAGAGGCTTCCCATCAGGGTATTCATAAAGGGTTTCAACAAGCTCACCTTTCAATATCTTCATGACACAGTGAGAATCTGAGTGATCGTGGATCTTAGATCCCTTACCAGGATTCCAAACCAAGATAAGCAGATTTGCCAAGTTATTAAACTCATCAACGCCGTTACGAGTATATGCCATTCCGTGACCACCGGGGATAGCATACTTTTTCCACTCAGCTTGGTGCATTTGTTGGTCAAAACGACTCATAGTCTCCATCAAACGAGGAACATTTTCATCAGTCAAAGTGTGCTCTCCGAGAATTTCCTTCAGCTTTTGAATCAGCGTGGGGAAAGTTAGGGCTGGGTCTCTAGGGTCTTTTGACACAGAAGCAGGAGTAGCAAAAAGAGGAGATGGCTGTTGGTGAGCAGCGCTGACAGGTGTAGAAACTTGACTCATGATAAGGGGTAGGCTAGATGAAAATGTAGGTTAGTAAATGTGCTCTTTAGAAGGTACAACCCATCGTTGCTCGCTATAATCCCGACGACACAGACATCTCGGTGCGTGAAAACACTAGTCAGCATGTCTGTCATCATGACTAAGATCACAAATCCAAGTAATAAATATACGTATATAAGCAATAGGTAAATGGAATACCGCACGGCTACTTACAATATAGATAGAAATCAACTAATGTGTATAAGTAGTATATGTAAAGTGCGAAGTATGAAGTTCAAAGACTGAAAACGTAAGGCCTTTCAGAGTTAAGCGTTGACACTGAATTAGAGAATAGAGAAGAGTGAGTGAGAAAGACAGGGGGGCAAACAATTATTTTGAGAAATCACTTGAAATTGCGCAATCGCTCGTGACTTTATATAGTTTTGCCACAACAAACCCTAATCCCATGGTTTCCCAGGCAATTGCGTGGTTTTTTTTGTAAATGATTCAAGTCAAGCCACATCACAGTACTGTTGTACTTGAAATACAATTACTTTTGCTACGCAATTTGCTCAAGAGGCCTAATTAATCATCACTTTCTCAGCCACAATTTCTTTCCTCAATTTAATCCAATTCAATAATGTTCAAGTCTATTACTATCTATCTTGTTTTTCCTATCATGACATTCTGTGTCAATGATGATACACTCTGATATACTTGAAGAAAAAAAAATATTGTAGAATTAAATTAATACTCTTTTAACCTGTTGCTCAACCCTCCCCTAATAAAGTGTCGTTAGGGTATAAGCAAGTTATTGTTTCCCCAGCAACGGAGTACAAGAATGATACCCATACCCGGAGCCCATTGACAGTAAAAAGATAAGCTTAGAACTTCCATAATCATAAAATGAATGTAACAAATATGTTTAACCACACTACACTTTTTTTTTGTTCCTTCACAGTTTGCTATATAAAATTTACTTAGAAGGTTTGCTGAATCAAGATAATTATGGTTTGAAGGATCAGCATGTTGATGAGCATTTTGTCTTTAAAGTAGGGCTTGAGAAAAATCAAACCACAAGCAAAGTTTTAGGTCTAATAAGTGAATCTAATTGCCAGGAATAGTTATAAATATCACAAGTTCCATATTAAAACAACTTTTAATTCAAGGTCATTTGGGATTCATTAGACTTGATTTAATCTATAAATCAAAATCAAAATGTGCTTCACTTGAAGTCGTTATATATACTAGATCAAATGATTAAGATAGTCTGAGTACTTTTCTAAAGAAAATAAGTAATCATCGAGTTATAAAACAATTAGAGCTAATAGATTAACAAACTACTTCCCCCCTTCCTCTATATTTACTTTGTTCTATAAATCTAATACATGCTTACTGAAATGGGTGTTAATATTATTATTATTATTCATAAAGTTCAATTGGTGCAACAATATACACAACTACAACAACGCAAATAGCCCATTGATCTTATATAAAAGCAACATTAGCAAAATACTACTTAGATATAAATAAAAAGGATTCAATGCTGATTCCTTTGAAAATATTAATATATCTTAATATCCTACTCTACTAAGTTGACTTTGGTAAAAGTTGAAAATCGACCTCATACTAGACTCTGTTCTGAATTCATGTGATATCTTTTGTTCACCAGTATACCACAATATCTAATTTTATTATTAAATCTCAAAATCAAGTAGTCATGATGATACTTTAGTTAAAGAATTATCCCAAAGATCTGAGTAAACTTATTTATACTAAACTTGTTATAAAAGTAATAGATTAATAATAGTTAAATGGTTTTGTTTTTTTAATCACCTAGTTACTCGTGTTGTCAACTTAATCTTGTTTAATATAAGAGACTTTAGTTTCTTATACAGTCATATTATAGTCTTTAGATATATGAACAATAAACAGGCTTTCTATTTATCTATACAGATATATTTTTTCAATGATTTTACATTGTTTATTATAGAGAAACTTTTGGGAAATGTCTAATTGTACCTCTATGCTATCTGTAACTTTTATTATTATTATTATTATTTTTTTATTTTTTTAAAAGCATAATCCGGAAGGGGGGTTTTTTTTTTTTGAATTTTTTTATGTTATTTGATCGGAAAATTCATTCATCATAATCAAATTTAACGATCCTCCATGAAATTTTGTATTTTAATCGTCACTTGATTTAAAAACAGCTTCATAACTTTTACAAATAAAAGGTGAAAGTATATCTATAATAATTCATGACGATAATGAAATATCTTAATTTAATAATAGACATACATGAACATAATAACACTCTAATCCTGTCTAGTCTTCAGTAACCTCTTAGTCACCTTATCCTTCTCAATGATATAAACCACAGCACCCCAACCACTTAACGCGTCTCTATCAACAGCATTCAAAAGAGCTTGTGAAATGGTCTCAAAAAGGTCTTCTGGAGCCAAGTTCTCTTCATACAAACCTTCGCACATACCATACAATTGATCGGTACCTGTCCCACTTACAACAAAGTCTTTAGCAAGATCTAAGCACCCAATCGAATCGAAACCTGAAATGAATGGTTTACCGGACTTGGGATCCAATCCCGCCACCACAGGTCCAGTGAAGTATGGTCCAAATCTCTTCTGGTACAGTGTCGAAGATACCAAATTTGCAAATGTAGTAGGGGAAATATCTCTGCCTTCGCGCATTTTATAAAGATTGGTCTTCTCTCTGAAAACCTCACTTAGTGTAATGACATCGGTGGCAAGGCCAGTGAGGCCCAAAAACACAGTAGGTGCGTAGTTAAAAACCTTTTCAAAATCATTGGAAACACCAAGAGATTGCATACCGAGACGAAGATCCGAAGCAATTGCTACACAGTCTTTGCCGACCATAGCGACACAGCAGCCACCTGTTTATCATTGTTAGTATTAAATTTGGAAATGCATTCTACACTAATTGTAGTAGGCTGATAATGCAGGTCACGTACCATTGATTTCTGAAGGGTTTGACATGCTTAGATTATGAGATGTAAAATAATGATCTTGTTTCTAGTAATTGAGTATGTTATTAGTGTTCTAATCAATGCAGAAGCGTAGATGAACAGTTGAATTCAATAAAGAAGATAAGTAAGTAACGATGGCGAAGAAACACTAAGGTTTTTTGGTGGTGATTTGGAAAATGGAAATTTCCATTACTACACCTTAATTGCTTCTTCATAGAAAATAGCACCTAACCCTAATTTATACACTTTGAAAAGAAAACTAGCTAAATCGTAGATGTTTAAACAAGCTTCTAACATATGACATTATGTATTATAAAATATGTTCCAGAATGGCTTGTTGTTGAAAATAAATAAATAAATGAATAAAAAAAGTGATAAAATGATTCGCATTTATAACTTTCAAAGCATTAATTGTTAAGATGGCCGTTTTTATTTACAAATAGTTACAATATCACACTTAAAACCTTGTGTCAAAAATAAAATAAAAATTACAAATTGTAGTGAGAGAATCGAGAATACTAGTATAATATATAATGACATGATTTTCAAAATGATAAATATTATAGATTTATATATAATATTCATATTTTTAACTACTATTACTTTATTCGTATGTAAATTACCTATATATATATATACCCAAAAATTTAAAATTTCAATTTAAATCAACACTTTTAGAAATCAATGTAGAAATTCAAATGTAAAATGCTATGATATTTTTCCAAATCTAAGTAGTTACTTTTCATTTAGTTACGAGGCCATTTTTTGAAATAAAATGACTTTTCGTTTTTAAGATTGAATGCTGTTATACTAACATTACCATTTCTATCTTGTATTCCACCTTCTTCGACTTTCTTGGCATTCCAAAACTTTCCCCATCGGATTTTGTTCATTTTGAATCCTTTGGTTCTCATATCCATATCCATATAAAACAAATACTCATCATCTGGCGCACTATAAGTATGAAGCTCACCCAAACGAATAGTGATTCTACCAGTAGGATCTGTCAGTCTCCAAATTCCCGGCTTAGTATCTCGATGAACATCATCTTCTTCGTTATGATGATGCTTTCGACGCCCACGAGTCTGCTGCACTGGCTTCGGTAAACGATTGAAACGCGGAAAAACTGATTTGGGCTCGTCTGTTGTTAAAAGTGAGATACAAGTCCCATTTGGGAAAAATCGCAAGTATCGATAGTATGTAACCATCAAAATAGGTTTGTTCCAACCTTCATTACTTAACCCATCACGTAGATAACTGCAAATAGCTACATATATTCCGTCAAATCTGACACGGTTAAAGCTGAGGAAGAGTGATTTGTAGTTCCCATCAAATCGTGGATTCTCAACAAGTGCCTTAATTGTCGGAACTCTTCCGCCCAAATCGAAGTTTTCGCTTTCAAATAATAAAACAGATTCAGCAAGCTCAAGATCAATTTCAGGGTCCCAATGATCTTGATGTCCTGCCTTTTTACGATCAGCACCGCCCGGCTTCGCACTGACCCAAGGTTTTTCTTTACTGATGAGTCCTTCCAGACACTCAAGACTGCAGTGCTGATTTGATAGACCGAATTTGCACATGTATCTCCACATCGGAGAGCTCTGATTCAAAGCAACGTTACTGATTCGTTTGCAAGTCTGAATAAAACTGAGAAAGCTGGATCCGTCAGGATTTGGTACCAATAGCAGTGCTGATATATATTCTAATAGCTCATTAGGGAGATCAAGCAACGGACAATTTTCATTGTCAACATCACCGTCTTTCTTCTCAAATTCGTGGGAGAGATCATTAGAAGTCTGGCTAGCTGATTTATCACTACCAGATGTTTTTTTGAAATGTAATTTGTCAATTTTAGGATCAAGTTTGAAGGCCTCTCTATAAAGCAGAATAGCTTCACTGAGCTGGCCAATGTCCTCACGCTCAACTGCTCTGTCGTACAATTCTAAAGCCTTCGTCTCCGAAGCCAATTCATCTACACCTATTTCCGAATTAACCTTGTCTTCATTATCAGCCTGATCAGACAGATCTGTAGAAGAAACAGACTCGTTTACAAGCGTCGTTGATTTTGACGAGCTTTTGCTCGCTTTGGCTATGCTTTCAGGTGTTGAAGCACTTGATTTTGACCCAGAAGGATTTTGATCTATAATCCGATGCTGATGCTGCTGCTCTTCCAGCTGTTTTTGCTTGACTTCGTTTTTCCAAGTTTCACGGAATTTGTCCAATTCACTTTCCACGCCACTCATTTCAAAAGTAAAATCAGTCTTTAAGGCAGACTCTACACAAATGACCCCCAAAAAAAAAAAAAAAAAAAAAAAAAAAAGGCTTTTGAAACAGCGCACGATGGCAAATTTCACGATTTACAATATGTTATTATGACTGAGATATATCTGAAAATACGTTTACAAATCCCTTGCCCATTCCGTTGATTCGATAGATACATATGTTGATATGAAAGTCGTGATTTGTCATGATTCTGTGGGTTCTTTGTCAGGCTCGCTGCACGTGAAATGAATCACGTTTCTGTATAGTAAAAGTTCTATGTATTATGTCACATGAGCAATTGACATGTGCAGAACTGTTCGGCTGAAATTAGTACGGCGCTATCATGTTGGAGGGGCGCTTTGGAACAATCGTGGTACAAAATTCAAGTCTCGAAAAACCCCTCACGTAGTATTGCTTTTTTGGGCAGCCCTAGAAAAGTTCACATGAAAAATACAACACCTTCGGCGATTAACATAAGTCGGGATTTGAAGAAGCGAACCAGTTTCTGAAAAGCGGCAGGATGAATTGGATGAGGGTAAGTACTACTTTCATACTGTACGAACAACAATCCGTGTTATGGAAAGCATGAAACTCCTCTTCGAACAAACATCAAAAGAATTGATACGAATCTAGTAGAAAAGTGGGTATTGATGTATATACTTATCTAAAGTATATAAAAATTTCAAAACACGATATATATATATATATATATATATAACCGAATTGTTCCCTCATGAATATGGTATATTATATGGATACATTTGTCAGAAATTTGATCAATCTCGATTTGGGTAGTGACAAAGACGATAACTAAGATAAGCAATTCCCAATTTATTTAACTCTTAAGAGTGAAGAAGAATAAAAAACAAGAATAACAAGAATAGGAAGAAGAAGAAAAAGAAAAAGAAGAAAAAAAAAGAATTTAACTAAACAAAACAAAAAGACATTTAAACTCTTCCATCTCCAGACTTTCTGAATATTCTCTCTTTTACTATATATAAAATGCCCGGTCACCATAGGATCAACATTCACGATACTCCACCTAATGTAGTTTACAGTAGTGATATTAAAGGTAGGAGTTTTTCAGTTTCATCAATGATCAGAAATTCTGAATATACAGCATTACCAGCTATTCCTACTCAGGTGATTCCTTCACTTACACCTGAACCTTCAGCAACATCGGGTTACAATATGAACTATATTACAACCAATATTCACGATCCTGGACAAGAAAATTTTCAATTAAATCACGCACATCATACACATGCAATAAAAAATGAATTTCACCATTCTCTGGAACATGATCTCAAAGGAAATCCTATAAATACACATTTACAGACCATTGTAAAAACCCCCATTACCAAACAATATACGCTGGAACCAGCCTCTGTGCAAAGTAGTAAAGATGACAAGCGATTGAAACATATTCAGTCGGAGCAAAAAAGACGACGATATATCAAACACAAGTTTCACGAGCTGAAAACACTACTTCCAAAATCCTATATTAACCAGCTTCATAATCAAACAAAGTCTAATATTCTCAAAGTTGTTTATGAATATCTTGTTTTTTTAATCAACACTAATCTCAAAATAAGAACAGAACTATCGTTTACTTTTACAAACAATCCGCTAATAAGTCAATGGGGTCTTTTGGAGCTTGACAAAATCAAATCTCCGCTCATGGGTTCAAATGGGCCATATAAGTCCAAGGAGCTGAATTATAGTATACCTTCACCACAGGCTTCTGGCAATCCTCACTACGATCATGAAAGTGTTGATATGCTCAATTATGCATCAAACAGTAGTGCTACCAGCACAAGCTCGATCAGTAATACATGATTTTTAATGCTTAGTTGTTATAAAGCAACGAGCCGTTTGAGGAGATCAGGAACTAAAGGATTGACTATTGTTGTTGATAATTAGTATTTTATTTTTTTTTAAAATTTTTTTTTTTCTTCCAGATATTTGCGTTTTCATATCATTGTAATTATCTTTTAGTAATAATTCATAGATTGATGTTAATAGTTGTAATTCATTCAAATACCTGTTTAGAAATTTTTTTTTGAAGTTAATATTGCATGATTTATAAACATGCAGTTTATAAAAAAAAAAAAAGACGCGAAACTATTCATCTATTAAAAATCTTGACAATGTTTAGTATATAACTGTAACAGCTTAAGTATATTGTTTTGTTTATAGAATAATTGTATATATACATATATAATTTGGTGGTTTGATATGATGCGATTATTGAAAAATTAAAAAAAAAAAAAGAATTAAAAAAAAGAATTAAAAAAAAGAATTAAAAAAAAGAATTAAAAAAAAGAATTAAAAAAAAGAATTAAAAAAAAGAATTAAAAAAAAGAATTAAAAAGAATTAAAAAACAGGAGCTTGAACTTGAAAAACAACTAATGTGATATATTTTTGATGGCGTGGTGGTTCTAAATATCAGTACAACCAAATCTATAAGCCACACGTTTTTTGTGAAATAGATTTACATATCTAATCAACAGATGTTTGAACATGCCCACCAAAATATCAAGTGGTTTGTATATAGTATCCCCTTGAGTTCAGTATCGTTAATAATTCCAAAAAAAAAAAAATTTTTTTTCCATCTCCACCAAACTCGCTTTATTTGATGATTATTTTAAAAAATTATAAAAGAATTAGTTTCTTAGTTATTTCAAAGGCGCTATATTATGATAAATGGTTAACAGCCTTTTTATTTTTTACGTATGATATTTTTATTTGTAGTTTCAAAGTTGGAAACTCGAAATTTGAGTCATAGAATTATTGTCATATTTAAAAATAAAATAACAAGTATTTTTCTTTTAACCTTTTTTTTTTTTTCAAAATAAAAATTTGAGGTTTTGTTTAAACACCCACACACAAAAAATAAAAACTCCCTAGTATTGTTTTGAAGATTGAAAACTGCCTCGCTTATTGGTTAAAAATATCAATAAGCTTTTGAAACCTTATTTTTTTTTTATTTTTTTTTCTTGACTGAGATGAATGTATGATGTCACAAGTTTGAACGGAATAACTTGAAAGCGAGAAAGAAAGAAATTCAATATAATGATGATTAACTGAAATATTTTATACAAAATTTTATTGAAATACCTTGAAAATACTTTAAAAACGCCAGCGACGATGTAAAATTACTATCTACCTGACGAAATCTTGTGTTGATTTTGGTGTTGTTACAAAGTTTTAGTTAATAGTTCTGTGTTATATTTTGATTATAACCTGTGGTAGGTATAGCAATAATATTTTTGGTAAACTTTTTTTTTTTTTTTAAAGTATTCAATACTACCATTTGATTTGGAGATAGAAAATATTATTGATATTCAGTTGAGCTCAGGGGATTCGTGTCTCTTTATTTTGATGGAATTTTACAATACTCACTTATATTTTAAAAGTATGAATATAGTATGCTATGTATATCATGTAGATGGTTTACAATATTCATATCATGTATATCTGTATGAAATCAATGTCTTGTGAGAACTGAATGAGTACTATTAAGTTCATGATAAAATAATATAAAGAAATCAATCCTTTAATCACAAGCAAAACCTGACTAACAATCAAAAGAAGAAGGAACAATTTATTGTATTGTATTTTATTGTATTTTATTTCATTTTATCAAAGAATTATATTGCAATTAAAGCATTCTTTTAATGAATTAATTTGTTCAAGGGTATTATATGAATGAAGTTTTTAAATATTAAAGTACAAAAAACTCTATAAAACCTATTGGCTTGAAACTTGTATAACTCAAGTTAAGAGTATCCTGTACAATTGCTATTTTATAATGTGTGTGTGTTTTCACCATGCTAAATTCAAATTAAACACGAAACAATCGTTTTTTTGTTCCCTTCAAATTTCGTAAGCTGGCACATGAAAATCTTGTTTGAATTTTTTGAATTCATTCTTTTTTTCAAGCTGAACCTATTTAACAATTGACATTTATTATTTTATAAAAAAAATTATAATGATTTAATATTTAGAACTATTTATTGATTATAAGTAACACAAAGTTCTGAAACGTATTTTTTTTTTTGATTTAAAAAGATGAATAAATAAAAATGGTATTGAAAATGATATTAAAATCAATTTGGCGACAAGTTTTTATTTTACTTTATCAGTTTTTAGATTTCTCATGATGAGTGCTATTCTCATGATGTGGAATGTTTAAATTATCCATTTAATCATTCATTCGTTTAATCATTCATTCATTTAATTATTCATTTGTCCAATCATTCATTCATTTAATCATTCATTTGTTTAACTATCCATTCATTCATGAACAAATAAATAAAAATCAAAAAGATGAAGAAAAAAATACTTCTAAATAGCTTATAATTAAACTGGTATTTGTTTACTTTATAAAAAAAACCGATATAAATAATCAATAACTAGAAAAGGTTGGGGGGAAAAAAACATAGTTTTAAACAAGTTGTCATTTGTAATTCTTCTTTTCGAATTACTAGACTTTAATAAAAGCTTTATTTTTTTTTCTTTCTCTCTTACAAATTACTACTCTTAGAAATAAAATAAAATAAAACGAAAAACAAAAATTAAATATAAAAATAAATGTCATGTGACTCGTACCTGTATGGAGTTGTTGACGAAGAACCCCAAAACGGGTGTGATTCTGTTTGAACCTTCTGTTGGTCTTGAAATCATAGATACACACAATTCTATTCTCCAAATCAACATTTACTTGTATCTACTTTTGATTTCAGCTATATATTTCAAATACTGAACAATGAGTACGCCACTGGAATCGGATCTACTGGAACTACGAAAAGACTTGCTAAACTCGATTCAACAACTCGGCCCACGATGTCTCTATCAATCAAGTAAATGGTAATATTCTCACTTCCCCATATCATTGAATAACAATATTGTACTAACAACTTGGATAGGGCTGCAGAAGCACTGAATTCTATCAAACTTGACCCTGAATCAAGATCTCCAATTGCTATTGAGCCTTGTATCCTAACCGACATTGAGGTTTTGGGAAAAACTTATTTTGACGCCCATGAATATGATAGATGCGCCCATGTTCTTAGAGACGAAAAATCTAATGTTGCTGTATTTCTAAGACTATATTCAAAGTATATTGTAAGTTTCCCCTCCCCCAGATATTCGTTTCATATCAAAGAGTCTAATGAGTATTTTGTTAGAGCGGAGAGAAGAAGAAAGAAGATGAACACGAGGGTGTTTTAAGCCCAAAAGATGGAAGTGTGCCAAATAAACAGATTTCTTTGATTATTAGAGAACTAGATGAATCAGCAATAGGCTCGGATCCTTTTTTGCTCTATCTTCATGGAGTTGCATTACTACATCAGCGAAATATGAAAGAAGCAATGGCTAAACTGATACAATCTGTCACAATATTTCCTTACAATTGGTCAGCATGGCAGTCATTATTACAATGCGTCGAAACGCTAGATCAGTTCAGATCACTAGCAGAAAAGCTTCCTAGGCATTTGATGACGCGTATATTTACTATTTTTTCATTACAGGAGTTTTATCAAGCTGAAAAAGCACAATTAGATGAAATCGATGATATGCTGAGTTTCTTGCCTACATTTGACTTTCTTATCATTCAAAAGGCTTTAGTTTTGTATCATGGGTTGAATTACAACGAAAGTGAGTCTTTATTTGAAGGGGTATTGGCCAGAGACCCACATCGATTGAATGACATGGATACATATTCCAATATTCTTTATGTCATGGAACGTCGAGCTAAGTTGGCATATTTAGCTCAGATGGCAACTGAAACTGATAAATATAGGGCAGAGACTTGTTGTATTGTTGGAAATTATTACTCACTCAAAAGCGAACATGAAAAATCAATCATGTACTACCAACGAGCTTTGACGCTGAATCGAAACTGTTTGTCAGCTTGGACTCTAATGGGACATGAGTTTGTTGAATTAAAAAATACACATGCTGCTATTGAAAGTTACCGGCATGCTATTGAAATGACACAAAGAGATTTTAGGGCTTGGTATGGTTTAGGACAAGCTTATGAAGTATTAGATATGAACTACTATTCGTTATATTATTATCAACGTGCAGCAGCACTTAAACCGTTTGATTCTAGAATGTGGCAAGCTTTGGGAACGTGTTATGAAAAACTTGGGAAAGTAGAGGAATGCTTAAAATGCTATAAACGGGGTGTTAGACTAGGAGACATGGATCCAGTTCTATTACTGAGAATTGCAAATGTGTACGATAGACTAGGAGATTCAGATCAATGTGCAAAATATATGAGAGAATGCCTAAGGCAAGCAGAGGAAGATGATACTGATGGAGATGATGACGGTAGCTTAGTTGCTAGACTCTGGTTGGCAAAATATGAAATGAAAATAGGTAATTATGAAAGAGCACACAAATATGCTGCAGGTATAACCAGAGGAAATGTAAGTGAAATGGAGGAAGCAAGAAGTATAATCAGAGAAACCAGAACTAGGCTTTTGGCGGGTGGAAACTCTGCAGGAATCAGTACAGGTTAGGAAATCATTTCATCTAAATTCTGTCTAATATTTATCAACTATGCCATGATTTGCAATTACGAAATAATTATATCATTAGAGCTTAACAACATATAAGCCTGATAATTTGAGCTTTAAAATCTTTTTTTTTATTTTTTTCTTTCTTTTCTTTCTTTTCTTTGATTCAATTGTAGATTTTTAAGCACTATAAAATGGTCTGATTTGATTCAATATTTGATTCAATATATATATAAATTTAAAAGCTTGTTAAAAATTGGAAATTCAGAAAATACTTTGAAATGATCATGTATATATTTTTTTTTATTCAATCACTTCAAGAATTATACAATAGTAATGTTTAATATAAAACAATATGAATTATCATAAAAATTTTACATGAATTGATATTTATACATTTTATTTTGTTATTATTTTTATACAATTAAAACTCGCTTTACCTGACGATATAAAGTTGGGTTTCATTAGCTCATAACTCATCAATTTTTATTTTTTTGATTTATTTATTATTTTTTTTTTTTTTTTAATTTTTTGTTATTAAATTTGAGGTTTAGTTCTAATGAAATGAGTAGGACATTGGTATCCAGATGGGTTATGCTCAAGATATAGTTGATGATAAGCCTCTGCATCGTAAAAGTCCTTTATAGGCAAAATCTCAGTCACGATTTTATCTTTATAAAAAGTTTTTTGGAATTTTTCTTTCATTTGTTCCGCAATCTTCTTTTGCTCGTCGTTATGGTAAAAAATAGCTGATCTGTATTGAGTGCCAATATCGGGTCCTTGCTGATTTATTGATGTGGGATCATGAATTCTAAAGAAAAAGTCAATCACAGTCTCTGTTGGCAATTTTACGGGATCGTAAGCAATTTGAAGAACTTCAGCAAAATTTGTAATATGCTGGCAAATTTGTTCATAAGTAGGATTTGTGTGTTTGATATCTCCAGAATAGCCGACTTTGCAATCAATGAGACCTTGGGCTTGAGTAAAGTGCTTGCGGTAGATATGCTCAACACCCCAGAAGCACCCTGCCGCAAGAGTGATATACTGAGCACTTGGTGAAGTTTTGATGGTAGGACTGATAAATGACATTTCGTATCTACTTAATATGCTGCAATTATAATTTGACGTTCTTGATCTATACGTGAAATAAGATGAAAGAAAAGAAAAATTTACTTCTGGGGCTTGAAGCTGTATTTATAATAATTGTTGTAGATCTTCTAGAAGTTTGTCGGGGTTTATAGGGCATCAAAGAACTGTCTCATTCAACGGCTAGTCATGTGACATTGCGTGTTATGATTGGTGCCACAACGGTTTATTTCAACGTCTAGATAAAATAATAATAATAATAATGACAAGATTAACATTGATTTTATTACTTTAGATCTAATAAATTCAAACTTATTTATTATTATGAAAATATGGGAGAGGAAAAAATAAACTAAAATAAAATAAAAATAAAATAAAAATAAAATAAAAAAAATGCTAGTATAAATTTATATAACTACGAAAATGTGAAACATATCAAGAATAAATTTAATATCATATAAAAAAAATATCAACAGTTTGAATAATTATGTTAAAAAATGAGCGATGTTAATTTGAAAGGTTTTTTTTTTTTTTTTTTTTTTTTTTAGCCATTTTCATAATTTTATCAACTTGAGTTCAACTCTTTTTTTTTTCTATATAATATAAAAACAAACTATTTCAAATATTTTCACTTATATTCATATCATATTAAAATATAAGAAAATTTATATATATATGGTAGAGAAGTAACTTTATGTGTATATATCTCAAATGCTTAGTTTGTTTTTATTAAGTATTAGTAGTAATTATTATAATATCTCATGTAAAATAAATGCTAATTTAATGAACAGCTAGAAAAATTTGGGCTGTTAATAAAATGTTGATAAAGTAACGGATTGAAACTAGATTTAGTTTCGTGTAAGTAAGACATGAACTGTTCCTTTGCAAATTCCTCCATATTAAGATGTCCTTGGTCTTCACAGAATTTTCTCAGAGGACCCAAAAACTTAGCCGTGAGAGAAGCAAAATGATAACGAATTGCAAAGTCAACAGACTTTCCTGGTAAGTCATTAAGACTAGCCAGGAATTTAGTATCCGGAGTAAGAAGACGATTACGCAAAATATTTTTCATAGAGCTTTTAAGCGAGTGTTTTAATTTAAGTTCTTCCTCTCTATTAAGTTGATCAGAATCTTCAGGAGGTTGTACTTGAAATGGGGGAGGGGTATAAGAAGTAGGAAGTTTAGCAAAACTAGAAATTATTGGACGTGAAATACCAGTCTTATCAACTTTTCTATGCTGCAGTCTGTCACCGGAAAATCCAAGAGTTGCAAAAATTCGACTCGTCCAAGAGTGATTGTTCATTGAAGCAACGCTCTGAGACTGCCGAAGAGTTGATTGCCGTCGATTTTGTCCGGAGTTAGAACGATTTGAAAAAGGAGCAAGAAACATTCGTTTTTGTTCTGGTTCTTTTGTCATGATATAAACCAGAGTATCTTCATGTTGCACTCCATGAACTAAAAAAGGGTTTGTGAGTCCAGTTATCCCATTATCTAAATCAGATGGGCAAGTTTGGATAGTCACATATTCGCGTATTCTGTTCGAAGGGAAAATGGGCCGAATCAAATCAATCAGTAAAGATATCAAAGAAGAACAAAGGTGTGGCGAGCTAGAATAAACTAATATTGGTTTAGCTAAGATCATATACTCGTAAAAAATATACAAATCTGAAAGATCGGAAACAAAGTTCATCATGTAATCCCAGGATTCTGATGGATCTGTAGCTGTAATATGATTATTATTAGTATTTAAAGAAGAGCTTAATGTAAGATTTGATGTAGATAGAGAAAATCTTGGCTTTATCGAATCTGTATTTAAATCCATTATTCCGATAAGAGGTGTCGATTGACTTTTTGGTATTGTCAAGGTTATCACTGTCCCCAAGAAACCTAATTCTAAAATACTGCTAGACTGCGGATCAGGCCAAAATGAAATATTGGACAATCCAGTATATATAACTGGTAAACAAGCACCAAGAAGATCTTGAGGAACTTCCTCGTCTAACTTTCTTTTTCTAACTGACGAGCTGTCTTCGTCTATCAGCACATTATTCCCTGCCTCATCTGCCATTCGTCGAAGACAATTGTTAAAAAGCTTAGGGAAATCAAATCTAGACACTATAACCCAAGATTCTTGGATATATCCTCTGACCATTCCATCTTGTTTTCTTCTTCCAAAAAGAGCAAATCCATGAAGCTCTTCGGAAAACGTTTCACTCTGAAAACGAAACGAATGATATTCCGATCTAGTATCCACTCCACCCAACTGTCGCTCAGGTAGAGCTGAAAAACATAACTTGCTAAAATCCGATTCTGTAAATTCAATAGGCGGTTGAATAATTTTGAGGTCTGGGCCAATATTAATATCAAACTGTACCAACATAACACATACTATCCATCGATCCAAAGACTTTAAAATTGAAGGGCTCAGTGTATCGCTGTGGTCCGAATCCTGCATTAAGAGCTCATGGATCTTGTAAGAGGACAAGAACGATGATGGAATTCGTGGTTTCTTTGCAGGTCTCTCCATCTATTTCTCTTTATTGCAGTCTGGTATTTCGTTATGGTAGGGGGTCGTAATGAACAAGTAAGAGCATTGAGACCTCTTAAGGGCTGTCTGGTAGAAATTCCTAATGGAGGTAAATAAAGACTCAGGGGTCAGGTGTGTTTAGACACGGCTGAATGACGTTTCTATTTACTTAAGGCTTAAGTCTGATACAAGTGATGTGAGCATAAGATTCATAAAGGTATACATAACCAAGAGACAGAAAATGCCGTTACAGAAAGAAAAAAAAAACTTCGTTAGGTACAAGTATGTGTTTTTAATAAATATTTAGTCTGTTGGTTTACATTAGAATATATCTTTATAGAAATTCGATCATTCAAAGATAGTTTTTAGCATAGCAAATATGTAAATTTCAGTCTGGATATTTTACATCACATTTTACTCCCAAATTTCATACTTCCAGAAACCCAGTCTTTATCTCCAAAATACAGGTTATCATCATCACCATCGTCGCAATTAACAATGGCTGTAAGTATATCTTATTATGATAATATAATGACTAAAAACACTTCTAACATACATCTTACTATAGCCATATCCACGAAAGCCCAAGATGGTCAGTTACATTTCAATTTTTAACACTTGATTTTTCTTTGTGCTCATACTGACAATAGACATTAGGCTGATTTGATCCATCACAAATTGCGCGTTATTTCAATCGATGGACGTCAATTTGTTGGCGAGCTTCTTGCATTTGACAGCGTACGTATTGATTTTATATCATCTAATATTTTCATAGGTCTAACGTTTTGGTACTAGTATATGAACTTGGTTCTGGTTGAAACTGAAGAGTTCCGAACAACTAAAAAGAGCCTTAACAGCTCCAATCCAATTGAAGAAAAACGGAATTTAGGAATGATTATTCTTCGTGGCAATAATATTGTATCTGTGAGTGTGCAAGGTGAACCTCCAATCAGTTTAACTGGTAGCTCTCGTGCACGCCGTGAACCAGTTCCATCGTCTGGAGCAGCTGCTAGGAACATCACAAGAGTACCATTATCTGGTCCGGTGAGGACGGGAGCAAATTCTATTGGATTTGGTAGTGGAGGAAACTCTCAACCACAATTTGGCCCACCACCTGGCTTTAGACCTCCTGCTGGATTCAGAGGTAGATGATGCGTCAAAAACAATCCAGAATTATTATATTTGACGATAAAATCTTTTATGCTTTATAATTTATTAATTCAATTTATGAAATGTCTTGAGAATACTTGCAATACATATAAACTTTGATTCGTGATATTCATTTTTTAATGTTACTGCTGGACGAGTCATTCATAAGAGCACTATCCAAAATACATTGATACTTTTCATTATATAAATTTTAAAAAAAAAAAATCGAATTTGATATTATTTTTAATTACCATATTACGTTCAGTAAAAGCCAAACGTTTTGAATTCCAACCATCTTGAGTATTTTTAGTTTTGGTGATGAATAGTATTTTTACTTCTTTTCTCTCTCTCTCTTTTTCTCTAATCAATATATGTATGTATGTAACGATTATAAATATTTCATAAAATCTGACAAATCATTTCTAAAGAGAGCTTTTCACAGTAAATGTGGAGAGAATGATCTAGGTAAAGCCGATAAATCAGCAATTAAAACTGTGATTCTCTTGCAAAATAATGGAGAATTTTTAGTTTTGCTACTAATCTACACAATATCATTAACCATCCCCTTTATCTTCATTGTATCATGCTGGACAGCCAGGACATCCTACTCATTCTTCTTGTTTTATTAGGATGTCAATTTCTTCCTATTAATTTCCTCTCTATTTTTATATCCATTTTACCTACTAGGCTACGAAAGCATATCGATTTTGATCCACCTAATGAATCCAGAGCTTTGCATCTTGTCAATCAGACATTTATCTCTCCAGTCCGTCTTCCTGGTGAATCTTCGGTTTATAGAAAGAAAATGGTTCTTGTAAGTAGCTTGAAAAATCCAGTCCCTTCACTGGAAGAAGCTTCACGAACTCTTAAATCAGCGATTGGTAGTCTTTTGTTACAGGAAGAGGGCTTGAAATCCAACGATTTTGTGTTTTTGGGTGTTCCTGACAAAACAATTGAATCGGCTGCCACTCAAGTAGGTGCCACTTTGATTTCAGATGATGGTAAAAATACTCCAACAGTAATGGTGGTTGATACTCAACAAGCAAGAGAATGGCTTATTACTAAAACTAATGAATTAAGTATATTTGGTCAGCTGAAGCTTCTATTTGGACGTGCCATGCTAAGTAGAGGTGGTATGCCTCGTAGACCTTCTACTGGTGTCCGACTTATTTACATAGTACAAAAGCCAACCGATAAAGATTTGCTTAATTCACAAGAGTTTATTGACTTGGTTGTTCTTACAAACTCAAATGTAATTCGGCACATGTGTATTCCTGGAATCACTGGAACTGCTTTAGAAACTATGCCTGGTGATTACAGGTTGAATAGGCAGAATGATGAAACTGGGTATATTAATGTTGGCACAGTGACAAATTCATTAGAAGGAAAAGTGGTATATGATGATGAAGATGTCGAAGAAGGTGAATTACAATTGCGAGGATATGTTACAGATCTTAAATTTGATCAATGGATGGGAACAGGAATTAAAGGAACTTTTGGTGTAGATGGATGTTTTAGAATAAAAATATAACTTTATATATATATATATATAGACATAACTCTGTATTCAAATATTCCAATGTAATAGTCAATTTGTTTTTATAAAGGATGAAAATCATATTTTGATGAAAATCCTTCATTGATTAGAATTGGCTGAAATAAATTTGATCTTGGAGTACTAATATCATATTGAGATATCTATCAACGTATTTTATCGGTTATATGTAATGATTTATTTCACATGTTTATTAGTATTTACACAAAACTGGATAATTTTCAACTAGGTTAAACTGCAAGTTTAAGAAAGCTCTATTTCAATAGGTTTGAATATATATGTAATTGCTAAAAAAGACGTTTCATCATTTTAGTAGCGTTGATAAATATAGACAACTCTTTATGAAATATGTATTAATTAGAGAATAATATTATCTATTTACATATATATACAGATACTTGTAGATTTCACCAACATGTAATATGAGTGTGATTACAAGTTGTGACAAAGGTTTCGAAAGTCGTGGATGTCAAGACTGCTTCTTACATTGAGTTTGTATACAAACAATTATAAGACAGTCTACTCTATAAAACTCAAGCAAAATTTATATATATAGTGTAAATATTGAATCATTAAAAAGATAATTAATAATATAACTTGTTTATGGTTGAGATAGTGGCAATATATAGATTGGGATATGGAATTGCGGGCTAACAAGTTTAACATTTATTCAGTTTAAAGGTACACACCTACCTTAATGGGTTTTAGGTTGGGAGAGGGTCATTCCTAATTTATATGAGCAACAATCAGAAGTCGCTAAGACATGACTTTCTATATCTAAGCTCTCAAATGCCTATAGATGAACAATATTTTCAAGGCCAAAACAAGTAAATGGCTGTTTTGGATAATATGGTGTGGCTACGCAAGATATTTATGCCATTTTTAAAGAGCTTTGTGACGCATTTAACAAGCTGGCTCTATTCAAAGTTTATGTGTACTACACTTAGGGTAGGTACCTTATTGTAGATGAAGGAGAATGCCCCATCTCAATAGCTTTTTGACAGCAAAAAAATAAGAAAAACATGATGAGCTGAATCAGTTTCTTCAGCACACACAGTTTCCTAGGTAAGTTCACGTTAATTCAGTGATGTTCATTTCATTGCGCTTATCGATACAGCAAACAGTTTGCGTTGCAGCCTGCTCGCAGCATTTCACTTGGTGTGTGTACAAGGGTAGGAGTACAAGTGACAAGTGTAAAATTAAAATATAAATATTCTGAAAAACTCTTTTTTCTTCTTCTTTTTTTTTTCTTCTTGTTTCTCTCCATCACCATCGATTTAATATTCGTAATCATACTCTCTAATTCTCAATTGAGCGCCTTCTGCACTTAGTTTTATTCGTCTTCATCTGTTCAGCCGCCACCTCTGTTTTCAGTTCGTAGCCCCATCCACCCAGTTCGACACAACCTCACTACTTTAAAAAGTCTATCACCCGCTATCACAATGTCTACAAGCGAAGTCGTCGTCCCTGCTGCTGCTGCTGCTGCTCCTCCCGCTGTTGTGTCTGAATCCACTTCATCTTTATCATCTGGAGTTTCAAAGCCATCCTCCGCTGTTTCTGACGCCGCTACTTCTACTACCGACCCCACAGACGAGGCAAGAAGGATTTACTTGGGAAATCTACCCAGATCTGTTAATGCCGAAGATATTACCACTTTTATGGAGGGATTCAAAGTGTGAGTATTTCAATTGATGATTTTGAAATTAGTTGATATGGCGACTCAATTGCAGTTTAAGTAGATATTTCAGCGTTTTCTAACACTATGGTTTAGTGAAAAGGTTACCTTTCCCAAACACAATAAGTTTCGCAAGCCTTTTGCCTTTGTAGATCTTGCTACTTCTGACGAAGCTGAAAAGGCCCTTGGCTCTCTTAATGAAAACCTTTTGCAAACTCGCAAAATCTCGGTGAAACTTGCAAAGCCCATTGTTCCAAGAGAAAAGAAGGTATGTCTAAATGTTTCTAACATTAATATTTTGCCCCATTTCCCTCATTAACCGAAACTTTTAATATAGCCAAAGGTATCTAAGCCCAAGTCCAAGGCAGCAGTATCATCTGAAAATAAAGAGCCAGCCAATGACGCTGCTCCTGCGGATACTACTGTTGAATCAGTTGAACCAGCTAAAGATGATGAAGAACTTAAGAAGAAGAAAAAGAAGTCTAACAGAGTTTATATCAAACGGGAACGTGCTCCAGAAGACATTTCTCCAGAAGACTCTATTTTCATTTCCAATTTGTCAAATAAAAGCACTAAAGAACAACTAGGAGAGTTTCTACAAGAACTTGCCCCTATTTGGACACATGTTTCTTTTAAGAGAATTCCTCGAGGAGACCGTACTTTTTATGCTTACTATGGTTTTGCTAAGTTGAAAGATTCGGCTACTCAGCAAAAGGCTATTAATGATTTCAATGGCAAGAAGTTTTTGAGTCGTACTATCAGGGTTTTGGCTGTAAATGCTAAGAAGGAGAATCAGGAAACTGAGGCTGAACCTGAGGCTGCATCTGCTGTTAATGGTAAGGAAACGGCTGAAGTAGCTGCTACTCCTGCTAAAGAAGCTGCTCCTGCTGTTTCAAACAAAGAAGCTACTTCTGCTGTTCCAGCCAAAGAAGTATCTCCAGCTAAGGAAGTTGCTCCTGCTGCTTCAGCTAAAGAAGTAACTCCAGCTAAGGAAGTTACTCCTGCTGTTTCAGCTAAAGATTCTTCTTCCAGTTCTTAAAGGTATTTTATGGGATTGAAGATGGTCTAATGGTATACGATCTGATATGTAATGTGCATAGTTAGTGGTAATGATTTATTTGATGTTTATTTATTTACTCCTCATTTATATATGAATTTACAGGTGAAATTTTTTACGAAAGGAATAAGATTAACTAAAAGAATATGAAAAAGATGCTTTTTATCAACTTGATCAATAGATTTAATAGGTAGAAGCTTGTATTCAAATTTTAGTATCAAATTTAGAACTTGCTTTTAACAAAAAAAAAAGTTGTTATAGTTTTGGTCTTCCTTTAGTTTCAGTAGTCTTAAATTCAGGCTGTTCTTCTGATAACTGAGAGTTCCATACCTTGCCTTCAGGATCCAGAGTGATGGTGTTCTTTTTTTTCGATGCATCATTCTTGGAATTTTCATTTGCTTTTTTAGCTTCTAACCTGGCACGATATCGAACAAACGGGTGTGTGATTTTATCTGCACACCATGGGGTTGCCCACAGACTTAAAGCAGCTCTTACTGGCATTAAAACTTTGACAATAACATATGCAAGGCCTCCACGAGCAATAGATTCAGCGGCTACAGACCAACCGTTTCTCTCAGCCAAAACCTTGACGTATTCAGAACCAGAATTTGCGAGATCGCTGGGTAGAAGTGAAGATATGGTTGCCATAGAAGGAAAATCAAAATGCGTAAAAAGAGACCACAGTCCAAACAATGGTACAACTGCGGTAATCTCATGTAATACTAGAAATGTTGTAAGATGGGTGATTGGCTGATTGAGAAATGGAAGAATATAAGGATGTAGTCGTGCAGGAACACGACGGATTATGGGATGCTGTGAAATGTCAATTGGTTTAGAAGGTTTGGAATAAGCTCGGGAAAGTAAAGGGTTGATTATTCCAAGTGAGCTTATTCTTGGATTTATTGTTTGACGTGTGATTGATCGCAGCATTATAAGATATACTTTCAACAGAGAGAGCGAGAGAGAGAGAGAGAGAGAGAGAGAGTGTGTGTGTGTGTGTGTGTTAAATAACTATGGTGAACAATATGGTGGAGCAGTGGGAAATGAAAATTGAAAAATTTGAGTGCTTGTGTCTGAAAATGGCAATTTGTAATACTCTTGTCAGATTTGTGCTTCACTATCGATAATGATATAACTCGAATGATATGGAATATAAAACAGATTAAATGATTAGAATCAGCTTTCATGATAAAATAAATAAAAGAGAATAAAGTATGGCTATTCAAAAAGCATGATTGTAAGATTTGTTGCTGGTGTTTGTATATACTCTTTGCTGGACCGTGCCTATAGCCAAACAAAGCTGTTCTTAAATAATTACTGCTCTATTTATGATTTCTACAGAGTTTTTAACAATGCAATCAGGTAGTTACAACTAGTTCAACAACTAGTTGAAATAAGTTTATTTCATTTGATTTTTTTTTTTTTTCAACAAAAACACTGAATTCAATTTATTGAAGTTTTTATTATGATCATATCCATGAAAATATATTTCTTAGATGAATTTCCCAAAAAAAAAAGGATTTGATTTTTAATTACATTATAACTCTTCTTATTTAATACTACAACAAGATATCGCCAAAAGATTTCTTTTAGAATTTCAAACTTCAGTTAATAAAGCTTAAAGTTGAGAAATATATTGTTGGTTATTGGTTTTTTACTTCTGGACAATTATTTTGATAACAAGCCACGGCGATTACCAATATCATTTAGTTATTGTCTTGCCGAATCACGATTACCACACGGCATTGCCCTTACCCATATATATAGCACTATCTTTTCCCCAGATATGAGATTTATATACTGCTGAAAGAAACGCTTCCATCTTTTGATATTCTCACGCAACTCGCTCAATTATCAATAACAATAGAAAAAAAAAAAACAATGAAAGAAGATATTCTCCCATCGTATGCTCAAGCTGCTGAAGTCAAGCCAGCTCCAAAGTCTCAAAAGAAAAAGTTTGTCTTTGGCATGCTGACAGGTGCTCTTGCTTTACTTACCTTTTCTTACCCACCATCAATTCCGCAGTATAAACTTTTCCAGGCAGATGAAACTTTTAAATACTGTCCTCACAAAACTGCAAAGATTGCAGAAGGATTGTGTCCAATTCTCGAAAAAATTCCAGGAGATACCAAAGCTTACGAGTACTTTAGAACTGAAGAGTATCGCAACAAGTCTATATCTGCTTTGATTGACATTGCTAATGTTCCATCTGAGTCATTTGACAGAATGGCGCCAGTTGGTCAAGATCCTAGATGGGATGTGTTTTATAAGCTTGAAAAAGTGATTGAGAAGAAATTTCCAAAAGTTTTTGAAAAGTTGCAAGTTGACAAAGTGAACGAGCATGGATTGATTTTTACTTGGGAGGGCACCAATAAGGAATTGAAGCCTACATTGCTCACTGCTCATCAGGATGTTGTTCCAGTTCTCCCTGCCTCTAGAAAACTTTGGGATCACGATCCATATGATGCCTACTTTGATGGTGAATATATATGGGGTCGTGGTGTATCTGATGACAAGAGCTCTCTTGTTGGAATTCTGGAAGCCGTCGATACACTTCTTAAAGATGAGTTTATTCCTGAACGTACTCTTGTGGTAGCTTTGGGTTTTGACGAGGAAGTAAGTGGGTACAATGGAGCAGGAAGAATTTCAGAGTTTTTGCTTGAAAAATATGGACCTGACTCATTTGAGTCTTTGGTAGACGAAGGTGGACAAGGTGTTTTTGAACGTGATGGAGTCAAGCTTGCTGTTCCCGGTATTGGAGAGAAAGGATATATTGATAGTTTGGTGACCTTGAAGACTCCTGGTGGACACTCTTCGGTCCCCCCAGACCACACAGCAATTGGTATTGTTGGAAAATTGATTACCCAAATTGAATCCAATCCCTTTGAGCCTCTTTTGACAGCTCAAAATCCATTCTTTGGATTCCTTCAATGTCTTGCTGTGCACTCTCCTACCATTGATCCTGCATATAAGGCAGCTATTTTGCATGCTGATACCAATCGTCTTGCTAACAAGATTGTCAAGGACTCAATTTCCAAAAACAGATTTACTCGGTACAACATTCAAACTTCACAAGCATTGGATCTAATCAATGGTGGACTTAAAATCAATGCTCTTCCTGAGGAAGTTTCTCTTGCTGTTAATTTCCGGGTTGCCACCGAGTCTTCTGTAGAGGAGACTCGTGAGAAGCTTATTCAAGATGTCAAGATTGTTGCATTAGATCATGGGCTTGGAGTTTCTCTCAACACTACTGACGATGGTGTTGTTGAAATACTTCCTTCGACTGCTGCAGGATACTTTATTGTTAGCGACTATGCCAAGTTTATTCAGCCAGCACCTGTTACTTCTACTGATACTGAAGCCTGGACTAAGCTTGCTGGTACCATCCGTGAGGTATTTGAAGAGTTTGGTGGTGAAATCAAGGGAACAACTTCTGATGTTGAGGACAAGACTCCAGTTGTAGTTGCACCTAGTTTGATGACAGCCAACACTGATACTAAACACTATTGGAATTTAACCAAGAATATTTTCAGATTCTCTCCTTCTAGAAATACTGGAGTTAGTGGTAATATTCACACTGTCAATGAGAATATAGCTTATCAAGTTTACTTAGAGGGTATTGTATTTTATTACAATTATATCAAGAATGCTAGCAATTAAAATAGATATATATGTTTTTGAATAGAACAATATTATATTTAGGATAAAATCTTGTAATCTATTTTTTATATTTAATGATATTAAACTATTTGAATCTTTCTTTCTTTCTTTCTTTCTATTTTGTTTTTTATATACATAAAAAAGACTTAATACTCCATACTTGATACTTAATTTTTGAAAACTATGTCATTAGTATTATATTATCTATATATTTTTATATTTATATTTATATATAAAATAAAAAAAATAAAAATAAAAATAAAAAAAAAAAAAAAACAAAAGAATTTGGTTAATGCAACGACATTTTCCCAATATGGAAATATTTTTCCCTTCTTCACTATTTCCTCTCCTTTCTTTCTTTCTTTCTTTCTTCTCCTTCTCCTTTTCTCTTGTTTTTTTTTTTTTTTTTCTCAAGCGTCTTGTTCGCTGTATCGAACCATTATATATATATATATATATATATATATATATGTTTTGATTTGATTTGATTTTATATTTATTTCATCTTGTATTGAAGAAAATAAATAAATAAATAAATAAATAAATAAATAAAGAAACACTTTATTAATATTGTTAAATCGAATTAAATACAATCTTTTGTTTTGTTATTTGATTTTATTGCTTGTTTGTTTGTTTGTTTATTTGTTTGGCCTCAACTCCATCAGATAATGTATATCTTGATAATTATTAATTAAGCCTAAATTATATCAAAATAGAAAAAAAAAAAAAAAAAAAAAATTGATTTTCTATTTACATAAAACATCTATTAAACCTGCAGATATACATATATACATATATATATATGCACTTACCGTTAACAAAGTCATGACTTTATCCTTTAAACTCTTAATCGGGAAATTGTAAATGTACTTGACCAATCAGCATTCAAAAGTTACAATACGATAACTAAAGGGAAGAGGCAATAAACTCCTTTTCAAACTACAAAAAAAATATATATATATATCTACAATTGATTGAAACATTAAAGATTTCAAAAGAAAAAAAAATCAAATCGTGCAAACTTGATATAAATGTTTATATAATGAATTTTCTTTAAACAAAAAAATCATTGATTCAGAAATAAAATAGAACAAAACTCCACATAAAAGTATCAAAATGTATCTTTAAAAAATAGTAAAACAAAAATTTAAAAGGCTTTCATTGCTTTATTGGCTCAAAACAGCTCAACTGAACATTGACAACCCTCACATTTTCAGTTACCAATCAATTCAATAAATAAAATTAGAAAATAAATTCAAATTAAATTTAGAGAAGAACGGCAAGAGCACCGACGGCAATGGCTCCAAAGACAGAAGCACCGACGGCAGCAGCACCACCAGTGGCAGGAAGAGTGTTGACAGGGGGTTGGGTAATGTTACCAGTAGAAACGGGAATAGAGACAACAGGAGGTTGAGAAGTAGTGGTCTTGTTGTGGTAAACAGTGAGGTAAGAAGTAGCTTCAACAGGCTTAGAGGAAACAGGCTTGGAAACAACAACGGTGGTTGTAATAGACTCAACAGGCTTGGACTCGACGGGCTTGGATTCAACAGGCTTAGGGGCCTCACAGGTAGTACAAGAAGCAACAGGCTTGGACTCAACAGGAGTAGAGGAAGGAACGGCAACAGGCTTAGACTCGACAGGAGTAGAGGAAGGAACGGCAACAGGAGCGGAAGAAGGAACCTCAACGGGCTTGGACTCAACAGGAGTAGTAGTGGCAACAGCGGGTTGGGTAGTGGTGGTCTTGAAGCACTTGTGGTCACTGCAAGAGGTGATGGTGATAGTCTCAATGGAAGAGACAACATCAGTGTGAGTGGGGTGAACAAAGACGGTAGAAGCTTCCTCAACAGGGGCAGACTCTACAGGCTTGGACTCAACAGGAGTGCTGGAAGCAACAGCGGGTTGAGTGGTGGTGGTCTTGAAGCACTTGTGGTCACTGCAAGAGGTGATGGTGATAGTCTCAATGGAAGAGACAACATCAGTGTGAGTGGGGTGAACAAAGACGGTAGAAGCTTCCTCAACAGGGGCAGACTCGACAGGCTTAGACTCAACAGAAGCAGTAGAGGAGGCAATGGGTTGAGTAGTGGTAGTCTTGAAGCACTTGTGGTCGCTGCAAGAGGTGATGGTGATAGTCTCGACGGAGGAAACAACGTCGGTGTGGGTGAGGTGAGCGTAGACGGTGGATTGGGGAACAAGCTCAGAAGTTACAGAAGCGAAACACTTGTGGTCACTGCAAGAAGTGATGGTGTGAACCTGGGTGGAGTAGACGAGGTCAGTGCTGGTGGGGTGAACAATGACGGTGGAGTTGGCTTGAGCAGAAGCAGCGGCGGCGGAAGCAGCGACGGAGAAAGCAGTAGAGAATTTCATTTTAAAAGAGCGTAGGTATTAAAAATTAAAGAAAGTAAATAGTTGGAAAAAAATAGTAATAGTCTTTAGTAATTGGGGATCTGACGATACAGAAGAAAAAAAAGAAGAAGAAGAAGAAGAAAAAGAGAAGAAAAAGAGGAGAGAGAGAAGGGCATATTTAAATACTTTTATATTCTAGTGTATGTCAATGGAGTAATATGTCACTTCCTGTAATGATCATAGATTTACTTCTATTTACGCGGTTTCGGAGGTAGCAAGGAGTCAAAATCATCACATCATGAATGTTGTTCTTGTTCTTGCTTTGTGTATTTGCTGTGCCTGGCGCCTAAGTGGAATCTCGCATCCAAAATGTATATAGATGTAGTTTGGTTAGTGTTGACCCCATCTGTATGTAGTTTAGTTGAAGCCAAGTTTGGAGTGCTTGTCCTTTGGAAGCGGTTTTTCCCAATTTAAAAGATTATTATCCCAAATAGGAAATTACCACTAATCCCAAAACAGCCAATTAGATTCTCAAAACAACCTGTAGATCACCAGTTTGTCAAATGGGAGTGGCTCTATTTTGCTGTTAAAAAGCAATACAAAAAAAAAAAAAAAAAAAAAAAAAAACCTTGCAAGTCAATAAATTGTCTGAGTTCTTTTTACAAGTTTTTAAAGGATTGAGGAAAGTGCTATGTCAACTATTCAAGCTGATGGTTTTGTTGGTATATGAAAGAAAGAAGATGGTAATTATACCAAATATAATGATGATAAAAGATAGATTTAATCATGTTATTAAAGTTTATAGGTAAAAATTGAAATTTATTATTATTATTATTATTATTATTATTATTATTATTATTATTATTCTTAGTATTATTATTATTATTATTATTGTTATTATTAATATTAATATTATTATTATTATTATTATTATTATTATTATTATTATTATTATTATTATTATTATTATTATTATTATTATTATTATTATTATTATTATTATTATTATTATTATTATTATTATTATTATTATTATTATTATTATTATTATTATTATTATTATTATTATTATTATTATTATTATTATTAGTATTATTATTATTATTAGTATTAGTATTAGTATTAGTATTAGTATTAGTACTAATACCATTAATACTGTTTTGAAGCTTTTCTCTCCCCATTTCTTAATTCTATTCCTCCTTTTTTTTTTTCATACAAATCCTTCTTTCAACTTTGAAAAACAATAATATATTTTGAAAATCCTTAATATGATTCTTTTGTTCTTTTCTAGCTTCAATTTTCCATGAATGTGTTACTTACTTCATGCCATTGTCCGTTGTTATAGTGATATCTTCTCCTACTCCTAGATCCTTATATACATTTTCAATTGACGATTAATACATTGATAGACAACGAAGAGGAGAAAACGTGGTTAAAACTATTTTATTTTTATGGTGTGGCAATTTGTTTTATCATCACCATCTATATACCAAATCTAAGCTTGGTACACATATACTCACATACACATACATGAATATATATATACACATTAACCTACTTTTAACCATTTTTTTTAAAAGGCTCTGGTTTGATGATGATGATGATACTAATAAACGGTAGTTACCCCAGCTACCATACACAGGTCTTTTCTGTACCCCTTGAATCCCGCGATTTTACAAGTTTACTCCATGTACCAAAAATAGCTTGTTTCTGTATCAAGTTTTTCTCTGTTTTGCTTCCTCTTCCCGAGGCCGATGGCTCAAAGCTGTCTCCTATGTTTTTGAGATTGTTTTACATGTCTATCAAAGAATGCTTGTCGTCATAATCCTATCAACAGCAAAGCCATTCATTGCATTTTCAACTGCATGTTATTCTTACTACTACCCCTTTATTTTTATTATTATTTTCATCGTCTTTTATTTTTCATAACATCTCTTGATCTTTTCATATAAAAAGACCTCCCTTCATGATAAATCTAACGCAGTACCGTTTTAACTGGTAACTAAACACATCCTCCTTTCCCCCCATTTGATATATATCTTGTTCATTTATTCATTAACACATACACCCACGTGGGCTTTTTAATCCTCATAAATATATTCATCGTTCATATGTGTTTATTTTTTTTTCATTGTTATATTTTTAAAAATCTTCTCTTCAATAATAACAATAAATTTCATTCATTATAAGTTCTCAAAATTAAACAAATTAAAAATGAATCAATCAAAAAAAAAAAAAAAATCTTGAAACTTTAAAGTAAACAAAATAAAATATACTTATTATTATTCTTTTAAATATTTTAAAGCGTATATTTAAACTACTTAGATCTAGATCTTACTTGAATCATGTACTGTAAAATACTAAGTTTACAATATATATAATAAAAATATGAAAAAAAAAATATGAAAAAAAATGAAAAAAAAAAAAAAAAAAAAAAAAAGCTAACAACAAATATAATTAAACAAAATTACCATAAATACAAAATCATCTATAAAAACATTGAATCATCAAATATCAAAATCTATTCATTTTTCCATGAAGGCGTCTCGCATGAACAAAACAAATTCAAGTCACCATAAGTATCGTCTAGTCTGGTAACAGATGGCCAGAACTTTCTCTCCTTTAATCCTTCAACAGGGAATGCCGCTTGTTCTCGGGTATAAGGTCTATTCCATTCACTTTCCAACAGGTCTTTAGCACTGTGGGGAGCATTCTTCAACAAGTTATTGACACGAAGCTCTGAGTCGGCTGGCGAACTTTCAATTTCGCTAATCTCGTTTCTAATAGAAATCATCGCATCGCAAAATCTATCTAGCTCAGCAAGCGATTCAGACTCAGTGGGCTCGATCATCAGGGTATTGGGAACTGGCCATGACATCGTAGGCGCATGGAAACCATAATCTTGAAGTCTCTTAGCAATATCAATAGCCTCAACCCCAGAAACAGCCTTAAATGGTCGAATATCAATGATAAATTCATGAGCACAAAGACCATTTTCATTGGAGTATAACAAGGGATAGTGAGGCGCAAGTCTAGCCCGCATATAGTTTGCATTCAAAAGAGCAGTTTCGGTAGCCTTGGTAAGACCTTCTCCACCCATCAACTTGATGTAAGCCCAAGAAATCGGCAAAATGGATGCTGAACCCCAAGGAGCAGAAGAAACTGACTTAATACTAACATCAGTACTAGACTCCATGTTCACAACTGAATGTCCTGGGAGAAATTTGGTAAGATGCTCTTTCACACAAATGGGACCAACTCCGGGACCACCACCACCGTGGGGAATACAGAAAGTCTTATGCAGATTCAAATGACACACATCTGCGCCAATCTCACCTGGCGAAGTAAGACCAATTTGAGCATTCATATTAGCTCCATCCATATAAACCTGTCCTCCAAAATCGTGAACAATTTCAATAGCACGTTTCACGCCAGGCTCAAACACACCAAATGTAGAGGGGTAAGTAATCATAATTGCAGCAAGATTGTCCTTATGTTTTTGAGCCTTTGCTTCTAAATCAACTAAATCAAGCTCACCATTAGACAAACACTTGACAGGAACAACCTTCATATTTGACATGGCAGCAGATGCAGGATTAGTACCATGTGCAGATACAGGAATAAGACAAATGTTTCTGTGTGATTCTCCAATGCTGTCAAGATATGCACTGATAACTCGAAGACCAGTATATTCACCTTGGGCTCCCGAATTAGGTTGAAGAGAGGTAGCATCAAATCCAGTAATGTTGGCAAGATCAGCTTCCAACTCTGAGACAAGCTCTGAGTAGCCCTTGGCCTGGTCTAAAGGAACAAAAGGATGAACTTGAGCAAATTCAGGCCATGTGATAGGTGCCATTTGGGTAGTAGCATTGAGCTTCATGGTACAAGATCCTAAAGGAATCATAGCATTGGCTAAAGAAAGATCCTTTGACTGTAAGTGATGAATGTATCTAAGCATCTCAGTCTCAGTGTGGTACTTGTTGAAAACATCATGCTGAAGAATAGGTGAGGTTCTGGCAAACTCAGAGCTGATAGGAACAAAGTTTCCTTCAAGATTCAAAGAAGCCAAGATTTCAGATGCTGAGGACTTGACGGAAAAAATAGCCAACAAATCATTCAAGTCTTTTTCATTAACAGTTTCATCAAGAGATACAGAAACAGAATTGTCTCCAGCTTTAAAGAGATTAATTTGATACTCATTAAGGGCCTTTGCAAGAATTTGATCAGCAGACACGCCAGAAAGTTCAACAGTCACAGTATCAAAGAAGTCTTGACTCTTCAATTCATGGCCAGCAGATTGAACTCCTTTAGCAAATACAGTAGCCAAAGTGTGAACTCTATTAGCAATGTCCTTCAAACCTTCAGGACCATGGTAGACTGCGTACATGGCTGATAAATTTGCTAGCAAAGCTTGAGCAGTACAAATATTGGATGTGGCTTTTTCTCTTCTAATATGCTGTTCTCTAGTTTGCAAAGCCAGTCTATAAGCAGGTTCTCCTCTTCTGTCTTTACTCTTACCAACTAATCTACCAGGCATCTTTCTCTTTTCGGAATCAGAAACAGCAAAGAAAGCAGCATGAGGACCACCGTAACCAAAAGGAACGCCAAATCTTTGAGAATTACCAAAAGCAATATCAGCACCAAACTTTCCTGGGGGTTCAAGGACAGTCAAGGCCAAAAGATCCGTTGCCACTGAAAAAAGTGCACCTGCAGCGTGCAAGTTATCAGCAAGCTCTGACCACTTTGAAACAGAGCCATCAGCAGCAGGGTACTGAATCATAGCACCAATAACATTCTTGTAGTCTTCCTTAGGGTTGGAAGTGGCAGGAGGAAGTCCAACAACAATTTCAATTCCTAAAGTTCCTGCACGAGATTTGACAACGGAAATAGTTTGATCAAATACATTGGGATCAACATAATAGATATTGCGCTTGCCTCTGTGAGCATGGAAAGACATAATAACAGCCTCAGCTGCTGCAGTACCTTCGTCCAACAGAGATGCATTGGCAATTGACATGCCAGTTAGATCGGAGACAACAGTTTGAAAATTAAGAAGAGACTCAAGGCGACCTTGTGAAATTTCTGGTTGATATGGGGTATAAGAGGTATACCACTCAGGGCACTCCAAAACATTTCTTTGGATCACAGGTGGGATATTGGTACCAAAGTAGCCTTGGCCAATAAAAGTTCTGTGAATCTTGTTTTTCGATGCAATTTCCTTCAATCTTGCTGTAAGTTGGGTTTCGGAAAGACCCGTGTTGTTAGGTTCAATCGTAAGTTGTCTATCTGTTAGGATATCTGCAGGGACAACTTTTTTAACAAAGTCGTCTACAGAGTCCTGGCCAACAGTTTTTAACATTTTTTGAATATCTGAACCAACTGAGCCATTGTGTCTTCGTAAATATGTATCTAAAGGATCTAGAGCAGAGGTCTTTGTTGAATTTGTAGTTGAAAAACCTCTTGTCACTGTAGATGAGCTAAGTGAGACAATGGCTGAGGTTCTGAGTTTTGCAGATGCACGAAGCGATCTGGAAAGAGATAAGAGTGCTCTGCTCGACATTGTACTAAGTATGGTACTATGAATTTGTTAAAAACTATTCGAATGAAGAGCACATGTAAAGCCGCAAACAGTCTGATAAGAAAAATGTGTATGACGGTATTCAAAAAAAATGGAAAAGCCTTACCTGAGAAGAGAATATTGCAGAGACAACTAATAACAATAGAAACAAATAACAGATGAAAAAGAGGAAAATTGATGAAAAGAACGAGGAGGACTCAGGATATTTATACTCGGGGGGGGAAGATAAAGAAAGCAGTGGCTGATCTAGTCTCGGTACGACGGTGTCGGTGTAGCTGTTGGTGTGTGTTATATAGTTGGCTGTTGTTGGTCATTTCTGCTTCACTGAGTTCATGCTATAGTGAGAACCTGGTCTGGCAAAGCTTTCTCAGTGATTACAGCCGTGCATTTTTTAGCACTGAGTTAACTATGGTATATATATTAGCTTGTGAAAACACCGAACTCAGTATAACTATTAACTTGGGAAAATATAGACACGGTTTTAGAAACAAGTAAATTTTCGGTACCGGGTTATATTTTACCCCTGTTAAACAAGTGTGTCACCGTGTATGCACCCGTCTTGACCCGACACCTTAAGCAACCCAGTTTCTGTTTAAAAAAAATTTTTTTTCAGCTGGTTCCGGGTGTAGACTGGAGCCTTTATCAGCCCTGTGCTAACAATACAAGTCATCAATACTGTGTTAAAATCAACATGACTCTAAATAATTGATTATTAGCTATTGATTTTAGTTTTTTTTTAAAAAATTCACTGGGTATAACTTTCTCACATGCATACCAAGTAGAAATATACTCATATTTTAGCACAGCTAAAGAAGCTGAATGTTAAATTTTAGCGTTTAATATAGTAAACACATATTAGTAAAATGACTTTAATCAAGTCTAGAAATGTAACAGGTGTTGCTTTCCCAACAGGTACACGGCAAAGTAAACGAAATTTCAACTATACTCGGTTCCTCAAATAAGCAACACCCACTAAAAAAAATTTGACGCTATATATCCCCTGTATAATTAAAACAAATATTAAAGTCCGAAGTTCATGATATAGATTTTTCTGTTATCTGTTCAAACCTATATCTGTTACCAGTTATAATCTTACTACAATCTGCAGGGTAAACTCAGACTAATTCAAAACTAGCTTTGAGTATAATATACAATGGAAAGAAAAGAAAAAAAAAAGCCTATATATAACTTATAGTACTCCAAATATTTGAAAACTCCTTCAAAAAATGTATTCATATTAATAATATTATTTCATAAATTTCATTCAATTCTTATTCATGGTACCGCATCAGTATTCACGATTTTTATGAATGTTTGAATTTTCATGAAAAGTTACTCACAAAACTACTAAAATAAAATACATTAATAAACAATACATGAAACTGTTTTGCGGCTTTGGGATGGCAAGGTACGGATGAGAGCATTTCAAACAGCTTAGAAACACTTTCTGTGGACAATAGAAGGTCCAGATTCGTCGTACTCTTGCTTGGAAATCCACATTTGTTGGAAAGTAGAAAGAGAAGCAAGAATAGAACCACCAATCCAGACAGAGAACTTTCTCTCGGGAGGAGCAATAATCTTGACCTTCATAGAAGAAGGAGCAAGAGCAGTAATCTCCTTTTGCATACGCTCAGCAATACCAGGGTACATAGTGGTACCACCAGACATGACAATGTTACCGTAAAGATCCTTACGGACATCAACATCACACTTCATGATAGAGTTGAAAGTAGTCTCGTCAATACCAGCAGCTTCAAGACCAAGGACAGAAGGATGGAAGAGGGCTTCAGGAGCTCTGAATCTTTCGTTACCAATGGTGATAACTTGACCATCAGGAAGTTCGTAACTCTTCTCAAGAGTAGAAGACTCAGCAGCAGTTTGGAGTTCTTGCTCAAAGTCAAGAGCAACATAACAAAGCTTCTCCTTGATCTCACGAACAATTTCACGCTCAGCAGAGGTAGAGAAAGAGTAACCTCTCTCAGTGAGAATCTTCATGAGGTAGTCAGTCAAGTCACGACCGGCCAAATCAATACGCATAATGGCGTGAGGAAGAGAGAAACCAGCGTAGATAGGAACAACGTGGGTAACACCATCACCAGAATCAAGAACAATACCAGTAGTACGACCGGAAGCGTAAAGGGAAAGAACGGCTTGAATAGAGACGTAGAAAGCGGGAGCATTGAAAGTCTCAAAGACAATTTGTGTCATTTTTTCTCTGTTGGACTTAGGGTTTACTGGGGCTTCGGTAAGCAAAACAGGGTGCTCTTCAGGAGCAACTCTGAGTTCGTTGTAGAAAGTGTGATGCCAAATCTTCTCCATATCATCCCAGTTTGTAACGATACCGTGTTCAATAGGATATCTGAGGGTAAGAATACCACGCTTGGATTGGGCTTCATCACCAACGTAAGAGTCCTTTTGGTTCATACCGACCATGATACCTTGATGTCTGGGACGACCGACGATGGAGGGGAAAACGGCACGAGGAGCGTCATCACCGGCAAAACCGGCCTTACACATACCGGAACCGTTATCAATAACGAGGGCAGCAATTTCGTCTGTTACGTTAAAATGTTAGTAATTGACCAATAAAGTGTGTTAGATTTTTATTTTCAATGGGTGGTAAAAGCACGTTGGGAACAAGCGGGACAAAATACAGTCGTGGCATTTTCGAAAATCAAAAAAAAAAAAAAAAAACCAGATAAACGGAAAACTGAAAAATTCATCAAAATCACCGAAAACTGAAATCAAAAAAAAACACACCATCATGTCCAACACAATGATAATCATCGTGTTTGAATAAGCAGCAATTATTAAAAAATGATAAAAAGAATTGCAAGCGTCGCAATTGGTATCATCATAGAGAGCAAACGTAATTGGGTTACAAATGTATAAAATAAATTCCTTAATACACAACAGCGCACACTCAATCTGATATTTCAGGTGGCAATGAAATGTGCTGGCTGTCATATTTTAAAGAAAATATTCATATTCCATTGTATAATTCAAATAATGATAACGGATTGTGCTTCAATTGAGTAGAATCCGCTGATGGCGGAGGAATTTCATTTCAAGCCACACCATTGAATTAAATAAAAAAATAATGATAATAAGAAACCACAAGGAATGGCTACCAGTACTTACCTTCCATTGTAAATGTATATAGTTATAATATGCTTTTGAGAAGTAGGAAAGAGATTCTAAAATGAAAATCTATAATGGAAAGAGAAAGAAAGAAAGAAAAAGAAGAAAGAAGAAAAGGAGGAAAAAAACTAGAAATAAAAAGGGAGGTGCGGTGAAAAGAACAACAGCGCTTTACGTTTCTCGGCTAAGCTTTGAAGTGGTTAGGGTTATTACACTTATCTTTCCCCCATATGGGTAATTTGAAACTCAAAATCGCTACGTGGCTACGTGGCTACGTCTTTTGGTTCCATGGCCAGTGTACCCTGATTTTAGGTGTCATAGACTCATGAACCAAACTAGAAATTTTATAAAGCTTTGTTCAATTATTTTAAAGATAATTACTCGTGTTAAAATATCATGGTTCTGACTCAAGCTGCCTCAACTTTTGTTGGCTGCGGTTCGAGGTTCTGTTCGATACGTAAGCCTATATACATTTAAACTGTCCCGCACAAGCTGGAAGTCCTTATTTGCTTTACATTTAGTTATGAAGTTGCGTTGTTTGTAGGGGGGGGGGGGAGAGTGGCTTAGTGTAGAGTTAAATGCCTGTCCATTTAACACCGCTATAAAAACATTCAACTGTTTATACTAGTTTATAAAAGAGCACTTTGAGATTTTTCTACAGTCTGAGCTGGTTTGAGTTTAAGAATATATCTATATATATATAACTTTCACACTAATAGTTTTCTTTGTACAGTTTTTAAAAACTTATTTGTATTTGGTGTATGATTTGTCTTTGGTTGGGGTCTAATAAGGTCTTGAAGCTGGGATTACCATTTATCTCAGCACCTGTTTTCATGTCACCAACCAGTCTCATGTTCATTTAGGCCATTAGTTAACTTGAACTAATGATGTATACTGAAAGGGGGGGAAGGACAAGAGAGAGAAGGGAATGGCAGGTAGTCTTTATGGGCAACTAGTATACACCAATATAAACATATATCAACTGATGTATCTCCTTAAGAATGCTACATATCCCTTCTTTTACTTAGATATAAGTCCAGTAGTCATAACACTAGACATACTAGTAATAATAAATAGATGAAAATTGAATAAAAACAATGCAGACTTTCTCCTGAGTCCTAATGCTGTAGGATTAAGAATAATTATGTGTGTTTTTGTATTTTATTTGCCAACTAGAAAAAAACCCTCAGCGCACATATGATAAACATGCAATAAGTATACTCCAAATGAACAGCATTTAGTAACCCCCAAGCTGTATGAATAGGAGAACTTTCTATAAATTTGGTCACTTAGTTCGTACATGTATCTTAAACTCCAAACCTTGATTATAGATATCAAGATCAATATCAAGATTGAGCATTAATGATCAACTAAAGTATTAGCCCTATCATATGATTTTGATATTGTTTAGATATACATATATATATATATAAGGTGTCCAAAACTACCGTACAGATGAATAACAACACCATCATAATGGTTTTCCATCTATCTATTTGCTTCTCGAACGTTACAGGAGGTTGTTGTTGTTTATGTTGTTTGTTTTTTTGTTTTTTTTTTGCTGCTCTCCTGAGATTATGGAAAACCTCACGATAACCACTTTATATTAGCGTCTGCTCATTAGCACTACTTAGGGGTACATTGATAGAGAAGGACTATGGTATAAACCTTGCAGTACAGATAACTAATGAAAAGCTAAACAAAACAATTTCATATTATAATTGGTAAAGGTAACTGCTACTATTCTGATGGAAATAAATAAAATAAAATAAAAAAGAAGTGAGATGTTGAATTAACGTACATAAATTTACTATGGGAGTTTGAGCAAGTGTAATTCTTATATAGTTTTAAAGGTGCCCACAGTATAGCCTCAACATACAGATCATCTCCACAAGAAGGTAAACTTAAAGAACATTATTTTCTCTCATACAAGAACAATCCGCTATTTCTATAATTGGTATATTAATATGCTTCAATCTTGAGAAATAAAAACATTAAAAAATGATTACAATGAATTATCAGTCCATTATACTTGACCATATGTATTTCTTGCTAATAACAACATCAGCTCGCCAAACTATTTCAGGGTAAGGTATTTACTCAAACGGAAAACTTACCTTCTTCGCAACACAGCTACAAGCCTTGAGATAACCTATACTTTTACTAATATTTATTCTATACTCAAGTCAATAAAATAGAATTGCATCCATTACAATTTGTAATTGCCTAGTATCACATTACACATCCTGATACTTTTTTGATACATCTACTTTTTCATCTATATATATATATATATATATATATTTTGCGGCAATGTCAAACCAAGAAACCATTCTTACCTTTAAAGCTGGATATTGCAAGTATGATCCAGATCAAAAGGTAGTCACTCCCTTGGAGCAAAAGGGCCAAGTTCGATTATACAGAGACATTGATTTCATTTATTTTACATGGGAAAAGAGAAGTGACGAAAATAATGCTAACCAGAGTCCAGTCTATGATAAAGAACCATACATTTTGATCCCTGGAGATGCTCAGTTCGTGCATGTAAAGAAAAGCGCTAGCAGATGTGGTGGTCGGATTTTTTCTTTAAAATTCACTTCGTCAGATCAACTTGAATTTTTTTGGATGCAACAAAAGAATAAAAAAAAGAATTCTGAAGAGTTGAGTGATGAGGATTCCAAGATTTTAGAGGTATTTAAAAACCTACTGAACGACGATACAGACGATGAAGATGAAGAAGAAGAAAGCGATTCAGCTGAAGATGTTCCAATGAACGATGTTCCAGCAAATTATGATAACATAGGCGGTAGTAGTGCTGTTCCAGGATCAAATAGTCTCAGTGATATTTTGTCAAAAGTGACCACCAGAAAGGAGCCAGTGATTCCAGTAATCAATCTTCAAGATTCACTTCCAATTCCATTGTTGCTTCAACACATTGAATCGTTGTCAGAAGATTCTCCAGAATTAACAGAACTCATATCACAACTTCCTACTGACTTGAACTTGGATTCTAAGAATTCTAAAGAGACTCTTTTGCGGGTTGTAAGCTCACCACAATTTAGATCTACTCTTGAAAGTTTCTCTTCCATACTTATGGATAGTGAAAAGCTAGTCGGTCATTTGGTTTCCAACGAATTAGGCTATGAATATGATAAGGAAGGCGTAGAAGGGTTTTTAAGCGGAATTCGAAAGACGCAAGAGAAGGAGGAGGATGACAAAGATAAAAAGAAGGAGTAGTAGGCTCCTGAAAAATAATGAAAAAAAATAAATAAAAAAAGTGAAGTTTTCTTGAAATCTTTATTTATTCATCAATATATATAAATTGAATCTAAACGTTTTCAATTATAGATGATAAAGTTTCAGTTACAGATTTTTTTTTTAATTTTTTTAAATTTTTTTTAAATTTTTTTTTTATAACTAGGTTTACATGTAAAATAAATGTAAAGTATTTGACTTAAAATCAAGCCATATAAATTCATATATCATGTCTTTTGATTAAAATACTAAAAGTTGTTTTCAATATAAGTATTGGTTCGCGTTTACGATCTGAAGGGGTCCACATTTATGTGTATGCTTGAAGACCAAACATTAAAAAAAATACTTTTAGGAAACCAATCTAGCGGCAGCCCCAAATTGTCTCCTTATTTTTCTTCTTAAATCTCTTCACCTCCACATCAACAACTTTTCGTGACTCTAGTTTTTGCAACTTGGATTTAAATTTGGAAAAAAAAATATATATAAAAAAAATAGACACGTTCATACACATTACAGTTAGATATCCAGACCAAAGAATTCCAAAAAACAAACAAACAAAGAGCACTTACATATTATTATTGTGTTGTTACGGTTAAAGTGACAACGATATCACTAATAAGCACAAACCATATAGCCTCTCCTTTGAGTTTGTATTGATTCTTTTGTGCCATAAAGGTTATTTTTACTAGATAAACTTTGTCGTGAGTGCTGCTAAGCAAAACATCGCCTACATACGAAATCTGCTACACTTGTAGCTACATCCTTTCCTATTTCTAGTGTGCTTTGGTCCTAGACTTTAATGCAAGTATAAGACATATCTTTCATACGATCTTTTCATATTAACCTATTACTATAGGCGATAATGTCTAGCCCACATAATGACACATCTGTATCATCAACTCGTTCTCCTAATACAGATACTGAACAAGAACAGTTTGAATCTCTCAGCCGTCAACTCTCATACATAGGTACCCGCTTGGATCAGCAACATCTAACGCAGCTTTCAAGTCTTCCTGGGTTACATCATACTCCAAACCTGACGGAGAATAAACTTGCATTAGAATCGAATCTTCCTCATGCAGTTCCTGGTGCTTCAACTTCAAATCAGGAATCCTTAGATGCTCTTTTAAACTCAGTTGACGATAGTTCGGATAGTGACTATGATGAAGAGCCCAGCCAGGAACGAACTCGAATGTTGAAAGAAAAAGCTGGAGAATTTACGTTATTAATGCAAGGACTATCAGAAAATGGAGATGCTATGGTATGTTATACACTTGATTTTTTTTTTTATTTGTTTGTTTCTTTGTGTTTTAAAGTTAAATCCAAATTTGTTTCTGGTGTTTGATTCTTAACTTCTTTTATATTTTTCTTTTATCCAACTAACATGTTCACTCGTTTATAGACTATGGAATCTTCAAATTCTCTGACCCCAAAGTCTCCTTCCAATCCTAAAGTTTTGTCATCTCCTTCCAAGAACTCTCGACGACTATCGAACTCAAAGGCTCAATCTGTAAATTTTGTCTCTGATATAGGAGAATCATTATTAGCAGAATGCCGACGTCTACATGCAGAGTTGGTATCACTTCAGAGCCAGCATGACAGTCTTTCACTAGAACACAAAGATCTCGAGTCAAAATACGAATCTATGGTGGATAATGATGTTAAACTTAAGGATGAAAATTGGGAGCTTGAAGTCAAACTTCAAGAGCTCCAGGACAATATGGAAAAGTCTGAGCTTGAACGACAAAAGTGGGATCGAGAAAGAACCAAGTGGAAAAAAATTCAGGATGAAATGGAGTTGCTGAAAGAAAAGGAAGGTAAACTAGAAGAGGGTATTGAAAAAGCTGATAAGGAAAAGGATGAGCTGAGCAAGATAAATCGACAGCTACGCAAGGAGTTAACAGATATAGAGGATGAGCTAGAAAATGCTCGAAGTGTGACTACACCTACATTGGATACTCCAAAGATCCCACTGATATCTGCCGTAGCCCCACCTAGTACAGACATTGACGAAGATAAAAAATCAATGGACTTCAAAACGCCAACAAATTCACCTCCTGGCTCCCCAACGAGAACCCCTTCACGACACACAACTCTTGAGTCAGAGACAATGAAAACGTCACTTAACTATGCACACCGAACTATTGGTAACTTGCGAGCGTTGCTTGGACGTGAAAAGACTGAAAAACAAGAACTTCAACGCTTAGTTTCACAACTCCAAGAATCTGCAGAGTCCAATGGATCTAATAAGAGAGATAGAAAGCTTGCAAGCAAATCATCTCGAAACACGATATATTCTTCCGATCCACATACTAGATCTTCTCGTCGTATAGATAGTATAATCTCCATTGATTCCACTACATCTGACGCCTCTGAATTTCAATCAGCCGTTGAAGACGATTTACCAAGCAGTGCTCATTTGAATCTTTCTCCAGATCATTATCAATCGTCTCTTGAAGATGGCTTTATAACTGCTACAGATGGCGATTTAACCGAAACAGAGCCTGAAGATTCAAACTATTCAGATGATGATGTTTATACCGCCTCACACTCTCAGCCAAATTTTGGAGGATTCGTCATAAAACAACACGCTACCGACTCTACACCCACTAATGATCAATCACTAGCTCCAGGGTATATAGATATGCAGTCTACTCCAGTTGTTAAATCATCTCCACAATTCAAAAAATTGTCTTCAAATTCTCCTATCAACGATGTGGAATTAGAAAATCTTGCAAGACAGCGTGGCTTTATCCTTTTAGACGAAAGTGAGTATACCCGGTTAACAGTCAAACCTGAAGATGAAGTGAGACTGAACAAGATGGAATATGAAAATATTTTGAACAAATCAAATGATCTGAGTCCTGAACAAATAATTTTGCAAGCAAAATCTCTAGGCCTTGCAGCTATTCCTCTATATGAATATGAAGATTTGATCAAAAAATCTGAAGAATACAACGAAAAGCCTGAAGACTTTGTCAAAAATAGTGCAGCAAGCTTGGGACTGATAGCCGTGCCAACAGTGGAGCATGAGAAGTTATTAAAAAACCTGGATGAGACAAAGGCTTTATTAGAAAAAACACAGGACCCTACCCCTGAAGAACTATCTGTTAAGGCACAAAAGTTAAATCTGGTCACAATTTCTTCTACAGAATACCAAAATCTTCTCGAAAAACTGGCCAATGATAAAGAACAACTTACAAATATAGACAATCCCACATGGATTACTACAAAAGCAAAAGAGCACGATCTTACCGTACTCCCATCCAAAGAGTACGAGTCTCTATTAAAAACAGCTGATGATGGTAAGCAGATTCTTAAAACTCAAACAGACCCCACATATTTGAGTCAAAAGGCCAGGGACATAGGATTTGTTACCATTCCTGTTTCTGAGCACGAAGCACTTCTCAAAGCTATTAATGAGCCCAGCAAGGAAATAACTACAGACAGATCAGCCACCTTGGTACCAATTTTGACTTCTACTGATACACCTTCGAAGTTTAACCAAAGTCAAATCATAAAGGGTGCCGAGTCTCTTGGTATGATAGCTATTGGAAAAACTGCATATGACGCTCTTAAATCCAAATCAAACGAAAATATTACTAAAGAAAGACTATATGAACTGGCTGATAGATATAATGCGACTCTTATCGAAATTGATGAGCTGAAGGAACTAAAAAAGCAAGCTTATGAGCCTACTATGGATCAATTAAATGAGAGAGCAAAACGATTAGGATTATCAATTATTAACACCAGTTCTTTGAAAACACTTGAATCCAAAGCAGACTCGAGTGCTATCGATATTGACGCCGAGCTAGACTCTAGAGGTCTTGTTGCTGTTTCATCTGATCATTTGAAAAAGTTGGAGCATATCTCGTCAAATCCTACTAAAGAAGATTTGGGCACACATGCTGCTCTTTTGGGCATGGCTGTGGTTTCTGTCGAAGATCTTAAGAAACTTCACAAGCAAGCTGAAGACCCTTCAGTTGAAGATCTACAGCATTTGAGTAGTAAATTAGGAATGGCAGTGATTTCGCAAACCGAACTCAACCTCTTAGAACGTCGTGCCAAGGAGCCTACCATATCTGATTTAAATGAAATGGCTATCAAGCACAATTACGTTGTAATCGATAGTGAAGAGTGGGGAGAGGTTAACAAAAAAATCAACGACCCAAGTCCAGTTGAGATATCTACAATGGCTAGATCGATTGGAATGGTTGCCATTCCTCAAGATGAATACGACACCCTTGAAAAAAATGCGTATGAACCTGAAAGAGACGAAGTCATCAAACAATGTAGGAAAGTTGGACTGGCTGGAATTACGGTTGAAGAATTCAACGATTTGACAAGAAAGGTTTCTCAACCCTCAAAGCCAGAATTGGAACTTTGGGCAAAGAAAGTTAATCTTGTTGTGATTCCAAGAGAACAGTTTTCTGAGCTAAATGATAAAGCTAGTAAACTTGAGAAGCTTCTGCCTTCTGATGGTGACATCAAAAACAAGCAACCTGGTTCAGTGCTTGCTAGAAAAGAACACTTTGAAGGTATTATTAGGAAGTCTGCTCTTACGGAATCTAGCTCTCATGGAGAAAAAGTTATTGACTCTATGCGCTCATTGGGTTACGTTCCTGTGTCATCTGAAGAATATAAACGCTTAGTAGACAACCAGAAAGAATATGTACCTACTAAACGTGACATTGTTCGTTCAGCAAAAGAGTTTGGTTTAGTTGCCGTTGCTGCAGATGAATACAAGTATCTATTGAGAAAAAACAACCATATTGATACTCGTACAAACTCAGTTGTTTCATGGGATGAAGCTAGATCTGAAAGCCCATTTTCTTTGGCACCTACTCCTGTTCAAGCTGAACACTCGCGAACAACACCTTTGCCAGAAACCTTCCACGTGAATGCAGATTCTGGATCTACTAGTGCTGGATTAGAGACTGTTCCAATTGAGTACTTGAGCTCTCTAAGAAGAATGGTTGAAACTCCTACTAAAGAAGATGTAGCTGTAATTGCTCGTAGGGCAGGTCTAAACTTTAGTGAAGAAGGAACTCCACAGCTATCTAGATCTGGAACACCATTTTTGAGAAATGATACCCCTGTTGTTGATGGTTTGATCATCACTAGAGATATTCAAAACAAGGTTGCAGATTTTGAAAAGCTAGTTGCTGAAGATGCGTCTAGCTCGTCTTTGGATAAATCTGCAGTAGAAAATATTGAACCCCTTACTCCTGGACCTACTAGTGACGCCATTGCAACTGGAATTACGACTGAGCAAGGAAATGCTACATTCTTCCATGAAGTTGAAGAACAAGAAAGGCTATTGGAAGAACGTAAAAAAGCAATGGATGAAAACAGTTTGTTAGTTGACGAGCTTCAGCGTATTAAAGGGGATTATGCTCAGTCATTGGAGTTAAAAACCAAACAAGTTGAAGATTCTATGACAGAGATATCTAGATTAAAATCCCAAGACGGAATCAAAGAAGTTGCTAAATCGCTAGGGTTGACAGTTATAACTCAGGAAGAATATGACAGTCTTTTGAGCAAATCTTCAAGCGTACTTCCCGTTCCTGTTGTTTTACCTATAAGTGAATCCAAGAGTATTGAGACTTCGCAAAAAGATTTCCCAACCTCTGACAGTTTAGTGAGTAAGGCTATTTCAGTTCCTGAACAATCACCTAAGGAAATTTTGCAACCTACACCTGAAAGCATTTCCAAAGAAGCAGAAGCTTTTGGATTGAAAGTTTTGGATGCTGAAGAATACCATGATCTAGTGGTTAAATCAAATTACACACCTCCTGCCATAACTCCTGAGCTTATATACAACGAAGCAGAACATCTTGGTTTGACCGTTCTTGAGCATAAAGAGTATGACGATCTTGTTGCGCAAACCAAAATTACTCCTACAGCGGAATCTGTTGCTAAAGATGCTGAATCTTTTGGATTTATGGTTCTTGCCAAAGATGAGTACGATGATATTGTTATTCGAGCCAACTACGAGCCGCCTGTACCCGAAATCACTCCCGAGGGTATTATAAGCGATGCTGATTCAGTGGGATTAAAGGTTGTTACTAAACAAGAATATGACGAGCTTATTGAAAAATCAAATCCATCTATTGCAAATCTCAAGAATTCTGCTGCTGCTTATGGACTTGCTCTTCTATCTGAAGATGATTACAATGCTATTGCTAACAAGCCAGTTGATCTAAAAGTCCTGGCTGATGAGCAGGGCTTAATACTTTTGACTCCCGAAGAACTCAAAAAGCTGCAAGAAAAGTCTGTTAGTGTACTCCCTCCAGTACCAGTACCCGTTCCTATTTCGACGGGAGATCATAAAACGATAGTTAAAGATATCAGCTCATCTGACATTGCCAATGAGATTGAAAGCCGTGGTATGGTAATGATCCCCAGGACTGAGCTTCTTTCTCTAAGGGAGCCTGTTCCTATTGAAGGTTTAGAATCCAGAGCCAATGAACTTGGCTTGGTTTTGCTTTCTGCCAACGAGTTGGCGGCATTGAAAAATCATAGTAAAATCAATGAAGAAACTGTTAGAAGTTATGCTGAATCTGTTGGATTAAAATTAGTTGATATTGAAGAATGGAATGAGCTGAAAAAGAAGGAGGTTGAATTAAAGGGAATTGAACTTGAAGTGAGTATATTCTCTAAAAGAATACTCTTTATTTTTTTTTTGAATTGAATTGAATTGAATTGAAATTTTAACATTAATTTTAGGATCATGAATTGACCCGTGAAAAGGTGCAATTGGAAGCAGAAAAATTTGGACTGGTAGCTATAGTTGCCTCTGAATACGATTTTCTTAAGAAACAACAACAACCCACACTTCAGCCTTTGCCGGAAAAGCGTACTAGTTCTAACAGCTATTCTTATTATCAACATAAGGTTTCTAATTCGATTGATCCAATCATGCGCAATACAGATGCTGGCTCTATTTATGAAACTGACGATAACGATATTGATAATGCAAGTCATCAAGGTTGGACACATTCGGCTAAGCCATCAGAGAACCAAAGCATTGCTACTTATAACAACCCGTATTACGATCCTACTATTGGTGATGCTGGAACAGGGTTTGACTTTGGCCCTACTGCCGTAACAGCTTCAACATCTGCTGCTCCTAATGTTCCATTACCTACACCTGAACCTCTTCAACCGCCTCAGCCTCCAGTTCATATGTCCAATCCAGCTACGTTGATGCCACCTAAACCTCAGACTTCTATGGGTTCGATAACCAGTCGGGCTCCTAGTTTGAGTGCTTACACTATTGGTACTAATACGTCTCTTCATGATCGTCAAATGTTAACATTAGTTACCCAAGTTGTAATTGGTGAATATTTGTACAAATACAACAGACGTAGAGGGCTTTCTGGAATTTCTGAGAATCGTCATGAGAGATACTTTTGGATTCATCCATATTCTCTAACATTATATTGGAGCTTGGACAATCCTGCGATTGACACCAAGACCAATAGTGGTAAAGCAAAGTCTATTGCAATTGTTAATGTTCGAACTGAAGAAGATAATAATCCTCTTCCACCTGGTTTGTTTCACAAATCTATAATTATCGAATCTAGTGACAAGCGTGTTTTGAAGTTAACATGTCCTACGCGTACTCGTCACAATATTTGGTATGGTGCTCTACGATACCTTATTTCTCGTGCAGGTACAGGCTCTGTTGAAGACGACGATGATGTTCCAAGTGTTGTAGACAATTACACTGGTGCTGAAGAAACACGAATGAGAATGAGTAAAAGCTTAGGAGGTTTACAAGGATCCGGTAATGGTCATATGGGAAGACTTAGTAGTTTTAGACAAGGAGTTGCACCAGAATTGAATCGCTCTGGTACACCAAGAAAAGGAACTATGAGAAGTTTTAGTGCTGGAGGAACAAACATTGGGGGACTTTAAAAAAATATACACTGAAAAATTTGGATTTGGTAATAGTGGAGGGAGAGTGAGATAATAACAGAACAAAAAAAAACAAAAAAAAAAACAATGACAACAATAACAACAACAATAATAATAATAATATGAATAAAACAATTTGGGAAGGATTTCTTTTAATGTATGAAGATAGAAAATAGTTCAAATGAATAATAATAATAAAAATTATTTTTTTCATTAAATATTATGATTTTAGTTTTTGAGTCTTTTTTTTTTAAAGTGTATTTTTTTATATCCAATCATTTATTTTGTACATAATTTTGTGATTACTAGTTTCGGAGTTTGGAAAAAAAAGACATTACGATATATATATATTTTTTTTGGGAATTCCGTTTTTTCATATTAATATATATATATATATATATAAATGTCTATTATTTTATGCAATGATTTTATTTATTTATTTATTTTTTTTATTTTGTTTTTGCTTAAATATATCATGATACAAAAAAAAATAAAAAAGTCATTAAAAACAAAACTAAATGGTCGTGAAAAATAATAATAATAATAAAAATAACAAAATGATATTAAAAATAAAATAAAGCAAAACAAGAATCAATCAATTGTAAAATAAAATGAAATAGAATAAAGGATAAAAAAAACAAACAATTCTAGATTTTTTGTAATTATTGTTCAAATCAAAAAGATTCAGGAATTCTTGTTTGATCAAGTTGAACATCTTTTTCTTCAGAAAAAGGAAGTGTGCCATCTTGTAAAAGATCTGAACGATTAATATGAGTACGTGGTCCATAGTTTTTGATGCTAGCTACTGGATCGTAATTTTTGAAAATCAAAGGTGCAACATGGAACTTCAAACCCCAGTAAATTGCACCAGCACCGAATAACGCGATACCAACAACACAATGGAGGTAGTATGGTAAGCTGTTGTATACATTTTGATCAGGAGTAGCAGGTGGAACAAATGGTGCAACAACAAGATACAATGAGGAAAGAAAGAAGAAAATAGTCACAGGAAGAGTGGCACGAATAGGAGGTGCCCAGTTGTAATGATTTTTGCGAATGGTCAAGACAATAAGTGCAAATGCAATTGTCGTATTAATAATAGATAGTGGGTAAGAAATCAAGTTCAAAATGAAATTGTAAGCATCACCAGGAGGAGGGGCCAACATGATAATGACCGAGACAACCCAGTGTTCAAACAAACCTGCAAGAGGAGAGTTGAAAGGTTTACTTGATGCAAAAAATCTAGAAAATGGAAGAATTCCATCACGACCCAGTTCTTGAACAATTCTACCTTGAGAGAAAATAACTGAAATAACATTACCAAGTGCCGAAATGGCAACAAAGGCTGATAATGCCTTTTCAGCTTGGGGACCGAAAACAATAGAAAAGTAATTTGCAGCAAGAATACGACCAGAGTCGGCAATGATTTCTTTGGGAACTACTGCAAAGTAAGAAATGTTAACAAAAATATATAAGATTGCCACACTGACAAGAGCTACAGGAGCAGCAAGTTTGAGAATTCTGTTTGGATTTTTTGCTTCACCCAGAGCGTAATTTGCGTTAGAGTATCCAATAAAAGACCAAATAACATTGTAAATAGCCATGACTACACCATATCCTGAAGGAGTATTGCCTGTAAAACTGTCAGTAAAGGCATGAGTAGGCTCAATATTGAGTCTTCCAGACAGAGCTACCCATCCGGAAATGACAATAACAGCAATGACGCCAAATTTAAACAAGCCAAGCAGGTTTTGTAATCTCAATCCCCACTTGACACTGAGCGAGTTGACCAAGAAGGCAAAGGTAACACATCCTAAACCAGTGGCACGTTGATTCCAACGATCAACGGGCTTACCAGCAGCGACTAAAATATATTCACCAAAAACAACAGAGTTGGATGCAGCCCATCCCAATAGAAAAACATAGGAGGCAAACATTGTTGAGACTAGAAACTTTGGACTTCTGTAAAAATAAATCAAATAATTTTTTTCACCTCCATTTTTAGGAAGAGCTGATCCCCATTCCAAGTAAACTAAGAGACCTGAAGCTGCGATAACGGCACCTGCAAACCAGATCATGAGAGATGCACCCACTGACCCCGACAGGTTATAAATTGTAGAAGGTGTAGCAAAGATACCTGTTCCCACCATTCTATTAAAAATCAAGAAAATAGCAGAGATAACACCCACTTCTTTACCATTACCGGTAGTATTAATAGAAGTTTCATCTCCTGATAGAGAATGTGTTGTTGTGCGAATATCTTCTTCTTTTGAATGTTGTTTTGAAAATGGATTAAACTTGACCATTTTGTACTATGCAAAAAGTATAAAAATGATATAAAGAACTAAAGCGATGATGATGACAGAATAAAAAAAAAAAAGAATGGTAAATATAGGACTATCACCAACCTTTTATAAACTATCAAAGTAATTATAAAGTTGAAGGAAAAAAAAAAAAAAAAACCAAGAAAAATCTGATATTGTAATAGATTTTTCCGACAACAGAGTCAAATTCATCTTGAGTAGGAAATGAAAAAAAAAAATAAATAAAATATTTCAGAATTTCTTTTTTTTGTTGTTGTAGTTCGTTTTTGCAATTACAATGTTCTTGTTAACATTATCTGGGCCTCTACGGATTTGTTATTAAACGGGTTGCAAAGTTTTAGCAAGCCACAAAATCCAAGAAACTAATTTTAAATGGGTCATTTACTAAAAGAGTAATTTAGTTCCGACCAGTTTAATAACGTTGTTGATTATAAACAATAATAATTATATAACGGTAATAGAATACTTTGAATATTATATATATATATATATATTTAAATCAAATATATCATTTGAATCAAATACAGGTATTTGAATATGTAAAACTTCTAAACTCCATATATATATATATAAAAATTAAGTTAATCGATATTTGAAAATAAAATTTAAAAAAAATACCCATTATTTGAATTTTATCGATATAGTTAATTTCAGATAGAAACCTATAATGATAACAAAATCAGAAACTACTTAATGATCTGTTCGTACCCAACAAATAATAACTAATATTGACCAAAATATAAATCTCTTTTTAAACAAAAATTTACTCCAACTTCCGTCTTTAGTCGACATTTGTCAGTCGCGTGAATTCTTTTATTCAATTCCTCTTTTTCTAGATCCAGTTTGATTCTTCTCTTTTCAAATCAAAATCGTATAAATATGGCCCGGAAAGTCTGATGATCACGTGAAAAGATGTTAGCAGTCTTTAAAATGACGAATATTTATTTTCAAAAAAAAAAAAAAGTTGGCCGCCCACTACTACTGAGTCTCTCTCTCTTTTTTTTTTTTTTCTTTCCTTGCTACATGTTGATAAGTTTAATATATATAAACATGTTAACATATGTATACAATTCTCTTAATAAAAAACTTGATTTCAAAAATGAATTAAAATAAAATTCAATATTCTTTTTATTTTCTTTAAATCATTACTATATTTGTCATTAATTCTATTGATAAAAAAATGTCCGGAACTGTCAAAAGTAAATTCATAATCTGTGAAGCAATTAAGCCTCTCACTATAAACCACCTCTGTACAGTTCCACCTCAATTTGGTCTAGGACACACGTTTAACGTATATATGAAGTAATTTTGCTAAAATAAGCATTCAATTCTAAAAGAACTGTTTCCATATTGCGTTGATATCTGTGTTCATAACTTGTTGAGGAGAAGAAAGAAGGAAAGAAAGAAAGAAAAAAACAAAACGAAATGAAATTTTTTTTTCATGTTTTGCTTAGCATCTGTCACGTGATGTAAATTAGGGTTAGTTGTACGGCTGAGCCAGTCATGAAGTAAAACAAACAAACCATCAAACGGAAGGATTTTGGAACAACAACATATAAATCATACTGAACCAGAAAATATAAATATAAACCAAGAGTTACAAGAGTTAAACTAAAGGATAAAAGTGGTCATATGTACTTTCCAAGAAATCTTGAGACTTTTTCTATATTTTCGTTATTGTACATATTTTGGACCACTTAGTATTTCATAAAATATATATTCTTAGTTTTCGGAAATATCCTCTTAGGCATCAATGTGTAAACAAAACAAAATAAATAAGATACACCATCTTAAAAGTAAGTCTTTTTGATTCAAATATAAGATTTTGTGGCTTGCAGAACCAACCAACTAATGATCACGATATATAACAACAAAATTAAGGGGACGATATATATATATATATATATATGTAATCGCTCTGTAACTTAAACTGGAGCTAGAAAAGGTGATGGAGTTTTTGCTGCTAATCGCACAATTTGTGGCTGGTGTACTATTTCTTATTTAACTCGGTATTACATTAACTCAGCAGCAATCTATAGTTAAAAATTAGCATGTGGATTATAACTCTTTTCTGTGCCGTAGAAACTCCTCTTTTATCTTATGCAAAAAAAAAAAAAAAAACGGCACGTTGCAATGTCAAGTTTATGTTGAACCAGGAAAATTTAGCAATATTGTGCCATTTATATGAAGTATTCATATTATGTGCACCAGACTACTTTCAATCGCTCTTATCCCCCATATTATATTATCATATCTATGTTTTATATATATACTTATTGGTTATACATCGTTTCATGGAAAGTGTTCATCTTCTTTAATTACAAATAGTATGGCCACATTTTCCAACGTCTCAAATGCCATTTCGGCGTTTCCTTTCCTATCTTCATCATCAATAGAACTAAGTGGCCCATTTTTCGGCGATACCGGGGAGTATAAACATGTATAGAGTTATATTATACATAAAGGAATAAATTAGCTTTTTCAGGTCTAGCACACCGGTGTCGGAGCTGAGAATCCATTAAAGCTAATAAATGGACGTATGATACACATGGTATATAGATATATTAGCAGCTATAACGGTGGTATTGTGTACCTGCGTGGAAAAGATTCTCATTAAAAGTATAAATGTCATGAGTCTTTAACGATGTATTCACTAAATCTCAAATCATCATCAAACACCTAAGAACTCATGGTCATTGTGTGAATAGTTTTTGAAATGACATCAAAATAAATAAATCAATAAATTTTAACACCTTTAAAAATGATTTTTTTGAGAGCAAAAAAAATAATACAATCAACAACATGATCAAAATTCCAAGTATTTTTTATAACTCTCATAATTGCAAAAAGTTAAGAAGAAATAATGAAAAAAAAAATGAAATTAAATATATTAAGTTATTTTCTCATTAGTCTCAAGCCCATTATTTATGGTTTTTGTGCTTAAAACGTACCTGATATATATTTCGACTTCAATTTAGTAGATTTTGAAAAAAATAAAATAAAATAAGATAAAACAGTATTCATATCCAATCAAAATAAAAACTATCCAATACAGGAATGTAGACCTATTGTTCTCCAAATAGTTCTTTCTTTCTTTAATAAGATATAGCTATTTATTAAAGAAGTTTAATTCTTCAGGCCAGAGCTTATCGTGGTGAGTCATGGTTGCATTGCAGCCCTTTCTAAGTTAGTCATGAAATATCAACACAAAAGACAATATAAAAAGAATCTGCAGCGTATCATTAAATATCTTCTATAAAACGGTTACTTTTTAAATTTTAAAACCAATTCAAAAAATTTTGAATATCAATACTGGTGAAGCTGTTATAATTGATATTAAGACCGGAAGAAGAAGAAAAAAAAAACTCCTTACAATTTAATTACGAAATAAGGGATTTAATTAACCATTCTTAAATGATGAAAATCTCATAAGAATTCAATTATTTAGCATTTTGAAAAAAAAATTTGTATTAATAGTAGAGTTATACTTTATAATTTGAGTAAGTAGACCTTTTTATTCTTTCAAAATTTACAACAATATATATTTGTTAATGTTTCCAAGTAATGATTATAAAACATTGAGATATTTTCTTTAAAATAATATACTCAAGATATAGAAGGTATTTATGTGCATGTTTAAAAACAATTCACTTGTTATTAAACTAGATAAAAGCTATCATAAAATATATCAGGATATTCATTTACATATTATCAATATACCAGCTAAATATTAAATGTTCACAAATATATTATACATTAATAGCGTCTAAATAATTTACATGCTAAACTATCCCAAACAGGAAATTGTTTCTTCATTTTTGAACCTGCTATATGATCACTAAATGTGCAGTTCAAATAACACTTGCACTTCAGATAGATAGATAATAAAAAATCAATATATCGTCCCTGTAGTAGCCAAAGAGTTGGAATTTAAAGTCTAAACTATGGCAAACTTATCTCAAAGTATGGAGCAAGTGACCACCTTGGAAGCAACCAAAGTATGATAAGGTCAAAGAAGCGCAAGTAATAACGAAAAGCCTTAAACGTAAAGTCCATTCTATGGCACTTGATGTATGGCAGAAAGATTACAAAAAAGAGGGAGAACTTCAGCAGTATTACTCCTCTACCCAGAGAAAGTTATACGGAAAGAAATACCTCAATCCACTGAGAAATTACATGACGAACGCACCGCGAAACACTGCGAGTAAGCTGTTCCAGCTATGCACAAGACATGAAGTGATTGGAAAATACTTCAAAAAGAGGAATATCAGCGAAAGAAACTATAACTGTGATTGCGGCCAACTGGAGACGGTTTAACACATTCTCAAGAACTGCACTCTACATCCCATAGAGCGTGAAATACTGAAAACTATTTCTCCGGAAATTGACCTTCATATCTTACTTGACACCAAGAAAGGTTTGGAGGCGGTGGTCAACTTCTTAAATTCCCGACCGCAGTTACTTTGTTAAAGGTTTGCTTGTAACTACCAGCTTGTAAAGGTTTTGCTGAGTGTCAAAGACTGGTCCTGAATCATCAGTTCTTATGTATCACAGATTTCCCTTTACACATGGTTTACGAATCATGAAGAATTTGGCGCCATCAAATACTGAAACCCCTAAACGCGTTGAGACCGTTACTTTGTCAATCTCCATGAGATAAATATTTGAACTACATGTCCCCTACTTATGTCATTTGTTGTATAAATTATATATTAGTATAGCCTATAGATATAGGAATAATAAACAGATTTTCTATCTATTAATATTATTATTAGTATTTTTCTTTCTTTTTTTTTTTTTTAAGGCCAAGTTAAAAAGTTAATATATAATAATCAAAAGAAAAATTGAAATATAACAAGCCTTGCTAGCTCAATCGGTAGAGCGTGTGACTCTTAAATATCTATTAAAGTCATCACAAGGTTGGGGGTTCGAGCCCCCCGTAGGGCTTATTTTTTATCAAGCTAACATGAAATGTTTTTTACTAATCTGACAAATTAAGTAATACCTTCATCTTAACATGATCGAAATTAAAAAAAAAAAAAAAAAAAATACTAATTCAAGATTAGAAGTTATAAATTTCATTAAGTAGTATATTGAATATTATATGCTTTGAGATGCCAATGTAGTCATTTAACTATTTTTGTAACAAAGACATTTAGTTTTTCTAAAGATTCGCGTTGCTGTAAAGCTCTCAAACGAGCTCTATTAATGGAATGAAATGGTATTTTTTCTTTAGATGTAGCTTCAGAAATTTTTACCAATTCTAGTTTGTCAACATCTGTCCGCAATCCTCGATACATTAAGTTTACAGTACTTCGTAGCTTATTTTCAGACTCAGAAAATATGGGAGTCAACGGTTTGCCAAAGGTGATGTCATCCAAGAATGTATCGTCTACAATTTGTACTTTTTTAATACCAGAACTAAGATATCGAACAGCCTCCTTTAGACTTTGTATTTCAGACTGCATCCCAGATATCATGAGAGCCTCAAAACTGACACCAGATTCAGTCAAACGTAGAGAGGACTTCCGACCATACTTATCAATCTTCTTTTGCTGCTCTTCAAGTACACCCCGAAGTTCCGAAATTGTCTCTTTAAGCTGCTTTTCTTCCGCTAGAGATTCAGCTAATGCCTTCTTGACTTCATTAATTTTCAATGCTTGCTCTTTTGACTTTACCATTTTTGAAGTTAAAAGTGAATACTTCACTTGATGTTCTTCAATAGCTTTATCTCTTGATCTAACGGTCGTAGCAAGACGCTGAATCTCCAATCTTAGAGATTCAATCTCTTCCTGCTTTGTTGCATTATCAGCTTGTGCCTTTGCTTGCTCTGATGCTTTTTGGAACCATGGTGGTATTGGCTTGACGATGTCCCTAGTGTCGATTACCTTGAAAGTTCGTATGTATGTTAAAATTTCAGACAGCTTATCACCCAGAGAAGCCATAAGATTTTTATCTTGATCTTGAAATTCAAAAACAGTTTGATATTCAGACTTGAATACATCAAATGTAGAACTTTCATACATTTCAGATGATAATGTTTTGTATACCTTCATGAAATACTGAACAAGCAGTTTACAGCTTTCACTTACTTTACTCAATTTTTCGTACTCTTCAACAGAAAGAATCTTAGACTGTGCATACAAAGCATCAAGTTCTTCAATGATTCTTGGAACAAGAACTTTCAACCTTACTAAAGAAGTTGCATATTCACTTAATCCTGTCATTACTTCACTTTCACCACTATCATCTGAGCCAACAATAATATTTTTAAGTTGGCTGTAAATTTCTGATATTAACCTACTTGAAAGTTGGATAGTATTAAGGTCGTTTACTCCAAACAAATGATAAGGATCTTGCAGTTCTTTATCTGTGTTTGAAACAAAATTTCTAAACACCAGATATACCTTTTGTAGAGCTAATTCTAAATCTTGTGAAAATGTTTGCTCTTGTAGTGAATCAGATTTCATATTATCAATTAGACCCGACAAAGCTGTATCAACAGCAGTCATTTGAGCAAAATAAATTGCGCAATTAGGAAACTCATCAACTGAAGAGCATTTCGCATAGTATGAAAGTCCAGATGAATATCGCTGAATTTCTAAAAGTGTCATAAGTACACTCATATACTCTAATAGATCTTCGCGCTCAAGTAAAAATGTCTGCAGAAGTTCTGATTTAAACTCAATCCTGTCAAGTCTTAATAGGCCTTCGATGGAAGCTTCATCCTCTTTGTAGCTTTCTTCTAAGTAACATTTAACAATCTCCAGTTGAACCAACGCTTGCTGAGCCTCAAATTTTCCAAGCTCCAAATCCATTGCTTTTGAACTTGCTTCAGAAGCTGTAGAACTGAGCTTTTTATTCAATTCTACTATTTCTTTATTGTGCTGTTTGAGTGCTTCCGAATCTTCATTACTCTTACGCAATTCAGCCAAATCAGATTCAAGAATGGTAACTACCTCCTTAAACTTTCTTATTGCAGATTCCAAGTAAGTGTTTCGCTCTTCAGATTGTATCAATTTTTGTTGGTTTGTATTATTGAGTTCTTCAAGCTCATCAACTTCAGCAATTAGTTGCTTTTCTGTAAGCAGATGATTTTGCTCCAATTCATCGTTAAGAGTTTTAAGTTCTTCTAGTTCATTAATAGTTTCTTCCAGCTCCTCAATTTTTTCTTCCAGTTGCAAATTTTTATCTGTAAGATCCTCGATCATTTCTTCTGAACCAAGTGCGTTATCCAATTGAACTCTAAGATCTTGTATAACTTCTTCTGCTTCTTTTAACTGATCCTGAGCCTCGCGGAACGAGTCCGAAATTATTTCATTGCTTTCGTATTTTTTTATTTTTTCATCTTGCTCACTCATAAGATCTCTAAATTTTAGCAATGCACTCTGAAGCTGTACATTTTTTTTTACAACTTCGTTTTCATCTAAATCAGTATACAATTCGTTTTCTTCTCGTAGGACATCACATTCAGTTTCTAATTCACCGTACCTTTCTTTTAGAATTTCAAATTCAATCATTACACTCTCATATGATTCTTCCTTTTCCAAAACAGATTCAGTCAACATCAAGTTTTCATTTTCTAAATTTAAAAGTTTTGCATTCAGTAGTTTCAACTCCTGATGCATATGTGCTAACTTATTTTCAAGCTTTTTCACAACATTTCTTAAATGTGTTTCACTAGACAGCTTTGCTTGATCTTCTTTACGTTTTTGCTCCATTGCCTGAAGTTTTATTTTCAAGTCTTCAATTTCTTTAGTTAATACTGAAGCTTCTTTGTCAGGAGACACTTGACGAAATAATCTGGACTCTGGTCGGCCAAGTGAGGAAAAAGCTCTTTCAGTAATAGCACGGGGAGGCAATTTATTAGAAAGTGAAGTTGGCGGTCTGTGAATAATGCTTTCTGTTGCGGATCTAGTAGTAATGTTTGTTTTAGAGTGTAAAACCTCAGTAGTCAAATCAGGTGTTGCATTCAAGTTTAGTTTTGATGTAGAATTAATAGAGAAACTAGGAGTGCTAGTTGTCTGAATTGATCTTGTAGGAGATGGAATACTGGTTGGTATTCTCGTCGATTTCATACTTTCCAAAAATGGTGCTCTGGTATCATTTGCCCCATCCCTTTCATTTAATTCGTGCAAAACATCTTTGGTTTCATCTGGTGCATCGTCACTATCAGAAAAAAATTCTTCATTTGTATCCTGATGTTGATGAGTATCTTTTGGGCTGATTAATAAAGGCTCCTTATCCTTAAGTGGTGAATTATCAACATATTGGCCATCAAAACCGGTTGTGTGAGTCTGTTCTTCTAAAGAACCAAAAACAGTTTTCAAGCTCGAAAGATCATCCAAGGGTAGAGCCAAATTTTCTGTTGTTTTATCAGACCCTAACTTGTTAACAAAATTGTTCGATGTAGTTGGTGTCGAAGAGCCGCTTGAACCAGATTTTACTGAGCCCGAGTAAGATCTATGAGTCAGTCTAGATCTCACATCAATCTTAATGGGAGAAGGAATTCTTGAAGACGTCGTTGATTCAGTATTTGCGGATTTGTTTGATGTTATAGAAGATCTAGTAGGAGGAAATAAATGTGCAATATTTGCATTTGATTTTGATTTTGATTCTGATACAGGGCGAGATAATTTTGGACTAGTAGCTGTATTTTTAGATGGTGATACAGTAGATGCTCTTAAATTTGCAAATGATCTTCTTGTTCTCATGAACCTAGGTGCCGCTAACTCACTAGGCGTTTTTGATGTAGATATCTGACGTGTATGTTTAGCCTATAGTTTTGGTTAGTAAATTGATGAATTAAACATAATCGTGTCACTCACTTTAGAAGGAGATATTGGTAATAGTGTTGGGGTCTGCCTGTCCTTATTTAAAACAGCAGAATTATCCAAGTCAAGCAGTTCAGGGCGTACAAATAATCCATAACGATCTGAACAAGAAAAGTATCTTACACCAGCTACAGCACCATCGTTCTTACCTGCTGGATGGTCCAATTCAATACCGACCCATTCACCATTTGAAAACTCAGTTTTTCCTACAAACCTAACAATTCCGTGATTTCCCTTCACTATCACCTTTGCCCCAAGTTCAGGTAGGCTCATGGTGAATGACGTTTCTAGATCAATTAGTTGGTGTTGGAGGCCAATCACGAAAAACTAGAACGATGTAAACAACGCGTACTGGAAATGGGAGAAAAACATTAAAATCCAAATTCTTTTTCCATGCTCCTCAACTTTACTTTACGTGACGACAATTGAACTAGCAAGCAACCAAACAGTCGAACAAACATCATTGAGGATCAGAGATGTATTCAGAATCGAAGCCTGCTCCAAGAAGAAGAACATTATTTCAAAGTGCCCCAACCAATACTGCAAATGGTGTCTACAGAGGTACTTCTGGACTGGGGGCACCTTCAACTACAACAGGAGTTCAGCTGTCTAGTTCACAGTCTAGAGAATTAACAGACGACCAACGTCAGGAAATAAAAGAAGCTGTTAGTATTATTGATAAATTTTATGCTTGAAAAGCTGCATAAATTGACCGATCATTTAGTTTGATGTGTTTGATACTGATAACGACGGATTTCTGGACTATCATGAGTTGAAAGTTGCAATGCGGGCCCTGGGATTTGATAGTAAAAAAGCTGAAGTACTCCAAATTTTAAGAGATCATGATAGACATGGGAGGAGATTGATTAGTTTCGACGATTTTATGTCTGTCAGTAAGTAAATCAATCGTCGAATTCAACGATGTGAATTTATTTCTATATATTGTGATGTTAACTATTCACCAGTGACAACAAAAATTCTTGCCCGTGATCCTCTTGATGAAATCAGAAGAGCCTTTGCATTATTTGATTCTGATAAGACTGGAAAGATTAGGTATGTGTGTTTTTACTACATGGAATTAACTCGTTTTTAACATTCATTTAGCTACGCAAATTTACAACGAGTTGCCCAAGAGCTTGGTGAAAATTTGGACGATGAAGAACTACGTGCCATGATAGACGAATTTGATCTCGATCAAGATGGAGAAAGTATGTATTGCTGAAATGATGAAGTTTTTTTGTATTTCACTAACAATTTTTGGTAGTCAACGAACAAGAATTTATTGCCATTTGCACAGAACACTAATTTATTTAATTATACCCTTATTTAATCCATAGTCAGCTTTCAAAAATATTTCACTGGTCTATTTTCCTGTTAAATTGTTTCATTTACACAATTTTACAGTTTGTTTATAATTTACAGGAGTGTTAGGTCTCTTGCTTTTGTAAAACAGGTTAGGGTTAGATCAACCAACCAATTTTCCTGAAATTTTTTTCAGATCTTCCTGTCCTTTTTAACCTGAGCATCGTTGCAGAAATCTTTACTTCAACAATTCATTAAATATGTCGTCATCAGCTATCACGGCTGCGTCAAATAATGCCAAAGGTAATGTTTCTAGATATTTGAGATATTACAAAAATCTCGAAAAGAGACCGCAACAGCGTGCCATCAGGCGTCTTGAGATGACGAAACAAGTCCCCGAATTTTACAAAAATATGATTGAACATAATGTGGACAAAACCGAAATGCTTAAACCCAACGAATGGCTATTCAAGACTGGTGATAGGGTTCAAATTCAAACTGGAGCCGACAAGGGAAGAGTAGGAAAGATTTCTCAGATTTTTGAGGAAAGTAATCGAGTAGTTGTGGAAGGGCTGGGTGGTAGTACTAGAGTTCTTTTACCAACTCAAGCATTTCAACCTGGGCAAACCCACCCCATCGTCAATATGCCCAACTCTATTCCCGTCAACGATTTGCGTTTGGTCGTTTCTGATGTTAATGAAGAAGGAAAAGAAAAAGATTATGTGGTTCACAGCCTGACTCTTGAAGGGGAGAAATATGATCCAGATTATAATGACTTTCTTCCTATCCGCCGTCTTGCAAACGATCCCGATACAATTATTCCCTGGCCTCGTCCAGAAGAACCTTTGAAACCTAGTGTATTCGCTACTTCTGCTGATGTAGTTGGCCAGCGTACTTTCTTTCCTAACTCCTTGCTTGAGCCCCCAATTCCTACGGCTGCACTGAGCCAAATTCGTAATGTGCACTCCAAGTTTAAGAGACGTCCAGTCGTTACAGCTGAAGATCTGAAACGTATGACTCCTCCTGTTATGCCGACACCATTGGGCAAGAAGGAATACAAGGCCAAGCTTGCAGCAGTTAAGAGGACTGTTAAGAAGGCTGAGGGTAAGGAATGGAAGGATATCCAAGACTTTGTCGGATCTGAAATTGAAAAGGGATTGCAAGATAGGCTGGTTCAGGAAGAAGCTGCTTTGCATCAATACCAGTAGCTTTTCTTTCTGTAAAGTAAATTTGTACATATTTCATTTAATATACAATAGTTTCACGTTTGAATATTGAACAATTTTTTATAATTATCATACAACACGCTTAGCAATAACGAACATAGTTCCCATAAATATATATTCAGCAACATGGGCTATTTGCACAAGAAGCTGGCCTTTTTTTTATTTCTTACTAGGAACCCATTAATTCTTTAATTTTTTTTTTTTTTTTTTTTTTTTTTTTTTTTTTTTTTCATTTTAATGAGTTCTTATATAATTGCTTTATACTTTGCTATATTTTTTTTGTTAGAAAAGAGAATAAGATATTAAAGCCTAATTCTACCCATTTATACCAAATGAGTCCAAATATCATCTATTTTAGATACCAGTAAATAAGTGGATGGGTATAGTTTTAAAATGAAAAGAACTTAAGTCCTTGTTTAAAAAGATGTATACTGCCTTTTGCAAAAGATTTAGAGACAAAAATTTTCAAGTCAACTCAATTTCTTGATAGTAATATAGTTATCTAAGTTGATATTTTGACCAACATTAAACAAACAACATGTACATCTATTACTTACAGTTTATATGTTTCTTTAGATATCATCAAGAGATTAATCACAATCTTCTGCTTTTAATTGCAATTTTGATTTTGATTTTGATTTTTTTTTTTACTTTTGCTGTGGTTTTATGGTGGAACATATCTGTTTCTGTTGTCTCTTCAGTGTTACTGAGGTTTCGGTGCAAACTTTAACATTGGTTTTGATTGCAATACCTGTTTGGGAATAATCGTCTTTAAGATTAACTGGAAAGCTGCTGCAACCAAGGTTCATAGAATCATCATTTTAAGTAAATACTTCAAAGCTAAAAATTGATAAGGTTAGTTTCCACCGTTGCATGCTGTCTGATAGTATTGATTCATTAGTATAGCTGCAAAATAGATGTATGTGATTCCTATTATTGGTAACTCTAAATATGTGATTTGATTTGAATACTAGCTTGGGCCAAAAGTGAGATTCATACAATAACTACATTGATTTATATCATATGAGTAAAACTATCGAGACATCAGCCATCAAAGCTTTTATCAACTTATTCTCCTCAATTTCCATTTTTAAAGATTGATTGACATTTAAAAGTTGACACAAGGTCCACTCTCATTTCCAACCTCTTTATTTTGTTTCTTGCCAAGTGGAGACATAGATGCCAAAGTTATCAGTTCAGCTAAAGTTTAAAGAGTGTCAGCTTTGTTTGAACCAATGTGAAAGATAAAGAAATGAAGTAGGGTCCTCGTTCAAAGCCTTACAAGGCAGTTAAATTATATATTTCAATAACTATTATAAGCATCGTCCAGCTGAACTAGAAGCTATATTTAAATAGTAATTTAACAAAGGGCTATCAAGCGACGTGAATATTACTGGGTATGATATGAATTCTATATCGTTTTTTTTCGGTTTATGAAGTTGTATAATTGTGTTTCAAGTCACTTCTGATCCTATTTGAAGCAACAACTATGGGTTTCACAACTTTAAGCGTTATAATTTGCGTGATACGTACTATGTAAATGATAAACATTTACCTTATAATAACAAGCTGAAATTCAGCAAACTATTCTTTTAGCTGAGTGTAAATTTAGTTGTTTGATACCTGGCTGGGGCCTATATACTTTCCACTTATATGCATTGGTTTGTAAGTTACTGCCAACAGTCGAAACTCAGCAGCTGAAAAAAAAAAAAACAGGGTGATTCTTTACAGACACGGAAAAGATTTCTTCATTTATGTAAATTAATAAAACATAAGTGTCAACATGATATTGCCAAAATAAATAAATAAAAAGGTTCTGCAAGATTCAATCCATTTTAAAACTACACACATCTTTGGCTATATTATAAAACTGAGAACATGACTTTGAACTTCTACGAATTATAGACCCAGAACTACTTTAAAGAAAATTGCACAACCAGCCCGACTTGCCCTATGACTTAATTTGACTTTGTTGTAAAAAATAGAATACTAAAACGAAATGATGTTGGCATTATCTTGAAATTCTCGGCTACCTTGGTAAGCAACTATAGAGTTCATGATGTTGGAGAAAGGTATAATCAAAAGAAGTTCAAATGAGCTTGTGTGCCCAGATTTTCCCAAGAAGTAATCAGCTATTCTACAGAGGTTTAAAAACACGATTGAATTAACAATATTTAAGTGCAATACTGTGTTGAACCCGAAAGTAGTTTAATTGCTCCGCAAAATCAGAATAAAGAACAATTGTTAGCAGGATTAATGGTAGCAGCATCAGGAGATATAAATTTTTGTAGATACGTAAACTGAGTCACTTATGTTGGCTTCAAAACTGATACTTTCAACATATGAGACTTGGTATTTTCAAAAATATTCAATGGATTTGATTTCTAATACAATCAGGCTTAAAGCATCAACAACGTCTGGCTATAGCAATGATGATAAGAAACTAACAATTTGAATATTTTAACTACACATCATACAGATCTAAATTCAGGAACAAGTTAAAATATATACCATAAAACTTAATTGGGACATATATGTTTTTCAGGTTAGGTTACGATGACATGCACTCCGCAAGACAACTTTTTCAACTGCAATACCCGCTCGCCTTTTTATTTTATTTTATTTTATTTTATATATATATATATATTTTTTTTTTCATATCTGATGAACAGGCAAATCATACTAGTCATTAACTACCATACACAATCTTGAATCAAGACTTAGAGATATCAATTTCTTTTTTCTTGATATGTTGATACATTTGTTCTAGAGGGATTGAAAAAAAAATTGTTGTTTGGTAATTCTTGCGGATTCAAACACACTTCAAAATGACTGAAAAAATGCCTTCTTACAATATAGCGTGAGTGTTGACTTGATGTAGGTTTGCCAATAGTATACTTATATTAACAATGTAGATGATAAGTATGGTGTCAGACTTTTTTTTCCCACAACCAGGAGGAGTCGAGCTACACCTATATCACTTGTCTCAGCAACTTATCAATCTAGGCCATTCAGTTATCATTGTTACACACGCTTATGGGGAAAGAAAAGGTGTTCGAACCTTAACAAATGGCTTAAAAGTTTATTACGTTCCATATTTCGTACTTCATAGGGAATCCACGTTCCCGTCAGTGTTTTCGTTTTTCCCTACTCTACGACAAATCCTAATTCGAGAACAAATCCAGATCGTTCATGGACATGCCAGTATGAGTAGCTTTTGTCATGAAGCGCTGCTACACGGGCGAACCATGGGATTAAAAACAGTATTCACAGATCACTCTCTGTTTGGATTTGCAGACACTGGCAGTATATTAGGCAATAAGCTATTGAGGTTTAGTTTAAGTGAAGTTGGGCATGTGATATGTGTAAGTCATACGTGCAAAGAGAACACTGTTTTAAGAGCAGCCTTAGATCCTTGGAGAGTATCTGCCATCCCCAATGCAATAGTTGCAAAGACATTTGAGCCTGAAGAGCTTGTACGAAGTGTCTCGATAGGCCCCGATGGCCGAAGAATTATAAAGATCATTGTAATTTCGAGACTATTTGCAAATAAAGGTATTGATTTACTAGCTGCAGTGATACCTCCAATTTGTAAAGTACACAAAAACATACAATTTCACATAGGAGGATCAGGCCCTAAACAAGTGGCTTTGGAACAGATGAGAGATCAGCATCAATTACATGACAGAGTTCATCTTCTAGGTCCTATTCTCCACGAAGATGTTAATAAACTTATGCTGTCTGGTGACATTTATTTGCACACAGCTCTCACAGAAGCATTTGGCACAGTTTTAGTTGAGGCTGCTGCCTGTGGATTACTAGTAGTATCTACAAAAGTTGGAGGTATTCCAGAAGTACTTCCAGGATACATGACAGTATTTGCTGATCGTCCTGGTGTTGACGAATTGGTTTCAGCATTGGGGATTGCAATACAAAAGGTTGAACGTGCTGACGAGGATGGTGGTGGTGGAATTGGTAGTGGGTTTCATGAAGAAGTACGAAAGATGTATTGTTGGGAAGATGTTGCGCGACGAACAGAGATTGTTTACAACGAACGCTTGTTTCATATTAACAATGAATCTGGTGAAACAGATGAGAACAACGATTGGCATGATGAAATTTTTACCAGAATGCTACATTATTGGAGAGGTGGGTCGTGGGCTGGTGTGCTGTTTGTAGTGTGTGTGGTGGTGGACTTCTTCGTTTACAGGTTTTTGGAATGGTATCATCCTCGAAGCGATATTGATCTGGCAGTTAAATGGCCTCGAAAGCAAAGAATAGTTGAACCCGAGAACGACGAAACATCAAACTGAGCAGTTCTCTCCAGTGGACTTTCATACACCGGAATAATAATATTTATTGTATAAATACTAACCTTCAATGGACATCTACTCGATATGCTGATTTAATAACTGATGCGGTGCAGTTTGGCAGAAATAAAAAAATAAAAATGAAAATGAAAATCAAAAGCAAAAGCAAAATAACTAAAAAGAATATCAGGGGTTAGAGCTCTCCTAAATTAGTGATTTGTGGTGAACCCGAAACAGTTACTATTGCATGTAGATACTTGATGTATAAATTCGTAACCCAAAAATAGCGATCAACCAAACATGGTTTTCATGGAAGCAGTTTAAGAAGCAGAAACTCATGAAAATATTATACATAATTAACTAGATGCTTGTTCACTTTTTTATTACTTGAAACCCACATTTTGCGCGGTTCTAGGCTGTAAATACTGATATTGTATGTTAATGTAAGGAGCCAACGCAGGTGTTTTGAAGCTGCGACAGTGGACCACTTCAGAAAATCAATGCAGGGCTGTAGAATCGTAAGTGCGTAAAGGCAAACAAATGTATGAAAATATGCCAATTCATGAATCTATATATCAGGACTTACATGTACATCAGCATAATCGTCTTCATAGATATATGTAGGTATTGACATTTTAAACTTGACTACTTTTTTATTTGCACGTTTCCCCCTTTTAAACAGTATTTTTTCTTCTTCTTCTTCTTTTTTCTCTTTCTCAAGTTTGGTTCTTTTTATTTATTTATTTTTTTCTACTTCCCTCTTTATATTTCTCTGTTCTGCTGGTTAGAATCAAGAACTTTTATCATGACTTTGCATTTAAGAGACGAAGACGTTGGGCAACTGTTATTGGTATGTCTTTAAAATATTACCCCTGGGAAGTTTAGCCGTTCGTATATTTTACTAACTAAACCTTTTTTTTTTTTTTTTTTTTTTTTTTTTTTCACAAATTTTTAGACATTTCTACGAGAATCTTTCCAATCGTGAGTGACAATGTGTGAAAAACCAAAATTAAAACTAAAATAACAAAGTAAAAAACTAACAAAACTAATGGCAGAGCCCAGTACACAGCCAAATCAGTGCTGGCAGGTTTGGTGTTTAGTCTTGGAGGATCCATCATATTATTTACAGCTTTTTGCCTGATACGGCCGCGCAATAATGTAGTATACGCACCACGGTGGAAATCTTCCAAATCAAATACTGGACACATAAAACCTCCTGGACAACATTTATTATCGTGGATAAAAACCGTTTATAAGACAAAAGACAGCGATTTGAGCGATGTCATTGGACTAGATGCAGTTGTATACATTAAATTTACTTGCATGTGTAGAGATATCTTTGCTGTTTTTACATTGCTAGGGTGTGGTGTCATCATACCTATCAATGTTATATTCAACTTGAAAAACACTGGAGTAAAAGAACTGATTTCAAAAAAAGATGCATTTTTTTTAATGACACCAACTCTGATATACGGAAACGTGCTGATAGTCCACATAGCGATTACTTGGGTTCTCAATATCTTGGTCTGTGTTATCATTTACAGATATTACCAAGTGATAATAAAGCTAAGACAACGAAAGTTTGCATCGTGGGAATATCAAAATGAACAGCTATTCATGAGGACTATTATGCTGACGGAAATTCCGAAAAAGTACATGTCTGATTTAGGACTCGTGCGTATGATGAATAAGAAGAAAATTGATGGCAGTAAGGTGGTGAATGTAAGTGTCGGAAGAGATGTTACAAAATTGGCAAAATTGGTAAAGAAACATGAAGAGTGTGTATTAAAGCTTGAAAAAATATTAGCAAAATACTTGAAAGATCCTGATAATCTCCCATTAAAAAGACCAGTTATTAGACGATTTGATGGTAATTTTGAAAAGGTAGATGCAATTGATTACTTGTGTAACCAAATTGAGCTTTTTGAAACTAAAATCAAATTTCTTCGGACCACTATCGACGCCAACAAGTGTCTTCCTTATGGATTTGTTTCTTTTCAAAACGTTAAAGCATGTCACGAATTCGATCGAAATACTAAATCTGTTGTACTTGCACCACGACCAGCAGATATCATTTGGGATAATATTACCGCTACCTCCGCTGAACGAACAAATAAACAGTTTTGGGGGAATTTTTTCTTTTGTTGTCTCACAATTGGATGGATTGTACCAAATGCATTTATGGGTACATTTCTGTCGCAATTAAATAGGATTGGTATGCTGTGGACGCCTTTTAATACATTCATGGCTGAATATCCAATATGGTTTTCAATTTTACAAGGTGTACTATCTCCCATCATAACTTCTTTGGTATTTTTGATTTTACCAATGATATTGCGAAAAATGGTGCAGTTTCAAGGACTTGTCACAAAACATGAAAGAGAAATTGATGTTACTCTGAAATTATATGTATTTTTCGTGTTCAATAACCTGTTTGTTTTCACTCTCTTCAGCGTGATATGGAGTGTAATTGTGAATATCATTTCCATTGCCAAATCCGGTAATCAAACATTAACTTTCCAAAGTGTAATTGACCAGCTAGACATAGCCAGCCAAATCTCTCAAGCGATTCTCGGTGCATCTTCATTTTGGGTGATGTATGTGCTACGTGTGAATTTTGGAGCTATTTTAGACCTTTTACAGCTATTTAGTCTTGTGTGGCGTACTGTTCAACGTCACTTTTTATCACCTACTCCACGTAGGTTGATGGAATATATTGCACCTCAACACTATAACTATGCCAATTATTATAATTGGTTACTTTTCTATGCTACAATTTCGTTTTGCTTTGCGTTGATTCAACCTTTAGTACTTCCAATTGTTACACTATACTTTTCACTTGATGTGCTATACAAGAAGTATTCTCTCATGTACATCTTCAGCACTAAGGCAGAATCTGATGGTCAATACTGGCCATTTCTTACAAACTGCATGCTTTTTGCCTGTGCTTTTGGAAATCTAGTACTCTTTGCAGTTGTTTGGGTGCAAGGTGGTTGGACCAGAGCCATAGCACTTTTGCCTTTACTTCCATGTTTACTAGCTTTCAAAATCTACATAAACAGATCGCTTTATTTCCGGTTCAAGTACTATTCAAGCAGTGAAGTTGATCTTGGATCCTCACAAGACAAAGGTCCTGGAGAGCTGGATAAAAGATATCAAAACCCTTTTCGAAATAAGCCCTTAATGACGCCTATGGTACATGCCAAAGCTGAGAGTAGATTGGCCGAAGTATGTGGCACCTTTGGCATGACCAAGTTCGATCTAGTTAAAGAGCGTGAGCTTGATCAGACTGAGGAAAATCTTGCTAATGTTACTGCCAAGTTAAACTTGAATGAAGACCCTATGAGAGAAACGCCTAAATTCTCGCACTTTGCTAGCACAGAAACGCTAATTTCAACTCGCGAACAAGAAGACAAGTTTGAGTATGATGCCACTTTAACGCCTGCAGACTCCCGAGTATCGCTTCTTGCTGACTCCCATACACCTATACATAATTACAATTATCCTGGAATCAATTTAGAGCGAAGCATGACTCCAGTCAGTATGAATGCTGAGAATCCTCAAGTTGCAAGAGACACAATAAATGGTGGTGCTCAGATTGAGCTTGGTTCAGAGTTTCAGCTTTTGGTAAATAATTACTCTCCTCCCAATTTAGACCACAGGTCTGAAATTTCTACATCGTCGTCTCCTGTTGCTAATGAATCGGGAATATTTAATGAACAAGTGAATAGCCAAAATCAACAACAACGGCAGCAAAAAATTGAAAGGGTTCCCATTTTTCGACAAAATAGTCTTTAACTTGTATATTTATTTCCGTTCATCATCATCTTTTGCCAGATAAGTTTCTACTACTACTATTCTTATTATTATTATTTTGATTTTCGTCACGTTTTGTTTCAATTTGCTTTATTCTACATTACATTATATTATTATTATTATTTTTTTTTTATTTTGGTTTTTGTTTTCAACTTTTCTTATTACTCTCTTTACTTGGATGTATTATTTTATTTATTCCCTTTTGATACTTCTGGATATGTATCACAATATATAGACTATTTACAAATTTATTGTTATTATTATTATTATTATCATCATCATTTTTTTTTTTTTTTTTTTTTTTTTTTTTTTTTTTTTTTTTTCATTTTTATTGTTATTTAGTTTTTAAATCAAAACATTTTGTTTTGTTTTGGTCTGATTTTTTTTTTGTTTACTACCACTACTACTACTACTATTACCACTACTACTACTACTACTACTACTACTATTACTACTACTACTACCAAGCTGTGTATCATTGTTAAATAAAATAAAATAAAATAGAGTCAAAGTTAAAGTCAAAATCGAAAATTTAAAATTATGATTTAATAATTTGATGTCATATATTTTATACAAGTATTGAACGTTTCATCTCTATCTACAAAATCATAGATTATAAACAAGACTTTGCTTCAAGTAAATAAATAATATATAATAATAATAATAATAATAAACTCTAATGATTGCAACTTCAATAATAAATTAATCATTACTATATACTTTTTTTTTGTTTTTTTTTTGTTTTCCACAATAGTCATAAGAAATACATAAAAATTAGACAATACATATAAAAGTGTAGGCATCAACCTATATAAACGAAGAAGGTTGGGAAATATGAAAAAAAAAAAAAAAATATAGCAGTAATATCCGTCACAAGTTAGTAAATAAATAAATAATGAAGACATGATTGAAAAAAAAATGAGTGTTGTTTTCTTGTAATGAAAAGAATGTGTGCGTTCTTCAAAAGAACATTAAATAAACGCTGGATATTCACCAAAAGGAACATCATCTAGTTGCCAAGAACTCACACTTGTAGCCTGGAAGATACCACTTCACATCAAAATTCACAGTTTCGCACTCCTTCACTATGACACTCCATTCATTCAAGGATCGACCACAAAATTTGAAAATGTCATATCTTAATTGAGATTCTTTACTAGCTGATAAAATTTTACTACTAGTATGACTGGAGATGGCGTTTTCCTTAAGGCAAGATTTTCTAGAAAGTTCTGAAAGAGCAGTTATCGATGATACAGAATCACGAACAATCTTATACTCTCTTTCATTTCCAGCAAATATATCCATTTGGATGTCGTCCCAGTAAAAATCAATTAGTTCTAAAGACTGAAGTTCGTTTGAAACAGTAGTGTCAGTGTATTCCGAGTCTCCTGATACACAAGAAAATTCTGCAAGAGTGCCAGAAAGGAATGAACCAGATGTTGAAGATGAAGAAGCTGCAGAAGAAGAATTCAACTTGGGACAAGCTTCAAATGAAAGAAGTGGGTATTCGAGTTTCGTAAATTTGATTTTGTTCTTGGGAATAAGTTTTTGAAATAATGCAATAGTAGGTTCGGTACGGGTGAGCTGAGACAGATTTGTGCTACTGTTATATGAAAAAAGTGATTGAGGACGAGATCGCAAAGATAAAGAGAGTAAAGAAGAAGAAGATTTTGTCCTAGTCATGAAGTTGCTGTTGCTGATACCACTTGTACCGCCTCCAGTAATAGATTCAAGATTATAGTGAATGTCAATAATGTCGAATTTTTTAATTCCATTTCGCCTTGGGGCGTTGCTATCGGGAGTGTATCCAATTCGAAGATAAACATCAATAGTTGTCCAATCGATAGGTTTTGGTCCCACATTGTCGCTAAGGTCCATGTTAAATACTTGATTGTAAACAAAACCAAGCTGTTTTTTCATTTTTTCACACACGCCAAAAGAGTAAAAAGCAACTCTGTATATTAACAATCTCAAAAAATAACTTCTGACCATACCATTCCAGTGGCCCATAAATCTAAAAAATACTTGTTTAGACAAGAGAATTTTAATGAGCTTGTATTTTGGATTTTCTTCAGAGTAAAAATCAATGAACTCATTTGTCAACGTGGAAACGGAGCTGCTTCCCGGATCTGAGGACGCCGATGTACTAGATATATGCTTGAAAATGTTAAAAATCACTGATAATGTCTTTAATATGAGGTTCAAATTTTCCTGGAGCATCAAAATTTTGACAAAAACTAGAAACCAAAAGTTCCAGTCGCAAATTTTCCCGCCTGATATGTCATCACCTTCAGAGCCATAAAGTATGTAATGTTCTAAAAGACTCAGCATATTCAAGGCTTTACCAGTATGGAAAACTTGTATATTTGAAGTAAGAAGTTTTAGTATAAACTCATTAATTCCTGAAAAGTTTGCTTGAGGCCCATTCACGCCCATGGTAATGGATTCAAGTGATTGCTCACATCTTTTTAGTACAACTGCTTGAAACACAAAATAGCCAGGAGAGTATTTTACTAGGGTTTCATCTCCTTCATGGTGATTCAAACAGATTGAGTTGTAATAGTGATAGAATGCATTGAATAAATCGTCACGTTTTAAAATGGCTAAAATGGTCGTGTCGGCAAAACTTGTTGAATGAGCTGAAGGAATGATAAAACTCTTATAATTTTCAGTGTCTCCAATGAGACTTTTTAGATGTTTTGGATAGCGATCGAGAATAAATTTGGCAGTAAACTCAAATTCGTCATTGACTAGACCTCGTTTGACTCTAAGATAATATTTGTTTTCGACTTTCATTTGCGACAGAATTTGAGTTGCAACGTTATCGAGATAAAAATACGCAACTGCCAATACTTTCCCCATCAGACAGACAAGAGTCTTGTTTGTTACAAGTAAGATATTTGTACTAAGAACAAAATCAAATGTAGCTTTAAGAATTTGTGTGTAGAAGGTAGATGTTGAGAAGGTTACAATATCAAGCATTCTTGAAAGTGTTTCATAGTATGCATCAAGGTCCATTTTCTGTATTTTTTTACTTTTCAAACAGACAAGAATCTCTGACCACCATTTATTCAAGACTGTGTGAAGTTCTACATTCCCATATAGTACCTGGTTGCTTTTGTTGCCCAAGTTTCCATTTTGAATTGACCGTAGATATGAAAGAATGGATAGCCTAAGAATATTTGTTTTTTTTGTTGATGATGATGGAGATGATATAGAAATTTTGGTGAATTTGAGCAAGTGTTTAGCGAGTTGTTTTAGTTGAGATTTTAGAGTGAGGTTGGATATGGTATTCAAATTTGAAGAAAGTGGAGAAGGAATGTGCTTATAATTGTCATTGTGAAAGTGGATAGAACTATTGCTTTCTACTAACGTAACATCTGAGTTATTTGAGAATCTCTTTGCTAGTGAGAAGCGTCTTGATGTCATGTTACGATATGTGAAGGATGATAATGACGGGAATTGGTACGCTGAATGGGGTAGAAGGAGGACAAAATAATGAGAAACGAATGCTTGTGAGTATGGTTGACTGTCTTTAAGAGGAGGTTGGCCGATGGGTGGATACCTCTTATGCTTAGGTTTTGGGGGAGAGACAGGATGACGAAAGAATTGAAAAATCAAAGCTAAGCAGTCATGAGATATGGCCGTTCCGTAAGTAGAGACGGTGATGAAAGCTGCTTGCAAGCTGATGAAGGAAGAAAGAAAGAAAGAAAGAAAGAATAGGAGGATAAAAAGAAGAGGAAAAAAAATATTTTAATATATTTTATTCTTCTTATATTCAAACATACAGAACGAACCTTAGTATAGAAGCTGTGTGTATTTTGTAGAAACGACTCGGAAAAATCTTTAATTTCTTTTTCTTAAATATAATGGATTGAGATTCCGAATTAGTCTATATTTGACCACGCATTTAGGTCCCTTTTTATCTGCCTTCTGTACACTGCACAAAACTCTTGTTCTACTCCCAATTGGGAATATGCAATCGCAAAACGATGCCATTCACAATCGCATCTGCAGGTTAAAAATAGACTCTGAAGTCAAAATGGTAGAAAAAGAAATTACTATAGCTTTTATAATTATATTTATTTCTATTTTTTATTTTTTAGCACTTGCTTCAGCTAAATGCTTCAGCCAAAGTCGCTAAAAAACTGTAATCAATTTTTTTTTTCCAGAGTATTACGCTTCAACTCATTAGTGAGTGTAGTGTTATTGTAGATTTGTATGATATGGAATAATAAAAAGGCATTCATTTTATTTGTTCATGACATTCTCTCAGTTGTACGCAACTAAGGCAGGCACAATGATGACTGGAACCACTATTTTCACATATATGTTATTCACTCAGGCATTATGACAAGGGCTTTTGTGACGGATTATTTAATATATATTTTATTTTTATGTATTTATTTTTATGTATTTAATTTATTTTAATTTATTTTTTAAATACTTGATTTATTTTAATTTATTTTAATTTATTTTAATTTATTTAGTATAAATTCAAAGTCTTATTAATGAAAACATTATAAACCAAACATGATTTATAGTTTGTTTGTTTTTTTTCAAGTCTTGTAAGCTTGGAAACTTGAATACTTGGATTCTTGGAACCTTGGAATTTTATATTTATTTTGCTCATAATAATCAATTTCAACTCTACTACTAATGTCTCGTTATGCGATTCATCCATTTGCTGTTGTTTTTCTTTTCAAAAATAAAGTAAAATAACATGATATAAAATAAATTATGATAAATTATGATAAATTAAAATAAATTAAAATGAATTAAAATAAACTAAAATAAACTAAAATAAATCACCAAAAAACTTTAATCCATGACGTCACTTGAACCTCTCCACCATATTTTTTTTTTTCCCTTCTTCTCTCAAACTCTTCTGTGCTGAAGATATTCTGTTCGATTCCATTGTTTCAATTAACCTACTGCACTCTTTTCATTTTGGCTGGAACTTTTGCATTCGAAATGATTTGAATATCTAATTTTTATTCAATCATATTTACAAGTCTTGTACGTACGTAATCCTAGATTTTACTTGGGTAAATTGTTATGTTGATTCTAAAGTTTCTCCTCTGGCGTCTTCACATAATATTCCCTCTCTCGCCTTCTTACGGGCCAGACCCGCTGATCCAATGTCGAATTGTTTCATGGGAATTTTCTACGTAAACTTTTATTTTATTTTATTTTTTTTCTTTCATGTTTCGACAGATAAGCAGCATCAGGAACATGAACAATAGTAGCATCAGCACCATCAGTAGTATCACTCATATACCAGCAATAATCTATATACAACTAAAATAAACAAAAACAAACCTCTATTAATTTCACTGATTGAACAAAATACTAATGCAGTCAGCTAGTGGATATAGGTCTGGCGCACACCCGTTGTATGTGACTCAACGGATACTCTAGCATATTACAGCTTTTGCTGCTGGTTTAGTAAACTACTACTACTAGTCCAAACATGTATTCGGATACCTTCTGCATATATTGTGTACGCAACTGGGAAAGTACTTTTATTCGCTACATTTTACGATTGAAAAATGGACTTGGAAAAACAAGTCTTAAGTTATATATCTTTCTTTTACCTATCATAATAATCAGTTTAATGCTTCCTAAAATTGAAGGAAAAACAACAACCTAGATACTGACGTTTTTTTTTTTTTTTTAAAAATGAAGATCCATATATATAATGTATTCAAATATTTTTATATTGGTTTACATGTTTGTTTTAATGATTTGCTTGTAGTAATTTTGTAACTAGTAAAATTTCTTTATTATTATTATTATTATTATTATTATTATTATTATTATTATTATTATTATTATTATTATTATTATTATTGAATAACAAAAGTTCAACTAGTATTGTCTCCTTTCATACATTTGTATATTTATTAATCTTTTTATTCTACTCGAGTAAAGCTGTAAAAAATAATGATACAAGTTTCACTAGTCAAGAATATAGTCATTGTGACCATGTTGAAAAAAATACATTACTTGATTTACTAACTTTGCAAATTTTGAAAAAAAAAAAAAAAAAAAAAAAAAAAAAAAATTATAATAATGGAATAACATCATTAAGTCGACTTGATTAAAATTGCAGCTCATAGTAAATATAAAAACCTGATATCTACTTGAACTAGAAAATGGATAAACGGCACCTTGTAACAACTAAAAAGCAAACACCATTTATAATGCCAGTGTAGATATCTGATGATGATATTTTGTTTTCTAATTTAAAGAATAAATATCGTTTTCAAATAAATATTCGCTAAATTTTACACTACTCAAATTAAATATTTTTATTCTTGATTTTATTAAAAACGAAACAAATATATATATATAGATGATATTCGAATATCAAAAATGATAAAACACTAAATTTGTTACTGGGTCTAACAGAGTTTCTACATCTTTTCCTAGATTTACTTATAATAGTATAATTAATCTTTATTGTCACTAGTATATCTTTTTTAAATGGAAAAAAAAATGGAGAAAAGTGCAAAAATTTATACTACAATATAACATTTGTAGTTATATCATGGAAATTCAATTTTTTCTTATAAATTATTCTGTTGTGACAGTATAATTTGCTTTATACCACCATAGCAGTTACTATCACGATACTCATTCCAACTTTTTTTTTTATTCATCAAGACATGTATTAAGCTGTAATATTTTGTTGGCTTTAAATGAATCTTTAAACAATAGCAATGCAGCAACATTACATGAATAATTAATGAGCTGTTGAATCTTGCAATATTGCACGTTGCATTGATTTTATCAGACGGCTTCGCAACAAAAGTGATTAGCATTGATATCTCATCCAGATTAAGGCCTTTTAATCCGAGAAAAAAAAACTCTTGTAAATTATCAACAAATATTACAAATGTACAAAAAGGTTTGTTTTATTAAGTATCCAGCAAAATGTATACACATATTAATAATATCATGCGCACCTGTTTATTTATCTTTTTTTTTTCTCTCCTCTGTCGTCACAGTTAATTTCAACGTCTAGGTTGTTTTTTGGAATCTTGTCTTAAACTTGTTTATGTTTGCGTAGACATTACATTTCATGTAGATAATTCAAATGGGTGCTTGTAAATCCTAGACAATAGTATTGTATACATATGTGAACTAATGTGCTTTTGCTTTTGTATGAGCGACTGATTTTTGGTTGCGTTTAAAGCTGGGTGGCAGCAGCAGCAGCAGCAGTTTTTTATTTTTTAGACTTAGCTGCCATAATAAGCATGAACTTACCTTTACATTTTGAACTAGCCTAAAATGTTGCCATTTCAAACATGATTGTGTTCAAAGAGAGCATCTGAATAGTATTACACATTATTTATTTATTTATTTATTTATTTATTTATTTATTTATTTATTTATTTTTTTGGTAAAATATTTATATATCTTCAAGTTCATTTATGGTTTCTAGCTTTTAAATTGTTTGTTTGATCTTAATTTAAAATATGTAACAAATACATCATCATGGAACTTGAAATTCTACTGATTAGCTTTTCCGCCTTTATATTTAGATACCAGACCAATATTCAATATCATTTCAACGTCCAATTTTTTTTTTCTTCTTTTCTTTCAGTTAACCCGTTGATGGAACTATCAAAAAATAAATATACAATTAAAAATTCCCAACAATTAGTTTTCACTGGTCCATTTGTATCTAGAGATTAATGATCTATAATAAATAAGGGGGAAAAATGGAGTCAATGTAAATGGTTATATATTCACTTGATTTTTATTAATTTATTCTACCCAATACCTTTTACATGTAAAAAAAAAAAAGAATTAAAACATTGGCAAATCTTTCAATGAATTTATCCATTCATTGGTTAATACATTTGATCAATCAATTTCAAAATTTATTGATTGATGGATTGATTAATGTTGAGTTATTAATCACATGCAGAAAGCTGGCTATATATTGTGCAGCTATTGACGCCATAGATCTATAAAATACATTTCTTTCAAAATTGAAGCACATACACCATCATTATCAACATCACCATCATTATCAATATCATCATCATCATCATGATATCACGTTGATCCATTTTGGAAACAAAGATTTTATTCCTACCAGATTAGATTTTACTCACAAACACACAAATTAATATAAACCCATACAGCACATCATACATGGTCTGAGATTTTTTTTTTTTTTTTCATGTTCAATCCTTCATACATCAAATCATGTTATACTCCAAGTAGAGAACTTATATTTCAAAAAAAAAAAAAAAAAAAAAAAATCTGTCATTGAAATCAATGTGTTACATATATTGAAACAGTAGTAAAACTAGTGTCTAATAAATGCCAACAAGACATTGATTAAGCAACCAAAAATTAAAGATTGCAAATCTTCAAACAATATCTTTACTTCATTTTATTACATTTCTTTCTTTCTTGAAATGACATGATTAAAAAGGCTCTTCAAAAGGATCTTCTTCATCGTAGTCGTCATCTTTTTCAAACTGATACACAATTGCACTCGAATCTTTGTTATCTCCCTTTTGAGCATTGAGATATGGTAGCTCCAGATCCTTTTGTTTCCGAAGCTTTTGCGAATCAGTACTAAAAAGATTGAAAGTTGACATGCTTTGTAACAACCTTTCTTCCTGGGCTTCCTTTGCAAGTTGCTCTTGAGCAGAAGTAACTAAGGAAGGCTTGTTAAGATCTGCAACAAAAGCGAGTTCAGGTGTAAATAAAAGTGACTTCTTTCTTGTTTGAAAGTGTAAAAAAAGATCTTCTGAAACATCTATGAAATCATAGTCTGAAGATGATACTATAGTAATCTGAGTTTGAAAAAATGATTGAATAATAGTTGCTAGCGATGGAGCAAATGAATCTTTCGTGGAGTTCAATGAGGATTCTGGAACAAAATCTGTGTGAAATTTAGAAGCAATTGTAAGCTTGCATGTACTAGAGAACTTTTGAATTAACGAAATTAAATGCTTAAATACACGAACAATTTCACGTTCAGGATTAGAGCAAAAATAAAAAAAGTTCAAATTGTCAATAAGCACAAAAACTTTTTGTGATTTGGAAGCTTTCACAGCTTCATCCAGACTGGAAAGATTTGGAATCGTTTCTTTACTATCAAAATTCCAATGAATCATAGAAGTAGCATTTGTTACCCGAGAACTATTACCAACGCTGACATGAATGATAGGCACATCTTTAGGAATCCATTCTGTAAGAAGTCGATGTTCAAACTGAGGAAGTTGTGTAGATAAATCATCAGAAAATAAGATGAATGGTTGATAATCCTTAAGAGTCAAAATCCGCTTAAGAGTCGCGGAGTTATGGATCTGTTCATTTGACATGATGCTATTTTGATGTAAAATAAATTAACCTGTGAGCCACAAGAAATCAATCCTCAAGGAGTTTCAACAAATATTTGGATCTGGCCTTCGGTGGTGTAGTAAAAATTTCAAATTTGGGAGTCTCAGCCGTGTAGCTTATAATTTTGAAATAAATTCACAAACAGCCAAAAATGACAATTGAGAAAATAGTTGAAAAAAAATATATATATATATTAATTACACACGCAGTACCTAATTACTTGGATATATACAGGTATTTCAATTGTTTGAAAATGTCAAATGAATATTTCTATTTTTTTATAAAAATCAACATCTCCTGTTCATACAGGATTAATCTTTATTATATCAAATTTTCCTTACCAGGAAATTTGTCTAAGAGTAAACAAAATTTAAATCAACATAAACATTTCCATATTTCTGTGTAGAAAAAAAAAAAAAAAAAAAAAACTAGTATCATCATATTTTTCTTATCACTCACGCTATTGAAAAAATAATACACTTACAAGTTTATTATATTTGAATCCCGAAAGTTTAATACATGATTTGAATATCAAACTATACAGCTTCTATGGTTAATATATCTAGTCTACTTTCTGGTTGAGGGTTAGGACTTCTTCAGTATAATACGATACTCCAGGTACTAGTCGAGATTGAATTTGACTCTCTCGAGTATACAACTAAATATCTTCAACATACCAATCAGACCCTCAAGCTTGTACAAGATAATCTTTAATAAATACACTTTTTCATCAGAATGAAGATTAAAATTGGACTTTTACAGCTCAATCCACAAATCGGGCAATTGCAGTCTAATATTCAAAGGGCGACTCAGATTCTTCTCAACAATAAATCCAAACTAAATAATCTTTCAGTTCTCATTCTACCAGAGCTTGCATTCACTGGATATGCATTTGCAGACAGATCAAAGATTGAACCATACTTAGAACCTCAAGCTGGAGTACTAAAAGATTCAAATCCTAGTCCTGGAGGACCATCGCAGATTTGGGCGCGTGAAACAGCCCTTCAATACAATTGCAACGTGATAGTCGGATACCCAGAAATTGATGGTGATACCATTTACAATTCAGCATATATAACAAATTCAACTGGATCAGGATGGCACTATCGCAAATCACATCTCTATGAGACTGATGTTCAATGGGGATGTAAAGCTTCACCAGAAATGTTTAAAACCTTTGGAACAATCCCGATACAAGGAAAGGAAATTCGTACTCAAGTTGGAATTTGCATGGATTTAAACCCACCAGATTTTGATGCGACAAAAGCAAGGGATTATGAGTATGCATCAGCTGTGCTTAGAAATAATGCTGAACTGGCACTGGTTCCAACTGCATGGCTTCATCCTTTAGCCCCAGCAGTAACAAAAACCGATTTCACAGGAGAATTGAGTATGACTGACCCTAATACCGACACAGTGAATTACTGGGTTAATAGAGTAGCACCTATGGTATTTGATGGAAAAAAGAGAGTTTTTGCTTTGTGTAATAGAAGCGGTAGAGAAACTGACAAGGGAGGAGAAATAATATATGCGGGCAGCAGCTCTATATTTGTGCTGGGTGGGAATGAAGGTGAAGTAAGTGCAGAATTTTATGGCGCTTTGAGTGAAGGAGAAGAAGGTTTATTAGTAGAAGAAGTTGAAATTTGATAGATATTAAATTTTATCAATAAAAACTAATAAATAAGAATCAATCATGCTAATTTTTATGATATAGAGTGTTTTTTTTTTCTTGTGCAAAGTCCAACTGCAAGTTGAAATCAAATATATTTTAAGCACTGTTGCGACCAAATATACGGCAAATATTTGATTTAAAAGCATTTAAATACTCAGAACATTGTTTCAATTGATAGAAATTTTTTTTTTATCATGATACGTGAGAGATATTGCAATTTCAACCTTACTGAAATATTACGATTTAACTCCATACTATGAAAAAGATTCAGAAATTATATATAATTTGAATTATTTCGAATGAAATAAAAGTAGTAAACAGATATTCTTATATGAAAGAATTATTATTATTGGAAAAAAAAAAAAACACGAAGAGGAGTCACTTAAAATTCATATACAAATGAAACTAAACTTTGACTGTGGATGCAAATCAGAACTTCATTTCAAGATAAATAGAAAATCAGTTTATTGTCCCTATATCTAAAGGCTATACTAATAATAATTTATAAAACAAATGACATAAGTAGAAAAAATGTGGTTCACATATATATATCTTGGGGATTGTCAAAGTAGTAGTCTCGACAGTAGTAGTCTCTACACGTTTGGAGGGTTCAGTACCGGATGGTGCCAAATTTTCCATGTTTTGTGGACCATGTGTAAAGGGAATTCTACATTACATAAGAACTGATGATTTAAAATCAGTCGTTGACTCACAGAAAGCTTTTTACAAGCAGCTGCTTATAAGCAAATCATCAACAAAGAAAGTGCGATAGAGAGTTTGAAAACTTGATCACCGTTTCCAAACATTTCTTGGTGTCAGGAAAGATATGGAGATCAATTTCCGAAGAAATGTTTTTCAGTATTTTACGCTCCATAAGATGTAGAGTGCAATTCTTGGGAATGTGTTCAGCTGTCTCCAATAGGTCGCATTTACAGTTATAGTTTCTTTCGCTGATGTTCCGCTTTTTGAAGTATTTTCCAATCTCTCTATGTCCTGTGCGTAGCTGAAACAGCTTCCTCACAGTGTTTCGAGACGAATTCATCATCTAAGTTCTCAGTGGACTGAGGTTTTCCTTTCTGTATAACTTTCTCCGGGTAGAAACTCTTCTTTTTTTGTGATCTTTCTGCCATACATAGTAATTGGTCCATAATACCTTGCTACTGTTTCCTGTTCGTTAGGTTTTTAGAATGACTGTCTGACTCGTACAAAATAATTTAGAATGATGTTCTAAACGATTGCATTTGCAGAAAAGTTACATCACAACCCCATTGAATTCGGTGTTTTTCACGTTTCTTTGATTGCAATTGTTTTTATTTCACCTGGACCAGCAACTATAAAAAAAGTTCGCTCTTTGAATGCTTGTTCTACATTTTGGAGCTCTAATTTTTTATCTTCCGTCGGTACCAGCGAAAAAAAATAGTGACCCTATTCTCTGTTCTGGTTGAAAAATTCTTGAAAAAAAGACAGTTCGTGAATTCCGTAAAATTTTCAGCTGTAGTTGCATATTTTCTTACAAGTTATGATGCGATCATATTGTTGATTGGATTTGTCATAAAAGAAATAACGTCCAAAATATTGGTTGAACCTCTATTTCAGCATTCCTGTTTTTCATAAATCATTGATTTTGTAAACCCTTCTCTAAATTTTTCTGTTTTTCAAATCATTTCAAGTACAAAAAAAACTAACATTCAAAACTAAAATATTATTTATTAACATAATAAATTATGAATTTATGGTATTTTAAATATTTATATTTTTGCAAGCTTGCCACACTATTCACCTTGAGTCAGCTTCGGATATTGAAATTGAATTCAAAGATAGATAATATAAATAACTGCTTGTAATGATCTATAAATGTGCTGCTTCATTTTTTCATATGTTTTTAAACTTTGCAATGTAGACTGTTGACTTGTATTCATTATGGATTCTGTGTGGATTCAGATATCTAGATAAATGTAAATCTTATGATAATCAAAGTATCTGATCTAATGATCATTATAAAACTATCAAGATTCATGAAATATAGTTATTGATTTATAATAATAAAAATTCGGTACTAGCACAAAGTATCATTGCAATGTTTGGCTGTAAAACACCATATATGACTTTCCTGGTCTAAGGTATTTATGAAATTACCACCTATATATATTTGGGGTTGAATATATGTCAAACCTGTTAAAAAATTAAATGTTCAGTGAAACTATGCCTGGTAAATGGTGATTAAATTTTGAAATGTAAATACTGTGTATAAAAAATAAAACTAACTAAAGAATGTATTTCCAATAAATCAACGCTTTTGCTCTTAATCCTGTGAATTTTGATAAAATGTTACCAACGTCTATACAAGATTCTTGATTTCATATGAAGCAGCAATGTTGTACAAATTTAGAATTGTTAATTACGTATTTCTATTGGCTAAAAATATATTTATTCAATGAAATTTGTCCCTATCTGGGGTTGAAATCAACTTTAACAGTTTGAAAAGAGTGCGTAAATATTTATTGAAATCAACCATCAACATCAAATTTTTTTTGTATAATGAAATAATAACTTTTAAATACTAGCTGTCACAATATTATTTTCAAGAATAATTTTCTAACTTAAAAGATGGTAATTTAGGATTATAAAATTTTTGAATAGCTATTGATTGAAATTTCCTGTAGTATTTTGTTATTTAACTTCTTGAAATACAGGGTAGTATGAAAATTTGTGAAATTCTCGTATGGCTCAAGAAACCCATACCGTTTACTTTTAAACTTTGAGCTCCATAGACCTTGTTTTTAGTTGAAAACAAAAAAAAGTGTTTTGTATATAGCGAATAGATAAAAAATGAAGCAAATATATCAACTTGCAAAAACTTAACTATGTTTTCGCTTAGCTCAAACTTTAGTTTATTAGTTATCCCGGTGGACCAAATGAAGTGCTGGAGTTTTACAGATGTTTAAAAAAATTTAATGAATATGATTTCGTCTTTTTACAATTACTTTTCATCTGTTTAACTGATAATTTTTTGAGTAGCTTTATTAACATAAATTTATATCAGTTTGCAAAAGATGTATAAATTGCCAAAAAAATATAATTTTCCAAATAGAGTCAATAAATATGTATATGGCCTAAAAACTTCATAAATACTGAAAGAAGGCTCTCCTATCAGTATAATGTGAAACCTAAAATAAATAAATTTGATCATTCTTACACAAATTGAAGTAGTATCAAATTCAAGGTCAATTAAAAATATCTCCGGTATGATATTTTAAGCAACTACAATCTTATGGTTTATCCAGTACACTTTACATAATATTTCAAAATTTCGATAGATAGCACATCTATTTCGAATGTAACGTTTTTATTGATGCGATTTTTCAAATTTCAAACTATCAAAATACTGAAACTGAATTAATGGTTTTTTGTCATCTGAATAAAATGTCTTGAGAAAGCCAATGATTTTTCAAGTTTTGATCATACTCTATCTTGTCTAATCACATTGAAATTTTTTGTTTTTGTACCAGAATGCACTTTTTTCATTTACATTATATCTAAGCTAGAAGTAATTTAGAATTGATTGACAGTAGTAAAAAAATTGATTGTTTAAAACATAATTACATTCCAAAAATTTGATATAAACTTTTGTAATTTTTTTTACAAAATATTGACAAAATTAACAAATTATGTAGTTTACTATATAATTAATATTTGAAAAATTGGCGTGAATAAAAGTCACTAAAAAGAAAAATTTAGATCGAAAGCTTAGGTTAAAAATTGGATATTTGTATAGATAATGACAATACAACATGCTTTATGTTAAAAAATTCTCACTAGAAATAATTGAGAAATATTTTCCAAAAAACTTGTATTAAAAAAAAGATTCAATATATCAAATTTTGATAAAACTGAAGCCAAGTTAAACTTGTATAATTTATCCCTTGCAATTATAGTTACATAAATAATTTATGATATAAAAAAAAGTGGAAAATAATCAAAAAAAACAACGGCAATTAAGAGATTGTTATTCAGAAAAAAGTTTTTGCAGACAAATTATAAAATATTATTAATTGAAATAAGTATTTGTTAAATATAAATTATTACTATTTTTTCAAAAAAATACCAATATGAATAAACTAGGTCTTGCTTGTTGGACAAAATTCAACTAAATTATTTTCACAATAAAACCAACAAATTTTATGCTCATTTTTTTTTATAAAATGTATTTTTAAAACATTGATCTTACCGGTTTTAAATCATTTCTATACCACTAACTTATGTTGTAAATTATTTTTGTAACAATAAAAATTTGGTATTTTAAAACTAATTTTATTGAAAACAAAACAATTTTAATTAATAAATAGATCTTAAAATTGATTATTAGTATATTTATGAAAATTCTTTCTAATTTTTCAAGATGTTGTATATCAAGTTTTGTAGTTACTTAAATCATTTATATGATAAAATGAATTCTAACAAATGATAGTAATTGTTAACAGATAATATGTTAAAACAGGTAATCAAAATATTGAATGCTAAGTAAAAGCAAATATCATCAATCACTTAGTTGATAAATAAAATTAATAATGATTATAATCATTATATTAAATATATAATTTTTATCCAAAAAAATTGCATGGCAGGCTGTTAATTGTCAAATATCAAATATCAAATTCATGTAAAAATTTGGATCTTTTTAATATCTTTTGTTTATATATAATTAATTCTTCTTTAAAATTTTTAATTTACTGATAATGAACATCAAAATAGGCAATTTTGTAGTAATTTATCACAGGATGAATTTATAGCTTTTTAAGTAGTCTCAAAAATTTTTCATGGGCTGGGAATTTATAATCTCAAATTCTATTTCTTATCTGTACAATTATGGAGATTAAATTAGAGAGGAATGTTAAGATTCATGATTTTCTATCGCTTCAGTTGCTCAGGTAATAAGGTTATCACTTAATTTTTTTCAATTCACACAAAATTTGGATATACTTTATTATTTGAGCAAAATTTGTAAACTTAACTTTGAAAAAAAAAGTTATTTTTTGTCACCAGAATATAAACTTATATATTTGATAAAACAACCATTGCCTACAATTTTGAAAATAAAATTCAAGTACTTTCCGGTTTTTTTTGCTTCCGATTTCACCCCAAATTGACTAATTAAAATATAATTATGAATGGATTTAAACTTGATTTAAAAATTGAATTGCATCAAGATATAGCAAAAGCAGTCAAGTATGGAGATCACAAATATGACGGAAAGTATTATTTAACGATTATTAAAAGAAGTAAATACTTTTGCAAGCCTTCATGCAAGTCTAAAAAACTTGTAGATGATTCAAAAAATTTCAAATTTTTTAAATGTATTAGAGATGCCAAATTGTCAGGACTTAAGCCTTGCAAAAGATGCAAAGCAGACGATCTTACAAAATGCACACCAAAAGCAAGAATAGATCAGCAGAAAAAGTTCATTCGTGATTTTGTTTGGAAATATAATAAGCCTCCAAAGTCGTTCCAAGTCTATGCAGCATCAAATATATCAAATTTCCACGGTTATCGAAAAAACAAAGATCTAAAATTTCATGTAAAAGCTTATGGAAAAATGTGTTTAGCAAAAAAGCTTGCAGGATACTCCAAAGATTTTGACAATGATAGCTATATTGAATATGAAGACACTGACCCGGTTTTTAAAGATTTTTCAAAGCCTAGTTCAAAATCAAATGAATCAAAACTTATTATTCAAGATTCAAATGATTTAATTGGAGAAGAATTTTTTGATTTGCTTGATTCGGCTGAAACTAGAAGTTCAGATTCTAGTGAAACTTCTTCCCTTCAATCTATAGATTTTACAAACTTTGAAAACCAAACGTTTTCTAGTTGTTCAACTTTTCCAACTGAATTTCAAGCTGAAAGAAATGATTACCAGTCTTTTTCTAAAAATATTCATGATTCTTTCAATTTTAATTCTTTTCCACTAATCCCGAGTTCAATTAAAACAAGCGAAGTCAGCCATGAAGCTTTTTGGACAAATGAGCTAGAATCGAATGAAACCAATAACTTTGAGTCTTGTTTTTCAGTCTCAGAGGAGTTGTACTCTGAAAAAGAATTTTATAAAGAATTTTATGATCATAGCTCTATTTTGGATTTTTTTTATGACTTACCATAGTACTCAATGGACACCATATGAATACAAATTGAATTTTGAGCAAAGCCGATTTTATAAAGAAATATTTTACGAAATCAGTTTACTTGCTGACATATAATGTCATAACAGCGCAGAAAACAAAATTTTCTGAACTCTGAATATAATCTTGGATTCTCAAATGTATTTTATAGTACCTAGATAGCTTTTTTTGATGGATGTTCTCATTTTAAGATATGTATCAAATTTCCTATTATCAACTATAACACAAAACATTAAAATATTATAGGCTTTAAATCTTATTATTTTAAACTCCATATTCCATGTTTTATTTTATCAAAATGAATAAAAAATGATGATTTACAGAAAATTTCATTTACGGTTGAAGTATCGTATTTCATCAATATAACAAAAAAAATCATATTAAAGGATTTTGCACTTAATACTCTACATAAATGGTTTATAAATTTACAAAACAATACTTTTTAGTTTTTTGATGGTCTTCTCAAAATTGGCGTTAATTTTTGAGAACTTTTTGTAAATGACGAGGTTTATGCTCCGGATTTCTACCCAAAATGTAATAGAACAGGAAATTTTTGACACTTTAAAAAACTTTATCTCTACATTTAATTAAAATAATTTTAATAAATCAATTGAGTAGGAATATAATTGATGATAACTTTAGAGTGAAAATATTACTTGCTCGTAATGGCTTTGATTAAAAATAAGGTAATTTACTAAATAGATAAGTAAAATCCTCAACATTTTGTGCTGTCTTTTAGAATCTATTATCAGACAATTGGTTGTTAATTATCTAGATATAGTGACAATAAAACTATTATGATGTAAAATTTATTATAAGAATAAAGTGATTGGATAAATCTCAGTATGATAAAAAAGTTTAAAGGTTTCTATTTATTAAAACTTATTATTGCTGTCTTGAGTGTTTTTCCAGGATATAAATCCCTTCACACTTTCGTTGACTTGTATTTGTACAATTTAAAAACTAAAAACATTAGAACACTTAAAATATAGAAGAGCTTAAGTGCTACATGTATAAAAAAACCTGGATATTATCACTCGCTGAGTGTAAAATGGATTATATTAATATATATTATATATTATATGGTATATTTTATAAGTTTTTATATAATGAATTAGATCCAATCCAATTAAGTCATTTATAAAAAATATAAATGTTTAAATATTTATTATTAAAGTTGTTTACTGTACTACAAAAAATGAAACTATGCTATCAAAGCTTACTACTTGTTACTTTTTCATCATAAAACGGATAATCTGTGTATCCTTCAGGCCCGCTAGAATAAAACGTTCCCCGGTCATATTCGTTGAGATCTAAGTCATATTTCCATCGTGTAACAATATCTGGGTTTGCAATAAAGTTTCTACCAAGGGCAATAAGTAATCTTGGATCTTTTTGCGTTTCTTTTACTGCAGTAGCTCGATTAAAACCTCCAGCACGTATCAAAACACCACTCCACATTTCGGCAAACACATCATTTGTAGCAGCACTGTTGAATTTTGCTCGGGGATCTGCCCCAGCAATACCTCGAGGTTCAATCAAGTGTAAATATGCAAGTCTGTTACCATTCTGTGCTCTTTTCTCGAGTTCTGATACTAGGTAGGACCACTGAGGAATAGGTGATTGTCCACGTTTAGGCTTAGCAAAATTTACCCAAGGGCTCAATCTTAAAGCCGTTTTCTCTGCCCCAATTTCAGCTGTCACAGCATCAACAATCGCAAGAATGAATCTAGATCGGTTTTCAATGCTGTTTCCCCATTTATCAGTTCTATTATTGCTTCCTTCATATAAGAACTGTTCAGGTAGATAGAAGTTTGTACCATGAATTTCCACTCCATCTGCACCAGCGTTTATAGCAGCACGAGCAGCCAATGCATAATCATTGATAAACTTAAGAATCTCATATTCTAGCAAAGCTCTGGGAGCATCTTGAATAGGTGGTTTGGGCAAACTAAGTTTTTTTAGTGGGTTTCGCTTATTGTATTCCATTATTTTTGCAGTTTCTCTAATATACTCTACTGTTGTTCCATATGCCTTAATTGCTGAAGGAGCAATATAGTCGTTACCAGTCGACTCAATATATTTCTTATCAGCACTTCGACCCAATGCCCATAATTGTACAAAAACTTGACTTTTGTTCTGATGAATTTTTTCAAATATCAACCGCCAAGCTGACAATTGCTGTTCTGTATATAGCCCCGGGACATCTTGATATCCACCACCTTGAGGAGATACAAATGCTCCTTCTGTGATTATTAAAGTTCCTGGTACTCGAGATCGCTGGTCGTAATATAATAGATTCATTTCATTAGGAACATGGCCTGGTGATCTAAATCTTGTTAGCGGAGCCATCACTATTCTATGATTTAACTGAACAGCGCTATTTAGCTGAATTGGTGTAAACAAATTTGTCTTCGTATCCATATTTGTAACGTGCGATAGTAATTAGGTTGATTAATTTTTCAAAGTGGAAGAATTAAAGTAAAATGCAATATTTATGGGGATTATTGAGATGGGAAAACATCAAAGTATTTATACCAGTTTCATGAAGATCTCGGAATAAAAAAAATAAGGTTGAAATGAAAGTACACTGTCCTAATCGGTTACGTTATCTGCTAGGCAAATGAGATGCTTTAAAAGAAAGGATAGCTCAGAGGAGTACAATAGCATAATATTCAAACAGACTTTTGCAATTTTAAAGCAAGTTTTATTTGAAGACAATTACTTTGAACCGAGTATATATGCTAGTATATAAAGTATTAAAAGCTGATAAGAAACATTGTGTACAAATCCAGATAAGAATAGGAAATATTTTGCTTTTAATTTGGATATGGTAGAAATAAGCCACTTGACTAAGTCATAACATCTGAGTATTAACTCAAAAAAACCCAAGTACTCTAAATATTCCAACAAAGATTTACTATTTGGGTAATCACAAGTATAAATTACTAAAAAACAAAATATTAAATTTTTCAGATTATTCTATGAAATATAATATAAACAATATTTGAACTTGGTAAATTGACTACGCTATAATTTAGTCTACAAAATAGGCAAATTAGGTTGAATATTTAGTATATAAAACATGTAAAATCCATGATTCAGAACTACATGTTTATTTATGTCAATACTGTATAGTTTCTAGTCTCATTTTCTTGTATATTTAAATACAAGTAGGTACACACTAATATCATTTGATGAAATTTTATTTGAAAATAAACATTAAGAAAAAATGGTGTACTACATATGAAAATACAAATTAAATATACTAAAGAACATATTTTATTCAGCTGCCAATATATATATATATATATATATATATTAACAGCAAACAATACGTGAATGGTGGTTGAAAAATTTTACAGATTTCTTCTTTCAGACATCCAAAATTTTGACTATGATCTTGATTCATTAGATATCTAGTAAAATCAGAATAAATTGGAAATAAAATATTAATGTAAATACTTTAAAATTTCCTACTCCAATCATTTTAACATCTCAAACTCTTTAGAATGCAAATAAATAATCCTCTGGAACTAACTTCCAAACCTTTAAGTCACGTGTACATGACTAAACAGTCACGTTGGAGTGTTGTAATATATGAGAATTAATTGCCAATAGTAATTCTGCTTATAGTGCTGACAAAATGTTGGTAAGACTGACATTTTAATCTACTCTCCTACCATATTTCTTCTATTTACTTTTGTCTACTGATTTCATGCTTCGATCAAGAATAATACGTTCAAAATTTAACACTCCAAGATATTTTAAGCGAACAATGCAGATTCAATCAATTCCCATGCGCTGGGGAACTGGCGACAACTATGCTTACCTTGTTACTGACTTACCTTCTAAGCACAGTTTAATCATTGATCCTGCAGAGCCAAAAGAAGTTCTGCCCGTTCTTGGGGACTTGGAAAATAAAGGACAAATTGAATTGAAACAAATTGTAAATACTCATCATCATTATGATCACGCAGGCGGAAATGAAGCATTCAAACTCAAGTACCCTGATTTGCCAGTTGTGGCAGGAAAGGATTCTCCCTTGGTCACCTTTACACCGGAGCATAAAGAGGAATTCAGCTTAGGACAGAATATAAAGATTACGGCTTTGCATACGCCTTGTCATACTCAGGATTCTATTTGTTATTATGTAGTTGACGAATCTACTGGTCAAAGAGTAGTTTTCACCGGTGATACTTTATTCATTGCAGGCTGTGGTAGATTCTTTGAAGGTAATGCATCTGAAATGGATAAAGCCTTGAACAACGTTCTAGGCAGTCTTCCTGATGATACAATCATTTATCCAGGTCACGAATACACCAAGTCTAACGTCAAGTTCGTTAAAACTGTACTTAACAACAAGGCTGTAGAAAATCTTAGCGATTTTGTTGATAACAACGAACAGACAACTGGTGTATTCACAATTGGAGATGAGAAGAAACATAATCCATTTATGAGACTCACAGACCCAGAAATTACTAATACTATTGGTGTCGAGGAGAGAGAGGAAGTAATGGCTAAGCTCCGAGAGCTCAAAAATAAGATGTAACAAGGGTAAGGGCATACATAAGTAAGTAAGCTATCTATCAGTTCAGGTTACTCCAGGTTTTTTGAATTCCATGTGAAACGCCTATCATTTTTTTGCTGGTTTGACGGATAATATATTTTCTTTCTACTTTTATTAGCTAGCGGTTTCAAACGTACAGTTTAATGCTATTACTACATAACATAATATAAATTGGAATTTTTTTTTTATCTCATCATGGCAGATCAGCTAACACCATTTCAGCAAGCACAGCTTACTCTTACAGAAGGGTTCCCAGGAATTGAAGCCAATGTTATTCAAGCCGTAATGGTCGCTTCAAAAGGCGACTTGGAGGCTGCTTTTAACGGCTTACTCTCTATGACAGATCCTGAATTCAAGATTGATGAGTCTTTATACAACGATCCAAAGCCTCAACAGCCTGTTTCTGCTCGACAACCAAGACAAGCTACTCGCCAGAAGCAAGTGCAATCAAAGCAGCAGCAGCAACAACAACAACAAACACATCAGGCAAATGGAGAGCCTGTAGCTTCTTTTTTTGAAGAGGATTTACCTGAAATAAAAGAAAAATTCTCAAAGGGTTTCAACGAGACCAAAACAAAGGTCAACTCTTGGTTGGAAAACTTTAGAAAAGAAGGCGTCAGCTCATTTTTAGGACCCCCTACACCACTGCGCAAACCAAGCCCGTTTGACGATGACCCGGAGCACATAGATGTTGATAAAATCACTTTGAAAGATTCGAAATCTACCTCACCAGTACAACTTTCACCCAAACCAGTAGTAGTAGGTCCTATCACCACTAAGGGAAAAGAAATCACCCGACCCACTAGCGCTACGCCAGAAAGTAATAAAATTTCATTAAAGGCTGAGGCTGCCACGGAAGACAATTCCTTCCTGACTACTGAAAGCGAAGATGACGAAGAAGAAGAAGAAGTAGATAAATTTGATGAGAAAGCTGCTTTAAAAGTCGCTTCTGCAAAACCATAGTTTCATTTTATTTTTATTTTTAATTATTTTTTCTTCATTTTATTAATCTGTAATACTAATATTAACAAAACACATAAAAATCAAATATGAAGGATTAAATGTTTGGTCTACTGACTTTGGATTTTATTTTATAGTTCATTACATTCATAAATAAATATATAAATAATGTGTGACAATCGGTCTCGATTTTATACCCATCTCCAGGTGATGGGAATTCTTCCTTCATCATCAGTTCCTAGTTGTCGGAAGGCTGCAGGCGAAAAATCCAAACTGTAGTAAGAACACCCCTCGCACCTATCAACAACAGAAACAGTTACAGACTTGCTTCCTCTAGTAGCAACAATTTTACGTCCACAGCCTTTAAAGTTATCGTACAAATCTTTGGATAGAGCAACTACTAGTTGATTGTCTGTATTTTGATATCCACAGGCACCAAGACCAGTTGCGTAAAACGTTGCATCTCCTTTAAAGATTTGGGAACCCTGAACCTTTCCTAGATGATGATTAGAAACATGATGGTCATCAATTATCATAGGAGTAACAAGGTCAGGCTGAACATCAGGAGCATCGTCAGGTTCTTCCTGGTCATCTGTATCATCATAGTTGTTTTCATTGTCATCAATATCTGTAGAAGATGGGGTAGAAAGTGTAGAAGAGTATACATCGGTTGTAGTCATAGATGTAGGGACAGTAGCTGATACTGTAGTAAAAGATAATGATGTAAAAGAAGTGGAAGAGGTGGAAACTACTGACACAGATGATGGTAGACTAAAAAGAGCTGATGAAACAGTGGAAGCTGAATTAGAAATTGACGATACTAAGATCGATGCAGGAACATGAGTTGCCATTTGTCCTTTCTCTTCAAAGTGATTTTTTTCAACAGCCAAATCTTGAGTTGAATCCGCTGGCGATGATTTTATTTGATTATCTATGTTGTTCAAATGCTCGTGTGAAGAAAATTCATCTTCAAGTGGAATTGACATAACAATTGTCGATAATGCGAGAGCAGCGATTTTAAAGAATTTCATTTTGGATATTTTTCTATGAATAAAGGAGAGACTAAAAAGAGTGTTATAAATTGTGTAAAGGAGTGACTAGGGTGAGATTTGTAAAGATATATTCTTCTCCAAAGAACTAACTAAGAAATTCCATGAGCTTTTTGATAATAAATTGAGTCGATTTTTGTGTTATGAAATGAATATTTGTGGAACTAAATGAATATTTATAATTAAATATTTCGGATATCAAATATCTTTGAAGCCAAAATCTTTCCAAAATCATTTTTGTTTTAAAGTACCAAATCTCGATATCTTCATATATTTGGTATGGTCGTTTTAAATAATAATGCAGCTATACCATAATTAAAAAAATATATTCATGCTATATTCCAAATTAATAAAAATTGTTCCTTAAATCAGAAAGTTTTGCCTGTTACAAATGAATTATATCAGATAAGGCATCTTGAAACTTAAGAAACTCCAAGTTTTTGATAATTTTCAGATCTAGTTTATATAAACACAATTTATGCAAAACTCTGATCTCGGAGTAACTATATTGTTGTTTCATTTCAATTAATTTCTATGCGTGACATTTGTTTTCAGATATCAATTTACAAGCAGTTCATGTATATACTTAAACCGCTTCAGCGAGTGCCAGAAAACAGGTTTCAACAAGAAAGGTTTTCAAGACTTTGACTTGCTTTCGGTCAATATTCATATTGTTCTATGTTTACCTAAGTTTCAATTTCTTTTGTACTCAAGTCATGTAGAATGCGAAAAGGCCTATTACGCCAATAAATAGTATGCCCGCTCATTGCGACTAGCCAAATAGGTAATGCCAAAACTTCTCTTAAAATCCATGTTGGAAGCCATTGAGAGAGGCTTCGTTTTTCATGGCCATGGAGATCAAGCGGATTATAATATTTGGTAACAAACTTAGGCTGTTTACTATTATTTTCTAGGTTGGCGAACTTGAGAAGATTGTGATAGTGCCAATAATCAACCATACACCAACCGAATAAGTGAAGAACAATAAATAACCAATAATTGATGTTGAATAATGAGTGGACGCCATAAAGCCCGTAAACTAAGCACATCAAACTTTCAGTTGTTGGCTCAATCATTGTAGCTGCCCATACCATGTAACGTCTTACCCGTAGCCATCTCACTCGCCGCGACCAGTACCCATTTAGAGATACCAAACCTAGTGGTTGAACAACTGAGTCTCCAGTCAATGCCGTCTTTCCGCCATTATCCCATATACACTGCGCAATCATATTATCTTCGGCAATATATTGTGCAAAAATAGTAATTCCTGTGCCTTTTTCAATCTGTTTACCAAGACGTTTGGATACTGAAGCGTCTAAGAAAGAGCGTCGATAAATATTCGATTTTCCCATTACACAAGGCGCAATACCAACGAAGTTGATGGCTGTATAGAACTTAGAGTGGGATGTAAGCATAAACATTTCGTCTAACTTAGATCCCCACGAAACACCATCTGTTGATACACATAGAGGTAGATGATGAACCAATTGGACCTTTTGACTAAAACTAGCAACAGATCTAGCCATAGTTCCAGGTGAAACCCATACATTAGAATCTAGAACCCAAATGATATCATACTTGGCCTTATAATAGCCACGAGCAAGATTGTTAATTTTCGGATTAGGGCCAAACTTTTCCCCAGTAGTGAAAACAATTTGCGAAGAAATCTTAGGATACTCCAGGATCATTTTGCGAGCAATCTCAACAGCAGGATCATTTGGGTCCTCAATGCAAAATATGATTTCAAATGGCCCATTATAACGTTGTTCAAATGAAGACCGTAGACAATCCTCCATTTGACAGTCAATGCCTTTAAGAGGTCTCAAAATTGTAACACCTTCGCTATCTTCTTTCGAAGGACATGTTTTTACAGAACGAGTTTTAAGATATGACACAAGAGCGCCAGTGACGGAAAGTATGATGATAAAGGCGTACCATATCGTACAAATTAAGGCGAACACCATGACGAACTAAAATGTTTAAACGACGATCAAGATATCTTTTGTATGTGAAGGAAAGAGGCCAGTTCAGCTCATCATCATACTCGAAGTATAAAATAAAAAAAATTGGTAAGATGAAAATATGCTGGCCTCACACATAATTAGAACCTCGAGGTGGGACACTAGAAAGACTCAGCCTTGTAGTTGATTTCTACAAGCCAAAAAGCCAACAAGTCAGCATGTTGGTTCAACGGCTTAGACTTAAAGGCTGTAAAGTCTTGTGTCATATATATATATACTGAGATTAAGAAACACTTTGAATAATATATCAGCTCTGTTTCCCGAAGGCAGCCATTGTATATGAGAAGAAATAAAACCATGAGTTAAGGATACAGTATAAACGTCTGTGCGTAAATTATGGAACAAGAAGAAATACTGTGAACTAAAATATGGATGGTATCCTTCATGGCTATCAGAGTTATTGTAGACCAAACAATAAGTACATAAACAGAAAGGTAATGGAAGAGACTTTTATGGATTTGAAGACCTTCTCGAACTTTGATAGTTAACGTAAATATATAGCCAATCAGGATTTAGTCATTGGCTGTATTCCAAATGGGCTTTCCTCCAAGGTGATTCTCAAAGTCAAAGTCAGGTCATATTTCTTCCTTTGGAGGCCTCCAGCCAGTTTATTTCCTCCATTTTAAATCACCTCGTATCACATTATGATACCACTTGATGATCATGAAAGTGTCGAATGGAGAGTGAGCCATATGAATACTGGTCTAGAACAGGTCCAAATTTACGCAATTTCAGCTGGTTCCACTAAAATAGAATTGTATAATGGTATGATTTTCTAACCCTTCAATTTTAGATCACCAGTTTTAACAGACTTTTAACTTGACTGAGACATCAAATCCTTCGAAATATTAGTACAATGAAATATAATATATTTATCTATTTATTATAAAAACGGCTACCTTGGCCTCATTTTTTTATCATTTGAATCGTTTATTTCTCTACCATTTAAAACATCTCCCTATCTCAATACACAGCATTTGTTCTACAACAACAGTCCTACCAATAAAGGCACATTTAAAGGTCCAACCTATACCAAATATTTACACTTAAAACGAAAATTACATTAAAAATGCTTCCTTCTGCTGCTAGACTTGCTACCGTCACCCCTCTTGCTCGCCCATTTCAAAGTTCAAGTTCCCGAATCGCTAGCAACTTTGCTGGATGGGCTGTTGGTATGGGATTCTTTATCGGCTGGCCTTTTGCCGTTAATTATCTTTACTCTGCTGAAGAAAAGAAATAACTGCAATCATATTTGTAGCACACCAATCAGATTTATATCTTGACTTACGACTTTTTTTTTCTTCTTCTTTTCATGACTGGCATCATAATAACTTTTGTTTATTAACAATATGTATATATTTCTATATTGAATTTTAATTTTTGAATTTTTTGTACAATTTCAATTCGGTCTGAACTCCTGTATAGATTATGCTTAAAATGTCGAGTATTAAAAATATATAATTATGAGTGTGTTTTACGTATCGAGTACAGGTAGTATTCAAATATCCATTTAAAGCTCTTGACATTTTGCGATCCTGTTCAAAAATAAAAAAAAAAAAAAAAAAAAAAAAAAAAAAAAAAAAAATTCAAGCATAGTATAATTTTTACTATTCAAAAATGAACTAGATGTAGTTTAGCTACTAGATTATTTCATTTCATATTATCAAAAATGAAGTTTTCATGAAATCATACCATTCATGAATCATTAATAAATCTGACTGTATGCACAAGTCACAATTTGTACGAAACTATCAATCATATGTTTGAGATTACATAAACAAAAATACGCGATGTTTCAATTAATCACATAAAAACGCGAAAAAAAATCAGGGTAATATAATTCCCACAAAAGATAATCGACGCGTCGTTCGAAAATTTAAAGATCCAAAGGAAAAACAGCTACATTGATTTGCCCAAATCGTTGTATTAGTTTCTTGACCAACGTATATACGACCGAAAAATGACTTCAGAAGTACTGCAGAAACGAAGCTTCAATGAAACCACTATTTCGACAGAAGCTCAGGCAGATTTGCTTCGAAAGCGTCAAAGAATAGTGGAAACTGATATCTCCACAGAGGTATGTATTGCAAGTGTCATTCTGGATCAAATGCACTTTGGCATTTACTAACAACCATTAAGACTGGAGACGACGGCGGATATATTACAGATATTCAATTGGTGAATTTTATGGTAAGATTTCAAGCAGCTATAAATCAAATTTTTAATCACTAACATTAATAAAGTGTCATTCAAATCTATCTATGACCCTAGGGAAGCATATCAATTTCATCGTTGGCCACAACGGTAGTGGCAAAAGTGCTATTCTCACAGGTATAGCTATATGTTTAGGGGGGAAAGCATCAGGTACACAGCGTGGTTCAAGACTAAGTTCATTTATCAAGGATGGAACTAGCTTTTCGAGAGTAACAGTCACCATTGACAATCGCGATAGTAACCCTTACAAGAAAGATCAGTATGGTGACAAAATAATTGTTGAACGGCATATTGAAAAAAACTCTTCGAGTTATAAGATCTATAACGAGTTTAAGAAAACTGTATCGACTCGAAAAGACGAACTTGAAAGTATATTGCATCACTACAACATTATCGTTGATAATCCCATGGCAATTCTTACACAGGATGCAGCAAGAACTTTTATCACATCAGATAATAAAAGAACTCCTATTTATCAGTTTCTTGCACAGGGAATGGGTCACGATGTTTGGAAAAGTAAAAATAAAGATGCAAAAATAAACAATGACTTTACACAGCAGTCATTAAATTCAGTAAAAGAAGAGGTTGAATCCACAAAAGATTCTCTTCGTAAGCTCGAAGGCGAATATTCTACTAAAATAGATGAAGAAAAAAATCAAAGAGAATTTCGAAGATTAAAAGCCAAATTAGCTTGGATGAATGTCCAACAAGCTGAGGAAGAGCTTCAAGATATAAAATCAACATTGCAGAACGAGAAAAAACATTTAAGCGAACTCGAAGTTAATATGGTTAATCTTGAGAATGGTGTTGTAGATAATGAGAAGAAAACTCGTCTTGACAATAGTCTTTTAGCCGTTAACGAGGAAATAAAGGTAACAAAATCTTTGATTCAAAGAGAGCAAGAAAATTTCACAACTATCAAAAAAGATATCCAAAGTGCTGAGCAAGACCAAAGACAAATTGAACATCAAAAATTCAAAACTGAAAATAATTTAAAGGAGCTACGAACAAAAATCGAATCACTAAGGGATACAGATCAACTTGGTGAAGCACAAACACAACAACGAGCCCAGATTAGGGAGTTTACTGAGAAATCAAGAACATTGGAGGAAAAGTTAGCTAATAGACAACGTGAGATTTTAACGGTTTCTTCCTCTTTAAATACGCTACAAAATAAAATTGATGATTCTCAAACTAGAGTAAATCAGCTAAATTCAGCAATTCAACAAGATAAAACACATATTGACGAATTTACCAGTGTCAAGGATAATGAACTTCTAGCTTTTGGACAAAACATGCCTAGCGTTCTCGATGAAATTCAAAGATCTCGTTTTCAACAACAACCTATTGGGCCAGTTGGTTCCTATGTCACGTTGAAGTCACATAAATGGAGTAGAGTGTTGAATCAGCAACTATCAGCTACGCTGAGATCGTTTGTGGTGGAAAATGAACGTGACAGAGTTACACTGATGGATATTTTAAAACGGCATAATCTATCGAATTCTATTATTGTCACGAAACGTGATATTTATGATTATGAAAGCTATATGCCAGACAAACAATTCACAACTATTCTTGATGTTTTGGACATATCAGATGAGTTTGTGAAGCGTGTATTAATTGACCAGAATCATATTGAGAGCACTATATTAATAGAAAACCGAAAAGAAGCCGAAAATTTGATGTTTCAAAAGCCTAAAAACGTTAGTCAATGTTATGCTCTGCTGTCTAACGGCGACGGTACTATTGTGGGTGGCGGTTCACAAAGCTCCTCAAGCTCAGCTCCTATATATGGTTGGACAAGACCATCTCTAATGTCATCTGGGGGATCTGACCGTCAGGTTGAATCACTGAAAGAGTCTCTTGCAGTAAACGTACAGGAAAGACAAGCATTAGTTCGAGACCAGCAATCCAATTTAAAGCAACGTAATGAGCTTGATAGTCGTAAGAAGCAGTTAGAACAGGCTGTAATACAATACAAAGACAGAATTAGAAAACTAAGTGTCGAAATTCGGCAGGCCGAACAAAAATTAGACGAAGATTTTGATGATCGGAAAGCACATAGACTTGAAACTGAATTAAATGACTTAGAAAGAGAGTTAGAAAAATACAAAAACCAGCTTACGGATTCAATTGTTGCTATTTCACAATTTAAAGACAGTTTATCTAATTCTCAAATTAGAATGGGACAGTATAATGATACCTTCAATGAGCAAACTCAAAGGGCTAAAGAATTTGAGGAAGATCTTCGAAATTGGAATCGTGAAAAGGATAATATTAAGTCGGTTATTAGCCAAACAAGACGTAATATTGAGCACGCAAAGCGAAATGTGGCTGATACGGAGCAAGTACTAAACACAAAACAACAGGAAATAGATTCTGCTGTTTCTAAGGCAACAAAACTTGGCCATAAAGAAGATGAAATGGTAGAAGGAGAACACACACTTGATCTACTAATTGAAAAACTCACAAGGTTACGGCAGCTTATAGAAGTGTCTAGAATGTCAAACGAGAGAACTTTAGCGGTTGTCACTAATGATCTGAAAGCAGCTCGTGAGAAGTATAAAAATCTCAAACTCCAATACAACAATATTCTTAGTGCCTTGAACAAACTTGCAGCTATGCAATCCAGCCATGAGTTACAATACGAAAGATTTCTCAGAGAAACTACACGCAGTATTCAACTAGAGTTCGATAGAATTTTAAAGGAGCGAAATTTTGAAGGTTCTCTAAACATAGATCACAATGCTCAAAATCTTGAGCTTAGTGCTGCTCCTAAAAGTCAAAGCGATCAGGCAAATGGGACCCAAAACCACTCCAAAAAGAAAGGTCGAAGTACAAAAACTCTTTCTGGAGGCGAAAAGTCATTTTCCCAAATCTCATTCCTCCTTGCTGTTTGGAAAGTTATGGGATGTAAAATTCGTGGTCTTGATGAATTTGATGTTTTCATGGATGAGGTGAACAGAAAAGTGTCTATGAAACTTATGATTGAAGCTGTTAAGGCTTCCGGACGTGTTCAGACTATTTTTATTACACCCAATAATATGGCTGATATGAATATCAACGATGATGAAGTTGCTATTCACTTAATGTCTGATCCAAGAAGGTAGTAAAGATTAATTTCCATAAATAGTATTTTATTTTTATCATGAATACGATCTAAAAAGTCTATTTATCTGCTATTGACTTTTATTATATCTAGATATAGAGAAGTTTCCGCTTATTTATTATTATTATTATTATTGTTGTTGTTGTTGTTTTTCACTATAATTGTGGTTTGGCAAATACTACAATAATAGTAAACTTTGTTGATCTATGGTGTAAATCTGAAGATTTGAGCTTACAACATTAATATTTATATTTAAATAAATATAAATATTAGTTTTTCAAAACTTTATTGATTGGCCAGGTATTTTTCATTAAGATAAATACAATCTGTAAGTTAGCCTTTGCACTCAATTTACAATAAACTTCTTGAAATTTCTCTTATTTGTGAGCACTTAATACTTATCAAGTCAAATATGTACCTTATAAAATGGCTCTCAAAATATTCTTGAAAGTAAGTAATTGAAAAAAATATATATAATTTTATAGTGTATAGTATTCATTGGTAATGAATTACTGTCTTTAAAACTTGTTTTTTTTTTTTTTTTTTTTTTTTTTTTAAATATTTTATGTCAAAATGGTCACTAAATATAAAAGCATATAAATTCTATACGCAAATTAAAACGCCCAGATTGTATCATTCTAGTACATCATAAATAGTCACATCGTCAATAATACTCGCTTTGGTATGTAAACTTAAAGAAGGTTATATTTGAATAGGTTCAATATCTGATTGATGGAGAACTAATTATTTAAAATCATCTCCATTTACATGCAACATTGACTAGATTGTAGTTTGAATCGCATACTCAAACACTCCAGTCGGGGCCTATAGACTAGTGATTTTATATTCTATAAATCAATAACGTAATGATGCAAATCTCCTTTTCATAGTTACTCTTTCGTGATAAACACGCTCAATTAAAATTTCGGGAATTGTTCCCGGCTTTTGTATTCATGATAATTAACTACTTTTGAGATATTGATTTAATACTCAAGACAAAAAAAAATGAAACAAGCAGTGGGATAAATTTTAAAGTTGCTAATCCAAATTGGATATCATTTAGTTGTAAAAACTTACATTTTAAGTACACGAATGAAAGACTTTTCATGATCACCGAACTTTTTTCAGTGGAGGAATTTGAAAAAAAAAAAAAAAAAAAAAAAAAAAAAAAAAAAAAAAATTTAAACGACTCGGGGAAAAATCGGCCAATAAATTTATAAAATTTTCAATATAAGTTGATAAGCACATAGTTTATAGCTAAATCACTATAGCTCTATAGTGGTGCCCTATTTTGAAAATCCATACAAAATTTAAATTTTATCATGACTATATATATATATATATAGTTGATGGTAATTAATTTTCTAATGGTATAGATATTACCATTGTAATAATATAAAGTTGAAAGACAAGCGCTATCAAGGCGAAATTTTGCATTGTTATAGAAGAACCTTCTGAATTGTGTTTCCAGTTTGCGCGCCTGCAAACAAACAAGTAACTCATAGTAATTATAACAACCCCATTAGCTGGTCGTTGGTAATATTTCGATTTGTAGTGAACTTCTCTCATGCCATAAATTTATTCATCTCAATTTATTCAATCGTATTCAGAAATATTGCAAGATTAATTTGTAATATTTTTATATTGCGGCAAGTTGAATTTATACAATAGTCGGACTCATTACCCATAAAAAAAATTATGGTTTTCTTTCTGCGTTAAATGCATCTATGGACGTTGTCGTTTCCAAATGTGCAATAACCGTAATTTGGATTTTTTTTTACGCTCCAATTAATTGTAACTATTATTGGTGCCTTGAAAGCTGTAAGTAAAATACTTCCAATGTGCCTGATTGTTTTCTACAAAAGATAGAAATCAATTGAAACTTGTTTATGAACTTGCTTGGATTCTTCTAATAATTCAACAATAGGAAGTTCGATAAATCAATTCTGATCTTTTGTTTATTATTATCAATGAAGTCTTATCAACTGATTTTTGAATTGTGTAAGTGAAAACAAACAACCTCAATGGAATTTTTTATATTTTTGTCGGAAGATGAAAACAGAGAAATACTTTGTATGACTTTCAAAAGGTTCATTTTGCTACTTTGTGAAGAAATGAGATTTACTCCACTATTAACTAATATTTTAGCCAAATAATGTGATTCGATGCAGTTTCATATCATATGATAGGTTCATATAAAACATTTTATTGAAATCCTTTTTATATTTTTTATCCAAATAGCTATGCTTATTTATTTATTTTAACTTGTTTTATTATGGGGATAGAAGACCCTTTAAAAAAATTCTATCAGGAACATTTCTCATAGTTATCTCATGCAACACCGTTACTGCTAGCCGTTTTAGGAACTGTTAAAACATAATAACTTTCAAGGAATATTAAATATATCTGTTTTAGCTGCCTTTGGATTTTAATAACTTGTAAAGTATACAAGATACTTTTCATATATTTGAATAATAAAACAGTTCAATTTTAATATCAATCATATTATTTTAATGTTCATAGCAGTGCTGTCATTAGAAATAATAGAAATTACAAAAGACTAAGACAGCAAAAATCACCAATAAAAATTATTATTTAAAAAAAAAAACGCGTTTTATTGCTAACAGGATATCTAGCCATGTATTTCTAGATATATCTGTAAGAGCACTTCATAACTAGGCAGCTTTGCTTTTCAAATACATTAAAAAAATCATTTTTATAACTTTAAAACTAATATTTAAACGGTCCAAATTTTTATTATAATTTTTTACGAGCATTTAAGCCTGTTTGAATATCAAAAAAAAATAAAAAAAAAAGGATTAAAAGCAGTTATACTTTGATCACTTATCATTGGAATTGACAGTATTTTGGTTTTTTTAACATCAAAAAGCAACAGACTATCTTTTCTGATATTTTTTTCTCAACTTCTATACGTAATTTAATACTTTAAGATAATGCTGGAACAAATGAAATAACAGCTACTTTATTTTCTTAAAGTTTTTATAAACAGCAAATAATTAGAAAACCTTATTATCTTTTTTGACTGGAAACAAGAAAATAGAGTGAAAGCACATGGTACAAAAAGGAGTGAAAATTAAATTCGAGATATAGTCAGGTTTATGCGAGTTCTTCTGAAACTATTCACAAATGGTGTGTAAGAACGGTATAATTCTTTAATCGCTTCAATCCTACTGAAGATTTTGGCTCATCTATATGACAATTGCGTAGATGTTGGATATTTAAGTCTAAGTAATTAGTGTTATTAGCCATATCAAACGCCTGTCTATTGCGTGTTCTCCACTCAAGCCGTTGAGTAACCTAAATGTTATTGCAAGCAAATAACTTGTAATAAGGGTCATGTAGGTGAAAACTGCCTTCAGGAGGTTGAATTTTTTTTTTTTTTTTTGAAAAACACCTGCAACTGAACCTGAAATTTGAATGAGAATCAGCCTCATTACCAACAGCTTCAATAGCAAAATCAGATTATTTTTATTTTCAAAGTTCATACAGTTTATTGTCATTAGAAAGAAGGCTTCATACTATCATTTTTAAGTATCTATTCTCTCCGAAACATATAATATAGAGGGTCAGTGTGTGTGCATAATCCATATAATCATATGATTAAGTCATTATTTGGGTTTTTTTATTAGTTCTTTGTATGAATATAATAAATTTTTAGACTTTTTCCCAAATTTCAGTCTCTCAAAAAATTTACACGTAAAGCAATAAAATATGGACTTTAATCCCCGAAGAACTTGAATGTGATGTAAATAATTAGATTGTATTTAGATAAGCTTTCATATTGTGTTACTTACGGAGTTCTAGGTTTCAGATTTTCACTAAAAAAACATACTGCTAAAGTCAACGAATTGGGTCCACATCTCTGTTTTTTTTTAAAAAAAGAACTATTATTTGAAAGTTTAAGTCACTTCTAAGCTATTAAATGATTTTTTTCTAATGAGTACGCTTGTATTTACAAAACTAAAATTAGATTATAAATAGATTTCAATTGTCAAGATTTTCAATTACTATGTTTGGTGATAAAACTGTTGCAGATATTGCTTTGTAGAATGATATATGAAAGGGGAAAAAATAATAATAATAATAATAATAATAATAATAATAATAATAATAATAATTTGAATACTAATATTGCAAATTTTTAACTGCTACGGTTTAAAAAACTTGTGTCCAAGATCGAAGTTTGGAACTGTAGTGCAATAATGACTTAATATGAACATGAGTTGTAGTAAAACTAATAGACTCCAGGTTTACAATGAATGATTTTTTTACAAAGACCATTTCACTTGCCATACAAACTTTTAACCAAAATGCTGAAAAAAATTTATTTTACAAATTCATCTATTATGCACGAGCAGCAGTTTAGAACTGTTAAGCAAAATCTTTCACTGACTTGAATAGATTTCATACCTGTACCAATAATATAAACTTTAAAACATGTTTGAACAATGTTATTTTACTTTTTGTCTGAGATGCCCTTTAAATGAACGTATCTACCTATGCAGAAATTATAAAAGCAGAAATCAAGATTAAAGAAAGTTATCAATCAAATAAATATAGAAACCAAGGTTATATATAAATTCAAATAAACAGCAATTTGATATTTCATATAATACATTGTTTATAGAAATACATGTTCAATTTTTTTTGCAAATTGTCTGGGGTCATAACACTATAATTCATGTGCCTTTCCTGGCCGAATTGGCTAATATGCATCTGCTGGATTTGGGCGTCTATCTATAATCCTATGGTACATTTCGCCAGCTGCCTTATCGTGGAATTTTCAATAGTGCTTTTGTCATTGCTTCGTAGAATATCCCACCATGCACTATTGTGCGGCATAATAAAGTCCACTGGGATGAACTGGGTAAATGTACGAGGCTGTTCTCCTTTCCGTGATGCTTTATAAGTTATGTAATTAAAAGTGCAATATCCAGACTCATTGGGGTGGTCAGTGAACAAAAGTGTGACATTTTGCTTGCCTGATATCATGGTTTGCATTTTGGTCATTCGTATTCTGCCATTTTCATCTGTATCTAGATCAAAAGGATGGGCATCATCACTCGACCTGTGCTGGTGTGCTGTTCGTCGTATTAGTCTTTGTCGCTGAATGGATCTTGTGCATCTATCTAAATAGTCGATTTGAGAATTAGTGTTGTCAGAAAACCTTGGATGGAGTTGATAAAATGAAGAAAGAGATATTTGCTCTACTCTACCATTAGGAAGATGTTCTGCCCATATAGATTCAAAAGGGTGATTTGACATCCATATTGCTAGGTCTTCTGAGTGAGGAGATCGCATTATTTGAGCGTGTCTGTGTAAATGAAGATGGTGATTAGCTTTATAGTTGACTATAAACAAGACTCTGTATGGAGTTGATGTGTGTATGTGTTTGTAAGTAAATATTCATACAAGTGTATATTTGTTTGCTTGCCTGTAATGCGTGTAATTTTCAAAATAAAAATTTAGAGGGAAGAAATCGGACTTTATAGTAATTCTATTCACAACCCTTTTGAAATGCAAAAATAGTAAAGAATACAAAAAGAAATTGTCCAGCTTTTATTTTTTTTTTTTCAAAGAGTGAAGTTTATTGAACGGTTTTTTGAACCTCTCTGTCTGCGTAATTGTCTGTCTAAAGTTTATTCAAGAGAAGGGAACCTTAATTTATTCTATTTTAAATAGCCATAATCTGCCTGGATTTCTCAAAAATAACGACTCGGAATCAGCTTCGAAAGTGTGAAAATGATATAGATAAACTTGGGGTAGATAATAATAGATGAACTATTATTGTGCAGTGTGCTTTTCGTTGCAAGAATTTCTTAAACTGTCAAACCAAAAATACTACACCAGATTCACGAAAATTCGAATAAAAATTTTGATCATTCAAGATATCCTTGATGCCAATTAAATCACTACTATTTACAGCTGTAGGCGTCTACCTTTACATATTGGGTTTAAAAGCATATTGGTTCCGATTGGTTAAGCTCTATTGTGAGCATTACTTTTGTATGCTATAAACTTCAAATTTGATATTTTAGTTAAAATCAAAACAATCAATCAAAACCAAGTAATATTTGTACAGTTGTTATTATTAGATATAAGAACGTACGTCAGGTATTAACGAAATGGATATAGTAAATTATAGGTTTTCTAATATGAATATGCCAAGTTAATAATCTCTCTGTTTTTAGTTTATTAGTACTACAGCTTTGGATATATATGATATTTGAAAAATAAGCATTATGAATAAGCTCTAATGCGATATAATAGGCATTGAAAAATTACTTTAGCCAATTTATTTGATTACTCTATTGAAATTTTGACTGTATATAAATCTATTAGTTTGCTACTGTGCTGTTACTCAAGTTATCTTCCAAAAAATTAAATTTCTTGACAGCCCTTATCAAGATGTTAAATTTGTTCTTATAAGCACATTGAGTTTTAAGTATGGATACAGTTGTGTGATATGTTCCTGAAATCAGCTTGAAAAAAAAATAAAAAATAAAAAAAAATAACTTACCGTAGAAATAAAAGTTGCTAAATTATGAAATGATGCTATTACTATCATTAAAACTTATTTAAGCACGTTCGAATAAAAGAATCAGTGTTTCACAGTAAATTCTGTGCCATTTCCAAGAAAAATCACATTTTTTACAAATTCAATCACTTTATATTAAACTCCTAATATATGCCTGAAAGCATCAAAGTTAAAAATAAAAAATAAAAATAGATATATTCATATTTATAAATGTAAATATAGATGAACTAAACATTAATATATTATTAGTATTTTAAACGTTTTTGGGTAACTTTCCTCCCATTCCACCTATATCTTCTAGCTCTTTGCGTTTATAAAAGTGAGGCGCGACTTCAATCAGCCACTCCGGTTGCAACGGCATACAATTTCTCATAAACTCTTTTGAAGTCAGAACAAGTTCATGATAAATCACCCACTTAGGTTTTTTCCCAAACAAGACACTAGATGGATGAATATTAACGATTTGTCCAGTCTTTGCTGACCTATAACTATCACCCGACCTAGTTAGACGAGCAGTATGGGGAAAAAATCCAGAGGTTATGGCCTTTTGAATATGAACCAAAGATTCGTCTCCTCCAAGGGAAGAATCCCGAATCTCAATTTCAACTCGCTCGCAAAGATTTGCAAGCTGATCGCGAACGTCGCGGGCACGCATTAGAGACTTGAATTGCAAAAAATTTTCTTGTGCCCACTGATAAGAATAATCTGTGTCAACCCATTGATTCCAAATTTCTAGTAAAGTTAAATGATCACCTCCAGGTCTGGTGAAAGCTTCTCGAGCCTTATCTGCATGTACTCGGCGCTCTTTTGGTCGAAAAAATAGAGAAGCTGCTTCTCCAAGCATCGCAACGATTGATAGTACTTCCTCCACGCAATCATATTTATCACTTGCAATGATAGTCTTTGCCATCATTGGATCTGCAGGAAATTCAGCCATTTGACGACCAAGCTTTGTAAGCTCACCACGGTCATTCAGAGCGCCTAATGCATACAACAGCTCTAGAGCTTGAATAAGTGAATCGTGGGGAGGAGCATCTAGAAAATCAAAATTTAAAATATCATTTATGCCTAAAGACATTAACAGTAACACAACACTACCCAAATTTGTCCTTAATATTTCTGGTGTAGTATTTGCGGGGAGTTCATTGTAAAAAGACCATTTTGTAAATAATCGAAAACATTTTCCTGGCCCAACACGACCAGCTCTTCCTGCACGTTGATCCGCAGAAGCTCTAGAACAAGGTGTCACAACTAAACTTTCCATTCCAGTTCGAGGATTATACACATTTTCTTTCACAAATCCTGGATCAATAACATAAACGATACCATCAATAGTAATAGATGTTTCTGCAATATTTGTAGCCAAAACAACTTTTCTGCTCCCCTCGGGAGTAGGATCAAAAATCTTTGCTTGAAGTTCAGGTGGCAGATTAGCGTAAATCGGGCACACTATCATGTTAGGAATTTTATTCCCAAGTTTTCTGCATGTCTCTTCCAAGTTTTCTGCAGCCATCTCAATTTCATCTTGACCAGTCAAAAACACCAGTATATCACCTTTTTTTTGAGTAGTGTGAATTTGAAAAACAGTGGTTATTGCAGCATGCAAGTAATTAGCTTCGGGTTGTTTTGTGTAGTGAATATCAACTTCAAATCTTCTTCCAGGAACTTGATAAATGGGAGCATCATCAAAGTACTCTGAGAATTTTTTGGCATTCAAAGTAGCAGATGAAATAAGCAATTTCAACTCTGGCCTAAATCTTGTAATGTCTTTTAAAAGGCCGAATAAAATATCAGTGTGAAGCGTTCTTTCATGAGCTTCATCAATCATTATAGCAGAGTATGTTGATAATTCAGGATCAGTCAAAAACTCTCTCAGTAGCATACCATCTGTCATGTACTTGATCACTGTTTTATCAGAAGATTTGTCTTCAAAACGAATAGTGTAGCCAACTTCATGCCCAAGCTTACACCCTACTTCGTCAGCAACACGAGCAGCAACTGACATGGCAGCAACCCTTCTAGGCTGCGTACACCCTACTTTCATGCCGTTTGCGGTGTATCCAGCTTCGTGTAAAAATTGAGGAACCTGAGTAGTTTTTCCTGATCCAGTTTCACCAACAATAATCAAAACTTGGTATTCTTTAATTGCAGCTAGAATTTCTTCGCGATGAGTATAAACCGGCAAAGATCGTCTTGTATCTTCAATTGATTTAATCCTTTTTTCCTGTTCCTTAACCTGAGCTTCAAACAATTCTTGCTCTTGATTCATTGTGGAAATTGCATCAGTGACAAAATCAATACTTTGAGTAGGATCAAATACAAACTCATAATCGTCCGATTGATCCGGCTTCTTTTCTTTCGATTTTGAAGAAATTGTGGCTCTATGTCGTTGTTCTTCTTCCCAAGTTTCATGCTCTGGTTTATGATAAGATCTACTATTATTTACCTCATTGTAGCGTCTATGAAGCACCGATTCTTTTCGTTTTTTATCAATTTTACCTTGTTCTGTAAAGTAATCTTCGGGTAATTTATAACCATCAGTTCCATCATCAATCGCTTTTCTTTCCTGAGCAATTGCTAAAATTTCACGTTTATAACTTACCTCCTTTTGTTCTCGCTCCGTTAAATTATTCCAACCGTATTTGTCTACCATCTCTTCCAAATCATGGACCTCCTGCTCTAGTAAAAAAAGTTTTTCTTCTTCACGCTTAGAAAGATACTTCTGTCTAGCAGTTTTTCTCAGCTTTTCCATTTCGTTTCTGTCGTTTAATATATCATCCGAAATTTCTCGTTCGTTTTTTGACTTTTTGGTATCTGGCTCTTTTTTGTCTCTATCTTTTAGTCGTGTAGCAAATTCATCACGTTCTTGTCGATCTTGATCCATTGTTGTATTTCCATCCGAATTATTATCAGCTTTATTATCATTTTTAGCAGTTTTACTACTATTATCAATCTTGTAGTTAGCTGATGATTTGTTGGGCTTTGGGTCATCTCGTTCTTCAGATTCAGATGAATAGCTTCTTTTTCGTCTCTGAGATGTGTATTTCACCTTTTGGGTAGATGGATCTTGTTTGATGACAGATTTTCCTCGTGGCGAGTGAGATCCTTGATAACTGCCCTGTTTCTCATCGTCTTCATCTAAAATCAAATTATATTTCTTTGAAGGTTGCTTAGTAGATTTGGATTTAGATATGCTAGAAGCAGAATCTTTAGGATGTAACTTATTGTATAACTGCTTGGAAAACTCTTCTGCTTTTGAATTCTCCGGAAGTCCAACGCTTGTTAAAACCTCTAAAAGTTTGGATGGGCTTTTTGCAGATTTCGCTGAAGCCTTACAAAACTCTATAGTGTATTCATCACTGACCCCTAAAATCTAAAGCTCATTATTGTTAGATAAGTGATTTACAAATATGTTTAATCATTACTCACTTCTTGCAAATTATCTGATATCCAATAGTTAATGTCCGACATGGTTTTCAAATCGATATTAGCATTTTACAATAAATTCATATATGTGAAAAATAACCGAAAGAAATATCCCAAATACTAAGAGTTATGTGTGGAGATTTTAATGTATTATATAAGCAATCTGTCAGACGCATTATTACACATACGCCACTGTTGTGAATTTTACTAGTACCATCTGCCACCAAAAAAAACAACTTTTGATCTTTTCTTTCTTTTCACAGCAACCTCCATTGGTTTTTAAATCCATTATCTACTTAACATCTAACTACTCAAGTCAATGTCAGACGAACTATACATCAAACCTGAAAAAGACTTTTCGGAGATTCTTGAAAAGGAACTTCCTCAAATTGACGAGTTGGTCAAGGTATGTCATGCATATTTGCCATCGTAATACTGAATCAACTAACATTGAATGTACAGAGCAACTTCCAAAGTGGTCTTGACCAGCTCCTTTCACTGGAGAAACAAACTAGACAGGTATGGTTTTTTTAAGATCACTATACTGATATTATATACTAACTTTTATAGGCTTCTGATTTGGCATCTTCTAAGAAAGTCTTGTCTAAAATTGTCGATGTGACGCGAAAGGCTGGCGATTGGAAATTAATGAACGAGCAAGTGCAATTGCTTTCCAAGAAGCATGGTCAATTGAAACAAGCAATTACAAGTATGATTCAAGAAGTGATTAAACATCTAGATGAGGCTCCAGATCTGGATACTAAGATTGAAACTATCGAAAACATAAGAACGGTTACTGAGGGAAAGATCTTTGTTGAAGTAGAACGCGCTAGAGTTTCTAGGACTCTTGCACACATCCGTGAAAAGCAAGGTGACATTGACGCTGCTTCTGAAATTTTGGGTGAGTTGCAAGTGGAAACATATGGCTCCATGGATATTAGAGAGAAAACAGAATTTATTTTGGAGCAAGTCGAGCTATATATCAAGAAAAACGATTTTACACAGGCTCAAATTTTAAGTAGAAAAATCGTTCCTAGATATTTCAATAAGGAAGAAACCCATGATTTGAAACTTCGCTACTATGAACTGCTAATTCAAATCTCCTTACACAATTCGCAATATTTGGAGGTTTGTCAACATTACCGTGCAATTTACGATACTCCTCTTGTGCAAGCTGATGAGGCTCAATGGAAGAATGCTTTGGAAAATATCGTTTATTTTATCATTCTTGCACCCTATGATAATTTGCAGTCGGATCTTATCCACAAAATTAAGGCTGATCCTAAGTTACAATCGCTTCCTCAACATAATGAATTGATCAAATGCTTTACTCTTGATGAGTTAATGCGTTGGCCCAAAGTTGCAGAAATTTATGGACCTCCTCTTCAAAAAACCTCAGTGTTTGATCAAAGTACTTCTGAAGGGAAAGCTCGCTGGGAGGATCTTAGAAAACGAGTTATTGAACACAATGTAAGAGTAATTGCAAAGTACTATACTCGAATTCGTACATCAAAGCTTAATAAGCTGTTGGATTTGTCTGAAAAAGAAAGTGAAAAGTTCATTTCAAAGCTTGTTACGCAAGGTACTATCTATGCACGAATTAATAGACCTGAAAGAATTATTACGTTTGCTAAACCTAAAGATTCTAACGATATCTTGAACGAGTGGAGTAACAACATTTCTGATCTTCTTAATCACATTGAAACCATTGGACATCTGATTTCCAAAGATGAAATGGTAAATGGTATTAAACCTAGGGTTAAATAGATTCAAGTAGTTCTTGTAATTATTATTTTATTTTCTATTATACTACTTTACTTTTTATTTCTTGAATTTTAATGAGTATATATAACAATATTCGCACTATCATTTGTTTGGTTAGCTTTCGCCATTGTTGGTCACGAGGTTACTAAAATTATATAATTTATGTCTACAAAATAATAAGACTTTTTCTCATATTATACCAAACTATCAATGTTTAATTTTGCTTGAACTAATCAATGGATGAAGCTGTTTATGAATTGGACAATGAGGGACAGTTTTGGTCAGGTATTTATAGTAATCAATGTGAATATCGAAGAAATTTTGCTAATGATTATACATAGAATTAAACGACATCACATCAAGAGACTGTCGTTCAATCGCGACCATAGAGAAGACAGTGCAGGTCTTCATCCACTTCACTTCATTATTTCTAGACAGGTTTTTGCTGCACGATGAACAGCTATCTATGTGTATTCATAAGCTGATTGAGTCTAAAATATTCAAAAGCAACAAAGCATATGTTCGAAGGAAGCTCATTTCAATTTTGATCAGATCTATTAATCCGTATCAATCAAGTGGAGAAAACATATCACAGCAGCTACAAATTAACATTGATATCATTGTAGGCGCATTTCTTTTGATTGATGGTAGATCACATACTTCAACACTTGAAATGATGCTTGAAGAGTCAACAATTTCGAGAATCATTACAATTATTTGGAATAATCAGCAAGAAAATAAAAATGTAATTCTGATACGAATTTACTTGGATTTATTATTTGAGATGTGCAAGATACAAAAGCTCACAAAGGGAGATTTAAATTCTATTCAAGAAGAGTTTGTGGAGCAATTGTTTTTTGCAGTTGAGAGAAGAGACGATTATGATCATGATCCTTACGGATATACTGTTTTAAAGGTTTTATTAGCTTTAAACGAACAATATATGATTGCTTCTGTGGAGCAACACAAGGTGCTGGACACTGATGAAAAAAACCCCAGTACTAAACCAACTGATTTCACTAAAAACAAGATTTTTCATACATTAGTTTCTAACAGAAAAAAATTTTCTTCGTTTGGTGAGAGTATTGTGTTTCTTTTGAATCGAGGCCCTGATAATTGTGTTCAATTGATGGTGCTCAAGTTTTTGTATCAAATATTCACAACTCCTGAAACTTATGATTATCTTTATTTGAATGATCTAAAAGTCATTGTTGATGTTTTTATTCGTGAATTAAATGATCTTTCACTTGATGAAGAAAAGCTACTTCACACATATCTCCGTGTACTTCATCCACTTCTTACATACAGTGATTGGAAATCTGAATGTTATAAAAGGTCACAAATTATTAAAGTATTAGAGCATTTAAGTTTTAAAAGCAGAGTATGTCTTTCGGAACTTGATGATACTACTATACGTTTAGCGGACCGCTGCTTGAATGTTCCTACTCTTCATCTATCAAAATCGCGATCTCTTCGTCGTATTCAGTCTGATGATAATATAAGCACTGGTGCTTATAACCATACAACTCTCGATGCAAAATATCGAGAAAATACATGTATTCCATCAAAAGAAGACCCTTCTACTTCATTACCAATAACACCAATATCCTCAATCTCTTCCCTTCCATCTTCTATAAATATCAAGGATGGTATATCAAATAGTATATCTAACCTTCCGCCTCCGCCTCCGCCACCGCCACCTCGTTCTCGTGCAGTTCCAGCAAATTCACAAAGACCAGGTGGTTTGGAAACTAATAGAAGTTATCATACACCACCACCGCTACCTCGTCCAAGGAAACATATTCTTAATTTGCCGCATTTACGCAAGGTACGGAGCACTAGTGCTGAAGATGTAGCGACCTTCAAATTTACAAATAGAGAAAGCCTAAATAATGGAAAACACTCAATTTCATCAGAGTCTTCAAGTGATGATGAAAGTGAAAGTGGAAGCGATGATGAGACTGAAATTGAACAAGGGAAAAACACAATAGAAGTTTCTGTTGAACGAAAGCCACCTCCGTTACCACCTCGGCATAGACATGATGTGTGATTTCTATTATATTTTTTTTTGTTTTTTTTTTAAATAGATCTAATCTACACACTTTAATTCATTAGCTTTATTAAATAAAATAAAATAAAAATAAAAATGATAATCAAGAGCTTGATTGTTGAAGTCAATTCATACCTTATAGTGACATCCTATCATAGATAAGTTAGATGGTTTGATATTTTGATAACTAAAAAATAAATCTGTGTAACTGAATTTTAATAGCATTTTTAACTTGATAATAAATTTACACCTTTTCTATTGAAAACTACAACTACTGATAGCGTACATCTTAATTCACAACTAAGTATACAGCGCTTGTTTTAAGCCCTATTAGCAGGCAATTGTGTTGAAGAAACATTCAACATTGAAGACTGATTTACAGTAGTAGTACTAGTCTGGGGGTGCTGACCAGTTAGCTGAGACTTGTCGTGAAGACTTGATCTAGAATTAGACTCTTTCAAGGCCATCAGTTGCTTGGATCTAAAAGACTCGTAGTGAGTATGTGAGGTAGTTTCAATTAGATCTTGTAATCTAGTCGAAATCAAAAAGTCTCTAAGATGTGAAAATTCACAATGACTTTCATCTTCAACGTTGATAATTCCCCAACGATTCTTTCTTCCTCTAACTTCTTTACCATCTACAATAACCGTTTTTTCAGAACCAACAATTGCAAAAGGAAGCATTGCTTTAATTTGATGATTTATCCTTTTGTCTTGCTCATCGTAGTCTTCATAAGCATCGTTTGGATACAATCGCAACTTGTGGAATGCAAATTCAGACTGAAGTACACGTTTAAATGATTCACGCTCGGCCAATGTCAAAGAGTCTGATTTAGCAATAACAGGAATTACATTTGCTGTTTCTGTAAGTTTCTTTAAAACTGTCACGTCAATTGGCTTTAGTCCATGGCCTGTCGGCTGGATAAAAAACAGAATACAATGAACTCTTGTGTCGTTCAAGTATCTGTCTCTTTGAGCAGTAAGCTCTTTTCGAAGATACTGCGAGTGTTGATCTTTGATATACTTAACAATAGGATCCCAACACTTTTCATTGTTAACTTGATCACCATAGCCAGGCGTATCAATAATATTCATTTTCAATTTAACTCCATTTTCTTCAATAATGTGAGATACTACCTTGATCTCTGCAGTACGGTTGAAATCTTGACGAGAATCAGTACGTCCAGAGCTATCAGCCAAATGAGATGCAAACAATGTATTAACCAACGTAGTCTTTCCTAGTCCAGATTGACCAACAACCATAAGATTAAATTGGAAACCGCGGCGGAGTAGGCGACGCTCAATTTGCTGGGTGATGGAGTCAAAACCAACGTGAGATGCAGGTTGTATTGGTGAAGTAGTCATGATTGATTTGGTTGTTATTTTCAATAAGAAAATGGTTTCAGGTTTATTCTTTTTTATTTTTTCAATTTTTTTTCTAGTTTAAGAATATGATTTCAAGACTTGAAATTGATGACCAAATATCAATTGCTCTGTGATGAAACATTCAATATGTGTACATAAACAACTTAGCTTCTGTTAGAAGATATTCAATCAAACTCAGTACGTTTTTGATTTCATATTTTCGTTTTCTTGATTGAACATTGATTTAGTTGACATACAAATTGATATTCAGACTGTAATTAACGAATTCTTGACCACATAATTTAAGAACAATTAAATTTTAAAAATAGTTTATTAATGTTATTGATCAAGTTTGCTTTTTTTTTTTTAGTTATCTATGAATGTATAGATATATATATATAACAGTTTAAAATACTATAACTTTAGGTTACAATAGTTATTCTATTTTAATAAGGTTTTTTATTTATCCTAACATGATAAAATCAATGCCCATTATTTTTGAAAATTATATGTCATTTAAATGGAGTATATAGTATAAACAAACGCGTAACATTTGAGACTAGAAAAAAATTGAACAACATCTGACATATCTAAAATCGTATATTTTATTAATATAGTGACTATTATATTACAATCAACCAAAATTGATTAGAATAGTTGCAGTCTTGTCTTAGAATGAGAGCTACCAATTCACCAATGTTTCTGGCGTAGGGTTGAAAATTGCTCAGCCGTACATAATTTACTTAATTATAAACTGTTACTAATAAAGTTTCTATTATCAGCTTCGCTATATGGTAAGTATAGCTAGGAATTAGGCTAACAAGAATAATGATGATACTCAATTTACCTTTTATCCATACAGACTTCCTTAGAGTTATTTTACTTTCTAAGCGCCATTTTTATCATCAAGTATGCCGTAAAAATCTCGAGGCAACTAACAAACTTACTTAGGCTTTAGTAAGGCAACTGGCTAGCAGTCTAATATCTCATTCACATGATTGGTAGAAATCTTAGAAAACACTTCTCAAATAGTCTTCAACTAGATAAATCAGCCTTGGTTTTATCGATATCTTTCTATGTTTGTTACCAAGCACACAGAAATATCATAAATCCCCACAGTCGCTTCCATAGTTGCACAGTAAATTCCATTCAAGCTTTAGTCAGTTACCAGCAAGATAATTAATCAGCTTTACAGGTTCTCAGACATTCGTATTTTAAAGTAACAAAAGTGTGTCTGAGCGTTGATCTCCTAGTAGCCACTAATTTTTAAATAGTTGCTTTCTCAACATACTTCTCTCCCTGTTTTTCAAAAGTATAAATACTACTGTTGTCCTTATTTTCGCCCTTTGATTGTACAACTTCAAGTTTGAATCTCTCAACACACACATACATATATATCCATCTTCCTCTCACAACAAAACATACATCACCATGGCTCCCAAAATTGCAATTGTCTACTACTCTCTTTACGGCCATATCCGTCAACTTGCTGTCTCTGCACAAAAGGGCATTCAAGAAGCTGGTGGAAAGGCTGATCTGTATCAAGTTGCTGAAACGCTTACACCCGAAATCCTTGAAAAGATGCACGCTCCTTCAAAATCTGAAGACCCTGTTATTAATCCCGCCCAATTGACAGAATATGATGGGTTTCTCTTTGGTATTCCTACTCGTTATGGTAATTTCCCTGCTCAATGGAAGAATTTTTGGGACCAAACAGGCTTTCTTTGGGCTAAAAGTTCTTTGCAGGGAAAGTTTGTTGGTACCTTTGTATCTACAGGTACTCCAGGAGGCGGTCAAGAAGCTACTGTTATGAACTCTTTGTCAACTCTTACTCACCACGGTATGATTTTCGTTCCTCTTGGTTACAGAGAGACTTTTCCATTGCTTACCGATTTGAACGAAGTTCATGGTGGTTCTCCTTGGGGTGCTGGTACCTTTGCAGGTGGTGATGGTTCCAGACAGCCAACTAAATTAGAGCTTGAGATTGCTAATATTCAGGGTAGTTCCTTTCAGAAGCTTCTTTCCAAGCACAAGTTTGATTAAAAACTTGTTGATAATTTAGCTCTCCTAACAATTTTATTTTTTTTAAAAAAAAATAAACAAAAAAAACAAACATGAAAATATCGAGTTAATCATTGTTTAAATAGTGAAGTCATGATAAACCTATTTTTGTTATGAAGCATTTGATGTTATTTTCTTAGAGAATTTATACTCTAATTAGAAAAAGGTGAGATATTTTGTGAAAGTAATAGATGTCCAACATGATTATTAGACTTTTTAATATTCGAAATTGATGGAAAAAAAATTTTTTTTTCATACTTTCTATTCCTTTTTATCAAATAAAATTGAAAACTATGACCATTCGCAATGTTTAATGTATTTATAATTAAACTGTAGCTAGATGTTAGTCACACACGCGTAAGAGGTCGTTCCATTTTAATTTTTGCATGTTATATCGTATTGAGGTGCAGCATAGCTCAATTGTACGCAGCTTTAACGCTAAGAAAGTCTCTTAAAGGCAGGAATTATTTAGTATGATGATGTAATAGCTTCTACTTGAACGGTTAGCAGGCCGGATTTGGGGAAAAGCCCCAAGATCCTTTTGATTATCTGAAATCAAAAGGCAAAAAAATATGTAGATTTTATTGGCTGATTTTTTAGTAGTGTCCATAAGTGGAAAAAATGATTGATTGATCATTTGTATCTGATTGGTCATATTTTTTCTCTGCTTGAGAATCGCCGAATTCTGTCAAAACCGAATCGCTCCGCTGATGCCCAGTACAGCCGAGCCTTAATAAATGCAAACTGTACAACTTACTAATATATATATATATATTTCACTCTTGGCAAATTCTGTTGCCTTATGAGAAAATTAAAATGAATAAAAACTTTTCAACTTATTTTTGATTGTAATTTAAAGAAAATAGCTATAAAAATTTATATAAATAATTAATATATATATATATATATATATATATATATATATATATATATATTGTAGTATATAATGTGCTCAAAATTTGAATTTAAAAGTTTTAATCTGTCAAAAAAATTAAATAAAAACTTTTCAATATATACCAGTAAAAAGAAACTTTATAACCTGTGACTGTTAAGATTCTTTTCTTTCTACGAATTATACAAATTATGCGGAAAGATTTTTTTGATAATTTCGAGACATTAACCCGATTTGGTTATTATCAATTGAATCCATGAGACTATTTCCAAATCTAGAAAATCTTAGTGGATCGTCCAATTAGATCTTGACGTTGAAAAGACAAAACCATCAAACTGAAAAACAAGTATAAATTGAAGCTGTATTTCTTTGAAAATAAAAAAAAAATTAATAAAAAATTAATTCTTCTTCTGATTCTTTCTTTAAAGCTGATCAAGTCAATTTTTTTTCTTGAAAATCATCTGAAAATGCATTTCTCTACTCTTGCTGTTGCTGCCACTACTTTGGCTTCTGCTTCTTTTGCTGCTGCCCAATCTCACGGTGAGGAATACTCTCAAACTATGGGCCCCGTTGCCTTTCTCTGGCCTCCTGACAGAGAATGGTCCGAGGGTACTGAGAACATTGCTCCTTGTGGTACCGCATCTGGTCCTATGACCAACAGATCTCAGTTCCCCTTGGACGGTGGTCATGTTGCTCTTGTTGCTCAAGCTCAAGCTTGGGCTGTGAATGTTCGTATCTCTTTCAGAAGTAACCCTACTAGTCAAAACGATTTCCAAGACTGGTTTGCTTCTAACATCACAGACGATCTTGATACTGCTCACATGTGTTACAGTACTCCATCTGTTCCATCTTCCATCAAGTCTGGCGACTTTGGTACTATTCAGCTCGAATACAATGCCATCGACGGCTCTCAAAATGTCAGTCACTTTGCCTGTGCTGATGTGTACTTTGTCGAATTAAATAAATTCCAAAACAACGGTTTCTCTGCCATGTGTTTCAACACTACTGAAGACGAGGCTGCTCCCTCCGGAACTCCTGATGAAGACGAAGTTTCGAGTGGAAGCGGCGTCAACTCTGCCTCTACTTCTACTACTGCTACTCCTGCTGCTGCCGCCACTAGTTCCACCCAGTCTGCTAATGGTGCTGGACCTATTGCTCTCTCCGGCTTTGTTGGTGTTGCCGGTTTTATTGCTGCCCTTCTCTAAGTTAAATACACTGAAATTGCTTCGGTTTATTTAACACTCATTTGTTCACGCTTTTCTATTTCTTAATTTTTTTTACTCTAACTTTGACGATATATTTTTCATGTAAATGACATAATGACAAAATAATTTGATTTTACAACCTCTTTGCATGCTTCTCAATACATTATTAGAGTATATATATACATATGTTTTGCTAAAATATTGAATCATATTTTCTCCCATTTTATAACGTATTGGCAGAAATGCATTTCTTCAAGAATTTCAAACTTAAGACCTAAATCTTGAAACATTGTTTTTAAGATCTAGAAGTGATCTTCAAAACATACGGCTGGTATAAAAGTAAAAGCCACCACATCACTTTTCGGCAAGCTAATCTTTTGAGCTTGTCTTATACCTTTTAGTTTTTCGTTCATCACTCTGGTCTGATTGTAGACAGGATCAATATTAAAATGGTGAGACAAATTTTTATCCATAATGGCTAGTACACAGCTGAGATAATCATAGAAAAAATGGAAATTAGCTAACCGAAAGAATCCAGAACTCTCTGTATAACCATGTTGTAAAGCAATCACAAGTTTTGAAAAGAGATCTCAAGCAGTTTGCTGAGTCGCCAGAAAGTGCACCTTTGTCGCTTCAAGGTAGGTAAATCTACTAGTTTTCATCGTTCTATTCTAATATGTATATACATATTTTATCCAGGTCAACTTAGCGCTACACTTGCTTCTTATCAGCGCACGCTTGACGACTATGCAGTTGCTGCAGATCAAGAGATTGTTCCTGAACGGAAAGAACAAGCAAAAACTCGTATTGAAGGGTTTCGCAACGAGCTAAAAGATATACGTGAAGAGTTCCGACAACTAAAGCTTAGACGTGAAGAAAATGTATACAAATCAAATCGTCAGGAATTACTGGAACGACGGCATCATGCAGTACAACAACCTGGAGGAGAACAAGTACCAGAAAACCCATATGCGGCTGCAAATTCTGCTCCAGAGCTGACGAGAGGAGACGGATTGATGAAAGAGCAGGATGCTTTGAATAGAGTGGGATCTCAGCTTGACGATTTTTTGGAAAGAGGCAAAATGGTGCTGGGCGATCTGAGCGAACAAAGAGAATTATTGAAGTCTACAAGAAAAAAGATCTATTCAGTCGCCAATACATTAGGTGTTTCCAATGATACAATTCGAATGGTTGAAAGAAGGGCGAAACAAGATAAAAAAATTTTTTATGGTGGGATATTGGTGATGTTGGTTAGTTTTTACTACATTTTGAAATGGTTTGGTTGATAATAAGTATTTAAAATATCATGTTTTGATCTACTTACTACGTGAATTGATAAACTGAGATTATGGCAATGTAATGAGTTATAGAGTTTGATTTATTGGTGTAAATTAGCATCAAAATAGCTTTTGGAATGGATCAATTGCGTTTTAATCTGTATTAAACGTACTTGCATTATTATCCTACATGTAGTATTTAAGCAAGATCAAGATGTGTTTCTTACCGTTTTGTCCCGTCAAAATATACATATACAAGTTGCGGACTCAATGATATTTTGATGTGATTTTTTTTCCCCTATCATCACCCTTTTCTTTCTCTCTCCCCTCCTCTAATACTTAAATCTGCTGTGCTAACAACCATGTCAGAGCTTGAGGATACTACGTCGTACTTATTCAATCGACCGGATTTGTCGTTTCCATCCCAGGCAATAACATTTGTTGTTGTAGCAGGAGCGCTCTTGGTAAAACGCCAGCTCGAAAGAAAGCCAAAACGAAGGAGAGTTGCAGTATGGATCTTTGATCTAGTACGCGTCATAATAGCGTATGCTGGAGCCGAAATAATCATGATGGTTTTCAATGCCAACCCGAATCAACAAGATTGGAAATCAGTCGACGGATTTGTCAACACGGATGAAGAGGCTCGTAGGATAGCTATCAGTCAGACCACGTCGCTTGCAATGACTATTCTTGAAATTTTGCCTGGCCTACCGATTTTGTATGTCATGTATAATTTGGCTCTTTCGGCAGCTTATTCGATTCATTACGTTTGGTCTTCTTCAGTGTCTCGACTAAGATTTAGAAGAACAGCATCTGGGGGCTGGGGATTTTATACGGTTCCTCCACCAGCTAAAGACCATATTAATGATCATCAATCTTTTGAAACTTCCCTAGCTCGTGATCAAATGGGATACGTGAGTGGTTATTATGGTAACCCTGTTAACGTTTACTGGTTCCTGAGACAAACAACTGTACTTTTAATATGTCTTATCACGTATAGACTGATTCTGTTTGCCTATTTCAATTCTCATCCTAATGCTCTTAATTCAGTTAGAAAGGCTCTTTTCGGCTGGCTTGAAAAAGACCCTGGATCCGGAGAATATGTGGTTCATGCGGTGGTGTTGCCATCTTTGTTATATAGTTTAAGATTCGTTCTTTCTGATTCTGCTTTTAAATATCGTGGAGGACTTCAAAAGCCTGCGGATATCAATGTGCTTCCATTATATAGGGATGATATTGATGAGGAATCTACTTTGGGGGTTGACACTTCACTTTCCGCTCCTGTTCAAGATTATACTAGCAGTGCAGTAAATCTGAGTAGATCAATGAGCAACAGAGGAAGAAAGTCTACATCGCCAACTATACCTGCTCCTATTCCTACCCCCGCAATTAGTAGCAGTGTAACTCCTGTGACTATTGCAGCTTCGAAATTCGGAGAATCTGAAGTTTGCACATATGAACAAAGTGTTTCCGACATAGTTCCTGTTGAGCTGCAAAATGCTCCAGGCTTGAATATCCAAAACATTGAAACATTACCACAAAATTTGGAAGATTCTACTACACTGGAACAAAAAAATAAACAAGAACCTAACGTGGAGCAGCATATTGAAGCTTTTGTAGACAATATCACAGTCTTTGGACAAAATGCGATCCAGAGCGTTTCACAGATGGAAGCTCCAGCTGAGCTTAAACAAGCCTATAATACAGTGAAAAATATCGAAGCACCGACTGAGTTGAAGCAAGCAATTGATGCTGTTAAAAATATCGAAGCGCCCGAAGAACTAAAACAGGCTATAAACAAGGTAAAAAATATCGAAGCCCCTGTTGAACTAAAGCAAGCATTTGATACGATTAAAAACTTTGACACAACAGAGTTTCGTGATTCCATATCAAAAAACCTTGATATGTTGAATAAGGGAATGTTATTTGGCGGAAGTGCTGGATTCAGTAGACCAGGTATGTCTGGAGGACTTAACAGACCAGTTATGGGATTTATGGGTGCGCGAGGTAGTGCTTTAAATTTGGAAGATAGGGGGAGAGGGATGGATAATGTTATTGATAGTATGGGACTAGATGGGCTAGATACAGAAGAAGAAGAGGATGAAAGTTCTGAAGACGAGGATGAGGAGGAGGAAGAAGATGAACTAGACTAGTTCAAAATAATTTGTAATTCGTGATGTTCAAAGCATTAGCATATTTAATTAAGCATGTAAAAATAATATGCTCGTATCCAATATGAGTACATTGTGCATTTATAATAATAGAAAAAAAAAATTACTGAAATAATCATATAATGAAAATAAAGTACAGAGCTAGAATTTAATTATCTTTAAAATTTCTGGAATAGATATTAAATAATATCAACTTATAAACAAGTGGGAATCTGGTCAACATCTCAAATAAGGAAATTTTGTTCTACCAATCAGCCGTTCCATCACCAGTAGACACAAATCTCGTAATAAACAAGTTTAAAGTGAATACAATTTAAAACAAAGCATTTACAATACTTCATAAGCCAGGATTTAGGAATTTAATTATTGATAACTATCATAGCTGATCATGAAACTCATGAGTAAATCTTGATTGATAATCTGTCTAGATGAGCATGTCTCATCTACGTCGCAGCTGGAAAATCTTTTTTTTTATTTTTATTTTATTCATTAGATGTCAGTGGAGTCAATATTCTTGTTAAGTTAAAAACAGAGTGATTGAATTTATTTGTAACAAAATTAACAAAAAATATATATATTAAATTTTGCTAAGAAAAGAGTTGGAGATATCTAAAGTTTATACGCTTGGTAAAATCTCAAAAGGGATGTTACTCTTTTTCAGTAAACATAAAAAAAAGTTCATATTAGCCAGTTAAGAATTATGACCTATCTCGGTTATATCAATATCAAAACTCTCAGTGATATTCAGATGAATATTGAAACAAATATTCTTTGAAATAGTGTATTAAATGCGAGTTCAGTTTATACATAAAAGAGGCTCAAATGCCCAGAATCCTAAGAGTTCAACGTTCAAATATTCACATGCTTCATAATATGTATATTGTTTATTTTGAATATAAATGAGAATAAACATAGTCGAGGAATGTAAAAATACGCATTCTAATCATAGGGTCTTAACTTCTTTGTCGGAAATATTTACAAAGAGTTTAGAAGCAAAGCAGGTAAATAAACAAAACCAAGAATATTTTTTCAAGTTTCCTGGTGTTTTGCTAATATCAATCATATGTTTCGAATGTTTAAGAGAAAAGCCCCCAACTGATTTTTCAATGTTGTAGATCAGGTAAAATCTTATGCGTGGTTTTGTATAAGAATCATTTTTTTTTTCTCGCGCCGTTAATTATATTTAATAAACTAAATGGAATAAGAGTGGATGGTACCAGTGGATTTCGGCAATCTATAACAGTGAGTCTACTATTTCCCATCAACCGAACATAAAGCAAAAGATATTTTTTATGGTAGTAAAGAATTTATATAATTTCCAAATTATTTATAATTAAATTAAATAAACAATAGTAAATAAATAAATGAAAAAAAAAAAAGAGTCGCATGTCAAATTTTTAAGGTTGCAAAATTTTGGACACGGTCAGTCTTCTTTTCAAGCAATACTGACGTTTCTGAAGAGTTTTATATGTATTATACCTTAGATATAAAAATTGGGATTAAAGGGATGAGCGTTAATAACACAGTGCTCATATAGTAATTCCTACAATCAGTTCAACTACTTCCACGTAGATTGTTAAAAAAAATTACTAAATCGTCTCCTTTTAATACCCTTGACTATTTTATTGAAGGGGGATACAAGTAAGGAACCTATTTTATATATATTTTCCAGGCCAAAAAAATTCATTTTGAAGCAAAGTCTAATATATTTGACTGCAATGGGAATGTAATTTTGAAACATTGTTAAGTTTTAAAACAAATTGCATACTTGAAATTTGGTAACTAGTAAAGGAGATTTCGTCAAATAATCTGCAAAGACTGGTAACAAGAATACTTATATATGATCATTTTAAAAAGATGTTCAGGGACATCATGATATTGTTGGTCAGCTTTCATCATTATGAATCAGTTTCAAACACTATATATGTTGAATCATGTTAGTTGATCTACAGATATTGAGTTCTCTCACAACAGCCTTAGGTAAAGTTGATCCCGAATTTGTCTCATTAAGAATGCGTTGGCATATTGATATACTTAATAAAGTTCTCACAATTTCCCATTATGGATTTATGAGAGTGAACTTTATATCAAGGTAAGTTTACAACTTCCTGAAGAAAAAAATCCGCTGCCTAATGTTTATGAGCCGAAAAAAAAAATATACCAATGATATATAAAAAAAATGTATATAAGAACTAAGGTTCCCTTAATTTCGTACTTTTGCTTCTTTTTTTTCCTTGATCGATAGCAAATTCAGCGTTTTTCTACTCTCTTACTCTATACATTCCTTTACCGTCGTTCGTTCCTTATTTCAGTGGTGAGTATTTTATTAAAAAAAAACCATCTTGTTTTAATTTCGTCGTGATCAAGATCTATAGCTAACCTAAATTGTAGAGCAGGTCTCCTCAACTTTTGACACTCTTTATATTTAACTATGATCTTCAACAAACAAATTCTATCCGCTACTTTGGCCATTTCTGCCGTTCTTTCAAGTGTAGCTGCTACTCCTATCAACCACCATGTTCATAACGTTCACAGACGTAACCCTGAACCCGAGCCAGCAGCTGTAACAGTTTTTGTCACGCATTATTATGGCGCTGATGGTAGTATTAGCACTGCTCAAGACAATGAGACTTCAGATGTTGAAACTTCTGCTGCTCCTGCCGCTGCTGAAACCACTTCTTCTGCTGCTGTTGCCGTTACTAGCTCCTCTACTCCTGTCTCTGCTGTCACTACCAGTTCTTCTAATGTTGCAGATGCACAATCCTCTTCTCCCTCTTCTTCTTCTTCTGCCTCTGCCTCTGCTTCTTCTTCCTCTTCCTCTGATGATAATGCTGGCTCCTTTGCTGCTGGTGCGAAAGGTATTGTATATTCTCCTTATAAGCCTGGTGGATGCAAAACAGCTGCTGAAGTTAAGGCAGATATTGCTCAACTCTCAGAATTTAGCGTCATTAGAATCTATGGAGTTGACTGTGACCAAGTCCCCAATGTTCTTGCTGCTTTGCACTCCGGTCAAAAAGTTTTCCTCGGAATTTTTGATGTTACTGCTATCGAATCTGGCCTCAGCACTATTAAGAGTGCCATTGATTCTGCTGGTTCTGGCTGGAGCGTTGTTCACACCATTTCCATTGGTAACGAGCTGGTCAACAATGGTGAAGCCACCGTTGATCAGATCTCTGGTTATATGAGTACTGCCCGTTCTATCCTCAAGGGTTACGGCTATACTGGATCTATTGTATCTGTTGATACATTTATTGCTACTATTAACAACCCTGGTCTTTGTGCTCTTTCCGACTACACAGCTATTAACGCTCATGCCTTCTTTGATGGAAACATTGAGGCTTCTGGCTCTGGAGATTGGCTTGTTGAGCAAATTCAACGTGTTTGGAGTGCTTGTAACTCTGCTGGCCACGCCAAGACTGTTTTTGTCACTGAGTCTGGCTGGCCTTCTAAGGGAGATACCAATGGTGTTGCTGTTCCTTCTTTGGAAAATCAGGAAGCTGCCATTTCCTCTATCAAAGAGAAAGCAGGTAGTGACTGTATTTTATTTACCGCTTTCAATGATCTTTGGAAAGCAGACGGTGCTAACAATGCTGAAAAGTACTACGGTATTTTCGGTAACTCTTCTTAAATTTTCACTTTTACCATTCTCTAATTGCAAAATTAAGTATATTTTCTGTTCAAATCTAATTTATTTGTTTTGTTCCCTCAAGTGCAAGGAGGGCTGCTTCATTTCAATGGTAGCAGTACAAGAACCCAGGAGGCTCAAACCTCCATAGTTATGGGAATGCGTAGGAATATAATTGGAGTAAATCTCCACTACATGATCAACTTTAAATTTACGCGATTACGTTAGTTAAGTCAGTGTTTACAGGATCTGAGACCAACTTTCTTTTACGTAGAATCAACTTCCACTGGTACTTGTAATTCCATATAAAATGACTTTAAAGTTTTTCAAGCGATATCCCTTTCGACATTTACTGGAATGTTAATACTCACTAAATGGTGAGTTTGAATACCTAATTTGGCAAACCAGAGCTTTTTCTATTTTTTCTATAAAAGCTTAAAAATGATTATAGTAACCAACGTTTGTAGCGATCAAAACATTTCTTTTCAGTTGATATAAAAATTACAATCTGTTACCCTTATCAATAGTTTTTACTTGAAAGACAAAGTTTAACATTTCATAATTTTTATAAATGCTTGGAAGTAAATTTTATACAAAATATTCAAAGTCAAAATTATATTGCAATGATTTTCTGGCGTGTAGTTTTCAGTTTTTTTTTATTGTTTGGTATTGAAAATATTGTTAGCTTTTGTCATACTGTTCAATTGAAAACTTTTTTTTTTTCTAATGAAATAAATGTTTCGAACTGCTAAATTTAAGATATTTGTAATATCATAGTACCTAAAAAGTTATTTCTACTAGGCAGCCATTTATCATACTAATCAGGCGATGTTGTTGTATTTGTGAATTATATTTGAAAGTATGGAATCTGTTGTTTATTATATCAAGTAAAAGTAGAGATATTTCAAAAAAAATTTAATTGGCAAAAGAATAACTCAATATTCAATTCTATATACAGTAACTGTATTTTTATTCTAGATCTCTAAATATTATAAGCCTTGAAATGGTAGAAAAATACTATTTACTGACATGTGAAATGGAAAACTAGACACTTTTAATGCTTATTTATTCATACTGGCATCTCTTTGAATTGATATTTATGTTTTCTTTACGTTTAAATTCCTTGTGAAAAATAACTCAAAGTGACAATAAGTTACTATTTTTCACTATGAATTTTCTTAGCATGTGTGGTCCGTTGCATTTGGGTTCAAGATGATTCTAGTTTTTACAAAAAAAAAAAAAAAATTAAAAAATAAAAACCAGCTGAAAATAATTTCATAGCAAACATAGTATGATACTTTTCTTTGTGAAATATATGATGGTTTTCGGAAAATTTTTGAATATAAACATTCCTAATTTCCAAAACAAAATTTAAAGCTTTTTTTTATTTTTTATTTGTTTACTTATTTCCATTTATTTTTATTTTCCTGTATTTTATTTCTACTTTTTTTTTTTTTTCATTTCATTTCATTTCAATTTTTTTTTGCTGCCATTCAAAAACTAACAAATATAAAAAGGTTGACTTTACACTTTCATTGTCATTAGATATTATGGAATTCTTGGAATCTAGTTTTATAGAACATTTTTATCGTAATCCAAAAATCATTCAATTTATTTTAAGCTAGGCGAATATATATACAAATTTCAAAAAAAAAATTAGATATTCGTGGAAAATAACTTTATGCATATCAGGTAGATTTGATTCTTGTTGAATCAAAAGTCTTAACATTATAAATATATATAACCGTTGTCAAAATTAAAACGTTCAAGTCTTAAATAATTATTCTTGAGTATTTATTCTTAAAAAAGACAATCACGTTTGAAAAATCACTGAAAAAATAACTAAAAAAAAGCGTGTCTAAATTTCAATCAATTGCTTAATTATTTAATGATTTAATAGCTTTTTTTTTAACGAACTTGCAAAGTGTTCATTGTGTAAGAGTATTAAAACTTTCAAGTAAATATATATATATACAAGTTCAATTTATTAATGTACTATAGTTTGATTTGATTTATAAATGTTTATCAATTTTTCTATAAAATTAGTTTCTAACTTTTCAATAATAGTTAAGCTATTTTCCTACCTAATAGTTCATATTGTTGTAGTACTTAAATAACAGCTTAGAAAAAAAAAAATCAACTATAGTTCAAAGTTGGTTCATGCACATTAATTCGACTTTGTTTTTATATAAAAAAACTAAGAGTTAATGAAGAATGCTTTTTAATCCATCTACTCTTAAATCAAATACATAAATGATTACATATATATTTACAATAATGTTCAATCTATGACTTTACTACAAGTCATTATTCTAGGAAAGTATAATGTTTTTCAATATAAACATGGTCACAATCACCTACTTACACAGATGTATTATAAAACAAACGTCAACAAATAAAACAAAATCAAGAATTAAAACAGATTTTATATCCATTTTTTATAGTTCACTTAAAGCATCACCCCATTTTAAATCGGTGTTTCAATAAGCTGTTGGCAACATTTTTCACATTTATAACTTATCATGGATTCCCATCTAACTGGGTATAACTTTTATCATCATTAATGGTTTTTTTATTCATAACCTATTCCTCGTCATAATCAGAATCTTCATCCACCTTTCTTTGCGGTTTCTCAATCATATCTTCTTGAGGGACAGGTGTGTCTGAATTTCCAGCCTTAGGTGCATTAGCTTCTGTTGTCTGCTTTTTGTGTGTGTTGACAACAGACGATATGGAATTACTTGAAACATTATTGGCAGCCGAACTAGCTGCTGGAGTAGTACTGGGAGTAGGTACTGCTGTTCCATTTTTATTACCGCTACCATTAATAGTTCCATTTCCATTACTATTTCCATTTCCATTTCCATTTCCGTTAACTGTAACATTAGTATTTCCATTTTCAGCAATACGGTCAGTCTTTTCAGTCCCTTCATCTTCGAGAGGCCGTTTTGCTCCTGCTATGGAATTTGGTGCAGGCGAAAGTGGTTTCGTTAGAGCAGGAGTTCCTTCAGACTTTTCAGTATTAATGGAAGCAGATGTATCATCTTGTCGCTTATTGTGAGGCGGTTCTTGAGGTGCTGGAGTCGTAATAGCAGAGAGAGAAGTAGGAGGTACTGGGGTGGATTCCTGTTGTTGAACAGAAGGTAAAGAAGCAGTCGAAGCTTGTGTTGTTTGAACAGATGCTGGAACGGGTGTTGTAACAGCTCGAGCTTGTTCCTCAACCACTGGAGCAACGGCAACAGCAGGAGAAGTTGTTGGCTGTTGTGGTTGTGGTGGTTGTTCAACAACATTACTACTAGGTTCAACCTTGAATTGCTGTTTCTTTTCCTCTGGTGAGACAGCGCGCTGCTCTTGCTGAGATTGTTGTATAGTGGGTTGTTGTTGATGCTGTTGAACAGTAGCAAGAGATTGAGCTTGTGGAGTTGCTTGAGACTGTTGCTGGTAAGTCTGCGATTGTTGATGTTGCTGAGCTTGTTGCTGAGCCTGCTGTTGAGCCTGTTGCTGAGCCTGTTGCTGAGCTTGTTGCTGAGCTTGTTGCTGAGCTTGTTGCTGAGCTTGTTGCTGAGCCTGCTGTTGAGCCTGCTGTTGAGCCTGCTGTTGAGCCTGCTGTTGAGCCTGCTGCTGAGCCTGCTGCTGAGCCTGCTGCTGAGCTTGTTGCTGGGCTTGTTGCTGAGCCTGCTGTTGAGCCTGCTGTTGAGCCTGCTGCTGAGCTTGTTGCTGAGCTTGTTGCTGAGCCTGCTGCTGAGCTTGTTGCTGAGCTTGTTGCTGGGCCTGCTGTTGAGCTTGTTGCTGAGCTTGTTGCTGAGCCTGCTGTTGAGCCTGCTGTTGAGCCTGCTGTTGAGCCTGCTGTTGAGCCTGCTGTTGAGCTTGTTGCTGAGCCTGCTGCTGAGCCTGCTGCTGAGCTTGTTGCTGAGCCTGCTGCTGAGCCTGCTGTTGAGCCTGCTGTTGAGCCTGCTGTTGAGCCTGCTGTTGAGCCTGCTGTGTCTGCTGTTGGTGCTGGTGTTGGTGCTGAATTTGGGAAGGAGCAACTTGCATAGGCGGTGGCTGCTGTGGTTGTTGCTGTTGTTGAACCTGAATTTGAGGTTGAGGAGGCAATTGCTGAAGTTGGTCTGGATGCATTTGCTGTGGAGCAAGTTGCTGAGGAGGAACTTGCTGAGATTGAGCGGGTTGAGATGGAGTAGGCGCTTGCTGATTTTCCCAGAATGCGTTCGGAGGTCCTGGCTGTTGTTGTTGGTAAGAATGAGGATTAACATCTTGAGGTCGGGGTGGCGGACCACCCGGATTTCCTTGTTGGCCGGCGTTACGTAAATGCTCTAGTCTAGCAACTATCTGGGGATTTGAAGGGTCTAATTCCGCAGCTCTCTGGTATGCTTCCAAAGCATCGTTCACTTGATTATTACAAGATTCGTACAATGTACCCAAATCATACCATACTTCAGAAATATTAGGGTTCAATTGAATGGCTCTGAAATATGCATCTAAAGCATCCCTAAATTGGTTGATTTGATAATAGAGTACACCAATAGAACACCAGAAGGTGGGGTTTTGTCCATCACGGTAGACTGCCTGCTGATATGCCTCGTAAGCTTTGTTATATTTTTGCTGAGACATGTAACAACGACCTAAAAGATACCAAGATTGAGCATCAGTACTTTCAGCTTCTAATGACTTGGTGAGGTACTCTATGGCAATATCTTGATTTGCAAATGAAGTTGCAGGAAGATGATAAAGCCATCCAAGTTGTTGTAAAACTTTGGAATGAGTAGGACTATGCATAAGTACGCGTTCGTAGGCATCTTTCGCCTCAAGATAGAGTCTTTGTTGTTCATAAACATGCCCAATTTGAAACCATATATCAGTTGCCGTCAATGGACTGGGAGGAGTGTTTAAAATGTATTTGAAGCATTCTAACGATTTCTGATATTTTTGCTGCTGCTTGTATATAATTCCAAGCCTGAAGTAAATTTCGTTTGCCTTGTCAAACTGAGGATCCATTTCAATTACTTGAGTGAAAGCTTCTTCAGCGTATTGATATGATTCAGAACGTTCGTAAAGAATTCCAATTCCATACCATAGTTTAGGGTCTTTTGGATCATGAAGTCGTACCAATGCCTCTTGATAAGCTGTGTAAGCATTTTGTAGATCATCCAACATGAGGTAGCAGTGGCCTATTAATGTAAAAAGTAAGTTAGTAGTGGTTCGCATGAAACATAAGTATTGGATTAAGTGCCAACAGAGTGAGAAAAGCAATAATATAATTAACATACCTAAGAATCCCCAAATTTCACCAGAGCCAGGGATCAAATTCAAGATAGCCTTATAGTACTCTACTGCCTTGGTGAAATTTTCATTACTTCTGTACAGATTAGCTGCGGCTTTGAGTACTGGAAGGTTGTACGGATTTTGACGAACAGACGCGTCATAAGCTCTTCCTGCTTTTTCCAGGTCGTCCATTAACTCAGCAAGTCTTCCAATGTCATACCATAGTTCGCCAGTATCGGTTTGCAAAATCTTAAATGGATCATCTGGAGGTTGTTGTTGGGATTGTTGAGACTGCTGAGCCTGCTGCTGCTGTTGTTGTTGTTGCTGTTGATGCTGCTGCTGCTGCTGTTGTTGTTGTTGGCTTTGAGGGGTAGGCTGTTGATAAGTGCCCTGTCTTGGAATCTGGTCCATTACAGCTTGTGAAGGAGGTCCAGCCATGGAGGCCATTGTTCAAATAAGCTATAGATGGTTGTGGTGGTGGTTGTGAATGTTACTGGACGTGACGAAAAATAAAATATATATAATAATAATAATAATAATAATAATAATAATAATAATAAATATAGTGATAATAATAATAATAATAAAAAAAAAAAAAAAAAAAAAAAAAGCTAAAGAAAAGCTAATGAGTAGCAAATACAGTTGGCCAAAGCTGTAAATAAAAGTACTGCGTATAAAAAGCGGAAAGCAGTAATAATGGTGATTGTCTTATTGTAGAAAGAAAGTAAGAAAGAAAGAAAGGAAGTAAGAAGAAGAAGAAAAGAAGAAGGGAGATGAGAGATGAGAATGGCAGATGGTGGTGGAGGAAAATAAAAATTCAAAATAAAATATTAATAAAAAAAAAAAAAAAGGCTGTGAGCGTTGCGCGTTTGTCTGTACCTTTCAACTTGTTTCAAGAAATGGGCTGTAGAAAAAGAAAAAAAATTTTCTTGTTAAAAAGAGACTAAAACTATAAAAATGGGCAAATTCGAGCCGACTTTTTTTTATTGAGTCCTCTGAAAAATGACACATATGCTATAAGCCTTGAACATCCTATGGTCTTCTATCAATAATTCAACCAATCAAATCACTTTATTGCCATCTGCCTTCCATGTCTATCACTACTAAAAAAAATAATAATAAATCAGTAACGTCATTGATGACTCAGCTCTTTTTGTTTATAGATTTCTCAAACCTTCGCCAAGGATCACCACTCGCCCTATATTAGGCCCTATTTTACCCTACTTTTAATATATATTTGGACAATAGATTTTAACACAACAACACATGTAGAAAAATGAAAGATACTATTATTATTATTATTATTATTATTATTATTATTATTATAAAGATAATAACAATATTAACAACAAAAATAAAACAGAACCAGACAAACTACTATTAATTGAATATGTATGAATGAATTTATGCATGCACTATAACTATTAAGACTGTTCTACGTAAAATTATACATCTATTCATCCTGGTAGAACAAACCCAAACTCAGGTTGACTACTAGCAGAATCACCGTTGCCAAACAAGTCCATATCCAACGCTCCCCCATCCCCATCCTCATCCAATATTTTGTTCTGGCGGGATCCATTAGTTAGGCGCACGCCCTTGCTGGCACCAGGAACAGTCTTTGATGCTGCCATTCGACGTGAATTTTCGGGTTCTTCATTATTAGTGTCCTCGGGCGGAGGAGAAACTACTGGAGGTGGTCGGTGAAACACCTTAGCAGGTTGCTTCTTCTTCACGCCAGGAAGTTTACCCGTCGGCGGCACCTTTGGTCGTGAGTTACGAAGTTTGGCAGGCAATGCGTCACCTTCAAGCAAGGTGAGAGTTCCACTAGTAACTACGCCATCCGGACCCTCCTGGCCAGCTGAATAACTGGTGGCTGCATTAAGCTCCAGCCGTTTCAGTAAAAAGGCCTTGATAGGCGCGATTTGTTGTTCCGCCACATTGCGATCAATAACAGCATACTCAGGTACAGTAGGAATATGTTCACCTACCTTAGACACTGTGCTTTGCATGTTTGAAATAGAAAATCTACTCTGTAGAAGGTGCAATGGCACCGACATGGACTCTAAACCTAATTCACGGTCTAATCCAAGCTCTTTAAAACCAAAGAAATCATCTCCAATTTCTTCCGAAAAGTCTCCCGTAAGGAACTGCTCACTTCCATCCTTAAATTCCGTATCGTTGAGCTCGTTTCCATTAGGTCGTAGTAGATCTGCGACAAACAGTGCCAACTTTTTCTTCTGATCCACAAGTTTATTATGATGTCTTTCAATGTCGTTTTTAATATAAAACTCTAATGAAGATATACTTTCGACTCCATGATCCTCTAGAACATTCAAAAGAATATCTTCAAAGGACAAATTTTGTTTTGAAGGCTCATGAGACTCCATCCACATCTTCAAACTTCGTCCCAACTTTTGTAAGTAGTCACCAGCAATCTCTGTCAAAGCATCCAAAGCCATCACCTCTGTTTCTTCAAATCCTGAGTGCATTGCAATCTTGGCTACATTTCGCCGCAGTGCAGCACAGGAAGCTTCTTCGTCAAGCGTATCGCGGTTGGGAAGTCGAGATTCAGGATCCAAATCCGGCTCAACTATATCAGCTGGATTATATGGTGCCAATGGTGAAGAGTGCATATACGCCTGTTGTTGCATTTGTCTAATGACCCCAATCTTGAAACAAATCTTCCGAATGTTTTGCATTTCTTGAAGGTTCGAAAGCATATAAGGTGAAAGTCCTCTGCGTTGCACATAACCAGAATCTCCTAAGTTTTCAATGGAAGCTGTAGAATCTAGTCCTTCATCCTTATTTCGAGGCGAGACTTTCCACAAAGTTCCTGGAATACCAGCACCAATATCGTATTCTACAAGCACATCGTCATCGTCGTCCAGTTGTTGAAAAAATCCGGTTCTATTGAATAGTACTCTTTCACGATTGGTCTCTCGGCGAACTTCATCAGATTTAAAAACTTCAAACTCTGATTCTTCTAACTTAGCCATTGCTGCAGGATCCCTAATTAACGCTGGTCGGTCTAATTGTAACTGATTTTCTTTGAATAGCTCAGCTCTCTGCATACAAAATGCCAACGCCCGCTCTCCATACAGCTCTTGGTACAAAAGTGATTCTATATCAGGAAACTCTGCCACCTCAGGCTCATACTTTGTATCTTCAACTTCCTCTTCCTTGGGATTATCATTAGTAGTGGTTACAGGGTTGAGATTGGCCATTGAAGGAGCAGGGGTAGCAGCTGTATGAGGAGTAGAAGCAGGCTCCACAGAATCCAGCTTGGGGAATGGACTTGCTCTCGGTCCTGGTCCAGCAGGTGTTTCTTCTTCTTGTAATTTGCGTTTTCGTCCCTTGATTCCCGCGTGCTTCCCCGTGCCAGCACCTTTCGCTCGGCCTCCTCTTTTATCATCGTCGTCACTCTCGGCTTCTTCCTTTGCAAGACGAGCTTCTTCAGCTTCTACCTCCGCGCGATCCCGAACTGTGATATCCGGTATTAGAGGAATAAGTTGTAATGTCTTTGCTTGCATTGCTTTAGCATGCACACGTAAAAAATGGCTGGGGTCTGCGTTATACTTCAAACAATTACTCCAGATGAGCATCAAATCATCCACAAACTCTTTTTTACTTTTGTACTGAAATCCTTTCAGCTTTTTCAACACGGTATTTAAATCCATAGGTTTCTTGATTATGTTGAAATAGTTGGGAGCGTCACGTTTATTGACTTTGTTTAAAAATGCGGTTGAATGCTCTGTTGTAGCCCTCAATTGTAAGACTACCTTTTCTGCTGCTTCATATAGTTCTTCTTGGCCTATTTTATCTTCGCTGGCCCATTTTGATCGATTTTTTCGAACATCTGAAAGAAGTGTGCTTAACTCGTTTTGAGTGATAGAAAGCTCTTCCTTCTTTGATTCAATCGCAGCCAACAAATGCTTTAGGCTAAGATTTGCTGCACCATACGTCGCATTTTGGGGTTTGGCTTTACCTGTAGAAGTGTCTTCTTCTTCTTCTTCTTCCTCTTCGTGATGTTGAGTTTTACGGATCTTAGATATGTCAGTATCAAAGGTATGATACATCCTATGCACATGTTGTCTGAACGCTTCTCGCCTTTTTACTAAATCGTCTTCTGTAGGGAGTCTATTTGTCACTGTATAAATAAAATAAAAATCGTTAATTCTGATGGCGTCAGAAGTTCTTTCATTTCACTTACCTATTATCACTGATTTTTCATTATTATTGTCATTTGCATTTGATTTCGTGGGTTGACTTTCAAAGGAAGGCTTCGAGGACTCGTCTTCATCTTCCTCGTCATCGTCATAATCATCATCATCAACTTTTCGAGCTGCTGGGACCACTGGTTTGGGCTTTTCTTCTTCAATTTCAAATATTGAATAATCCACTTCTGGTGGTATCGATGGATCTACTGAAGGAAACAGTAATCCGATTGATTTTTCATATAGCATATATCGAACTCTAAACGCGACGTTAACAGTGTCAAGTTGAATATAGTCAACATTAGTACTCTTAGTATCATCTCCAGTAGATCTTTCAAAATGCATAGGAGAAGGTGAAGAAACCTTGAACCCGTTTGATTGTCCTAGCGGAAATGGTGATTTTTCCAACCTTTGAAAGCCGGAAGGAGTCATTGCCGGATTGTGTAGACTACTCGCTCCATTCATAGTGCTCGATGGAGCAGGAGTACCTATGGTGGTTGGCTGTTCCATTCGACATATAGCTGCCCCGTTGATAAACTCGTGCCATACCTTACCACCTTCATCCATCGCGTATTTAAATAAATCATGTTCTTGGATCGTAAGAAAGGCTCTCCAAGAGTCCTGTGTCTCAATGTCTTTAGCCAATCTAAGTAGACCAGCCGAATCCCCTGAGGACCACAATTTCTGAAATTCAGTCGTCATAGTATGCTGAAGAACGGGAAAGCAGATATCCCACGAAATGTCAACCTTCGCTTTCTTGATCTTTAACAGTTTTTGGAGGAGTGTAAATTCAAGAAGTAGTGAAATATCATTATGTTACCCGGCCATAAATATTATTATAAAGAGGTTCTTCAATATGAAATACCAATAATTGGACTTAGTGCTTGTTAGTTCTTAGTAAAGTCCCAATTGATACAGATTTTAATTCCCATGTGAGTACTCTTTAGTTCACAATAGACTACTCAATAATTTTGAATATTGTCCGCTATAATCAGCAGTAATGTATATAATATTCAGTTTATCGTAGAATTAGAGTGTTAATGTTTAATGAAGCAATAGCTTTATTGTTAGATTTTTATAACGGACATGATGCTAAAGAATAGTCTAAAGTATCATTTAATAAGCATTTTTTCAGCATCTGATAGTTTGTGACTTAGTCGACTGTTACGTGGTGGAACATAGTACTGCTTATATATTTTGAATTAAACGCGTTTTGAAAAGATTAAAAAGCTATTAAACCACTGTTTTTAAGAAATCACCATTTGGATTAAATGAAAAAGATGATGAAGTCCTCAAATGATTTTATATCTTAATGTATATAAGTAGAGTTAAGTCATCAAATATATATATATTGATATAAGAGTTAAAAATCATCTTAATTTCATAAAAAGATCTCAATTTTTGACTGAAAAATAGATGTTTAATATTTATAAGTTTTTCTTGTGGAAATATAAAAGCATTTCAAATTAATAATGTACTATTCATTTATAAATTATGCAGATATAAGAAAAAAATGTATATTCCTTATCTATTCAAGAAGGTAAAGTAAATATACAACTGAAATTTGAAGCAATTTTTATATTTCGTTATATTACAGAGCTTATAGATTTTGACATAACTTTTAGCCGAAGAAGAAATTCTTTACTAATTAATTGATATTTTATAGTTTAAGCAATACTTGAAATTTTTTTAACATCAAGTTCATTTCACAACTAAACAATAATAATAATAATAATAATAATAATAATAATAATAATAATAATAATAATAAATGATCCTGAAAAGAATATATGCGTAAAACTAAAGCAAAATGCAATTTTTAAGATGTTCATAGCTGTGTAGATTCTTGGCCACAACGTTAATCTGAGAAGACTTCTCTTAAGCCTTTTTTTTCGTTATTTTGTCCTGTTGATTTTTTTTAAGAATTGGCTTTATTGTACTCAAAAAGTTTACACTATTGTTTCAATATGTCATGAAATGAAAAAAAAAAAAAAAAAAAATTAAAAAAAAAGTTTTCTCAGTTACAATGTATGGAAACTATATGTTTCTGACTGTACGCAATAATTTATTTAGTATGAGCTGCATTTAAAAAATGATTTATTTACTACAAATTTAAGTATATGCAATAATATATATAACTGTTCCTAACTATTCTTTTAGTGGGAATGAAACAAAATTCATTTGTGCAATATAAAATCCAATCTCAAGTGCAGTGACACCAAAAAAACTTTGCCAGTCAGTTTCAAGGTCTAATATACGACTTATAGATAAATTGTCATTGAAACTCCCTTGGAAATTGAAAACAATTGCTTTCCATAAATACAATTCAAAAGGCGAGGTAATGATATTTGCAATCAAATCTCCATAACTTTGTTCTATACAATTGACAGTCGCAGGCGCTACAATTTGCAAAAGTGAAGAATATTCATATACTTTCCCAGGTAAAGCCATATTATCTATCTTTTTTTTTGCTGAACTTGAAACGGAATTGTAGATGATATATGAAGTAATGTCTTTCACGGTGTGCTTAAAAAAAGATACCAACGAAACATAAATACCCATTATGACAAGATTAGAAGGAACTATAAAGTCTTTTGAAAAAGGATTGACTTCAATGCCCAATATACCAAGAACAGTAAATGTATGACATGGATATTTTATAATTTCAACGACTACGTTTCTAAGTAGCCAAGTACTGAACGAATATAATCCTGACGTAGAGGGACGAATTGCTCTTAAGTCGAGAAGCATCATGTCCAAAGAATCATTGAAGAGCGAACACAATATTGGTGAGAAGACAGATAAGATTGAATTTGGAGGTTTTATTTTAAATTTACCAATCTGTAGAAAGGTAGTTAGTATTTTGCTACCAAAATCAATATTTAATAAACTGCTTACACTTTTGCCAAATTTGAATCTTGTGATATATGTTGAAAACAAAAAGTTGTTTGTTAACATAAAAAACCATTTACTATCATCCCATTTTTCTTTCAAATTCCCCGACTTTGTATCATTTCGTTCTCCAGGATGCGAATTTTTAAATACTTTTAAGATTTCATTCTGACTTTTAAGAAGGAGATCTGCTCTAATTCTTGCTGGTTCTAACTCAAAAGTTTTTTTATCTTTTATTTCGTAATTTACCTCTAAATATGAAGGTCCCACAGCAAATCGCAAAAACCTTTTTGTTATCATTATTATGGAGTTGACATAGTGACATGAAGTGATGGGACGACTTCAAGTAAAAGGAAAATATCGAGTGTCCTAATTAAAAACAAACTTGAACACAATTTGAATAGTGCTAGAAAAATTAAACTCAGTTCAGCCTTACGTGATAATATGTAGTTAAGAAGAAGTAGGGTAATTACCATAATTGCAATATGATTATAGCAAGATTTTCCAATTGGGACTTTTCATGTCCCATCTGAAATTTTTTTTGAAATCAACGGAATACTGATCTTTAAAGCTAGCACAGACTTTTATTCATATATAAAATATATAAAATGTCCGAAGTGCAGTTAAAGACTACTTTCAGGCCTATAGCTTTAGAGCCTTTTTTTAATGGTGGTAAAGTTTCTATTTCCGAAGATGGTACGCTAATGGCTACTACGTTCGACGATAAGGTGTTTGTTATTGAACTTGCAACAGGAAAGCAGATAGCTAAGATTGAAGGTGATGGAGAAGTTATCACAACACTTGAAATTTCACCGAATGGAGAATACTTAGTCACTTGTTCTAGATCGTTACAAATGAAGACATTCAAGTTGCCTAGCGCAGAATTAATTAGAACGGTGAAAGCACACGAATCACCTGTTATCGTCATGGCAATCGATCCTACATCAAGTTTGATTGCCACTGGTGGAGCTGAAGGTGCTGTCAAAGTTTGGGATCTTGAAGGTGGATTTACAACACATAATTTTAGAGGTCATGGCGGTATTATCAGTGCATTAAAATTCTGGGGTAAGCAAGGGAGCAGCGACTGGAAGTTGGCCTCTGGATCAGATGATACAAAAGTCAGAGTTTGGGATCTTGTTCAAAGTACATGTCTAGCTGTTTTAGATAGCCATGTTTCTGTAATCAGAGGTTTGGACTTTAGTAAAGATGGTAAGAGGCTGATTAGTGGCGGCCGTGATAAAGTTGTCAATGTCTGGGATATTTCCAAGAAAAAAATGAGTAATATCACAACAGTACCAGTTTTTGATGCTTTAGAATCGCTTACATTTTTGGAACCTGGTGCATTAGAAGGTTACAGCGATCCCAATGAGCAATTAGTTGTAGTTGGTGGTGAGAATGGTACTACTTCTGTGTGGAGTCTTGTAAAATCGAAAAAGATTACTGAAAATATTCATCGAGACGAAAACTCAACTGAAGAGACTGCTGTATCCGATATCATTTATAAAAAGAATGGTCTTTTGATGTCTATTCTTACTGATCAAACCCTGATTGAATTAAATCTTAATATTGAATTTGACACCAAACGTCGCATTGGTGGACATCATGGAGAAATTATTGATTGTACATACGTTGGTGAAGACGAATCCCATTTGGCCATTGCTACGAACTCACCCGAAGTGCGAGTATTAAAATGGGGAAGTCTAGAACATCAAGTTTTAGATGGACACAAGGATATTGTCATTGCTATTGATAGATCTGTTGATGGTAGATGGTTGGCTACGGCTGGTAAAGATCGTATTGCAATTCTGTGGGATCTTCAGCCTTTATTAGATGGAACTGGAGAGGCGATTCTTCATTGTAAATTTACGGGTCATGCTGATTCTATTGGTGCTATTGCCTTGTCTAGATCACCAGGCTTCCCAGCATTTTTAATTACAGGTTCACAAGATCTTACAATAAAAAGATGGAATATCCCTACTCAATCCGGTAAATCTGGTAGTGCTGTTTACACCAGAAAGGCTCACGATAAAGACATTAATGCTATAGACGTTTCTCCAGATAGCAAAATGTTTGCAACTGCATCTCAAGATCGAACAGTTAAGGTCTGGGATGTGGAAACCGGTGAAAGTGTAGGCGTATTACGAGGGCACAAAAGAGGTGTTTGGACTGTGAAATTCAGTCAATTTGATAAGATTATTGTCACTGGAAGTGGTGATAAGTCCATCAAGCTGTGGAATCTGAATGATTTTACATGTACCAAAACATTTGAAGGGCATACAAATTCAGTACTGAAACTCTGTTTTACTTCTAGAGGTCAGCAGTTAGTTAGTGCGGGTGGTGATGGTCTTGTCAAAGTTTGGGAGACGAAGGGCGATGGAGAATGCAGCAGTACTCTTGACAACCATGAGGATAAGGTATGGTCACTTGCTTCACGTGAAGACGAGACTGGTTTTGTCTCAGGTGGCGGTGATGGAATTATCACTTTCTGGGAAGACATCAGTGAGGAGGAACGTCAAAGACAGGCAGATGATCAATCAGAACAAATTGAAAAGGAACAAGCTTTGGATAATTTTGTTTTTAATAAAGACTGGAAAAATGCTATTGTTCTTGCACTTTCTCTTGATCAACCTTACAAGGTCTTAAGACTTTTTACTGAGGTTATCAACAATAATCAAGAAGAAGGAAGTATTACAGGTCTGCTGGCAGTTGACACAGCTATTAGCCAGTTAAGCCTTGAGATGATTGGACGTCTGCTAACAAGAGTTAGAGATTGGAATACAAATGGTCGTACGTCTATTATTGCTCAGACAGTTTTGCATGTTATTCTCTGTTATCATAGTGTTGATTCATTGAGTTCTATACCTGGAGTAATCAAGTTGATTGATGGTCTTCTTCCGTACAGTGAAAGGCATTTCAACAGATTCGAGGAGCTAGTGGAGGAGAGTTATACTATAGATTTCGCATTGAAACAAATGAACATATAAAAAGGCCTTAGAAATAAATAAGTTATAGACGGGTATTGAAAAATATTAATATTACCCAAAGGTATTATTCATCTTATTATTATTATTATTATTATTATTATTATTATTATTATTATTATTATTATTATTATTATTATTATTATTATTATCTTCATCATTACAACTATTACTCTAAAAATTTCTTTCTATAAGCACCTATATCTATGAAGCAATTTAAACACTGACTGCTCACATTTCAATGGACCCATATAATATAGTATTAACGCGTATTTCTAGGGGTACAGATTGGTTTATCGCCCTCGCGACAAGTACAATTGGTGTGATTCGAGGTGGGTTTAGACACCAAAGAGTAACCAAGTAACCCGACGCAATGTGCTATTCAGTGGGAAAGGGCTCTAGATACGAGCAATTCCCAATTGGGCTTAATTGAAAAGTACGCGTGAACATTTTTCCGCATTGGTATACGGTTAATGGTAGGTTAAGCTGCACCCATGGCAGCTCTACAAATCTTTTTTGTATGTAGGGTCAACTGTTTGAAATTTTTCATTTTGAATAATAGACCTGGTGCAGTAATATGAAAGGGTATAATGAGTAAAATAAGAGAAAGATATTATACAAGACAAGAAAATACAGGTGAATATACGAAGTCTAATCCAGTATGGAGTAACTTGGTACATATAAATCACCTATGTACATTACTTAATCTTGATAGAGCATATTTGAATGTATAGATGATTAGTTAACATATAACAGGACAGTATTGGTATTGAGATGGATAAAACTGTCTTTTCTACTGAGATAGGTATATACTAAACATACAATGGCAAATTGATGCTCATTGAGAAATCCTTTACTTCTAAGAATATTTACTACTACAATAGTAATTTGAAAAATAAAATATATGGATATAAAAATAAAATTCAAGGCCAGAGAAACAAAATATTGTGAAAATAATAATAATTATCATTCTTTCACTTTAAATATTCTATACTCGTACATATCGATACCCATATATGTATTCAATTGGTAGAATTATAAGGGTCTTAAAAGCTTCATGAAAAGGTTTAGTTATAGCCAATGCCTTTGAACCTAATTTAATCTAGAGATTAGGCTTATTGAAAAATGAACGAAACAGTTTATGCTCTCAGAAAGAATTAAATAGCGCCTACGTCCCTTGGAAGATTGTTTCTTTTAACATTATATTTATTTTTTTTTTTCAAAAAAAAATTTATTGTGAATCAAGCCATCTGATAAATGGTAAACACATTTCTTGATTAGCTTTTTCATAAATACATTAAATAAATATTAGGTTATAATTGGGAATAAAATTGATGATTGATAGTAAATAAACAAACAAAATTATACTCAAAGGCTAATAATAACGGATAAGAAGAAGTTCACATAATGTTTATGAATTACTTACACAGTGGGGCAGTAAACAGAGACTTATTTCTTTCTGTATTGTCCAGGGTTATTAAACAGAATACAAACAAAAGAGTTGAAAAAATCAAATAGTTGACTACATTGACTCCACATAGAAAGTAGTCACCTGGCGTTCACACCATAATGATGGTATTAATATTTGATTTACTTTAAAATATTAAACCGAAAGAATATAAATGTAGCTTTTCTTATACGCCTACCTGAGATTTAAGACCTTATCATCATTCTGGAACCATTTTATTATATAGAGGATATGTAAAATGTAATATATGAAATATCTTAAACTCTTTAAGTATTTTCTTGTTGGTGGAAATGTTTCAATAGTCCTTTACTTATAAAACCGTACTTTAGATAGAGGGACAGAGAGAAAGAGACACAGAGAGAGAGAAAGAGAGAGAGGGAAATAGAAGGTATGGTGGTGGATTAAATAGATAGAATAATGTATTTGATAATACAATTTTGGGTCCAGCATCGGCAAAAATGTTAGGTGGTATTATAAGTTTTCATATAAACAGAGCATCGCATCATCACGAGTCAATATTGGTCGGCTTTTTGAATACAAGTCAATTTGATCATTGCTTTGTTAACAAGTCCGACAGAAGAATCAAAGAATCAGCGAGACGCGAGAAGAACGCGTAGTTGAGGTTTGGTTAGATGGTCAAAAAAAAAGAAAAAAGAAAACATTGTTTATTTAACATGGGCAAAAAAAGATCTGGTTAAGACCAAAAGAAATGAAAATAGACTGGTATTGATGAGTGTAGTTAAGATCGTTTATTTATTTATTTATTTACTTATTTTCATATTTTATTTTATCATATATTTCTTTTTTACTTGTGTCTAACTGAACCAAAGACTCAATTCTTTTTTGTCTCCATAGACTCGTTACTTTTTGAAAAGTAATAATAATATCCATAGAAACTGAGAAAAAAATAAATTAGAAAAAAAATTGACTCGTCATATAAAATGTATGTCTTTTTCCAGTTTTCTCCTCCTTCGTGTGTTCTCTTGCCTTTTGTCGTCTCTTGTATGGGCTTTGCTTCTCACCTCTACACTCTTTAATTATGGCTCTCGACGTTGCATCTCCTCTAGGAACTTTCAGACTCTCAAAGGCCAATGGAAGAAAGCTGAGACCTATAAGGGTGAGCAATCTCTATCCTGTTCCAAGGCTTTCAAGCCCAACACTGGATTCATACAGCCTGGACATTGAGGAGAGCTTGCCCCATAAGCGTACTTTCTTTGACCTCAAGTCTGATGCTACCGACGACTCTGATATTTCAGAGCTATCGGAAGGAGAGGAGTATGATGTTCCCAAATCCTCCATCGACTCATACTTTTCAATGCCCGCCAGGTCAATTCCTACCAAACAGAAGAATACAAATACACATACTCCATTGAAGTCACTCTCTAACTCGTCGCTCTTTCTTACAAATCCTCCTATTCTTTCTCCATTGCAGTCCTCATTCTCGTTGGGGCTGCCCTCATTTGACTCGCCAAAGTCACCAGAATTCCCTCGTCATTGCAAAGTGAGAAGGACTCATTCTATGTTTGAAAACCCCAAAGAAGTTTTAAAGGAAGAAAGTCCAGAACCTACATTAGCCTCTCAAACTTCAATTCTCACACAGGAGGACTGTCCGATTAAATCATATGCTGTTCAGCAGGACTCTTTCCGTCGAATCGAACCCGACACTCTTTGCGAAATCCTCGAGGGCAAACACGCTGGCCTTTATGATCGTCATGTTATAGTCGATTGCCGATTTGAATATGAATTTGAAGGTGGCCATATCGAAGGTGCTGTCAATATTAATAACAAGGACCTGTTGCACGAAAAATTGATTTCCAATGTTTCAGGCAACCATAAAACTCTAGTTGTTTTTCACTGCGAGTATTCTGCTCATAGAGGCCCAAGAATGGCGATGCAGCTCAGAAATATTGACAGAGAAGTTAACATGAACAGATATCCTCTTCTTCACTATCCCGACATTGTAATTCTGTCTGGTGGTTACGCTAAATTTTTTAAAAATCATTCCACTCACTGTTTTCCTCAGCAATATGTTGCTATGAATGACAACTCTGCAGGTGAAAAGAAAATGGATAAGTTCCGTAGAGATATGAGATTCTCTCGTACTCAATCACTCTCATCCTTTTCAAAACTTTCTCCTGTAATTGCTACCAGATCACAATCAATGTTTACTTTAAACACTTCCTTCAAATTTCCTACTAATGACTCTTGCATTGAAACAAAACCTTTTAATAATGATTCTACTCCTACCATCCAAAGAAAAAAGTTCACAAAACTTTCTCCCTGAATTGGATTATGATTTTCCTTTTCATCATTCTCGTCATTCTTTTTTTGATAATTCATAGTTTTCGTTTTTTTATTTATTTAGCATTACATGTAATTTTTATTATGCATACGTTTTTTTGGTTTATGAAATATCCATTTTATCTGTGCCAGTTAGTAAATTCTAATAGTAATAATTTTGGTGGAACAATTTAAAACAAAAGCTTTTTTAGACATACCAGTATTATTATTGTCATCTTCTAAGTCATCGTCATCAGGAGATTCTTCTCTTTCTTCAGTGACTTTTTTCTTGAATACTTCTATACTATTAATAATATCCTGAAATTGTTCTTTTTGTTGACCAAGACTGCGAATATACTCGTTTTTTCGGGCTTGCAGCTCCTCTATCTCTTCTTCAAGTTGTTCATTCATACGTGTAGCTGAATCTCTAGATAATGTTAATCGAGGTTTGCTCCAATCATCAACTATTCTTGAGTATTCTTCCCTATGTGTCCTCTCAGTTTGTGCTTGTGACAGTCGCGCTTGTAACTCTAGCGTTTTAAGTCCTAGTTTTGAAAGTTGTTCTTTATAAGAACCTTGCTCTTTCTCCAAATTAGCAATCTCTTTTTCATTCAGGTTTTTCTGTAGCTCAAGACGAGACGTAAAAGTTTCGAAACCAGAAAACTCTAGTTCTAGTTTGTCGCGCAAATCTTGTCTATATACAAATATTTTTAATAGTTAGTATTTTACCGGTCTGTATATTCGATTTAAGTGCGTGTATCTACTTACATTTCTTCCACAGTAGGACTGCCTTGTAAAGTCAAAAGCGACTCGCACACTTTACTCAGCCTTTTAAAGCTTTGTTCATTTATGCTAACTCGCTGTTTGATTATATCGTCTATATGTTGAAATTGTTAATAGCTTTTCTGGGTAGCATTTTCACTTCGCGTTTCATGCAATCTCACCTTCTTGAATCATAGACATGTTGAAAAATTAAAGAGTTGGAGGTTTGGGATTTTTTTGGGCTTGGTTTTCTTTCCCTTTCTTTCTTTCTTCAACGAAAACTTAGCGCTAAACATTATACAAAATACGAAATTAAATATTTATGGCAATAATGTCAGCAGCATACTTGAATCTCATTGAATTAGCAAGTGCTGCTAGAATTGATGATATTGAGTCTTTACTAGCGTCTAATCAGGACCTGTTAAATGATCCCACGTCACCCGAATCAGCGTTTACGGTGCTGCTGTATTTTCTTCCAGAGTCAGTTCCATTTACAGAATACTCTGGCCTCATCAGCACCTTAATTAACCGTGATTTCAAAACTAATACCACATCTGAATATATTGGAACACAGCTTAATGAAGAAGACACAGAAGCACAGGTAAATCTAGCTAAGACTTATCTTCGTGAAAAAACTTCATCATTAGGATGGGGATCTGCATCGGACTCGGTTCTTAGTGATTGGATTAAAGCTAGAATTCGATTGGTAGACGCTTATACGGGTCTTATATCGCCTGCTGATTCGTTATGTGCTATAAGTGAAGAAGTTACTGATTGGCAGTATGGGATACTGCATGTTTTAACTTCTTTTCGTTCTATTTACTCTAGTAAATCTGACTGGATCACATTACAAGAGTTTGAAGCCTTGACAACAAATGATGTAGTAAATATCTTACTTGAAAACACAACAATTGATAGCATTGTTATGGACTTTAACAATCTGGTTGTTCCATATATTAGCTATAAAAATGATTTTGAGCCTCTTTGGAAGTGGATTGATACTGCCAATAATGAGCCGGAACAACAACTTGAACTTCTTCTAGAGCTTGTGCGAGGCGACGGAATCTTCGTCCCACCTAGTGAGGGATACTATGGATTCATAAGGGCTGTTCTTGCTTTTCTATATATGTTTCCTAAAGGACACTACAGTACTAAAATATTTGATGATTTAATTCAAGTAGAGCAGTATTTCAGCAATTTTGAACTTCTTGATGATAAAGATACAAATGTTTCCCTTAATGAAGACACCGACCTGAGCTCTTTTGATTCTTTACTCAAATCTAATCTTACCATACCAACTTTGTCAGCACTGAAACAATTCCATAGCTATGCAAAGGCTACTGCGATCTTTTTCCAGGCTATACCGGACATTAGCTTAAACGAAGTTGTTGTCACAAGCGTTTACGGAAATGAGGAAGACCAAATAACTTTAGCGAGTAAGGTAACCAACGATACAAGTTTAGCATGGCTAAAAAAGAACGTGCTTACCAAGCTATCGAGAACTTGGATTGATGAGACACTTCTCACAAATGCATTAAAGAATGGTGATTTCGATGTAGTTGAAACGAAATATTTAAGCACTAGAAAAAGTATTTCAGTCACTAAACATCTGTTAGATGCATTTTATGAATATTACGATCATGCTACTAGTTGTAGTGTGTCAAGAGGTGGATTAAAGAAAGCAGCTAAATGCTTGGACTTATTGAAAGTTAAGCACTCCAGCAAACTTCCTACTCCAGTGGAAAGAGCAGAAAGACTACTTAAAGGAACAGATGCGCTATCAATATACTCTCTTACATTAACGCCTGGTGTTCCTTTGAATCCCGTGGAACTTAGAATTCAAACTAAAGATCCCCTGATAATTATCCACCGTTTGCTGGAACTTAACCCCAAACTTTACTTGGAACTTGACAGACTAGTGAACATTGCATCTGATTTGGTATTTGGAATCACTGGTTCAGTTAACAATGAAGAGGTTTCATTAAAAGTTTGCGAAATGTGTGTGGATTCTTCGCTGGCAAATAGTAACTTCAATCAAGCGTTTGAGTATGCTCAAGACAAACGACTGCCTTGGACCACATATTATCAAGTCGGAAAATTTGTCTCACCAGAATGGGATGAGACTCCTGTTAAAGTTCTTGAAAGTCAATTGGAACTGCTAGGCTTCACTCTCGTGAATGCACCCAAAGAAAACCTACCTGAAATATTGAGGGTGTGGGAAAGGCTTGAACTTCAATTGTCAAAGAACAGGACACAGTCTCACGTACCTACTGGATTCTCCAAATCTGAAACTAGCCATGATAGAAACCTGCCACAGCCTAATCCAGAATCTGGATCAAGAAAAAGAGATCAACTTTCTGGACTTCTTGTTAGTGGATTAGGCTGGGCAATTGGAGCTAATCCTAGATGAATTGATATGAGATTATGTCATAAGATTTATAATATAAAATAACATTTTGCTACAATTTGAATATATTTTAATGGCAATACAATTGCTCGATAGACAGTGAGACAAGTAATTTTTGTAATCTCAGTATTACCATGCACAGATGAAAAAATATATATATACTAATTCCCTTTGAGATACAAGAATATAAACACTGATCAGCGTTTAGAGCATGATGGCCATCTGTCTCTCGTGTGTAAGCAGAGTTAAGACAATGACTTGAATATACAGTTAGTATAAGTAAAATCAACTGTGCGACTTGAACAAGCAGAGGCTATTGAAAAAAAATAAATAAACCAGCATACTTCATAAAAACAACCTTAAAGAGGTGTGCGAGGTTAAAAAAAAAGTTAAAACGAGTCAATAAGCTTTATAGCAAAAATAAAATAAAATAAAATAAAATAAAATAAAATAAAATAAAATAAAATAAAATAAAATAAAATAAAATAAAATAAAATAAAAGATATAAACATCAAAACGATGATTAAATTGATCAAAAAAAAGCTCTTTTTTATTTTATTTTTTATTTTAATATTTTTTTAAATAATGAGTTTTGAATATTTGGTTTTGAGATTCGATAGTAGATATTAACTCCTGGAGTCTGGTTAGAGTAGTATATAGGAACATTAGAAAAACGAGTTACAGGCTGATTAGATAATCGGGCGCTGGTAGAGACAAGGAATTTTGGTGGTTGGTTTACAAAACATTATACTTCAGCCTTGAAGCGAATGAGTTTGCACGCAGATGATGTTTGTATTGAAAAATCTACTTACAGTGATATCAATTTTCAGCACTTGAGCTTGACTCCTAGTAGTCATCAACTGACCTTTGAGTTCTCTTGTATTGCCTCTACAGTTTTAGAAGTGTGAATAAACCTTTACTAACCAGCAGTTTTTGAAGTTCATAAAAAGTGATGGTTAGTATTATATCTCACCCTTTTATAAGAAAACGTCTGAATTCCTTTCTTAAAAATAATGCATTGGACTCAGGCATATATTATTTTCTATCTGGAGCTCAAAGCCAAAAATCTGATTTTAAAAACAAATAATCTTCAACTGATCCAAAATTCGTTTAATATTTTGAACCCTTAATGTAAATATATATATATATATATATATATTTTTCCATAATAATTCTAGAGACTTTTAAATATCGTATTGAAACAGAGCCTTGAAATTAAAGCTCTGTTCATCGAAAGTCAATTAAAAGTTACTTTTGAAATAAGATTTAAAATTGTATACAATTTTTTTTCTCCCTATCTCTAATCTTAATAAAATGATCTTGAATACACTCTCTTTTTTCATGTGTGGATCCTAGGGTCAAGTCAAGTTTAATTATTAGGATAACCGAGAATTTAAACCAAGTCAAATCTCCATTTGGTTCAAATCTGTCCACTTTATTATATATATAAATAATTCAATATTTATATGAATTCGCTAAAAGATAATTTATTTAATTGCAATAATTATGAGAGAATATATTACATCACATAACTAAATATATACTGTAAAGTTTTTGGTTTTTGAGATTGGTCGTAAAATAATGATAAAAATAACCCCCCAATTATGTAGTTGTTTCCATAGCTAGAAAGCTTGATATTCAAGTGGATGTACTTGCACATATATACACGCGTCAATCCAGTCTGGGGAAATTACGCCATCTAAAAACATGCTTTACAAACTGGGATTTCTCCCATTTATGACGAAAACTAACTTTGTATAAAAGACGCCAATTCAGCGGGCATTGATTGTTATAAAAACTCAGAGTACCTTTGTTATCTTTGAAATTTAGAAAATTTGAAGACAGAAGGCAAAAATTAGATATTAGTACAGCAAGATATTATTAACATCAGGTTTTTTTTGTGCTTAAGAAGTACTACTGTTATATTTGATTTTGATTTGTTTTCGCATATATATATATATGTAAAATAAAGATGTATAAAATGCTTAGTAGCATAGTGGAATGGGTAGCTTTTGCATGGGCTTTTTAAGCGGGTCTAATTAGTGCCAATAGTAACCTTCCAAAATTAAGGAAAATTTAGCTGGATAGAAATTTTGAAAAGAATGTCGGTAGTTAAATAGAATCTACACTATCTATCTTTAAGAAGAGTATCTGTTGCGTGTTCATTTTTATTTATTTATTTATTTATTTTTTTGAGTAAATAGGTTTTTGAATACTTGGGCATAATAAAATACTGAAGTACAATAACCCTTCAATGTGTCTACTATAGACAGAACTTGGGCGACCCTTTGTCTTCCATACAGATGAACCCTTTGTGATAAGAAGACAAGCCTATCTACATTTTTTTTATTGTTCCTCCTTCCATGTTTTTGATTTATAAAATACATGAAAGGTACGTTTGAGCAAACATCAAGAAATCTTTCCAATTTTGTGGTAGAGTGTATTTATCATTTAATGTAAATTGGTATATATATATGTAGTTCTTGTGTGCATATACTTGAGATTTTACCAAGTGATTACGGTATAAGACTTAACATTTGAAAACCGTTGTTTATAAATTTTAATTTCATAAAACTTTTTAAATTGGAGATTGCGAGTGTATGGTTAGTATCAGAAAGCAGCAAAAAATTCTATTGAGCGCAGCAATTTGATTCATTTTCGATGCATCTAAAGACCAGATTAATTGATATCCAAGAGATATCAGGATTGATGAGTTTGCATAGACCAGTGCATCCTCAATACTTTGAAATCCTTCATACCCAAAACAGCTTGGTCCAAATATGAGGAGAGAGAGAAAAAAAGACACCAAGATTAATCTAATATATTAACTTAAAATTTATTTAAAATATAATTTAAAATGAATATTTATAGAAATTTTTGAAGCTAACCGGTAATTATGGGTGTAAATATTCATATCTATATTTAAATGAAATTTAATGGTTAGGAGAGTAAGGAATATCATCAACATAATTCTTACGCATGGGATCTTTGTCAAAGTTTACGTGTGGTTAAGGACGATATATATCAAACTTTATTAAACTTTAAGTCTAACTTTAAGTCTCATATATAAGAGCGTGTTAATTTCGATTTACGTAGAGCCAACAGGAACAAACTCTAGGTTTTTTAATACTGTACAAGAGATGTATAAAGTGGTGATCGAGCTATGAAGGTGTTTACAAACAAACTTTTTTTCTCCTCAAGGCTGGAAGATATGTACTTGAGTACTTGGAAGGCGGTTTTTTTTTTCCCTTCTCAATTCTGATTTCATAGGCGCACCAAGTGCAAGCGATATGCAAATTTTCCCATCAATGTTTTTTTTTTTTAAAAACCGATGTCATAACAAGATTATCAATATTTACAAGAGACGGCAATTTTTTTCTTAGTTTTTAAAACCTATTTACGATGATTTTTTTTTACCATTTTTTTTGTTTTTAATACAATTTCCTCTACAAAGGTTTTTATGATTGACATAGCTTGTCTCAAGTTCTAAGTCTGCTACATTGTACCTGACTTCTTAAACCAGTAGATTTGATACCTTGGGCCTTTCTTTCTGATTTGCTTTATTTATTTATTTATTTATTTAGTAAGCTTTTTTATCACTCAAAAATGTATTATAAGTTTACCTCTTTTTGTTATAAATGTGACGAATTTGTATCTAAACTTATAGACAAAGCCCTTAACCATTCCAAAACCTATAGCAGTATCTTGATGGAATATGTAAGAGAAAAAGACAAAACAATAATACTATTCAGATATACCCCACATTGGGTACTCTATTTACTGTTTACAATTGAATCATCTGAAAATTACTCCATAACAAATACTAGTAAAAAGCTGCTTTAAAAAGAGATACTATAAAGTCTAAAAGTACTAATTATTAAAAATACTTAAATTTGTAGTTGATTTTATTTTTAAAATACAAAGAATATGAAAAAAATTAGTTTAAAGACTTTTGACAAATAACAATATATGAAGCAAATATAACTGTAGATATTCAGTTATTGCTGCTCTATAAAGTCAAGAATTGTATTTATCTAAAGTACAAGAAGCCTTTTATTTAGCACATATATCTGTAAAACTACATGTGGTCACACAAGTAGTCTAAAACTTGACACAAACAAATGTCATAAAGCTATCATCTGGTGTAGCTTCTAACTATTATTTCAGTATAAAGTTTAATATGTCAAGGTGCTTACTCTTTAAAGACAGACAACAAAAAAAGAAAGCCACACGATCTTTTTTTGAAGTAAAGCAAGTACTCTCGTTTGCTTTGTTCAACCTTGTCAATACAGAATCGATGCATCATTAGAGTGCAAACTTTGTATTAGAGGTGAAGTTATCTAGTTGTTGTCTTAAACAGCATTGCTAACATATATCAGAGCTTTTTTTTTTTTTCCAGTTGTTGTATTGTAGTTCATTTGGCTAACGTGATTCAAAGGCCCATTCCGTAACTCATACACTAGGTGTAAAAGTCTAGAGTGTCTATAATTCTCTAAAGTAGTCGTTAAATTACTATAGAATATTGGGACTGAATTTCACATCATGTTCAACTACAAGATTTGGCTACTTGTGAAATTACTTGATATATCTACGACTGAGAATGCAAAACGATATATAAATAAAAAAAAAATAGTTGTACCCAAAGTCAGTGTCATGACATGACGTGTAAGTACTAATATTTCGGGCAATAGAAAAACAGTCATTTTTTTTAAAAATGATATTTTATCTTTTCATCACTCATCGGCTTGCTCTGTAGCAAAATAAGCTATCAAGTAAAACAGAGTTTTCTCCAAATTTATAAATATCTTCAGGAACCAATTGAGATATATATTGAATCTCAACTTTTACTACTATTAGACGAGCAACAACTACACATTGGACGCCCACAATGTGCTAGCCTATTTCTAGATGCACTAGAATTATTTAAACTTCTTCGGTACCTTAAATTATTTCCACATTGGGTCATTAGCTCATTTGTTTTGGGAAACGAAATCTGAATTAGGAATCAAGACAAGTGATAAGGTGCATGTACTGAATCTTAAAGCTGCAAGAATCAAAGAACTGAAAGCCCAACTTAGAAACAACTACAACTGAAAATCGCGTTTTACAGTTTACTCTTGTTATGCTATGGCGGCAGTTGTAAAAGTTATTGACAATGGTGGGGGTTGGAAATTATTGAATGTGTCTTGTTTGATGAAAGAGGGAATACGAGTAGTTGAAGACGTAAATGTTTAAGAATATATCTGTATATCTTCCAAGCGCAGTCCTGATATCAATGGGCTTCTTTATATGGCGTCAATCAAGCGCATATAACCAATAATAGCTAAATAGTTTACTTAATTCTATGGTCCAAAGAGTAGCGATAAACATGTGCGAGGCAGTCAGAGAGGCAGTGAAAAAGACCATCAGCTTATTTTTTCAATAATGTGATTCTACGGCTTCACAAACAAATTACAGGTATATATTTATTCAAATTGATCAATTTAATCTTTAGCATTGCTCAGACATTTTTTTTACAATTTGTAGTTGATTTGTTTCTATAATTATTATCTGGACGTTTTTATAACAAATACTGGTTATAAAGAAAAACCTGAAAGTTATGGTGAGCTTTAAGTTTCTTGTAGTTGTACTAAGATTCCAAGAGCTACAGTTCATACACAACGACAACATTAGCCGCTGCTGTTGTTCTTATTTATCTCAAATTATTTTAATGCAACTACTTTGTATAGCTAACAAAGAGATCAGCTCAAATAGTTTTGATGTTGGAGTGTTGATCCTAATTGCACAAGACCGTAATATACACGTTTAAGATATGATTTCGATTTTGCGTATATATTGCGTAGAATAAAATAGTTTAAAGCTGTTGCTTGATGTAGGGGAAGCTGTATAAAACCGGTCTTGATTCGTTAATGACCCCCATCTTTATACGTTTACATTATTTCAACTTTTTTTTTTTTGCAAGAAAGCTAATAAATGATAGAAGCTTTTAGTAACAGTTGGGCTCGAACTGTATCTGTTCAGAGTAAATACTGGTAAAGTACATCATAATTCTACAAAGAGATGAGTATTGAAAATTATAACAATAAATTTTACTGTCTATTGATATGAATTGTTCCCTTTTGGTGATTACAAGATACCAAACGGTGTGTTTGTGTACAGACAATTTCAAATTGCAAATTGATTGGTGCATAGCCGAAGTACTAGTATTAATGATGATTTACATTTTGTAATTCTCATGTTTGTAGATATTCTGATGTAAATAATAATAATAGTAATAATAAAAATCACCTGAGTGACATATGACAAAGAAAAGTATTGTGTTATATATGGAAATCAATATAGTAATGGTCAGTACAATTACAAACAAAACTTGTAGTAATAACCACGAGAAACACAAGGTAATTGGAAATCTCTTTAAACTTTTTGCTTTCTTTCATTGTTGTCGTCATTATCCTATGTACGGCCCTTTTAAAACAAGACACAAAGTGGTACAAGAGTTTCTAAATATATTAATATTGTTTATTTACTTATTTTTCTACATGCCATCATTAAAGTATTCATCTAGAGATCTTCCGGCATTTGGATTATTAACAGATGATGACAAGTTACATTACAAGGTTGGAAATATGCTGCGTAACATTGTGATTCTTTTGAATAATCTGTAGGACTGTTTTTTTTTCTCATTTACTTTGGAAAGTAAATCATGAAAGAAAGAAAAAGAGACCTTTATGAGGTTTTGAGGCCCGGGAGTAAATTTATCTGTAGTTAAAATAACAAAATGCACCATCTACATGAAAATAAAAGATCTATCTATATATCCGAGCATTGGCTTTTCATTATGGTCACATCGACCCACAACGTAGGAATCAACTGTTGCTATGGCAGTGCATATAACTTGAAAGAAGGGTGAGGTTGTCTATATATATATATATATATTGATTCGAATCCACAGTAGTATCTAAGTATTTAAAGATCTAGTACCTAATCACATCTTTTTCTTTTTGCTATTAAACTGATTATGGGCATTTCTAAATATTATTAAAAGTTATTAATAACAGAGATTATATTGGTGGTATCGTGATATACCATGGATACTCTCCGATAGACAACAACAGTAGGCGTTTTCAACTGATATAAGAGGAAATTGGAAATAACTTGACTTTTTATTTCACAATCTTGTTTATAAAAATTAGACTGTACTGTTGAAAAACACCAGTACAAAATTTCAAGCTGGCCCTAACCCGATGGCAGACAATACACTAGCGAGACGACGATATTTCCTGCTACTTTCTACTTGTTGATAGTCGAGAAGAAGCTAAGGTTATTATCAAACCATATTGGATTACATTGTTTGTAGATGATATTGCTATATTTTATTTTAATTATTATTATTGGTTTTATTCTTATTTTTTCTATTTTTTTCTTGTAATTGTTCATCTTAATTTTGCATTGTTGAAAGATATTGAAGTGGAACGTAGTAGCTATGATGTAGAACTCATTTCCGAGTAAGATACAGATATAACTCGGAAACTTCAGACTTGCTTCAAAGTTGGTAAAGTGTTACTTGTATAGTTGTATTTGAAATTCTGCGTTACGTACAATGCAAGTAGATGTGAATTAAAATGTTTATATGAAACATTAGACTCCTTGTTGGAGCCAATTGGGATGAAAGGAAACTGCATCTGAAATCTACTTTATTACCGGAGATCAATAGACTTTTCTACAGTGAATGGGATTGTAAAGTAGTATTAAGAGTCTACATAGGCCAATCGTTTTATATTGACATGAAATTTTTATTTATTTATTCACGTTCTTTTTGGGTATCTAACAAACAAATAAACAAAATAATAATATTAGCATACAGAGAATCAGCTAAAACCGTTTCATCTAAACGGTTCTTGCATTTTTATTTTTTATTTTTTTATATTATAGGAATATAAAAGATGAAAAATTTGCCAGTTTACTTGTGATTTGCTTTGTGTAAATAAGGCTATTTTCTTATTAAATTTTTTTTGTTCTCTTTATTTGTTTTTCACAAGCTTAACTGTATTTTTTGTACAGAAATAACCATATAAAAAAATAATAAAAAAGGTATATTGCTTATAATTTATTTGAAGCTTGTTTAACCGTTGGACGACATCATTTTTTGATTCAGTTTGTTATTATTGGTATTCGATTTTCATTTATTTATTGTATTTAATTTTTTTTATTTTTTTTTTTGGCGTTGCTGTAGTTTTTTACATGAACAAAGTGGAACACTTTCATTTGTTTTCAGACTTGGAACAAATTGCAACTCTATTCTTACCTTACCACGAAGTAACATTCGCAGTAGTACTTACTTGAAAGGAAAAGATGATGTCTATTTTATTTATAAACGCGTTAATTTTATATTTTATTTTATTTATATTTAATTTAATTTAATTTAATTTAATTTAATTTAATTTAATTTAATTTAATTTAATTTAATTTAATTTAATTTAATTTAATTTAATTTTATTTTATTTATATTTAATTTAATTTATATTTAATTTATATTTTTTTCTTGCCAGTCAGCCTATTGCACTCGTCACGAGCATCTTATTAATTATCCATCCACCTACTACGACATGATAATTTCCATTTAAACCTCTTCGGATGTTGATACCTGACTGGGAACGCGTTGTTCCCAATAGCGAGTTGTATATATATGTGTATTATGGAGAGAGTAAGTGTGAAAAATAAACGGTTTGGTTTATTTTAAAAGAAAAATAGTAGCTTAATAAAGAAATAAAATTGAAAATCCAGAAAACTGCCTAACCGCGTCTTAACCACGCGTAGTCACCCAGGTCACCTACACATGGAAACGAGCTTAAATGACGGATTGCATTAGTTTTGCTCCAGCTCGCCCTCATCTTCTGCAAGGCAAAAGGACTTTGATACATCTCTGGCTCATTACACAACGCGCAAGCACGCGCGTGCACATTAGTAGAAGGGATGTTGGATAAGAAAGTTAGATGTAGTTACCACGGGAACGTTAAAGATGAGAAGGCGAGTTTCCAGGGGAATTAAAACAAGTTCTAGAACAGGTGCTAAACCAATTTTCATGTTGAAATTGGGAAGTAAAAAAAAAAAAAGAAGAAAAAAGATGTGTAAATACGCTATATTAACAACTGGCGATGAGAAACTAGGATTACCTGCTGGACTCAACGGTTTGTAATACTAATATTTAAGAATCCTAGCTATCGCCTGGTAGATTAAAAAAAAAAAGACCAATTGATATCTAAAATCCCAAGAGATGTTCAGGGATCATGGAAAATGAAGACAAAAAAAGTGTGTGGGGAGAAGAAACAGACATAATTCATAGTATATTTAAAATCAATACCAATATTATGGCTTTTTCTTTTACTACTACCACCACCATCACCAACATCATTCTACCTTTATGATCTGGTAACATTTACTAAAAAAACACTGTTAAAATTTCGCTGGTACATATTGAACTAAATTAACAGCCTCATTATGATACGATGGAGCTTTTTTTTTTTCTTCATTATAAGTAATTACGAATCTCAAATCACGTAGGAAAACGATACTGGGATTCTTTTTTATTCTTTTTATTTTACTTTTTACAACTAAAACTAATAGTTATATAGGATACAACGTAGAATGTCTTTTAATTTTTATTTATTTATTTATTTATTTTTTTTTTTTTTGAATATAAAATTCATTTGTCCTCGACTCTATCGGCTAGACTCATCACTAAAGACCAATTATTGACCTTGATCGAATGATTGATGTGTAAAATTACAACCAGACCTTGAAAAATGTGTAAATAGTTTAGCAGCAATTAGATCACTACAACTCTAACAATATCAGTATGATTAAATGGTGATTTGTATACTTTTTTTCTCGAAATTAAAAAAAAAAAAAAAAAAGGCACAACAGAGCATGTCATAGATTATCTGTAAATATATCCAAGTATCAGAATAACATTTAATAAAGCTACTTCCATTATGATTTCTGAGATGAACATAAAGGGGAATATCAATATATATGAATATGATGCCTCTAAATTGGAGTATGTTCACCTGGGAGACGACGATTGGTACAATGTATTCTATTAGTAGTAATTGTCGTACCTTTAATTGCAAGGAACAAATTATGGTTCTGATCTACTTTTACTCTTTATTACTACAATCTAATTTTCTCGATTTGTAGGAATCGATAACTTTTACAAAAAAAAAAAAAAAAAAAAAATTACAAGTAAACATGCTACTGACATTTGTATTGCTTTGAATAGTTCCACAAGACTAATAATGGCTAGGTTAGTGGGTATTATGGCCAGGAAAACATCATTACCAAGCTACAATATAGACCAAGCTTTGCGTTTAATTTAAATTGCCCTCCCGACTCTGGTAGTATGGACCCTCAAGTAATCCACGTCAAGGTTGCTTTTGTAACACACACTCTCTCTTTGTCTTTTTTTGCCTGCGAGCGCCTGTGCAAATGGGTGGTCTGTCTCTCTTATATGGAATGGGAGGTCGGCTGTCTGAAGAACTGATATTGGTTACTCAGTCGTTTTGGTTTAGATACAGACAGGCGGACCTAAGCTCAGTATTATCAAAAGCATAAAACATTAACAAATGCCGTCATGTATACATTCAACTAAGGTAAGTATATAAACCAGTTTTGTTCATAGCCCTGATCTATATACATATGTCTATAGTGTAAGCGTCGTTGATCTGGTCAAGAGGAATTTTTCAATCCAAAAGAAGAAGAATTAAAAATAAAAAATAAAATATATATATATATATATATATAAACGTTTTTTTTCTTATATGAAATCCTTGTAATATCTTCTTCTAATCAAATAGTGGATGGCGATAACTAAAAGAATCAGTTATTGTTTAAATTTGCAACATTAAAACTCCTCTACTCGATCTTATATCTTGATACTACTCCAATTTCCATAGTTTTAAAAGATTGGCAAATGTGGACTTGAATGATTATGCGTGATATGTCATTCGGCATATAAATTACACTTTTCTTTATTTTATTTTATTTTAACAGTAATTGTTTCTAGTTTGCCCATACTAGAGTTCAAGGCTGCTTGTATAGCCTTTGAGAAATTGCTTTAAAGTCTTTATAGTATTTTTTTTTTGAATACAAGAGCCCGCAGGCTTTATTTTTATTTAAATATATATATATATATATATATATATATATATTCAAATGAGAGCTTTTCAAAGTATACTCGACGCCGCCCTATGAAAAGTCGGCAATAAAAAGGAAAAGTATCTAATAATAATAATAATTATAATAATAATTATAATAATAGAAATGGATAAATCAAAAGGTATCAAGAACTGTCGCACATATGGCTGCATCAGGTGTGTGTATAGTTTGCTGTAAATGATGTGCATGTGAACATCAAGTGTATCCCGACATATATGTGCAAACCAAAGGCATAAAGTCTCATGGTATGAACAAATAAAAGAAAGCGACTAGAATAAAAGAAGAAGAAAAAATAATAGTAGTTGAACAAAAAAAAAAGTAGATATTTAGATCAATGCTCTTTGTATACATATTGTATTATCATTAATGGTAGTAAATCTGTATCGAATCTGCCCAAATTTGGTGCCTGGGATGGCAAAGACTTAGGTACACAGCTAGTAGGGAACATCCATGATAAAAAAGTGGATTTCAAGAATTTAAAGCAATTTTTTCGTTCCAAGAATTCAGCCTGATCCTCATCGACACAATTGCATTGACAATCACGCTCATTTTTGAACAGGAGAGTACCTCAAGTATGTTGATATTGATGTCACTTGAGTTACAAAGCAGCAAAATGGTATCAGAGGCGTAGCTTGACTATCAGCTTGGTGCAATCCTCTCGTTTCTGCTTAGATACACAGGAAGACATTTTAGGCACCTATTTACTTGTGTCTAGGTAGGTATACTACTATTTTAGAAGCTCGCCATAAACGTTAGATGCATGATAAATTGTCGTTGCCTCTGTTACTGTTACTGTTCCTGTTACTGCCAATGCTAATGCCACTGTCATTGCCCACTACTATTATTACTAATATAACTACATGGCGAACAGTTGATACCATCAACAGTAGGTCAAAAGATTACATGACTATACATTCCAGAAATCTTAAAAAAACGCATTGTCGTGATAGTTAGCACAATTATTATTTTATTATAATAACCATAATAATAATAATTCGACTGTAGTGAATTAACGAGCAAACAAACAAACAAATCAACTCTTGGTTAGGTATCTTTTAGATTTCCATCGATTCTGCTTTGTGTAGGTCGCTTTATAACGATCTATAACCATACGTTTATAAACAAGCCTAGTGCTATTATAAGTTTTTCTTTGCAGTAAAACTGGTGTCATGAAGATATTTTATTCAGAGGCCAACTCCCCCGGAAACACTGGCAAATACTGATTACCTTTCATATATATATATATATATATACATATTTCATGTATTCTTTCTACGAAAGAAGAGTCTCTAACTAGTTTTAGTGCGCTTTGTATATATTTTTATAGCTGTAATTATATATATATATATATATATATAATATTTAATGTATTTTCTTGTGCTTTTATAGTTTGTTCTCGATCCGTCCGTTGTAGGTGGGTAAAAAACCGACCAAACCATTCAATTTTAACTCGATACTCTCACTGGTTTACTAGAATTGATGCATCCGGTTTCTAAGGTGACCAAGTATATATATATATATATATATATATACAAGTAAAAAAATTCATATAGAATAGATGGTGTGGTACCTCTAAAGCATGTTTTGCAGCTTAGAAAGAATGGTGGACGATCTGGATCCCACTACACTACTACTTGAACTGCTTTTATGGGTCGGGAAAAGGTTCAACTTTACGCGTAGTTGGATTTTTATTATTATTTATTAATTTTCTCTCCCTCGGTAGAAATGAATACATGAATAGTATACGGCCGCATCGACAGTCTATCGCCTATGAAGGAGTAGAAGGAGTAAAAATGATGAAATGATTAGCATACCGAGGATATGCGCTGCTAAAATCAAATTCCCGTCAAGTAGTGGCAGATCTGAAATTCCCAAAACAAGCTAACAATAAAAAAAAATAAAATAAAAATTGTTTAAAAAAAAGCTGCTGCTTTCTATTTAGCTCTAAACAGTAGTCTTTTTGGCATCTATGAAAAGAATGACCAGTAGCTGCAGAACATAGATACAAGTGACTATCGTCAGGGGTATATTACGTATGTGAACTGCTAAGTTTACATGAAAGCATTAACTCAATCTGGTGGAGCTGAAATATTAAAAGTGTGTTTATTATAAGGAAAAAAAAATTTTTTTTTCACGTATTATATTTTAAAGCTCGAGATTCTATATATTTATATAAAAAGATGAAAAAATTTAGTTATTGCTTTGAGTGGATACTTTTGAAAAATATATATTTTGTTTATTATTTTAATTTAATTTATTTATTTTTTTTTTTGTATAATGACAATATGATGACAAAAAAATTATTTTGTTTTACAACATATTACTTTGATTTTGGTACTTGCACTTAATACTATCTAAACTAGGGAATTCACAAGTTCAAATTGTATTATATTTTAAATTGACAAATGATTTATTTTTATTTGATTTTTCTTTATATTTCCAAAGGCTCTGATTAAGTAGAATATATATTCACAAAAAAGATTTTTTTTTCTATATACTTGTCATAACCTTTAACTATCAAATGTATAACAATGTTCCTAATAAAAATAATTTTAATTCATCATGTAAATTAATAAAACATTGTGTATCAATATATATAAGTTATCAAGAATCTAACCAAGGTTTCTTTAAACAAACAAATTTATATCTTAAATTGATGAGATGTAAAATAAAAATTGAATAATGATTATTTAAATTTGATAAAAATAACTTTTTCTTCTTCTTCTTCTTCTTCTTCTTCTTCTTCTTCTTCTTCTTCTTCTTCTTCTTCTAAACAGTTTAACTACTACTTATTTAGTATTTAAATATTGAGGCAAAACTAATTTTTATAATATAAAGTTAGCATCTGATAGATGTATATATATTTGCGGCCAACAATCAAAAGACTATAATTAATATTTTTTTTTAAAAAAAAATATTTGGAACTTTAGATGATTTTTAGGAAATTTTGAATATTATGTCATTAGAAATTTATCCTCAATTATTCAATGGCCATGAATTCATAATTAAAATAAAAGATTTTTTTTTAAATCAAGTAAATTAAAAGTGATTACAAAAAACAAGCTTTGAATTCTTTTTCAATTTTAGCTAATTGCTAAATTTTTATATGCAGAATTAATTTAAATCTGTAATTTCTGTTTTCAAATAAAAGAAAAATACACAAATATTGATTTGATTTTTTATTTAACCTTCTAAATATTATCCTCAATTATAAAGTAAAAAATCCAAAAACATGGAAAAAATATATATTTGAAATAAAAAAAAAATAGAGTTAACGTGCGTCCGCTGTTTAATCAAGAGAAGAAAAGAAAAAAAGCTCTCTGCTGTCTACATTTCAAAAGACTAAGTATAGAAATGAGAAAATGAAAATGAAAATGAAATTGAATAATGAAAAATTAAAATAATTCTTGATTTTTTTTCATCAGCATTGTATTCATTGTTACTTTAAGTACAGTTTAAAAATAAAAAGATTTTTTTTTTTTTTTTTTTTTTTTTTTTTTTTTTTTTTTTCATCTGGATCAAAAAGACTTAAAGTTAACTTTCTGCATATGGCTTATCAAAGAATGTCAAAAGAATGACTATTGTTTTGTAAAAGTACATGAAAATCTTTGTGTGTTTTTTTGTTTATTTAATCTAATGAATTACTTTGCCGTTGTGATCTCGATGCGATAAACTAGTTGCTTTGAAACAAAGTAAAAAAAAATAAACATTTGGTACGTTTGATGGTACCTTGAAGGAGTATAAGCGATTATACTGTTATGACTTTTATATATATATAACAAAAGTATAAGCATAAACCCAAGAACAACAAAATGCTTACATTCATTCTTCGGCGATGGGAATTTTGGTAAGGACTTAGCAAGGACTGCAGCAAGAATTAGCTACTTGGTAAAAAAAATTTATAAACGGTACGGTGTGACATCTTTAAAATCCATGTTTGGTACCGAGAACGCATACTCCCAGCCTCACTGCAATATTGGTTATAGATTTGGTTAAATTTAATAGCATTATGAAAACATTTTTTACTTTAATTGAATATATAGAAAAGATGAATATAAATAATAATAATAATATATCATAACTTATCTTTAGTAAATTTTCCATGTAATTTTCATCTAAATATCTTTTTAATCACTCATGTAACCGTTACTATGTTGGTGGTTGAGAATTTAGTACCTATCTGATACGTTTTACTTTACTTTCTTGAAGGAAAATTAATTCAGTAGTAAAAATTGAATTGTACGTTTATTTACATATTTTAAACGCCCTTTTTTTTTACAACAACTGAATCTCATTTTACTCAATAAATGAAAAAAATAAAATAAAATAAATACTAAATGGGTTGAAAACAATTGATAAATATTTAAATATCATTGTATATAAATAAAGTTAAACTCTGTTTTTCCTTTTCTTTCTCTTTTTTTTTTTTTTTTTTTTTTTTTTTTTTTTAACCTTGTCATAACCTATAAAAAACGCGTTTTCCAGGTATAAAAAACACGTAATATATTCTAGTATCTGGTCCATTTAAAAAGCTATGAAATAATTTATATATATATTTATGATACAATTTTTTATATTTTATCATTATTTTTATTTAATATTTACATGATCAAAAGGAAAAAAAATAAAGATATGCAGTAGAATGGAACTTTTATATATTTTGATTTACCAATTTATCAACAATATTCAACTTTTAACATGTAATTTTATAACTACTCTTATGAATTGGTATATTAATATTCTTGGGGGGGTTTAAAAAAAAGATACTTGAAAACCTTCAAGTTTCTGTTGATTTAAAAAAACCTCTTTTGATGTACTTGAAATTCTATAAAAAAAAATTGTATGCAAGTTGAAATACTACTCAATTACAATTTTATCTTTTTACTACCTTTAAAAATCTGTATAATTCTTTATTTTAGTTATTGTGATAATTACTATAAATTATAGAGTATCGAAAAAAAAAATAAAAAAAAACATCTTTAACAAAAATTAATTAAAGACTGATATCATGATATTTTTAGTTTTACATTCATGGTTTTTTTTCTTCTTCTTCTTGTTCTTCTTCCATCCATAAAAAGACTCCATATAATGAAAACTACTTCAATGTTATCATATCAAGTTTCAAGTTATGAAAAAAAATAGGTCACAAGTCTTTTTTTTTTTTTTTTCCTTACTTGGACCCTGATTCTATATTGTTGTTATAACATGTGATTGGCTAACGGTTGGATCACCAAGTTTTGAGAGTTGTTCTATATTAAATGTTCCCGAATCATTGTAACTATACAAAAGATATAACAAACAAAATAACTTGATTTGTGTTAGACTCCTTATTAGGAAAAGAAGAAAAAAAAACTATTTGTTTTCATTTTATTTATTTTTTATTTTTCATGTTTTATGTTTTAATTGTTATTTTATTTTTTAAAGCTTGTGAAAATTTGAATATTGTGGTGATAACACAATTATGACGTCTATTCAAAGTATCAGTGGAAATGAAATGATAATGATGTTAATAATAATTGATACTTAATGTTTGTTAGACTTTAATAGATTTTTGTTTTCGTGATTAAATTCATTCATGATTCTGTATTTTTATTTTATTTTATTTTATTTTATTTTATTTTTATTTTATTTTTTTTTTTTTACCTTTATTTATATTTTCAATTTTTTTTTTTAATTTATTACGGAGAGAATTGAATATTGATTCTTTTTATTTATTGATTTATTCATTTATTATTAGACAACCATTGGTTTCTTTCTTTTGGCGTTACCTATATTTTATCTACTTGATCAAAAATGATAAAACCTCGAGATCCTAATGCCGACTTTGATTTTACAGACAACAGCTTACCTGTTACAGCAACCCCCAAGCTTACTGAAAGACCTCAACCTCAAGAGGTTCAATCTTTGATTAAGGATCCTCATATACTTCGTCTTTTATCACAATTGGACGAAAATGTATCTTCATCAAATGCCATTCCAACTCGAGAAGAACTGGAGCCTCTTATAAATGGATTACTTGATATGAATTACAGAAATGAATTGAAAATACGAGGACTCACATCTGATAATGCCAGATTATTAAAATCCATGGTCAAAGTTAAAGATGAAAACTTTGCATTAAAAATTCGAATTCGAGAATTGAAGCTTGAACGCAATCTAAGGGATTTGGAGCTAAGAAACGAAAAAATTAAAAGAAAAATGGAAAAGGTTGAATGGAAACCTGAGGAGGAAAAACAAGGATGGGCAAAAAAAGTATTAGTTACAATGGTAGGTAAAGGAAAGGGAAGAGGAGTTGTCAGTTGGTAATTTTTTTTTTAAAAAAATACAATTGAAAAGAAAAAGAAGAAGAAGAACGGTGGATATTATTTATTTATTTATTTTTTTTATTGATTTATGGGATTCATGGTATAACAAATTTTTAGAAAATCAAAACATTATATAAAAAATATTAACAAAAAAATATATATATATATTATTTAAAAATTAAATGATTTAATCATTGAGATAAATTATTCATTGCTTTAAAACAATGGTTTCTTACTTTTATATATATATAATATTGGCACTGATCCATCATTATTACTATTTTTTTTTTGAATTTTGAATTTAAATATTAAATCTTTGTAAAGTGACGAAAAATGAGTGTATTTTATATACTATTAAATATTTAATTGAGTCTTAATATTACCATTTATTTAAAACTTTTTATTATTATTATTATTATATTATTAGAGTATATGTTTACCATCAATAATCATTCATTATAGATGGCAAAAAAAAATATTTATATATAATATTATTCAAATTCAACACATTCTTATGATTCTGATGTTAGATGTACCAATTCTTATAATCAGAAGGTAGAATTTTTAAAATCAATGCAAGTAAAACGTGTTTTTATTTTCATTTCACTTGATTCATATCCAATCACCACCTTCAGACGAGAATAATATATATATATTTCAAATGATGCAATGAATTGAGTAAACAATCTAGAAAGATGATTATTATTTTCTTTGTATATTTTTTTTTCGATTTATATAATATTAAAAATTAATTCCATCTAATAATTTCACTTTTTTTTTTTTTTGTTTGTTAAATCAATCAAGTATTCTTGTAAATCTTTAAAATATGTAAGTAAACTTTCAAATAGTTGGATTTCATAACTCAATAATGTATTATTCATTATAGATTTATAAATCAAATCTCAGTCAATAAGTATCTATTCAAATTCAAAATCACAATTTTTTCTTTCTTTCTTTTTCTTGCATGTCATGATTTTAAGTACATATACTTTACTCAGATATGTACTTTACTGAGATAATTTTATAATTTCAGGCTAATTTTTTTTTTTTTTTTTTTCTATCTCAACTTCATTTTTGAACAATTGAAATCGAATTTGGTAAATCATAAACTTCAGGTATTGATTTCTGAGCTGTCATTAAAAGTATTCAAGTTCGGCTCATTAACAGCCGATATGAATCAAAGTCAATTGGCATTTTCAAAAGAAAGAAAGAAAAAATACATTTACATTTCATTTGTTTTATATCTACTTGAAATTTATATATCAAGGACATAACATAATCCACAAGATTTAAGCAGAAATTCCAGATTCAATGTATTCAAACCAATCAACAGTGTCGAAAAATGCCTTCTCTTTAGCATACTTGACCATGGGGATCGAAATGTCACCTCTGACAGCAAATCCGTGGCCAATTGAGCTGTACAAAACTTGTCTGTACTGAATGTTCTTCTCCTTGCCTAACTTCTTCAGAGTTTCTTCAGTGGCATGGCGAAGCTCGGCTGTGTAAAGGAAATCATCATCAGGAGCATTGATAAGCAAACCACCCTTAATAGCCTCAACTTCAGAGATCTCTACAAAAGAGGGATGGAAGACCGAAACAGCGTTAATAGCGTCAGTACTCAAAAGTCTGACAGCAGGCTTTGCACCAAAACAATAGCCAACTGCAGCAGCGAATTTGGGTTGACCAAACTTTTGTTTAACACCTTCAACGATGGTATCGATAATTGGCTGAACTACATCGATAGGGTGGTTTGGCAGCCAGTCGTTCATGAGATCGAATCCTGCGGGAGGGTTCAATTTGACAGGATCACCGTTAAAGAGATCGGGAACAATGACGTAGTAGCCCTTAGCAGCAAACTGGTCGGCAATGAGCTGGGCATTGATGAACTTGTGGCCAATTACATCTGTGAAAAAGTAGAGCAACTTCTTGGAAGCGTTTTCCTCAGAACCGGTGACATATGATTCGATACCGTTGAAGTTAACAATCGAGCCTACAGATTCGCCAGAGTGCTTGAAACCTCTAGCACAGCAGTCAGATGGGGGAAGAGAAGCCATTATGAATACAATTGATCAGGAAGATAGATGAGAAAAGAAAAGATAAATGTAGCAATGACGAAAGGAAGAAAGAAAAGAATGGAAAAAAAAAAGAAGGAAGAAGGAAAGTTATATAGAAAAATACAAATGGGAGGGGAATTACAAGCTATTGTAACTAAAATCCCTGGCAGACGTTCTTTCAAGTATGTTAAGGTATTTTTGGTACTTTGAATCAGTCGGTCGATAAAATCTCCGAAGATGCTTAGAAGCTAAAAGAAAAAATTGGTTACATAAGTGTAAAGTACCAAGTCCAGCAAGTTTAGTTGTCAAAACGTGTGTAAATGAGAGAATTGCTGCATTTTAGCGGATATCTGTATTATTATTATTATTATTATTTTCTTGAATATATGGCGTTTAAATGTATATTAGTATAGGAATTTGATTGTGGTATAACAATGAGATAGAATCATGGATATCAAAGTTCTTTTTACCACAAATATTGATTAATAGTAGATATGTTTACAAGAACATTTAGGCTTAGTTGACAGCTTTGCAATTGGAGGAAAGTCGACAGAATAAGCGATCTTTGATGGCAAACAGCGGTAAATGTCTAGTTTTCAAACTAACGGAAGTTTTAAATGCAAAACTTGCGGTTAAAGACTTTAACTGGAAATACCTTTTAAATGTACTCGGTACTTTAAACTAGAAAGATTAATATTGATGATCAAAGTATTATATTGTATATATATATATAAAGCGTAAGATGTAGTAATAAGTGTATTACTTAATTTTTAGGTGTAATAGAAAGCTTTATAATAAATCAAGTAATAAAAAACTGTGCAACAACAACCTTGAAAAAATTGCATATAAGTCCACGTGACATTTGACATGAAACAAAATAAAGATTTTATCATTTGGCACTTGAAACCTTTGCTATAGTACTTTGATCATCATACTTGAACTATAATATTTTGATAATAATACTTGGCCTATGGTACTTATATTATAATAATATTTAAGCTATAACATATATGCCTTAAACAATATATGTTACACCATATACTTTGAGTCATATATTTCAAAGCACAGGTCTCAAAAAAGTCTATTTTTTTAGATTATATTGAAATATAGTTTGGCGGGCTGTCTGTACATGTCATGTATATACACATGTATCCTTATGCTGATGTAGGTGAGCAGCAGCAGCAGCCAAAGACGATAATTTATGCAACTATTCGGGGCAGTTTGCGATGACTGTTTGGATTTTAATATATATATATATATATATATATATGGAAAAACGGACTAACAGTAGTACAATTATTCTTCATTTCATTCGTTCCGATGATTGTAATGACTTTGTTCCGATATAGTTACAGTTACCGGTACAGTTACCTATACAATCACCTATACAGTATACTTCCAAGTAAATACATAAAAATTGGCAATGGATAACACACGAATCTCAAACTCTGGGAATTCTAGCAGAGAAAAATATATGGCATGCAGGACCGGGACTTCTAGAACACAGTACTTTACGATATGTTTTATATATATATCTTTTCAAGCTACGCCAGATGTAATTGATTTCTGACTGGTCTACAAGTCGCAACTATCATCAAGGGACTGTGTATGACACAAAGTGTTTTAGATAGGGTGGCGAGCTAAAGTTTAATAGTGAGACATACCTCGCACTGGTTCCTGTTGTTCCTGTTGTGTTTTACAGTTCATAAGGTTTCTTTAATTTCTATGCTTCCTTTGATTTTTTTTCCCATGATTTTCATCACTTTATTATTCCATCATCTCCATATCATTTCGTTATTTCACGACTTCATCGTCATTTCTTGATTTCGGCGGTTTTCTTAGAAAGGTTGCAATCCCTGAGATCCATATTATTCGTGGTGCTGTTCCTGTATTGTCTTTGTCGATTAAGACATGGCGATCCAAGGTCCTGCCATCCTAATTTGTCAGTTTTCTGTATGGATTAGGACCTGCGTTTGTTGTAGCTGGATGCTTTTTGTTTGTTTTAGTCTGTAAAACAAGACCGATCTGTAGGTTTTTCATGTACCAAAATAATAAAAAAGAAAAACAAAAACAAAATAGCTTTAGGGTGTTTTCATCATCACCAACATTACCGTGAGGCCCAAGGTACCTAATTTGTCTGAGAATATCTAATATTTTAAGACGGTTTCCATTTTTGCGATGAAGAGAGTTTTTACTTGATTTTTTTATTTATTCATTTATTTATTTTATTATTTTATTATTTTATTATTCGCGATAGTTTACAAGCCATATATAATCGTGGAAACCGGTTGTCACTTGATAGTAAATGCAGCTGATGCTGAGTTGGCCGAGAATGGATTTAATAAACGACTTTTAAGGCGAAGGAAAAATTTCAAGGTACATTTGTGTACCTTTTTTTGGTTTATTTTATATTCCTTTAATTTTTTTTTTAATTTTTTTAATTTTTATTTTATTTGAATTTATTTTATATATATATATTTTTTTTTTGCTTCGAGTAGAGATGGGCTGGTTGACCAACCGGAATAACTGGACTTGTATATAACTGCTGCTGTTGATATCATACTATTGTTATCAATATGTTTGTTTGTATTGTTGCTGTTGCTACGATTTCTACTACTACTGCTGTAATAATCAGATATATTACTATTGATTCTTTTCAAGTTTCAAAGCTTTTTCTCCTTTCCTTTTCTTTCTCTCTCTCTTTTTTTTTCCTTCTTCTTCTTCTTTTTCTTTTCTCTTTTCTCTTTTCTCTTTCTTTCTATTTTTCTTCCTCTTCACTTGGGATAAAATTGTATTCATCTGAGTTGTTTAAATCATATACTCTATCTAGCCCATCCACCCCTTTTTCTTTACCATAGCGCTGAATTCATCTTCCGCCTTCCTGTGCATTCGCCTTCAGCCTAAAAGTGTATAGACGCTTACACCCACTCCAAAGTTAGAGTAGACTTTAGGGTATATTCAAAGAAAGGGGTTTTTCTTTTATTTCTCTTTTTCTCTCTCTCTCTCTCTCTCTCTCTCTCTCTCTCTTTTTTTACTAGTTATTTCTTCTTCTTCTTTCATCTCATTAGTTTTTATTACTTTCTCCATAATCTTTGATTTTTAATTTACAAAGCAACTTACAACTTACAAACCTTCTCGATCAAGGCCTGAATTCAACCTAACGGTCTTGCTAATTTCAGGCAACGGCCCTACTTCTCATAAAGACTTTAATTTATCACGCTCCAACCACAATAACACCAAACTACTTCTACTCATCCACATTAATTAATTAGTAATTAATTCCAACCCCCGAATTAATTATCATCTCTTATTTTTCTTTATATACTTGCAGGGACACCAACTGATCATCAACACAAGTCATAAGGACTTTTGTTTCTCTTTACAAATAAATAATTCGCCCAAAATTCAGCAGCATACTTTACCTCCTCCTTCTTCCTCTTCCCTAACTCCTCTCACACCACCTTCCTCCTCCCCTTCTTCTTCTTCAAAATCCTCCTCCGCCGCTGTTGCTGCTTCAACTGCAACCAACTCTACCGTCGCTGCTGCTGCTGCCGCTGCTGCTGCTGCTGCTGCCGACGCCGCCGCCGCCGCAACAACGTCAGACTCTTCTACAACCTCTCCGTCCTCATCTAGCAACTCCAGCAAGATGAAATCTACGGCGCGAAAGAAAACCAAATACCCCAAGATATTTCAATGCCACGGGTTTGGGGACTGCCAAATGACATTTACTCGATCTGAACATCTTGCGCGGCATATCCGTAAACACACTGGTGAACGACCGTTCAAATGTTTTTGTAACAAGTACTTTTCACGAATGGATAATCTGCGTCAGCACATTCAAACTGTTCATAAGAATATCAGCATTGAGCAGAATCGAAACTGGATAAAACGACTACCCAGTCCTAATATTAGATACAGAGAAAATAAATTTGTGTCAAAGAACCGACCTGTTCCTTTAAGCCTAGGAAGCACTGCGGCTGCTAGAGGTGATAGAGCTCAACAGTTACCACAGGCAATAGCAACAGGAATTCCACAGGTCCATTCAGTGTTACAAAGTCAACAACAACAACAACAATCACAGCAATCACAACAAGCAGTAGCGATATCTCCGGGATATAGTCCGGGTCCAATGACCTGGGGTCCGACGTCGGCTGGACCTGGGTCTGCTTTACCTTCATTTTCAAATCTTCTAGATAGTCTACAGTCGCCGCTTCCTCCATTATCATCTTCTGGGAGTGTTAACGGAATGGGATTAGGAGCTGAAGACGAAAGCTTAGGAGAAGAAGATTCATTAGATGAGTCGAAGGGAGCATTGCCAATTTCAGCTGGGACTGGGTCTGGAGTCGGTAAGACATCAGGATATGGAGCAGAAACAGGAGTTATAGCCATAGTAGAAGAAGATGAAGAACAAGAACAAGATAGAAGCAAGGCGGAGTCATCTTTGTCGCCATCATCAGATCGTGGAGATGTCAGTGGAATCGATGTACTACTACAAGCTGCAGGAGTTTAGTTTGTTTAGGGGTCGATCGAGGCTACTTTGATGTCTTGAGTATATATGATGGATAGGATAGAAACTATGATATATTATTTATTTTATGTCTGTCGGAGAACCTTAGGTAGGTTTCTACGGATATATGGGCTGTATAGTGTAAGGTATTAACATGTAATAATCAACAAAGATATCTTTAATAATTTTTTTTTCTTTAACCATACATGATTATGTTTAATTGGATTACATGAAGAAAACCTATTTTTTTTTTTTTTGAGAGTTGTAAAGAATAAAACGGTTTATTTATTGATATTGAAATATTATCATGTAGAATTCAAAATAAAGTCATTATTAAATTCTATATATATGGATAGTTTGGGTTGTTGCATATTATTGTACTACAAAATTGAAAAGGGGTAAATAAATACAAAGGTTGTTTATATATATTTTTGAAATAAATGTTTTGAATAGTTTATTTAGTTTCAAGTCTTGAAATTGTCTTGAAACAGGACAAACATGAAGGATTATAGTCAAGACAAGAATCAAGGTCTCATATATATAAATATAAATTTGTATAGTTGATATTATTTTGTGTAGGTTTGTTGGAAGAAGGTTATTGGGAAAATGCCGTTTACCTTGAAGGCAGAATTGATGTTAAGACAAAGTTCTAGTATGATAATGATTATGATAAGAAATAGCTTGAAATGATTTTAAATATTGATTTATAAGTTAAATATTTAATATTAAAAAAGAGATATATATATATATATATAAAAGGGGGAAGAGAAAAAGTAAAAGGATTAGTATTGGAAAGAGGCAGTCAAAAAAATAAATAAATAAATAAATTACAACATGCTGCATTTGTACCTCACCTTCAGGTCCCAGGAACAAGAACACAAAAGTAAAAATAATATATATATATATATATATATATATATAAACATAGTGCAGTAGCACAAAACATTTATCAACAATAACCAACAAAAATCTATTAATTAATATAAATATTTAAAAATGAAGGTTGTTTTTTTTTTCTTCTTTCAACTATAATGAATTACGAATATTAGAAGAAAAAGAAGAAAAAAAAAAAAAGAATATAATAATATAAAACTGTCAAGAAAAAAAAACACGAATCAATCAACTTGTCTCAATAATAATAAAGGTTCCGAAGCTTTTATCAATTGTTCCGTAGTAATGAGACCCACAAACTCGGTCTTTTATTAATACTATTCAACCAATCACTGATTGTTGTTGGCCTTTGCTAGATTTTATAAAGGTGGGCAAAAGTCCTATATAAATAGTTTGTAGATTTTGATATATATCAGATTTTACAATATTCAATTGATATATCAAAATCTACAAACTCAAACATGAGATAAATGGCCCACCATTGATGATAAAATAAATAATCATTCATACAACCTCCATATAATTATCAACCTTTCAAACCATTAACGCATCTCCTACATTATTCATTCTAACTTTTTATTCATATACATTTTCAATTTCACAAACTGATCAACAGTTGGAATTTTCTTTCTTTCTTTCTTTCTCTTAATCCAAATCCCTGCTAGTTACTTAGTCTCTCGGAGTATTTAATTATATTTTATCATCATTAACTAAATTTCTATATAAACTTCTTTTGAAAAAATAAATAAAATAATAAAAACTACTAGTTTGCATTGTTATTACCTTTGTTGAATGGTAGCCTGATTTGCTTCCACTATTGTTATCTTAAACAGACAGCAACAATCAATTTAATACTTAATTTTTAAACTAGTTTATAATAATAATGATACTACTTAGGGCTTGTAATGGTATTTGTATGAAAAAAAGAACCACAAGACCACTGTATGCTTCCCAATAAAGTAAAGTACCATATCACTAGACCCATGACACTCTGCCTGTTATTTCCAAATGTGGTTGTCTGTTTCCTTTTTGGGAAACCTGAGCAACAGCTGTAGTGTTGTGTTTTTACTACGACCACCACATGTGCTATGTTGTATATACATGTCGTATATCACATGATCCAGTTATCGTCATATTGATTATTTAAACCCATACTTTACAATATGATAACTTGTTTATATATATATATACAAATTTTTACAGGTAAATATATATGTACATGTATATTTAAATTAAAATTAACTTATAAAATCAATCTCTTGTAGAAAAAATACAGTGTTATGTGTTGTTTTATATGAAACACAGGGTTAGGGTATAAGATGACGGTGCAGTTCAGACAAGAAGGCAGAGCAAGCGAACTCAAAAAAGAAGCTTTTTTTTTTTTATTATTGCTTATTTGGCCCGGTGCCGGTATAAATAGCACGCAGTAGCTGCGTTCCGTATAAAAGTGTTTGCAAAGAACGCGCTCTGAATTCTTTTTCTTTTCTTCTCCCTTTTCTTGTTTCTTTCTTTCCTTTTCTTTCTACGTTACTTATTTCTACTTTATATCATCTTCGCAACTATTAATACTACCTTTGTATTCTCCTTTTCTCTCAACTCTTCTCCTTTCGCACCTTTCAACAACTTTTTTTTCTTATTATTTTAATTCATCTCTTGGTGTATATATAACAGTAAACTACTTTTATACTTCACCAATCTTTTATTTTATTTTTTTTTGTTTGTTTGCTGTTTTGTCTATTTCCAAAACTTCCCCTTCGTTAAAATCGCCTGTTTTCAACAATGAGCTTTTACTATACAACACCCGGCGCAGGCGCAGACGACGCATCTTCCACTTCGTCATCATCGGCCTCGACTAGCCCTTATTATCTCTCGCACCAACATTTGCTTGTCCGACCCAACTCTGTTTCACCTCCCATGTCCAAGGCCGCCATGTCATCCCCCGGGTCGCCCAAGATGATGTCTGCGTACGGTCTCGTTCCTCCACTTGAGTGCTCAGTGCGCTTCGAGGCATCCCGCAGCTTTGAAGACGACTTTGAATTCTGTCCAGCTCTTGCTGCTCCTGCTGCTGGCGGCTTTGGAAAGCCTCAACACGCCACCATGATATTTGCAACCCCTCAGTCATCGTCTTCTGTCGGGGCGCAAGTAAAGGCGCAAGTCTCGGCAGCACTCATGGCTAAAAAGGTGAGAAAGGGTATTGAAATCATTGACCCCGTCACTGGAGTTAAGATGGTTAAGGTGTAGTAGTAGTAGTAAGCTTTAAAACTGTTTGCATCTTCCTTTGTTATTTTACGCTGGTTCGTCTGTGTGCCCTTATTACGAATGTTTTATTATTATTATTATTATTATTTCCATTGATATTTATTGTTACGTTGCTCGTTATCGTTTTATTTTTATTTTGGAGTACCTGTGTTTTTGTTGCTGTTTTTCCTATCATACCGTTGTTTCTTACTGTGCTCGTTCCATCATATCATATACTTTCTCATGACTCTTATACTTTATGTTATCATTATATATTATCATGGTGTTATCACCATTCAATAAATATACAAACTTGTTTGTTTATAGTAATTTGGATTTACTCTATTAGTTATTTTGTTGAATTAGCAATCAGTTGTATGTGAAATTTCAAAATTTGCCATCGTCCAACAATTGTGGCCCTACAACATTGTTTTTTTGGGACTTTATTATTATATCTTGTTAATTTATTTTAGTTCTTATCGCAATGTCTCCAACAATTTAAAGGTCTTCCACCATCAGCTGTCCCTGTAATACTTTAAATCATGTATAACAAAGTTTAATATTATTATTTTTTTTAAAAAAAAATTGTTTAATATTCAAGATGTATTTGTTTTCTCATATATATATATATATATATATATATATATGAATAGATGAAATAGAGATAAAAAAATTGAATAGAAAATATCAGAATTGAAAAGTAATAATAATAAAATTCCGAATTAGACATTGGCCTGAAACACTCCCCGCAAATGAAACATTTGTATTGATTCTATTATGCCATATTATACCATAGTTATATGTACACATTTATTATCTTCATGCGTTAACTTGTAATAAATGAAATAAAATTTGAAAATAAAATAATAATAATAAAAATTCAAGTTTTTGTTTTATTCCTTGAATTACGTATATATATATATATATCGTTTTTTGGACTTCATATATATATATGAATTATTTTGAATAGAAAGATTCTTAGCAAACCAAATGAATAAATGCATGCAAACACATGATAAGAGCACAATTTACTTCTTATGTAATCTATCACGTCATTAAATATGCAAATAAAGAATCTGTATTGGTTGACTAGGAGATAGGGATAGGGTAATAATATATAGATCTTGTGAAATAACACTTAATACATGGGATATAGAAAAGACAGGGTAATTTCAAAATAATAATAATAATAATAAACTGGCGATAATATATAGTGAATCAAGAAAAAAAAAAATAATAAAGGCACATTGAAAAATTTCGTCTCATTGGTTCCTAAGGAGAACAAGAAAAAAAAAATTAGCAAATTTCCAATTTTCTCTTTTTTCACATCACACTCTTTTCTCGATATCAACAGAGGTTCTTTATTATTATTATTATTATTGTTTTAGTTCAAGCACATAAGATTTGCATTTTAATTTTTCATTAACTGTATTGGTTGATACAAGAACAAAAATCGAGATTGAGAAGAGACGAGAATAAGTCAGCAGAAAAAAGAATCAATACAAAGATTTAAAATCAAATAATCAAAATGAGTAAGAGCCTTTTTACGAAAAGAATGTTTGGATCGTCTGCGACGGCAAGTGGAAGACTTAGAAAGGGTATCGAGTTGAGACCTCCAATTCCACCATCTGCTGAAAACGTAAAGGTGAAGGAAGATCATCCGTTGTGGCAGTTTTTCAGCAATAAGAAATTCATGCGGGATCCCGATGAGCTTCAAGAAGCTGGTGAGTATATCAAGTGAAAACACGCTTATTCAATAGTGACTTCTACTATAAATGATGGTCATGAATAAAATTCGAAACCATTTACAAACAGGGTATTAACAAAAAAATAATAGGTCGTCCTTGGACTATTCAAGAACTTCGTCGTAAGAATTTTGAGGATTTGCATACAATTTGGTACGTGTGTGTAAAGGAGCGTAACATTCTTGAACGTGAATCACGAATTTACCAGCAGTACATGCCTGGTACAAGTAACATGAATCCTTTCAGAGATCAGTCAGGGAAAGTGCGAGACACCATGTGGAGGATCAGACACGTTTTGGCAGAGCGTCAAACAGCGTACGAAAACAGTCTTGCTGATTTCGTAAAACAAGAATCAGCACTGGTTGAGGAGTTTCACGCTACTTACGTTGGAGCCTATGCCAGCGAGGACGTTGAAGCTGAAAACAAGCTGGATCGATTCCTGTATGCAGTGTACGGATTTCCATACGAGACTGGATTGACACCAGAGACTGTGAATGAACGTGTAGTTGAAGGTTTATGGACGGCAGCGAGGTGGAGATTGGAGAGATATTCAGAGGGTGTTAGTGAGTTGTCCGTGGCGGCATTTGGAGAACTTAGAGATGTTAAAGAAGCCTATAAAGTGTACCTTGCTGGATCAGATTCTGGATCTATTGAATCGGTGTTGGATTCTTTGGTACAAAAGCGCGAAGATACTGGAGCAAAAGTAGGAGAGCCTGTTGTACGTCCTTCCAAGGGCGAGGAGGTCGAGATGTTGAAAGACCATTTGAAAGAACTGGAGGCATCTTTTTAGGTTTTGAATAATAATTGATTTAGTCACTCAATTTTTAAAGGTGTTGTAAATAGAAGTTTGTATATATATATAATCGAGAATTTTGTTTTGTTCTTTTTTTATTTTTAAAAAAAAAAAAAAAAAAAAAAAAAAAAAATATGCTAAATACAGTTTATTTTAATTGAAACCTAGAATTTGATCTTCCTCTCTCCCCTGTTATAGTTTTGAATGAATTGTGAGTACAAAGTATTGAATTGAATAAGATCTGTTTTTCTTTTTATCAACAAAGTATTTGTTAAAGTTGAAATTTTCATGTCAATTATGTATATACAGTGTTGAAATTTATATATATATATATTAATTTTTATATCTTGTAATTACCTAGTTGGGAACTTGTAATAATTTTTTTTTATATATAGACTTGTGTATTTAGAAAATATGAGTTTTAATCTAGAAAAAAAAAAAATTTTTTTTCGTTATTTGTTCAAGTTTTAGTTATATATATTTGATAATTTTATTTTTGGTGCTATTATGGTATTAATCATTGGCATCAGTTAGTATTTTTTTTTTTTTTTTTTTTTTTTTCAATCTATTACATATTCAGTATAGATGTAATATAAACAACTTTGAACTTTTTTAATGTGATGGTATTTAAAGATGTAATTTTTTTTTCAATAGAGTAATTATATAGAAAGTAATTTTTTTTTTAATTACTTTCTGTTATTATTCTAATTTTGATATATATATTTTTATTACTCTTGATTAGATTAGATTTTATAATATTAAATTGTTTATTATCATTGTTATTTTTTATTTTCATTATATTAGTTGTTTTTTTTTTTGATTGTTTTTTATTTGTTTTGTTTTGTTTTTTTTTCATTTATTAAAAGTGACGGTAATATTCATTTTCACATAATTTCAAATTGTATCGTTTTATATTCATTTATTCTTTTATACAATTATTATTTTATTCTCATGAAAAGAAGAAAGTAAAAATAAATAATTAAAAATAAAAAAATAAAAACTCTCCTAACATTTTATTAGGTCTACCATTGCATTATACTTGTATCTATTTTAAGTCAATTAACATTTCAAGAAATAACTGATTTAGTTTCATTCTTACTGTTTTTGTAAATCATAATCTCAAAATTGCCAGTTTCTCTTTCAATTGGTATTATTTTTTTTTTCTCTCTCTCTCTTTCTCTCTCTCCACCCCATTCATTTCAATTCTATTTAATGCACTTTTTTTTGTAACAGCTTAAATATGCATTTCATATTTGTCAAAATGAAAATGAACCAAAGGCATTCTAGATAATTATTATTGTTATTATTATTATTCAAAAGATTAAATTGAAAAAAAAAAAATATTATAATCTAGAATTTTTTGTAAAAAAAACCCAATATATATATGTATGTTATGAAATAAAAAAACATTATCATTACAATACTGAGATAAGTTATTTTTTTTCTTCCTGATAATAATCTATAAAATCAAATTATATATATATATACATCAGAATAATTACAAAAATCAAGATAATTAAATTCCAAGTAAAAGAAAAAAAAAAGTGAGAAAGAAATCAAACATCAACATCAGCATATCCGATTTGAAATATTTCGAAATTTTTCGAAATTTTCCATTCATATTTTATCAGTAATTTCTTTCAGTGCCTTTTCATAATGCTTAATTCGAAACTTCTAATTTCACGTTTTATTTTTTTTTCTTTTTATTTTATTATATCATTGATTATATTTTATTTCATTTTTTTTTTGTTCTTTGATTGTTCCATGATCATGTTTGGCATGAATCTTTAAAGTCTTCGTTAGTCTTTTTTTTTTTTTTTTTTTTTTTTTTTTTTTTTTTTTTAAAAAAAAAAGCTAGTCAATCATTTTGAATGTAAGCCTAAACATACTCAATTACATGTACCAGATAATCTCTATTTTGAATCTAACAATACCCACTAAGTTGGAATTCTAATAAAATGAAATAAAAATCAAATAAAACTTGAATTATTCATTACTTTTGCAAATTTCATTTATAAACAACGGTCAATCACTTTTCCATGTTTATCTTTTTCTTCTTTTCCTTTTTCTTCTTCTTTTTCTTCTTCTTCTTTTTTGCTTTCTTCACAGTTACTAGACAATGACTCGTTCACCTACACCTCCTTTAAACACAAATTCACCGCTAGCTTTACAGGCAGCTGCTGCAATTACCTCTGCAAGACTTACTGAGCTACTAAGAACACATGGACCGCTGCCTATTCGTCACATCACTGGCCATCTCGGCCAAACCGTACCTGGATTCAGTGAATTATCACTATCAAAACAGCGAAGATTAATAATGGCAGTTCTCGAAAGAAAAGAGCTGTTTGAAAAAGTAGGTTGGGGTCGATGGGCTTGTAGAGGTGTATACGGAGGTCCTGGTGGTCAAGAATTGCAACAACAGCAGCAAATGGGTATGCAACCACAGCAACAACATTTGGATTTACAACAACATCATCAACAACAACAACAACAACAACAACAGTCACCACAACAAGTGGAAATTCAGCAACAACAGATAAACATGCCACAGCCAATAAATGTACAACCAATGAATGTTGGATATCAATCGGAATCAAACTACGTTGTGTCTGGATCAGCGTCACCTCCAGGACCTACATATGTTCCTAAAACTTTAGCCCAAACAACCGGGAAAATTGAATGGGATAACATTTTAATAAAAGAACGTGAAGCTGTTGCTGCATTGGTTCAACTTGGAGGTGGATGGACTTGATTGCAACCAAAAAAAAAAAAAAAATTATGCAATTATTCTTATTATCTCTCATACCCAAGATTCACTTTGAACTAACGATGTAAAATGACCATTTTTATTATTACGCCCTATTGAATGCTGCTCTTTATTTATTTTTCTTATTATTATTTTTCCTTCGTTTGCTTGGGCAGTAAGAATACAATTTATACACATATAACATGTACGAAACGTTTATGAACATTTAATTACGAAATTGATGAAAATGAATAAAATAATATATATTATATATCATATATCATATATATATATATATATATATATATATATATATGTAATATTATTTTATTATTATTATTATCAACATTTTTTCAATATTTATTTTATTTATTTTATTTATCCAAGTTAAGTGCAATAATAGCTTATTATAAAGATTTAAATCATTTATTGAATTTTTTTTTTTTTTTTTTTTTTTTTTTTTTGATGTTTGTAAATTTCTAAATGCATTACATTTTCCGAAAAAATTATTCTTTGACATTTATATTCATACAAGCAATTAAACATTATTTTTTTTTCCTTATTTTTTCCTTATTATTATTATTTCATTTATTTATTTTTTTTTTTTTTTCACTAAATTTTCATAAAAGTTAAAAATGGTCATAAAAATATCAATCTAGAATACGAAACCAAATATATATATATATATATATATATATATATATATATAATAAAAAAAATGATGTAAACAAAATGAAATGAAATATAAATGCATGATTGTTTAATGATAAGCATTAAGAAAATTCAATCAACATGGAAATTATGAAAATCCAAAAAAAAAAAAAAAAAAAAAAAAAAAAAAAAAAAAAAAAAAATTAAAAATTAAAAATTAAGATAGTTTGAAATTGTAAATTTGTGTTTATTATATATTTATTTATCAAGTTTATAATTCAAGATTTTAACCAATTATATTAACCTGATTAATTATTTAATTGTAAAAACATCATTACAAGTTGAAAGATAAAAACAGATAAAACAAAATAATTTTTAAATGAAGAAATTATTATATATATATATATATTTAATGGAAAATAAAAAAAACTGTAATTCATACATTTGTATAACAAATAACTCTCCAGATTTATGCATTTATATTTTTGTCTACTAATGTTATATATATACAAATGTGCATGGACTTGAATAACTCAAAATGTTGTTCTAATAGAATAGATAAAAATCTTTTTTTTTTTTTTTTTTTTTTTTTTTTTTTCGTTCATTATTATATATTAAATAATGGGTGTTTATATATTGACTTTTATTATAATTTTTAATATTCATTTTTAATATTCATTTTTTTTTTATACTTGATTACTTGCTTGGAAATTCTTCTTTTTGTAAAATAATATCTAAACTGTATTCCCTAATTTTTCGTCTTCTCAACACTATTTCATTTCACAAAAACATGAAATCGAAATAATCTTTCAACAAAAATAAACCCACTCACCCCCCCTCATACTTTTACTCCATTTGAATCAACTTGTTTTTCTTGATGTCCTTTCTTTAACTTTGAAAAAAAAAAAAAAAAAAAATTAGATTGTCAAAATAAATATATATATATAAAGTAATAGGAAAAGCAAAAACGAATGAAAAATACTGAAAAGAATTTTAACAACAACAACAAAAAAAAAAACTTTCTATTAATCAACGTTGACAATTCTTAGTTGATTGGCAATTTGCTCAAGTAATACCTTCATTCTTTCAAAAAAAAAAAAAAAAAAAAAAAAAAAAAAAAAAGCTAAATAAGCGGCTGATAATATTACATATTCTCCAAAGATCTACCAAACCTGTTTGCAGCTTGCAACAAAAAAAATTTTAATTCAAAAAAGTTTTATTCCATCAACTTTTGTATTTATTTATTATTTATTTTTTGTCATGTATATATATATATATATATATATATATATATATTTATGTGATCTAGATGATGAAGTTAATTAGACTATTAAAAAAATAAACCCAATTTGAAAAAATGAACAACTCTGGACAATTGATTTATCAAAAGAGATTCATCATGTGATATATTTTTTGAGATTGTGATTAATTATCATGTACTATGTAGTATGTAATATATACAACTTGTGTATATCACAAGTATGACATCATGACTCCCATTTGTCTTTATATTATTATTACTTCTACTACTACTGCTACTGTTATAATCTTTACTTTTATTGTCTTTAATCTTGTTTTTCTGTTATATATCAATACTACTAAGACTTCTATCTACTACTATTTTATCTTGTAAAAGATATACGTTTTTTGTTTCACAAAATATAGGTGGTAAAACTAAGTTGATAGTGGCGGTGCAGTAATAAGATTTAATAACGAGAACGAAAGAATTAAACTCTATAGACTGAAGGTTGAATGTGAAAAAGTATAAACTTGCTAAGTTGGAAACTTACAAAAAATATGTTGAAACACAGTGAAAGCCCCTTGGGTCCCGGTATTGAATGTTAAGAATTGAAAATTGAATGCCAGAGGTAAAATATAAAAATACTAGATAAGAGCTGAAAAATAAAATTTCAAAGGCTTTCAACTCATGAATAATAATAATAATAATAATAATAATAATAATAATAATAATAATAATAATAATAATAATAATAATAATAATAATAATAATAATAATAATAATAATAAATAACTAAATAACGTGTTTAAACACAAATCCATGTGTAGAACTGTTAAATGGTTCACAACGTGAAATATAATAGATTTGACGGGTTTGATAAGAAGGTTAGGTCAGTCAAGTAGAGTTTAGATGGTGTGAGGCTGGCTAGAGAACTTAGTTTTAGGATAATTGTTGATTGAAAAATTAAGTAATCGTTTGGAGATTGTTTAAACTCAAAGTTTTTGATTCATAGTTTATATTTATTGATTTAGTTTGAGATTTTACCGATTGTTGATTGTGATTGAATAAATCATTTCGGAGACGATCGATTGATTGATTGATTGATTGTCTGGAACTGATAAACAGAAATAGGCAACAAAAACAGCGTACAATCACGATTGCAAGTCCTGTTCTGGTAGAAAAAGATTAACTACCATCTCTAGTTCTAGTCGCGGTAGACTTTTATAGGATAAATGTTTAAATAAAATAAACTAAACACTGATCCAGGAACCTTGTGCAAGTAATCCCCATCAGATCAGAAAATACTAAATCTAGGGATACGACGCAGTTTTTTTTTTCTCTCTCTCTCTCATGTCTTGATCCTGATAGTAGGAGTAGTAGTACTTTCTGTTTGGCTGCTGATGCCTACTGCTAATGTCATATCGCTACTTTCTTCAAAGTATCCTGCACAGATTCCAATTCAGATTGATGTCAGAACCAATGATCTAGCCACAAATCACATTTTCAACCTATTATTTCTTTCTTTCTTTCTCTCATTCTTCCTTCCTTCCTTCTATCTTTTCACTTTTGACAACAACACCTACCAACAACAGCTTGAAAAGCAGCCATGGATTCTACACAAGAGACTTTGATCATAGTCGGGTACTACGGCATGGAATAAATAGAAAAATAATAATGACAAATAAAATAATACAAGTCTTTAACGAGATCTATATGGACCCTACCAGGTTTTAATCGGTGTTTCCGTTGAATCACACTTCTTCTCCCTTGGACTACTAAGCTATCTACACTTGGAGAAGCTTTTGCAGAAGGACCTATGGGTCCGACAGTCGAGTTTATCAAATGACCTCCTTCTTTGGCTCGGGTTCTCTGGCTTTGTAGAGCAGTGGACACTAGTGTGCGTTGATCATCGTTCGCAGATGGTACTGTGGATGAAAAGAGTTGTATGTGTTTTTTTTTTTTTTTCAATTATTATAATTATTATAATTATTATTATTATTATTATTATTATTATTTTTTTTTTTTTTTTTTTTTTTTGGACCGGATTGAAACGAAGAGAGAGGGAAAAAAAAATAATCACCAACAAAAATAATGGGAGTATTAAAATAAAACGACTGATATATAAATGTAAAAGGGTAAAATAGTAATAAAAAAAAAAAAAAAAAAGCATCAGGAACAGGAAATTTATTTGATATTGCAAGTTTATTCTACATTTCTAGTTTTTCAGTTCTCAAGTACCAAGAACATTGATAGCCAAAGCAAAGTTATATATGTGTTTTTATAGAAGGACTAAAAAAAAAAAAGGCTTTGTAGCTACAACTACTGCTTCAATCCCATTTGGTTTACTTGTTATACCTTCAACTTTACACGTGGGTTCTCTAGTAAATTCACTTTGGTGCTGCTGAGTTGCAGTTTGCCTAGAAATCAGCAACAGTAGGGTTAACGTATAACAAGCGGGTTCGACAGCGTACACTGTATATTCATTTATTTATATTTATTTATATTTATTTTTTTTTTTAATTTTATTTAGCCAGAAACATTGAAGAATAGAAGAGTAATATGTTGTGTATGGAAACGGTGATGTTATGAATTTTATGATGCAATGGTGTAATGGTGTTGTGGTGATACTTATACATAATACTGCTCATGATGATGTAACTATATATTTTAATTATATAATTATATTTCTTCTTCTTCTTTCTCCAAATGGTTGTTGATCAATCAAAATTACCTAAAAAGGCACTTATATAGCCACAAGTGTTATCTTCAATCGATTTTTACTGTGATATTTAATACTTGGTACTTAGCATTTATCATTTAGTGCTTAGTATTTGACATTTAGTCTTTTTTTTGCCATCATACTAGCTACAAAACAATCATCTTGATTCAATCTTCTATAACAAGTAACTCTTCACGTTTTCAAACTAGCGCAGGCTGCCGCGATGGAATCTTTTATAATGTGCATGGAAATGGCACCCAAACCAAAATAATACTGATAATAGTAATATAATAATAATAATAATAATAATAAAGAAAGGAGAAGAGAAACAAAACCAAAAATAATAAATAACATTATTTAGTATTGTATTTATTTATTTATTTATTTATAAAAACAATCTCTACTTAAGTTTATCTATTATTCATTTATTTTCTTTCTTCCATTACATTTAAAATAAATATATATATATATTTATATCAAATATTTAAAGAAAGAATTATTTTTAATTCAATTTTATAGTCTTGATGTTTTTTATTTCTTCTAATGTTTATAAAATAAGGTATTATTGTAATTTTTTTTTTTAAAGTTTATATAATAATAATAATAATAATAATAAAAGAGGTATTTGTAAATCTTACATCTCATGTTTATATTAGTTTATTATTTATGGTAACTCTTAAACTTGTCCTCTAATCCGGCTCAAACTCCTCCTTTAAATGCTGTTTTATTTTTTATACCTCTTTTTATGATTTTAATTGATAACTTTTTTAAACATTTAGTTTTGAAAAATAATAATAATAAAATTCTAGACCTTATCGAAACATTACTCTTGATTATAAAATACTTGGTTTACAAATTTATCATTGTCAATTATAAATAATTATTGAGATTATTGTTATTATTATTGAAATAAAATCATAATAATAATAATAATAATAATAATAATAATAATAATAATAATAATAATAAATAGTGGGTCCAGACCTCTGCGACACCGTTTGATTTTGGGCTGAACCCCAGACCCATCCATACTCACCTATTTGCATGTAGGGCGGTAACAAACTAAGATATTAGTAGTAGTACCTACGTTTGACTTTATTAAGGGAGATGAACTAATCATCATTATTATTATTATTACTATAGCCCTTACACATTATTAATTAATTAATTAATATATAGATAAAAATAGATGGATTAAAAAATTAATTTAATTTATTTATATTAAACTAAATTAATTTAAATTAAATTAAATTAATTAAATACATATATATATATATATATATATATTATAAAAATTAAGAATAAATATTAAAAAAAAAAAAAAAACACCCCACATCTAGTATCACGCGAGTATCAGTGGCCTGTTGCCTGCATGTTAAATAAATATAATATAATAATGAAATATATTCCCTGATTAAAACGCTAATATCATTTCTCTTATATATCATATAATACTTGTATTCTATATTAGTTTCTCCTCTTGATAACAATATTTAAAATAAAAATTAATCAACTATATATATTTTTATTTTTATTATTATTACAGATAGATAGAAAATCTGTTTATTGTCCCCCTTTTTTTTTATTATTATTATTATATATAATTTCTGTTCTAGGAAAGCTAATTCAAACATCCAAGTTTAGACTCTGAATAACAATAAAACTGTTTAAATACTTTCAAAACTACTCGTGAAAATCAACAACTCTTTCTACAATTTTCTTCTTTTAACATCATCTCACACAGCCTAATCTAGTAATTCACAAACTCTACACACCTTTCAACAATATCTTACGATTCCCTGTCTTATCAATAAAAACAAAAACAGTAAACAAATAATTATACATATATATGAAAACAATATAGATAGGATAGCATGCATGCGATTTTACAAAAAAAAAGCAATACAAAAAAAATTAACAGAAACATGTCATCAAATCAAATTATAATCATTTTTTTTTCTTTTCTTCTTTCTTTTCTCATATTTTTTTCTTCTTCTTCATTCAAAATAAATAATTGAAAAGAAATATAAAAACAAAACAAACACTTATTACATCTTTGAAATTCTTTTTTTTTCTTCTTCTTCTTCGGTCAGTCGTAATTGGGATCTGGTTTAAGCACCGAGAACAGGGAACTCATCGGGGTTGGAGATGTTGACAGCAGCAGTGGGCTTGCGAGCTCCACGTTGAGCACCGCCACGACCGCCACGGTTGCTCTCTCTGCGACCACCGTTGTTGAATCTACGGTCACCACCACGTCTAGCAGGACGCTCAGAGGTAGAAGGACCCAAAACAGGCTCAAAGTCAATGAAAACCTTCTCCTTTCTCTCCTTGGAACGGACAGTCTTGGACTTGGAGGCAGCAACAAAAGACTCTTGCTCCTTACGGCTAAGCTCGTTGGCAGTCTTCCACTTGTCGTCAGCACCCTCGTTAGCCTTACGGACTTGACGATCAGAGCTGTCAACAGAGTTGACCTTCAAGCTCTCAAGGTATTGTTCAAGAGTAAGAGAGTTGTCGACTTCCTCAGCAGGAGAAGACTCTTCGGCAGCGTCTTCAGCAATCTCCTCCTTGGCAATTTCCTCACCAGCAGCTTCATCATCAGCCTTCTTCTTGTCGTCACCCCAGCCCTTGTGGACCTTCTTGTCAGTGTCGACCTTACCGGTGTTAGAGTGCTTGTCAGCACGAGGACCTCTGGAACGCTTGTTGGCGGCAGCAGCAGGAGCATCGACAGGCTTGGAACGGTTAGCAGCACGACCGTTGTCACGGTTGCGGAAAGCAGCTTCGTTACCAGTAGCAGCAGGCTTCTTGTTGGAGCGAGCGTTGGGCTTAGGAGCAGGAGCAGTATCAGCCTTCTTGGAAGAAGTAGACTTCTTAACAACCTCCTTAACGGGAGCAGCTGAGACAGGAGCGGGAGCACCCTCATCGCCTAAATTAATCTTGTTAGCAAATGTCGAATTGAGTGAAGAGGCCAAATTTGTGGATTCAATCCAGATCATAAGATCATGTTGTAAATTTTTTTTTTTTTTTTTTTCGGCCATTCTTCTGGTGATATATATTATTATTGGTTACGAACCTAAGACATCGAAGTAGTTCTAAATACAGGTAAAAGTTAGTAAAAAAGAAGTTTAAAAATTCACTTTATATGAGATCAAATCATACCTTTGAAGTACCAGACATTTTAACTGACTGAATATGTGTATAACGTTTGTTTTTTGTGTTTTCAAGAGACCCCAAAAATTACGGTGAAGTGAAAAAAGGAGGAAGGAAAGAAAGAAAAGTTTCAAGACGCTAAAAAATTTTTTTTATTTGTGTGTGGATGGATGAAATTCCATCACATTTTATGTAATATTTTGTATAGTGATTACTCTGATATTTGTAATCAAACAATATGCGCTGAGGTAATATTCATATAAATCTCAAAAATATATATATATACATGTATAAAAACTCGTGGATTACAGGGATCATTGAGGTCACCAAAGAACCATGATAAATTTCTCAAGTAGATAGGTACTACTGTGAAATATGAAAATTTAGGAACATGAACCGAATTGATGCCTGAGAGCAAAGGAGAGAGGGAGAGAGAGAGAGAGAGAGAGAGTAGAGGTGTGAGCATATAATTATGTATAATATTCTAGATGTTTTTCTAGTAATTTACAAATAAAGTGAAATAAACGATTTGTTTAACAAGCTGCAGACGCTGAGAAGAGCGCATCGATATCATGCCGAAATTCAAGTATCCAGATTACTACAATCTGTGATCCTATATATTAGTATCTTTTATCATTGAAAAATAGTAGTATCAACAATCCAGTTGAAGCTTTAATTTTATATTGGCATGAATATCAATGTTCAACACACGCACTTTTCATTTACACCTCTACGGCAGCATTAATATCCGAAGCCAAACAAGCGCGGGAAAAAAAAAAAAAAAAAAAAAAAGAGCGAGAAATTTCAGTTGCTTACTCAAAGACCGAGAAGACAGTCACGGTACTCATAGCAGTTCCATTTTGGGAGAGCACAAAGTACCTTCTAGTATAACACAGTATGGGGTGTATTTATCATACTGAGATCACAGTTGAAAACCTATAACTTTGCAAAATGTGGGGTAATGGGCTAGGGTCATGAGAAGAGAACTTTAAAAATAGTTGTTGCAGGAACCAGGGCAAAGGTGGTTTTTGTGATATGACTTGCCTTTCCAAGTCAAAATTTGTCTAATTATATTATTATTATTATTATTATTAGAAGATATATTTTAGTTATCTCATTGCTGTAACTTGAATGCTAAATAATAAATATGTAAATCTCTTTTATCGACTATTGAACATATTAAAGAACATGTGTTGTAAATACAATCAAGCAGAAAAGTTGAAATAAAAAAAAGAGTAATTGCAATGAAAATCACGAATGAATACACCTATAAGAAAGAACTTTAGAGGATGATAATAAAAAAGAGCGTGAAAAAAATGATTCTTTTCATCAGAAAAGATGAAATAAAATAAAATAAAATAAAATAAAATAAAATAAAATAAAAATTCAAACCTTACAACTACTCCGCATACAAGACATCACCACTTATACAAAAGCTTCTTTTTAGACTATTACCGTATAATATGATATCTGCTACAGTGCAAAAAAAGTAATAGATGATGATGTGTTTTGGGATTAGTGATTTGATCATATAACTTGGCGTTAACGGTGATGTGATAGTGGTGGTGAAAATTGCCCGTTCATCCATCTTCGCCGTCACGATGAAATCCCCACTCATCTATAACCGTTTGTAAATACAATTGGTATTTTAATAGAGACTGGTAAGAACAAGGTGATCGCGACAAATTCACTTGACCAGCATTACACCCAATATTTCATGCCCAATCACATTGATTCTAAACGATCAATATGATAAAGTGAGTGAAATTCGGTGGTTTGGAAACTGGCTCCGAACCCCACTGTTTGCATCTGTATAGTAATAATAGCCATTTGCTCTGAGTTTGTATGGATTCCAAAGTCTAATTACAAGAGAAAAACGAGTGTATATATATATATATATATATATATATATATATAATATGTGATTTCTGCTGCCATAACATTGAAGAAATCAGTGTAAAAGGTCCAGTGATTATTAACCATATTGATATTGCGGATTGATGGGTTTTTTTTAAAACGCTGATGTTTTTTTTTGGAAAATTGATAAAGTTAAGCGTGTGCTTGTCAGCCTTTTAGCCCCTCTTACTCTGTGCACCCTTTGCCTTTCTTTAGCCTTTTGCCTCCTTTGGCGAGGTGGAACAAACAAAATCATTTCAGTTACCGTAAAGCGTCGGAGGGCTGTCTGCTATTCCCCGACTTTGTCCCTTAGTCTGTACTCTGGCTCAATAAGATGTTTTGTAACACCCCTCCATGTGTATATATATACTCACCGTGATCCTGTGTTTTGACCCTTTAAAATCATAACTTTAGTGCTACTCCACAACAGATTTATATTTGTACTTTCACACACACACACACACACACACACACACACACACACACACACACACTAATTAACACATCGCAATACATCATACTACAAACAACTAAAACATTACTTAAATCACAAATACATTGCCAATTGATACTGCTGTTAATTCTTTCATAAAAATGACAAAGATTCCTTTTGACGTCATCCGTTCTAACCACTCATCTACTTCGGTAGAATCACCATCCATCAAAAAAACCCCTTCCCCACAATATCCTACTCCTGCATCTTATATTGCTCCAGTGCCCAACAACCATGAGATGAACCCAGTTTTCTTCCTGCCTAGGTCAGCGCTGTTGGAGCCAAATGCAAAGGCCATCGTTCATAGATCAAGATCAAACAGATACTATTCACGAAACTACGCAGAGCTGTCAGAGCGAGTGAAGGCTCTCGCATACTTTTTCAAACACCGTGGATATAAGCGCATTGCAATTCTTGCTCCCAACACCCCCGCTCATTTTGAAACTATGTTTGCAGCCAATGCTGCTGGCGGAATTATCATGGGCGTCAACTACAGACTCACCAAGAAGGAAATAGATTATATTCTCGATCTTGGTGAAGCTGACCTTGTTATTGTCGATAAAGAGTTTGAACACTTGGCCGACAGAAACTCGGGCAGAGACATTATTGTTGACGAAGACGTTGCTGACGACGAGGTCGAAAAGCTCAATTGCGGTTACGGTTTGGCTATGCAAGAAGGAATGAGCCTGGGAGGTACTTGGGAAGGACTCAATGCCGAAAACATTGACGAGAATTCAACAATGGGCCTCTTTTTTACTAGTGGCACTACCGGAAATCCAAAGGCCGTTGAATACACTCACAGAGGTGTGTATCTTGGAGCTTTGTCACAGCTGGTTGAGAGTAATCTTAATTGCCAGTCTAGCTTTGGTAAAAATAGATGCACCTACCTATGGACCCTTCCAATGTTTCATGCGGCTGGCTGGACTTATCCTTACGCCGTTACTGCAGCTCGTGGAACTCATGTTTGTCTCCGTAAGATCAATGTTGATCTTGTATGGGACATTTTGCTCAACGAGCGAGTGACACACTTTTCAGCAGCTCCTACAGTAAATACAATGTTACTGAACAGTAAGAAAGCAGTTCAGCTGCCTCAGGAAGTCAGTGTAGTCGTCGCTGCTGCTCCTCCCAGCGCGAAACTTTTTGGCGACATGATTTCCCATAATCTTATTCCTGTCCACACTTATGGTTTGACAGAAACCTACGGACCATTTGCACGACGATACTTCCTGGAAGAGTGGAATAAACTTCCATCTGATGAAGTTTTTAAACTTATGGCTCGTCAAGGATTCAGTATGCTGACATCATGTAACATGATGGTTGTTCGCGATGGAAACCTTGATCAACCAGTTGAGCAAAATGGTAAAGATATTGGTGAAATCGTTATTCGGGGCAATCTTGTAGCGAAAGGATACTATAACGACCCTGAAGCTACTAGAAAGGCATTTGAAGGTGGCTGGTTCCGAACTGGTGATTTGGCCGTGGTACATCCTGACGGAGCAGCAGAAGTCCTCGATAGAAAGAAGGATATTATTATTTCAGGAGGTGAAAACATTTCTTCAGTAGCTGTTGAAAGCCATATCGTCAAGTATCATAATGTGCTGGAAGTGGCAGTTATTGGTATTCCTGATGACCACTACGGTGAAGTTCCATATGCTTTTATTACGTGAGTATCTCTTGAGCAACTTTTGTATTATTATTTTAGGAACGTTCATGCCAACAACTAATGACCATTTAGACTGCAAGATCCTAGCCAAAATGTTGACGGAGAAGATATCCGTACATGGCTGAGACAATTTTTAGGAGGCTATCAGATTCCTAAAAAGGTGAGTTTTCTCCACATTCTCCAATGCGTTGTTTCATACTAACTCAAAATCTAGATTTTGGTGGTTGAAGATTTTCCCAAGACTTCTACTGGAAAAGTAAAGAAAAACATTCTACGTAAGGATTACGCGGAAGGAAAGCTGCGAGAAACGAAGGCAAAGATTTAAAAAAAAAATTAGTAATTTTATTTAGCATATATATATATATATATATATATATATATATATATTTATAACGTGTATTAAAGACTTGCAAAATTCAGATGATGATAAATTAATTCATGAATGTTCTCGGCGGTTTGCCACTTTGGGAAGTAAGGATTTATAAAGACGGCTGTTTCAACTCTACTTTATTTTCTTACTTCCTTGTTGACCTACTTTCAACTCTATAAATTGTCAGGTATATTTTTAAAAGAAGTAATAAAACTAGATATAGAATCAATACAAATGTCAAACTCAGCAGTCAGTCCGAACAAAAATCCTTCCGACGGCCTTCTTCAAGTCGGAGATCACTGTGCCTTTTGCAATGAGCTAGACTTTTTGCCGTTCATTTGTGATGGCTGTGGTAGCTCATTCTGCCAAAACCATAGAAAGCCAGAGCTTCATGAGTGCAAAAAAACTCTTAAACAAGCACAGCAACAACGTCCAGTAGGCAGCAAACCTCTTACAACCACGGTTAAATCAAACACAAAACCATATACCAATACTGCTACAGCTCAGAAAACTGCTGCAACAAATCAGGGGAAGAGACTCGGGGGAACAGGCCAGCCAACTGCTACTGCAAAAGATACACCGTCAGCATCAACTAAAAACAACAACCTAGCAGCACTACAAAAGCTAAAAGCGATATGGGGATCCAAAAAAACACCCACATCCTCATCTACTACCAAATCAAAAACGGCATCTGAATCTGCGTCTAGTGGAAGTAGTAGCATCTTGTCATGGAAGAAACCATCGTTTGCAACTCAAAGGGCTCAAGAACTGAAGGCATTAGCTCAGTTAAAGAATGATGCTAAGGGTGATGCCAAAATACCTCTCGATTCTCGCATTTACCTATATATTGAGTCTCCAGATGGACTCAAGAAGGCACCACTCTACTACAAAAAGGATATGGTCACAGGTGTTTTGTTAGACCGTTCGGCAGATGCTTTAAGAGTGAATTTATCAACTCTTAACAAGACTGACAATGGAAGTAGAATTGCGTTATTCTTGAGTCGAACAAACCAATTTTTGCCTTACAATGAGAAACTAGATAAAACACTGGGAGGTGCTATTAAAAATGGCGACACTCTTCAACTCAAGTTTAAACCAGCCTAGAACAAAACATGTGTATGTTAGTTTGGTTCTTTGGTTTTTTCTCTTTTGCTATTCATAAACCATCCATAAACTCTTTATAGACTTAAACATAGACTATTACAACTTAGACACTCAATGTTGTTATTTATTTACTTATTTACTTGATAATTTATTATTCATTAATAATTCTATTATATTCTTCTCAGCTTGATTGTATTTTTTGGTTCATGGATTGATTGCCACTATTTGCCGTGACAGAAACCTACACAGTCTGAGATAATAACAGTCACGTGAAATTCACGTCCACTACTCGCGTCTACTTTTTCCTCAGTTTTGAGATTTTCTCGTTAATTCACGAAACTTTTCTCCATCTTCATCAGCCATCAACGGTATTCGAATTACTTGGTCGTATCCTTAAATAGTACTTCGACCAGGTTTTTTTTTTTCTTTGGCAAATTTTCTAGCTACAGCGTTTCGTTAAAACTCTGCAAATTTTCTAGCTTTATTTTATTTTTCTTAAATTGACCCACGGTTGCTAGTTTATTAAAAAGAGACAGAGACAAATTATTGACGGGGCTCATGACTTCAATACAACAGGAAAGTGCCGGCCATCAAGACCCGATTGCGGCGTCGAAACAAGACACGATCGCTGACCCTCCGGATATGTCTGGAATCACGTCAGCCACCACTTCGCAGTCTAGTGGATCTAAACATGTTGACATTTTGCCCAAGCCCTCGAGTGCCGGCGGGACACCCAGCGCCTTGACTCCAGCACCCCATATGAGTTTTGCCAGCCCGTCTGCCACGGGTGGCTCTGGCTCGGCATCGCCAGTAGTAGCACGTCGCGTGAAGAGTGAAGTTATTCCAGCGCCAGTGTCTGCGCTGGGTGGGCGGCCACCAAACCCAATCCCAACGCAACAGAGAATGCTACAGTCGACATTTTCAGTCTCTAGTATAGGATCGCAAAAACAGCAAATGCAAGTGTATGCCAGACCAGCTTCAAAAAACAATAGTATGGCGGGATCAATGGTTTCGCAGTCTCAGTCGCAATCGCAGTCTCAACCAGAAGATCAGGTTACAACCGGGATTTATACGGCGACCTACTCGGGGATTCAGGTTGTTGAAATGATGGTTAATGGAGTTGCCGTGATGCGAAGAAGACATGACTCGTCGCTTAACGCGACGCAGATCTTAAAGGTTGCTGGCGTAGACAAGTCAAAGAGAACAAAAATTTTGGAACGTGAAATTCTTACTGGGAAACATGAAAAAGTCCAAGGAGGATATGGAAAATATCAAGGAACTTGGATTCCATATGATCGTGGCGTCAGCCTATGCAAGCAGTACTCTGTATTTGACATTTTACAACCTTTATTAGAATTCAATCCTAGCAGTGGGGGTATGGATAATACTCCTACCAAAGAGCAAGCAATGGCAGCTAGAAGAAAATGCATTACTCAATATCATCCTTTGAATTTAGCACCTCCCAGTACTTCCTCAGTATTGACATTTACTAATCCGCTACAAGTGTCTGGAGGATTCAACACGCCTTTGTCACATCTTGCAAGTGAAGCTTTAACAAAATTAGGCAAAGCAACACGATCAGACACATATCCTCAAGTGTTTGATGCTTTCCACCAGCAAGCTCAAGAAAATATGGTAGGATCAATTACAGACTCTCCTGAAGGTCCAGTACGCAAGAAATTTAAGAGTGAAACCGACCAGTCATTGCAGCAGCAATCATTAATTTCATCTGATGATGGTTTTGAAATTGACGAATCATTAATTCCAACTTCTTCCATTCCACACAAACCTCTTGATCTGGAAAGTACTTCAAACTTTGAAAACTCAAAATTATTAATTACTCAGGTGTTTGTAGGTACTGAAAACTCCAATCTCGTGGAGATAATGGGTGGTGAAGAACGAGTCAAAAGTGTTGATCTTGACGTGCCAATAGATGATTTACAGCACACAGCTCTACACTGGGCATCAGTTTTAGCAAGAATATCGCTAGTTAGGGATTTAATCAAGCATGGAGCAGATGTTTTAAGAGGAAACTACGCTGGTGAGAGTGGTTTAATACGTGCAGTGTTGGTAACAAACAATTCGGATGTATCATCATTTCCACAACTATTGGATTTACTATATCCTGCAATCCCACTAGTAGACACCTATGGGCGGTCAGTTCTCCATCACATTGCTTTAACAGCGGGTATTAAAGGCCGCAGTGAAGCTAGTAAATACTATCTTTCTTGTCTACTGGAATGGATTGTGAAACGTGGATCAAAAAATAAGAATTCAAGGCTGAGTTTGGGTACATTTATTCGTGATGTCGTTAACGCGCGGGATAAGAATGGAGATACAGCATTGAATATTGCAGCCCGAGTAGGAAACAAAAATATTGCTCAGCAGCTCTTGGAAGTAGGTGCTGATGAAACTATCCCAAATCGTGCTGGTCTCAGACCAATTGATTTTGGAATTAGACTTTCACCCAAAGCAGACTTATCGAAACAAACAGCGACAGCAGTGGCGGCAGCTGCAGTGGCAGCATCAGATGAAACTAGAAGCGGAAATGGAAGTGACGGGACAGTGTCGGCTACCAATACCTTAACGACCTCGGGAGATATGTCAATAACAGCACATACTCCTCCAGATAGAAAAGAAATACTTTCTGCCATTACGTCTGTTATTACTGAAGTTGATGAAATATTTGAAAAACAATATAATGAGACGAATGAAGCACTTAATAAAACCCATCAAGATCTGCGGCAAGCCAACACACAACTTGAAGCAAACAAATTGAAACTAGAAAAACTTAAATCGTTTTCAGATTCTATAGTGCGTGACGAGAGACGGGCCAAAAATTTAGAACGCGCAATTGAAGAGTGTGAATCCAAAGAAAACTCCAGTGAATTGCAGAATGGAAGTTCGCACGATGATGCAGATGCACCATATGCTATACAGTCAGTCAACAAGGTGTATGCAGAACTTTACACGGAACCAGCAACAGAATTGACAACGTCGCTCGTTAACAACGCGTTAGCAGTTGAACTACGTACCAATCCTACTAAGTTTAAAGATGATCTACCACCCAAACAAATTCTTTTGGCTAGAATAAACGCGTACCGCCGAAACGAAGAGAATCTGAAATCAATGGCTCAGCAACTACGAGGCCGCAGTGCGGAGTTGGAAAGAAAATACAGGCGAATTGTAGCACAGTGTGCAGCCATAGAAGAAGAAAACGTGGATGATTTGTTAGAAGGCTTGGTTCAAGCTGTTGAAAGTGATCCTGGAGAGGTTGATCTGAGCAGAGTAGCAGGATTTCTGAGAAAAGTAGACGATGGTGTCAATTTTTAGAATCTGAAAGTTTTTTTTCTTTTTCCTTTTTTTTTTTTTTTTTTTTTTTTTTACGATATTTATTGTTTTACTCATGGATTTGTTCGTGATTTTGATTATAAAAAAAAAGAGAATAATGATTTGGTGGTAAAAGTTTAGACTGTGCTGGACGTTTTGTTATATATATTGCAATTGTTTTTAGTTGTTGTTTTTTGTGTGCTTGTAATGTTGTTTGTTCGTGCTTTTCATTATTTTTATTTGTTTGTTTTTTGGCTGTTTATTTTTCATTTTTTTTTTAATTTTCTGCTGATGTTTATAAAGTTTGTGTTTGTGATTTCTATAAACGCGTACCATAGCGTGTAATTAAATTAACTCTTGACGCGTACTGTTTGACTTGATAGGCAACACCAAACAGTACCATCAAAAACTTTCGTTCCATTCAACTTCCCACAAAATCTACAACTGACCAAAACCCGCGTTTCATATTTACAATCATTTGCGGTAACGTTTACCATCCTTGATACTTGAATCTGAATCTGGGAGACCTTCAATAGAAAAGCTCAGTTATCAATAAAAACAATACAATAACGGTAGAAGAGTACACAGAACGTTATAAATGGCGGATAAGAAGTGGAACTTCATGCCGACCGTGGAGGCTGCTGACAGCTACTATCTGCCAACTACGTTTGCAAAATTTGCTAAGGACGAAGAGCACTCTTTACGCAAATGTCCAGCTTGGATAAAGGACCTTTCAACGGAAGCTGCCCCAATGTTTGCAACTATACCATCGAAAGCTTCAAATTGTGATGTCAATCGAAACCTGAAAAAAAAACAGTCTACTAAACGTAGCGCGTTGGAAAGGCTCCCTGGAGTCGTTGTAGACTATGAAGCAAAATTTCGAAACGTTAGTATGACAAAAGATTCAAATCATAGTCATAATAGTTATGATCAAAGAGACCAGGAAAACTCGGGGGTCGTGAAGAATCCGGGAGCATATAGCTCTAAGCAGTCGCCGCAAGAATATAAGCAAGAGCTTTATAAAAACTTATCGACTCCTTTAGTGCTTGATGGAATTACCGAATCAGAAATTTCAGCAATTAATGATTCATCAACGCCATTAAAAATACAAAATCAGCAAATAGAACTTGAAAAAACATCATCCTCTAACCAGTTCACATTTTTGCAGTATGATCCATCTGCCATAAGGTTAAAACAAACTGCAAAACAAAAATCCATGATAACAACTACTCAAACCATACACACATCTTCTACTCTTGGAACAAATAACACGACCAAATTTCGCCTTCAAAATTATCACCCGCAGAAGCAAACTAAAACTAATCCGTCTGCCAATGTTTTAGGACATTCAAATGTCGTACTTGAACAATCTTCCACCTGTTATGAAAGTGAAAAATATACATTTCAAAATTCTACAAATCAGAATTTATATCAATCACATAATGATAGTAGAGTCTATGCATCCGGGGAAAGTCATGAGGTTCTATTGGAACAAAAAACTAGTCGGAAGTCGTATCAGGTTAAACCTCGGACAGGAAAAGGATCAAAACAATATAGTAATACTAAAGACTCTCTATCACTAGCATCAGCACCCAGAAAATCAAAACGAGTAGTATCGGTTGCTAAATCCTCCATGTCTAATTCAGTAACTACATCAACATCAATGTTCAATTCATCAACAGCTACAGCATCTACTTCTAGTACCAAAGCATCGGAATCTTTGACAGTTTCGTCTCCAGTCACAGTTCCAGATGCAGTTCTTGAGTCAAGCCCCCCCACGCGTGCAACAAGTCCACTAACAACGGCTCCATCTGATCCCCCCATGGATGAACTTAACCCTCTTCCAGATATGCAATTCCACAAGGTAGACAGTATCAGCTACACCGAACCAAATTCTAAATTCACTAGCGAATCAGTTCCGTTAAGTCCTGCTCCATTAACGGTTCCATGGCGTTGTAATGCATCCGAGTCATTGAGAATAAATATTTGTCATGCAGAATCTACAGTTCGTAATCAAGTGTCAAATGCGAAAGGGGAACCCTTGGCAAATTTGCCCACCTATGGGTCTTTTGTTGATGCATTTAAGAACATTCCTGCTACTGAAGGAAAAGAAGAAGTCATAGAGTCCACCAGGTCTGCCGCACTACAATCTGACTGCAAGATAAACGAGGAATCTAAAGAACAAAAAAGTTATAGTTTGATTGCAAATGCTGAAAGTCTCAAGCAGAAAGTATCTAAATCATCACATGCCGAAGTTATCGCTATAGCAGGTAAGACCGGAGGAATGGTGATTGGAATAAACAATCAATCAGAAGCCCCTAATAACAACAATAATAATAATGTTGATGCAGCACTCGATGGTGAAGAATCTATGGACAATCCTGATTTGACTAAAGAGTCGATCAATGAGTCAGTTGATGACAGATATACCACTCCGCCTACAACATCCAGTGTCAAACAGACTTCTAAAGTTCAGTTGATTGATAATAGAAGCAGTTCACATTCTTCTTCACAAAATAGTACATTAACTAATCGTACAAAGGCACGATATACTAGGCAAACTGATGGACTCTATGCTACTACAACAGTATCTCAATCAAGTACCGTTGATAATGCCAACATAGGTATCATGTACATTTCATCTTTCCAAGACCAAACCAAATCACAAAAGCATAAAATCAAGATCCCTCCTGCTCCTAATTCTACTCGCATTAACAAACAACTGTTTCCTTCTAATACTGCGAAAATGGATAGTATATCCACAGCTAAAGATACGTACGCCGACTTGCCAAATCCGATTCAAATAGCTAATCCAAACTTGGAGACGTGGAGACAAAAGTGGCTTGCAAGATTAAGATATAGCCATTTCTGCTTTGCAAATCATAATCAGCTACAACAAAACCACGTTGTTCCACGATTAAGAAATTTGGGGTGTACTATTCACTCTGTATATAAAACTCATTTGATTACTCATTTCATTGTTGACTATAAACTTCCTCAACCTTCATTGTATCGCAACGTGAAGGTGTGGTCATTCGAAAAATTAATGAGATTTTTGGATCTTTTGGATCCAACTGGTAGAGACCCTTCTGATTGGCATCAACTGAAGTCTCCTTACTTATTGGTATGGGATCTAACTAGAAAACATCGTACTTTGATGTGCCATCAATATAGTGCGAATGAAAAATGGCCGCGTTTGGAGTTCCGATCTAATGGCAGAAGTCCTTTTGTCGTGGACCGGACTCCTCTACAAGGTGATTCTGAACAAAACGTCAACAAACCTGCTGAAGTATCAGCAACAGCAACAGCAACAGCGGTGGTGGCAGTAGCAACAACAGCAGTACCAAATACAACAGCAAATGCTGTGTCTAAGCAAACGCTACTAAATAAACAAAAGAGAAAACGGTTGTATTGCGAGAACTGTACTCAATTGTTTTCTAATATGGAAGAGCATACAAATTCTGCATCTCATAAATATCATTCTGAGTTTGGTGATTTTGATATTATAGATCAAGTTATTCCGAAAAGAATACGTAAATAACGAACAATTTAATTCAACTCAACATAGAGCTTTTATTTTTTTTTAATTCTTATTTTTCAAGGTCTTCTATTAAATCATTTCATATGCTTTTAGCAAATATTTTATAATAAATCGTATTCTACTGACATTTTTTATAAAAGTTGTAATATTAAATCATCTTAACTCTAGTTTAATATTGTTTTTATAATCGAAATCTCGGGATATTTACTTCTTTTAATTCAAGTTAGTTATTTACGCATTCTGAATTGTTGTCCGCTCGTATTATCACGCCATTACCAAAATACTATTTTATAATGCTTTGATATATTTATCTATGCCGTACTTTTTTTTTTTTAAGTCTTCTCCGGTCTCCGGTGCATATTTCCATCTTTCAACTATACTTTGTAATTTCCCAATGAATTTAAATGTCAAGACAAGGTATCACTGTGTTCGAAGCATCTGAAAATAACACATGAAATCAGGGCCCATTATATATAGCAATTCCTAACCTATTTTAATCTTGTAATTTAATGCCTACTTCTTTTTGATATTATCAGCATACATGATAATTGTTATCTATGACCTGTCATTTAGTTGTTTATTTTTTCAAGTATACAACAAACCGAAATCCCCAAAACGTAATTTTGACATTAATATCCAGCTCGAGCCTAGGGCATTCATGTTTCTATCTTGGATAAAAATTGCATTAGTAACTTGTAAATTTTCAATCAAATGTATTTTTATAACGAATAAAAAAATCGATTGAAAGAAGTGATCATTGAACAGATATTGAAGGTTTTTTTTTTTTTTTTTTTTTTAAAAAAAAAGAGAGTTGAACTGAAGTAAACACTTTTTCACCTTGGAAATAATTCAGTAGAACTTTCCTTATCGAGATCTTTGTGACCAGGGTAAGGGCATAATTTTGGGGGATTTTTTTTCTTCATATATTTATTAAGATCACTACAGAAAAAAAAAAAAAAAATGAAAATTTCAAGATTTATATTGGCGATATTGATTTAACGCCATCAACATTTTTTGAATTTTTTTTTCTTCTTTTTGTTATTTAGAACAAAGTGAATAGACCAGAAATGATAAGACAGTTGAATAATGGATTGTTAAGGGCGCTGAGAGTCAAACAGCAGCCTCAGATACTATTTAGTAGAGTTAATTTTTCTACAAAGTTGGCCGGGTTGCAAGCTAGTGTACCAAACAACTCCAAATTTCGTGGAAATCAAGGACCTCCAAGCTCTTCACCAGCATCACGGAAACGATCCCGAGCTCAGCGGAAACGAGTTAAGGTAACGATTCCCAAATTTATCACTTTGTCCAACTTTTCTAATTTACTATCGACACCATTAAATGTTCTACAACCAAAAATGAATCGAATGGGATTTACAGATCTGACACACGACCATATTTTGGATTCGGAAACTGCAATGCTAATTGCCGATGATTTAGGATTCGATGCAGTGGCGGAAGAGATTCAAGGAGTAGATTTGACACCTGCAAAAGATGGAGACGACGAACAAATTCGAATGAAGTGGCCACTAAGACCCCCAATCGTTACTATTATGGGTCATGTTGATCATGGTAAAACTACAATTTTAGATTATCTTAGAAAATCCTCGATTGCTGCTGGGGAACATGGAGGTATCACACAGCATATTGGTGCGTTTAGCGTGACACTTAATACGGAGAATGGCAAAAAACGGATTTGTTTTTTGGATACTCCGGGGCACGCAGCGTTTCTAAACATGAGAGAACGCGGAGCTAATGTGACCGATGTAGTTGTACTGGTAGTAGCAGCGAACGACTCTGTGATGCCACAAACTAAGGAAGCCATTAAGCACGCAAAGGCTGCTGGAGTCAGTATGATTGTGGCCGTCAACAAGTGCGATTTGGAGGATGTGAATCCAGATAAAGTAGTATCTGATTTGAGTGCAAACGGTGTTGATGTAGAAGACTACGGTGGGGACACCCAAGTAGTAAGAGTGTCAGGTAAGACTGGAATGGGAATTAGGGAGCTTGAAGAGGCTATTGTTACTCTTGCTGAGATCAAAGAGCTTCGAGCGCCAACAAATGGTAAGTGTGAAGGATGGGTGATTGAGTCGCAAGTTAAAAAAGGGCTAGGCGCAAGTGCCACAGTTCTTGTGCGACGTGGAACGGTTAAACCGGGCACATATATTGTTGCCGGAAAGACATGGTGTAAGGTGAAAAGTTTACGTGATGATCATGGCAAGAACGTGAAGTCCGCAGGCCCAGGTACTCCAGTTGAAATAACAGGATGGAAGACACTTCCAGAAGCTGGTGACGAAATGTTAGAGGCTGGAAGTGAAAGCGTAGCCAAACAGGTCATGGAAAATCGTGAGGCAAGGGCCCAACAAGAGCGAGAAGCTCAAGACATAGTGCTGATAAATGAGAAGCGGAAGCAGATGCATGAAGAACAAGAACGTAACAAAGTGCGAGAGGAACGTTTGCGTATGGGTCTTTCTGCCGAGGTTGAGGCTTCTACGTTGGAGGAACTAGAGAAATCACTTCAACATGAGAAAAAGATTGTTTCGTTCATTGTTAAGGCCGATGTTAGTGGATCCGCTGAAGCTGTGGCAGACAGTTTGGAAGGTTTAGGAAATCATGAGATATCAGCACATGTACTATACAGAGGAGTTGGTCCTGTTACTGATACTGATCTGAGTCGAGCAGAGGCTGCACAGGCTGAGATTCTGACATTTAACCTTGCGACTGAGCGGGACATCAGGAACAAGGCTGAGAAAAAGAGCATTACTATAACTCCACACAAGATTATTTACAAACTTTTGGAAGATGTTACAAGTAAGCTTGCGTCACAATTAGAGCCCGAAATTAAACAAAAGGTTCTTGGAGAAGCTACTATTAGGTCGATTTTTGAAGTGACTATTAAGAAGAAGACGACACCAGTAGCTGGATGTCGTGTAACAAACGGTCTTATTTCCAAGAAGGCCAAGGTTCGTGTTCTTCGAGACCGTGAGATTGTTTACACAGGTACATTTTCTTCACTAAAACACTTTAAAGATGAAGTTGAAGAGGTTAAAAAGGATACTGATTGTGGCATTGTATTTGATAAGTTTTCTGGATTTGAGGAGGGTGATATGATTCAAACATATGAAGAGATAGAGGTACCTAGATATTTGTAAATAAAGATGATATATGTATACAAGTGAGTATAAATGTAAATAGTGTTGTAGTTAAATCTACTAGAATTACCCCAAAGATATGTTTAGAGCGTGAGAACAAAGTATAATAGGTTCGATATATATATATATTTGTGATTGAAAAACACTCCAATTAACTTCAATGGATTAAAGTTAATCGATTAATTCTGAATTTGATTGAAAATTTTCAATTCAATCAATCAGTTTTAGTACGATTGATTTAAAAAAACTTTCAACGTTTTTATTATCCCAAATCAGAAATTTTGATCACTTTTCTTTTTTATTATTATGATTATTTTTTTTTTTCCAATCGATGATGATGATGGTGTTGATGGAGATACTAGCTGTACCTACGTCTTGGTATATATACGTATATTTCCATGCTTAGTGTTTGATATATATATATAAATATACTGACAAATTCATTTTCGTCAGCTTTCCACCCGTTATTTGAATACAAGTTTGACTAATATCTATATATTCAACTTGAGAAAAAAAAAAGACTTAAATTAAAAACAGTAAGAAAAAAAAAGTCTGCAAACGATACAAAAGTGAATTTTTGTGTTAATTTTAAGATCCGTCAACTAATTACCTTAAGAGATAACTGAAATTGAAAATGAACTAGACTTAGCTAAGTACAGTCAAGCCATATAATAGGTATAGTAAAGTAATGTAGAAAGAAAAGTTCTTGTTTAAATGAATTGTTTTTTTTTTTTTTTTTAAATACAGCCACACGTGGTGCCTGCTTTCTTTTTTCTTTTCTTTTTTTTCCCTTCATCCATCCGCTCATTCCTTTTGTGATTCTTTTCTTTTTTTCAAAAAATTTTTATAATTTCATCATTTCATCATTTTTATTATTTATTTATATCAAAATATTGATATATCTTGAATTTCTTTTTCTAAATATTTTCTTGTTTATGTAATACAATTATATAATCGCTGCTTGGGAAAATGAAAAAAACTGGTACAGTACTTGTCCACTTTCCAAAAAAAAAAAAAAAATCCAAATTCAAGTCCAAAAGAAAAATAAAAATAAAAACAAAAGAAAGAAAAAAAAAATCAGAAAATCATACTCTACTGTAGTTGTGATTTAAAAGTACAGTACCAACTGATATAAACGCTGAGTCATCTCAGTTTGCGTACGACCCTCTTTAAGTAAGTAAAATGTATGTATATATTGAATTATTATAAATGTATGAGAGTAATTTAACAAGAAAGAATTGACCACCCATCATACCATAGTATGTATAAAGACAGAAGAATAACAACAGTCCTCTGTGACAAACCTTGAAGTCAGCAACAAGTGACAAAAAGCTGCTTCAGAATGCCAGCAAGAAGTATAAGCAGAAAGTAGAAGTAGCAGCAGAGAATTAAAATTGGACTTGCTTTTCCCATTTTGTGCTGCTCTACAAAGAGCGAAAAAGAAACCATCCGCTCAGTATAAAGAGAGACCAGGAAAAAGAAAGCTGAAAAGACACACACTATGGCGATGGAAAGATATCGAGACTTTTTTTTATATAAATTGAAACAGAAATCCATAGCATAGAGCTATCTTTCCTTCTTGAATCTATTGAATACTACTTATTTACTATCATTTACTACTTTTATCACTACTTTTATTTCTCATTACTACTTTATCTGATTACGAACTGATTATCAGGTGTATTTTTATATTCAAGCAGTTGTACGCAGGAACATATCCACAGACTTGCACACAAACAAAAAGAAGACAGATTTTCACACACAAATACAAATACTAATACAAACACAAACACAAACACAAACACAATACAAACACAAACACAAACATATATATATACTCAATGCCTTCTCCAAGTTCACCATACCACACAGATAGCCTTAGGCTTAAGGCAATCCGCGACAAGGACGTCGAGTCGGACGGGAAGTTTTTCTTTGCAGTAAAAAAATCAAATGTATATTGTCGCCCAACGTGCCCTACATTCGACGCAGAAGCGATACATAGCCCGTCGGACCTCACATACTTTGTGAATCCACCTGCCAAATTCAAGCCATGTGCGAATTGTAATCCAGATTTACCCATCAAGATTGATAACCTCATCATCGAGCACACAGTCAACACAGTTAACGACTCCCTAAGACCACACATTAGACACTTTCGCTCAAGCTCGTTAGGCGAAATCTCAAAACGTTCGTCGGCTGCTGCTGTCTCCGCAGACGCACGCAGACGCAACTCCATTTCCGGAGGACAAATCTCCAGTCTTGCGTCCGGGCCCGGCACCGGGTCTGGGTCGCAGAGCGTGTGCGACGGCGACCACGCCAGGCTCGTTAACGAAGCATGTATGCATATCGCTGCAGCAGCTGCGGTAGCGGCCGCACAGGCTGTGTCACAGGTAGACTCGGGTAAAGTCGATAAGGTGTTTAAAACTCAACGCAAGAAGCGAAGAGGAGGAATCCTGGGATTTAAAGAATTAGCTGCTAAAGCAGGACTTAGCCCATGGCATTTCCACCGTGTGTTCAGAAGTGTTACAGGCTTGACTCCAAAAGCATATGGTGATGCATGCTGGGATACAGTAACCTCCATCAATCCAGTCACACTGAAAGAGCAAAACAAGGCCCAATTGGTTCGTGAAGAAACTGCAGTTGAGGAATCAGAACCTGTCGAAAAGACTTCTGAAGAAGCAGCTGTAGCAGTAGCAACACCTCTAGCTGGAAAACAAGAAGAGAACCTGGATCATCCAATGCAACTAGAAGAAGAAGATGAAGATGATGACGAAGAAGAAGAACAAGAACAAGAACAAGTAGTAGTAGTAGAAGAAGAATCGTTGGCTTCAGAAAGTATATCCTCCTCACCCATTGATGACCCATTCTCTGAGAGTTTGTCCAACATTGGCGAGCAGCTAATGTCTACAGACTCGGCTGCAACTTCAATCATTGATGATATGTCTTTTCTTGATAATCCTTTTGATACGGCTGCCGCTGTACCAGCATTCCCACTGGACAGTTCGCTATTTAACACCCAAAAAGATGCCGCTAACAACAACATGTTAGATTTTGACCTTACAACTCCTGATTATATGATGTCCGGTACTCTGCCAGAGTATCCAATTGATCAAAGCTGGATCTTTACTAACGACGAGTTTATTCTCACATAAAGAACAAAAAACGCAATGCCCCTTCTTCCATTTCACTTCCCTTCATCTGCTTTAATCTGTATTTATTATTCTCTATATATATATAAATGAAATGTAATGTGAACCTATTTATTTTCTCTACACATGCCATACGTGAAGCTTTTCGTCCCAGCCTGCCGTAGCTACCCAGCCTTTTTCACCCCACAAACTCCAATCGCATCCTACCACAAACTCTGTATGCGCGTTAAACACTTTGACCAGCTGGGCATTATGATTCAAAAATCTTGCACTTGTAGTCTCAGCGCTACGGTCCATCCAAACGCGTGCCGTCATATCATAACTAGTACTAAGCAGCGAAACTGAGTCGTGTGGTGAAAATGCAACACTCTTCACTGCAGCATCATGCCCGAGAAACTCGTTAACAGGAGCCCCGGTTCCGCTGGCGGTCCGCAGATCCCAGAGCTTGATGGCCTTGTCTACCGCTCCGGACGCAATTATTTCAGGTCGGTACTTGTTCCAATCCACACACAGCACCTCGGCTCCGCCGTGAGCACCCCGCAGCTCTCTCACCACACCACCAGCAACCCGTGCATCCCATACTCGCACTGCTGAGTCTCCATGCCCGCTCACGGCAACGCTGCCATCGTGTGGACTGAACTTGACGGCGTGTACCAGTGCGGGTTGGGCAGTCCGCCATACCATCATAGCATTGTCCCGTCCGGCTTCTGCAGCGCTCCAGAGTCGCAGACTCGAGTCCCAACTTGCAGATACAAACGTAGTCTTCGACACCGGGTTCCAGTCGACGCTCACACATTCACGTTCATGTCCGCGAAATGCCATCACTGGGAAATCTCCAGGAGCTCCGCCTCCAACACTAGCTGGACCTGAAGAATTTGGTGGAACTCCAGCGTCAAATATACGAAGAACACCATCACCACCACCGGCCACAACCTGATTCTCGTGTATTTCACTCCATGCCGTACAAAACACCGCATCCTGCGTGGTCCACTGCCTCTCCGGAAGTATCATGCCCTGAGCGTTTATAGCTACAATTTGAACTCCTCCATTACCTACGAGTCCGAAGTTGGAACTGGTCGATATGCATAATTTATTGTCGAAAAAGGGACTGTAGTGCACGCTTGTTAATGGTGCTGTCGTTCGATAAGCCAACATGTTTTGTGCTATTATAATAGATGTTGTTGAAGTATCTTTCTTTCTATCGTCGGAATGTGATTGCAACAGTAAAGTAAAAGAAAGGAAAGGAGAAAATAAAGAACAAGCACGCAAACAAACAAACAAACAAGAAAACAAATAAGTGTGTGTCAATGGTTTAAATCCAACATACAGCTTGGTGATGATTTTGCAAATAAAAATGCGGAGGTTTGGAAGCAAGACACTGGGGGAGATTAGAGTCACGTGGTATATTTGATAATGAGCGACCCGAGGAAGGTAGAATCAACAGCAGTTTTCCGAAAGAAAATAAAAAGAATGAAAAGAATGAACCGATAAGAGTTCCGTCTTGGTTAACTCTGCTATAGTTTCTGAACCCGATAGAATATAGCAAAGTTCGGAACACGATATCGGAGTCGGTACCGCATCTGATCCAAACACATGTGATTTTGTTTTTGATGGCTTAAAAACGCATCCTTATACATATACAAAGGAGTAATAATAATAATAATAATAGGTGAATATAAATTGAGCCACTACTATTTGGATTCAAATGGCCTGATTCATAGTACTCTGGACTCTACTGGAGACATTTAACAAACCTAAGGTTTCTCCACATCAGACCATGAGTCTTTGAATTTCACATTCCTATATGAAGAAAAAAAATAAATAAATAAAGCCAGTAGATACTTTTCAATTACTCAAAGGAAATGCTGCCATTGTACGGAAACAAACCCAACACCACACACCCTCTAATTCCGCAGTTTCGTGCTACTTTGGTGTGTAGAATTTTCAAACTTTGAGCCCTTTAAGTATGACAATCAGGCTGAAAAGCTTCAGCAGACAAGCTCGGATAGAGCGATGGACTGTGTGGTACCTGAAGATTTTGTACGTGATAAATTTATTAAAAAGTTAAATACTACTACTACTACTACTACTAATAATAATAATAATTAAAGTAAATTAAATTAAATAAAAGAATAAAGTAGGAAAAAAAGTTTCCAATTACATTCTCATTTTGATAACATCATCTATTTATGATTCCTCTTAATTTAAAAGTATTTGTGTGAATGATATACAGATTCATATATATCATCAAGCAACGTGAAATATTTCATGAAACTAAATGTTTTTTTGTAATTTTTTTTTTTAAAATTTACCATTATCAAATGACATGTCAATATCAGAGATGAAGTCTATATTTCATGGTCCCTACTAGTCAAAACTTTGAAAATGTTCAGATAAACCTTTAAAAACCCTCTCATCATCTCATCCCCCCCTTTTATTTTTTATTTTTTATTTTTTTCAACAGTATTCCTACAGTTTAATTTCAAACCTTCGAAACCAAATTTAATAATATCCAATTCTAGTTCTGTTCCTTTTATCTTTGACTATGATAAGTAGTAATAATATAAAATATACATTAAAGTTTCCATGAATACAAACAAAATAATAAATATAGAGAGATTGTGAAAGAAGAATGAAAATAAAGATAAAAACAAACCAAAAAGCCTATCAAGCAGACAAGTCCGTACTGCTTACAGTCCAGTCTTTACGAACAATCAATTCTCTGTTGCTTGGCTCGTCTTCAATCACAAGCCCTTTCTCATTTGCCAAATGCAATAAGCAAATAAAACAGAAACTGGTTGAAATATCATTCATCTGTTTCGCGGGATAGTATTTTCGTAGGTCTTGGACAAATGATGTGAAAGTTCGAGCCTCTTCTTGTTCTGATTTGATTTCTTCATCTGTCTTTTCAATCTCCTTGACTGCATCAGACTCCGGTTTCCGTTCTGTTGCGATCTTCATCGTTTCCCAAAGGTTGTCCTTTAGCAGCTTGATATTCACCTTTTTGGCCGCTTTTGTGTAGTTGACATATTCCGGCCGAGCCTTCTTGTTTCCTAATAATGAGTTGCCTCCTTGTGTGAACATTTGTGACGAGCTCGGCAGATCTGCACCTTGATAATCGTCGTCTCCACCATCATCGTCATCATCATTGTGGAAAAAGTTGGCATCGTAATCACCTGTGATAGGCGCGTCTTCGTCGTCACTGCCGACTCCGTTTGCATGCTGTGCAAATACTTTACCATCCTGAATATCTTCTTCATCTACCTCTTTTCTCGCCTCACCCCCACGGCGACCTGATTTTCGGAAAATCTGTACCTTTGGTTTCAATGCAAGCTGCGTTAAACACTTGGATGAAAAGTGTTCATCGTTTGGCAGCAGATTTCGTGTGTTGGATTTCTGCTGTATTTTGGGTAAATCAATACTAGTTTTTCCGTCCACAAATAGCTTTTTTTCATCAACAGCTCCTTCAGGGGACAAAAAGTCAATCAAAAATGGCTCTTTAAGTTGTCGCTCAGTCCTCTTTTTCTCAACTGGCTTACCTTCTTTATCGACTTGTCCGGACCCCACTGTGTTAAGTGTACTTTTGATTCTTTGAACCTTCCAGTGCTCGGGACCTGCCCAATTTTTGCTTAGCGTTTCATCAAAGTAGGCCGCACTCATCATTACAACAGATGGGACACCTTCAACTCCGTCCAGACTTGTAACTACCACTCCATCATTGCCATTGGCATCATCTTCGTAGCCTGTAGCAATGTCTGGAACTCCAAACTCAACTTGTCCTTCGTCGTCATCATTGGCTTCAAGCATTGGCTCAAACCCTCCATCCTCATCTTGAAAATCATTGATATCACCATCGAAAGCACCATTTTCACCGAAATTTGCGTCAGTTTCAGTATCAGGCACAAAATCAATAGTAGTATTGTTCCAACTGGGGTCGTTCAGTGCGTTATTTAGTAATGCTAGCGAAGGGCAAATCGTCAAGTCGTCAAGATTTGGTACATCGTAAAAGAATTCTTCACGAATAGCAGAAATATCTATGGGATCAACTTCCCTGTTCTCATCTTCATTTTTGGCAGCTTCATCCTGTTGTTGATCTACCTGTCCATCAAACACAATACGTCCTTTCTTGTCAATAGCCAAACTATTTAGCAAAAGACCTTTAGCTCCACCTTCGTTGAAATCCGCACACATTTTCCTAAACAGTGGGTCTACAGATAACTCCAAATCCAGGTTCTTGACTCTCAGCTGGTCAAAGGTCGTTAATGTTGCATCTGTCCTCTGTTTCCTTCTTTTCTGTTTCTGAGTCTGTATCACCTCTCCGTCTTCACCTTCTTCTTGATCATCACCTCCTTCTTCATTTTGTGCGTCCTTCTCCAGCTCCTTTCCTCCATCGGCCAACCCACTCAACAGCTTTCCCGTTTCCGACGCGACCGAGTCAACTCTTGATGTATAAATCTTGACGCATCCATCTAGCGTGAAACTTGCTTTTTGAAAATTGATCCCATCTCCTTCCTTCAGCACAGCCATATCATGGAAGTAATCAATCAATGCAAAGTTCCAGGTATTCGCTTGATTGATTTTGTTATCCTTCACCAGTTTCATCCATTCTTCAAAATTTGCCATGATGGGTACGCTTGATTCCCCCGAAGCCCCTCGCCGCATCGAGTTTCGACGGTTTTCGTCTTGTAAAGAGCTGACTCGCCGCCTTCGTCGACCGGAATCATTCGACGATCCACTGTTTCTGGCCATATTAGATGCTACTGAAAATTTTTATTGAAAGGAAAAGTTGAGTGTACTGAGGTAGGTAATGTTGATGTAAGAACGAATAACTTAGACCTTTGGTGTTTTGATATCGCCTATTCCAGACATGTGTGTTGTCATGGCAACAAAATACTTATTTTTATGGTACAAGTACTATCACTCAAGTCTCTTGTAGCATATGTCATCTTAGTTTTATATATATATCTTTTTTTTTCTTTTCCCTCCGATTACAAGAAACAGCTATTGATTTAGTATTTACCTATAACTACAAACTCTTTAATCGTGTGAACGTACTTTTATAAATGAGAGTACCAAACTTCAATTAAACATACAGTACAAATCTTATCGAATCTCCTTATACAAACGAAGGTTCAAAAAATACATCGAGATGAAGTGCTTTAAATTATAAAGATGTAAAACAAAGGAATCATAAACTTCAAAGCTGTCTGAAAATTGCATGTACTAGTTTTTTTTTTTTTTTTTTTTTTTTTTTTTTTTTTTTTTTTTTTTTTAATATTAGGAAATTGATTATGTGTCAGTTTAGTGGTTTAAGAGATGGTAGATACATAGTGAAAGAACCAGAGTGTTTGAATCAAAGTTTGTTTCTCCCTAAAATATTTTAGCATTCAGTTATAAAGAATATCTAAATATATACATATATATATAGACAACCTCAGGGATTTAAAACTTGCTTATTCAAAATCTTTCTGATAACACCTTAGGTATTCGATATTTTGTAACTTTTGTCAGAATCTAAGTTACAGCAAAGGACTGGCAAATCTAATCCCAAAACTAGTTCTTGAGTAGTATCGCGTTAAAACGATGACAAAATTTGTACATGTTAGGAATTTACTTGTAAGTTACAATTTTTTATTATTTTTTTTGGGTTGACAAGCGAGTATATTATTTCTAAAGAATCAAAATTTCATTACTAAAATCTTCTTTGATCTTGAGAACTTGTAGAAGATCATGAAGTCAAATTCTTGAGAAACAAGTTTTTAATTTTAGTTCATACGCCTATTGTCCTTTTTATTGTTATTACAATAATAATTATTTTTATTTTACTTTCACTCCTAACACCATTAATATCTTAAGACCTCCTGGCAGTGAACGTTTATCTGAATATGATTAGGCGCGTGTAACTAAGTTTCATATCAAACTTTGGTACACCTTATACTTCTATATAAACGAATGTTTCTCCTAAGTTTGGTTTGACGTTTTTGACTGGTGTTGTGTTTGAACCTAGTTTCTTTTCTTTATTTGTATTTTCTTTGGTTCAATATTCATAAAATAACTATACAAATTTTCAAAGAAAATGAAAAAAGCCCAACATGAAAGCTTGTATCAATCAAGGCTTTCACAAATGCCCCGCAACAAGCAGTGGCATTCACTAGTCAAAGTTTATAAAATGAAATCCTAACTTTCATTCATTACTTTAACTAATCATAATTAAATTGTTATTTTATTTGATTTTTGTACTATATTCTACTTCAATTTGTTGAACCCTTCGTCGTTTACACGATATTTATTTTAAACTTGTTGCTACTTCTGATTGACTGTAAGGTCTCGAATAAATTTTACGTCATGTTATATGTATAATTTCTGATACAAACAAAAGACTTTCCAAATTCAATAGCTTAATCAATTGACAATTAATAAAATGAAATAAAAGAAAATACTCACAAGATTAAGTCAATCCAGATTGAAAAAAAAAAAAGGATCAAATTGAATTGTCATTACAGTAATAATAATAATATTTTTTTTTTGATATTTTTCTGATATCCTCAAAAACGAGGTAAAAAATGACAACCGAGGGATTCGAACCCTCGCCTCCGAAGAGATAGGAACCTTAATCCTACGCCTTAGACCAACTCGGCCAGATTGCCTTCTTATATTCTGAACATTTTGTAGATGTACATAAACTAATCATTCAAATATTAACAATTTAAAGTTTTTGACTGTTGCATTCAATTTGGCTGTTGAAACATTGAAAATTTTCAGTCTATTTTTCACTGACACTTAATCAACATCATTTATGAAAATTTAACCATCATGAAAGTATATATGTAGACGTTTTTGTAAGTTGTTCAGCCATAATTACAATTTTAGTCAGCCATCCCTTTTTTTTATTGTTTTTTTTTAGGCACAGGAACATGATGTAATCATATGTATTTTTAGGAGTAGTTTTTCATCAGCCTTTTTGATTTTTATTTTTTAGTCCACATAAAAAACAAGAGAAAAAAAAAATTAAAAATAAACATCACCAAAACCTCTACATTTCCTTCTTCTCCCTTAAACCATTTTATTTTGGCTTCATAATTAAATTTTCCGGTCTGAAACCCGAAGAACAACGACCGTTGAACCCTAAATAATAACAGCGCCTGGCTTTTCAGATTTTTCAAAGCTCAATATGAAGTATTCTCAACTGATATACCTGCTAATTTTGTTGCTGGCAGGAGTGGTCGCTGCGGCCGATTCGACCAGCTCCGAAGCTACCAAAACAACGGCTGCAACTACGACTTCTGATGAGAGTAAAAGTGAAACCAAAACTACTGCTGACGCCACAGATTCAAGTGCAAGTGAAACCACGAAAGCAAAAACATCAGAAAGTGAAAGTCAGAGTAGGAGTGAAAGTACAAGTGCTAGTGCTACTGCTAGTGCTACTGCGACATCTAGCAAAAGTGGAAGCTCAAAAACAACAGCTTCTACCACTTCATATGCTGCTATCGTTATCACTGCTTCTAATACTAACAATGGTGGTTCGCAAACAGGAAGTTTTTCAGGGCTTCCTACTCTTTCTTCGACTGGTGTTCCCGTTCCAACTATTGTGATTCCAACGAATGAATATAATCCTTTCTTAAAACAACAATCTGTGCCAGAAGGAACTGTGTTCATTGCTGTTGGAAGTATTCTTGGTGCTATTGCTATTGCGGTTGTAGCTTGGAATATTGCTTTGGCTATCATCAATAGAAGAAACACCAGAAACTTTACAGAATTTGGAGTAAATCCTGTACCCCTGATGACTGAGGTTACAGATACCAATAATCAAGGCAACAATTCAGGCGGTGGCAGTGGTTTGGAAAGTTCTGGCGTTGGTATGTTCAATGCTAATAATAAGGATTCTAGCAGATCTAGAAGTATGATCAATTCCGGTTTATTCTTCTCTCCTACGGCCCAGGTATTAAGCTCCGCCAACCAGCAAAATAGTAGCATGACAAACCCATCGTTAACATCGTCAAATGGGTCTACTTTGGGCGTTGGTGTTATGGGTGCTCCAGGAACATCTCGTGCCAGTGTTTATGTGCCTGCTGGATACTATGATGGTACTAATGGAGGTGCTAAGTCAGTTAGACATATGTCCATGTACAGCATGTCCAATGTGTCTGTAGCTAACACCCCTCCACCTAGAATGCCAAGTGCTAGTGGGTATCTAATGCCTAGTGCAGGAAGCTCATCTAGACTCAGTCAAAATCTACAGGACGAAGATTTCTCTCAACCCAAACAAACTAACAGAGCTCCGAGTGCTTACCTTGATGATTTTTTGGGATTTGATCATAAATAAATGCATATAAACTTGGGAACTTGAATGATATCTATATGTAAATATATGATATATGATATATAATATATATATATATATAACTGTTACATACAATCTTTTTAATATCGTATTACAAGATAAATAACTAAACAAGAACATTCTAAGAAAAGGATCAAATCAAGAAGCACGTTGATGATATGACACAAATATATTAACGAGAAAAAATGTAATAAAATGATTTTGTTCTTTACATTATCGATTTAAGCACATACCATCTCACATGTCTAAGTGCATATTGAATTATCGTTTGTAAATTTTCTAAAGTGTTCAATACCATAAAAGGTTGAGCTCACTTCTTTTTTGTTTACAGCCAACCAAGTTTGTTGGTGCTGAGATTGAATTCTTTCTTCTAGTAGTAAAAGTTTGATATGAAGTGTGTTTGTTTTTCAACTTGTCAACATGATTAATATTAATATTATTAATATTAATATTATTATTATTATTATTATTATTATTATCATTATCATCATTATTATCATTATCATTATTATTTATTTTATAGCTTGAAAAAGTGTTTCGGTTATGAACCAAGTCTGACTGTCGTAGTAGACTTGAAGATTATTCTTTGTTTGTAAATTTAATTCATTGTTACCCAAAAAAAAAAAAAAAAAAAAAAAAAATACCAAACATTGAGTGATTAATTGTCAAAATTTGCCTTGAAACCACCGTCAGATATCTTCAATATCATCGTTATTATTATTAAAGTGTTCATAAAGAAATCTACTATATATAAATCAAAAATGAGAATTGCTACGTGTCAAAGATGTATAGGATTCAGCCTTCTTTGAGGTTACGTGAATGTGTAGGTGCGTATCCAACAGAAAAGCACGTACGACTATTCATCAAAGTCTCCTATATTTGATAATGTTAGCTTTAGTTATTTTATTGTAGAATCAAGTCCTGATACAGTTATGAACAACTGGCCATTCCAAGCTGGATTCTTAGTTTGACACTAGACTTTTATAGCCTTGAATGTGCAGTGAAACCACTCAAAAAGTATATTACATTGGAAATATATATGAATTTGAATAGTTTAATTTGGTTGAATAAGATATTTACATATGTTGTCAAAAAAAAAAAAAAAAAAAACTATTGGTAATGATGTTTTTAAACAAGTTCGAGAACCATTTTGATAATACTATGTTGACAGTATTTTTGAGTACAATGGCTAAGTCGACTTGATCAAGTTTGTTGTCACTAAGAGGGAAGTATCCCTAATATCATGTGGAAGTATGGTAGTATAGTGAGACGAAATAAAGTTGTTGCATATTCTCGAGAGTATCAACAATTGCACTAGAGGACTAATTGAACAAATAGAATTGTCAAATGAAAGTAGGTATCAGTCTAATGAGATGAAAAATTAAGACTATTCAAAAAAACATAATCGATTGTTGTTTTATTTATATATATATATATATATATATATATATATCAATGTTCTTTTTTTTTAATTGAAAAGGAACCAAGTTGTCATTATATTTTTATTTTGGATCAAGAATTGCAATTGCCAATTTGATCGAAATGGTTTCGCATCCAAGAAAATCTTCCCCATCGGACAAGATAAATCTTTGTGTAACTATATAGTAAGTCTACCGATTTACTAGACTTGATCTGATAAATAACATGCCAAATTTTAAATATATATATATATATATATATATATATACCTTAGTCATTCTTTTTGTTCTTAGAATACATTGAAAATCGTATTTTTATTGACTGTTATTTCTTTCAATTTGGTAGTGCTTTAATTTACTTGAAAAAAAAAAACAAAAAACTATAGATACGCCATTCAAACACTTGATTTCAAAATACAGAGAAAAAAAAACATGGTTAAAGATTATTTTTTTTCTCATATTGTGAAAACCGTCATTTACCTGCTTGTAAAATAATAAATAAAAAACAACCTTCAAGATATTCGAGATTTTCTAAATTAAACAATGGATAGTTTCCAGAACTTGTTGTTACCCACCTTTATATGCGATGAGAGTGTAGTTTTCTTTGGTTTCCAAGTCTGGGGACACTTTAATAAAGAACTCAACTGTTTACTTTCGGTTTAATAAGGTAATTCTGAATAAATGTATTTTGCAAGAAACATTCAATCAACTAAAAATTCGTGGAGAAATTGATTATCCATTTGTTGATGGCTAATTGAACATCTATTTAGTTATTTACCTTTGATTTAAAAGCAAGTTTCTGATACTAGATTTTTATAAGAGGTTTATATATTTGGTAAATTTATAATGAAACTATACTATATTGTAAAATATGATAAATGAAGTTTTCTTCTTTTTTTTTTTTTTTTTTTTTTTTTTTTTTTTTCTCGTATATTTTTGTGCTATCAGTTTGTAAATTGGTACCTGTCCATCTTTCATTCTACTAGAGTGCCTTACTGATGTCAATCAATAGATCCGTTTTGTATTTCATTTCATTTCATTTTATTTTTTATTTTTATTTTTATTTTTATTTTTATTTTTATTTTTATTTTTATTTTTATTTTTATTTTTATTTTTATTTTTATTTTTATTTTTATTTTTATTTTTTTATTTTATTTTATTTTATTTTATTTTATTTGATTATTATTTTTTATTTTATTTGATTATTATTTTTTTTTTAAAGCCAGTCATTAAATAGTCGAATGGCTTAATTGATCATGCTGCTTCCAACACTATGGAGCCATGAACATTCAAAAAAGGTATAAAGTATTCTTATCTCCTATGCAATTCTTTGTTGGTGAAAAAAAATTATAGTATTGCAGATAAATGTATACATGGTATATTCTTTTAGTTTAAACAACACCTTGTGGTGTAGTTTATCATGATGAATATTATTTAAACAAAAAGTTATTGAAAACTGTATTCTGTCGCTGAAATCTCGTTTTTTTTTTGTTTTTTTTTTTCTAGTTTATTTGATATCCTGGAGAAACTTTCTTACAACATTTGAAATTTACTTGTATATTGACTAATTAAATAACAATTATAAATGTTTAATTGTATTTAAACCAAAAACTTCAAGAAATATGGATTTTCCAGTAATTTGAAACACTAATTTTTTCTTGATTTTTATATTCTGTAAATAAAAACGATGAAGGATATCAAGTGTCACCTATCATACGAAGAAGCCTTAAAACTCCAACATAACTGGCTTCTTTTATTTATTTATATTTATTAAAAAAAATAAAATAAAATAATAAAGAAACAAACCAATATTAAGGGTTGTTGACCAAATGGCACTGAACTTTAGCTATTATATGTATAAATTTTAGAAATTTATAGTTCTTGACAGAGCTAGCCGTCTTATTGTTGGCTTTGAATGTGCCTTTAATTCGCTTATATTTTTGAGTCAATATATCAATAGTTTCAAGGCTTGGAATGTGAGCCAAATTCACGATTCGTTAACTACAGGCGTCTGGATACCAGAATAACAAACAGTCAAAGGGCCAAGGAACTAAGACTATTAGTTTCTCTAACGCCATTGCATTTTTATTTAAAACCAAATTATATGGGAAATTGACTGTTAATTTTTAGTTCAACATTCTTATTCATCTTCTACTAAGTTCTTATTAACTTTCACCAATGAATTTTATAAATGAGAGTATAGAAAGCAAAGTATCAAATATCTCCAAAGACTACTGAATTTGTTGTTAAGCAAATGTTTAATATTTATTTTACAAGTATATCTTTAAGGACAGCAAGACTTGAGTCAATTTCTTAGCACTTATCGGCGAGAGATAACAAAGATTGTTTAACCCCCAGATACATCTCAATCAATTTAATTTGATTCTTAAGAAATCCTAAAGATGGTGGGAATTCTAAGAGTAGAATACTAAAAATTACTGTTTCTAACCTAGAATGCAATTCGCAGCCTACTTGATGTTTGATGATTAATTTTCAATATGTTTATTCAACAGATAGTAATACCATCATGAATCCTGGTAGTTATATATATATATTTATTTATTTATTTAATATAGGCTTCACTACGTGGGAAATTAAAGGGCTGATCAATCTTGTAGAGTTACACGCTCTATTCAGATAACTCTCACAATGTCCTTTTTAGGTATGTCGCAATAAGGTTTTTGAACTTTGGTCACCTTCACCAAACCTATTCCCACACCTCTGCACACTTTGGTATGCAGAAATACTTTTCTCATTATTTGTAGACATGCTACACTGATGATCTTGTGGTATTTTTATTTTATTTTATTATTATCATCTAATAGTTATATTAATTAAACTCAAGTCAAGTATGGAGTCCCAGTTATTCCTCTAGCATTAGCAGGTTGCGTTGAATTCTTTCTTCATATTATGTATGTTTTGCCAAAATTTAAAATACGGTCTGTATAACTATAGAAGAGCCATTGCATAACCGAAAAACGCCACGCAGTTAGAAATCACCCAATATATAAACAAGGAGGATTGTTTTCTGAAAAAAAAATAAAAAAAAGCATCTCATAAATGAGGTTTAAATGTTGACTTGTATTCTTTTTGCATCTAATTCTGGCTTGTTTTCTGTTGTTTTATTTTATTTTATTTTATTTTATTTTATTTTATTTTATTTTATTTTATTTTATTTTATTTTATTTTATTTTATTTTATTTTATTTTATTTTATTTTATTTTATTTTATTTTATTTTATTTTATTTTATTTTATTTTATTTTATTTTATTTTATTTTATTTTATTTTATTTTTTGAATAAAGACAGTCTTTTCTCTGTTTTCTATTATTTTCAATTTTATTTTAATGAACTGTAGAATTCAACTGATAACTACCAGTAGTTGGTTGGTATCACCTGTACTGATGACTAGATTTTAGTTTCAATCGGTAAATCTTGTCTTCTACGGATGACTTTGTATCTAAAACAGTTCCTGATTGAGAAGTAAGACCTTTGAGTGGATGAGTTGATGACTCTCAGGTCAGCCCCTCAAAAGTGTTTATTTTGGCTAATTTGAGCATTCACGTTTGATTTGATTTGAAAGAAAAATGACCGTATTTCACACGATACTTCTTGTTGTAGGTTCAAAAATAAACTCCTGTAAATTTCATACTTGTTTGATTTTTAAATGGTATTTTTTTTTAACAAAAAACTTGTATTGTGTGTAAATTCAACATTAAAAGTACTTCTGGAAGCGATTATTCTTTATTCTTGTAGGAAACTGAAAAATAATAATAATATTATTATAATATAATTTTTTGTATAAACAATGGAATATATTAATGGAGAAAATAAAATATTGTAAAATAGACATCTCCATTATGTAAATATTAATAAATTTAGAACACATTGTCCACTCTCGATAACAATTCAAGTCTTGTTTTGGCCCAAAATGTACACTGGTCTTTGTGAAATATATAAAGTTCAAGAACTGGCTCTGGTGGTATAGTACAAGGCGAGATAGTCTACGAACTGAAGCTGATTTTGTTTTTATTTTATTCGTTTCTTTCCAAGAAAATTACAACTGTAATTTACGCTCCTTTTTTTTTTTTTCAATTCTTTTAGATTTTTATCATTATTATTTAAGTTTAACTTGAATTGAGATCTAGACCTGTCTACGACACTCAAAAACTAAGGTTATAAGGTTAAATATCACTTTTACTGGTTGGTGTCATATCGTTAAATTAAATGATTAAATGATTGGATATATTACAATGCAGAGATTGTAGGTGCTTGATGATTTCATCAAGTGGATGTAGTTCAAAGTTATGCTCAACTTAATCATAAATTTGTACGTTATTTCTAGCTTCTAGCGGCCTGTGTAGTTAGGAATCAGACTGTGACGTGCATGTTTCAAAAAATCGGTCCTTGATGGCTGAGTTGACGCGATCAAGAGTTTAAAGCGCGTGCAGTGTGAGTTATAGTGAGGTACTTTTGTTGAATATGATGTTTGACGGAACTTTGATTATTCCAGTTCAGCGCCTAGAAACAGCAAAATCTCTAAGAATATGTATGCAAAATGACGTGTATGTTCTACTACTTTGGAGTTGGACAACTTGTCAACAACCATTTAGAGAGATGTACTTGCCAATTTGCCTTACCATTTATCTCTAGGATTCTATGTTCTGGGTGGAGATGTTTGTAAATATAGGGAAACCTATTTGAAAGTGGGCCTTTGAAGAGCCCTTGTAACTGTCATTTCGGCTTGTCGCAATAGCAAATATCATCAAAAAGACCTAGATGATGCTTCTTAAAGAAGTTTGTTAATTTTATATATATATATATATATGTTAAATGAAATAATAGGACAGTTATAGTTTTTAAATATTTAGTTTGAATATCGAACTCTCACGTTTTAAAGATAATTTTACTAGTGTTAGTAGATAAAATACCAACAACAACAACAAAAAACAATTAAAAAAAACAATTCAACAATAATAATCATGACAAAAAAAAAGAAAATAAGAAGAAAAAAAAAAAGACAAGGTCTAGACTTCACGTGATAATTTCAATTCCCGGATCCGAGTTTTAAAATCAAAAAAAAAAAAGATGATGATAAAAATTGTTTCACTGATTGTTGATAGAAATCGATATGTTGATTGATTGTAAACTAAACCTTAAATTTTTGATTCAATTTTTACAATCAAGTTTTTTCAATCACAATTTCAATATGAAAGTTTATATCACAATAATAAACTAATCGCAAACTAATTTTTCTCTATACTAACTTTAAATGTGATTTATACCATTAGAAATATTTACTATTAACAAAAAATAGTAATAATAATTATAACAATAATAAATAGTGAAAATAAATACTTTAAAATAATGAAAATAAATACTTTAAATAATGAAAATTGAAGTTAAATAATTGTTGGTGATGATGACAGTAAATTCAAAATATACCAAAAAAAATAATAATTAAAAAAAAATTGATTATGATAACAATTCACTTATATTTACTTTATGAGAAATCGATTGATACTTCCTAGTTTTGTTTCATGTGAGATCCAAAATTAGCAACATAGTCAGGTACGAAGCCCGTTACAAAGCCTAACTATAGAGCTGTTTGTAAAAAAAAAATATATATATATATATATTATTATATTATCTAGTACTGTAAACCTCTGCACCATACTGAGTAACTGTATACGTGCCGTATTTCATTAAGGTTTTGACAACAGGTTATGGGGTAGGACCTTGGTTTGGGATGGGTGAGGAAATTAGAGATGGTATACCACCATTTGTTGAAAATTCTCAATGGTATATTATAATCATGACTATTATGAACATATCTATTTCTAAATGCCAGTAGTAACTATAGTTGACGACTGCAGTAAAGAACAAGTAGGAAACACAGTAATGACGACATTAACAAAATAGAATGGTGCTTGTATGTGCTTATCTTGTCACAACGGTTGATTAAAATACTCACCACAAACACGGACATCTGGATGGATTGGTATGGAAAAATTGGCTACAAGTGAGTTTTAAGTCTTTTTTTTTTTTTTTTTCCGAATATATTCTATTACTATTTCATAGATAGTTCATAATAATGACAAAGATGTCCCATATATATTTTCAACGTTACTAGTAAGTTTTAGTCATAAAATAAATGATTGAGATAGATAGTCTGCCTTATCTTAAGATAAACTAATGTGCTGCTTTCTCAATCACAGAGTATATCGGCTCGCACGCAACTTATTCCCTTTCTTCATCACTTGCTCATATTTGTATCTTATTGCATAGATATAAACTGATATTGGTTTTAACTGACCGGAAAAATAAACGCCAGGAATCAACACAATAACCACAATATTTTCAAATCGAATGATATGAACGTTAGTAGATCTAATTAGTTGGCTTTGTCATTGAGAAACAAATATATCATACGTTTATAACGTTCAAGATGCCCACCTAGGTATATTGCTATTTCTAATTTGGACTCAAGTTGTTTGTTCATAACACAATCTGTTAATTCATTTGTTTGTTAGTTCGTTTGTTTCCGTAACTTCTTTCCATGATTTTTTGCTTGGACCGGCACAAGAATAAAAAAGATAAAGATAAAAAAGACTTTTGTGCACCCAATTTTTTATTTTTTTTTTATTTGTTTTCCCCCCAGAGCGTTATATGCCATGGATAAATGATGTTGGCTTTGTGTAATTAGACCTCCCAAGTTCTTATATACCCGAAAGAACGTGTTAAAAGTATTTCAGAGATACAGAAGTAAAAACTTAAACTGTAGTTTTGTACCAAAATATTTGATAGTTACAAGTATCACCATCATGGTATCATTTCTATAATCAGTATCCAATTTGTAAGTCAGTAAATATTTTTTAATATCGATTGTAAAATTGAATTGATAATTAATTAGTTTCAACATCCAAATAAAGTCTTTCTTTCTTTTTTTAAGAGACTCTGTACAGTTATGGGACAGTCTTGAATATATATTTATTGTCATATAATACTGAAACCTCTACTTGATCAATCTCCATGAGAAATATGTAAATGATATACACAATTCTTTTAGTTTTCCATTTTTTTTTGTACAAATCAGTTTAATATAGCTTTAAATATAAAAATGATAAACTGATTTTCCATCTAGTATTGAATCTAGACCTGGGCTTATTTTTATACTTATATAATTCTTGTGCTTTTGTAATTTTTTTTTTTCTTAGAGTGTCTTTCAATTCATCTCCAAATTCCAAAAACGGATATCACAAGTGTATGGTATTACATTTGGTCCTGTCTCGTCGTTCATCCCCACATTACAGCTTTGATACTAAATAAATTCTTACACCAAAACTTTTCTTCTGCTTCTCTTCTTCTTTATGGGTTTTTGTATCCACATTATACCGATCACTCATTGCTTTAACTTATGAACCCCACAGAGCAGCATCTTACAAACTTGCAAATCTACCAAAAATATAGCACGTCACGCCCTGACTGGTTTAGTCTCTCGCATGATGAAGTCGAATATATTCTGGATTTGCAAACTCAGCTCCAACTTAATCCCACTCAACTGACGGGCGATCCTCAAAGTACTGGGAGCTCTATAGAAACTTGCATAATGAGTTCTCAAGAAGATCTTACACCTGACACTGATATTGAGGATATAAAAAAATCGGGTATAAGAGATAAATTTTCTCATGTTAGAACACGATGTATGTAGAAAATACCCATTTGAATTGTTACTGTTTTACTAACTTTTTTTAAAGTAAGAAATCGAGTACATCTACGTCAACTTTTTGCAAAAGCATCAGCTCAGTCTCCACATTCGTTAAATTCATCCTCTCCTCGATTTTCAAATTTTCCAGTTTCTCCTATTTCTCAAATTTCCCCAATGTCTCCAATGTCTCCAATGTCTCCAATATCACCCACTTCTTTGGCTTCACAAGTATCCAGAGTTTCACAAATCTCTTCAACATTTCAAGCCTCCCTTCAGTCCTCTGTATCTCCTCAAAAATCAGATGAAGGCTCTACTTCTACATTTAATTCCGGTACAACTACTGCTAATGTGACGACTTCGTCGGGCCAATCTGAAAGAACTTCTACAGCCGAATTTACAGCACTCAACAAGTCGTTTCCGTTTCATGCAGGAGATTTGGCCGGACTTGATCAGACAAAAATTAGAATTGATCCAATTACAAATATGGTCTATTTTGATACTTCTCCATCGCGTAGAGCATTTTCTATGCTTCGAACATATGCACCAGACTACCCAACTTCACCGTTAGAACTTGCACGCAAACGTCGCGCAAAGAAAAGAAGACGCAATGCTGCTCAGTGGTCTGGCGAAAGCCTTATCCAGAGGCCCCTACCATCGGTGTTGAGAAATCCGGTGAATATAAATGGTGAGAAGGAAAAAGAAAGAGTAAGTATGTTGGGTCAAGTGGCAGAGGTCGTAGGAATGGAAAAATATCCAGGTGGAAGTAAAAGATCAGTACGTGAGTTGTATGCAGAAATGAGAAAGGCTCAAGTAGAAGAATATGAAATGGAATGGGGCGCTGAAGATGATATTAAATCACGAAATGGAATGGAGTGGGAAAAAGAGTAGAAATGAAAATAAAGCTAATGTGTGCTTACGGTTCGAGAAGACATTCAACAAGGAAAATTGACAACTATTTTTTTATATACATAACATTAGAGAGAAGTATCAATAGATGATGATTCTCAATTTAAATTTTGAATTCTTTACCAAATTTTACAATTGACTTTTGGTAGTTTTTTTTTTCTTGTTTTTATTAATCAAGTCGTTTATTATTATTATTATTATTATTATTATTATTATTATTATTATTATTATTATTATTATTATTATTATTATTATTATTATTATTATTATTATTATTATTATTATTATTATTATTATTATTATTATTATTATTATTATTATTATTATTATTATTATTATTATTATTATTATTATTATTATTATTATTATTATTTTATTTTTTTTCTTTTAATTATTGCTTAATTGATATTTTACTGTAGAAATAGAAATACTACAAATATATTTCAAAATAATCCTTTACAACACACTAACATCAAAATAAAATTTACTCCTAATTGCAATTTGTACCCAAAAATATTATATATATTCATAATTTTTTTTCTTTTTCGTTTTTTTCGCTTTTTCCTTATTTTTTTTTGTTTAAAAAAAAAAAAAAAAATTAAAAAAAAATTATTTCATGTTATCATCAACAACTTAATGATTCAAAATACCACTAATAAGTTCTCGTTGATTTCGAATCTCATCTAACTCACTTGTAAAATCATCTAACCTCCTATCATAGTTACTTCCCTCTTTACTACTAGGAGATGTATTGTTACTGTTATTGTTTCCCTTTTTTCTCATTAGTTGTTCATTTTCATGCTCAAGTTGCTCAATCATTGATTGAGAGTCTTTGAGATCTTCAGCACAAGTAATAAGCTTTTTCTTTAATTCTAGTGTACCGTTACGAAGATCATCTCTTTCTTCTTGCAAAATAATGATTTGTGCACGAAGATCACGTAATTGCATGTCCATCTGTCTCGAATTGTATCTTGTAGGAGTACCTGTTCTATAACTTGTTCTAGAACCTGACTCACTTGATTGTTCCTCCTCCAGACGAAGCTTCAACTCATCAAGCTCAGTTTGCAGCTTTGCTGTTGAGTCCTTGTACTTTGAAAGCTCTTCACGTGTGACTGACAATGCCTTATCTGAATTACGAACATACTGTAATGTAGTGTCATAATCTGATTCCAAAGACCGGAGTTTTTCAGACATTTCATTCAATTGTTGCTTGTAGCCTTCAATAACTGACTCTTGTTCTTGTGACTTTTCTTCCAACGACCTCTTATTATCAGACAGCTCAGCTTGTGAATCTAACTTCTGTCTAGTTTCAGTTAACTCAGACTGGGTAACCAGTAAATCTTGTTTAACCGCAGATAGTTGCTGCAATGCACTAGAAAGTGATCTAGTGGCTTCGTTTGATGCTTTTTGATGTGTTTCATAAAGCCCAGTAACTGCCTTAAGCTGTTCTCTAAGCTGCACGACTTCGGGTTCATCGTCATAACCTGCCCTGGTTTCTTCATCTTCGTCAAAGTCGGTACCAGATTCTGATACACTTCTAGTTCCAGTTGTACCAGGAATAGGAACTGATAGAATGCCTCCATTTGACTTGGGCTTAGGCTTGTTGAAGATTTTACTGCCTGCCCACATAGCAACAAGCGTATCAACACCAGATTTGATTTCGTTAGTGGAAGCAGCACGTTCATCTGTAAGATTAGTTAATAGTACTCTGTTTTCTTCGATTTGCTGCTGAGCTTCCTCTAGCTGAATTTTAAGACTGGCATTTTCAGCCTTAGCTTGCGTTAACTCTTCTCTAAGTTGAATGTTCTCTGAATCTTTTCCTGTCAATCTGTGAACGTAATCCTTGGAAGAATTTTCTGTAGAAGCTAAGGCTAGCGACAGAGCAGCTAATGACTTGAGATGATCATCTGTAGACTCCTCCAAAACTTTGTATCTTTCCTGCAGTTCTTCAAGCTGTGTCTTATATCTTGTAGCTTCGTGCTGAGATAAAATACTCTTGTCAGAGAAGGTTCGTAACTGCTGCTCCAGATTCATATTATCTGACCTAATTCGGTCTAATTCTGCAATCGCATTGTTTTCTTCTGGTGCATTACTAGAAGATAGCGACCTAAGAACTAATCCTCCAGCCGCAACACCTGCTACACCACCAGCGACATTCTTTCCCTGTTGAGCAGCTTTCAGTTGAGACTCCAAAAGTTTAATTCTTTCAAAAGCATCATCCCGTTCGGCTTCAGCCTCGGCAATCTTAGCTGACGCTTGTAGGGCTTGCTGTTTGACATTTTCCTGAACATCTTGAAGCTCATCTTTAAGATCTGAAAGTGCCTCAACCAGTATAGCTCGCTCTGAAAGTGAGCCATCGGTATCTTGGGTTATACGCTGTGAAACACGTCGTAGTTTCAAAACGTCAACAGGAGGACGAGAACTAGGAATAAATCCTTTTTCACGGGCAATTGCAAGTTCTGCTTCGTACCAGGTATTGGAAGCTTTAAGATGCTCCAATACTTGAGAGACATTATCAACAGTACCAACATCGTTGGCCTCAAGAGGCTCCCTTTGAGAAGGCGACCTTCGTTTGGGCTGCTGTATTGTATCGTCATTATCGTGATTGATAGTTGATGCAGGAGTCACTGTATTATCATCTTTAAACTCGGTTTTCGGTGTTTGAGCTTCTGGCTCTGACTTTGCGTCTTCTTGGTCTCCTGAAACTTCAACACGTTCATAGCCATAGCCCGGTGTAAGTTCAGATACAACAGAGCCGGTTCTTGTGTCTATCGGAAGAGCAGAGCTAGGGTGAAGTTCACGACTAGGAATGGTATTTTTTTCAGAAATGTCAGTGTTTAAAGGTGGTTTTGTAATTGGCTCATTAGGAATACCAGTAGACTTTTCCATGTTTCTAAGATTTGTAGGCTTATCACCATTAAGCTGACGAACATCTTCCATTCTTTTTTCTACTGGTATTTCGTTTGCAGTGGAGGGATAGCTAATGCGCGAAGTATCTAATACGTAAACAGCATTATTTGAGTTATTACCATCAGCAAACTCATTTGGATTTTCAGGATCAATGTCTGGCGATTCTCCACCCATGATCAAAATTTTATGACCTCCAAAGGCTGTCATAGAGTGTCCAGATCTTGGTGATGGACCTGGGCCCATATTTTGAAAACTGAACCACTTTTTGGCAGAAATTTTCAAAGCAGACAAAGTACCCAAATCCTTTCCTTCCGCAGAACGTCCTCCAAAAATGTACATGATATCACCCACGATAGTAGCTGAATGGCCTTCACATGGAGCTGGAATAAAACCAGCGCATTCTAAGGGGGACCAAGCGTTTGTTTCAGGATCATAGACCCAAGTATCACTATACCAAAGTTTTCCGTCGGTACCACCAAACAAGTAAAGTTTATCTTGGTAGGTGACAATAGTATGGTTAGTTCGTGGGGGCGGAGATCTAGAGTTTGGCTTAATAAAATTCCAGTGAGATTTCTCTGATTGAAGGGAAGTCAAATCATAACAAATAAGGTCATCAAAGAAGTAGTCGTCCAACTGGCCACCAAATACATAAAGCACAGACCCAATTGTAGAAATACTGTGACCATACCTTCCTGAAGGTCTAGGGCCCACTGGAGAAGCGACTGTCCATTTAAGAGAAGTTGTATTAAGAAGATATAGATTATCATCAAGAACATCAGTTTCTTCAATCTTAGTATCACCTCCAAATACTATAAAAGCATTTCCTAAAGTTAAACATGCATGACCAACACGTGGACTAGGACATCCTTCTGTGTCTAACAAGTAACCAGTCAAAGTATCTATGAATAACAACAACAACAACAAAAAAAAAAAAAAAAAAAAAAAAAAAAAAAAAAAAAAACGTTAGTGAAGGTTCAATGAAATAAAAATGTTTCAAGATACCGAAAAGGTTTCAGATCTTTACAGACCAAACTAAATCTCAATCAAATCAAAATAATTTTACTTACCCGTTTCAATGACCCATAAGTCACCAAATACATTAGAACCTTTTAAACCACCCATTACAAAAACTTCACCGTCTCTTGCAGCAATATAATTAGCGGCGTGGCCGTATCTAGGAAAGGGTGATGCATTTGAAATAGTTCTTTGCGTCCATGGGTATTGGGGAACAGTTGTAGGGTGCTGTGTGAAAGGTGCAGAACGTTGTTGGTTTTGTGTTTGAAGCATACTTGGAATTCTTGTAGAAGGTTGCTGAGGGGTGGCAGGAGGAGGAGAAGAAATACCATTAGTGTAAACGGATGAAGAGTTTGAGCCTCCAGAGATTGTTCGCATTTGTACTTGGGCCTGGATGTTATTAGAGGACATTTGAGGAGGAGACTGTATATGTTGCTGTAGAGGGTTTGGGGCATGTTGTTGAGATTGAGTTTGGAGTTGTGGATTCAAAGCTCCAGAGTTAGTTTTTGACTCGAACGACGATTGTTGGTGAATAGCAGGCGATGTGTTGATGGGAGGGGGGATGTTTGATTGTCGAGAGCCATTAACGCTTGAGCTCAAGCCAGAAGTGGAAGGACTTGGAAGTGTTGGAGAAGCTGCTTGCTTCGCATTGTTTGAAGCCAGAGAAGAAGCCGCAGAAGAAGGTTGATCTGAACTTTTCTTGTTGGAAGAGGAAGATTGAACCGAATTCCGGGAATCCTTCTTTTTCCATTTACTCAGGATGGCCATGATGAAGTCAGTCGACCAGATTCAGCGAGCGTATTTGTTGAGAAAGCGGTAATGCGCCTATGACGATGAAAATAGGTTTTGGACAAAAAAAAATGTGAAAAGTGAGAAGGAAGAAAAGAAAAATAATAGAAAGAAAAAATAAAACTAAAACTAAAAAAAAAAAAAAAAAAAAAAAAAAAAAAAAAAAAAGAAGAGAGAGAGGAATCTCAGGTGGAAAAAGAAAAAAAAAGGATTTTTATTTTTATTTTATTTACATTCTATTATTTGTATAAGTCTTTAAGAATAATGACCTGTCATGATTTTAGATAACAGTTATTCTCCCCATTAACATTAAAGGAGCTCAAGGATGGCGGACCAGTTTAGACCAGGTAATTGAAAAGTTTTGAAAAGAGTTCAATTTGAAAAAATGAAATGAAATAATAAAAATAAAAATGAAAATAAAAATAAAAATCAGTGGCAGTCAATAATTTATGAGTGGTTGGTGCACTTGATAAAATGAGTGGCAGGTAGTATTGGTAAAGTAGTATCAATAGTGTTTGTATATTGTTTTGTTAGTTTAACGGTACATTTCATGGTTTGTAGAAGGAGCATGAAAAGTTCAGTTGTCACTAGTAGTACAAAATGCTCCATGAAGTGGTTGGAATACACAATGAATACATGATCTTTTCATGATCTTGTCATGATTTTTTTTTTTGTATTATAAGATTTGTTGTTTATAATGATTGCTGAATAAGAGTTCTCTGTAATAGATTTGTTTTTCAAGTGTAAATCATTACTCTTTCATAAAGGCGGAAAAGGCGATCAATGATGTGGATCTTGGTGGTTTCAGCAAGATAACAGAGACCTTATATGTGGCTGATATTTATGTTTTGTTGATGGCTTTATTATGCATTTTTATCAACATTGAAGTCCATTTGAGCCGAATACAAGTATCTTTGAAGAATGGAGTTAAAAAAAATATTGAATTATATAAATGAATGAATAAATGTATATATTAAAACTTTGAAATACTTTTTAATCTCATATTTTGGATTCTTTGAATGAATAGATGTATATACTTTGCTGTAATAAACAAGTATTTATATTTATATATATATATAACTTTGTACAAGATTACTCATCATTACTCATCATTGGATAATCTTTTTGTAATAAACACCCCCTTTCCTTGTCAGGGCTGCAGCCACACAAATCTAGTTGTGGTGTGTAACTGCCCAGGTGGATCAATTGCTGTAAACAAGTGCGTCTAGAAAAATAAATAATAATTTTAATTCTCGCTTGTTTATCGGATTATATAATGGTTTGAGTTTGTCTTAGTCAATTCAAACCATATGATTACATTATATCATATACACATTCATATGATACTCACAAGAAACAAGAAAAAAAATAACAACATACACATACCATCATTTGTATTTAACCATATATATATATATATATGATCAACTTTCGCTTAGATTCATACATTTCATACAATATATTTGATTAAGGAGTATAGTACTTTAAACATACATTTAATCATCTAATACACATTCGCATATTCATGTACTACCCAATGTTACATATATATATATATATTTAAAATATTTCAATTTTCAAGCACTCATATCTTCAACTTGATCAAATCTTTCCTACATCTTACAGTCCTTTTTAAACGTATCATAATGTATCTACATACTCTCGCATATGCCTCCTCGTAGCAGCAGCACCTGCTCCACTGCTTCAGATTCCAACTACACACACCACACCAACCTACCTCCCTTATTTTGGTTTGATACAGCGTTTAGACTTTTATTTATTTATTTATTTTATTTTTTTCTTCATTTGTTTTTTTTGTTTTTATACATGTATATAGATATATATTTTTTTTTCTGTCTATACAGAGGTACTTTACTACATACCACAGTCTATCCTAGGCATTTCAAGTCTTTACTACGACTCCTTTTTTTCTTTCCTCTCTTCCTTTTCAATCTTTTCAACTCTTTACTTCATTTTATTTCTTCTTCAACCTCATTCTCTGCTTGATCCTTTTTATTCTTTTTGATTTCATTTAGTTAAAGCTACAATCACTACTAATACTAATACTACAGAAAAAAAAAACAAAAAACACTTGGATTAGTCCAAAGTTAAACCATCCAAAGAGCTTAGTTACTGGCAGCAAATCTTTTTTTTTTTTTTTTTTTTTTTTTTTTTCCCTTCTTTCTGTCTCTTTTTCATTCTCTTTTTCTTTCTTTTCTTCTTGAAGCATTGATCCAACGTTTTATATATACCCACACTTTCTTTTCAACTATAAACATCTCTTTTGTTTGCTTCGCTCTTGTTGACTATCAGCAACTTGACAATATCTTTATTGCAACTAGTATAAGCAGATATTTCTAAACAACAATGGAACAGGCTCAACGACCTGAACTCAATCTCAACACTGAAAGAGATCATTCCACTATCGTTGGTGCACCCTCTCAGCAGCCTTCTCCCATGTATCCAGCTACTAAACCAAGCATCACCCGCCAGCGTGCTGCCTCTACTGCCAACCCTTCTACCTCAGCATCAAAACTAACTTCATTTGTACCAAGCGAAGAACCTTTGAATGTTCATAAACCTCGCAAGCGTCTCTCAATGAACTTTGCCCTCCCACTGAATAGTACCAACCACCTGAGAAGATCTACTAGTCTCCACCACTCCAAAACCAAATCATTTTCAATTTCATCTGCAGTGCCAACAGTGGGACCTAGACCCCTACAGCATCAACAGCAACACGCCCAAGTACAAAGTCAACCTTACTCGCCAGTAAGCTCGGGCTCCCCTAAGATATCTACACACAGACAAACCATTTCAGCTGGCTCTCCTCCCAGAAAATATTCAGCTGTGCCACTTCATGGTAAAAGAGATTCTGTCGAGTCCACCCACAGTGATGCATCGTCTTATCATTCCCCTGAGTCTACCTCTACAGCTGCAACAACACCGTCACCTACCTCAACTCCCACCATCGAATATTACTTTTCACAATTAGCATTTAGAGAAAGAAGAGTCGTCGAGCTACGTGATGAAATTGAAAGAATGACTATGCAACTCAAGCGTGCAGAGAAAGATTTTGAAGAGTTTAGAAAAAACATTCCTCCTGAGTTGATTGAACAAATGGCCCCGCCTAATGCTAAGGAAAAAGAGAAGTTGTCAGCTGGTTCTGGTTCTTCATCCTCTTCTGCAATCTTGGGCAAGGCGCGCAGACTTTCTCATATGCACTCTCCTTTCACCCTCATGGACAGTGTAGTCCATAGAGAAGAACCCAAGCATGAACACAAAATCATGTCTTCTACATCATCTGCTGGTTCTTCGCGTCATTCAAACTCTCTTAGCAATTCTAGTACTTCGTCGGTGGAGCCTGATCCTAGTAACCATGATCATGTTGTGTCTCAACCTCATTCTTATTCTCATTCTCATTCTCTTCAGCAGCATCAGCCTCAGCATCCGCTTCAGCAGCAGCAACAACAACAACAACAGCAGCACAGTTTGTATGCAGATAAGATGCATTCGGATGATGTTTATAAAAAGGGTCGTCGGATTGTGGAAGAAATTGGAACTCAGTTTTGGTCCTTTTTTGAAGATATCAAGAATGTAACGGTTGGGGAAGAGGCACGCGACACAACACATCAAACATATCAACTACAACAGCCAAATCAGCATGACTTGGGCAATCAGCATGGTAACGGAGAATTTCGAACAAGAAAAAAATCTCTACCAGATCTTCCGACAGAACCAGAACATATGATAGCTGCTACTACCAGTAATAACATTTTACAAAGACGATCCAGTTTGACTGTTAGGTCATCGTCATCATCATCATCTTCTTCTTCTTCACCATCTATGGGTGGTTTAGCAGGTACTGGATATACAGGTAACCGAGCTAGACAGAATTCATTATCAAAGCAACCTCCGTCGTTACGGAGTGTGCCAGAAGTTACGTCAAATAGTTATTTTATTGTTTGATGAGCAGTAGGCTTCTTGTGTTACTATTTTTTATTATGATTATTTCAGCTTACGGTCTTTTTTTTTATTTTTTTTATCATGTCTTTATTTTCCATTCCGGATATTCGCTGTTTTCGTTTAATTTCTATTGTAGCAATTATTATGAAAACGAACACCTCTTTTTATTTCTATTTTACCCTTTTTTTTTATTCCTAAGGAATAGGGGATGTTGTATATTTGAATTTTGGAACAGGCTTATTTTTTTTTTTAAAAAAAAAAAAAAAAAAAAAAAAAAAAAAAAAAAAAAGGATTGAGTATGTGTTACTGTGTAATGAGGTTATGAAATTTTGGGCAAAACGTTTATAAGTGTGGTATAACAGAAAAAAAAATAAAAGTTTCCAACAGAAAATTCAATGACAAAAATTAGAATAAATCAGTAGATTAGTAGATTAGGCAAAAGAATAAGCATTAATTTAACGGTTAGATATGGTTATTATTGAAAGGGATACATTTTCTATATGTTTACCAAAATATATATACAAGAAAGCTATAATAATTAACAATATTTAAAAAGAAGAACAAGGAAACCCCACGTTTTTCATAATGTACAAACACATGCACAGATCGAGAATGCATCTGGATTATCCATGTATTTTTTTTTTTTTTTTTAACTTTTGTACTTGTATTAAATTCAAAATAATAAGGGTTCTAAAGAATGTAAGAAAATAGCAGTTTAACATATATGAATAAACAATGAATGTATACATATGCCTAACTCGAAACAAACGCAATAAAAATAATAATGATGATAGCAAAAAGGGATTGTTGTGGAATGTAAAATATGCGAGTTGAAAACCATAATAGTAATATCATATATATATATATATATGAAATAAATAAATAAATAAATAAATAAATAAATAAATAAATAAATAAATGAAAAACAATTTTTAATTATTTCATCATTGAATATTGAATACTAAATACTAAATACTGGATATGAATTGATTGAATAAAAGAGATTTTTTTTTGTAAAATTAAATAAATAAATAAATAAATATTAAATTTTGTTCGTTACCATTAACCAAAAGGATTAAAGTTCAAGACAACAAGAAGAAAAAATTCAATTAAATATTTATTCGATTGTATTAACAAATTATTATAATTAAATTATAATATTCATTCATTCATTTATATATATATATATATATATATTATATTGATTGGGAATCATTTTTTTTTGGTTATTTAATGAATTATTTTATATACTTGATTGTTCGAATAGAAAATTGATAATAACGGCTGGGTATTAAGAAAAAGTTAAAGGTTAGTGACCCATTTATTCATTAAAATATATTAGGTTAAATATTCATATAAATATATTGAGATTGCCACCACCAAATCTCATCTTGTATTTAAAACTATATTGGAATTGAAACTAATCCAAGCTAGTAATAATATCAACAATAACAATAATCATCTACCTTCTTTTACCTATATATATATTAAACAATTTTATTAATATATACTCGTACTTTTTTTTTTGTTTATGGTTTGAAATTCCTATACTTGTATTAAATTAGTAAAAAAAAAATCATATACATTCCATTCCATCGAATCACAAGGAATATTCCTCAACATACATACCAATGAATAAATTAATGTATAATGTATATATAAATTTTGAATACACACAACAACAGCAACAACAACAACAAAAAATTTAACTAGCTTTTTCCACCAATTAATTTGTCTTTTTGAATTTTTATATTATTATCACTTATTATTTTAATTAATGTCTAATATATTATAATCTTCTTTTATTGTGGTATTCAACATTCTCATTCAATGTTCTAATATATATATATTGATTTGCCACTGGTTTTGGACTAAAATGAATTTCAGTAAAGTACAAAATATCAAAAACTAAAGTTATTATATTTAAAATAAGAATAACAATGGAAAAGACAAAATTATAAATTTAATAAAAATAAAAAATGAATCTCCGATACGGGGAATCGAACCCCGAACTGCTCGGTGAAAGCGAACCGTGCTAGCCGTTACACTATATCGGATAAACAACTTGATATGTCGTATTATTTACATTACACAAATTAGATGTTTGCATATTAAATCAAAAATCAAAAATCAATCAAATCAATAGATCTAGTTGAAATTTGAGTGATCCGAGTACAAAAGGCTACATTTATATATATAAGTAAAAGTTCTTTGGGTACTAAATGTAATTTTTTTCAGATATAACACTTGATTAGCCAAAAATTTAATAAATCTATCACCCAAAGTAAAAAATTTCCTTTTTAGAACATTTGTGCAGCTACATTATGTTTTTTTTTTTTTGTTTGCGAACAAACTCACCTTATACAAGTTAACAAGCTGAAAAACTCGCAAGATTATTTATATACATAGATTTGGTGCCATCGAGTACAGAAACCCCTAAACGCATTGAGACCACTACTTTGTCAATTTCCATGAGATAAATATATGAACAACATGTCTCCTACTTATGTCATTTGTTATATAAATTCTTATCAGTATAGCCTTTAGATATAGGATTAATAAACTGATTTTCTATCTATATATATTATTGAAATTGAAGTTTTTTTTAAAAAATATTTTTAATTTTTCATTAATTTTTCATCATCTAGATTTAACCTGTATTAGCTTTTTTTTTTTTTTTTTAAAAAAAAAAATTTTTATGAAAGGTAATTCAACATTATAGTACATGGATAAAAATTTAATTTTCCTGTTTTTATATCTAAAGACCCTACTAAAATAATTTATACAATATAAAAGACAGAAAAGTTTAGAAAGTCACTTATCTCATAAAAATAAGAAATAATCATCTTCTTGCAAACTTCAATTCAGATATGCGATATGAGAGTCGTTAAAAACATGAGCCCAAGAAACCCAATTAGAAAAATAACAAAACATACTCTCAATGCAAACATGGAAACAGAACAGATTATCATGAAAGCTACTAAAGAGTCGGAAAGCATTAATGACAAAATCTATTGAAACAAGCGACCACCTTGGAAACAACCTAAAATATGATAAATTCAAAGAATCACAGTTAGTAGCAAAAGGTTTAAAATGTAAAGTCCACACCATGACATGATGAAAAAAAAAATTGTAAAAAAGAGAAATAACTTCTGCAGTATTGCTTCTTTACCCAGAAAAAGTTGCATCGAAAGAGATTCTCCAATTCACCAAGAACTTACATGACAAACGCACCTTGAAACACTGTGAACGTGCTTGGTTTTTTTTTGTTTTTTTTTTTTTTTTTTTATTATTTTTAGCTGTACACAGGACATTAAGTGATAAGAAAATACTTTAAAAAGAATAACACCAGTGAAAGAATCTATAATCATGAATGCGATCCGTTGAAGAAGATTTAACACATAATATAGAATTGCTCTCTACATCCTAGGAAGCGTGAAATACCAAAGTATATTTCTCTGGAGTTTTGATCTTCATAACTTACTTGACATTAAAAAAAAAAAAAAAACGATTTGGAATCGGCGATCAAGTTTTTAAATTCCCTACCATACTCACTTTGTTGATAGTTCATTTATAACTAACAGCTTTTAAAGGTTTTACTAAGTGGTAAAAGACTGATTCTGAATTATCGATTCTTACGTATTCCAGATTTCCCCTTTACACATGATATATAAACCATGAAGACTTTGGCATCATCCAATAAATGCGTTGAGACCGCTACTTTATCAATCTCCAAAAGATATATATATGTATAAAACCACATGTCTTCAACTTATGTCATTTGTTGTATAAATTCTTATTAGTATAGCCTTTAGATATAGGAACAATAAGCTGATCTTCTATCTACTAGTCTTCTTTGCTAAATTTGTATTTACATCTATCTCTTTCATTTAATATATACACGTTTTCATATACACCTACTTTTTACTTCCCTTCTTCTTCTTACTATCTTCAACATCCATAACATCTTCTACTTGTTCCTCTTTTTCAACTTCTGTAAACATAAGTTTTAAATGCTCATATCTCTCTTTTTGAACTGGTATATCTTTCAACTTCATGTTCATTCCATCAAATGCAATTGCAGCCTTCACTTCGGCAGCTTCTCCTGTGTTTTCCATGTCTGGAAGTTTAGGATATCGTTGGGAAAAGTGCGTCAAAATTGTATACTTGGCTTCCATACGTTTGGAAATATCTAAAGCTTGCCCAATTGTACTATGGTTCTTTTTTGCAGCTTCTTCTTCAAGCCCATTCTCATGTGTAGCTTCATGAATCAGTAAATCGGCCCCTGTACCAACTTTGTATGCAAACATATAAGCAGGTTTTGTATCACCTGAATATGCTACCTTAAATTCGGTACCAGCTCTATTGTCTAACAAAAATGTGAATGCAACACAATAAGCAAGATCGCAATGTTTTGCTTTACAAGTTCGAATTTGTGTGAGACCAATATCATCTTTAAGAGACTGAAAGTGTGAAGTTACACCCGTTATTGCTGAACGTTCGGCTTCCGATATCCCGGATATGGGTGAACGGTTACCTTGACCAGGCGGTCGAAGAAATGATTTTCCATACATGAATGATTCATTATCAACGAATTTAATTCGATTCTTAAGAACTGCTGTGTCTAGCTGAGACCATTCATCAAGAAATTCAAAGTATTTCCAAGGACCCATTACATACAAAGTAGCGTCAGAAGGGGCATGCTCAAGCCAGCCTTTAATCATAGAGATAGCACCAAGATGATGATCTGCGTGAAGATGTGACAAGTAAAGAATACGAATTTCCTGAAGAAGTTCACGACACTTTTCTGGACCGTAAAGTCGTTTAAGATTTCCATAAGTACCCTCACCACAATCAAATAATATACTCTTGGGTTGTCCAGGTGCTACTCGAACAAGTGTTGAGACAACATTACGGTATTTACTAGGTAATGCTGAACCAGTGCCTAATGTAATAACTTCAACTTGACGCAGATGCTCTTCAGGGATTTCTGGGGCAGAAACAGGCTCTTCAGGTAGTGATAATCCGGCTTCAGAATACTGAGTTTTCAAAGGATCCAAAACCATAGAATCCATAGTCTCCCAGTCTACTTTGCCTCTCCATCTTGCTCCAGAATAATCATATGCAACTGTGGGCTCCAAAGATACCACTCCTCCACCATACAATGGTACTACACCTTCGATATCAGAGGGAAATTTTTTTTCTGAGTCCGAAGTATGCATGATATTAAAATTTTGAGGATAAAGATATCTCAACTTGATGTTCAATAACGCAGCTCCTTCAAACGCAATCCCATCAGGAGCATAATCTGGATGGCTAATGAAATGTAGACAGCTATCACCAAACTTTTCACGTAGCGATGATAGCCACTCATAATACACACCGTCAAACGGGTTTACCGACTTTCCTAATAAATGAAAAATAACTGATGGCTTTTCTTTTAATCCGTCGTAACCAGGTTCAGGGGATTCCGTACGTTGTTTCTTTATAGGAGGTGACCCTGAGACTGCTTCGGGACTTAAGCTTTGACACCAGTCCTGACTTATCACACCATCTATATATTCCTCGCTAGGACAATCTATAACAAGCATTCTTGGACCATTTATTGATGGATCAATGACTTGATCAGATGTAATAACAGTGCCATCATCTAAAGTAACGGTACCATGGTTTACTAATTGGCCTCGAATAGCACCATTTGGGATTCCTAACTTATTCGCTTTTTGTGCATTGAATTTGCCTCTTGTAGGTTTGAATTGTACAATATAGCTTGATGCCGATTTATCTTTGAATATTAATTTTGGTAGTTTGGCTGGCCCTTTTGAACTTGGCTTGGCTTGAGCCTTTGGGAACATTGCCCCTACTAGTTGTTTTGCGAGGGCATCCACTTCTTTTTGTTCTTCGATATGCTTACTTGAAGTATCGTTTTCAATAGGGTTGACAGCAAGACACTTGACTTTAAAGTAAGTATCATCCAGCACTTTATCTAAAAGTGTATTAGGAAGCAATTGGATATTCTGTCTAAATATAAAGTGGCGCCAGGTTGCACATGCCCAAGCAACCTGAGTACTACCAGAATGAACATCAATGGTCTTCACACCCTGATCCGCAATTGTCAGTACCAGACCAGGAAGTCCACCTAACGACTTCCAATCCAGCACACCGGTCAAAAACAGGTTTTCAACTTTACTCATTTTAGTTTTGGTCTGAGTCATAACCCTTTGAAATCCTTCCCCTATTCCTCCAAATATATGTCGCCTTCCATCTACAGTTTGCAGTAATAATGCAGGCAATTGACAGTCTGTAGTTCCATGTGTAATAAGTTGGACAGTGGATTTGCCATTAACCAGTTTCCCTTGATGTTGATGTGACTGGTTGCCTAAACCCTGACATGAAGGATCTGATGATTTAGGATGAAATACACTCATTACTGGTGATATAGCAGGCAAGTATATTTTTGATGCGTACCGTTTTCCAAACGCCCTTGCACTCCTAGCTGTTGAGATGTAAATCGAGGAGAGTATTTTGATAGACTAAATTATGCAAATGAAAGAAAATAAAATAAAACTCAACAAATGAACTATAAGTTTGCTAGTGAAAATTTAAATTTTAGACACAACTCATACCGTCTAGAATTGAAGATGATTGTTGATGAAAAAATGGTCGATGATACTTTTCTTAAGTGTAATAGTAGAATTTTTTTTTTTTTTTCAAGTCCCAAGCTTGTAACTTGATTTGGATATTTGTGGTAGAATTATTTAGTTTATGAACTAAAAATTATATATCAAGTCACAAATATCAAATATCAAATATCAAATTATAAATGTCAATTTAAATTTAAATTTAATTTTTTAAATTTTAGTTAAATATCTAATAAACCCATATATAAAAATGCTACTCATAGGTTAAGAGCAAACGAAGTACTGTTAAGAAAAAACAATTTTGTGATATAAAGTTGCTGTATTTTAAAACATCAAAGTTTTTTATTTACTTATTTTTTTTTTCTTTCTAAATTTAGGTAATTCAACTTTGGCCGACTCGAAATAACAAAGCGTTAATATTGAAGGTCAAATGTCAGACAAACTTATATTGATTTAAACGATCCGATACCGAGTAGAAGAAGTAATATGTATCTTAAACACAAATCTTCAAGTATTTTTTTTCTCTATATATATCAACATAAAAGATAACTATCAAACTGAACAGCCAAAAAAAAAAAAAAAAACGCATATTATTGATAAAACCAAGTTTCATTAACAAGTGAGTCAAATAAATAAAATGTAAAAAAATGTATATAAAAAATTATCGACGCCGCAACATTACACAGTCATCATCATAAATCATCATTCAAAAAAGGGTGCTTCAATGCTTCTTCAGCTGTGATTCTTGAGACAGGGTTATACACAAAAATCTTTCCCAAAAGGTCCAACAAATCGTTCCAAAACTTATCGTCCTCAGCCTTTGACTCTTCTGGTACTACCATGTAAGATCGAGCTTTCTTCAGAGCATGGCGTAGAGTTTTAGTGTTTTTGACATGCTTTTCACTGCTTTTCTTAGTTTTGGCATTGGGATAATCTATCTTGCCAGTGTTTTTGTTTATAAGCTCTGCACCTATCTTGTTAGATAATGCAAGGGCAAGATAATCTCTGCTAAAATTTTTATTAAAAATCTTTTGCATCAATGCCAAATGTTCAAGATTATCATAAGTTGGGAATAAAGCTTCTCCAGTGCAGAATTCAACAAGAATGCAACCGATAGACCAGATATCACAAGGAAAGGACCAGCCTGTTCCAAAAATGACCTCTGGTGCACGATAATGTCTTGTAGAAACAACGGAACTATGATATTCGTCATTATAAATAGCAGAACCAAAGTCAATAAGATGTATAGTGGTATCTTCCAATATATTCCTTGTACTGTGTTTGGGATGGTTGGGTATCAGTTCAGTATAGTATTTGCTGCTTTTTAATAAAATATTTTCTGGCTTCAAGTCAGTATGAACAATTTTCAGTCTGTGTAAATACGCAACACTTGAAAATAGCTGTTTGGCAAACGATTTGACATGACTCTTTGGAAATGACAAATAGTTATTTGATTCCAAAAAGTCGAAAATACTAATCCCCAGCAGGTCTGTGACAATACAGATGTGATTTTTGTAATCGAAGCATTCCTGTAAATGAATAGTTCTCATTGAATTCATTGGGTCATGTTTGAATATCGTCGTCAGCACCCTAATTTCAGTCATACTCGCTTCCCTGTACTTGGGAATGGCACGAATGATCTTGACGGCGCATTGTTTCTGCTTTTTTATGTCAAAAGCAGATACCACTTTCCCAAAAGTGCCTTGGCCTAGCACCTTGGTAACAACAAATCTTCCATTTGCTAGAGTTGTTTTTCGTGGCACAATTACCATATGTCCTTTATCATCATCGCATGCTTCAATGAGTGGTGGCGAATATGATTTTACTAGAGGGACCTTAACTAAGCTTGCCTTTTGTACAGGATGAGATATCGGGACATAATTCACAACCGGGAAAAGTGTCTTCTGTTTTTTGAGTGCTGGGCCTGGAGGAGGAGTTAAGCTTTGACCTTTTCTCTTTGATTTTGAGGGTGAAGGGCACGAGTTTGTAATGACTATGTCTTCATCTTCATCGTCTGAAATGACGATCACTTCAATTTCGTCAGGGTGAACATTTTTGTAAAATTCAGTCCAGTTAGGAGTTTTTCTCGGCTTAGCGTTTTGGGTTTGAGGCTGCTGGTGCTGCTGTTGCTGCGAAGATTGCGTATTGTTTTCAGCGTTGGAGTACTGGTGAAATAGGCTTGAAGCCAGTGTAGTAGACATTTTTGAATTAGAGTATTAAAGAAGTGACGAAGATGGGGAGTTGAGAGAAGATAGGTAACCTGCAGACAAGATGAGAAGTGCAAATGTTGTGAGACCAGTTCAAACAGAGAAAGCAGGCTATTTGAGCTAATATGAATGGTAATAGTGAAGTGATAATAAGGGAGTGTTGCAAGTATGTGTGAATAGAGGGGGTACTGTGAAGCACTATAACAACGAATAGTGGACTGGAGGAGTGATGGGCGTTGAATGTGTGTAGAAATGTACACACAGAATATATAGAAATAAAAAAGAAGTACCACAAAAAGCTTTGAGTTAAGCCTGTGAAATCACGGACAAGGATAGCTTAAAAGCAACTAGGAGTGAGTAAATTGATAGCAGAGATGCAGAGTTTGTAGGTGTGAAAGGTAAGAAGAGAAAAGAAGCACCATTACCGATTATTATTATAATTCTTTAGCGTTCGGGGGGGATTGTTTTACGAATTTATTTTATTTTATTTTATTTTATTTTATTTTATTTTATTTTTTTTTGTTGTTTATACAGTTACCTTCTTTGTGGGATAAATATATATATATTATGATTAACATAGTATTAAATGCTACCTTTATAGCTACCTTTCTTGAGACAATCTTATACAAACATGAAGAGTACTTTATTTCAAAAACATCATTTTGAAAGCGACAGCAAGCGCCACTAAAATATAATCCAAACACCTTGAAAACAAGCGCCGAGATCCAATCATTGGTAGCTTTGATAGTATCATTATAAAGCTGATAGGTATAGATGGTTTATACTATATATCTGACTAATCATTGTACCCTAATATACCAATTGCTTGAATATTCAGGTCCAGGCCGTATCATAATCAAAATCATCATAATCACCATCGTCATTATGATTTATTATGATTTTTAATATTATAATTATTTTTAACTTTAAACTACTACTCTCCATCAAACTGATTCTATACCAAAAGCTGGCTTATTATTAGAAATAAGATTGTAATATGGGCTAATTTCTGAAGGAAAAAAAAAAGTTAAGCTGCCAAATATTATATTTAAAAGAAAATGAAAGTTCATTTTAAATGTGTATTCAAAAATATTTAAAAATGTCCAGAGGTAATTCAGTTAAAACGGTATTAAATTTTATACACAGCAAACCTAAATAAGTATAGTGGTATCATTATTAAACACTGGAAAAAGTTGGATCCAAACAAAATGATCTCTTTCAACACAATCAGGTTCAAACCATCTGGTACGCTATCTACTATTTGTTAAAATTGTTGATAACTCGTTAGAAACCCAAAGCCCATAAAAGCCCTTATGGGGGAGACTTTGGTCCCTGATATCTTCAGTTTCAACTGTTGATCATGTGATGCATTACATACAAGCTACTTGATATATATATATATATATATATACATATACATATTAGACCTTAGTTTTTGGACCTTATCGGCTAAGAAGAATATTTCACAAAGTTTTTCCTACCTTTGACATATTCCCTCACATCACCCTTTACTTCTTCTTCTTCCATTTAAACATCCATATTAGAAATGACAGAACCAATTAGCTTACAGACGTCTTCACATACACTTTACGTTCACCCTACCTCTCCGCCCTATTACACCCTAATCCCAATTGCCACACCAACACAGTATGCCCCTCATGTCATATCCAGAACAGATAGCTTGGACATTGATCCTATAACAACAGATTCTGATGAGCAGTATTACACAGTCAAATTGGGAAAGAAAAATTTAGGAAAACTGAAGTCAGACTTAGGCCAGCTGGCGGAATTCATGGCTATTTGGGAATCTGCTCTAACTAAAATTGAAGATCAATCACTGAATGTTAAAAGTCTTTCAGGCTCACTGAAATCAAAACTGGGATTTTTGTCGAGTAGTAAAGAGCCCACAGAGGAGCAAGTCAAGGCTTCTAAAAGTAACAATTCAATTGTGGAAAGAATCTTTGAAAAAAAAGAGGGCTTTTTGGAGGAACGAACTGTAAGAATAAGATTGATTACTTGGAATCTACACGCAGAATCGCTAAAAAAACTTAATCTGGCTCCGTTATTAGGTCTGGACAAAAAGAATGAGAAATCTCAGATATATGTGCTAGCATTTCAAGAAACAGACACACTCTCTGCCACACAGCTAACTTCGGACCCTCTCACTTTAGAATCGATTTCAGCAGACATAATCAATACACTGGGCGGTCCAAAATCTCATCAAATTGTGGCTAGTAGTCAAATGCTGGGTCTACTACAACTTGTCATAGCTGAAAGTGAAATTGCAGAGCAGCTATATAACCGTGGCTCATCTAATACAGGAACCGGTGTTTTGGGTGTCTGGGGAAACAAAGGCTCAGTCATTAATAAAGTTGAGCTTGGAGGTGACGAGGCGATTGGTTTACCTGGTATCTTGCTCAATTTCCTCAATTGTCATTTGGCAGCTGGCGAAGGGAAATCCGTAATGGAACGAAGAACGTGGGAATTAGAGGAAATTGGGAAAAAGTTTGGTATTTCAGGCCTTGGAGGCCCTGAAAGCTTTAAAGCCAACACAGAGATTAAAAGTGAAAGCTCAAACTCTTTACCCGATACTCAGATCGTAAACAAGGATACAATTTCTAGCAACAATATATCCTTTGTTGCTGGTGATATGAACTATAGAGTAGACATGGATGCTGTGGTTGCACAAAACTTGGCTACCTCTGCTGAATTTGCTACAATTATTAAAAATGATCAGTTAGACCAACAGAAAAAAAATGGAAAAATATTAGTAGCCTTTCACGAAGACCCTATTACTTTTGCACCTTCTTATAAATATATCATTGGTACAGAAACATTCGATTTGTCACCACAGTCGAACACAAAGTCCCGTACGCCGTCTTATACAGACCGCATTTTCTATACACCGCATTCCAATTTAAAACCGTTATCATATGGAAGTCTTATGTCATTTGCAATTTCAGACCATAAACCTGTTTATGCCCAATACGAAATAACAGCACAATTTATCAATCAGTCTACCCGCAAGACAGTTGTTCAAGATGTTTTAAAACAGTCGGACAATCAAGAAAACTCTTCCCGTCCAACAATTGAGTTAGATCAGAAAGAACTAATTTCAGAGGAAAATAATTTGCTTGTTCCATCGACTGCCGAAATTTCATTTTCACAGCAGGCAACAGAAGATTCTCTCGTTGAGTGGGAGATAGTAATAGATAATCCAGAAATTCAGGCAACTCCATCATCAGGCACTTTACCAACTGGAATTAAGCAATATATCAAGTTGACTACTCTTTTATCACCTACTAATCAATTTGTATCAGGTGTAGCTATTCTTCGAGCTAAAGATGTACAAGACTTATTTATTCCTATTGAATTTAAACCATCGGACTCAAATGTTATTGCTAAACCCTTATCTGATTTGAGCAGTACCAACATGCCTCAATTTTTTTGTACATTAATTGAGTACCTTTGGGAGTATCAAAATGTGCCAGACCTGTTCAAAGGAGCCAAAACTTTTGAAAATAGTACATTTTTGTCAAAAGTGTTAGGAATTCTTAATAAAGAACAAGATTTGACTGCAAATGATGTGAAAGGAGTCAAAGGTGCAGTATATGGAGTAGCAAAAGTTTTGCTATGGACGTTAGAGTATTTACCGGGAAAAGTTATTCCAAAAGAATATTATTTTACAGTCATGGAAGGCTCAGCTGGGGTAGTAAAAGTGAGTTAATGTTTTAATTTTCATTCATTTTGATCGGATAAACTAACAAAATTGGCTTATAGATTATGGAGAAGCTTCCGAGTGTGAATATGAATATTCTGGTCTATATTACTTCATACCTTAAGAGCTTAATTGATCACGGATACCCACGAAATGAAATTTGTAAGTTAAAACGAGTATATCAATTTTTAACATCTATGTGTTCTAACAAAATAAATAGTTGGCATATTTGATTCTTTGCTTATTGAACGCCCTGGAGTTAAAGATTCAAATAAAGAAGTAAAAGTTCGCAAACAATTCCTGGGAGAACTTTTTTAATCCAGTGTTATTTATTATTGTTTATACACCCTTTATTAGAAGTAGCTATGAATTTTATTTTTTTATTTTTATTTTATTTTTTTTCCAAGTGTTCTAGTTAATGATTGTAAATCAACCAATTAACAGTAAGTTAATTACTTTAGCTTTAAACTATAGAGTTGCTTTTTAAATAACCGTATTACTTTTGTTTATATATATATATATATATATTCATCATTGTTCTTGTAATTATAATTCTTGTTAAAACTAGTAAAAAAAAGAATATATATATATAAATTGTAATATTTTAAATTAGATTTTTAATATTTGGGTATCCAGTAGCAATGGCAGCAGCAGTGCCCAAAAATCCGACTGTGAGATCACTTAAACACCCAGTTTCCAAAGACCAATGTAAAGTCAAGGGGAAGTACGCAACGTTGGTGACCAATGATCTCCACCAAGTTTCGCTCATATTGACTTTAACAGATCCCTTCTCTTTAGACTTACCCAATTCTTTAGCTTCTTTCTTAGCCAATCTATACTCGTAAGACAATCTAAAGAGCTCCAAAACAACGTGAAGAGCCCATAGATAACAAGAGTATATCCAGAGTTTTCCCTGTGCTGAAGGTGAAACTGGTAAAACACCGTGCATTGCTAGGTATGCTACATTTTCCAATGGCTGATATACTAGATTGGCAAGGACTTGCGCGTATACAATCTTCCTTTGCACTGGATCCTCTGGAGGCCTTGCCCAGGTATCGGCAGCCCAAACAGAGAGTGGGATCAACCCCCACAACCGATTGAAAATTCTGATATCACTGATAAGATCTGAAAGCTTTCTTAAAGGCAAGGGGAGGGCTTCCAATTTAGACAAAGCCGAGAGAACCAAGTGTGATTTAGGTGCTAAGTCTTTGACAAGAGGAACCGAAAGTCTGAGAGATTCTGAAAGAAAAAGAAGCCCATAGCCTACAAATGCAAGATTGGTATCGTGTCCGCCGTATGAGCCAAATAATGAGTTTGTAGCATTCAATCGCTTAATGTACAGTTTGCGAGAGTCTGGGTTCGGCAGAACGAAGTTATTGAGAAAATATGATACTGCGCCGGCTGTTTTTTCGGACTCTTTGCCAGGTGTGGGGTTTGTCGATTCGTCCACGTTAGGAGACTCTGGCACCTGTACGTATGACTGATCAAGAGATTTTTCTTCACTCATACTAATTCCTTTTCTCTTTATTTTTATTTGTATTTTTTTTTTTTAATAGATAACTTTAGAAATGAGTAAACTTCAAATAACAATAGTAATTGCTGCTTGCTATTAATTTAAATTAGAAGTTGAGCTCAAGGTGTTGAAGAATTCAACTTAGCAAAAAGAAAAAAAAATGCGAAAAGAAGAAAACAAAAAGAAGAAAAAAAAATTTCAGTTAAAGATATAAGAAAGAAAAGGAGAGAAAGACTCTTATAAATCTATGAGTTTTAACATATTCTGGATCCGCTAATCTATCGGTATTTACTGAGGACAAAAAAAAGATGTGCCTGGTCTGTGATGATGAGCAGTCCCGAAAGGGAAAACTGCCAGTTGTTTTGTATGACGATTTGACCTTTTAACAGAGTCTATGCACTTAAACTGTCATTAATTTAGTTGAAAATGCAACTATCACATGACCTTGCACATTATTATATGTGCATATTATGTAATTTTAGCATATATATATATATATATATATATATATATATATTTAGTCGATATTTTATGCTCTCATATATTTTGATGATTTCATTTTGTTATTTTTTGCAAAACAATGTAGCGCAGGATTGAATTTGTAACAAAATACATTGAAGTGCGGCTGTATGAATAAACGACTTACTTCCTTCAACTTTGGCATACTAAATGGTTAGATATTTGATATACAGAAAAAAAATATATGCGTTAATGTCAGTTTGCTAAAATAAAAGCAAAAAAATAAAAAACAATAAGCAAAAAAAAGAGTATTTTTTTTTGTCAATTACTATCTTTAAAGCTCATATCATGTGACATCTTGAAAGTATGGACCTTCCTACCTCGGCCATTCGGAGCTCCAAACTCACAAATATAAAGAACCTGCTTGTGCAAGCAAGCACTGAATGATAGGTAAATAACTATCAATTTGAATAAGAAACCAAAAGAAAGAGTTGAACAATAACATATGCACTCGATATTGATATAGACATAATTTGGACAATATATACCTGCAACTCAAAGGATTTTTATTAAAGATTGTATTAAAATGAAAGCTGTTTATGTATTTAGTGTTTTTTTTCTTCTTCTTCCATATTGTTACTAGATCAAATTGACACTATTCATCAAATTTACATTCCAAGTGTTGATATAGTTTTAAATCACAAGCTGAGGAACATGTTCGCAATAGGTAATATAAAGCAAGTTTACTGCAAACATCTTTATTACCTCGTCACAGATATACTACTTTGTTTTAAAAAAAAGTTACATGAAAAATACTACTAATAATTGGAATGATGTCCAATATATATAATGAAACTGAAATGTAAACATTACATGGATATCCAGCAATTTTAAACTGTTGTTGTTATCACTTTGGCTCATGAAATACTAAAAAAAAAAGACCAAAATATACACCGAAATCTTTCATCCAAGTCTACAAATCTGAAATTTTTAGATTGTAAACCAATGGCCTTGAAAAAACTCTTAACTCTGCTGATTACCGTTATTTAAATTTTTAATACAAAAATCCATATAATCTAACAAACAAAATCCAATCAAGCATCTTGAATATATCACAATTAACGTTTAGAAAAAAAAAAAATACAGCATATCATTACTTTAAAACTCCAAAATCTTGCTACTCATTTCCAATTGAAATTTTTACCGTTAACGTTGAATCAAATCTACTTCAAAACTAGGATGTTTTTTTTTTTTTTTTTTTTTTTTTGAAAATATCATTTCAATGAACCAAAAAACTAATGTAGTGCTGTATCGTGCACTTCATAGTTATTCTAAATGTTGATGTTTAATCTATTCTAAATTTGTATAGAATACCTTATACGCAGAATCCAAGTCAAAAAGCATTTGCCTAGCTTGTTCATCCGTTATCTCTTCGTTAATTTTTAATGCATTCAGTGTAATCAGCCTATTCACGCGAATTAGAATCCAAAAAAAAAAAAAAAAAAAAAAAAAAAAAAACACAAACAACAACAACAACAAAACCTTCTGTGTAGCCATATAAATACTTACCATTGCACAATTTTCCCTCGGCCTTCAAAGTCCTTATTAGTTACTTTGTTCAAACTTGTCATAAGCTCACCCAACAATGGATGTAATTCAACTTTCGATTTGTAATTTAGCTTCAATGCATCCATACATGTAATGAAATTCTATCAGATTTAAATTAGCTTTCATTATCCAGCATTTGATCAACTCTTTAATACTTACACCTGTAGCCTCTGCAACTGCTTTAGCTGATGCACCTGTTGCGCTTCCTTGCTCCATTCCATGCTCTACAGTTGCTGGCACACCGACACTAATTCTTTTAACAGCATGTTCTGCCGCCACTCCATAATTTTTCCTAAAGCCATCCAGACCCCCTTCTTCCTTTTCCAAATCAAATGTATTAAGTATCCCGTTATATTGTGCAAGTAGTCGTAAACAGGTAGGTGTGTATTCCTCGTGCGAAACGGTGTCACGAAGATAGGCCCGTTCAAGAAAGTCTAGAGAAACCAGAATTGCATAGATTTCAGACAATGCATCGTATCGTGTGCGGTCGCGTGTATTACTGATAAGTTTCACCTCAGTGTCAAGAGCTGGTGCTATAGACGTGCGAGGTGTATATGGTGCATATGGTGGTGGTATACTCATTGTATCTTTGCAATGTTATATTATAAGTGAGTAGTGTTGGCAAATAAATGTGGGGGTTTCAAAAGTTGAAATCCTCCCATTTCGTGGATTTTGTCCCCACAACTGTATTTGACTTAGTATTGTTAATGCATTGAGTAAAACTTTCTACAAACTTTACTTCGAGTATACGTGAAACAATTTACAATTATATAGATTATTATTTTTATTGATTGGAAATCATACTAATGGAGAAGCTTCTAAATATACATAGCAGCAATTCCAACAACAGCAGCAAAGAATCCGGTGACAGGAATGTCAACAATATGTCCAGAGCCGGAAGAAGAACTGGAAGAAGTGGCTTGAGCAGAAGCAGATGCAGAAGAAGAGGAAGAAGAGGTAGTGGTGTTATTAGAGTCAGTCTGATCAGTGGTATCAGCGTCATTGATGCTGGATCCGGCTGGTGTATTGATTTGGTTGTCTGCAGAGATCTTCAGTGAAGTGTTTGCAATAGCCTTACCTTCAACATTGAAAATGGTAAATGTTGTATCAGTAGAGTTGAGTTCAATAATCTTACCCTTATTATTGTTACCAACACCATTCTTAAGAATGTCCTTTGCAGGACACTCAGGAAGAGTGAAGTTTGCGTTAAAGTCAGAGTCAATGCCTTCAATCTTTTTAGATAGAGCTGAGTTACAAGAAGGATAAGTAGCATTTTTCACAGAAGATTCCTTTGAAACTTCAAGATCGACCTTGTTGTAAGCAGTTTGAAGGTTAGCAAAGTCTTGGAGGAGACGGACGGAACCATCATCTTTAATCTCGACCAAGCCGTAGTTGTTAGGCTCTTGGGAGTATTCATAGACAAGACCACCTGAGAATACCTTTGCAAGATCACCGTAAACACCATCATAAACCTCGTCAAATGTACGGGGGGATTTGACATTACATCCATATTCAGAAAGAAAAATGGGAATAGAAGAGTTACTAAAAGTATCAACCAGCTGCTGATAGCCAGAAGATGCCCAATCATCGCGACCAGAACACCATTGGTAAGAGTTGAGACCGAAGAAATCAGAGCGAGAGTTATCGTCTTCGTCGCATTGAAGGTATTCCCACATAGCATCTCTGAGCTCAATGTCATCAGCGGCAGAGTATCCTACTGGGATTGTTCTATTGGAATGAAGGGAAATGTAGTCTTTGATGTCACGGGTTACAGCTCTCATGTACTGAGGAGAAACCTTTGCAGATGTGCCATCATTGACAACTTCGTTACCAGAAAAAAAGCCCAAAAGATTAGGATAGCCTTGGAAGGCATCGATAATACCAAAGACTCTGTTCAAATATCCAGAGTTGTAAGAAGGGCCAGGATCGTAACGAGCGATAGATTCGCCGTCTAAAGGTGAGTTGACATCCAATACAACGTAAATTCCTGCAGCGTTAAAAATGGACATGCATTCGTCGTGGTTCAACCATGGGTTAACGGTGTAAATACGGATAGTATTAACACCAAGTTGCTGCAAAACGTAGGCATCTCGAAGACAAGCATCACCATGAGTAAGAACATCAGAGTCAGAGCTTCCATCATAACCAGACGCGCCTTCTGGTTGATAATCTACACCAACAATTTGAAAAACCTCGCCCTCTTCAGTAGAATTAAGAGCGGGCCTGATGAATCTGTTTCCCTTAATTTCAATAGGAATAAGAGCATTGGCCGCAGCAGATAGCATTGCGGTAGCCGCAAGAAGTGACCAAGTACGCATAGTATTTAACGAAAGAACGTGCGTGAAAAGTTTTGGAAGCGAGTGTGGTGCACAAACGTGTGTGTGTGGGTGTGTGTTTTCAGTGTAAACTTAAATGGAGAAAAAAAAAATAAAAAAAATAGAAAACATGAATTTAGGAGATTCCAGATGGTTACTTAATAAAGAGGGCGTGAAAGATGCGTGGGTAAAATACTTGAGATCAACTGACGACAAGGAAACTCCTGCACCTATTCCTAACTAACACCACATATACTCGTCACCGTTTAACATCATGACTACCATTTTGGATTCAAATGAAAAGAAGATTGAAATTAACAAGGAATCAATAAATGTGGGATCACGCTTGTCCTATAACTCAGATCTTTGTACAGTTAGATATGTTGGACCGATTCCACCATGGTCTGTCACAGCTTATGGTGTAGAGTGGGATGACCCTGAAAGAGGAAAGCACGACGGGACTTTCAAAGGAGTTCGCTATTTTACTTGTATGCCATCTCATGAAAACTTTTCTGGAAAATGTAGCTAACATATGCAAATTTTTATGTCTTAGGCATTAATAAGACTGCTGGATCATTTGTGAAATCTACGCGTGTGCCAGACCCTACAAAAACGTTTGAGGAGGCTATCCAACAAAAGTATTTAAAAGAAACTGATGAATCGACATTGTTCATAAGGATCAGTGCTACGAAGGTGGTTGAGACCTATGGAGCTGATATCATCAAGGAACATCTTTCACATCTTAACAAATTGGAAACGGCATTTCTCCTGAAAATGCAAATAAATGAGATAGTGACAAACGACCTCAATTTAAGCTCGCTTAAGCATTTAAACATTGGCTACAATTTATTTACTTCTGTCAATTATATTGCACAACTGTGCTCAAGGCTACCAAAACTTGAATTGCTGGTTCTGAATGGTAACAGATTTTCAGATTTCAGTATCAATTCTGATCCAATACCACAAGTCAACGAAATTTCTCTGTCAAATACTCTGACTGATAGCTCCAATCTCAGAACTTGGTCAGAGTTATTTGTTAATATTAAAACTCTTACTTTAGCATACAATAACTTTCGACAAGGAGATCAGCTAGACTTTAAACCATTTTCAAAACTTCAAGTTTTGGACCTATCCTATAATGAATTGGAAAGTATCCCAACAGATCTTCCCAATACCATCGAAAGTTGCATTTTTTCTCATAATAATTTAGGTATACTATCTCAGAGAGTTTCGTTTCCTTCTGTATCGACCCTTGACCTATCTTATAACAACATAACTTCATGGAAAACAGTTGATAGTCTTCACGTTATATTTCCTAATTTAAAAGAGCTGCGTCTTAACTCGAATGATTTGCCAACAAAGGTCGGTGCTTCTGCTGATGAAATAGAGCAATTACAATTCATATTTATACTAGCTCGATGGGGTGGAGATAAAAACCTTCTCAAGTTGAATGGCATGACTATTACCTCTCAAGAGCAAATGGATGCTGAGCTATATTTTATTAGACAGGTTTCGAGTGGGAATATATCTTATGATAAAAATTCAACTCGATGGAAACGTTATACTGAACAATATGGTTCTAGCGCTACCGACGCAATTCTTGAAAAGAAAGAGACTCTCAACAGTAAACTCCTTGAATTAAACGTCGTTTTAAATGATGATACCAAGATAATCAAGGCTTTGAAAACCGCTACAGTTCAAAAACTGAAAGCTATGATTGCTAGATCTTTTAAAATCGTGGGAATTCTTCCTCAAAATCTTGTGCTCACCTATGAAGATCGTCAATCAAGTCAAAAATTTGAACTAGACGACGATATTCAGGCTTTGAGTTATTACAACATTAATTCAAAAACTTCAGTCATATATGTTACAATATAGAAATTCTTTCAAAGCTAATTACTAACTATTTTTGTTCCTAAATTGCTAGAGCTCTAAGTTAGTTAAAATAGTTATTATTATATAAATAGTTCAATTAGACGATTTGTTTTTAAAAATATAATTTAGTGTTCAATATATTTCTTTTCAGCTCCAAAATGTCAGGACACAAAACGGATTCTCCATATACTGTGGCGTTGACCAAGGTTTAATGGGTATTGGGTAAGCATTTACAAGTACAACATGGCATTTTTCTTTAAAGTACGAAGAGTTTAATTGAAGTATCAAATAACAAATCAAAAATGATTAATTGAAAAGATTAAAATGTATTAAAAGTCATAAAATAAAGCATGATTTAGATGGAATCTTTGACTGTCCAGAGTCCATCACCCAAGTAAGATATAAGTTCAATACCAATTCCCTTGTTTACAGACTTGATATCTTCGGTAGACATTGTTAAAATACCAATAGCTAGTGCATGTTGCTTTCCCTCTGCATAAATAGCAACGATTTGGCCTTTTTCATAGCCTGGGCTTGCTGGAAGCTCTGCTCCTTTAGAAGTAAGACCTGGGCACATAATGTTGGCACCCCCAAGAATGAACTTGATAGCTCCTTTATCCACTCTTACAGATGGAATAATACTTGGATATTTATGGACTACAGTGAGTGTTGGAATCACTTCATCTGTATGTTTTTGTGTAAAAAGAATCTCAGATCCAATGGCATAGAGCGAGAGTTTGTCAACACTAAAATAAAAGGTTCGTTAGAATTCAAAATGTTATAAAGGAAAAAAGTACATGAACGTACCACTTGATTTGAATCAATTGACTCTTCTTAGGAACAACTTCATCTGCCACTTTTTCAAAATTAGGGAATTGTTCAGTGAGCTTAGCTTTAAGAGCTCTCTGAGCAGATGACTTGATATTCGACCGAGAACTAGTATCTTCACGTGTAAATCTGCAAAACAATTAGTAAATGAGCTCGTTAAACAATTTCTAATTAGATCTAACATACTTCTTGAACATTTTGTATTGATGAAGATCAAATCGAAGATAGGTTAAGTGAAGTTGATACAGGTGGTAGGTTTTTTTTTTCTTTCCTAGTTTGCAGACTCTCTATGGTACGAAGTTTTTTTTTATTTCTCCCACTCCACCGAAATTTCAATTCATTGACTACCATCTTATTAGCACCAACTTCAAAGATGAACAATAATTATAATAATAATAACTATAATAATAATAACAACAACAGCAATAACAACAATAACTACAATAATAATTATAATAAAAATAATTACAACAATAATGAAGGTTCAGAAGTAAAACAGCAGCAGCATAGACGTACTGCAGATCATGGAAATTCCATTTCACGTTGGGTTGTGGAACGAAAAATGGGGCTGACAAAGTTTGGAGGACTCGGTGACGTGTACAAGATTGAGCCAGATCCAGGGCAGTTAGTTGGGCTAATGCCACCTCGAGCATATCTTGAATCACCAGTGTCTTCTTTAATTACAAAATTCGTGCATACAAGTATTAATAAAATCAGACAGCCTATCTTTGTTGTTAAATGGACACCGGAGGGTCGAAGAATCATCACAGGGTCTATGGCGGGTGAGTTCACGGTTTGGAATGGTATGGTGTTCAATTTTGAATCTATTATGCAGGCTCATGACAATGCAATTCGTGCGCTGGCACATTCGCATTCTGATGAGTGGCTTCTCTCTGGTGATCATGAAGGAAAAGTCAAGTTTTGGCAACCCAATTTTAACAACTTGAACATCATCAACGCCCACAGAGAAATGATTAGAGACATTGCATTTTCGCCTAACGATTCGAAATTTGTAACTGCTTCAGACGACGGAACTTTGAAAATTTGGAACTTTAACGATGCTAGCGAGGAGCGTACGTTGACTGGCCATGGTTGGGATGTTAAATGTGCGGATTGGCATCCTTCCCTTGGTCTTATAGCCAGTGGATCAAAAGATAATTTGGTGAAATTGTGGGATCCTAGGGCTCCTGGTAAAAACATTTTCACCCTACACGAGTTTAAAAACACAGTTACACGGACGCGTTTTCAACGGACGGGTGGCCGAAATTTGCTTGCATCATCTTCGCGAGACCAGACTGCTAGAATCTTAGATCTAAGAACAATGACGGATATGGCGGTTTTACGTGGACATAACTCTGACGTCCCCTCATTAACATGGCATCCAGTGCATCCTAACATTGTCACTACTGGAAACCAGAACGGAGCTATTTCTCATTTTATGATTGATACACCGTTACCAGAAAACACCTCAGGTCTTTTACCCGCTGTACAAATCATCAGAGCTCACGATGGTCCTGTTTGGTCTTTAGATTATCATCCATTAGGCCATCTATTAGCGTCAAGCTCGAACGATAAGACAACGCGCATTTGGTCTCGAGCGAGGCCTTCAGATGACGAATCGTTTACTGATAGATATCACACTCCTCCAGCTGAAGGTGAAAACATTCGTACCAATAGATGGTTTCAAGGTACTGGAACAAACAATGCGCAATCTTTTGGAAACAACAATCGATATGGAAACAACAGATTTCAATCCCAACCACAAGCACCTAATCAATATGCTAATCTTCCTATTCAAGACGGTGCCTCGGCAGTTATTGCAGCAATTAATGGTGAGACTAACTCAACAGAAGGTGAGGAGTCTACCAAAACTGAATCAAGCGCTAGTACAAGTAAACCTGCAATTCCTGGTCTCAGCTGGTCTAATTAAGACAAATTTACGGTTTATGATAGAAATGTTATATATAGAATTTATTGTAAATTTCATGACATGATGAGAATGTATAATAATACCGAATTTTTTTTTCTTGGTATATGAATAACCTATTTTGATTCTTAGTATATAGATGATTTATCGAGGCTGGCTTCAAGTTGTTAGATTCGCACATAATGTCGAGCCCCCCAAAGTACAATTGTATTGGTTGACCCCCATTAAGCTGCTACCCCACACAATTGCACCCAATTCAGATTCACTCAAACATCAGTTTTCAAAGTATAAAACCCGTTAAAATTCTCCAAAGGATTCCCCTATCCTTAAATCAAACCAATAACTACTTAAAATGTCTTCTCGTCAACTTTCAAAGGGTGTCTTTGTGCCTATTCTTACGTTTTTCAAAACTAACGACTATCCAGGTGGAATTGACACCGAGCTCACTGCCAAGCATGTTGTACGACTTGCAAAGGCTGGTATCAAAGGTGTTCTTACATGTGGTAGTTATGGAGAAGGTACACTTACCTCTGCTGCAGAAAGAATTGAGCTTATAAAGTGTATTCGAAAAGCCTGGGATGATAATGGATTTACCGATAGACTGATTTATCATGGTATTTCTGACAATTCGTATCTTACTGCAATTCAAAACTCCATTGATGCGAAGGAAGCTGGAGCTGATGCTGTCTTGGCTACTCCTCCAGGATATTATGCTGCTGGCTGGAATGAAGCATACTTAGTTGATTACTACACCAAGCTTGCTGAAAATTCACCTCTTCCTGTCATATTATACAGCTATCCCGCTGTAAGTGCAGGTATTGACTTGAGCTCCGACTTGATTATCAAGCTTAATCAGCACCCTAATATTGTAGGTGCTAAGTTTACCTGTGCCAACTTGGGTAAACTTACCAGAATCGTGAATAGCGACCCTTCTTTCCTTGCCTATTCTGGTATGTCTGACTTCATGATTGCATCTCTTGCTGTAGGAGGATCAGGAACTATTGCTGGGCCTGCAAACATCATTCCTCATACTGTTATTCAAGCCTACGATGCCTTTCAGAAAGGTGATATTAGCAAGGCCTTTGAACTACAAAAGCAACTTGCTGATTTTGACAATGATCTCATGAGACTCGGAATTGAGGGAACAAAGTTGGTTCTTTCTAGATACTATGGAGGATCCTTTGCTACAGAGCAGGTCCGCTCTCCTCCAGGAAACTTGACCAAAGAAAAAATCAACGAATTTGTAGAGCTTGCTGATAAATACTTTAAACTTGACGATGAGCTTGCTGCAGCTCAATAAGCTAGATATACTTTAGCGATATAAATATATATATATATATATATATAACATATATTTTTGAATTAAAGTACTTGAATATAAAAAGAAAAAAAACTTTTATATCTAGGTTTTCAAATGGAATCTTTAAATGAAATTTTTGTTATTTATTTCAGCAAAATTGTGCCTAAACTCGTGAGAACCCCCCACATTTAGATCTTTATGGGGGTTACAGCTAGTAAGGGAAATTACAAAATTTTGTCTAGTATACTAAAGATTAAAATATACAAACTTCTAAAGAGGAAATTACAACTAGTAGTAGTTTCGAAGTTGGTAAACTATTTGTTATCATTTTTAAATAAAAATAATCGTGATAGTTGCTTGTTGAAAAACCATTATTAAAACTAGTTTTCTTTTTAATATTTATAAACATGTTTTTATTTTGATGAAGCTCTGATAATTTTCATTTTAAACCTATTCAAACTTTTTTTTAAATCCATTTTACTATACTCACTCAACTGCTATTATCTTGGATGCATTGAGATTACCATCGTTTCTAAAAATGAGTCAAAATGTTGATGTATTTTTCTATATTAGCGATTTTTTTTTATTAATCACATACATATTGATATTATCTATAACTTGCAATTCAAAATAATACTAGTCGATTAATATCTATTTGTTTCATTTAATCATAATTTGAATAAATTAGAATGAATTTTCTTGATTATATAGATGAATATACTGACAATTTTGGGTTCACATAAAAAAATAATACTTGAATACTTGAATACTTTACTTTTAATTAGTAGAAATATTTTTTATAAAACTAGCTTTTTTTTTTTTTTTTTTTTTTTTTTTTTTTTTTTTTTTTTTTTTTTGAGTCACTATATAATATAGATCTACTGGATAAGAAATTTTTTTATTTGAGTAAAACATATGAAAGTTTTAATAAGTATGGAAATTAGAGAATCCATTCAAAGCTAGAAAAGCTATTACAATTTTCAAATACCAAGTAGTTTTTGTTTAGTAACAAATTTACAATTTGAAAATTGAAAATTCGGAGATTCGGAGATTCGAGTAAAAATGTGAATGCATTAAAACTGTCTTATTAAATTATACTAGAGACTAAATTGTTCATTACTAAATTTGTATAAAATTTGCGTCTGTGATGTAAAAGAGTCGTATGATAAAATGAAATTGAAAAATCAAAATAAATCTTCTATTTGTTTTACTGAGTTTAATTTTCAACGAAGATTTAAAAGCAAAAGCAATAGCAAAGCAAAAATGAAGATCTGATATTGTAGATTAAATGGGGAAAATAGATTGCATGATTCGCTTGAAAGACTTGGGACGTGCTGCTTCTTCTTGATCTAGCTGCTGGATATCTTGCAACTCAGATCCGGGCTCAGTTTCAGGTGTTAAGTGGTGTTGTTGACCCAGCAGAGTACGACTAGAATTATTACCTGCAACGTTGCTAGGATATACATTGTTTGTATGATGTGTCCTAGGTCTATTTCTGTGATTTTGTAAATCGGGAAGATGTGCTGAATCTTCTAAAACGTTTTCAGTGGTTCGAGGATGATGGGTTGGTAGACCTCTCTGCTCTTGTTCAGCTGCAGATGCTTGTGAGGTAGTACGCTGAACCAAGCGTATGATTGTAAAGATTGGCTTTAATAGCAAATTCAAGGGTCCATTATATTGTAGGCTATCTGGGTTTGTAGCAGCAGCCTCCCGGCGCCGTAAATTTCGTTCTCGTCGCACAAGTGTGTTTGTGAGTCTGAAAGTAGGCGGAATATACCCAGGAGGCAGAACAGAAGACTTGCATAATGGACAAAGGCTTGATTGAGAAGTGAGAAAAGAATCGATACATTCAGTGTGATAAATATGACCACAAGGAAGATTGCGAACAAGCGTTATACCAGGTTGGAATTCTTCTAGACAAATAGAACAACTAGTTTGTGAAAATCCAGTGTGCGTAGGATCATACTTTTCAGAATTATTAGAAGCAGAGTCTACCGGTTTTGAGAAGCGGAACAGCTTGTAAGAACAATTCTTCAAAGATTCAGAAACTTTAGTAGAAAAAGAACGTTTCTCTTGTTTGAAATGAATAGGCTTTTGGCTAAAATGTTGTTCTCCATGTTTGTATGTACAAATAGGGATTTTTTCCAGAACAGATTTAGGCACTGTGAGATTTTTGAAGCCCAGACGTTCGAGATCAACTTCACCACGCATAATACGTGATCTTAGATTTCTACGTCGCATCAGCTGCACCACATTTAGTATAACAGATGCAGTTACAATGATAAGTAGTAGAGCAGCTAGTATAACAAGTACAAAAACCCAGAGCTTGGGAAGTCCAACCTCTGAGTCTGATTGAACTTGAAGACCGATTCGCCGAATGGTATTTCCAATGTTGGTTCCAGGAATAGCAACAGTTTCGTTAGATGTATATAATCCCATATTAGCAAAGACACTTTTACCTGTTTGACTGCTAAGTCCTAAGATTGTGATAGGATAGTTGCCCGAAGGAAAAATAGTATTGCCTGTTATTTGCGGGTCATCGCTTACCAGAATTAGCATTCGTGCCTTATCAGCCATAGCTTGATCGACAATGGCATTTGCGCATTCTACACTTTTATATGGTGCAATTGCAATAGGAGTAGCTCTAGATGGAATATCTTCGACTTTTGGAACGCTTTCTGGTACAAAAACATCCTGTAAACAGTAATCCATTTTAGAGGGGACACTTGGTAAATATGGTATACCCCAAGCTGCATAGCCTTTTGAATCATCATTAGATGTAGCTACTTCAACCAGATTAGAGTCCACGTATTGATAAGCTGCTGAGCTCTAAAATATAATAATAAATAGCCCAAAAAAAAAAAAAAAAAAAAAAAAAAAAAAAAAAGCCATCACTTGTTAGTAAAATAATTCTTTTAAAAAATATAATTGGTTTAAATTTTTATCTGGTTTGGGCAGACTGTAACTCACTCTAACGACTTCAGATGCAAGCTGAAAAGGCGGCGCTACTGAAAGGTAGTACAAGCTGAAAATTACTGCAACACCTGGTATTGGCAATAAAGGTTAATAAATATCGAGTTTTGAAATTTTAACAAACAGTTTTAACATACCTGACATGGTTTGTTTATCGTTTTAGAATAGACAAGTATTCTACCACGTTACAAAAGTTCTTCTGGTATTGACAACTAGCAGCACTAATATACCTTTTCATTCAAATTGTGTAGTTGATTTATTTTGAAGTTCTTATGAACGATTAACTTCTGAAAAAAACAACAACAAAGAAATATGGCTAAACTCGAGTGTATAAATCAAAAATCAACAAAAATAACTGTTTGTATATCGCGTTTTTTTTATGATTTTTTTATCTTTATTTTTATTTATCTATTCATCTATTTTTTTTTTTTTTTTTTTTCAACCAAAAAATATGCGAATGAGATTACTTTTATCCTTTCCTTGTTTAAGAGTCCCCATAATTTTACTCAGATTTGCTAATTAATGCGCATTGCCTACAACAAACGAAACATCACTTAAATAGGAAAGCAGAAGCTAGAAAAGTGAACCTGGAGAGATGAAACGTTTAAGCCGTTTGCATTTAATCTGCTTATTTAGTATGGCATTTTCATTTGCTAAATGGCACATTGGTGCCTTAACAAATGACTGTTTTCTGTTGGAAAAAAAAAAAGTGACATATAACAATTTAAAATTTTAGTTATTTCTAGTTTATCATTTGAAAATGCAAATTAGTTGACAGATATAAATTATAAAGCTATAGATGAGTTCAAATTCAAAAAAAAACAATTGTTTAACAGGTTTCATTAAGCCAAGATTTGAATGGAGTATTTTAATATATATATTAATATTTTTTCCAGAGTATCTGGACACTGGTGTACCCAATAATTATGTAGCATTAATCATGGATGTAAAACAATGCAATTCAGACGTCTCTGCTACTGATATCTGTAACAGAGACAAAATTTTAATATAGCACGATTTTTGTAGCTGTGTAGGCTTAGAAAACTCGAATGATTATTTAGAATAAAATTTTCCGATTTTTGATGTAGTGAAGTGTAGTCTCAAGATATAAAGTTTCATTTAAATGATTATACTAATAACTTGAAGGATTTTAAAATGTATTTGTTTATTTGTTTCCAGCTCTTTATTATACTTATCAAGAAATACTGATTAAAACTTCAATTGAACTAAGAATAAGTCTGATAAATTTTGTTTTTTTTTTCTTAGCTCCATTTTAATTATGTTCCATATCATTTTTATCAATAGTTTATCAGTATCTAAAAATTCAGACTAGAATGTAGAATTCATTATTGAATCAAGTAGAGAAGTACGACGATCCTTATTAGAACTACAATATAATAGTTTAAACTGAACTAATAAAGTCAACATTAAGCATCAATATAAAAAGTTTAAAATTAATTATGATGGATTTTTATTGTGTGATTTTGCAGAGACGATGTCTAGTGATGATGCATTCAATTATAAAAATGAAATATTTTATATATATACTATATACTCTCTAACGCCAGCCTGATCCCACCTTTTGTTCAATCTTTATAAATTGATACTGTGAGATATGTAAAATAGCAAAAACTGACTACCAATAATACAATCACATCTTTTCCAATAGTGACTATTTTGTAATATTTTCCTCGCCCCAGTCTTTGTTTCATAAAATATCTATCCTCCATCATCTTTTCATGCAGCATTGTAGCCAGCGGTGGTAATGGTGACTGAGACCCTGCTCCCATAGCAGGAGACATTGTACTTAGCGATGTTGCACGCGATCTGCTTTGTTCACTACGCTTTTTCTGCACTGTCAAAAAGTCATTCATCCACCATGGAAACCACTCTGGCTTAAAATTAATGGCTAAAAGAAATATAAGAGTAAGAACTGCAAACACTCCATAATTGATGAAACCAATAAAAGGGTCAGGCATATAGCACAGCCGTGTAGAATATTGACCAGTTGTATCTGATAGCGAAAGAAGCTGTACAGCTGGACGTCGAATCCCCATTGCCATAGAGGCTGATTTTACGGTATATTCAGGAGCTGTATGAATCCTTGAAATTGTTTCTTCTTCTGTTCCTTCTTCGGAAGAGCTGATATGAAACTTATGATTATACAAGCAAGCATCGTGATCATCTCCTGTAAAAATTGCATTGGGCTGGACATGGTCTAATAAATATTGACTAACTTCTGGAGAAAGCATTGTTTGATATTGATATCCGTATTCCCATGGAATTGGACGTTTAGATTCTCTGAATGCCCCGCATTCGTGATTAGGATTGCGATATAATGGTACATGAGTAAGTAGAATTCTAGTATAATTTTCTGTTCCACTTTCTATATTATCTTTGACATCCTTGAGGAACGTAATTGGGGGTGCATAAACCGATGAGTTTTTATTGTTCATCAATGATAAACTATCGACTAAAACCAGTTGGTGATGTTTACCAATAGTATGTACTGAATTAGGTTCTCCAAAAAACATTGCAAACCTTAGCGATGCATTATAATCCACGGTATTTCCAAATCCAATGTCATGATTCCCTGGGACGCCCAAAATTGTTTTTTTGTGTGCTGGTTTTGTAAAAATACGATTCCACCTACGGAATTCTCTTATCCAGTCACTATTGGCAGAAGACTGTATAGGCCATTCTCGTCCAGCATCAAGCAAATCGCCGAGAAAAAAGTGCATATCCGGGTCTAAAATTCGATTAGAGTTGAACCAGTTACGTCGTAAGTATAGATCAGAGATCAATTCCGACATTTTCATAAGGACTCGTGGGCGATTTGGGTAGGTATGTTGGTCAATAAGTTGGGGATCTGCAGTCAACATAATTTGTGTACTTGAATCACTTTCCAATGGCCATTCGCATGTTCTTACAACAGATCGTGGATATGAACGTTCAAAATGATGGATTAAGAGAATCCAAAAAAGAACAAAAAAGTACAAGTATGTGACATACTTTCTTGCAAAATTGTAAACCCTAGTTTGAATACGTGGTGTAATATGGGGTGTTGATTCAGGGATGGCAGGGAAAGCTGCTGGACTCATTATTGAGTACCCTGAAGACGTTCGAGATGAACCTGATGAGCTAGGAATTTGAACATGCAGTTCTGGTCTATCAACAATCTGTCCGCCAACCAATGATCCTCTTCTTGAGACCTTAGTGCCTCTATAAATATGTGCCATTATATCAAACAGCACACAGTAGTAACAATGACAACAGCAGCAATGAAAAACTTCCAAATCTTGAGGAAAGCAAAACTACTGGTATGAATCGCCGAAACCAGAGCTTCATCAATTGCTCAAAAGACGCAAAATTCCTGTACTTTTTTTATTATTATTATTATTTTATTTCTTTAATGAAAAGAAGATCCAGAGCCACGATGAAAAATAAAAAATAAAAAATAAATATATACATATATATATTAAAAAAAAAAAGGTTCCCATCTCCCCCCTTGAAGCCAAATTGGGCTAAACCCAAATATTCAAGATTACTATTTGGATTTTGAATCTTCTGCGTGGTCATCGCATGATGGAGCATAGAGTTTGTGTCTATGAAAAGTGTAAGGATCAAGGAAACTAAATCACAGCTGTAAACTTAAGCAGTAATAATCAAAATCAGCTGGGGATTTTACAGTACAGCACTTCAAGTATGCCATGACTGATGCACAGTTTATCGTCAAATATGCATTAAAAGCATAAGTTTATATTGAATGTAGTAAAGAATATCTTTATCAAAGAGTTTAGTATGAATATATATTAATGCTGATTCTAAACAGAAATCTGACTTCAATCATATCAAGTAAATTCAACAAAGGCATTCAAGAATCTCATAGAGGATTCCCATTTAGTATGGCAGTGAAAACCTCTATAAATATTACTATGTATTGAACAGCTCTCCCTACTTGGTAAATCATTACTCTGTACCAAAAACTGGCTTTTTTTTTTTTTTTTTTTTTTTTTTTTTTTTTTGAATAATTACAGTTGAAAGAGTTGTAAAATTTTGTGTAAATTTAAAGTATGCTGTTTAATATGACAGGTATTTAGTTCATAAGTAACCATACAATCATTCACATTTCAATATTTGTTTATATATATAAGTTTATAAATTCTTATCATTAAAATATTTACAACTAAAGCATTTACTGAGATCCTACTCTTACACATTCTTCCAAAAAGAATTTGACTTTCTCGACATCAAAGAATGGCTGTGTTCCGTGACCCAAGTTTACAATGTACTGCTGCTTTCCACCACCAAAACCTTTAATCATTTCTTCTACCTTACGAGTAATAGCCTCCTTAGAACCATAAATGACACCGGGATCCAAGTTTCCTTGTAGGGTAACACGGCCGTTACTAATCTTGACAGCCTCAGCAGGATCCCATAACCAGTCAAGCGAAACAGCATCGTATCCAGACTCACATAACCAGTCCAAAGCGTACCAAGCACCTTTAGCAAATACTGTTATTGGGATACGTTCAGTCACACCCAATTCCTTCAATCTAGCAGGAAGTGCGGTAGCAATCCGGCGCAAGTAAGGCAATGAAAACTCTTTAAATTCCGTGGGGCCAATCTCGCCAGCCCATGACTCAAACACTTGCAACATTTGAGCACCAGCAACAACCTGTTGAGCAAGAAACTCAATTGCAACATCAGTAATGCGCTCAAGAACAGCTTTAGACTCTTCAGGATGCTGATAGATCCATGTACGAATGAAACGGTAGAGCTTGGTGCTGCCACCCTCAGTCATATATACAAGTAAAGTGAAAGGACCACCGCAGAAACCAAGCAATGGAACCTGGCCATCAAGCTTCTTTCTAGTCAAAGTTATTGCCTTGAAAGCCCAATCCAGCTCCTTCAATACATCCACCTTGTCGCTGAGCAGTCTAGGAATATCTTCAGGAGTGCGCAATGGATCTGGGAAAAATGGACCAGTTTTCTCACGGATCTCGACTTTCATACCCATGGCCTGAGGAATGACAAGAATATCGCTGAAAATAATGGCAGCATCAATTGAACCAGCAAATCGGCGAACTGGCTGGATTGTAATTTCTGATGCTATTTCTGCATCCCGACAAGTCTCGAAGAAATCCCGACCTGCTTTGACTTCATGATACTCAGGGAGATATCTACCAGCCTGACGCATGATCCAAATAGGCGGACGCTCGACCTTCTGTCCCAAGGCAGCACGTAAAATCAAATCATTTTTCAAAGGAGGAAATTGCTGGGCCATCGTGTGTATATACTGAATGTGTACTGGTGGAGAGAAATGAAGAGCAACTTTTGGGGGTTTTTTTTCTTAATTTTTCAGTCGCTTCACATACTACTCTTAGATATTTCAAGGGTTAGGTGAAAAGAAGCAGTAGAGTAGCGAGGGCCATATTCATGTAAACTGGTCATTTTAAACGAAATGGCAATGTAATAAAACGGCTCTATTGCTATAAATTGGTCTTCTTCCCTGCACTTTATTCCTTCTGTTTTCTTAATATTAATCAACATTTGAAAATAAATATTTATATATATATATATATACAAAGATCACAATGTTTACAGGAATCGTTGAGCAAGTTGGCAGTACGTACACTTAATACCTTTTTGATTTTTAGTTTTTAAAACGTTTTTGACTTTTTTTTTTTTTTTTTTTTTTTTTTTTTCCCTTTTCACTAACACGATCTCGGGTTTCTAGCTATCAAAGAGTTACAACCACTTGATAAGTCTGCTACAGGTGGCAATGGTACTTCTTTGACAATCAGTGATGCTCAAGTTGTTCTCGAGGATGTTCATCTTGGAGACTCTATTGCTGTGAATGGTGTTTGTCTGACTGTTACTGAATTCGATGACGCCAAAACTACCTTTAAGGTAGGCGTTGCACCAGAGACTTTACGTCGAACCAACCTCGGAGATCTACGTGCTGGATCAAATGTAAATCTTGAAAGAGCTGTTGCTGGACATGTTCGTTTCGGTGGACACTTTGTACAAGGACATGTTGATACCATTGCAAAGATTGTGAAGAAAGAGCCAGATGGAAATGCTGTTTCATTTACCTTCAAGTTGCGTGAGCCCGAGTATATTCAGTACGTTGTGGAGAAGGGGTTCATTGCAATTGACGGAACCTCATTGACTGTGACAGCAGTCGATGATGATGAAGCCACATTGAGTGTTATGTTGATTGCGTATACTCAAGAAAAGGTAGTTGTTGCTGCAAAGAATGTTGGTGATGATGTTAATATTGAGGTTGATCTAATGGGCAAATTGGTTGAAAAGCAGATTAGATATCAAATTACCAAGCAGCTTGCTAAGCAGACCAAGAACTAGTGAATGATGTATATCAATATATTTTACAAATCAAGAATCTTTTTAAATTATTTTTTATTAATATAAGACAATGGTATTATTTTATTTTTTTTCTCTTGATTGATTGATTATTGTAAACTTTAATAAGAAACTCAGTACAATACTTGATGTATTCAATATATATATATATATATATTCAAACCCGGAGAAGATCAAATTCTAATTAAAGTATATATAATTGTCTAATAAAGAATTATTACTTTAATAGTATTTTTTTTTGGTTATATATACACAATTATCTGATTTTAATTATTACATACCTACTATATATATATCTACAAATAAAATCTGAAATAATGAATTCTATTTACAAAAACAATTAATTAAAAAAAAAAAAAAAAAAAAAAAAAAAAAAAAAAAAAAAAGTTGTTTGCTGTTGTTTTTTTTTTATCTAATTAAAATATTTTCAAGATTTTAAATAGTAAAAGAAAAATTAATGAAAAAAATTACAAATGATTATTCATTTTTAAAAATTTATAAATTTATAAATATATATTATTACAAATACTTGTATGTATATATATTTATAAACGTTGGTTATTTAAACTAAATTAATTTATTTTCAACTGTACTTTCTCTTATATTTACAATTTAAAATGGTGATATATTTGAAATTTCCAAATATACAAATCATAACAAGAAATTAAATCAAGTAGTTGATCATATGCAAATATTTTGGCTTTTAAGAAGGTTGATCCTTTTTAATTTACTTTGATTTTGCTATCAATCATAAATATTCCCTCTATAAATAAAATGAAATGAAATAAAATAAAATGAAAGAATAACATTAATATTAAGAATTATCGTAATCATGGTCATAATCATAATCATTATCATATTAATAATGACAACAAAATTAATCCCTTTAGTGTTCAAAAAAAAAAAAAAAAAAAAAAAAAAAAAAAAAAAAAGAGAAAGAGAAAAAAAAGCGCCTATGACTTTTGGCAATTCTATATTTCGACTACTGCTGTTCTTCAAACGGATTATTATACAGATCACGCACCTGTAAATCCGAATCCGGGCCTGATTTTAATTTACCAAAATCCATGTCTTTATGTGGCGGTCTATTGGCTGTGAGAATCGGCAGTAGTGGGTGATGCAACAACGAATGCTGAATCTGTGTTTTGGATAGTAGAATCTCGTCTTTATGTGGTGTTTGAAACAAACCAATAGATTCGTTGGAAATCGCTCCTCCCATTCCTGAATTAGACCCAGTAGACCCCGGAGTTGCAAGAGACCCTGGGGAATTCACGTCAGGATCCATGTGTTCTAAAAGCGCACCAGAGGCGTTAGGCGTAGAAAGTAGCTCATAGTTGTCATCGGGACTCAGCAAAGTAAAGTCGTCCAGAACTGATGAATCCGATACGTTAACGTAGATTTCACCCGCCTGTCGTTTGGACTGTTGCTGAAATTGCTGTTGGCGTAGAGCTTGGTGTGAATGCGAGATCTGTTGGTGCGGTTGTGTTGAGCGAGTAGCAACCAAGTGTTGGACTTGTGCCGGGCTCAGGTTCTGAGTGTCTGCTTGAAGATGTGGCTGTTGAACTAAATGGTGCTGCGGCTGAGACGGCACCGAATCGGTGAGAGCGGCGTCAAGGTCGAATCCGTCGCTGCTAGAAGCGGTACTGCTAACAACCGGGTGTTTTTGTTTGGCTGCAGCTGCCGCCGCGGTGGGCTTCTTTTTCTTGTGGTGGCAGGTACAAAGCTCCTTTGAAATGAAGCAGGGACAAGCCTCGGTATGAGAGCCTGGTGCAGAGGATCCACAAAGACATTTAGAATGAAGATTGCTGTTTTTACGACGGTCCTTACAGTGCTGGCACTGAGTGGTGGGCCTTCCTTTTGGTTTGATCTTTTTGAGTGGCATATTTGTGTGTGTACAACCTGTGACACGATGCCCACGAATGCATCGCTCGCAAGCGTATTTCTGGCCATCAATATATACCATTATTTTTGAATTGGTTGTAGCAGAGTTATGTAGTTAGCGTGATAGCAAATGCGTAATGAAAAGAAACCCTTTACTGTTATATATATATATATATATATATACATATATATAAAGTTGTTGATGTGGGTGAGTGGTTGTGTTGAAGAAATGGAGGCAAATATTAAAAAGGAAAAGAGAAAAATAAAACTGTGTCTACTGTAAAAATAGTGATGAAGCTGTAATAGCGACTTCGAACAATCACGTTTGTAGTTTATTCATGAGAACGGCAGAGAATACAAATGAGATAGAAAGGATGATTGTTTTGATAGTGTTGTGATCCAAAGAAAGAAGAAAAAGAAGGAGAAGAAGAAGAAGAAGAAGAAAAAAAAAATCAAGAAAAAAAAGAATCTGCCAGAAGAAAGAATAAAGCAACCTCCGGTCTCGACGGGCCACGGCTGATTCAAGTCTCCGGCCTTCTACGGGGTTTTAGTACTTTCTGGGGGGTAAAAAATAAATAAATAAATAAAACAAACAAAAGCTTAGAGCACACGAGTATTTCTGGCTTTGGTGTAGCTTCAAGCCCATTTAAAAAATGAATCTGATTTCATTATTAAAATCAATTTTCACCTCTTTTTAACATTATATAAACTCATTGAATCTTTCAATTCAACTATTTAGAAACTTTCATATACAGTCTCACTGAGTCATCATCTATTGCTTCTTAGGCGCTTATTCCATAATACTTCTTTTTGTGACACAAATTTTATATACTTTTTTTTTAATAAAAAAAATCCCGCATTTCATTTTATTTCATTGTGTTTCACTTCAATTTTCTTGATCGGCTTCGGCAACGGGCTGTATAAGAATAATTTAACAAGTAATAATAGTAATATTGTTATTATTATTATTATTATGGCAGTTTATATTAATATTATTGTCGTCTTTGTTAAACATACATCAGAAACAGTTGAAAACTGAATGAAACAAATATTGGCTAAAAAAACAATAGAACGAACTTGAATAATAAAAATAATAATAATAATAATTATAGTTATAAAATATTATAATAATCATAATAATCATAATAATTATAATAATTATAATAAATTCACTTAAAAATAATGAATATATATATAATAGTGGAAAGAATAATAATAATAAAAACACAGTTAATGAATAATAAATATACTATCAAAATGAATTACAAAAAACCATCAAAGCCGTCTTCAAAAATTTACTTAAGTTATTAAAAAATGTTATAGCTCTTGTCCTTTAAACCTCCTACCTTTCTCGTAGGCCAGTATTCACCTCCATAAACCCATTCTCCTTCTTCTCCTACTCCAGAAGGTCCTGGTCCTTTACGCTGGTAAAACCATTTGGGTTTATAAACTTCACCTCGAGTCTCACGTTGTCTACGAACAGAACGCTGTTTCTCCTCCAACCGATACTTCTCATCTGCAGCATAGTCATACTCACCAGTCTCCATGGCTCGCTGATCGGGTCGGAATCGCGTATCGGTTGGCGCAAGATATGGCTTCAGACGATCTGGTAGTGCATTGAACGTACAAGCAAATGGCGTTAAATTAAAAGGAAGATTTGGTCGAGGATGTGCCTGCCAAATAATTGTTTGTTGTGCGTTAGGATTGTCTGCGGGCTTTGAGTACAAAACAGAATTCCATTTTCCTCCAATGTGCCACACTGGCTCTTTTCCGGGAGTGAAAACTGATCCCTTTACCTCGTAAGCATTCGAACCGCTCCAGTTTCGCTGCTTGAACACAAGTTCGCAACTGTGCCCAGTCGTGTGATTCTCAATCACCATAGTACCATGGTTGTCTACAACTGGATTACCCGTAATGATCCCGACGACTGAGCTAGTTACCTTACGGAATGAATATATCTCTTCCTGAACACCGTTCTCGTCGATCGCATCTGGTCGAAGTACTATATACCATTTTCCAAGAGGATTGATTTCAAATGTTCGCCCATTGAATTTAGATTTAACATTACTGGCTCCGTAGAAATCCCATCTCGCAGACTCTGCCAATAGAGCACCTACGGGAGGATGATGGCTAACCTGCTCACTAATCATTCGAAAACCTTTATCGGGACGCACGTACTCAAATGTTTCTCCTAATAACGGATTGAATGGCTTAGCAACACGATTTATAGTTGACGAATATGAGCTGGCTGTAAAGGCTGCAACATACACCATACGGAGCGCTGGATCGTCTGGATAAGAAGCTGCTTTGTCCAGCAAATCAGTATACTCCATGTCCTCTGCAGATCTCATTAGCAAATTAGTACACTCGTTGAAAGATACCGGTAAAGTCATCTTGGTCATATCTTTCCCAATTAAACTCTTCAGTACTCCCCAAAGACTAATCTTGGGTCTATCATCCACATCCATGGGTAGTTTGGTTCTTGGGGGATCTTCATATCCTTTGTACGACTCATCGTAACGGATAGTTTGATACTTTTCCTTCTGGATTTTGGTAAGTGTCTCAACTTCGGAGCTTTCTTTATTTGTTTCGTCAGCCTTTTCTGTAGTTGATTGCCATGATGGTGGATCTGGGGCTGGCCCTAGTGGTGGTTGAGGAATTGATTTATTTTCTGTAAAAGCTACAGTGTCGGTTTCAGGTAAAGCTCTAGTGTCACCACCAGATTGATTGGCAGAGCTGTACAAAGGGACGGTATCAATGGTAGAACCATAAGATGGAATTGAATCAATAGCAGGAGCATTTGATAGTGCCTCATCTTTGGTACCGTTATACTTAGATGCTACACCATTGGCAGGACTAGTTAGTGGCACTGCATCGTCAGGAGGGTTGTATGAAGGGACTGCATCAAAAAATTCATCATCTCCGTCATCCGAGAATTCATCATCACTAACAGTTTCAATCTCCTTTTTGATTTTTTCTGTCAAGACATTGATATCCAAAACATTACTATTGTTATTATTATTACTGGCTGAAGGATCGCTCTTATCTTCGACGTTAGAATCAATAGGAAAATCCTCACCAGTCTGGTTCTGAACGGCAGCAGCCATATCTTTAAGCACTTTGGTAGTTCTTTTTCTTTGCAACACTGCACGATGCAAATTACCTTCAATTTTCATTTTTTCTTCTTCAACCTCTCTAATACTCTCACTCCATAGATTTTGAAGTTCCTCGGATTTTTCTAGCTTTGTTTTATAAAATTCCTCTCGTTCTCGAACTTGGAAATTATAATCTTTAAAGTGTTTTGTGACATTGTTAAGAGTACTGTTCAACACAAAAAGACCTTCACCAAGAGACTTCGGATCAAGAGTCTTGTGATTGAAGCTATCTTGCATTGCCGAAACCGTAGATTTGATAGCGTTTAATCCTACACCAACTGACTCCTCGCATTGCAGCATCTCATAGGTATATGGCGGGGATTTTTGCCCATCTGTCTCATCAAAGTCATCGTCTCCTTCATATTCCAGCTGTCCCTGAGAATCATTATTATTATTTAACGATACAATCTTAGCAACACTGGCGTTGACAGAATCAGAAACTGATTCATAATCTTCCATAACACTTGCACTACCTGGGGCAAGTGAATTAGAAGAGACAGTACTAAATCGTGTTCCATGTCGCACCAAGTGATCTCCCGTGGTAGGTGCAGTACTTTTGACAGATGCACGAGTATTCTGTAGTGCCCACTTGATTGACTCGTTTAACGCTGTAATCCATCTGCTAGCTTCAACTGGGTGGTTTGCTTTTAGTGAAAATTTGGCAGAGCCTTGAGCATAAATTTCAAATTGAAGTTTCTCAGAAGAGCCAGTTCGTAATTTGGCATGCTTCATATTAATTGAACCTCTGCAAGCATTTTCAGTATCGCTTTGGCGTTTGTAATAACTAAGTACGCCGTTTTCCAACACAAACCATCGTAGCTTATACCCACTTGTAAATTTAGTCCACTTTTTCAGAAATCCTTTCATTGTAGGTGGTTTGCCCTCAAAATTACCTTGACCATCTGTACTAGCAGAATGAGTATGATTAGGTACAGTTGGTTGTTTGTTTGAAGCATCTTTAAGAAGTTTTCGAATACTATCGTCCTTTGTGGCATCAACTGGTAGAATTCCTTTAGTGTTTCTTTTAAAAGGATCGCCGCCATGATTAAGAATAAATTTTACCATGGCTAAATTTCGTTCTCTAGCGAATCGGAATAAATATGTCTCACCTGTATCTCGGTCTTGAGCATTGATATTGACAATAGATCTAACACGTTTAATTTTAAATGCTTCAGTGAGACCAGCAATATCGTCCGAATTGAAAAGATTTCGAATTTTGTTGAGAATAGATTCAATATTTCGCGCTCTGACAACTTGCATTGCCTCAGCAAGCTCTGGTGTCCTGGCCACTTCGATAGCATCTTGGCCGTTAGCATTCAAAATGGTATCGTCAAGAGCATCCAATGACATCAAGTACATTACAACATCAGACCTACCATGTCTAGCTGCAATGTGAAGTGGAGTGTCGGGTACAGCAAGACTTAGCTCTTGTTCAGTGTTGATTAATTTGTCCGATTTGGTGAGGTGTTTGATAGTGTCTAAAGGTGCAACCTGAGCAGCGAGAACAAGAATGGGGAGCGGATGGGCCAGCTGGCTGTTTTGTTGGATAAGGGGTATAAGTTCTTCAATAGAACCACTTTTCAAAACCTGAAGTATCTTCAATCGCAGGATGTTTGAATTGAGCGCTTCTAAGATATTGAGCGGTTAGATCATATATATATATATATATATATACTTTTTTATTATTTTTTTTTTCAGAGTGATGAAAATGATGATAATTTACATACCATTGGATTCTACAGAGCGACTCCCCGACTGCGGGGTGTGTCCCATCTGTTGTGTACTCATAACAGCAACTTTTTTGTTTTGATTGCAAATGTAAAAAAAATTAGCAGTAGTTAATGTGAAATGTGAAGTGTGAAATAAGAAGTTGGCTGAAATGAAACACGAAAATCATATAAATATAAAATATAAAATATAAAATGAAAAATAAAATAAAATAAAATAAAAAAGATCACGCATAATTACAGGATAAACTGAAGCCCACATAGAAGTACAGTGAGGTAATAAGTTCTAATTCAGCGTTTTTGGTCATGACTTGCACCTTGATTGAGCTCTCGGAGTCTCCAATATCCATGTTTGGACAAGTTCCACTTGATAATTCGTTTGTTTGTTTAACTTGTACGCATATATAGATATACGTTCATCGTATTTTTTCTTCTTCTTTTCCTTCTCTCTCGCTATCTCTTTGTTACCCCAACAGATATACTTACCATCTCTGTTATTCTTCTAGACTGCATACCATACTGGTAAACTGATTAACTACTATCACGTCTTGCAATTTGACGTATCCTTCAGTGCTGACAGTTAAGATGCTTATTCGGGCGCTACCCGATGCAAATGCCTCAACGGCTTTTTTATGGAAACTTCAATCATCTGCATTCTAGCTCCCGCGCTTGTGGTCTAGGTTTCCGCCATACCTAAATAACCATATATATATATATATATATTAAAGCTGAAATCTTGCCGTCGCAAACCCAATTCTTGAGAAATAGTCAAATGCTTGTGTTTTTAATTTCTACAATGAGAACTTTCTAGCCAACAAACGTTGGTTTATACACATAATATTCAATGTATCGCGTGAATTTTTCTGATATCTTTTAATTTCTGTCAGATGTCTCGATCGCCATCAACTAGCTACCAATTTATGGCCCCCATCTTTCGATAAATATCAGTGGACAACTTGCATTACACATCTAGCATAAACTTCCAGCCAGTAACTTTTCAACAAGAATATTTTCAAGTAAACCAGCAAAAAAATAAAGGTCCAAATTTTAAGAATTCTATTAAACTGAAAGAGGATTCCGAATGTTACGACATATCCAAAGCAGCCAGCGTGGACTTTTGTAGCAATCGAATTCTGAAAAATTTATCTATTGTTCTGTAGCTAACTACTGTACTAGTGGCATCAAGCATCTTAGAACCTCTGAGATCTTGGTGGGAATCCATTACTAAAAAAGAGTCTATAAGAATATCTCCAATAAAAATTACAATCACAAAGACCATCACATAAACATGTGGCTGGAAAATTATTCATTCAAATCAATTATTTGCAAGCTACAATGGATAGAAAGCTAATAATTAAAATAAAAAATAAATAAAAAATAAATAAAAAATAAATAAAAAATAAATAAAAGTAAAAGTAAAAGTAAAAGTAAAAGTACTTGTTACCAAATGCAAATGCAAAATTATTATCTTATAAATTATATTGGATAGCCCTTACACGCTAAATATGCTTTAATGGCAAGCAATGCATCATCAGGTTCAGTCTGTGTCTTTTGAAGCCCATCCAAAAGAACAAAGTATTCATTATCCTCACAAATCAGAGCTTGTGTGTGTAAATTCGCAAAAAATTCTTTACCCAGTTTAGATTTAAGGATTCCAATATAGAAAAACTTATTGTCTCTTCTCGAACTACTATCTAAAGTATATGGATTAGGATTTCGAGCCTGCATTGGTAAAAAATGGCTGTTCGAATTCCGTGGTGAAACACGACTGTCTGGTGTAGGTACTGAATTACTATATTGTGGTGGATTATTTCGCGATACAAGCTGATGCGGAGAGTATTGTGATGAGAAAGCAAGTTTGTTATGCTCAGAAATATGAGCCCCAACAGTATGTGAGCCTTGATAAGATGGATACGGATGGCTGCGTTGAGGATGATTTGAAAAATGTGAAGGAGGATGATGATAAAACTGATGTTCAGAGTAAGAATATGAGTACGAATCACCACTTGGAATATGGCGGTGCTGATTAAGGTATCTTTCATTCTCATGGTGGTTTGTCATATATATAGGACCTGGATGCTCTTGAGCAACATTTCGATGAATATCATGCTCCGTAGAACGATACTCAGTTTGATGGCGTACTATGTAATCTGAGTTAATATTGTCAGGTGGGGCTGCTGGCGATACTTTGTAAGAAGATAGCTCTAGCTTCTCGTCTTGATGACGTTTTACCTCAACTGAATGATTGAAGCTCTCAGGCCAAAAACGTTTTGTAGATGGCTTCATAGCCGGTAATGAATGTTCTGTATTGTAACGCCAAAGGTCTATTTTCTGAGTAGATATCTCTGGCAAAGTAGGTTTAGACGCTTGTACTGTTGGACTGGGAGGAAATTTGTAATCAAAACGTAGAGACGCGCTTTGTCCCCTTTGAGTATTCTTTATACAATCAATGTTTGATGATTGATGAGATTCTTTGTCGTTCGTCATATTTGGGTCAATATCAGAAGTCACATTTTGTTGTTGTACGGACTCTGTATCAGCTTGTACATGTAGTGGGGGAGTTACTTCATAAAAAGAAGACGATCTTGGATTTGGAGTTCTTTTAACATAGCCCAAGGTATTGTCAATGGTTCTTCTAAGTACATCTTCTGGCTTCATACGCGAACATGGTATTGTGGTCAAGTTTTCAATGTTATGTCTAGAAATTTCTTCCGCGCTTATTTTACATTTGTCTTCATATTCTTTCATAATACGACAAAACTCAATTAAAGGTCTAATATCATTTTTGTATAGTCGATCAAACGCTGGATGGCTTTCAAACATTTTCCACTGACTTATTTTAGCCATAATTTCTCCCTGTTCAGATATCGTAGAGCCTAGAGACATCATCGCATAGAATAACTCTCTGTCTAGCAAAATATTTTTTATCAAAATTTCAATTTGCTCTGTCGTGAACAATTGAGATCCATCTATTGATCCAGGGTTATGCTCAGACTCAAATTTTACCTTTTCATTAATTACCTTAGTCACATATTCATAGTTGTTTTCAAGCGAATTTTCTTCTGTATTTGATGATCGCAAAAACAGCGCCTCTATCGACTCTAGAAGGAGTGTAAAAAATATTGTCATTAATGTTTCCCTTTCAACTCTAGACATTTTTGGTCCTAGGTGTAGGATAGTGTTGGGGAAGTCGTTGAAATTATCCTTTTCTTGCACAGTATTGTTAATAATAGCTGGTATAGAAAGCTTTGAAGTTGATTCAATTTTGATTTCATCAGATCCAGCTTTTGGAGGTTGTAGAGGACTTTTTACCGATGAAACTATTTTTGGCTGAGCTGATTCTGACTGAGAGTCTAGAGAAAGAGATTTTTTTAACTTTGGAAATTCCGATTTCAACAATTCATTTGGAGGATCTCGTGCTAGCCTTGAATCCATATTTAATTCAACTTCTGAGTCCTCTTTATTTGACTCCACATACTCTAGTTCATCTTCGGAATCCATTTGATTACTCATAGAGTCTTGATTCATATCGAATTTTTTTTTTTCATCCCCAGATATTTCTTGGTCACACTCAAATTCTGGGCTATCTTCATTAACAATGCTCTTAGCGTGTTTTTCTGCTGTTGGATGCAATTGTTTAGATCCGGTTGCAGCACGTCTTGTCAATCCGTAACCTAGGCGTTTTCTTCGTGTGTTATAGCTATTGGATCTTTTAGGCCGCGATTTCACACTCTGAGTAAGATTTTTAGATCCCATTTTTTTTATTTTTTTATTTTTTTATTTTTCAATTATCACATAGACACTTCGTGTGAATGGTGGTAGATGGGCGAGTTGGCAATAGAAATATATTACGAAATGACATTCAGGTGTAAATGCAAATATTAAGCTTAAACACCAGATGGTTAGAAACCGATGTGCTAAACAGATACTTAGTGATGTTGACAAGCAGGTAAAGCACGTGGTAAAGGTCATGAAAGTCATTATTGTAATCTTCCTAATTAAGCCTTAAACGTTCTTTTGCAGAATTCATGTGTTATCAGTATCAATAATTATTTAAAATGAAAAAACATCAAGGCTACTGAATCATAAAACGTCAATTCGATTTTTTTTCTTTCTTTTTTTTTATTTTGCAAAAAATAAGACTCGATAGTCTAAGAAACAAAATCAATCAACAAATCATCAAGCTTATTGATTCCCCAACGTTGCATATGAAAGACAAAAGCTAGACATATGTTTCTAGAATTTGCTTGTTGGTCTGATTTTATTTATTTATTTATTTATTTATTTATTTTGGTAATTTATCTACGTTATATTTATCATTTTAATAGCAGTTAAAGGCTAATAATGTAAAATTATATATTACATTATAAACTCAATTCGAAACAACAGAAGGTCAGATAAATATGCACTAATGAATCAATTAATAGCTACATTTTCAAAGTTCTACAAACATAAAAAAAAGATTAATATTAAATGAGCACATTCCGCCAGATCCAGCTCTATTTTTATCAAATCCCTAATTGAAATCTTACTCTATTCGTATCCAGGTGTTTGTATTATAGAAATATTAAATAATAAATCAAATACTAAATATGTGCCCATTAAGTTTCTTTGAACATCAAACGTCTCATAATCAATTAAAAAACTTGTACAAAAAAAATTTAGTGTATTCTTTCCAATAAATATATTATAACAGCGATTGATCAGAACTACTCTCGGGGTTTCTGTAAGAGAGAGGAATTAATGAATGCTTTTTTCTTCTAGGTCCCGAACTTTTTGATTTGCTAGTAGAGGTTGTTGTAGAAGGAGAAGTATCGCTGACCATCCATGAAAATTCACTTTGAACAAGTTTTATTCGTTCAGGTGATTTGAAAAGTAAATCTTTATCGTTGTCAGCAGAAGAGTGGTTATCTGGCGATCTATTTAAGATGGATGGAGAGTTAAGGGGTGTAGATTCTGGAAGTTTTGGAACTGCCATCGTAGGTAAACTATTGCTAGAAGTGCTTGGAGGTGCTGTGCGATAAGAAGGAGTAGCAGGTGGTTGTTCTGATGAATCATTCTGGATCTTTTCAGTATCAGATCTCCCGCTAAAAATGTATGACTTACTTGGATTTCGAAGGCATTCTTCGACATGTTTAAGTTTTTCCATTACCGCAGAATCTTCTGTTGTCATAAGAAAAGTTGCGTCACGTATCATATTAGCAAGGTAATTGTCTTTTTTCCGCTGATTTGTAGAGGATGTTGATGTAAGAGCTCTTACAACTTTTTCAACATCCCAGTTTTGCAAAGTTGTTTTATCAATTTGTAATTGATCGCTTAGAATTGCTTTAGCTTTGGAGTAAAGCGAGTCTAATATAGCGCTTTTAGAAAAAGATAGAGAGCTAGAAGTTGGCTGAAGTTCAACCTCACTAACATCATCTTCATCAGACTCAGAATATGAGGCTCGAGATGGGCGAGAAAAGTTTTTCATAAATTGCTCGTAGACATATTGACCTCCTATTGGCGAGAGATTTTGTTTCAAATATAATGCATTTTTGACATATAATACTATGTCTTCTGGAGTATACTCATCGTCGGCATTGATAGCTATAGTTTCCTCTTCATCATCTACCGATGAATAATTCAGTAATACGGTCAATATTTCTGTCTCATCTTTACCAATTATCCGATCCCGAACTTTTATCAACATGACTAAACATACATAATCAATCAAGTCATTTAATCCAGTTTCACCTATAGAAGCAGAAAAAAGGCCGTCCCATAAGCTTAACATTTCCCAAAAACTAAACTCCCTTCCAAATAACATTCGTATCCATCTAATCCCCCAAATTTGCGGCTCAATAGTAGTTTTGGCCAATGCATCAAATAAGTCAGGATCCGCTTGTGCAAGCAAATCATTCACAATATGATTTGATTTTACTATTATTGGTAAAGTTTTCTTGGATTCTACCTGATAAAACGGGCTTAATGTATCCATTAAATCAGAAAAGAGTGAAAAGGCATCTGCTTCTATGTACTCGGGATCAAAAATGTCTGAGTCTTCCACCAATTCTTTACTGTAATCGTTAGTAATAACAAAGAGCATTGCACCAGCTAGTTCGTGCATCCCTTGTCGATACCCAACATCAGGATTTGATATAGCATAGGTTAGAAGTATCTTCGTCAACGACTTTTGGGATGAATCCTGTCGGAAAAACGAACTATCTGGAAAAGTTCTGTCAACGTCTTTCGAAATTGTGTCCATCAATTCCGTATCTTCACTGATAGCATGCTTAATTTGCTTTTCAGGTGCAACTATAGGGGCTCTTAAGGGATCATCAAACTCTACAAGGGTAGAATCCGATAAGGTAGGTGCCTCTTTTGCATCTAAACGACAATACAATAAATTGAATTGAGACCGTGATTTTGATAAAATGTGTGACCATGAAGCAACTTGTGTTGTTTTCAATAAACGAAATATCTAGCCTTTTTGTTAGTTCATTCTTGTAGCCTAGTTTAAAAACAATGATTGTAGGCGATTCTGGTCTCAGTGTGCATAGAAATAGAAAACCAAGTGTACTTACTAACCACAATATTGATCTGGGAACTTCCTGTCTGTTGTCTTCATACTTGATCGTACGATTCAAGACTGTTCTCTTCAAGGTTCCCAAATCTGGGTAAGTTGATTGGAATGAGCTGAGCGTAAATCTGAATTATAAAATAAGTATTTAAAACGTAAAAAATAAGTAGATGTTGATTAACACTTACGTGTTTGACATAATGTTGCGCACTCACTATTTGAAGCTGTAAGCACTCTGGTCAGAGTGAACAAACATGAATAGTTGGCTTATGAAGAAATGTATCATGCAAGTACCTGGTTTGGAACTTTGGATAGTAGCGTACTTTCTTGACAGCAGCCAGGCTTCTACTTGTGCTGAGTCATATATTACTAATACCGATAACAGTGTATTTTTCAATTTTTGGTTTCTCAGCAGCTTTTTGAAGGGTGATTGAACTATCTGGAAAACGTGTGGATCATTAACCAGATTTTATCAGTATTTGTATATAAAACAGTATATATAATTGTTTTACGACTCATTTCAACGATTTCCAATTCAAATATTATACTACTCGATCTTAAAATAAAGAATAATAAAAAAAATCACCAGGAATGGTCGTTTTTAGGACTAGCAATAAAACACAAGGAAAAATATATTATGTTGGCTACGATTAATGGGAAATTTATTTCTCATCTTTAATTCCTATTAAATTTTTTCATTATTCTTGTTTTGAACACATTTTTAAATGATAGAGAATTAAACTTATTCCCACATGTAGTGTTTACTTTGTTACATCTCTTGTGAACTGCGTAAGTTGGTGTCTTAGAACTGAATCATCATTTCAGTATTTACTCGGTCATAGAACTAAACAGAGACATATATGAACCGACTACCATTTCATTACATTTAGAGTATCTGCCTTACAAAATTGGAAATAATACAAAAAAACACATATTTTGAAGAAGGCTAAAAAATTAGGGATTTTGGTGTCTGAATATGTTTTTACTATTAATATCGTATTTTAATGTACATTTTAAAAGTAAATTTTATCCAAATGAAATATAAGAATTTGTATGGAGATTCAACTTTTAATGTTTTCTTATATTCAATTGAACTTTCCAACAAAAATTTAAATGTAGCCATATTATCCCCGTTATATATTGTATAAATTATATACATGCTCCTTTTTTATGACTAGTTACACCAAGATAACTATCAACAAAAATTAGTGTTTTTACAGTAATTTTAGTGTGAGTACTCAATTGAATTTCTAACTTTTTTTTTTTCAAAATAAAGGTCGTGCAAATAAGGGTTTTGTAGATTTACTTTCAATTTTAACTTAAATGTCTAAGATTCTATAAATGAATGATTGAGTCCGGGAATTAAATTTAGCACAATGATTAGCTCTCTATTTTGTCCAAAAGAAAATTATTTAAATACTTATTTAGTGTGTACTAAAAAAAAAGTGTATAAAGAATTATTGAGCGACAGAAATGCAATCATTTATAGGCATTTACCTTTAGTTTGAAACCAATTATCAGCACACTCGTATTTTTGAATTGGAAATGACTTTTTATTTAAAGATTTGTATATATACCCGATTTTATATATGTATTTTTAGAGTTAATTTCAGCTTTGTCAAACAAAGAATCTGATCCAAAGACTGCGCGTATAACTGATCAGCTTTGTTTTTATAGATACAACATGAAATTTTGGAATGAATGTAACAATCAATTGATCAATTCTTTGTAACCTGTAATTTGTTTTCACTATCATGTTATAATTTTAAGCTTGTTTGATTTTTACTTTGAAAAAATTTCAGATACGAATTTGTTAACGGCTGTTAAAAATCATAAACACTTTATAGAGCAAATCCAAAATGATAATATAATTTCGTTTTAATGATATAATCATTATTTGGAAAATCGTTTATCAAATATTCTGTATTTCAAGTTGTAATATATATATATATATATATATACTCTGAAATATATTTTATTGATCAAATTCCGTACCAATTTAGCTTAACGTATTTGAAGATAACTTTAGGCAGGTTCTAATTTTTCTTAGACAAAATTTTCAATATTTGGAGAAAGACTTAGTCAAAAACGTATCCAGATATATCGATTTAAAAAATGCTCTTTTAATGGCAAAAAAAAAAAAAAAAAAAAAAAAAAAGGCTGTGTCAGAAACCTTACATATAAGTGGAAATCAAATAACTTCGATAAGAAAAATGATTTCGTGATAATTTTTGTTCTCAAATTACAAGAAGCTATAAATACAAGTATAAATTCATCTGTAACCTTTTTTTAATTTTAGGTATATAATTTAAAAATAATCATGTTCATATTGTTCTTGTCAAGTGAGAGCTCCTAGTATATAGATATTCAGTTTGTAAAAATAGGCATACTTCTTATTTTCTATGCAGAGCTTAATTGTCTGATCCAATCATTTCAATTAAGAGTTGATATAAGCTATTTCATCAAGATATTTTCGTATGTATTCAATTTGACAACAGCAATGAACTTTTGTTTGTTGGCTGCTAAAAAAATTTTGAGCACTTACTTCTTCAAATGGTCAATGCATTTATACAAGGTTACACAATTCGAATTTCGCACATGTTGCAAACTAAAGGGATAGTGTGATAGTTGAACTTATTCAAGAATCTTGTTTTTAAATGATAAGGTTAATATTAGGCAAACGTGAGTAAACGGGGCATTTCACACAAATCATGTATTAAACTCAAGTTTACTCCTGAAATAACGTTCATAACTAATTATATAATTACAATCAATTTAATTCACAAATGTAGAGTTATGACCACACTGGTAAATAACTTTTGTATGTAGTGTGTTACCTGCTGTAATATCATTAATCATTAAAAGGATTTTTGAAAATACACAACTTAGACTTCAAATGCCAAAATCTGCAGTGATTCATAAAAAGTTGATTCAATTTCAGTAATTTAGACGTTCCTATTCAACGTCATATTAACCAATAAAGTTTGCTGTATTGATAATGTTTTCAGACACACTTCTCTGCCGAATTGGATACTCAAATATGATAACTTTTTGCATGAGTAGGAATATCGATTTTCAACGCAAACTGGACAATATCTTAACTAACTATCTAACTTTAGAGATATAAATGATTGAATAAAAATCTCAAAACTTAACCTGAGTATGGCAGTATTCCAATTTGAATTATTTAGTGGGGCCTTTCCACACTTCTTTAAACTACTAATAACCTTTGGCTCTACAAAATATTTAGTCTTTTACAACAGATAATTTGATAAATTTTACAGTTTAACTTCTAAGGAAATTATAGTCGAAATTAAAAATAGCTGAGTATTACAGACCTTCTAAAAGCCAATCACAGAGTCATTTTTTATAATATTACTAAAATATTAATTTGATATTCAAAAAAAAACTAAATAACCATAAGAAGCAGAACGAGTGTATTCTAAAATATTACTATAATCTCAAGAACCAAAACCTAGTTATCCAAAAAATAGTCTATTCAACGCTTTTTCACAGAAAAATAATATATATTTTTAAAAACCTCTTGTATTTTTTTTCGATATCATTGATTATTTTCTGAACGACGCTTCATTTTGTCAAGTAAAATACTGATAAAAAAAGATCACAAATCTATTTTTTAAAATAATTTTAAAAACAAGAGAATATTAAAAGATTTAGTCAGTTGACAACATGACTCGTACACATGATGCTTAAAACATATTAAATATAGATATTATAATAAATTAATTTAGTTGATATGCACTTCTATCGCCTGTAATTTTCTTCTAATTTTTTTTTTGAAGAGGATTATGCTCTGAGCCCTTCTTGTATTTTCTATGCTTAGTTATCTTTTTATTGCAATATTTTCTTTGATTTAATTTGTACAATAAAGTTTCCATAATCCCATTAACTGGGTCCAATACGCTTGTTAAAGTACAAGGAAACAGCTAATTTTATATTTTATTGGATAAGTCCCCGAACTTCAACTGTTAGAAACAAGAAAAAGATGTTCCATTAAAATTGATAACAATGTGCACCTAGAAAAATATTTTGCCGACCTTTATGGGGCCCATATAAATATTGAGTTCATGAATGCTTATATCAATATCTCACATCACTTTAAAATATTTAGAAATGATAAATTAACACAGAAAACTATATTACAATAATCAATTAATAAATTCTAATATTTTATAGCATTGGTAACTACTATTCACGTAAGTTCTGCTGTACCAGATATACATTTAGATATATGCATGTACCAAAAAAAACTCAAGTATATTTAGATTTTTTTTTTTTTGAAGTTGGCGTTATGACCTACAAGTTATAAAATAAGAAATGATAAATAAGATGCTTATATATTTGTTCAAATGACATCAATTTCCAAGGTTTCCATTATTTATTACAATTTGACAATTCTCCATTTTTGTTCCTGGTCGGACCTTGGTTTTAACCTTAATGACATATAGTGTCATATAGGTTTCAAACTTTGAATTGACTTCCTTCGTTTTTAAATTTTTCTTATTCTATTCAGGTTGGGTTGTTATTTTTAAGTCTACAGAAAATCAGAGTTATTACAAACTTTCAAAGTTAGTGAAGGTCGTGTTCAAGCCTCGCGTAGCTTAAATTTCTATTCATTATTTTCAAACAGACATGAATAATAGAGGGCGCAATTCGTAAAAACGAATACTTCTATAATATATAAATCCAACAAAATATCAATGTTTTTAGCAGGTTTTTTTTATCATTTATTCACCACTGTCTTTCGTTAATAGATCATTATTCAACAATTTGAATTTTTAATATTGTGATTCAATAGTTTTTGGTTTAAATTTCATTATTATTTCAAGGCATATATACCATGATCTGTATAAAGGGTCTCTTGCTTGCAGCTACGTTCTTGGCTACTGTTTTTTCCCATCCGGTAGATCTGAACACACACGATACAGCAAATTTTCTATTGACTAGAGATGACTCAGAAATTTATGATACTGCTGTTACTTACAATGAAACGCAAGAGGGAGATGAAAAAAATGGCAAATCTTACGTTTACCCTTGCAAAAGTATTTCACAGTGGAAGAGAAATATTTTTCCAGACGCCGAAGTAGCTCAAACTTTGGTGTGGAATTTAACACATAAATATTACTCGCCAGATGGTAAATGGGTTTCAGGGTTCTTTATTAATGATCAATCTCCAGGCCCAGAAATTGTTGCTAGGGAGGGCGAATGGATCAGAATCATTGTTAATAACTATCTTCCTGTTCCAATAACCATTCATTTTCATGGGATAGATCAGGTCTATACTCCTTGGTCTGATGGTGTACCTGGCATAACCCAATATCCAATTTTATCTGGATCAAACTATGAATACATATTTCAATTTCATAATCAACGTGGTCTGTTTTGGTATCATGCACACTACCGAGCTTACCTTCAAGATGGAGTTGTTGGTCCAATTTACGTAATTCCTTCGGCAGAAATCGAGCGTCCCTACTCCAGTATTGAAGGTATATCTGATGAAGACGTGGCTTCTATACAATCATTGGAAGAAAATCCAACAAATCTGATTATCACTGAGGCTTATGGAGAATTCAGTGATGATATAACTGCCAAAATTTTACAGCTTGATATACTTCCTTCTTGTGCTTCTTCTATTTTGGTAAATGGCAAGGGAAGAGTAATGTGCAATGATCAAGACGATATTGACGCTGCTGCTGCACTGAAACCTCCAAGAACTCCGCCTTCTACTTACGACAAATGGGGCTGTTTAAAAAGAAATGCACTTGTTGATACAACTAATTCAGAGGCTGCTAATGTAGGTGGATTTCATCAGACTTGTTCACCTACCAATAATGAAAGAGAAATAATATTCACAAAGCATCAAAACTATCTGTATTTCAATGTTTATAATATGGCCGCTGAACTTGGCAAGGTTTTCTCTATTGATGAGCATGATCTTATTGTTGTTGGTATAGATGGGATGTTTGTTCAACCTCGAGTAGTACAACAAATAAATATACCATTGGCTACAAGATATACTATTCTTGTGAAAACAAAAGATGAAGATGATGGTGCCACATACGCAATGCGGTTTGCATTTAAAAACGCATTTCAAATTAAAGAAGGGCTTGCTTTACTTGTTTATGGAGATCCAAATGATGATACCTCCAAGCTTCAAGCTATAGATCAACCCGAAAGTAAACCTTATCAGGGTATTGGTGGCGACTTAATATCTAATAATTATACATTTGCTACAATTGAAGATTTTACACCACTAGATGTGCAAGCTCACAAGCCTCCTCAAGGTCCTGGTGACAAAACTATCGATTTTTCAATGGAATTTTCAAAAGGACTGTTTTCTATTTTCAAATCCGGAGATATTTTCAAAGTTAGCTCTGAGCTTGATGCTCCTTATTTACTTCAAACAGATCCTGCTAAGCTAAATTTTACAAACATTCCTACATGTGTTGCACCTGGAATTAAACTAGGTGATATTGTTGATCTTATTGTACAAAATCCAACACCTATTGAGCATTCGTTCCATATGCATGGCCATAGTTTTAGTGTTATTAGTCATGGTAAACAGGCTTTTGGCTATAAAACCATTGAAGAAGCTCTCAATAATAATGAACCTGATATAAATTTGAACGATCCAATTTTTGTTGACACCGTTGATGTTCCTGGTGACGGACATGTTGTCTTAAGGTTCAAAGCGTCCAATCCTGGATACTGGTTTATCCATTGTCATATCAATCATCATATTACTAGTGGAATGGCTGGTTTTATTGTAGTAGATGAGAAAGAAATTCCAAAAATTCCACAGGTTCTCTACAATCAACCTCATGCCGAATATAATTCAGAAGAAGATATTAATATTTCAGTTCCAACAGAGCAACCCGACACTGTATTTGAAACCAAGAGACCATTTTAATTGACCTACTTAACACTACTGATTTTGGGCAAAATATTTTAAAGCATTAACAATTCTACTTTTTAAAAAGTCGTTCTATATATATATTTATAAAATATTAAAATCGAATACATATGAACAAAAATCAAAATACTGTTTGCAATAAATGAGACATATTATATTTACTAAAGTGGAAGGCAGTAATTTTACTTTACTAAGTTAAAACTGGCTGTTTCGAATGATTTTTTTTAGCAGAAAGCCTAAGACGAAGGCAAAACTTAAGAATATAAAATCCAGTCTTGAATATATCTATATAGCTGCCTCATCTTTTAAGCGACTGCTGTGTTGTCTGAAAGTTTGCTAGTGTACGGAGTATATGATTCTTGTTATTTAATAAATAATTTGCTTTCAAAGTAAACTTTACAAAAAAAAAAAAAAAAAAAAAAAAAAAAAAAAAAAAGAAATACCGAGAAGTACTTTGGAAGATACTTTCATGTCCTATAAGCTTACACATTCATACAATATCCGAGTTAATTTCTAACAGCTTTATTATCTCTACACTTACGATTATTTACAACTTCATCCTCCCAAGAATCTATAAAATTTCAATTACATAATTTGCACCGCACGCTATCCAAAACAGGTAAACCAATTTACGCCAACCTTAATTAGTTTCCACACGTTTTTTTTATAAAAAAACGCGACCAAATCTACATTTTACAATCCTTTCTCACACACACACACATGCACACACACATCTCATTAACTACGCATTTTTGAATCGCTGAACTTTTCATCATGATGTTAATATGCCTTCAACATCAAGATCAAATCCTAAAACAAATCAGCTTTTAAATCATCAATTTGAAGATGAGTCTGGCCAGGAATATAATCACACAGAGTTTGGCGACTTCCGAACTTACATGCTTGCTAAACAAACAAAACTTCAGAACCAAGCAATATTTGACGCAAATGAAGGTGATGGAGAAAAATCAGAAATATTCAAAGGATGTGTTGTTTATATTGATGGATTTACAGGATCTGATTATTCGTCTGAGCAGCTAAAAATTCTAATTATTAAAAATGGTGGTGTCCATATCAATAATCTTTGGGGTGGAAAAACTGTAACAACTCATGTAGTTGCAAACAATCTCACGACGAGAAAAAAGGAGTTGTGGAAAAACTGTACCATAGTAAAACCAGAGTGGATTGTTGAAAGTGTTAAGGCTGGAAAGAGGTTGTCATGGAGATATTTTAAAACAATCGATGTTGAAGATAGGCAGTCTACACTAAAAGTTCCTGTGTTAAAATCCAAAGAAAATACTGAGCAACTAGACTCTAAAGTTTCTCGTACTGAAGATGTCAATAGCACAAATGGTGTTCCAAAGATTACGGATCCAAATTTTATTACACATTTTTATGAAAACTCTAGGCTTCACCACCTCAGTAAATGGAAAGCAATGCTTCGAGAGAAGTATCTTCAAAATCAAAATCTTACTTTTCCTTCACATACTGATAACCCGGTTTTAATGCATATTGACTATGATTCGTTTTTTGTATCTGCGACTCTTTTGAAATATCCTGAGTTGGTAACCAAACCATGCTGTGTTGCATCTGGAAATGACGACTCATCTGATATTGCTTCAGCCAACTATGTTGCAAGAGCCAAGGGAGTTCGAAATGGAATGTGGTTGGGTAAAGCCCGAGAGCTTTGTCCAGATATAAATATCTTGAAGTTTGACTTTGCTGCATATGAAAAGGCTTCTGATGATCTCTATGCAGTAATACAAAGCTATTCACCGAGGCTGTTGTATCCAGTCTCGGTGGATGAAGCTATCATAGATGTTACAAATGTAATCGATAAAATACTAGCAGAAAATGAAGCAATTGATAGTATCAAAGACGCAGTTGAACATTTGGCTTCAAGAATTCGAAATAAAATAAGATCTCGTTCAGGTTTGGAGGCAAGTGTTGGTGCGGGTTCTAATATGCTACTGACAAGAATAGCTCTATCAAAGGCTAAGCCTAAAGGTCATCAATACATTTCTTATCAAGATCGATTATCTGTACTTGATGATGGGAGTGTTTCATTACGAGATATTCCAGGCGTTGGAAGATCAGTAGTGAATCGTTTAAATGCACTTCGAATAACGAGTTTTTCAGGACTAAGGAATTTCCCACTTTCTAAACTCATTGCAGAATTTGGTCAAAAAACAGCTGTTCGACTACATGAAGTTTCAAATGGAGACGACTCTGTATCCCTATTGGATAGTATACGGCAATCACAATCTCGAAAATCAGCAGGTGTTGAAATTTCTTGGGGTGTACGTGCAACGTCACTTGAAGAAGTGCATATTTTTTTACGCCATATTGTCAATGAAGTTATGAAGCGTATGTCTGGTTATTTATGTGGATCAGTGACAGTCAAAGTATATAGAGCAACAGACGATAATTCCAAATGGAGCAAGAGAATGGGACATGGAAAATGTGATATATTCAGTAAATCAAAAATGGTTAAACTAACAAACGATAGTGACTTAATTTACGAAACTGTAATCGGTTTGGCGGAGTGTGAACCTGAGAGACTAAGAGGTGTGGGTGTAAGTTGTGGGAAGCTGATGCGAAAAGAGGAAGTTGAAAACGGGGGGCTCATGAAATTCATAAAAAAGAAAGATAAAGAGTCTGTTGAGCCTTTGACAAACGAGTTAGCGTCAGGACAACAATTAACAAAGCAAGTAACTTTATCAAAACAAGATAGTTCTGAAACTGGTGAAAATCCTAGGGGAGTTGATGATAGCCATGATAAAAGATTCGATGAGGTAGAGACAGTTCTACGTCAAGATTCAAATCAACAAGTTAATATTCCAGAGTTTTCTTGTACTCCTATTAGGCCAGATACTATTGACTGGGAGATATATAATGCACTTCCTTCAACCCTTAAATCAGCTATTACGGAAGAATATCATCTTGAAGTAGATCCTCAGGAACCCCATAATAATAATACAACTGTCACTAATGGCTTTTCAAAACGTTCAGCTCCACCTTTGAATAGGCCAGCTAAAAAAACGAAACTTCTTAAGAATGGCAAACAAAATACACTAACTCAACAACGGCAAGCGAAAGAAAGTACAGAAGCTTTGTCTTTTGCTGATTTATACTATCACCAGGCAAGTTCTTTGATTGATCCTGGTGTTTTTGATTCTCTTCCTAATGATATACAAAAAGAGTTACGGGCTGTGATGTCGAACACAGTGTCTGATAACCTTAAGAAAGCTAATTCCAATACATTGAAGGCTTCTGAGTCGACACATACCTGTGATATATCACAACAGGAAATGCCACGGAAAAAACAAATGCCAGTTCCTGGCTTGGATACTAAGTTTACAGATCCTGTTCAAGTTCGTGGTGCGCTAAAAAAATGGATCTCGTTTTCAAAAGATGTAGGAGGTGGACCACATCATATTGATGTTGAAGTGGTGGAAAAATATTTGTTACAATTAACTGAAAATGAAAATGGATGGGATAAGTGTGTTAAATTGATTGAAATGATGGATAGAGAAATAAAAAAAATGGGTAATGACCAAGATGAATGGGAAAACGTAATAGCTACAATAAAAAAAAAAGTTGATGAAAAAATGAATGAGATGGGAATTAAATTAATGTATTGGTAAATAAGTTTATTAGTTAGTATAAAATGATCCAAGATTTTTACTGCTCACTTAATTACTATTACTTTTAAACTTGAGTTGCACATTGAATTTTACATTATTGTTGTTGATTTCAAGATTTGATATATACTATTATTTATATATTGTAAATGTACAGATAACTGGTATTTTAATTCGTCATTAAATTTTGTTTTTGTTTTTATTATTTTCTATAATTATTATTTATGAAAACGTTGAATAATTTAGTCCGAATTATTCAGGTACTTATTACATATAATGTGTAAGAATTATTTCGTTGAAATACTTGATATTATACAATGGCATAAGAAGGAAGAAAATGATAATCAAAAGTGATATTTTACAACTATCCGTGATATTGGTATAAAGCTATGGTTGTATACGAATTTTTTAATTAAGATTTTTAAAACAAATCAGGTAAACTATATATTTCAAGTTTTCTAGAATGTATCAAATAGATTATACAATATCAAAAAATCATATGTCTTTACTTACAATGTTAATATTGAAAAATGGTTACTGTTTTTTTAAACTTGTGAATTATATTTATATATAATAGTTTTATAAAGTGTTTGATATTTTGATTGTGGTGACGAATTTTCAACATGATCTCTTGAAAAAAAAAAAGAAAAAAAAAAAAATCTTTATTTTGTATTTAAATTTTTTAAAATATATATTATTTGAAAAATTTACGTGAAAAGTGGAGTTGCTTTAAAAAAAAAATTCATTAGATTGTTAGATTTTAGTTTATAATGTATAAATTATATATGCAAGAGATTATTCAATAATAGCTGTAAGAAGTTGTTGTTTTTTTCTTTACTAAACTATATATCATGAGTTGACAAAACCAACAACTTCAACAAAGGAAATAAAAAAAATGATAATAAAAATGAAAAAATGAAAAAATGAAAAAAAAAAATTCAACATTCAAAAGAAAAAGTGTCAACAATAATAACAAATACATTAATGAGTCTACTCTAATGTATTTTCAAAGTCATTAAAGGTGTCATCTGAAGAAGGCGCTGAAGTACCTGTCTCACCGTAAACAGCAGCATCAACTGCTGCTCCTTTTTCAAGCATTTCTTTATATTTCTCAGATAGCATTGCTGACATGCTTCGCAATGTTGGAATCTCCATACGGAACCCTTCACCGTGTCTATATGCTGCAGGATTTTCCAAATAATTCCAAATTGGTAAAACGAATTTTTCTATGTCTAACGGGTCCAGCCCATCCTGAGATAATGTAAGGTTTCCGTAGTCAGAATTGCCCTCTGCTAGCCCTTCTGTGCTAGACGATGGAGGTGTAGGCATTAGTTGTTGTTGTGATGGAAGTGTTGGAGGACCACAAAAAAACTCTACAGTGGGTATTCTGGGTGCGTCTGCTGCATTGCAAAAATCAACAGTTAAAAGTCGCGGAGCCCATGAGTCGTCCATTGCGGCTCGTATAATTTGGTCAAATCTAAGCGTATGCCGCCGTAGTGAAAGCGTCAAGCGTTCTAAATTTGAGAGGTTTGAAGTTATTGAAAACATATCAAGTCCAGTAAAGGTAGCTTCAGAGTCTTCAGAGTGCAGCTCAAGTCGTTTGATTCTGTGCATGGAGGATATAGTTTTCCACAAGGTATCAAGCACCGCTAGTGCATGTCCAAAGAGACGAAACGTCACAAGATTTTTATTCGTATCTAAAAGAGCCTGGATAGCGGGAGTCAGCTCGGCACCAAAGTCATCTAAGAAAAGATCCAGAGATGTTAAAGATGTGTATGCAATATGTAAGGGTTTATTGACATCAAGGCGAAGAAGAACACCGGTGTTAAGGCCTAGTGTCTGAATAGTGCTAAATGTATTTTTGGGCGAACCCTCTTGTAATTGTACAAGACGGGCTTTAATTCTGCAATATTTAAGTCGGGGTGGCAATAACATCGAGTGCACGACGTGAATTCCGTCACTATTAACGTTAAGTGCTTCAAGATTTTCGAGCTTTGAAATAGATTGAAAAACGCTATCCACCACTCTAATAATGGGATAGATGTAAAGCGAAAGAAATCGCAGATTTACAAACCGTGTAATGTCATTGAAACTGTATTGAGATGATGCTTGTGTGGATGTATGCAGAGAAATGACGTTGTTGAATATCTTGGATGATGCTAATCGTGATAAATGTTCAGGGTATATGACTCCGTATATATGAAAATTAATGATACCTTTTTTAAAGTCGTAGAATGTCTCGAGATAGTCTATCACATTATTAATATCATCGGGCTCCTCTACGTATTGAAACGAAAGAATCAGATCTTTGATGCTGGTAAAGTTTTTAAAAGGCATGTTGCAGATTTCCTCAGTTGAGGTGTTGCCCAAATCAGGAGTGACAATTCGATTTCCAATGTGCAGACGTTCGACATACTTTGCAATTTTTGGGTTCAAAAAACATTCACTTGTATCGTCAAAGAAATGAAGTTCGTCTTTGTTGAAATGGGGATTCAGCTCGTAAAAGTGATTGTAAGCGCCACAGATAGATATATCGCACAGTACATTTTTGTAGATGGCGGCGAGTATTATTTCTTCCAGTTGGCTGCTTGATTGCATAAGTGGCTGAAGATGTTCTATGTACTCAGCAAAGACCGAGTGTTTCAAATAAGCTGGAAAATTTTCACCGTCTATTTCGTAGGCATCGTCAACTGTCAAAAACTTTAGAATTTTGAGAATGATCTCATTAGGGAGCATCTCCAGGTAACATTGTATCATGATATCAGGCCAATTGTGTATATGAGAAAGTGTTGTACAAAAAGTTCTAGTTAAAGTCAAGGTCACCAGTAACCAAGAATGCGATCAAAAGCACTCAATACAAGAAGGTTGAGTGCTTACAGGTAGCGTGGGCATGGAAAAAAAAAAAAAAAAAAAAAAAAAAAAAAAAAAAAAAAAAAAAAAAAAAAAAGAAGGAAGAAAGGAAAGAGAAGAAGAGGATTTAAGAGGATCTAACCTGGTTTTTAGATGAACCGAACCAGTAGCTGCAAGCCAGATTGGAGCGGGAGAAGTAGGTTTTCTTTTTGACATTTGATCATTCACCTGTCTCGTAAAAGAAGTGGTTGTCCTTATTTGGTTTGGTACGACTTGATTCGGTACCTTGCCCTTACTATTAGAGTACTAAATGTCATATAGGGCAAGGGCCTTCCCTTTTGGTATTCCCCGGATTCATATATGAAGAAATATATATTGTCATGATTGTCGGAACATTGGTATTCAATTCTCAAAAACCACGGTACTCTCTCACTCTCTCACTCTCTCACCCTCTTTTCTCACAAGAGCCAGACGGGCAGTGTTTACAGAAAGCTCAAAGTATATTATTATATTACATCTGAGACTCGGATATGGCCTTGAAATATTAGAGTCTTTAAAAGGCCAAGCTATGATGCTTAACTGAATCATTTTTATTTATTTTTTTTTACTTGTATTTTTACTTTTATTTTTCTCATTTTAAATTCTGGCTTCTTCGGTTCCGGAACCCCGATTAGATGATGCTAGAACGGTACCATTCATGATGTAGCAAGAAATTGAATGTAGAACAACTGAAAGAATTACTTAAAATCGAGCGCATTAAATTAACCATCAGTTTTTGCTTTAAACAACAACTTGGTATAGTTTTTGATATTGTAATCTGCCCGGAACATCTAAAACTGCTCCGTATGAGACGGCACATATGAAGTGGATAACTGTAGATGTATCTATTCTTTATTTTTAGTTTCTTCGGTCTTTTGCTTACTATCAGTTGAAATTCGTTTTTGTAATTGTTCAAAAAAACCATTAGTCAGTATGGTATTATTATCTACAATTACGCTTTATTTGTTTACTACAATCCATCAACTATTCTTTTATTAATATTTACTTTATATATTTGTTTGTTTACTTACTTATTATTAATCTTTTATTTTCCATAAATCATAAACATTATAATATCATATATCATGTATTAATTTGTTTTTTTATTTTGTATATTTTTATTTTTATTTTTATTTTTATTTTTTTCCAACGCACGCATCAATTTTTTGTTTATATTTATTTCGCATTGTTAAAACAATGCAAATAGCTTTTAATTTTGGTTGTTGAATTTTTTTCATCAAAGAAATTGTAACTAATATTATCTGAAAGAATATTAATCAATTAATGTAGATCTGTTTTATCTAATCTGTTTATTAAATCATCTTTTTAATATAATCTTGTTCAGTTTGTTTTACTTTTTTTAAACTTGTTCATCTGAATCATCGGCATTTGCCAAAAATGATCTTGAACGGCTTATATATATATATATAAAAACTATTACTTCTAGTATTTTATAAAATAACATAATTCCATATATAATGCTGAAAACTAAAACTTTTAACTACACAATATTACGCAAAAAGTTATTTTTTTTTTTTTTTGAATCAAACTTCAAGTATTCCCCGATTTGTACCACACATTCATTGATTTCATTAAAACTTGTGATATAAATTAATTCACATGTCAAAGTGTATATTACTCAAAAACATATTCAGTCTCCCCTCACAATTATAGATAAATATATAACAAATGAAAGATAATGACGCTGGTGCTTTTGAAGTAATCACAATTGATCCGGTATAATCAACCACTCTGTCAAAATGGTTTAAAAAAAAAAAAAAAAAAGTTATTTTATAATATAGAATTGTGTAGGAAATATCAGAATGTTGGAACAATTTATTTTTGTTAATGTAATCTTTGAACTTTGTCCCATGTTTAGTTGTAGCCTTCAAAACAAGACAAAACAAAATAAAACAAAATAAAAACTACTCATCTTGACTACAAATTAATGATTACAATCATCGCCGTTTTATAAAAGCCCAAAGTGTATAATTCAAATGAAAAAAAAAAATTAACTAGAAACAATAAGTATACATCAAAACAAAATACAAAAACACAAATACAACAAAAAAAGACGTAAAAATGAGACACCTTAGGCAAATGCAGCCTTAGCTTCTTCCTGTTCAGGTTTCAAAAACTCCTTAACACATTTGGCCATAGTAGGAGAATTTCTTGAAATTGAATCTGTGAAATAGAAGTTCTCAATAACCTTCTTGATGTCAGCATCACTTGCCTTGACATGCTTGTTGGCAGCCACCAGTTGAGTCTTTAATCCAACATCGGCAAATGTAGTGGGCTCAATCACGTCATGTCTAACTAAATGAGGAGCAATTTCACTCAGTCTACTTCTCACCTCATAAACATCTTCGTAAGGAAGAGTGGCTCCAAGATATTCTGAAGCAGCACGAATGATCTTCCAGTCTTCACGAGCAACACCAGGAGGTCCTACTGATGCGCGGGTGGCTTGTGCACGACCTTCTGTGTTAACGTAAGTACCGGCCTTCTCAGTGTATGTAGAACCTGGTAAAATGACATCAGCAAATTGTGCTCCAACATCACCGTGGTGACCTTGATAAACAACAAAAGCATCTTTAGGAATATCAGAAGCCTTCACTTCGTCAGCCCCCAAGAGCCAGAGAAGCTTAGGTTCAACATTAGCAACTTCAGCAGAAGGTGGAACGAATCCAACATCGTAAGCACCAGCGTGGGATGCAGCTCTTTGAAGAACATTGTAACCATTCCATTCAGAAGTCAAGAAGTTAGATGAGTGTTTGAGAACAAAGTCACCTACAGTCTTGTAAATGGCTTGTGAGTCAGCATGCTCTGTAACACCTGAACCAACAATGATAAAAGGCTTCTTAGCACCAGCAAGTTTCTTACCAAATTCACCCTTGAGTGCAGTAGTAAGAGCAGAAGAGTTGGTGCCCAAGTGCTCCACCCAGAAGGTAGAATCAAATTCTTCACCGACGAGGCCGATTTCCAAGTCAGATCGCAAGAATTGCTTTCTAATTCTAGCATTTAAAACAGCAGCTTCATGACGAGGATTGGTACCAACCAAAAGGATGACATCAGCCTCTTCAATACCCTTAATAGATGAATTGAACAAATAGTTAGATCTAATGTCAACACCATGAGCAGGAGGAAGAGCATTGTTGTCAATGGTCAGATTCTCGGAGCCAAGAGTGTTAGCAAGATCCTTAAGAGCAACCAAAGATTCAACCTCGACAAGATTACCAGCAACACCCTTAAATTCATCACCCTTAACATCAAGACGTTCATGAGCATCAGCAATAGCTTGAAGAGCATCGTTCCATGTAGCAGTTTCAAAGTTATCACCAACCTTGATTAAAGGAGTGGTAAGACGTTGAGTTTTAAGGCCATCAACTGCAAATCTAGTCTTATCGGAAATCCATTCTTCGTTGACATCATCATGGAGTCTGGGAAGAACTCTCATGACCTCGACACCACGAGAGTCGACACGGATGTTTGATCCTAGACCATCCAAAACATCAATCGACTCAGTCTTTTTAAGTTCCCAAGGTCTAGCGTGGAATGCATAAGGTTTAGAGGTAAGAGCACCAACGGGACAGAGATCTACAACATTACCTGAAAGTTCAGTATTGAGATTTTTCTCTAAGTAAGTACCAATTTGCATGTCGTTACCACGACCAGAAGTACCAAACTCAGGTGCGCCTGCAACATCATTGGCAAAACGCACACAACGTGTACAGTGGATACATCTATTCATTGAAGTCTTGACCAATGGACCAATTTCCTTGTCCTCGGTGGCTCTCTTACCGGCAATTTCGTGGAAACGGCCTCTATCTCTACCATATCTCATGGACTGATCTTGAAGGTCACATTCACCACCCTGGTCACAAACAGGACAATCAAGAGGATGATTAGAAAGCATCATTTCCATGACACCTTCACGGGCCTTCTTGACTCTCTCAGTGTCTGTTCTAACAACCATTCCAGGACCGACAGGGAAAGCACAAGAAGCAACTGGCTTGGGGGCTCTCTCTACATCAACTAGACACATTCTACAGTTACCGGCAATAGCGAGTTTTTCATGGTAACAGTATCTGGGGATAGTAACACCTGCTTTTTCACAAGCTTGAATAAGAGCCGAACCAGCTTCTATTGAGACTTTCTTTCCATCAATAGTAAGCTCGACTTCTGCGCTGCGTGCAGCTGATTGTGAAAATTGTCGTTTGTTGTTGACTTTAGATAGACAGCGTAAATTTAACAGGCGGGTTCTAGATAGCATTGTTGTGTAAAATGTATATGAATGAAAGAAAATATGATGCTATCGATTGATTGACTGATTAAGTGAATGAAATAGACTGCATTAAAAAAAATTAGAAAGAAAAATAAGTGTTAGCTTAATTACCCCGTTTTCACGCTGACGGTTTATAATAAATTCCCGGCTTTCGATTGGCCCAAACGACCCATCACAAAAAAAGTAATAAAGAAAACTTACCTCTCTGTATGTCTATCAGAATCTATATCGAAATAAATATGTATGTAACAAAGAAAAGTTCTTTAATGAATGGATTGATAGAAATCGGACCAACAAATAAATAACGTTCTAAGGACCGAGCAATGGTGAATAATGTAAGATGGACAGTGAAGGAGTATCTGTGGAGGTAAAAAGAAGAACGAAATTTTTTTCTGTACTGTTTTTTTTTTTTTTTCTCTCTCTTATTTTTTGGTGAATAGAAAACACCACTCAAGGTGCCGCTATTATGGGGTCTTTTTTGAATCACGCTAATTGGTTGAAAAACGTTAGTAACATATTTCACTGAAAATTACTAATGATATTGCCCTAACCCTAACTTTGCACACAAATACAAATCCGAATCTAGAAAGTATAATAATATCAAAATGGTGATGGAAAGAAACATTCAAATATGCAGCCATTTGTTATATCTCAAGAGTCAATAGAAAAAAATAAATAAATAAAAAATAAACTAGTTTAATTTATTTAAAGATGTAAATGTCAAACAATTTAAACAATCGAAATTAGATGAATAATTTTTATCTCGATTTTTATGTTAAATAATTTAAACAATGGAAATAAGATGAATGATTTTTATCTCGATTTTTATGGTAATTTTTATTTCAATTTCGATTATTATTTCGATTTTGACTATAATTTTCACTTTCATTTTTATTATAAGTTTTATATTTCCATTTTAAAAAAAAAATACCGTTCATAGTCTTATTTAAGAATGATGAAGTATTAAATTTTTGCTTTGTTTATTGGCTCAAAGGTTTAAGAAATAATATCTTATGGAGTTTTTTTTTCCTATCAAGAATAGAAAATCATAAATTCATACAAAACTTACATAGTGTTACTTAGCTTGATAACTGAATATATATATAAAAACATAATAGAGAGATTAAAAAAAAAGTGCAGAATGTAATGATGCTTAACGACCGCCACTCATGGGACAATCGGGAATATTGATTGGGTTAGACCAACCTTCACCATTATCAAGAGTGACATCAGCCCAATGTGCAAATGGATAAGAAGGAATAGTCTTAACAGGTTGGTCTTCGGTTATAAGTCCCATATCTATTTGTCTCTTAATAAGCTTATCGAGATAGGGAATAATGTGGGGTTCAACGACTTTGAAATTTTTATAGTTAATAATCTTTTCAGGTGCTTCTTGAATAACTTTCTTAAGAATAGAAGGAATCATAGGTTCGTCTTTCATTTCGTCAATAGTATAGAAAACGGGATGATTGGTAAAAATAATGGCGTTGGTCTTAGGAAGACGACGGAGAGTTTGACGCTCAATACGGACGGTAAACTTTTCAAAAGGAATAGGTGGAACATCTTGACCAGGTGTATAAGTATAAACATTAGAACACAAAAGTTCATGATCCCAAGTAATATACCAAGATGCTCGCTCGACAGGATCAGTAGGCTTCATTCTGGCAAACCAACGCTCCATAGAAACCTTGAGCTTTTCATTGTAGTATGGTACGTTTTTATGGATGGTGTCAAGATGCTGGCCAATTTTGTCTTGGACAGTAAAATATCCACCTGGGAAAGGAACAGCAGCGGCAACAAGATAATGACGGCCATCATCACGCTTTTTTACAAGATAGAAATCCTCTTTGGCCAATTTACCAATGTAATGAAGAGGATGGAGCTTGTAAGGTTTGGATAAGTCAATGTGCTCGTCAGTAATAAGATTGCGGATACCAGTCTCAGTCTTTTTGAAAAGAGATGGATAACGAGTAAGCATATGGTCAACAATAGTTTCAAGCAGCTCTTCACATGCATCTTCTCCATCAGGAAGACTATCGCAGTACTCTTTACCATAGTCAGTGAAAATACGTTTTTTTTCCTCAATGTATCTAATATACCATTTATCCATATCGAGCCAATGATTAAGATCCAGCTTGAAAATACTCATAGTTTGATAGTATGGCCATCTGAAAGGTCTCCAGGGACGATCGTCGTAATCTTTGACTTTTTCTGGAGTAAGTGATGTCAATGGTGTAACCTTTTGCATCTGAGGCTCCTCTTTATTGTCTGTAGTAGTTGACTTTTTGGCAAATATGCCGACGCATTGTTTTTTCAATTTGTCTCTATTAACAATAGCATACACTATTGTTGCGGTGATCAGAGCCACCTGTGAAATTATTAATGTATTGGACATGTTATTGTGTTATAAATGTGAATGATGATGGTTTTAGACAAGATAAAACGAGCGAAAGACACTGGCCATTCTTCTAGTATTTATAAACACCAACGGTGCAATCACAGATATTGATAAACTTAAGCTTACAAGCAGGTTTGCTCATCAAGTTTTCCCTCGAGGCACTCGGGCTCTGTGCTAAGTCCCTAAACACTGCCTGATTAAGTGATTTCTTCCACTGGCCTCTGTCAACTGTTCAGTAATTCCCAGTTCCGGATTTTTCTGGTATCAGAAATTTAACTTTTCTTATCGATAGCTGAGGCCTTCCCACCCTAGCCCTTCTTGATTCTTCCCGAGTCTTAAAACACCTGTCTAACATAATAGGTGAAGCACCGAATGTTTATAAAGTATCCTCATTAGGGTATTATATACGTTCAATAAGTAGAGCTAAACTGTTGTTGGATGCTATTTCCTTGGAAGATGTAAAGAGAAGCGTTTTAAAAAAAAACCTGGAGAGCAGATTTAAAAAAAAAAAAAAAAAAAAAAGCTGGCAAACGGTTTCAGGACAATTTTTCCTAAAACGGTAATTTTAAACCAACAGAACACACCAAGTAGAGGGGTATGAAAGAGGAAAGTGTTACAAGTGCAAACCTTGACATTTTCATCCAGTATACAAATGCACATATATATATTTATTTATTATTGCTCAACTGCTTTCACGGTGATATACTTTGAAATAATAACATACGACTTTATTTATATTTTTACTTCTGAACGTTTCAACATTGCGGGGTTGGTGATTGTAAATTACATGCTTGAAAGTATCATTTGGGCTCAACCCAATCATTTATTTATTCAAAGATATGTGTTTATAACTTACATTATTGGATAAGTTTTCATTTGACATTATTTGATGATAAAAATTACTGATTCAATTTTTTTTCTCAGTTGTCCATAACTTTTACCTTTTATTGAATAAGAATTCATTTTTGGTTCACGACTTGAAATATTATAACTCTTATAAAACTGATATTATTATTATTATTATTATTATTATTATTATTATTATTATTATTATTATATTAGTAATGACCATCGTGGGTCTTTTTTTTGTTATTAACTCAGGGAAATTTCATTAAATTGTTTATTAACATTTATATTTTAATTAAGAAAGTACTACAAAACCAGAGAAATTAATAAAACTGATTAACTTTTGAAAGAAAAAAAAACCCCCACTGTTACAGGTTAATCTTTTAAATTACACCAAGAGATTTTAATCCAATTAGGATAGACAATCCTTCTTATTAAGGTGCATACCAAAAACTACCAAAATCTCCTAGTTTTTTTTCTTGTTCTATTAAAGTATTAAACTTTATCAGATTGTACTATAATTGGTCTATTTATATTAGTATACACAATAGGTTATGTAGTAAAAGTTGTCTAATAATTCAATATAAAATGATAAATTCAAAATTTAAAATTGTAAAAATATGAATAAAAGATCGATTGTTGTTACAGAATATTTCATTGTTATAGTTGAATTTATAGTAAGATTAAATGTTTGAAAAAAAAAAAAAATGAAAAAAAAAATACATGTTCATATAATAGGTATCACCAGGTTAAACTTGCCCTTTGTACACTTGATTAATACCTTTAACGTATGGTTCAGTTACATTTTTATTTGTCGTACAAATCTAAACACATTTTGTGTGCATCGTGTAGTGCATTTGAAAGTTTACCTGCCAACTGCAAATTCTAACAAGCCCACATTTCTCTTAAATGCTAATAATGATGTCAGCTTTCTAATATTGGTCTCGTATATGATTGTGGTTGTTTTCTGCATAGATCTCTTTCACATTAACACTTAGGTCTTCTGTGCTTTTAGTCCCCGTTACTAGCAACTACATCTTAATATTTAAACACATATAGTATGAATATTGAAAATTATATCTCCCCATGATTCTCTCGCGGTTGGCTTAATGTGGGTATGTTAAGAGTTACTTTCACCTTAAATGGCAAGCAGTAGTCTTTTAGATATCATTTCCATCACATGTTCTCAGATCATCATAGAACTTATCACCATCATTTCGTGTATTTTGTGGGTGCGGTGCGTAAATTTAATTTCGCCGTTTACACTCGGTTTAGTACATCAAAAACCTCTATTAGAACTATAATCGCAACACCACACAAAATCATCCATACATTTTAGCTCTATTACTCAAGGCTTCTTTCGTTTTAAACATTCATCTCCATTCAACAGTAATTTTATCAAGTCGAAACTTGTGTCGTTTTCTGTTGTTTTGGTAGACTGACTATTATGTAATGGTTGTTGAGTTGCTATAATCTAGCGAGATCTAGTTTCGTTAGTTTGTTATGGTTGCTTTTATTTATATATGAATTAGAGGGGGTTTTTTTTAACGGGAAGCTCTTTGAAATCATTCCAATTACTCCTTTATAATCCACGATTTACTTGAAAAAAAATCCCTCCCTCCTTTGCTTAAGTCCAATATTAGTGAAACTTGAGTTTCCTAGCTTAAGAACTTTCCAAGTATAAAGTATAATTTTTTTGTTACTTTTTCTGCTAATTCTACTACTGTTAACATCTCGGCAAGCTCATTTAATTGAAAGTTTTGCTATGAAGGCTTTTGTTTTTGGGTTTGCCATATTAAATTTTGGGTTCAGCTAATGTGGATAAGAAGATTTTAATTCATGCGAGAAACAAGCAGTGATAAGAAAGGAGTGTTAAGGTCAAATGATTGAATATGTGAATTTGTACCTGTATTCTTATTGTCTATAATGAAAACTATATTGACAATCTCGAACAATGAAAAAAATGTTATTCTTAAAAAGAATAATAAAAACCTTTGGAAAGCAAAATTATCGTGTAGAAGTATCTTGTATTGAAAATAAAAACAAGCTAGACTTTTATTGAAGGAAATATATATAAATGATTTAATTGATTTGTTATTTTTTTTGAAAAAAATTAGAAATGAAAGAAAAAGAGGCGAAAAGATAAAACGAAAAGGTTTTAATGAAGGGAAAAAAAAGTTTTATATATATATATATATATATATACTGAAAAACCTATACAGCCAAGTCGTGATAACTTGAGTCAATTGATGTAATAATAAAACAAGCAGTGTAAACAACCAGATTCAAGTTTATTAGTAGTTAAAATGAAAAGTCTCCTTTTAAAATGCATTCAGCTATTGGGCTTGGTGGTCTTCTCATGAAAGAATCTCGTCTGTCTCTGATTCCGGATTTCATATCGTGCAGAATTTCGTCTTCTTCAGAAAACTTGATCGCCACGCTGGGCCTTCTGACATGATGTCTAACTTTCTGGCTTTCTTCTATTGGCTGTGTGTTTGTAGAAGGTGCAGATTTAGAACGGATTGCTGATGATGCTGGGAATTGAGTGTTGAGAACAGGTGAAAGTGGAGGTGATGCAAGCATAGAGTGGTGCTGACTCTGGTGATGCTGTGAAGGAGAAAACGCAGTTCTTAGCTGATTAAATGGGTTTTGCTGCTGTGAAGAATACCCAGACATCAGAGTGTGATGTTCAATTGTGTAGTCATCATAAAAGGAGCGTCGTCGTTGATGATTGTTATTATTATAGTAAGCGTTTGATTGTGAAGGATTAATATCAATTGGTTTTGTCATTTTGATTGTTGATTTTAATATTGAAGTATTTTGGTTAGGAACAGATTGAAGAAGAATCAAGGTACTTTATATATATATATATATATATATGTTTTCTTAACTATATAAATGCGGAGAGAAGCATTCAAAAAGAAAGAAAGCAATAAAATAAAATAAATTAACTTAAAAAAAAATTCACCTGAAATCCCTGAAATCCAACAGAAACCTTGTGATGCCCAAATTGAAAGGAAAAAAGAAATGTTTGTTTCCCCGGATTCCCAATTTCGGACGTTTCTTGTCCAGGCTCTAAACTTTTACTACTATAGTAGCGAATACCAATAACACTTAATTACACCATATTCAAGATATAAATTCTACAGATTCCTCAGAAATACAAGATCGTGAAAGAGTTAGCATTGCTTTTTGAACATATATATACGTATATATATAGTATCTATCTGTTTTGTAACTTGCTTCACGCTGGTCCTAATCTGGGAAATCACCTTACGTTTTTTTTTTTTTTTTTCCTTTCTTTCTTTTCTCAATTGCTTCATTGGGACAATTCTTCATTATGAAAAGAAAAATAATCACCAAAATTGCTAAGCACACTAATGCCGAAGCTCGAGAATTGAAATCACCCCAGTTTTTGCGACACTTTAACTAGAAACTTCTGGTCACATCAACGGATGATATTTGTTTGATTTGTTCTCCCAGAAAGCCTTTTGTTTAATAGTAGTTATAAGCTTTATACCCTTTTTTATGCTTTCATGAGAACTTCATGGTTACATGGTTGCAAGCCACGCATGAATGTGAATTAAATGCTATAAATTTCCAACTTTTCGACTATCTCTAAGATCACGGATTAATCTTTTGGTTTTAATTCTTTGTTGTTGTTGTTTTTTCTTTAGTGATTTCAGCATAAATCAGACCTTAATGAACTATGAAGTAAAGTGATTGATATCCCGAACAGGTTAATCGTACCGTAATGAGATGCAAATGCCCCGCTATTTCACCGTTAGCAAGATGAGATGAAGATGATTAAGTGAAAAAAAAAATAAATAAATAAATAAAATGAAAATGAAAATGAAAATGAAAATTTACTAGAGAATATTTCCTTATAATTAACAATAGGCTACAAAATTTAACATTTCTTCCTATAATTTACCTGGATCATACTTTTTATTTTTTCTTCGATTCACAAACAACATTATTCTGAGAATCACCAATAACGTTAAAACAAACAATTTATATATACCATCTCGCTACGGTTGTAAATAATCAATTAAACATGATTCAAAAGATAATAATTTCCACCTGAAAATGATAATAATTAATAACCAAACATTTAAAAAATAATTGCGTTGACGTCTTTTTAATGTTTTTCAAAATCTTCATTTGCCTTTACACTCAACCCGAACGTTAAAATTCAATACTAAGGTTTGAAAACCATTATAGTTTGTAGTCAAATTCCCCAATGATTTAAATCATCACTATATAACCTTTGCAAATGTAGTTTTCAGTAACCATCTGATTGACATTAAAAGATAATGTACTTTCTATTTTTTTTCTTCGTGGCTATTTTTATAGTAGAGTATTGCTGTTTCTTAGGGTGACAAGTAAAACTATCTCTATGTATAATAGAAATATTTAAAAGACAAGGTGATTTTGTGGTTATCGGATAAATCTTAAATTTGAAGTTCATATTATTTTTTTTTGAAATTTGTACTGATGTTTTGCATAATACTCACTGAGATTTTTGATTAATGAATATGAGCAATACACCATTATTCTATAATTTTAACTATATTTTGCGCCGGTATTTAAAAAAAAAATACACACACCAAAAAAAAAAAAAAAAAAAAAAAAAGCATCTTCATCTCATACTACCTTCCTGGTTTGTGAATGAGTTTTATGCTGTTCCTTTTAAATAGGTCTTTTTAGTGTATAAAAGTCATTCAGTTGAAAAAGTTGACAACATTATATCGCTAGATGATCCAAATCCTACCATCATGATTAGCAATGGTCTTGTATCCATCCATTAATTACATCTAGCTTTGTAGTATAGTATCTGGGTAGATGAGTTTACGGGATATGACCTCATTCAATAATTTTATCTTGTTTATGAATTTTCAAATTGATAAGAAAGCAAACTATACGCAATATCGGTTTTTATTTTGCTGTAGTTATGATCGTTATTATCATTATCATCATCATCATCATCATCAGGTAAAAATAGTTCTAGATGTTAATAGGGTTGATATTATAGCTTAAATAAAATCTGGGGAATATCGGAGTTATACACCGAAATATTCCGCTCGTTAAGTTTAATTTATCGTGTCCAAAAAGTTGAAAATTGATAGAAAAGCAGCCAGTAAGAGTGTTTTTGAAGTTTTTTTACGCATTATAATAGAATTTAAAAAGATGTTAATGCTAGTACTAAATATCAAATGAATGATTCTAAAAAAAAAGCTTGAAAATGTGAGATATAAAAAAGCAGTCTGATTATTTCAAAGAGCTTTAATGAAATGTAATTCCATTTCTTGTTTAAACTAGCTTGAATTCGCCTATCATCGGTTAATAAGGCACTACTTATTAATTAATACTCAACCTTTCAATATTTACACATAAAGATACACATTTTCACAGAAATGTAAGCTATTAAAGCAGTGACTGGTGGGTCTTCTAATACCAGGTGGTTTCTACACACAAAAATCAGCCAGTGACAATATACAGCTTCAAGGACCTCCGGTAGCCCTACAGTTACTGCAGTACTGCAGAATATGTGGAGAACAAATTTAGTGCACATATTGAAGTACTTTGGGGTAAATAACTGAATAGAATATTACTACTATTAAACGTAAAGGAAAGTGAGCGAATGAGAAGCTGCCAGTGGGTGCTGGTCATCCAAGATCAATACTTCGCCTTAAGCTCCTCTTGATTTATCTCCAGCTATAAGGGACCTGTGTATGATTCAGGCTTAGAAAGTCAATTGGCGTGTTTGAATAGTATATTAATGTTTTACCCACTATTTTACAACTGTGTTTTACCCAAAAATCCAGTAAATTTCTCTATATTTTATTTTATGGGTGCCATATGTATCACATTGAAGTCCCATATATAAAACTTCAATGTACAATCTTACATATTGATTAATAGATCTCGACTGAAGTGCAGTAATAAAATCTTGAAATCGAACATAGTATCATAGTAATTATAGTATAACCTGAGATTCTCTACAGGTTTAGCCGGTCCAGTAGAATTTTATGGAATTTTCCTGTGATGTTTAAAATGTGTGGATACACCCAACAACGGTCGGGGTTTGGGTTGTAGATGCTTAATTCAGAAGGTCTAAAAGCAAAAAAAATAAATAAATAAATGTATAAATCTAACCCAGATTCCAACTTTGGACTTCAAAAAAACATATAGAATCATAATAATTGCATACTTTTCACAACCGACTAACAAATGACTTTGATAGTGGCTTCCGTGTAAGTATCTGAGCAAAAGTATTCGTAAAAGTAGCATGTCTAACGATTTTAGATTTCTACCGTATACAGTAACATTCAACTTGGATCCGGACAATGCAAGTAAGGACTCAAGATCCCCAGCTTATTCTCGATCACCATTCAAATCCGGGTCCGGAGGGTCTTCACGGATACTATCACCACGGTTTACAGATGAGCCTGCTGTTACAGATCTGCCTGACATTCTTCCGTCGCTCAATCAACGCTCCGATGGAACAAACGCATCAAACACAACTCTCGCAGACTCAGTTCAAGAGTTTTTTCTTGGGCCCAATAATTTAAAGAATAAATTCATTGCCTCACCTGCACATTTCATAGATCCATCAGAACAGCTCACTCCTAATTCGCGAGATATAACAAGACCTAACTCTCCTGCCTACTTGCAGTTAAATTTTGGTGCTAAATCAAGAGCTCTTCCTCAGTCCAGGGCTAGCTCTCCGCCGCCAAAAAGGGACTTGGTAGAGCCCAGGAGGAAGACTGGTGGAAAGGAATTTATTTCAGTGAGAGTTGCACCCCCAAAACAGCAGGGAAATGTATCTTCCACATCAATATCCAAACATTCAGAGCTTGACTCCCCTATATCTCAACCAATTAAGGATTTTGACACGCATTTAACTTCTGCAGCGTTAAGTCCTACCATGAAATATGTGGGAAGAAACATGAGAAGTAGACGAATGACCTACGATATGACTGAAATCTTTTCAAACGCGCCTTGGAGAGTAGAGCCACAGAATTCTGGTAATGGAGGCTTGAAAAATGCAGTACAGAGGGCCCAGTCTGACAAAATAATTGATACAGTAACATGGATAGGCTCCTTAGGGTTTCCGACAGATAGCCTTAAAGAAGATACCAAAGAATCAATTTCAAATACCCTTACAACGCAGTACGACTGTTCGCCTATATATGTTTCGGATCAAACCATGGAAGGACATTATAATCATTACTGCAAGCAGATTCTCTGGCCTACTCTACATTATCAGATTCCAGACAATGCAAAATCCAAGGCTTACGAAGATCATTCCTGGGAACTTTACAAAGCTATGAATCAAGCTGTTGCCGATGGCATCATCAAATCTTATCGAGAAGGGGATACAATTTGGATTAACGATTATCATCTGCTGCTCACACCGAAAATGGTGAGAGACAAGCTTCCAAATGCAAAAATTGGATTCTTTATGCACGTTGCATTTCCCTCAAGTGAAGTGTTTAGATGTTTGGCGGCTCGTTCACAGCTACTGGAAGGCATTTTGGCGGCTGATTGTATAGGATTTCAAATTCCGGAATATGCTCGCCATTTTCTTCAAACTTGTAATCGAATTCTAGCTGTTGATGCCACGCCATATGGTATTAAGCTTGAGAAAAGATTTGTTTCTGTTGTGGTAGAAGCTATTGGTGTTGATACAGATGCATTGAAGTCATGTATTGAGGACAAGGAAGTTCTACGATGGCGCCAGATGATTCGTGAGAAGTGGCCAGACAGTAAGCTGATTGTAGGAAGAGACAAGTTAGACAATATTAGAGGCGTTAAACAAAAGTTACAGGCATATGAATTATTTTTGATCAAGCACCCAGAGATGATTGATAAGGTTGTTCTCATCCAGGTCTGCTTGATGAACAAGTCGGAACCCGAGCTGGAAAGCGATGTTACAGCTATTGTAGACCGAATCAACTCAATGCGATCCAACATTGCATCCAGTCAGCCGTGCGTGTTTCTACACAAAGATATTGATTTTGTACAGCATATAGCATTATCAGCGGAGGCGTCAGCATTTGCAGTTACATCTGTTCGTGAGGGTATGAATCTTACTTGCCATGAATTTATTTTTTGTAATACTTTAAATGCACCCTTAGTACTTTCTGAGTTCACTGGTGCAGCTTCAGTTCTTGGTGGTGATACTTTACTAGTAAATCCTTGGGATAGAAACGAAATGGCAGATGCTTTTTACACAGCATTAACAATGGATCAAGATGAGAAATCAAGAAGATGGGAAAATCTAAAGGATTATGTAGCTAACAACACCTGCGTAACCTGGATTAATGATTGGCTACAAGACATGGACCGTGCGTGGGCTGAACAACAACGACGACAACTAGCAGCAGTCCCTCAATTGAGCTTGTTGAAATTCAGAGAAGACTATCAGAACGTTCCTAAAAATAAATTTCGCATGTTTTTTTTGGATCTAGACTATGCTTCGGCTCTTAGTGAGTTTCAAACCTCACCTATTCGTCGTAGCAGCAGTACAAACAGTTTGTATAGCTTGTCCAGTGACGGTAGCAATTCATCTCCAGGAACTATTAGGCCTATAAGCGGAAATTCTCTGGCAGTATCTAATACAATGGGATCTTCTTCTTCTTCCGATCTCAAGAGCATGAGTAGCCGAATGTCTGAGAAAAAAAATGGGCCTTTTTTGTCTCCTCAGAGGAAACTCTCTATGATGTACGAATTGGTAGATGATCCGAAAAACATTGTTTACATTATGAGTAGTGATTCAAGGTCTACAGTGGAGCGTCTGTTTAAGAATGTGCCTAAAGTTGGATTGATAGCTGGCAACGGTGCTTACTTACGTTCTTATAGCTCTGAAGAATGGATAGAACTTCAAGATGCAAAGACAGATGAATGGCGAGGAAAGTTAGAACCCCTCATGTCTGATGTTATTGAGAGAATACCTGGTGCTAAGCTAGAGACTGTGGGAGCCAATACTATTGTCACAGTTAAAGATTGTATTGATAAAGACAGGCTGAATTCTACAGTTGGAGATTTGGTTAATCATATTAACAATGCGTTTTCAGTTTATGATGTACATGCTGTTTATCAAGATGATAAGGTGGTAATTGGCTCAGCTAAATTAGGAAAGTTTTCTGCCATCAAGAAGGCATTTATGGAGGAAAAGGCTCGCTTGCGAATGGATCCCAATGTAATAATTGAAGATGGCGTTTCACCTATACAAATGATGTTTGTTGGTGCTGAAGGTGGTGATGATGAGACTGATCAAATTTTCGAGTGGACAAACTCTCTTCCTAATGGTATATCAGGCATTGAGATGCATCGACTTGCTTCTACGGATACGAGTTCCGAGAGCGTTGTTCTTAGTGGGATCACTGGATCTTCTAGTGTTGTTACTGGGACTACTTCAGGATCAGCTGTAGTAACAGATGATGCCATTTCTGGGTCAGTTGTGTCGTCGCGGGACGGCGATGCTTGGAGTTTGAACTCTGATAATGCTGAGCGTGTTGATATGTTTAGTGGAAGTCGATCTGGAATGCTTAAAATTCCTAGTGCTTACTCTGTATCTGTAGGTGGTAAAGGAACTTATGCACAGTATATGGTAGATGGATTGAATGGGCTGTTGACGGCAATTTCAAAGGCCATGAGTACAAAATAATTCTGGGATAGAAAATAGGTTGTTGAAGAATATTAAAAAAAAAAAAAAAAAAAAAAAAAAAAAAAAAAAAAAAAAAAAAAGCAATTTATTATATTAATTGCTTTATAGTTAATCATTGTATAATAGATTTTACTAATTTTTATTTTCATTATAAATTCCATTATAAAATTTCAAGTTTTTACTAGAATTAATTTATTTTTGCAAAGACAATTTCCATGCAAAGTATAAGTCCACAGATGATGTTGCATTAATATATATATATATATATATGTATATATAAATTCTCTGGGTGGTCATTATTTTTGACTGGCGACATTTATGCTGCTGATTGGCTGCAGTATCCCACTATTTATTGAAGAAAAAAAATAATAATGACAGTAAAATTTAAAAAGGGTATTTGAAAATAAATTGCAGAATTCGAATGTTCCATACAGTAGTTTTGATTCTATTTGACGTTGTTAAAAGAGTACAAGAGTTGTATTTAAACTCAACAGCTTAAAGTTATAGAAATATGGAATGAAAGTGTAGTAAAAAAAAAAAAAAACCATTTAAAAATTTTTTCTTACCATATCAGCCAGATTTAAATTTTATTATTATTATTATTATTATTATTATTATTATTTTAAACTGGATAAATACTGAATCACAAGTACAAGCACGTGTAAAAAGGTTACCCAATAGAATGTTGAGCATTTTCATCATGACACTGAAAATATATGGTTAATATGATGATAGTATTAAATAAATATTAATTAAAATAATCATTTTGAATTTTTTTTTAATTGGTTTCATTTCTTAATTGCAATTCAGTTCAGCACGTTTTTTTTTCTTTCTAATTTTTAGTTGCAGGTTTAAACATTGTGATTGAAAGTTGGTTTTACTTTATATATATATATAGTTTTGTTTTTTATTTAAGGATTTACTGTTATAGTTACTGTTTTTGAATAACATTGCAACGGAATAATTCGGAAATTTTTCATGATTTTGTTTTTCTTCATGTTTGATAAATAAATTGAATAAGTTATAATCATTATAATCATCATCATCTTCTTCTTCTTCTTCTTCTTCTTCTTCTTCATTAGATAAATATAAGTATGATTATAAAAATGAAAACGTTAAAAAATGGCATGCACGTGATTTTCCAAGATTTAATTTAACTGGACGGAAATATACTTTTACATTCTACAATTTACTTATGATTTTGGGTCACAAAAAATGGTGATATAAACACGTAATTGCTACGTAATTTTTTAAGGGATTTCACTTGTAAAATCTGCAAATTGCTATGTAATTCCAATACAACTACTACAACAATGATAATCAACAGTCTTAACAGTAATACGCTAATAATAATAATACTATTAACATAGACTCATAGAATTGAACGTAGGGCTGAAATACTGTTTTTATTTGTTACCTCTACATGAGTATTTTATATATATATTTTTTTTCTTAAATTGCTGTTGTCTTTTTCTTTTTTTTTTCCTTTCTAATTATCTCGTCAACCAAGTAAATTGATAAAGTCCTTTTTTTTTTATTGATTCTCTCCTTCTTTCTCTTATACTAGAAACAAAAGCCATAATATAATTAAAGAAGAGAATTAAAACTAAGACAAAAGAAGAAGAAAAAAAAAAAAGGCGTCCATATTTGCCCTAAAACAACAGTTTTTACAGATACCGCTATTGCCGTTTTTAAAGCTGTTTAATTTCTTCCCTCGTGTTTTTTTTTTTTTTCTTTCCTTCTCTTTCTTTCTTTCTTTTTTTACTTTGTTCTGTTTTTGGTTTTTACCTTTTACTCGCTCTTTTTTTTTTTTTGTAAACGTTAGGTAAAAAGTGTCGCTGGTGCTTTTTGATTCAAGGACTTTGGACAACCAAAGCACTGATATCCCGCTACAAGACCTATCGCAAAAAATGAAGTTCAATCGCTCGCTACAGCTCAATGCCGTCCCGGAATGGGCAACCAAATATCTCGACTACTCCGCGCTCAAGCGGACAATCTATCAGCTTGAGAAATCGAGCGTTGCACGACTACAAGGTTCAGACAACGAGGAAGCAGCGCTCATGGCTGACGCCAACCAAGATCCAGTACAGGTATTTGAGAAAAAACTCAACTCAGAACTCAACAAAATTGATACCTTTTACACTGGAATTGAAGCCCAAATTTACAAGCAATTGAATCAAGTCATTGATGATTATGAGGATTATTTGCAACGGTTAAGTTTGGGCTCTGGAAAGCCAGAGGATGATGAAGACCTGGCACCTTCCGACCCATACCTGTTTAGGGAGAATTTCCGCAATTCCGAGTATAGACAACAAAGAAGCGACTCCGAGGAGGATGAAGATGATGACTTTGCAGTAAGAAAGACCCGATCTCAATCACCACCACGCCCATTCAGAGAGTCTTCGCAAGGCCCATCGACAAGGAGATCTCGCTCAAGATCCCGCGCCAGATCAGTTGCAGAAGGCGCATCGTTGCCTGTTAAGCGGTATACATTGTTGGACGATATCCATATTACACTTAAAAAACGAAGTATCAATGTTTATGTTTCTCTCTGTGAGTTGCGATCCTACTCGCAAATGAACAAGACCGGATTTTCAAAGGCTCTTAAAAAGTTTGACAAGACTCTCAACTGCCACTTGCGAGAAAGATACATGGAAAATACAATTTCGAAATCGTATGTCTATTCTCAGAACACCGAGGCTATATTGGACGATAAGATCAACGAAGCTACTATATTATACTCTAAACTCTCAACGGACGGAGACTTCCAATTGGCTCGAACGGAGCTCAGGCTGCACCTGAGAGAACATGTTGTTTGGGAGCGAAATACCGTATGGAGAGACCTTATCGGACTGGAACGTAAGGCTCACGCAGCTGCAGTTGGTTCCAACTCTGGTGATGTTAAGCTCCAGGGCGAAACGGTTGAAAAACGGCCACCTTATGTAAAGGTACTGGGCGTCAACATTCCTTCAATTTTGCTGAGCTCCGGATCTATTACCTTCATTGTTATTGTTTTGATCTTCTTGGCAATTCTTTCAATTGATATTCTGGATTCACCTGAGCAGAACAAGTGTCTTGCAGTTGTGATAGCTGCGTCATTACTTTGGGCTACGGAAGCAATGCCTCTCTTTACAACTTCGTTGCTTGTTCCATTCTTGGTTATCTGTCTGCGCATTCCTTGCAACGATGAGGGTGAGCCTATGACAGCACCAGAAGCTTCCAAGTATATTTTTTCGCAAATGTGGTCCTCTGTGATTATGCTTCTTCTCGGAGGATTTACGTTGGCGGCTGCATTGAGCAAGTTCCATATTGCAAAGATGTTGGCGACGCAGATTCTTACACGATCTGGTACTAATCCCAAGTTTGTGCTCTTTTCGCTCATGTCTGTTGCGGCCTTCCTTAGTATGTGGATCAGTAACGTAGCGGCGCCAGTCTTGTGTTATTCTATTGCACAACCATTGCTACGAACGATTCCAAAGGGTAGTCCATTTGGTAAGGCTGTGGTACTAGGTATTGCGCTTGCATCTAATGTTGGTGGAATGGCTTCACCTATAGCCAGTCCGCAAAACATCATTGCCCTTGAAAACATGGATCCTGCGCCATCGTGGGTACAGTGGTTTGCGGTATCTATTCCGGTTTGTGTACTTGCGATAATAGCTATATGGGCTTTACTGATTGCTACGTTTAACCCAGGTAAAGGAATGCGAGTAACAGCGCCGATTCGAGCGGTAGACGATAGGTTTACGTTCCAACAGATTTTTATCTGCGTTGTTACTGTGCTGACTATTGTGTCCTGGTGTCTTTCGCATCAGTTGGAGCCATATGTTGGCGATATGGGTGTTTTGGCACTTATACCAATAGTAGTATTTTTTGGTACTGGACTTTTGACTGGTGAAGATTTTAATAACTTTTTATGGACTATCATTGCTCTGGCTATGGGTGGTATTGCATTGGGTAAAGCTGTTGCTACATCAGGACTATTGGATACTATTGCTCACGGTATTGAGCAGCATGTAGTACGTGGACTTGGACTATATGGTGTTATGGCTGTGTTTGGTATCATGATACTGGTTGTTGCTACCTTTGTATCCCACACTGTAGCTGCACTTATTATTCTACCTCTTGTGCAGTCGATTGGCGTCCGAATGGAAGATCCACATCCACGACTTTTGGTCATGGCTGCTGCGTTCTTATGTTCTAGTGCCATGGGCTTACCCACTTCTGGGTTCCCTAATGTTACAGCCATTTGCATGACTGACGAAGTTGGTAGACCATATCTAACTGTCGGCAACTTTATTTCCAGAGGTGTTCCGGCAAGTGTACTTTCATACGCGGTAGTCGTTACTGTCGGCTATTTACTCATGTTGGCTATTGGTTTTTAAATACCAAAATAATAATAATAATAATACTAATAAAAGTCCAAGACTTTTTATTTTATTTTATATATATTTACTCGCACATGTTTGTTTGTTTGTTTGTTTGTTTGTTTTTTTTCTTCTTGGAACTCCAAATTCATAAAATGAGGGGAAAACTTCCACCACAACTTCATATATATATTATCATAAATAGTATATAAATAAATTACAATTCCCTATTTCCAATTTATTACTCCTATATATATATATATATATATATATATATATATTTCCTCCTTCTTCTTGGTGATATATTAATGTCAATATTTTTTCTAGTGTTGAGTTTTTATTCACTATTTACTATATTACTATTATTTTATTATTCTTTTTTTTTTTTTCTGATTGTTTCATCATTTAAATATGCGATAGTCCACTTTTGAAAACTTACTCCCAGGACTCAATTCTCATGGTGCCCTTATCCTCCAAGTTGGTGTGAAGTTTGAAAGCATCACGCAGAATATGGGGCTCATGGAGTGACTTCTTCTTAGCAGCATAGAACTCGGCTCTATCCAAGTACTCAGTCAAAATAGGCTTGTACACTGGGTGTGCACACTTGTCAATAATGACACGAGCACGAGCCTTAGGTGACAGACCTCTCAAGTCGGCAAGACCTTGTTCAGTGACAACAACATCCAAATCATGCTCGGTTTGATCGACGTGGGTTACAAAGGGAACAATAGTAGAAAGACCATACTTGTCGGTCTTGGTGGCACGCGCCGAGGGTGTGTGCATCACTGACAGCTTGGCATTTCTCAAAAAGTCAGCAGAGCCTCCGATTCCATGAAGCATACGGGAACCGTTGACATTTGTGGAGTTTGCGTGAGCATAAATATCGACCTCAACAGGAGTGTTCATGGCGATAACACCCAGTCTACGAATAAGTTCTGGGTGATTGGAGATGGCTTGCGAACGCAAGATAAGCTTCTTTGAAAACTCATCCCAGTTCTTGAAGAATCTTTCAAAACCTTTGGGGGTCAAACGAATAGAGGTGGCAGTAGCAGAACGAAGCTTACCAGACTCAAAGAACTCCAAGAAGGAGTCTTGAAGAACCTCTGTCCAGACATCGAGGTTGGAGAAACGGGAGGAAGCAAGGCCTTCTACAACAGCGTTGGCAATATTACCGATACCTGATTGCAAAGGATGCAAGTTTTCGGGGATTCTACCAGCCTTGACTTCTTGTTCAAAGAATTCAATCAAATGGCTGGCAATGGATCTGGACATTTCATCGGAAGGAGTGTTTTCTCCGACAGAGTCGAGGGTGGTGGACTCAACAATACCAATGATCTTTGAAGGATCAACAGGAAGAGTGGAGGTACCAAACTTGTCGCTTGGGTTGTTTACGGGGAAATAATTTCTGTAGGGAGGAAGCTCGGGCATGTTGATGTCATGGAGGCCTTCGAAAGAAGGAAGCTTTGTGTTGACTTCAATGATAACCTTGTCCGAGTAGGAGACCAATTCTGGGGAAGCACCGACGGAGGGACCCAAGATGATTCCACCGTTGGCGTCGATACCAGTAGCTTCGATGATACTAATGTCCAATTGTTTTGATCCTTCCTTCTTGAGTGTGTAGTAACCATAGGTCAAGTCTTGGGGGAACATGGACAAGTGCTTATCGAAGAAGGCGGTTCTGCCGTCGTTGATAGCGTTTGCGATTGGTCTTCCGACTTGATGAGGGGCTCTTTGTTGCAGCATGTTGAGATCAGCCCATCTTGATTCGATATCGACGTCAGCAGAAGCACCGACAAACAACTTGAAGCCCAATTGGCCCTTGAGGTTATTTTTTTCGACGTGGTCGGCGAGGGCTGTGGGCACGGCTTTGGGGCCTCCTACACCAGTGAAGCCAGACCAACCAATGTATTGGTTATTTTCAAAGTGAGGAATAAGTTCCTCTGCGGTCTTGATTTTGTCGAGCAAAGGCTTGTAAGCGATTCTTGATTTGAGAGCAGATGACATTTTGGTATATATATATATATATGTGAGTTTAGTATTATGCGTTGAGTATACTTTCTAATCTAGAAGCAGACGGCTGCAATATGGGGAAGTAGTATAACCAAAAGGTTTTTTTTTTAGAAAAACAAGAGGAAGAAGAAGAAGAAATATATGATGAAAGAAAGAAAGAAGGAAGGAAGAAGAAAAAAAAAAGAGAAAGAAAGAAGAAGAGAAAAATTAAGGGATAAGTAAACGTATTTATTTGTAGACTTTAGAATGGATATGTGGTGGAAACGTTCCGAGATTGACGGGGATGAACAGCTTTATTTTCCATGGATTTTTTTTTTTTTTTGGTGTGTGGAAGAAATCTGAATTTTTGGACTGGGAGATCCGGATCATTCCAAGTTATTAAGCCAAAACATAACGGCTCGACAAGAAGTTTGGAATTTGATTGGTTGAAATCTTAAAATCAAGATTATTTATTAATATTTTTGTTAATATTAATATTATTATTATTATTATGATTATTATTATATTTGTGCAAAGATCAGGGCCGAAGGAGACAAAAAAATTGAATTAATGTTCAGAAAACATAAAAACAAAAATAAATATCATGCAAAATTTAAAATAAAGTTGAAACAAAAATTCTATTATTTATTTATTTCTATTATTTTCTCAACATCAAGTTATTTTATAATGATTTTCATATATGAGTTGAAAAAAAAAAATGGCTCTAATTATATATATATTTACCTCATTATTACGGGATATTTTAAGCTCCGGTTTTTTATGTTTTTTATGTTTTTTATGTTTTTTATGTTTTTTATGCTTTTTATTCATGTTCTTTTTTGTAGGTTTTACTTGTCAACATTTCTACGATGATGATGATTTTCAACCCAAAAATATTTTTTTTTTCTTCAACTTGATCAAAATAACAACAACAACAATATATAATATACAATATTCATTCAGATATTTAAATACTAGTGATTACATATTCAAATACTGGTCATTATATTTTCAATTGTTTAAACAAATGCCATTTTTATTGTTGTTATTTTCATTATTATGTTTATTATTTTATATACTGAAAATAATAGCTGCCAAGCTGAGAGGGGCATTTCCCAATACGGAAGCCACAAAAAGCGGGGTAGTCATGTATACTACCAACAGATCGAATCCTTCCTAACCCCCACCACTGTCAAAAAAAAAAATAATATATATGTATATATTTCGTCATCATTACTATCAGAATCATTAATACTATCAAAATCATTAATACTATCAAAATCATCATAACAATCAAAATCATCACAACTATCAAAATAATCACAACTATCAAAATAATCACTATTAAAATTTCAATTATATTATATTTAAAAAAAAAAATCAAACAATAAAAATCATTATATTTTAACAACTGAATAAAATCTAGGTAGGTCACACTATGTAAAATAGTTGTATAAATAAATATATATATATATATATATATATATATATATATACAAAACCTGATGTATTATATAACACGGCCAAACGGACTTTTTGAGATTAATTGACAATATTTATATTATGCTTATTATGCTAAAACAACAACAATTGTTGTCATTGTTGTTTTTATCAGATCCGGGGAAAATAAAATTAAAAATATGATTTGATTATTTCTTAAAAATAATCTCTAGTATAAATTTAAACTTGTTTATATATATAACCATTTATTTATTGGTTAAAATTGAAATAAAAATCAAAAACGTTTTATTGGTTCAGTTTACATTAGTTTTTTTTTTCTTCTTCTTATTACACATTTGTTTGAAACATGTGAAAAAAACTCATGTAATATATTTCAAGTTCTAAGTTATTTATCATGTTCTAAGCTCAATTTCCAAGTTCTAAGTTTAATCTTCATGCTCTAAGTTTATTTTTCAAGTTCTAATTTTATTCTCCATGTTCTAAACTACATATTTTATAATATATATCACAAATCATAATTACTTGTCTCATGAAAATTATAATACCTTTATGATTACGTGGATTTTTATTTAATATTCTTTATATTATATAATTTAAACATTATCTTCTTCATTAATATATATATAATTTCACTTTGTTCTCTACTAGTTTAGATTGTAGCCCATCGATTCTACACTTTTTCTTATCCTAAATAACTAATACATATCCCTAACAACTATAAATTAATTTAAACATGCAAATCAAATAGAAATATTACTACATTTGCAATACAAGCATGTGTATGTGTATATATGTATATATATATATATATATAAAATGAACTGACAGACAAACAAACAGAAACAACAAAAAAAAAAAAAAAATAAATGACAATAACGATAGTTTTAGTCAATTCTTTAATACGTTCGATTAATGAATGATGATATTTTTTTCTTCTTCTTCTAAAGATAAATTCAACTCTTTTAAGCTTCAATCAAATTCTCTTCAGTCGAATCTTTCACATCCTTGGTTTGCGTCAGCTCTTCCTGCTCAGCTACCCGATCTCTCTCATAAAATTCATCTAAAATCTTGGGCGAAATTCTGTTCAGCATTTCCTTGGGGTAAATACGTAATAAGGACCAAGCTTGATCAAGAGATTCAAAAATAGTACGGTTCTCATATGCACCTTGTGCAATAAATGTAGACTCAAACTTATCAAGGAACTCAAGAGAAAGCTTGTCTTCTGTAGAAAGTGCTTCCTCACCAACAACGGCCTTCATAGCAGCTGCATCACGACCAATAGCATACTTGGCGTAAAGTTGGTTAGAAACATCACCATGGTCCTTTCTGGTCATACCCTCACCAATGGCAGACTTCATAAGACGAGACAATGAGGGAAGAACATTAATAGGAGGATAAATACCTCTGTTGTGAAGTTGACGGTCAATCGAAATTTGACCCTCAGTAATGTATCCTGTCAAATCAGGAATAGGATGGGTAATATCATCGTTAGGCATTGTGAGAATAGGAACTTGAGTAATAGATCCATTTCTGCCCTCAACACGACCTGCACGTTCGTAAATGGTCGACAAATCGGTATACATGTAACCGGGATAACCACGACGACCCGGAACTTCTTCACGAGCAGCTGAAACTTCACGAAGAGCATCTGCGTAAGAAGTCATATCAGTAAGAATGGTAAGAACGTGACGCTCGGTTTGATAAGCGAGGTATTCGGCAGTGGTAAGAGCCAAACGAGGAGTAATAATACGTTCGATAGTAGGATCATTGGCCAAGTTAAGGAAAAGAGAAACACGTTCAAGAGAACCGTTCTCTTCGAAATCTTGCTTGAAGAAACGAGAAGTCTCAAGATTGACACCCATAGCAGCAAACACAATGGAGAAATTCTCTTCATGACCATCATGAACATCCTTGGTAGGACGAACGAGACCGGCTTGACGACAAATTTGAGCAGCAATTTCGTTGTGAGGAAGACCAGAGGCTGAGAAAATAGGAATTTTTTGACCACGGGCAATGGAGTTCATGGTATCAATGGCGGAAATACCAGTAGAAATCATTTCTTCAGGGTAAATACGCGAGAAAGGATTGATAGGGGAACCGTTAATATCAATGTAATCTTCGGCAAAGACCTTGGGACCGTTGTCAATGGGTCTACCAGAACCATCAAAGATACGTCCAAGAACATCTTCAGAAACAGGAATCTTGAGATTTTCACCAGTGAATTCGACACGAGTCTTCTTGACATCAATACCAGAGGTACCTTCAAAGACTTGAACAATGGCACGGTCACCTCGGACTTCCAGAACTTGACCAGCACGTTGAGACCCATCGGGAAGGGTCAAGTTAACAATTTCATTATATCTTGGGAATTTGACGTTTTCTAGAATTACTAAAGGACCGTTGACACCACCAACAGTGTTGTACTCAAGTCTGGGTTGGATAGAAAAGCCCTTAGTGGCGGCAGTCTTGTTTAATTCGACTGAAGGTTACGATGACTTATTAGTATTGTTTTTAAAAGGAAGCCAAAAAAAAAAAAAAAAAAAAAAAAAAAAATAACAAATAAACGATTGCTGTTAAAGGCAGCAGCCATTTTACTACTTACATAATTCCTTATCCGACAACTTTGCTGAAGACATGATGAATCAATTGGCGTGTGTAATGTAGTAAGTTACTTCTCGACAGTCTGCTGTATTGAGCAATAAATGTTTCTGAAGGGCGGTAATCGTACAATAGTTGAAATGAAAGAGAAAGAGAGAAGTGAGAAAAGAGAGAGGAAAAGAGAAAAGGGGAGTCCATGTAGTAAAAAAAAGTGGTTGTAAAAGCGACAACCAAAGGGAAAGGGTAAGCCTTATACTGTCTGCCTTTTTTTTTTCTGCTGCTGCTAATACTGCTAAATATTAGAACATGAAATTTAAACCTTTATACTTCTGCATTAATATGGTCTGTGTACTGGGTAAGGGTTGTGGGGAAAAAATAGAAAAAAAATATTATTATCCAAGTTTATAGTTGTAAGTATTAAATACTTTGTGTGTCAAAATTTACTGTGGCTTACTATTGTATCTAATCGATGTCATCAGCTAACGAAGACTGAAAAATTCAAAAAAAAATCATTTTCAATTTAACTATATCGTCTAATCAAATGAAATCTAGCTATATTGAAAACATTTATTTTTTGTTGTTGTTGTTTTTCTGTGTTTATAATATATATATATATATATATATATATATGTACTCTTTTGAAATTTTAGCATTATTGAGCATAATAGTAGTTTTTTTTATGGTAGGGATGTAATCTGATTTCTTTCAAGTCCCAAGCTGTTTAATGTTAATAAACTTTTCATTTGTTGAAAGCTACATAGGATATCAATTAGACAATAAAATAATTATTTAAATATATGATTATGATTATGGTCGTTGATTTTTTTTTTTCTTTTAGTCTTCTTCTTCTATACTTTATTATTACTGTTAGAGCATATTTGATTATGGATTTACATGCTTAAACTTTCTATATATATAAACATTCTTTTGTAAAACCAAATTCTTAGAAGAGTTATAACATCCATTGTATTCATTGTAGTAATCAAAACATTAATAACATATTGAGTTTATTTTATTTATTTTTTTGAAATGATTGATTTCAGGAACTAAATGTAATTAATGATAATCTTTTATAGTTATACCGGCGTGAATAGTTAAACCTTTGTTGTTAAAACGTGGAATTTGATTTCATTGTTTTGGGTTGATATAGTTCTTTTTTATAGTGCCGCCAATTCTCAAGTCTCAAGTACTGTCCTTAGATCAACACTTAATTCATCTATATCTGAATTATCTTTTTTGTCCTAAAAGCAATATGATAACCTGCAGGCTGCATCTACATTCTAAGTCTTATCGATACCATTTTATACTCGCTGATAGCAAAAAAAAAAAAAAAAAAAAAAAAAAAAAAAACAATAGTAATAATAATACCAATAATAATAATAATAATTTATAAAAAAATAAAAAGTACTTCAAATTGTGACTTTTAAAACTCATTCAACACCATCACCATCTTCTTCTTCTTCATTCACATGGCATTTAGAAATATATCAACAGTCCCTGAAATGAGGTCTCCCCAGGTTCAGCAGTGCAAGTGGACCTTTGCCTTCCCCCGTGACCAAGACCACCGCTCAACTTGCCTGAGCATTTGATTGTGCAGCTAATATCCGGATCTAGGAAATCAAAAACAATAAATATGATATTGGTTGTTGTTTTTTCTTCATTATTTATTTTGAAAATAAAATCAAATTGCTACATCGTAGTCCTGAGTTTTTAATACCTGGTGCTACTAAAGAAGGTTTTTCTTGTTGCAGTGGTTAGACCCAAGGTTGGGTCTTTTCCTCCTTTAAAGTTACGAGTTGAAGCCATTTGTTCAGTTTTCGGTTTTGTTTTTGTTTTCAAGTATTGTTGTTTCGGAATAAAATGCCAAAATATATATATTGTGCCAAAAAAAAAAATTCTTTTAACCACCAAGAATGGGAGAAGGATTAAGAGTGTTAGAAGCCAGTAGGTATCAAATCTTCTATTTCTGACAAAGCAATCTTAGTTTTTGAGCAACAATAACCATATCCAAAGCAATTTACTTTTACCTCTCAACATATTTAATCTACCTCGCTTTATAGTTGTAAACTTCCTCCGATACGGTATGGTAGAGCTCGGCCGATAAGAAGTTTCTCACCCGCCGTGGCCTCTTAACTCACAGAGCAATAACAACAACAACAACAACAACAATAACAACAACAACAAAAAACTATCAACCTTTGAAAATGATGAAAATGTATTAATTGAGTATAGATGGTGTGCACTAAGTAAAAACAAGAAAAAAAAAATAATAATAATAATGTAATAGTTACATGGAAAACAAAAGGACATAATAACACTTGCAGATAAGTAACATGGAAGAAAGGTTCAGCGAAATACGCTGAGTTGAGGTTTAAATGAATTATTAAAACTTGTGGCTGAAATGAAAAGGTAGTGGAGTGGACTGCGTGCGTGCGTGGCTGCTCTCACTTACTGCACCACACAGTTCTTCTCCTTATTTTTGTTACTCTCATTGGCAAAATACAAGTCAATCTGAGAAATCAATGCTTCAAAGGCTTTATCAATGTTTTCGTTGTTCTTAGCAGAGGTTTCAATAAACGCCGCATTAAACGACTTGGCTAGGTCCTGACCTTGTTGGAAAGTAACTTGTCTCTGGCTCTCCAAATCACATTTATTACCAACAATACAAATAGGAATCTCGTCTGTTCCAAGAGCGTTAAGGATTTTATCCTTAATGATTTTGATCATTTCAAACGAGTTCATCGAGGTAATACTGTAGATGAGCATGTATCCGTGAATTCCGATAAAGTGTTTTTGATTCATTATACTAAACTCATCTTGGCCTGCCGTATCGATGATTTCCGTAGTGTATTCTACACCTTTGAAAGTGATTGGTTTAAAAAACTGATTCTCGATTGTCGGGTAATAGGACTCGACAAAATGCTTCTCAACGAACTGGACAGTGATTGAACTCTTTCCGACTGCACTTGATCCAACAATTGCGATCTTGCGACTCCTAGAGGGTGTAGCTGATGGCGGCATTTCTTGAATAATATAGATTTGGTTTTGGGCTTTTTTAAAAGGATTTGAGAAATAAACAAAAGTTCACGCGTGAGCGGATACAATAATAACTGAAGCGTATATATTTATAGAAAAGGGGACAAGAAGAAAAAAATAAAAAATAAAAAAAAAACTGCTGTGTCTAATCAAGTACTGATGATCTTCTAATATTCTCCAAAACTAAAATAGTAGCGATAGCCGAACAGAAGATACAGACTGTTTGCAGGAAAGAAGAAAGAAAGAAAAAACTAGGAGAGTTGAATTCCAAAGTATATTGTGTAAATATCACAAGAGAGATGGAGGGAAAATCTTCGTGTACACAGCAAAAAGGGAAAAGAAGAGAAAGAAGAGGAAAAAAGGAAAAAAAAAGAAAGTGATTTTTAAATGATACTGATGGCTGGAAACATGTAACGTTCAGTACATACTCTATCATAGTCACATGATATATTACATTTAGAATGGTAAAGTCATGTATTATTTACTGTACTGTACTGTAAGCTGCCCAACGCTTTTTATATATATACATAAATATATATATATATATATATTTTTCTAGCTATTTATTTATTTAGGAATAATTTTGAGAATAAATGGATAGATTACTGTTTGTGTATGTATACAAATACAGATATATATATGTCAATTTATGTAAGTCTCAGCAAAAAGTATTTTTTATTTTTTTTTTGTAATTCTTCATCCAAAATTATTAGGAACAATACGTATTTACTATGGAATCAAGCTTAAACAGAGAGTGTCGATGCGAAAGCTTTAGCATACAAAACAATGGTAGTGTTGTCGCTTCTCTCCTGTGTTTCCTAAACGAGCAGATTCACCACAAAACGTAATGACACGCTCATCGCATCGTTTATACTACATGTGTTTGATAGAGTCGCTACTCTTAACTGCCTCTGTCGCTGATTGAAGGTATTCCGCTGTTGGATTTTATCTAAACCAGGCACATTTGTTTATTCCGTGCCCAAAATGGATGTCACATTCAAAATGTTGCTCTAGATGTAGTAGTACGTATTTGTCACAACATAGTAAATGTTGCTTACTTAAATCTTATATCAACATACCTTTCAAGAGACGTATGGAAATTTCCATGCAGTGACTAACGGACTGACTTCAATTTTATATAATATATATTTATTCATTGAATCTTTACTACTACTCATTATTCAACACATGTTAGAATATATTGATAAATATTATGAGCAGTCATAATAATAATAATAATAACAATAATAACTCTACACTTTTGTAGATCGTTGGCCCACTTTCCCATTGTATTTTTTATGCTCAGGAATCAACACACAATGGATTTGACTGTTTTCTGATGCGTTCGACGTTTGAAGTTCGACATATTACAGTGGATAACATATATATTTCAGCTGGTTTACTAAAAGTAGAATATATGGAATATATAAAGCTCATACAAATTTTTTTAGTAAGTATTCATGTGCTTGTTGATTCGCACTTCGTCAATTCAAGCGTCGGGTATAATATCGCACTTGTTTGAATATGGTCAGCTTTGCCAAACCAATTCCAAATGGCAATGAGCTTCCTTTACAAAATACATATAGTTGTATAATGGGAATTGCTTATTGTATTATAATGCAATGGATAATAGAATATTAGACATTCTTGTTCATATTTGTAAATCTCAATCTAAAATGGCTTTTAACAAGCGATATTTTTGAAATACTGCTTTGAGGGCCTCATTGCAAGAACTATACTTCGGGAAGAAGTTTGTAGGCGATACGGAAGAATTTGTTGGTAGTTTTTCAGTAAAAAAAAATATACACAAATCTTCATGCTATAATATTTATAAATGATCGTGCTCCGTGATAACATATGATTTATTTTCATAATGTAACCACATCGAGTATAAAAGATAGATATATCAGTAGTTTATAATATTTGTTTTCATAGAAAAAATTTGATGATAATTATGACAAATATATATAATCAGGGCTTCAGCTGGTATATCTACTGCTTGATTTCTAATCAAAACTCATCAAAAACATTCACTGCTTAACAAATAAACACTAATTAACTATTTCCAGTTTCTCATTATCTCCATTAGCATAGATGCTTTTATTTTGATTGTAGATGGCTGGAGATTTCCAATATTTATATATTTTAATTGTTCAGACTGATATTTATTGATATTATTAGAAAAATAGTGTTTTAAACTTCATCATAAATATTAATAAAAACCTTCGTCAATAAATCCCTGACTTAAATGATTGAGTAATGAACTCAGGTAAAACCTTTAATATTTGCCCAGGTCAGCGTATATTTAACGAATTTTTTGCATTTACTAGAATTAAAGTACTTTTTAAGAGGAAAAAAAATAATTTCATTGATTCTTCAAAAGAAACTAGAGCGTATAAAACCCTTAACAGAATTTGCATTCATTCAAATCTGTATAAGATTTATATATTTTAGATATAATCTCTAAATTCAGATTATTCCCCAATAAATCTTTTTAAAATAAAATGTAATTTCAATAGGGGTGTTTATTTAAGACTCAAAAAAAAAAAAAAAAAAAAAAAAACATTTTAAAAAAATGATACCGTTCACCAAATTTAGAATTTCTATCTCAAAGACCATTTTTGGCCCGTGTGATAAGGGGGAAACCTGGGGCTCCAATATAAATTATGATTCAAGTTCCAAGGTATTTCAGAAAGTATATACTTATCAAAAATCATCTCTTGAACTAGGACCACTAATTTAATGTTTTTTTTAAATACTCAAACACTTGTATTGATATTTACAATTCTACTTGAAAATTTGCTTTCGGTTTTTGTTCTTTGTTAGATATCAAACTATAATGCATTTCCAGCATTTCAATATTTCACAGCATTTATACTCTATATTTTGGTAAAATCCCATTCTAAATATTGTGTTAATTGCTCACTGTGAAAATCTCTATGTTAATTTTACCTGATGTCAAGTTGTTGTTTTTTTTTCTGTTGAAAGCATTTCTTTTGTTTTTCAATCATCACGACTTTATGTTCAAAATTGGTGAATAACAAAAATTGCAGGTTATATAAAAAGGTTGAGACCTACTGATGTGTTATTTTTTTCAATCATGTATATATATCAAGTTACGATATTTTGATATTGCAAATGTCCCTAGCTTCTGAAGCAATAATAATTTATTTCACATTCTTTACTTACATTTGTTTGTTCTATTAACTACTGCTAAAAAAAAATCAAATCTCACATTGTATAATAATAACTAAGCACAAACGCTGACATCAAATAAACTCATGTTCCTGATTGGGGTATAGTTACTAATTAGGACTTGAAAAGCTCAGTTTAACAACTTGTGTTTTTAAATCAATATATGAAAAAAAAAAAAAATTGTTAAAGTACCATTGTTTTGTTTATTAACAATTTATTTTCCAGGGTCTCCAGCTTTTAAAAATATCGAACTGATATCAAAGCGATAACAAGTGTACAATAAACAATATACTCAGAGCTGCTTATTTTATTATAGATAATGCATTTTACTCCCATAAAAGCACATTTAGTTTTTCCGTATATCATGAAATAGTAATATCCATACAGTTTTATATAAAACTGAAAATTAATAGTATTGTATTTAAAATTTTTTCATTTTTCAAAGAGCCTGAATGATAATTTTCAGCTTATTAACATGTACTTTTAAAATTGACAATAAGATTGATTTGTAAAGCATAGTGATGCCATATTCACTAACAAAATGTAAAAGTTATACTTGAAATTCATAAATCAGAAATAATACTCGTATTCATTAAATTTGCTATTAAAAACAATGTAGAAAAATTAATTGAGCCCCAGATTAATATTATAAAAACAAACAGCACAACAATAGATAAAAATATGAGTTGTACATGACAAGATGCTCTTATAGTTAAAATTGAAACCGAATGAAAAATATTGTTACACTTTTGTTTAATAGTAGTCGCACATCATTGATGAAGAAATTGCACTGTGGCTAAATTTTTTTCTCAAAAACAATTCTAAATCTTTGTAGAGATCTAAGATGCAAACACTTAGAGTTTCATCTACATATATGACGTCTGTAGATCATTCTAGATAACTGCTCAGTGCTTAACATCAAGTAATGTAGAAGTTGAGTTTGTACACGTGACATTTCCAAAATAGGAAAATAAACGTATTCTACCTCCTTCTAGAACTATCGCGAACCTGGGAGATTGCTTGGAAATAGCGGGAAGGTTCTTGCACCTTCTGTGTTTAAGCTCAGATTCTTTGCTGACCAAGATGATATCGGTGAATCAAGTGGCGAACATGATGTATAAAAGGTGGAGGATTTTCAATCCAATTGATTTTATTTTTCTTTTCTCTATTCTTTATTCATCATAAAGTAACAATTAATCAACAATCAAAGATTTCAATTTCCCTTTAACAATGTACGCCTACACTCCATTTTCTTGTTACGTTCCCGTTTCCACTTCTTCTTCCACTTGTTATGTTCCTAAGAGATACGCCACAAGTGACGATCTTTACTTAGATTTGAATCAAGTCAGCGCTCTTAGAGCAGCTGAAGCACAAAGACTTGAAAGACAAAAGCTTGAACTTCAAAGTCAATATGTGCGCCGTTTGGCTCAAATTGAAGATTATCAACGCCAAAGAGAGTATGAATTGAGAAAACGTGAAGCTTATGCTAGATATATTCAAGAGCAAAGACGTAAAGCTCTCGAGAAACAGCGCTTGCAAAGAGCCAGATATGAGGCAGAGGTAAGAAAGTACAATGAAGCTGTTGCTCAATCTCTCAACTGTTTCGTTGCCTCTGCTGCTGAAGAGGAGGAAGCTACTGCTAAACCTCATCCTTTCGATGTATTTGTTTCCCTGCTTAATAATTCTTGTGGATCTGCTTCCAAATCAGAAACTGAAAAGGAAGTAAAGTCTGAAGAATCAGAAAAGACTGAAGAACAACAAAACGATCAATCTACTGAAAAAACCGAGCAAGTTCCTCATGTTTTTGATGTGTTTGTTTCTTTGCTGAATGGTCAATCTCCTCCATCTGCCAAGGCCGAATCGGAAGACAACCAATCTGAAGAACAATCCAAGGAACAATCTGAGGAATCCAATGAGCAACAGGTTGAAGTCGAATCTCAACCTGAGCCTGAAGTTGAAGAGCCTGAATCACAACTCGAAGCTGAAAGTCAAGTTGAAGAACCCTTAGCTGAAACTCAATCAGAACCAGAAGTTGAAGAGCCTGAGGCTCAAACTCAACATGAGCTTGAAGACCATGAATCTACTACCCCTGAAGTATCTGCTGCTGAAGACGTTGCAGAGTCTTCCGAGTCTGTAAATGATGAAGAGTTTGTCGTCGTTGAAAACGAAGAACCTACTTCAGAATCTGAGAAGCCCTCAACCGAGACTGAGCTCCACAATTCACTTGATGCAATCTCTAAGCGCATTGAGCACAATGTTGAAGTATACTCCCGTGTTTCTCGTCATGCAAGCGGTGCTTACTCTGATTCTGAATCTGAATCTGTATCTCTTTCTTCGTCCTCTGAAGATTATGACGACGAAATTATTAAATTGAGATCTAGAGTTAAAGTATTGCAACGTGCTCAGCTTGAGCTTGAGAAGCTTTATGAAAACCTTGACGATCTAAGTTCTCCAACCAATACCTCTGATAAGCGACTAAAGCATGTACTGACTGGTAAGGCAGTATCTTATGCAGATAAGGTCGAAGAGCTTAGAAATTCGTTGAAAGAGAGACTTGAAGCTCTTAAGACTTCTAAGAAGGAAGCTGATTCTGCTCAGTCTTCCAGTACTGAAACTTCCAAGAAACCTAAAATCAGAAGAGTTATTGTTGAGTCTCTTCCTGATGAGTCTCTTTCCGAGTAAACAGTCTCTCATAAATTTTTTATATTTATTCATAATGATTCTTTTTATTTATTATACATAAATTGATTTTAACGAAATTTAATATATTGATAATTTTTTTTTTCTAAATTTGCGACTTCCTTTTTTATTTAATATTCAAAAAGTTCGTAATAAAGAATAATCACAGAATGTAGAAAACTAAACAGTAAATTTATTTATTTATTATTCGGTGTATATATACATTGAAAGCTATAATTTTATGTATAGTATCCAAAATTTTCAAATGCCTAACAAGGCTTATTAAATACTCAATCATAGCAATATATGACAAATAAAATAACAAGTCTTCTCTTAACAATCATAAAGTCCAGAATCCATTTATCATCAATTCCTAAAAAAAAAAATGAAACAGACTTCACGTGATATGAATTTACACTAACATTAGATTTAGCATATTTAAGCAACATTTTTCCACATATCTATGTAACTTCTACCAAACTCTTTCTCTTATTTTTTTTTTCTTTCTCAAAACAAGTATCAAAATGTCATCCGATGAATTGGAATTACTGCCTGAAAATTTAGAATTGGTGACTGCTGAGATTGCCAATGAGAAGTTAAATGAGGCTACTAAATGGGTGTTGGAATCTAATGATTTCATTTCTTACGCAACCTTTTTGGAAGTTTTGCTAGAGAAGGTAAATGAAATTAAAGGTGATGTAGAGAAAGACAAGGTGCTCAAAGAACTCTTAAAGATCTTGAAGGAAAACCCAAGCATAACTAAGGGAGTCGGATGGGATTTACCAAAGCGCTTGTTTCCTTTTTTTCTAGTTGAGAGCTTTGATTTCAAAGAAGGTTCTGGTTATCTTGGAGCAGTTCCTTGTATCGCCTCGTTAATTGATATATTTTGCGAATTGAGAAGTCATGGTAATCTTCCTGAGCTAGCTGTTAGTTGTTTGGAATTGCTGGGCGGTGATGCAATGGAAAAAGACAAGCTTGGTGAACATAGACCAGAGTTCACATCTGACAGACTATGGGAGCTGAAGTTTGCTTGCTTATGGGAAATTATTATGGAGGCAGTAATAACTATAAAAACTGATACAATTCTTATAGCTGCAGTAGTGGGCGTATTAGCTGCCTCTGAACGGATAGCTGGTGAAACTACCATGAGAACAGTGTCGTTCGTTATCAAAAGAATCTGTATGTTTTTGGAGAAATATGATTCACAGAACGAGAAACAAAAAAAAATTCTTTTGGGCTTTTGGTCTCATTCCTTGGCTTATATGCTTAGAAATTGCTCATTGAATTGGGCTTTAAGACTAACGATTCAGCTTAAGAAAGGTGTGGCGTTTGATAAAAACAAATCTGTTAGAGATGAAGCATGTGCTTTCACCATTTATGGTGACAATCTGAATGCAAGTATGTCATACCTAGCTTCATTTCTGTCAAAATTGGGTTATGATATAGAGACTGAATACCAGAATTTATTGAAGTTTAGCACTGGGAAGACAACTTCTGAAAAGGAAGTGGAGGAAAACAATGATGAAGAAGTTAAAGAAGATGAAGTAAAAAAGGAAGTAGAATCGGAGGAAGAAAATGACGACGATTCTAATATCTTGGAGATTTCGAAACAAGCAGTTTTTCTTTTAGCGACCCTAGGAAGGTTTGAAGACCGCGAGAATCCCAACTATCTCCGAATGAAGATTTCCGAGCTCATAACTATTACTAAATTTTTCTTATTCGAATCAGACGAAGGCCCTTCTGATGGTATTTTCGATGCCCTTACCTTTTGGGCTGTGTGGGTTACTCGTCGCCTTTCATCAAATGATATTCAAAATTTAGTCTCTGACGAAGACTTTGTATCTTATCTGCAAATGCTTATGTTCATTGCAAGCTCGACAACCGATAAGCACTTGTATGATCTGTTATTTTCGCTCATTGCTAGACTTCTATCCTTACATACTGATTCAGTGAGAACTGAGTACATGCTTGACACTATGGAGTTCTGTCCCTATCCAAAGATAAGGGCAGGTACAGTCCAACTTCTTCGAACAGATTTGGCGAAACGAACAGTTGAGTCTTCTCTGGACAAGCTTACGCTTAGTGAAACTTCTAATAAAGAAAAACCTTCGTATCTCTTAACAAATGAACAAATTAAAAGAGTTAGTGATGCCACTTTATCTCAATTAGTTGTGGTGGATGAACAAGGTATTCTATCTGAAGATATGTCAGTTCTTCTTGCTTTATTATGTGCTTTATGCCAATTCAAGAAGGATGCTTCAACAGACGATTCTTTATTGCAGGGTAGATTAATTAATGCAGCTGCACAACCAATTAAAGAAAAGGAGATTTTGGAAACCGCTACAGAAGAAGAAAAAACTACATTTTCAACCAGAAAAGGGCATTTGGAATCATTACTGAAAGAATTAGCATGACGTTATTGTTAAATGTTACTGAATTATATTTTTAAATTTTTTGAATTTTTTTTTTTTTTTTTTTTTTGAATTTTTTTGAATTTTTTTTTGAATTTTTTTTATTTTTATTTTTTTTTCAAATTCCAACAGGTTGTAAATATATAAATAAAATACTTGAAAATAGATGCATTAAAGAAAAAAAAGTGATATTGTACAAAGGAATCAATTTCCATTTGTAAGTTTTGCAACTGAGAGTGGTGCAGAATTAGATTTTGGGGCAGTAGTAGTAGTAGTAGTAGTATTAGTGGTATTATTAGTAGTAGTGGTGGTCGGATTTGATACTTGTGCACTTGACTTTAGATTAGCGTTTTTACTCGAAGATGTAGTAGATTTGTTTGAATTTTTCTGTGATGTTGATTTTGTAGAATTTGATGTTGATTTCGATGTTGAAGTAGAAGTGGAATTTGATTTTGAATTTGACTTTGGATTAACATTATTAGAGGCAGAACTTTTAGATCCTGAGTTGGTACTAGATTTTTTTGCAGGAGCTCCGGATTGACCTGACGATGAATTTGTACCGGGTTTTCTGGTTGCACTTGTATGGCTTTCGCTTTTCTTGGCGACTTTACGTGTGCTACCTGTCGCAGGAGTGCTGGCATTTCCACGCGCCGGACGCTTCCCGCTTCCACTACCAGCGACTGTCCCTGAATCTGTAGTATCTTTCTTTTCACCAGATGAGCTGTCCTGTACCAAAGGACCAGAATAAACAAAGAAGCCATCTTTGGTAGATGCTGCCTTTTCCTCCCAAAGCATTTCAGAGTCGTCAATGAATGGGTCATTCAGATCATACTTGCCTTCTACTTTTGCACGGGATTTTTGATGTGCAATGACTTGTCTTTCCTCTTCTTCAGAGTCTGAGTAAGACTGTGGAGCTGGTCTAATAACAGAGGCCCCATACTTTTGCTCTGCTAGCTGGAGAAAATCAATGACAACGTTGGGTGTAGACATAGAGACTGTAAGGCAGATAGTGGGACGAGCAGAGCCAGTTTGAGCAGAAGGCGTTGGAGTTGAAGGTGCAGTAGGAGCAGTGACTACTGTTGCAGGTGTTTGTTGAGGTGCTGATGTCGTAGCAGCTATACTATTGCTTGCATTGTTATTATTAGTGGTATCATTAGCTTTAGTAGTATTGGTAGTAGTATTATTAGAAGTATTTGTGCTATTAGAATTTGTGTTATTATTAGTGGTAGCAGTAGTGGTGATACCAGCGGTAGTGATGGGAGCGCTGGTGGTGGTGGTGGCGGTGGTAGCAGTAGCAGTAGCCGTAGTAGCAGCCGTAGTAGTAGCAGTAGTAGTGGTAGTGGTAGAAGGCGCTATAGGCTGTGGAGCTGGTTTTGACAAAGTTTCAACGGTAGGTGAACTTGAATTTTTGAGCATGTCTATGCTAATTCTTGTTGATTTCTCAGTTGACATTGTGGCAAGCTCAATATGATTAAAGGTTGTGGTCGACGTCGAGACGAACAAAGTTGTGAAACAAAAGAGAAAGGTCAATGATCGGAAAGATGTATTGTAAACCACAAAATGCGATCTGAAAATAGGGAAAAAAAAAAAAAAAAAAAAAAAAAAAGAAGTGGAGCTTGTACAGGTCCCGACCAAAGTAGTTTGGAGATGCAGTTTTCCAGTCGTCATAAAAAAGAAGGGTATAAAGTTCAAGTCGTAATATTTTGCGACTTGACAATTCTGGAGAAGAAAGGCTAGCCAATATTTAACTATGTAAATATAGTTTTTTATATAGTATTATATTATATTTTGGTAGAAAGGTCGTGTTAAGAAATAACTAATTACATTCATGTGTATATAAAGTGGTTTAAAAAAAAAGAGTAGAGTTTGTTTGAACTTTTTGTTATCCAATATCTATATCATCAATAATTGTGTTGAGTTGTTGATGATTCTGTAGAATCATTCTACCGTTATTAGAAACCAAAACTGGAGATTATATTCTATTGTTTAAATACGATAAATTTCATATAATTACAATACAGTTATTATTATTATTATTATCATGTTCTTCAGTGTCTACGTTGCTAAACAGCATGCAACACCATCTTCTTGTTCGTTATTTGTTTTTTTCTTTCCTTTTCTCATGATGCCAAAATTCTTTAATATATTTTCAATTGATTTCAATACAAATAAAATTAGCATTTACCTTTGGTTTTATAATTTTACTTTTTATATGCTTTACTTTACTTTACTTTACTTTACTTTACTTTACTTTACTTTACTTTACTTTACTTTACTTTACTTTACTTTACTTTACTTTGCCTTGCTTTTTACGTTTGCTAATCGCATTTCTAGTAGCCATTATCTGAGTCTTAAATCACAAGTGATATTTTTCTCTATCGATAAGAACAAAAGATAAACACACATTGGTATAATTATTTTTCTTTCCGCCATCGATATCGTCTTTTCCATCCAATAAATACTATAATCAAGCTACACTAATAATATACACTAATATTCAAAGCAAAATTATTAATTATAGATACTATATAATTAGAGAAGCTAATGGGAAAGATGTAATAAATAAAAAATAATCGTAAGCGTTCGTTAAACCTTTTTGTTTTCTTTCTTTTCTCTTTTCTCTCTTCTATCTTCACCTCCATGGGATTGTTTATTTTATTACTAGTGATGGGATAGTTATTTTTCTCTCAAAATTATTTTTTTTTGTCTTCTTTCTTTCTTTCTTTCTTTCTTTTCTTTCTTTCTTTCTTTCTTTCTTCATTCTCTTCATATTCAAAATCTTTTATCTCGAGATGGAACAAAGCAGCAATGTATGAAAAAAAATAAAAAAATAGTCCAGCTACACACCTAGCTCTAGCCAATCAAGATTGTCGGTAATGGATTTTGGACTTTTCCGTTTCTTTGATTCGCTAGCAAAACTTAAATCTCCCTCTTTTTGCTCCATGGCAGACGGTGCTGGTTTTATAGCTATAGGAGTAGGGGTAATCTTTGGAGCCAAAGTTACCATTTTCTTTGGTGCAATGGGAATGTGTTTTGTAGCACTCAATCCCGGCGTGCCTTCCGCAGGTTTTGGCTTGATTGCCAGTGTTGATGCTGATGTCGGCGTTAAAGTTAAAGTTGGTGTTGGTGTTGGTGTTGCTGAAGGTGTGAGTTTACCGCCTTTTGGACTTGGAGCTGTGGAAGACGAAGTTGGCGTAGACGGGTTTACCAAGGGAGCAATCGCCGCGGGCTTGGTCTTACTAGCGCTAAGTAGAGAAGATGAAGACGTGACATCTGCCTGTTCTCGCTCTTTTAGCTTCGCTGTCGATCGATTTCTCTTTTTTATTACATCGGTTTTCAGCGAAAGCGGTCGCACTTCTCCATGTAACTTCAAAAACAACCCACAGGCATTACACAATGGCTGGCCTTCTGGATTTCTTCTCCAGAGCGGTGTAGTCCGCGTATGGCAATTGGTACATTCAAAAGGGGTGTCGAAGTTTATCGAAGAAGAGTATGTGTGTGCCGAGGCAGGTTTGCCAGCAATTGGCTTGGCTGAAAACGAACTTACTGGAGAAGAAAATAGCTGACCTGGCTTCGTTAAGGGATTTGAGCTGACGCTCGTCTGGGATTCAGTGCGTGCTAGTTTAGTTTTCCGGGGAAGTAGCACTTCAGGCTCAGAAGAGTTTGCCTGAGATGTTGCTCCTGATTTAACGTCGTCACTTGCACCTACTTCAAATTTTGCGGTTTTACCACTGTAGAAATGCAATGTGAGTCTGCTGTTTTGCTGTTTTGCAAGCGATGTCGCTGAAGCACTTTGTTTAATTGGCGTGCTATTGCTAGACAGCAATGGATCCTTCAGTTTATTTGTACTAGCTGAGAAGGGATGAATGGTTTGAGAGCTGGAACTACCTCGCCATGAGTCTTTGCGCGGTGCTCTCAGCGATGAAAAATCATATGCTGAAGTTCTAGGAGTCTGTAGTGGTGTGTATTTTTCAATATTATTGGTAGGGATAATTTCATGAAAGTTCATTGCAAGTGACGAAGCCTCGTTATCGAGCTTTGCAATTTCAGAGGCAAAATTGAAATCCGCTGCTGAGGGAACCATATTTAGATTTAGATCCACGCCGTCTAAACCCTCAAAGGCTAATGGATCAAGAGAAAATTCGAATGCACTGTTTTGAGGTTCGGGCGTGTCGTTCAGAGTGGTGAAGTCCGACATGGTATTATTAAGATTTATGTCGGAGACATCTATATCTTCAGGAGACAACATGTGGAGAGACCGAGAGTTAGATGGAATGCTTTGGGTATGTAGTGTGGCGTTAGGATCTAGCGGATCTATGAAGTTGGAGAAGGGGTTTGTGATGACTGACGACGATTTTGACAGAGGGTTAATGGTGTCATTGTTTTGATGAGAGGTGGCAGATATCATTGGACTGCACGCTGCAGCTCTTTTCCTTGACCCTAGGGAAGCATCAATATTGAAAGTGTTTCCTGCTTGGATATATGGTTCATCTAGAAATGGCGAGAAATCGTTGTTTGATTCTGGTGAGGTATCTGTTGGAGTAGGGTTCTGCTTCATGCTGAAAATCGAGGATGAATCATAAGTGCGCTGCCGCACTGGAGGTCTACTGTTGTTCAAGTTGGTGAGGTTTCGCGAGCTTGAGGAAGTGGGAATACGCCATATCAGGTTATCCATCCGAGGTTTTTGTTCCAGGTTTAGCTGTGCGTCTGACAGCATGGTAAGTAGCGAGGTGCCATCTTGCTGTATTAATCCTGGCTGTTGATTGTTTCCGCGTGGCGGATTGTTTTGAGGTGCAAATTTTGAGTCATGGACACCATCAGAGGAGGAAGTTGTTGTTTGTTGGAAAGAAGTCGAGTTTAAATCAAAGTCTTCGCTCAAAAAGTTGGCAGGCAATGATTCAATGTCGCCCGAGAGCAGCGCTGAAGCCAAAAATGGCGTTAAAGACTGAGTATTTTTTGGAAAAGAGTCGTCTTTATTATTTGAGCTCATTGCATGATCGAGAATCTGAAATGTATTTCAATTTTGAATTTTTGAATTTTTTGAATATTTTTTTTTTTTTTTTTTTTGGCAGTACTTGAATTTTGTCTTTGGATCTCTTTTTACTATGAGTAATATGACTATTTTCCGTTTAGTGTAATAGTATTGGAGAAAGAGAGAGAAAAAAAAAAGGCCGAACCAAAAACAAACAGAGCGAAAGGTATTACAGAAAAGAACAAACGATACGAATCCCAACGTAGTATAGTGAAGGTATCGATCAACGAGAGGTCTTTTAAGCCAAACTCAAGTGAAAGCAATGAGAAATGAGTGAATGAATAAAGAGAAAAACAAAAATCATATTTACGAAATAAAACAAAATAAAATAAAATAAAATAAAATAAAATAAAATAAAATAAAATAATATAATATAATATAAATATTGTGGAGTATACACGGGATTAGAAGCGTTTTATGACTCAGCAATAACTTAATCTGAACAAGCTACGGACATAATTATTAGTATACCGAAAAAGTTTCTATTTAGTTGATACATAAATACATTCTAATTAAAAACAAAACCAAAAAAATGTTCAAAGACTTTTAGATGATGAAAAACAGAAAAAAAATTAAGGAGATGGCGTGTGTATTTTTTTTTTTTTTTTGGTGGTAGTTGAGCGCTCAAAGAACAAAGCAGCCAACGAATGTGGGCCTATGAGCAGTTTGCGGGAAGCCTTGGGAAAGCCGAGCTTTTATTTTATTATTATTATTATTATTTATTATTATTTGCTAATATTATTATTATATGATTTTTTGTACTACACTTTTTTTTTTTCTTCGGGAAGTAATTACCTATTATGGACCAAAATGGGTGTTTATGGCATTTGTAGTGATATCCTATAAGAAGTTCACAGCGATACATATCACTATATATGAATATGAGTATGTTATTCAAGTCAAGACATAAATGTCGGAGCTAAAACGCCTGTTTGAGTAAAGTGTACCAAGTCGTCAGCCAGAGCTTCTTTAACCTAAAGCTTGGACTGAATTAAAAACAAGAGAGAAATATTCAATGGGTGATATATAAATGCTGATAATAATGAAGATGAAAAGACCGTTATTGATATTGTTACTACTATCACTATCATTATTATTATTACTACTACTACTACTACTAATTCACAAGATAATATACAAAGCAGTGCAACTTCCTCGGAACTGTCCGAAAAAGAAAAATAATAATAACAATAATAATATCACAGTCTTTATATTAATAAATCAACTAATCAGCATAACTTTGTTACTTGAACTTTTGATCAAAAAAAAAAAAAAAAAAAAATGAAACAGACATCATTCTTTATATTTTTAGATACCTATTTTATTCCCTTTTATTTAATGGTCACAAGCAGTAAAAGTCTAATATTACTCACTGTTTATATTGTTTGCCCAGACATGTAAACTTTGAAAAGGTAAAAAAAAAAAAAGTGATTCACCTAATCCAACACGATACTACTTCTTACCCATTCACATTAAAAATACAACCACTCTAAGCATGAATCTCGACAATTCGTTCCTATTTAGGCTTATTCACAATACTTATCTCAAAATAGTGAATAGATACGATGATATATATTTGAAATAAACAGTTATATACACATTGAATTATGACCTACACTAAAAAAAAAAAAAAGTAAACTTGCTTCATTGGGAAATTTTTTACCGAGTTGAAATAAATGTATAAACCTTATTTTATTCCGAATTGTACTTAATTTTGGTCTTTATCTTACATAGACAAGATGTTAAATAAACAGGCAAACAAACAAACAAAAAAAAAAAAAAATTACAGACAATGAACAAAATGCGTTGTTATATATAAGATTAAAATATTTTCATTTTAATTTAATGTGAAAAAAAAAATCAATAAATAAACCAATAAATAAATCAATAAATTGTAAAGCATGCCAATTTAGCAACCCAAGAATATTCATTTTAACTCAAAATTTCCATCACAAAATGATATCATATATTTAGTACCTTCAAAAATATCTTGAAATATGAGTATATAAAAACTATGCTACTTTCAGTGCTGCTCAAGAGCAACAGTTGAACTTGCTTCATATTGTGAAGCAAGAACAGGATTTAGTACCTTTATAGACCCTGAAGGTTTGGATGTAGAATTTTGCTTTTCAACTCCATCATTTTGCTTATATGGCGAATTCTGTTGGGATCGAAGTGACCTAGCAGTCACTTCAATCATATGCTGATCCATTAATTTAAAGCCATCAAGATTGAAAATGGGTTGTTCGCGAACTGACTTATAAATCCAAAAAGGATGAAAATCATCATTATCTAGATGCTGTGATTGATGCGGACATGGCACTCCATAAACTTGATTTATCAAACCAGTACAAAAGTTTGAAGGTGATTCAAGTTTGCGGATTTCCTGGATTAGTTGAAATGCAAAATTGGGAATAGTTTGTATCCCAGACTCGTACGAAAGATCGACATTCTCTACAAGCTCTGAAAATAAATTCAAAGTGTGTTGTGTGACCAGCAACTCAAATGTACGACAGAGATTTAAAAGGGGTGATTGAGAAGATGGTGTGTACAGAAATGATACGACATACGAGTTGATATCGCTGTCTTGTGGCAATGTAGTGTTTCCAAGATGAAAGTAATGGTTGGTATAACATGCGAGAATAGAGCGTAGAGACACGGGGTCAAGCCAAGTACTGGATACATATTGGACAAATTTAGCGTGCTGTTTGTAATAGTTTAAAAACTTGTCTTTGGCTTCAACGAAGTGTTCCTGAGATGTGGAGCTTGTGATCCGATCCCACCTACTCTGCAAAGATATTTCCAAGTTCTGAAGCTGGCTTGATATTTGATTTGCATCGCTTCTCGGATTTCGTTTAAGAATTTGTGATTTTAAAAACGGCCTAGCATGGGCCTTTATCATCTCTGCAGCATGGTGAAGACAAAACATAACGTTAGAACCGGGAAACACTCTGCGAATGGACTTGACCAGGGAACGATCATATTTGCATAGAATGGTTTCAGGATCACTCAACCGCAATTCACGATATAAATGGTTAACCGACTTTAAAATATACTCATATGATGTTCGAGATTCACCCATCAAAAAACCAACTCCGACTAAAAAGGTTCGATTACCATATCCAACTGCTGTGATTGTCATAACTGGCATTTTAAACCTGTTTTCTTTAACCTTGCTTTGTAGTACCAGCACGTATTGAAAACGACGTAGAAGCTCCACACATGATTTATTAAATAAAAATACACCTTTCTCAAGATCAGTACCTGTAAGAAACTCTGAAAATCCGTCTCCTGTCTTTGGAAATCTATGTGTAAGCACTTCGAGTCCAGAAAATTTCTGTTCTCTATTTGTTTTTACTTCGTTCCTAAGAGCCGTAATCTCAGTTTTCCGAATCATGACCCCGGACTCGAGTCCATTTAGCATTGCCAAAATTTGGTCTGTGTCTACATTTTCCCTGATAAGTTCCATAACCATCACTCTGTACTTTCTTAAAAAACACTTTCTCAAGTACGCTGACTCCATGTTGTCTAGTCTCCCATGGTTATGATAACCATTGTGTACAACTACTTTCCATCTTTCTGTCCATGATCCGCTATCTTTATGACGTTTTAACGATGTTTTAAATGGACACTTATTCTTTCCTTTTCTTGCTTTACCGCACTCCAAGATTATTCTGTATATTGTACCATTGCGTCTCAATGTCCTTGCTCTTCCTATCATATATCCATTTTCCCATCCATGCTTCACAATTTCAAACTCTGCAGAATCTAAATCTTCAAAGCACTCTCCATTTTTTGGTGGATCTAATTCAGTAATATTGTCGGCAGCAGCTGTTGTTTCATCATAAGTATTGTTTTCTACTTTATCTTCCACCATGCTTTCATCAATATACTCATCTTCATCTTCGTCTTCATCCATGTCTGGCTCATATTCGCTATCATCGTCCTGTAAAACTGCTTCTAAAAGCTTTTCATCAAACTCATTCCCACTGTCATTTTTTCCGTCTTTCACATCTTCAACATTGTTTTTATTCAGATCCATTTCGTATTGTTAAATCAATGCGCCCATATCTTGATGCGGTACCTAATTATACATTCTTATTTATTATTCTTTATTAGGTTTCTACCATGAAAAAAACAAAAATAAAACCCTAGCCCATATCTTAGTTAATTAGTTCATATTGCTTATAGATGCTAAATCTTCAATTAAGGGCGTATGGTGTAGTTGGCTATCACGTTCGCTTAGCATGCGAAAGGTCTCCGGTTCAACTCCGGATTCGTCCAAATTTTTTGATCAATTGATTTAAATCAAGTTGTTTTTATCAAATATAGATTCTATATATATATATATATATATATATATATATTTTTTTTTTTGAAAAAAGGATTATTATAAGTTTAAGTAAATATACTTGAATGAATAGAATATAGTTTTAAAAGATTTATCAGGTTCTATTGTCGGTAAATTTAGTACCATTGGCAAACAATAGGTTAAGAACAATAGTCTAAACATATATGAAAAACCAGTCAGTTAATATATTGATTATTATACAAATTTGTTAGAAAAAATGCGATCTACTTTTGAGCTACTTTGCTCAGAGTCAATTTTAGTTACAGAGACTGATTTAAATTTACAAACATTATCTGAGTCACTTTTGAATTAAAAAGGGGATAATGAAACATCGAGTAGCAGTTAATAAAAATGGAGACAACCAAATCATAAAGCTAAAAGAATATCTTGCCAAAGGTTTATTTGTTTTTATTCAAAAAAAAAAAAAGTATCTTTTATTTGGGTAGTCATATTATTTTTATTTATTTATTTATTTATTTTTGGTGAAATTGAAGAAAGAAACCACCATCTTACTGATTTTTGAGTTATTTCAAAATTATTGTATATACAAAAAAACAGCCAGTTTGGTATTATGTTTTCAATTAATTTGCTTATAATGGCTGAAAATATAAATCATACAAAAAGTATTGATTGATCAGCAAGTAATATTATTATCTGTCGTGACTGTCCTAGAATGGTCAATTTTGAAATTTTTTTATATACCGCAGTATTTTTTTTCTAGTATTTACATAACAAAAAGATGAATATTCGCGTGAAAGCTCCCTAATTCATAACCAATAATTACTAGGCACCTACCAAATTATGCAGGTCAATAATCTAAGAGTCTAGTCTAAGGAGCAAAGCCTTAATTTATTGATGCTTAAATGTATAATAAAGAGTCTATTACATAGTATGTTATGGACTTGATAAAAATAATCATGACCATGCAATTCACGATTTGTAGTTGAAAATAAAATTCTTCAATTGTTAAAAACAAAAAAAAAACAAAAAAAAACTTCTTTCGAATTATGTGTGAACAATATCAATATATTCGATGATGATTGAGGATATACGTTTTATACCTCTTGCAAAAACAAAAGCACCAAGTGCATTCCACTAATTATGAATGCTCAAAAAAAAAGTCATCAACAAGCAATATCGTTAGCTCGGATAAAGTTAAGAATCCTGTCAACTAATAGCGAGGTTCCATCGAACCCAAAATTTGTAGTTTATCGTATGTCCTTAGCCCTACTCTTACGAGCCAACTTTCGCTTGACTCTGAGAAATGTTGTTTTCGAAGATGTATCTTTAGAACAGGATTCCAGGATGGAAAGCTCCCTAAGATCCTCCATGATGTACCCGCTGGTTGAGAGATCCTCAACAACAAGAGTGGTACCATTATACTCAGGGGTAAGCGAGAGTGCGTCTTGACGAAACTGTAGAGTATCGTGAATAGCACTAGGGGATTTTGGTTCCTGGACGTGTGCGAGTGATTTCGAGGAGGCTGGGGCTGAGGCAGCGGATGGTGACGACGATGAAGCCTCGGAGGAAGACTCCTGGACCAACGCAGATTCTGGAAATGGTAGCTGTGGCGAAACTCGAGTCCGTTTGTCAAGCCGGATAGCGGTGGGCTTAATAAGGTCTGGGTGTGTTAACGACGCCATTTGCCAGCGATATATAGACTCAAATTTAGGTGAAGAAGAAGCAAGTATTTGTGGTAATTGGGACTTGATTTAGGACCATAATTAGCGACTGTTCTGGTGTGATATGGGTAGCAACAGGCGCTGTGTCTCCAGCCTTTTGAATATGGGCGCCTGTCTGCATTTGTACGCCGAATTAATCTTAAACCTCTGTTTCATTTCTTACTCTTCTTCTTCCTCTTCTTCTTCCTTCTCCTCTTTCCTCCTGTTCCACTCGTGCCTTTGCCTTTTCTCGTAATAGACCTGATCTTCTAGGGTTTGCTGCCGCCCGTTTTCCTGTGATATCTTCTATTGCCGCTTCGTACGTACGGGCTGACTTGCACCTAGTTGGACCTGAGCACCAAGGTTTTTTGTTTTGCTTTTTTTAAAAAAATGATTCAGCATTACTATGATCCCACCTCACCACCACCTCCTCGACAGCACAGGAAAACTCCTAGTGAAATACCAGCAGCCAGTGCTCAGTACACACGTCGTACAAACTCCGCTAGACACTCTTGGCATCCAATGGCCCATAATCAACAACAGCAGCTATATCAGCAGCCCCCGTTTCAACCTCAACAAGCGCAAGCACAACAGCAACAGCAGCAGCAGCAGCTTCGTTATCAACAAACGCAACAGCAGTCACCATATCCTCCACAGCTTCAACAACCACCATTAGCCCAGCAACAGCTTCAGCAGCCACAATCACAACAGCAACAGCAGCTCAATTGGAAAGAACGAGGTGCTGCGCGGCTTGTAAGAACTGAGACCGACGAAAATGGAAATGTCTCAACCAAAGTCATAAAGCGTGGAGTCGATGATTTCGAGTTTGGTAGAACACTAGGTATTGGTAGTTATTCAACGGTTGTGGGAGCTACTGACAAGCAGTCTAAACGCATGTATGCTGTGAAAATCCTGGATAAGCGCCATATCATTAAAGAAAAAAAGGTGAAATATGTTGAGATAGAAAAGAACACGCTCACCCGATTGGGCGATCACCCTGGAATTGTGCGCCTTTACTATACATTCCAGGATGAAAGCTCACTGTATTTTGTTCTAGATTTTGCGGCAAATGGAGAGCTGTTATCCCTCATTAAGAAAATGGGTTCATTGGATGAACCTTGCACTCAATACTATGGCGGTCAGATTCTGGATGCACTAGATTTCATGCATTCCAGAGGAGTCATCCACCGAGACCTGAAACCAGAAAATATCTTATTGGATGACAAGATGCGAGTGAAAATAACTGATTTTGGTACAGCAGCTTTGCTTGCTCCTTTACAAACTGATAAAACTAATGGGAAATTATATCCTCAAGATTACCGTACAAGTTCATTTGTCGGTACTGCAGAATATGTTTCTCCTGAACTCTTGTCTGAGAAAACACAGGGTAAAGAATGCGACCTATGGGCATATGGCTGCATTATGTATCAATTGATAGCAGGAACACCACCGTTCAAAGCAGCTAATGAGTATCTCACCTTCAAAAAGATTGTTAAACTAGAATATAGATTTCCTCCAGGGTTTCCTTCTAGATTGAAGGCACTAGTTAGACAGCTGATAGTACTTGATCCGTCAATGAGATTGAATATTCCAGCAATCAAGATACACCCATTTTTTGAAGGGTTTGATTGGAATAGAAAGAACCTTTGGAAGTTGAAGCATCCTAAACTAATGCCATATCGGCCCTCATCCAGATCAGCCAGTGGAAGCAGTAGTACCAATCTAAACATTGGAGCACGTCCTTCGTCATCAGGTAATAGTCCAAGATCTATTAATCCAAACCAGATGCAGCCTTTACCATCTAATTCATCACCTGTAGCCATCGTTAACAGTGGAAGCAATGCACCAAATCAGTGGAATAATCCAAAAACAGCAGCTAATATTGCTGTGTCTGGTGCACCAGCGGGAAATTCAAGTTCTTCAAGGCCTCCTTCTTCAATATCAGCTAACTCTCAAAACACAAACGTACAATCCCAGTATATGAGACAACCTGCACCACTACCACAACAACAGCCACAACAATCACAACAACCACAGCAATCCCAGCTGCCCAGGCCGTTGTCAGCGAGCCAAACACAGCCTATGCAGCAATTGATAAAACCACTAGACCTCCCACCTATATCATCAATTGATAACGAGTATGCAAGTGTACTTAATCAATCAACTGAGCGTGTTCTTAGGGTTGGAACAGTGCATTTAATATCTCATTCACCTAGTAGCACAGACGATGACCATTCAAACATTATAAGCAAACTATTCACTGCTCGTAAGAAAAAACGCGTTCTTCTTATTACAACCAAAGGCCGGCTTCTTGTATTTTTACCTGGTGAAAATATTAAACCAAAAGCGGATATAACTTTAACTCAAGCAGCATTCAAGGAATCAAAACAGGGATCTTTTACGGTATCTTCGGCAATGGCAGGTACATATGTCTTTGAAGACCCTAATGGCCATGTCAATGACTGGACTGCGGCATTCAATAAAGCCAAAGAGTACGTGAATACACAGGCAGCAGCTGTCCAACAGCAGCAACAACTCCAGCAAGCACAAGCGCAGGCACAAGCTCAAGCCCAAGCTAGACAAGCTCAAATGTCACAAAATGACCAAAACAATGTGCCGCCATCTGCAGCGGCACTTGCAGCTGCCAGAAAGTCCACTGATTTAAGAAGAAAGGCTTAAAATATTACATTTACGTTAAGTAAACACTAACTCTGATCGTTGCCTTGAAATTGAAGTGATACAACCCGTAATGGGCCATCATGATCAATAAGGATAGTAGTCTACTTCGATAGTGATACACAAACACAGATACAAATGTGAGTTTTATTAATTATTATTTTATTTTATTTTACTATTTTTAATGTCATAATATATATGTTCCTTATCTAAAAGGTTAATATTACAGCTTAAACAACTTGGATAAAGTAACAAGAAGCTTTAAAACCCAAAGTTTTCTTAGATGTGAATAACAAACGGTTTATGAAGTTATTTTTCTGCACGTTTTTAACGTTGTTTGTCATTTTGTTATAAACTTTCCCTAAAAAGTTAGATCTACAATCTGGTACCTTAAAACAATGATAATAGATCAAAGACTGAGAATAACGTTAAAACGTTGACCAAAGATCTTTATTACCATAAACCGTAGAAAAATGCAATAAGGCCAAATGAATAAAAGTTAAAAAGTGGCTGAGCTAAGAATCGAGAATCGTTGAAATTTTGAAAAAGATATAATGTGCTAATATATGTCTAGTAAAGAAATGTCAATTCTATTGTTCGAGTAAGCCGATATCATATAAGGAATATATATCCTTTGTTAATTTCATTATATAAGGTATATTATAAAGTTGATAGTATTATAAGGCTTACTATAAATTTGAATACGCTTTTAGTCCCCTAAATAGGAATTCAAAAAAAAAAAAAAAATATACAATAATAATTGAAGTCTAAGAAAAAAAACGTTTCTATACCAAACATAATTAAACTTATATCTTTAACATTTTTGTGATACATGAAAAAATTTGACATGGATGATTTAAGAATATATATATATATATATATATATATATATATATTGAATTATGAAGAATAATAATTTTTAATAAAAACACTCGTTCAAATCTTCAAGATAGAGTTATGTTAGAAATGCGGGAAGTTGTATTTTTTTTTTCTTAATATACGTTATAAGAATGGTATTATCAGCTGTCAACATGCAAGAAACCTTTTATTTTAAGCCCATAATTTATCCAATTCTTATTCTAAGTTTTTTCAAATCATTGATTAAAAAACTTGATAACAAGAATTAGAAAAAAAAAAAAAACAATCAACTTCAACTTTTCGGAGAAATCCGATCTTAAAGTCTAATTATATAAAGCAAATTTGCGAACGTTTAACATATATTGTAAACAATTATTGTGCGTTAAATGAAAGTTTTCCGTATACTTATAAATCATAGAATTTTATCAGTATCGAAATAAACATAATTATTATCATTTTATTTTATTTCATTTATTTAATTTTAATTTTATTTTTTTTTTTCATTTAAAAGTTGATGTTGAATAAAATACAAATAGATATTATATTACATTTAAAAAAGGCAATACACTTGATAAAACACAAAATTTGACGATTGATAGTCACAATTACATTTGTCAGTCTACAAGATAATTTTCATTTTTTGCAGTTTTCAACAAAAAATTGGCTTTTACAAAAAAAAAAAAAAAAAAAAAAAAAAAAAAAAAAAAAAAATCATAAATAAGCTTAAATAGGTATGATAAACATGGGAATGAATTACAAAATACAAATTGGAATAAGATTTGTTCTACATTAATCAGAATTAGTATTCATTATTGTAACGTTTTAATGAATGAATTAAGTCAATAAAGTGGAAATTTTTATACTTGTAAATCTTATTGTCAATTTAGCATATCACAAGTTCTTAACAGGAAATTTTTTGGTAGCAAAATCTACACATGTAAAAACACCCTGTTGACAATAGCTCTGAGCCACATTTATATATGTACTAGCAATACAAAAAGTAGTCTTTGAAAAAAAATGAAGAATAAAAAAAAATAGTAATCATAATAATTGAAATTAGAAAATATTTCACAGTTTACTAAACATGACAAACATATGAGTGATTCTCATAGTATCACAAGAATTAAACAATTTCTAATATAGACCTTTGATTAGATCGAAACAATTGAAAAAATATAAATAAAAAGTAAAAAACAGTTGTATTTGAATTTCACATGTAATATTAATAAAACTTACAAAGAGATGTAAAAACTCGAAATCTTCTGTACAAAATTTACTCTTGATCAAACCCATAAACTACGACTAACAAACTCGATTGGCTGCATTAATTGCATGGAAGCGTTAGAAATCATAACGATTGAAATAATATGAAAAATAAAAGAAGCAAGAAAAAGGAAAAAATTAAAGTCATAATGATGGTATACATAAGCTTGAGAAATGGTGATAAGCTCACTGTATATTTATATCATTACATCACAATATAGAAAATACAAAATTTAACTCTTTAAAGAATATACTGCACTTTTTTGACAGCTTAAAACGCAGAATGAAATAAAGTACTATCATTTATTCAATGATGATATGCTGTATAACCACACTGTTGAAAATCATCATCAGGAAAGAAAAAAAAATAACCCAGAATCAATCACTCAAAAGTCATAGAATGACAAAATGAAGGGGTAAAAACTGTCACCAATGATTTTTTTCAATAGCAATCAACTAAAAAAAATTTACAATGAACTCAACTAAAGTAGAGAGAACGTGTACGTGACTGATAAATAAACTCTTATAGTTATAGTATTTTTTTTTAAAAAAAAGCCAACTAGTTCTAATATGGTTTACTAATTGTTTTTTATATTACATATTACATTAGTTTGTTAATAATATAAACTTTCAAATATATTTCATAAGTAACAGCATTTTTTTTTTTCGAAAAATACGCTGAAATGTATGCGTGAATTGGACAAGAAAAAAAAATCATAATTAGCTGAAATTTACTTCAAGATACGATACAGTTATAGAACCAATAAGCTGTAGCCAAAAGTTGTTTAAAGATAATTGATCAACCTCTTGTTCTATTATTCAAGTTTGTATTATATATCTAGCCAACCTTCATGATCCTGACTATATTGATATTTATTGCGGAATATATTATGCAATATGCTTGAAGCAATTTCAATAGCAAGAGAAATAAACATATATAGCTGTAGAACGCATCAAAGAACATCATCCTTATCATCATCAGACGAAAACATGCTATCTATTCTAAAGAGTTTTCTACTGGAGTTAGTTTCCTCTCGGTATTTAGTCTCGTGAAATAAAACTTCAAATCCTTCATCGTCATCATTGCCATTACCAGATTTGTTTTCAACTTCTGTTATTAATGAATTCTCTTTTCTTGCTAATAGAGGGGGGTCTTGGGTTGCTGATATATTAGAAACTGATCTACTAATGGGCTTAAAAAACGATTCAATTGGTTTTTGTCTGTTTAATGTAGATTTCTTTCTAACAGGAGATGGTGAACTCTCTGATGTTTTAACAGGTGTGGAAATCGTAGTCCGCTTTTTCGAAGGTGATCCAGGAACATTGCGGATTTGGCGAGAAGGAGATTTCGAAATCTCTATATTGGATGATTTCATCTGTTTAGATGGGGAAGTTGGAATCACAAAGGCTCCGTGCGAAGGCTTTTCAAAATGAGAAATAGGAGCTAAGAAATTATCGGTTCTGAATAAGGGTTGCTTGCGGGGGGTGAGTCGAAGAGTATTTGATGCATCACGAGCTGTAGATCTGGGGGTGAGATGGCTAATAGGTTTAGTACTGTTTTCCAGAGTATTTGAATGCTTTATCTCTATAAGTTCTATACTAGAATCAACATCGACATCAGTATCTGAGTCTGAATCTATAAGCACGTGTGTCGACGCAGGAACCGGTTTTGAAATAACATTATCATCAAACAACGAATCTGGATTGAATCGAGTGCGTACGTTGAGAAGAAGAGGCATAGTCTTGATACCTGTAACATCAAATCCAATTGAATGTTCCTCATCTTCGTTATATTCGTTTCCATTAATTCTGGTTTTGCTGATTTCATCTTCATGAGTTTCTGTTTTATTATTCTCATTCTCTAAGATATCATCTTCGTCCGACGAAAACATTGAAAACAAAGAAGCAGGTCGAGATATAGAAGAAATAGCACGTGCTATACTATTAGTTTTATCTACCTCATGGGAGAGTTCAATCATCGAGTTTGCACGACGTGGTGAACTTTTGGTTTTTCTGAATGATAGTATTGTAGTTTGACTTCTATCCACTATATTTTTCTTTTTGGGTTGAATGGCAGTTTTTATTTCAATTTGACGTTTTAGATTAGTACCAAGAGAGTTAATACTAAGTAAATAATCCACAAGAAAGATATCATCAAAAGTAATAGAGTCTGGTAAGTTTTTTATACATGCCACTGGGTTGGGATATTCAAACGAAAAATCCATGAATATTGATAAAATTTTACCATAGTTTTCAATATCAACACGGTGACGCAGTGGGAGCGACTTTGAAAGCGGCGGAAACGTCTTGCGAGATGTATATTGTTTTAATTTAAAGACACTCTTCAGGCCATTGGGACATGGCGAACTTGAAATTGTCCAAGTTATCACCGCTTTTATAATATACTTTAAAGCGTGGTTTGCTGGCCATGAACGATGATATTTTTGTCTATGATTCCAGAACTTCTCGGCATCTGGAGGCCTCATATCTATCTGATAATGTCGAACAGGGGCTGTCAGATAATAATGCATCACTTTATGATCTGGAAATCCTTCCAACGTCAAATTTTTATTTGCCTTTTTGGCAAATGCCTTATCCGGATTTTGAAGAAGATACTTTAACATATTGCACAAAAGTATTTTAACCTGTTGGCTTTGATCCTCGTTCAATGCAAAAAAAGGCCCATTCTCTTGAGGATTTTCAATATAAGCTGATCGGTAAATACTCATAAGGGGTTTTGCATATTTATCAACTGGAAAACACATAGTACTTGCAAAGCCAAATCCAATATTTTTTATACCTGTATGATGGTCACCACCAGACATGAGCGCAAGCATCAAAAACCCGTTAACACTTTTGGAATCGATTTCTACAATTGCAACCATTTTATCCATTGAACTAGATTTCTCGTTGTATCTATCAATATAATCTTTTTGCCCCTTCTTGATATCTCTTACAATTTTGGTTGCTCCATACACCAAAACGTCCGAGTCTTGGGTTACAACAAAATCTACTGCTCCTGATTTCTGTAATCTTGCACACTCCGCTTCTCCTTCTGCTCTCGCACGTACCGTTTTGATTCCAATCGCTTCACAAAATGTTTCAATATCGTCAGAATGTGCTCTCTTTGTGGGTGAATTCATATTGTACCTAAGTTTCCCCATCTTTCCATCTCCATCGAATACGATCACCAGTTGAACTCCTAGAACATAGTAGCTAAGAATTCTATTATAAAATGAAAGCTTATGATGCTCACGATTGGCTTTAAGAATTTCAACAAGCCATGCAGTCCCATCAATGGCAAACCTGGGAAGTCTTTTATGCTCAACAAAAAACTCTTCTACCAGCACAGACAGAGGAAGATACCGCTCAGATTCTTTTGTCTGTTCCCATAAGCTTTTAATAAATGTTAGACAAATTGCAGATATTGTATTATCAAAGCTACCATCTTACTTAAAAATCCCCATCTAGTTTGGACAGCCTGTTGCTTACAACAGTTGGTCGGAATAAAGCCACCAATTCATTAGTCCCACTGCTTCGTTAAACAAGTAGTAGAAGTTTACAAAATCTAATTTCTATCAAAACATCATTAAAGAAACGACTTGTGACTTGAAGTTCATGAGGCTGATATCTTACGTTTGACGTCTACTTAAAGATTAGAAAATAAATAGTTACAAGTCTGAATATTATAAGTGACATACAGCTGGAAAAAAAAATTAATAAAAATAGACAAGAAAAAAGATTATAATAACTATTAATATTTAGGAAGAGTTAAGTCAAAATGAAATACTTCAATATACAGAAAAAAAGAAAAGAAGGTCGAATTTTTTTTTTAAAAATAATACAAATGATATTAAAACAGAAACTGAACAAATAGAAAAGATCCTAAGCAGAAGCGTCAAAATAAAACTCAGGTTCCAGTCCTTCTATAGAGCCGCTCCTAGCCTCTCCGTCAAGAAGTAGCTCAGCCATAAGCAACCCAGTTGCTGGAGCGTTATTAATACCCCAGCAAGAGTGCCCGCTTGCGAGATATAAATTGTCCACATTGGTGGAGCCCATGAATGGACCTGAATGACTTGGAACATCAACTACAGGAAGATAGCAAGCTTGGCGCTTTAAAATCTTACCATCTCGAAGCTGAGGTGAAATTTCACCAACCTGCTTAAATAGGTCATCGCAACGATGTCGCAAAACTTGTACATTTTCCGTTGTTTCGGGTACTTCGGCCAGTGTGTCACCTTCACCACATACATAAACTTCATCTCGTCGAGGATAGATCTCAGGTGATACGTATGAAGTTCGACTTGTACGCATCTCTGTAAAAAGTGCATAAGGAGAGACTGGCTTAGTGGGTTGAATAGTAATAGAATGGGCTCTTAATCCGGATATTGGGCATGAAGGAAGGATTTTTGAGGTCCAAGGCCCAACAGTTAAAATGATTTGATCACCTACAAGTGAATTATAAGGATCTTCTTCCATCTCGGGTGGCTGCATTTCTTCTTCGGTAGAATCCTCTGATAATGAGTCAAGAATTGAGTCGTCATCGTCTGTTGAAAATGAGTCGCTTGATTCTGAAATTTCATCTAAACTGGTTTTTCGAATACCGGATGATGTGTTAATAATTGGGTCGCTGAAAGAAACGTCTTCAGACGGATGCAATGATGGTGTTGATTTACCAGAGACTGTTGGTAGATGCAGTGGGTCATTGGTTAAATGACTGTGATGCTTTGAATGATGATGATTATGATTATGGCTATGATTATTATTATGGTGGTGATGATGATGATGATGATGATGATGGTGGTGATGGTTATGAAGATGATGGTTGTCTTTTTGATATTTGACTCCTACGGCATGACCATCATCATCTTTAATGATATCTGTAACTTTTCCTGTAATCATGTCGACAGCACCGGACTCCATGGCTTTTTTGAGAATAAATAGAGTAAATTTGTAAGGATGAACTTGAGCTGTCGAGTCGGCACCTCCCAGATGAGCCCATCCTTCGACAATGCTTTTATCAATCCAATCGAGATCATCGGGAAGGCCAGTTACAGGATTAGTGGAGTTTTTTTTGGCAGAAATGTCACCCTCTACACAAAGAGTTTTTAGTCTTCGATATCCCCATTCAAGTTGACCATTGTATAATTCGGCTAAATCTTGGTGCAATTGGAAAGATAGAGGAACGATTTGCTGAGGAAATGCCCACATTGCAAGAAGGCCACCTGCTTTACCAGAAGCACCGCTGGCAGGTCTACTTGCTTCTAAAATGGTAATGTGATGAGTTGAAGGTGAAAATTTTGGGTGTTTTGTGAGGTAGTACGCTACACACACTCCTATTATACCTGCTCCAACGATGATAATCTCTTTTTTCTTTAGTGGTTTTGTCATTTCGGATTCGTAGAGCTGAAAAACAAAAAGATGTAGACAATTAGTAGAACATTTACTCAGCACAGTTGAAGATAGCTACTGAACATTCAAAGAAAAGGAGAAAATATCAAAGAGGGAAAAAAAAAACTAAAAAAAAAAGTCGAGAGAATGAATGAATAAATAAAAAATCATTGCAATACAGAAAAACAGATACTTCGTGGATCAGACCATAAAAACTAAACTTGGTCTAGAACATTAAACTTTCGACAAATCTTTTCTTTTTTGCGACTTTCTTTTTTTTTTTTTTAATTTTTTTTTTCATCTGCAGCCAGTACAAAATAACATTTGACAATGAAGGTTTTAAAACCCAAGTCATAATATCCAAGTATTAAGACATAAAGGGAATAAATATACCTAAACCTCAGGCTTATATTTGGCATAAAATCTTGTGTATGAATAAAAAATGAATGAATAAATGGATGGGTAAAGAGAGGTACAAAGAACTCTATGGCTTACAGCACAAGCAATAAAACAAGTAAGACTATCAGCGCAACAATAAGAATACTGATACAGCAGGAGCTCAGGGTCTCTCGATTGTTCTCAATTACCCAATTCACACGCTTCATTCCTCTTGCCAATCGATCCTGTGCCGTGTCAGTCTGGCGTTCAAAATCCTCAATCAAATTAGATTGATCTTCCAACTCGTTTGCCATAACTCGGGCTTGCTCATTTAGATTATTCACTGTTCGGGACACTGAATCAAGTATCTCGTCTTGGTCAGCAATGGCTTCTGCATACATCAGGGAGCTTGTGGCCCCATATGGGTTTTCTGGTGTATCGGTAGAAGAAGAGACACCTTTGGCCTTGTTCTGAGAGGAAATGAGTTTCTTGCTCTCTCTTTCTTTCTTGATATCGTTGATGCCTTCTTGAATATCAGTGAGCTGACTGTTTAAATTTCCAACTTGCGTGATTCGTTGCACGACATCACTGTGCGTTAAACCGAACTGGCTCGGATTCGACTGAATAGCTCCAGTACTTTGAGAAAGATCATGAATTGTTTCCACTAGCTCCTGAACTACATTGTTAAGATCTTCAATATGAAAAGTAGCTGAGTCGCTTCTAAAATCTTCTAATAACTGCTCAGCTGACTTCAGCTGACCTAAAGCGTCACTATAAACTTGGTTAAAAGGGTCCATTTTCTATTATATTTTAATGACGACGAGGTGATGAATTAGTATAGTTGGCAATTGAAGGGTGTGGAAATTGGGACGTTTTTGTGAATGTTCTGTTATATACGCTTTTGTACTCTAAATTACGTAGTTCCCCTTCTCAAAGGATTCTATCCTCTTACATATTTTGGTTTAACAGGCTTAGTTTATTATTGTCTGTTCTCCTTAATATACTTAAATTAGCTGTCCTCTCCCCACATCACAATGAGCGATGTGTATGTGATAATTCATATCACCTCTACTAATGAGGACCACAGTGCGTACGTTCCTAAAGACGCTTCTGAAATTATAGAATTGGCTTGGATTATTGTTGATGCTAAATCGTTACAAGAAGTAAGTACGAAAAGTCAGTTGAATTTTTTTGTTTACATCTATACTAACTAATGAAATATTCAGATATATAGACACTCTGTTTTGATCAAACCCGTCAACACTCTCCTGAATCCCAACACCTTTAGTCTTCTTCCCTGGGACAGTCTTAATAATGCTGGGACTCTCTTTAATGCAATTTCTACCCTGGTGAGATCTATTGAAACCCATGTTTTGGAAAGACAGTTGGAATTTACAATTGTGTCATTTAATGAATGGGATGTTCGAATCAGTATTACCAGAGAAGCTCAGGAAAAGGGCATCAAGTTGCCTATTTACCTTCAATATCCCAGGATATTTGATATTAGAAATGAGTTCAATAAGTGGAATGCTCATCATCCAGAAGTTTCGCACCACCATCCAGTAACTCTAAACTCCATATGCGTTGCACTGGAAATCGAAAACCGTATAGCATTAACTCACAAACGCGCCATAGAAGACGCAACTACCATTGCCCGCATTCTCCAAGCCTTAATTCACAAATCGCAGCCTATAGATTTGCATCCTGACGTACTTTCACAGCCCCATGATTCCCACTCTGATCTCCAAGCATTTTTAGCAGAACGGTCAACAATACTGTTTATGTCTAATCTACCTCATGACACTACACAAAGTGAGCTGGAATCCTGGTACACGCAATACGGCGGACGTCCCATTTCCTTTTGGACATTCCGTACTCCTGCTGACTCTCGCAAACCAGTAAACACTGGATTTGCTTTATTTGCTACTCATGAAGACGCTTGTCATAGTATTACTGCACTGAACGCTCGCGTGCTGAATGAGAGGATAATTCAGGTATCTCCTTCCAGCCCATCTGTATTTGACCGTGCGGACGAAATCTTGATAGCTTTCCCTAGCAGTAAGAACAGACCTCGTCCTGGAGATTGGAATTGCCCTGGCTGTGGATTTTCTAATTTTCAACGACGAGTGGCTTGCTTCCGTTGTTCACATCCCCATACCGGGTTCAAGCAGGTTCAACAGCAACAACAGCAGCAACAGCAGCAGGCTCAACAACAGCAGGCTCAACAGCAGCAGCAGGCTCAACAGCAGCAACAACAACAACAGCAGCAGCAGCAACAACAACAGCAACAACCTCAGCGAAGTGTGAGCCAGATGCGTCCAAAGTTTAGACAGCCTAGTTTTACTGGAGTAGCATTGAACAGATCCAATACCATTGCCAATACATCATACAACGATTCATCCAAGCAGGAGGGAAAGTACGGAAATTTGGGAATATATGAAGACCATTCGAGATCTTCAGAGCTGAGTGGGTATGGGGCACCTCAACCTGTGCAGAGTTCTATCGGAAGTGGTGGAACTGTCCCTTTCCGGGCTGGGGATTGGAAGTGCCAGACAGAAGGCTGCCAGTTCCATAATTTTGCTAAGAATTCTATATGTTTGAGATGCGGAACGCCTAGAGATTTGGAGACCATGCCTCGAAGATCTTCATCGTCTACTATGTTTACTTACAAACGCCGAAACCCCTCGGAGCAGATGCCTATAATTCAGCAGCAGCAACAGCAGCAACTACAACAGCAACAACAGCAGCGAGTAGTTTCACAGATTGGAAACCCGATGATGAACCCCTACGGGACATATTCTGTTGCAGAATAATGCAGTTACATGAGGGACTAGAACGCGCAGTACCCGAGGAAAAGTCGGTGTCAAAACGGTGTGATCCCAAATTTGGTACCTATTAGAATTATAGACTTTTATTATTTTATTTTATTTTATTTTATTTTTAAAGAACGTTTATTGATAGTGAGGAGGATAAATAAATGCATAATTAGTTGTTTTTTTTTGGTTTTTTAATTTATTTTTTTGGTTTTTTTTTTAATATTTTTTATTTTATTATAGTCAATGATTTTCGAGTTTATTAGTATTATTTTAAAGATTTTTATAAGGGTTCCATATAATAATTGAATTGGTATAAAGATGTCTATTGAATTAGTATATATATAAATATATATATAAAATTACAGTTTACGTGAAAATTAATGGTCTTAGTTTATTGATATTGAAGTTAATTATTGGGGGAAAAAAAAGTTAATAATAAACTAAGATCTAAACATGAGTATATTTTAAATTTATCACATACAAGTTATATATAAATTGCTTATTGATTTTAAAATAAGATTTATCAATATCCAAAATTTTATAATTATTTTTGATAGTAGTAGTAGTAGTAGTAGAAGAAGTTTCTATAAAAACGCTATAGTAATAAGAGTAGTAAATTTTGTAAAGAAATTTTGTGAGGTGATTTTTTTTTCCTTCTTTTTTCCTAAAATGTTCCAAATAGGAAATAATAGATAAGTTTAATTTGATTATTTACCTATTTGCTAGTATAATCATCATCATTATATATATTGTTTATTTGATCAAAAAAAAAACAAACAAACAAACACACAACCATTTTATTTCTTGCAAATAATGATAAAAGTGGTACTAGAATCAAGCTTCCTACATTTAGTAAGAAGAAGAAGAAAATAAATAAATAAATAAATAAAAAAGATGAGGTGAGATGAGGGTTTTAGTGAAAACAAGCTTTTATTATTATCATTATTAATACATGTAAAATATACAAACTATGATATATTAGCATATATGTACAAGAGGATAATGAGATGTAAAAAAACAACAACAATAGTAATAACGAAGCAAATATCACCAAATAAAAATAGTATGAAGAAAAATAAAAACAAAGTTATGGGCTGTTTTCAGAATTGATGAAAGAGAAACAATGAAGAGTGTTGATTTTCTATAGATATACTAAATCAAAAATCTCAGCCGATTATTGTATGTGGATCCTTAGTATGGGAAGCTTTAAAATGAAGCAATAATAAATTTAATGTATATCAGAAAACAATGAAAGTATGGCAATTAAGCTTTTTAATAATAATAATAATATTAATATTAAATAATTCCAACAATGATATCAGTATTGCTAATATCGGTATTATAGTTGTTTAGCATCAGTGTTACTACTGATATTCTATTACTACCATCAATAACAGCTTGATGATATAAACATCAATAAATGAATACTAAAATAAAATAATGATAAAACCAAAAAAAAAAAACAGTGTCTCGGGTGAAGATATTCGGAGAGATATAATAGTCAAGGTTATAGCAAGGAAACAAACATGAATTACTGGTACTACTACTGCCTACGAAGTTTGCATTGCTTAGTTGCAGAATTGAAATCTGTAAACAATACTTAAACATGAATCATTTTCTCGTCGTAGTAAAAGGTACGGCAAGAAATGAAATGTAAAACACGATACATCAAGTGTATAGTCTGAAGAGTATAATACTAAAACTTGTAGAGGAGGATCAAATAAACAAGAAAACGATCAAGAAAAAAAAAACCCTTTGCAACAAGCTGTGGTAATTGATGGTGATGAAGATCAGTATATTGAAGATAGTCAGCGCATACCACTCATACCAGCTAACTATTCCGACAACAGCACTTTCTCGTCTTGTTTCTTCAGCTCTGATTTTCAGGCACATCGCCATTCTGAATCCAGACATACGCATATCAACGTGATGTCCACCATACGGTTTTCGTTTAAATCTCCAAGATAGGAAGCTGCATATGGTATTTTATTTTTCTACTCGGTTTACTCTCTCGCGAATTCGAAATGGTGAAGGCAAAGGTGTAGAAAACAAGGACAGAAAAGAAAAACTATAATAAAATAAAATATGGTGGAAAATGAAAGGTTGGCCCACAAATTCAACTATGACCCAACCCAGGCTGCCCTAACTGCAACAATCAGTTCACTATGACTTGTACTGAAGCGCCCATATACAAGAGATTTTAAATTCATCATGAAAAAATAAAATAAAATAAATGTAAGAGTAAGAGTAAATCATGGAGTGCTCATAATCATGCGATGCTGGCAACCAAGTCCAAACTCTATGGGCTAAAGACCAACACTGGAGATTCGGCTTCTATTTTAATTTATTTTTATTTTGGCTCAGGGGTGTGTGCGAGTCAAAGCAGTACACTGAGTACACATTGGATTTCCAACTCCTGCTACGTTTTTTTTTTTTTTTTTTTTTTTTTTTTTTTTTTTTTTTTTTTTTTTTTTCAACAGCACTTGGTTACATTTGTTACAATTATGTTACTTCAAACAGTGATATATCAAGAAAAGAATTCATAATGCATCGTCAAATAGTCCCCACTGGAACTGGATCTCTGCTTTCCGGCCATGCATTGCAAACAAGATGATGATAGATAGCTTTTCATATTTCTTGTCGTCAAAACCAGCTTTTGTAAACATATTCTAGAAATGCTTTCATGTCATATATATTCAAAATACATTCATGTATGTATTATGTTAACCATCAGTGATCTTTTGAGATTTCGTGTATTTCTCATACATTTCAACTTATTCTATGCAAGCTATACAGTACGATGATCAAGTTGATATACTCATTAATCCACTGCATGTTTTCAATTTATTTATTTATTAGTATTTTTTTTCATCTTATTTCTTCTTTTCCTCATCATATCATCGTGTTCATTTTCTCCTTATTTTCTTGTTTCAAATGAACTTTTTTTTTTTTTTTTTTTGCATATAACTGTCGAGTTCGAGGTGGGTCAATCTATCTATTAAATATATTTGTTTAAATTTGATAGTATCCAACTTTTTGCGATAGTTTTGTTTATGTTCATTTTTATTCTTGATTGTCCACATTGTTTTAAAGCAGTTTGATAAATTTTCATCTTAGTATATGATTAACCAGATATGGTGTAATTAGCGGGTATGCAGATTATTTTTACTAGATGAAATAAAGAATATGAAAAATAGACTCGAATAATAGTAAACTGCCACTAAAACATTGAATAAAGTACATCATCAAATTCTTTTACATATATATATATATATTAAGATGTAAAATCGCATAGTCTTACACTATACTCTGATAATTTGGTATACAAAAGTGAATCCAAGATTTGTACATTCACCTGTGTTTCACCACTAGATGCAGATCATGTCTGGATTTTCTGTAGCCAGTCCCAAATTATTATACTCATTATTATAACTATAGATCTTGGCTTTCTTTCCATTATTAATATTAATATTATTTTTTTTGATATAAATTTCAGATATCAAAATCATATGAAAATTCATATCCAAATCACTTGTTATTTCTCAAAAAAAAAAAAAGACGAAAAATAAATATTTGGACCCTTTTCACCACTGCTAATATAAATATTTATAACAGCTATTTACATTTAGTGGTCGATTTTAAAATCATATATATATATATATAGTTTTTATTTAAAATTAAATACATTTAACCATAAAATTAATTTTTAATCCTTTAGGAAAAAATAAAAAATAAAAAATAAAAAATAAAAAATAAAAAATAAAAAATCAAATAAACAAAATTTTAAAAGGTTATAAAAAGATGTTGTTTTTGTACCTTTTTTTTTTTTTTTTTTTTTTTTTTTTTTTTTTTTTTTTAATTTTTTTGATTTTATTTAAATATTATAAACTTATCAAAAATATGATTTTTTTTATATTAAACAAAATCATATTAATCAATAAAAAAAATAAACGTAATTACTACAACAAAGAAAAAAAAAAAAAAAGAAGCTGTTTGTAAAGATCTTTTATTTTTTTTCATGTATCTATTAGAACAATGTAAATATTTATTATTTTACATATATATAATCTGATATTTTTCTCCTGAAGTGTTGTTGAAATTATGAAAATAAAATCTCATTAAAAAAAATGTCATAATGTATTTAAATTTAAATTTATACATATATAATTAGTATAACTTTCAATTCAAACATGAAAATAGTAATGATATATTTCATCTTTTCTGGTAAACCTAATTTTCTTTGTAAAGTAAGCTTCCATGATAACTAATACAAGTAAAAGAAAGAAGAAGAAAAAAAAGTAGAAAAAAAAAGTAGAAATAAAACAATTCGAAAACATTGGAATAAAAATCAGGTTGAAAATTTCAATAAATTTAAACTGATGATTTTAATCAATCAAATATATATAAATGGCTTTTCAACATCTATTTAGATTCAAATAAAAAATTATAATAAATTAAACTATTAATTATCATTTTTCAACAGATTATGAAAAAAAAAAAATACATTATTTATTAAAAAGCTTAATTATATGACATAAATAAATACCACTTGCGAGTTATAGGTATAGCTATTGTTGATGAACGAAAGTCATAATTAATATCTGTTAATATCTATATCCCACTCCACCCCATAAAACATTTAATACGTTCAACCAACACTCATACTCTGTCTCAATTCCTTATTCTCCATCTCCAATTCCTTTACCATTTGCTGTAAATCATTCATATCCTCGCTACTTGTAATCAATTTCTTCTTGATTTCTAACGATTTTGCCCTCAACTCATCTCGCTCTTCTTTAAGAATAATCACTTGTGCTCTCAAATCTCGAAGCTGTAGATCCATTTGTCTTGAGTTGAACCTTGATGACATCGGCGGTGTACCAGAGCGCATATCAGACCGGCTCGTGCGTATATTTGAACTACTTGAAACCGATTCTTCTTCGTCAATTGTATCATCCACAAAATCCCTACTATGTAGCTTCAATTGATCTATTTCCGTTTGAAGTTTAGAAGTAAGATCCTTATATTTTGTCAAGTCATCTCTAGTCTTCGTCAGAGCCCTATCAGAGTTCTGGACATATTGTAAACTAGCATCATAGTCACGTTCAAGAAGTTCATATTTCGATCCAATCGTCTCAAGTTCTGTCCGCAACTGAGAAACTAGGTCCTGATTTGTGTCCGTTTCAAGTTGTGCTTTCTTTGAAATTGTGTCCAGAGACCGTTGATTATCGTGAATCTGAGCTTGACGACGATCAAGCTCGTCGTGAAGATGATTAAGACGAGACAGGGCTTGACTTAGTTCATCTTGAGCTTCAAATCGTACCTTCTCGGAATTAAGCAATTCTGATTTGATAAAAGACAACTCCTGTAATTTGCTCGATAATTCGGTAGTAGCTTCATCGGCTGCTTTCTGATGCTTTTCATACATCATATTAACTTCATTTAATTCCCTACGCAGCTGGGTAGAGTCAGTGAGCTCGTTCATATCCGGAGAAACTGCAGTATCGTCACTTACAGAATCTAAATCCATGTCCTTGCTAAGACGGCTTCTGCGGCGTATTACAACTGGGCTAGCAGATCTATTATTGATTTTGAACAACCTAGATGCCATCCAAATAGACTCAATTTTATTGATGCCTTCAGTTAGAGAAGTTGTAGCCGCAGTATTATGGTCTTCAGAACGTGCAAGTAGAACTTTTTGATCTTCAAATTGTCTCTTAGATTCTCTAAGCTCACTTCTCAGTTGCTCTAATTCAGACTTTAGCTGTGAATTCTCTCTAAGTAGCTCAGACTTTTCATTGTTTCTAGTAGCAAGCTGACTAGACATTTCACTGGCCTTAGTCTGTGCTGCCGTAACCGCCAGTGCTGCAGCACTTAGAGTAGCTACCTGAGCATCGGTGCTCTTCTCTAGTGTGCGACATCTTTCCATAGCATTATCCAATTGCGATCTATATCTTCCTGCCTCATGTTGAGCTAAAATGATTTTGTCTGAAAAACTTCGAAGCTGCTGCTCCAGACTAATATTGTCAGCTCGGAGTTTATCAAGTTCAACACTAACATTGCTATTTTCTCCAGACATTGACTCTGAGTTAGGATCTTCTGAGGTCGTCGATTTGAATAAAATTTCACGAGTTTTTTGCTCATTTGCAAGTTGAGATTTGAGGTTCTCAATAGTAGCTCGATAATCATCTTCAGTATCAAGACTGCGTGAGTTCCCTGCATTTTGTGATTGCATTGCTATCAATTGAGCCTCTAATGACTTGTTACGTTCAAAGATGTTATCTCTATCGGTTTCAGCAGCAGCTATTCTTGCTGAAGCCTGTTCAGCTTGATTCCTAACATTATTTTGAACCTCGTTTAATTCTTCTTTCAAACCAGAAAGCGCTTCTACAAGAATATCTCTTTCAGTTAAACTCCCTTCATTGTCCTGGGTGATCAATTGAGATACCCTCCTCATTTTTAGCACATCAACTGGTGGCTTTGTACTGGGAACATAACCTTTTTCTCTTGCATACGCCAACTCGGTTTCATACCAAGAATTTGACGCTTTTAACTGTTCAATAACTTGAGGTTGAGAAACAGGCTTTTGTGGTTGTACGCCAACACCACCAGACGAATTAGATGTTGGTCTGAACCCGTTCTGTGGCGACGACTCAGCTGTACTTGAAGCTCCTGTTATTTGTGTGTCACTTTTGTCAGAATCTTTGAAATCTTCAGAAATAGGTGAGGCGTCTGTTTTCTCATAATACGATGGGGCTGAAGTTTCTGAAGGAGATTTTGTGAGAACTTTATCTGGGCGCGTCTGAGTCTGAGTTGATGTCTGTGGTTGTATTTGTATTTGTTGTGGTTGCTGTTGCTGTTGTTGTTGTTGTTGTTGTTGTTGTTGCTGCTGCTGCTGCTGCTGGTACTGTTGCCGGTACTGTTGCTGTTGCTGTTGCTGGTGTTTTAATACTGTGGAGCGTGGGGCTGGTGACAATGAAGATGCTAGTGGAGAAGTTAAACCACGGTCACTAATAGTTGGTGAAGATAATTGTGTGGGTCCTGACTGCTTTGGTGACCTTAGGCGTTGCGGAGGTGGTGACTGCACTTGCGACTGATGAGAAGGAGAATACTGGTGCGGGACTGTCGGCCACTGCTGCTGAGCTTGTTGTGAAGGTTGAGCTTGCTGATGCTGAACTTGATGAATCGGTGCTTGTTGTGCAATTCGTTTTTCTGTAGAAACTTCTGCTGCATTAGGTGGGTAACTAATTCGATTAGTATCCAAAATATACACCATGTTCTCATCAGGTCCATATATTACTTCATCCGGGTTATTCGGATCGTACTCAGGAGGTTCACCTCCCATGATCAGAATCTTGTTTCCAGGTATAGCTGACATTGAATGTCCTGAACGTGGAGTTGGACCAGGCCCCATATTTTGAAAACTGAACCATTTGCGGGCTGATATAACAAGCGCAGACAAGTTACCTAAATCCTTACCATCCTCAGACCGTCCACCAAATACATACATTATGTCTCCCACAATTGTAGCAGAGTGACCTTCGCATGGAGCTGGTATAAACCCTGTACATTCCAGCATTGTCCAAGTTGATGTTGTAGAGTCGAATACCCAGGTGTCATTGTACCATGTTTGACCATCAGTACCGCCAAAAACATACAGTTTGTCTTGATAGGTTATCATGGTGTGGTTGGTTCGTGGTGGCGGAGATCCAGACACTGGTTTAATGAGTGTCCAGTGCGAATCCTGGGCTTGTAGAGTAGTAAGATCATAGCAGTACAAATCATTGAAAAATCGGTCGTCTAACTGTCCTCCAAATACATAAAGTACTGACATTATCGTCGAGATGGTATGCCCATAGCGACCAGATGGTTTTGACCCAGGGGCTATACTAGGAACAGTCCACTTAAGAGAGGTAGTATTAAGAAGATACAGCTCAGAATCAAGTACATCTGTTTCTTCAATTTTGGTATCTCCACCAAATACTATAAAAGCATTGCCTAATGTTAAGCTTGAGTGGCCCACGCGGGGGCTAGGACAATTCTCAGTATCCAAAAGATATCCCGTTAGTGTTTCTGTGAATTTCGTTAGCTACTGAAAGACTCATATATTCATAATGAATTTATTATTCTCTTACCTGTTTCAATCACCCATAGATCACCAAACACGTTTGACCCTTTTAAACCACCCATTACAAAAACCTCACCGTCTCGAGCAGCAATATAATTAGCAGCATGCCCATATCTAGGGAAGGGTGTTGCATTTGAAATTGTATGTCTTGACCAAGGATATTGTGGTACGGTTTGATTTTGACGTCCTTGCCCTTTAGTATATTGACTGCTATTGTTGTTTTGTTGCAATTTTCCGGAAGATTTGATATGATGATTGTTTGGATGAACTGCAGAAGAAGGTGAGCTGGCAATCGATGAACTCAAATCATGAACACTGGAGTTGTATGGCTGTTGAAGAATGGTTGTAGGTGATATCATATTTCCATTGTCTGTGCCTAGATTGCTTGAACTACCATTGAGGTCCTGATTGGGCCCAGTACTAGGAGATGGGGGCATTTGACTGATACTAGCAAGATTGGTTTGTGCAGGTATAGCTGGAAGTTTTGCTGCTGATGTCTGAGACACATGGGGGTTCTGACGGGGCTTGTTCGAAGCATTGGGTCCCTCAAAATTTGTGTTTTCAGGTCTATTTTGTAGTGCAGCTGGCGATTGGTTTAGATGAGGTGTAACTGGATCGTGGCCGATTCCATCCACTGATTTTGTAACTGGAGATGTCACACTGTCTGAAATCTCAGTAACACCATCAGGTGCATCTTGATCTTTGATGTTGTTGGCCTCGTCGTTTGCTGAATCTACAGCCTGTTGTTTGTCCTCCGTAATTGTAGGCTGTTGGTCCTGTTGTTTTGTAGTTGTGCTTGAGGCTGAGTTGCGTGCCTCTTTCTTTGACCGCCACTTGAGTATTGCCATGACTTCTCTGTAGCTTAATACTCTGAGTGAGGTTCCTTAATATACAAAAGAAACAAATATGTGATCTATGCAAATGTACAAGACTTGCAATAATAAGGGGTGTAGTAGTGGAGCGGGCTATGTATATAATACAGGGAGATGAGAAAGAAAGGGAAGAAAGAAAAGAAGAAAAGCATCTGTTGTTCAGCATATCAATATACAGGACCTGAAACAGAACTGAGCTGCGCTATGGAGGCATCATCGCAGTGAGAGCTAGAGCCCACATTCTGTAGTGCACAACCATATCCAAATCATAAAGTAAAATTGAAACAAGGTTTGACGCGTGAGCAACGCCGAAGAAACTGAATCAATATATACATATATAAATATATATATATATTTTTTTTGGGTAATTTTCATGTGCTGCTGCAAGTGTTTTTCCAGTGGAAAATTCAAGCTCAGGAGAAGAATTGTGTCTCAAACAACTTCTTTAGGAAGTATACGGCTTCATGAACTTGATACAAGGTATAATAACAATGACATAAATACTACCTAATAGAGAGTGGTCTATCGCGTCAATATTGTTTAAGATTTATAATCTAAGCTGTAAGTAGTAAGAGATTTTTGAGTTAATTCATAAGTTATATAGACTATATTCTATATATCATGTTTGATATTTAAAGTCTTATATCATGTGATATATTATTATTATTATTATTATATTCAAATACTTTCACAATTCATATAATGCCGTATTGAAATCAAATATCTTTAAACAAGACCCAGACTATAAATAATAAGTTCACCATTTAGGTTAGACAAATCCCAACAGCCTTCTGCATCGGTCCATAAAAAGCTGTAGCAACAAAGATATCGCTAACAACACAAACTATCAAGGAATTTGTTTCGTTTGTTGTTGGTGTGCAATGGTTGAGCGGTGATATAGTAGCAATTTAATTAGCTTTTGAATTACTGAAATTCCAGGTACCTAATTTAGTTTTAAAGCACCGTAAAATGCAGGCTAAAACTATACTATAAGCACCTCTATGTAGCCCAAAAATAGGGTAAAAATAGGGCAAAAAAAGGGGCTTTAAACTCTTGCAAGAAATGTGATCGGGTTAAGCATCACAACAGCACTCGATGGTTTTTTACCGAAAGTAACAGAACCCATGTTTGGTTTGTTTTCACTGCTGGCGTTTTTGAACTTGTCGACCTAAAAAATCTCTGATTCACTACTCCTTCTCTTCTTCTCCTTCTTCAATACACACTTGGCCACACTAGGTGTATATTGCCAACCCTACACTCGAGTCCTTTCTCTGCTTATTTTGTCCACTCGATTCACTCCTAAGAATGGCCTCTCCTGCACAAAACCAATTCCAGGCTGATGCTGAGACTCCCAACTATTCTAGGCCAAACATCAGGCAAGCACACAGCGTTTCGATTCATGAGTCTTCAAGCATGAATTCTACTAATTCGCCGGAGCCAGGACTTCAACGGTCTGCTTCTATGTCTGTTCGAAACCGTGCATCTTCAGTATCAACTAATTTAAATGCACGTTCTGGACCCTCGTCACCCGATGATACTACGGTTGCTGAGACTCCCAAAAGCAGGAAGAGATTATCTATAAATTTTGCATTGCCAGTCGCAAACAGTTCACCAATTTCGGGGACTACAACTACTGCTGGTGCAAGGATACCTCGACATGCTACTTCAATGTCTGTTTCTCTCCCTGCGTCTCAAGGCATAGGTGGCTCGCCATCGTCTGATACTCCAACAAACACTACCAGTCCTCCATCTAATTCAAATCATAAACACTCAGCATCTATTTCTAGTGACTCCTTACAAAGTGTTTCTGGCAGTACAGGTCCAAATACCATGTCTGCTATCGAGTACTATTTTTCACAATTAGCTTATAAAGAAAGAAGAGTTATTGAATTAAGAGAGGAGATTAAACGCATGGAAGATCAGTTACGACAGGCAGAGGAGGACTTCACTCAGTTCAGGAAACAAGTTCCTCCCGAGCTAACAAATTCAATGGGAGGCTCAGCAAATCCAAGTAGTAATGTTATCAATAGTAGCAATCTATTGTCATCTAGTATTGGTGGAAACAATCTCATGAATGGTGTGTTGGGAAGCCCCAGACCTAGTCTTTCGACGAATACTTTGTCTTCTCCTACATCTTCCGGTTTGAGTTTGGGAGGATTACCGTTGAATTCCTCCATAGCTTCACCTGTGCCTAGACCCAACTCGTTTTTAATGAATGGGCCTAGACCAGTATTAAATCAATCTTCCTTAGAAAGGTCTCCTAGTGTCAATGATACTCTTGGACCTTCAATTCCTTTGGGAGGAGCTCTACCTAAACCTCCTACAAAAAACAAGCGTAATTCACAAGGTTTGGATACTTTTCAAACACTTCCTCATGGTAATCGACCCGTTCTTGGCGATGATTCACTTAACGGTAGAAAAGTTTCAGATGGTACCAGTGAAATCGGTAATCAGTTCTGGAATAATATGGATAACTCAGATATATCCATGCAAACCGATGACAGACGTTCTTCGTTTATGATGCCTTATCAACAACAGTATCCACAACAACATCAACGTAGACAATCGGGATTGCCAGACTTATCAACACTGAAAATACAACAAATGCAGAATCAACCACCTCAATCTCCGGGTACAGGAACTCAAAGAACGCCTGTCTCAGGACTTCCGGATCTTGCTGTCTTGAAACGACAAAACTCAGTCACTCGTGGACCTACCGCACCTCCACGCAAGCCTAAAAGAACATCCAGTAACGCTACTAATGAAATAATTGCACCTGGGTTGGGTAGTAGTTTAGGGATGGGATCTCCTGTACCACTGGTAAGCAATCAGAACTCAAATCGTTCTATGGGGCATCGCCGACATCACAGTGAAATTGTGAAACCTTTAGATTCGTATAACTCTCCAGGGAATAACAGAAGATTCCCACCAAGAAAAGGATCTGAAGCATATCAAATCAACCAAGTAGGAGGGCAAATAAATAATGGTAGAGACTATGGAAACAGAAGTCACGATTTTGTGTGAGACCATTAAATTAGGAAAGAATTGAATGGCATTTTTTTTTTTTTTTTTTTTTGAGCATTTCAAGTTTGTGAAAATCAATAAATATCATACATGAACCAGGGGAATTGAAGGGGAAAAATCAATATGGAATTAATACAGTTCTATATTATGGGTACAATCGCTTTATTTTCAGCTGCTTTTTGGGTTTCTTATGATTTTTGGGGGGTTCATTACGGGATAATGTGGATATAAACACATGTAAACGTTGATGTACACAGTAAAATATACTGCTTGGGTAAGGGCAGAAGTTGAACAAATATCACAGTTCAGGAAACATGTAGTTCTTTTGTTACCTGAATCAAAACCATACAAATGGCTATATCTAATTTACAGTCATTTTGTCGGTGAAGCTTTATTAATTAAATTTACAAATACAGAGGAACACGTACGAAAGAAGAGAATCATATTTTACGTTCCCATTGAAGTTTTTTGTTTCATATAAGCTCTGCTGTCTTTCTGGATGCCTCATACAAAAACCGATAACGACGAAGTACGGGATACAATTGAAGTTGCGTATGGATCCGTCAAAAAAGTATTAGAAACAGATACAGATGTGACAGTTTCATCTTTTGATGTTTTAACTCGGGCAAATTGGTCTGCGGTCAAAAAATATACCTATTATAAAGAAACAGTAGAACAGCTTGATCATGATCGCAAAAATATTAAAGAAATGAGTAAGTAATTTAGATTCATTACTGTATGTACTTCAGCATACAAAAGAAGAATGTAAAAGTGTGAGTATTGATCAAAATCGCCTTGCTAACGCGTTACGATAATCAATAGAAGAAGAAATTGCGACAAAAGGAAAAGAAATGGATGAGGTGCTGAAACAAATAGGCGAGTTAGAAAAAGTGGTCAAGGAATTAGATGAATGGACTAGAGAATTAGTGGTTAAAAGTAGAAGATTCAAAAAATAACTGACTACCAATTTACTAAAAGGAGAGAAAGAGCGAGAGATAATCTATAGGATAAAATTTCTCTTTCTAAAGAAAAGATTTTAAACAAACACTATTTTCTTTAAATCCTTGAGCATGTATGACAGTCATGAATTGATGGGTTGGTAAAACAAACTTACAGGCATCGTAGTTTTAAAGATAAAATATCTTACGCGTCATTTACTATTGGTAAACAAATAGCTTAATATATAACTTTTATATATGAAAAGCAGATTCAAAATTTAAATGTGCAAGTATATATTTATTTTATTAACAGTCAAATCTAAATCATAATGTTACAATTAAGGAAATACAAATCTTCAAAAAATCACAATTATTCATAGCTTTTATTTCATGTAATTTTTATTTTTCAAAGTTCAAAATTCAATCTACCAAATATCTTTATATTCTAAATACTAAAAAAGTGTCAAAAACCAGTTTCTTATATATCCATATATGACTTTTTTTTTTTAGAATCGCTTCTGCGTTTTTAAACAGTCAGCGTAAATAAAATTTCATGCGGGTCAGCTTGAACCAAGCTTGCCTTTCTATTTGTCAAAAGCTTAAGCAATTGTTGAAATCCTTCTGCAGCCTCTCGCTTACCATGGTAAAGATCCCTGAACGACTTAATTTCGCTTTGCTGTTTTTTAGCCGTTTCATAAAATATTTCAGTATTTTTCCGAGCAGCACTTCTGGTTGCTCTATTGTCACTTTCGTCTTCTGAAAACATGACATTGGAATTTAGAGGATCATTTAAGTCTGTAGAAACCTCTGGAATATCACCGAGATCGCTACCAAATATGATATTTGAAGACATCATATTTGATGACCGGACCATGGGTGAAGATCCAGAAATATGAATCGATGGACTACTCGAATGTCTAGATCGGCTATGCTGAGCAGACTGAAAAGCATCTGTGCGTCCATATTCAACGGGAGGAGGCGTAAGATTTCTTATTTCCGGAAGTCGGTGGTTTTTATTAGTAGAAATTCCAGAAAAATTTGAAATACTGAATGGCATTCCAATAGCATATTTAGCGTACTCCTCAAAGGTAACTTTTGGATTGAGCTTTCGACGCTTTGAGTTGGCCAACATATATTCTCCATAATTGTCTCTATAGTCCCTGAGTGTACTCAATGGCAAGCTGATATCTTTATCAAACTGACATACGGCCTGTTTTCGAACTCTGACATTTCGAACAGGGGTGATCGTAGGATTTTCTTCTATAATATCCATAATTATTCCATCACTGTCTAACCTTCCATCTCTTGCAGCTGCTCTCATATCATCTAGATTTAAGTCAAAAGTTGGATGTATGGAATCACTTTCCAGTTCAAATAATGCGTGATCAGCTTCGGCGCCATTGCTAGTAATATCTGTAGGAAGTCCTGGCTCTAGGTCACCAATTAATTCATTGCTTATACTTTCAGGATTACTTTCAATCAATTCACCATTCTCTCCAAAATCGAGCTCAATGTTTCCTACTTCCATATCTTCATCATATAACAGATTTCCCAAAAAGTCTCTATTTCTTTCAATAGAATCGTTCAGCAGTGTAATGTTTGTACTAGTTCCTGAGCCATGATTTTGTGCAACACCTGGCCCATTTGTGTCACCATCCAAATTGGGCAATGGAGGTAAGAGAAAAAGATCTAAATTAAAAGTTGGATCATTACGAAGTTCGTTCTCTCCTTCACGACCTTGGGCACGGGAATCTGTTAAATCAGAGTTCTGACTTACTTTTGAAGCTGCTACATGGACAAGTAGCTTGCTTCGTACAATGCTGACTTCTGTAAGCAAGTAATTTGCTTGTTGCTGATAAATTAGTGAAACACCATATAGTAATTGTGAAGATAGTCGAAGAGCAAGAGGAACCGGAGGTGTCTGAATCATATCGCAGACTTTTATTACATGAGTGTCCATAATATCATTTTTTTTGAATCTTATTTGTTTAGATCCCAGTGTTGCCATCAACCAGGCTGTAGAAAGACCTGAATTATTACTTGTAAGAAACTCTGATGAGTAAAACATTCCAAAATTGTTGTGATGCTAGCGTTTGCCGTTGAATTTGAAGCTGAAAATAATGAATTGAAAATCCTATCTGGATCTAGAAGTTATTATATTTCATTTGGTGTAAGTATCACATTGAAAATGTGATAATTCTGGGACGTTTACCATTTAGTACTGGTGGATGCTGGTTTCAAATACTCAAACTACTTCACGCGACACTTTCACGATTTTTCAGGTATTAATTTCATTCATGATCGTTAACAATCATTTATAGTAAGTTTAATTAGAATATACCTATAAAATTAAAAAAAAATAATTCCTGTTAATTATGAAACCAAGATGTATTTTAAAGATCATAGCTATCGGTAAATAAGAAACAATAAGAAAACTAGCAAACTCAGAGATACTATTCTACCTTTATTTTCATTGACCAAAAAGAAACCCCAGCCAATGGCATTATCAACGAAGCTTCCAACTTGATCCCAAGTCTTGTAAGTATCATCGTACTTAATTGAGATCCCATCTATATTTTTCAAAGTGCCATCTACATCCACAACAGATCCGGGGTATTCGTCAGGAACAGTAATTCCAAGATATAGAGGCTTGTGATCTGAAGTTACAATATCCTGTATTGAATTGTACGCACTAATGGTTTCCTTATTGTTATAAGTCAAATAAAACACACGATCGCACCAAGATGGTGTTCTGTTGGGTTTAAATTTGTCTTTTGTTCCAATTAAATACTTGTAAGTAGGCTTGAATTTAATCGGGGCTTCCGTGAACCCAAACAGGACTTTATTGTTTTTAACTTGACCATTGAGCTCATCTGCAGAAAGAAACTCAGTTAATTCGTCGTTAAGTAATAACGAGTTTGGATCGCCCTCTGTGGCTCTATAATTCAAATCCCCCATGAAAAATGTATGACATCCAGGCTTGTAAAGACCAAATCCATCACCAAAATCAAGACCTCTTGCGATAGTCTGAAAATCTCGATTACGCAGTTGAGCTTTTCCTTCATTAGCAGCAAGATGAGCATTGACAAATGTGAATTCCTGCAGATTTCCACCTTTATTGACTTTCAATCTAGTTCCAACACCTCCCTTGAGTCCTGACCAGTACATTCCACACCTGACGCTAGCTCCTTTTGCTTCTTCAACTTCAATGTTTCCAACTTTATAAAAAGTCAGCAATACAATTGCACCTATTGATTTTTTTGACACAATACGGTAAGAGTTATGACTTACTAATGTCATTGCATTCTCAAAAGGTTCGATGTATTTATTTAGGTCATTGAAAGATGCTTCCATGATAGGCGAGATCTCTTCTAAACCAACGACAAATAAATCAGGTGTTGTAACATTTTCCAATGCTTCGTTGAAGGCACTTGCAATCACAGTGGTAGACTGAAGTTTCTTTGCACAATTGAACGTAAATAGTAGTAGATTCGTAGACATAACGATGGTGTATTCCAAGTGGCTAGATGGGAAACCTTCAGAGATTTTGACGAAGCAGCATATATATGTTTACAGCCTTACATACCAAACACAAGACGTCCGCCTTAAACTACCACTGTCATATAAAATTATAGGGCTAGGTTTGTTTTATCAGTAGCTTGTACCAACTTCTTGATTTAATAATTATTATATTGAATATCATCAAATTTCATTTGTGAATCTATATATACACAATATTGCCTACACTAAAAGATAGGTATCTAGATGCAAACAGATATATTAATTCAAAGCAAACCTTGCTTTTTAAGATCATTGTAAACTTTTTCAGACATAACATTGCCTTCATCGTCTTCCATTTCAATAACGTTTTCTCTTTTTGATTCCAATAACGATCCTTGATTTTTCACTTTCTCCCATAATTTGAGAGCATCATCAATTCCAGTTATTCCTTTGAATAATAGACTTGCTGTAATCCCCAAAAACTTAAGTCCGTTGACATGACGGGCTTCCATAAAATGCTTTTCAAAAGCCTTTCTACCCATATAAACATGATTTCCACATATCTGACATGTATATTCGATTCCAAGACCATTCAGCTTCCACAGCCAAAAGGGAATTGGTTTACCATCCCAACCAAGAGGAAGCTTCAACGGATTGTAGATGATCTCGTCCTCATCATCCGATTGATCATTATTTTTGTTGTCTTCGTCAGAGTAATTTACTTCCTCTTCCAAAGCTAGTTGTTCAAGCTCACGCTCACGATCCGTAAGGGCTCTTTTCCGCTCGACGTTATCTCGAGTTTGGGTTATTACTTTAGCCAAAAAATCAGCTAAAGCATTAACACTGTACTCATGATATGCTAAGAGTTTTTTTTGTTCATTGGCTCCCTTATCTTCTGTTCCAATAGTGCTTTCCGAATTCTTTTTATGCTTTTTTCCAGACAAATGCGCCGTGTAAACAGTCTGCTTAGCAAAATATTTTGCACAAGGTGTGCAATAGTATCCGTCGGGTGTTTCAACGCCATCTTTGACTGATTTATGTTCTATATTGGATTCAAAAGACCATCCAGGAAATTTCAGTTTCTTATCCCATGAATTTTGGAAATCATTTTCAATTTTTTGCAAGACAACATCAGTGTGATCTAGCGGTCTACTTCGGGTTAAAAAACTAGTTAAGTAGATATGCAATTCAGAAATATATTGAAAATATTCCGGATCACGAACTCTTGATCCAAAAGGATATAGACTGGCATCATTGAAATCAGCGAATTTTTCTAAATATACTAGATACGACATTTGCTGATGCGCGCTTCCGTTAAGATACTTCAGGTTAATAAATCGTTCATGGTAAGAAACAAGATCTAAGTATTTACCGAAAAGCTCCTCGCCTGAGTACATAGTCTCGATATCAAGATCTATCGCGGCAGCACTTAGTAATACTTTCACACCTGTTGATGCTTCAATCGACTCTTCTTCAGCTAGCTCTCCACTTTCTAGCTGCAGCTGTTTTTGACGTTTTCTTCGTACCAATCCCATCTCATACAATCCAGCTAAATCTTCAACCGGCTCTTCTGGATATTTGCGATGAAAATCTCTAACTTTCGTAAGCTGGCCGTAGAATGAATCAACAGTTTCACTCAGACTTCCATCAGCCGAGGAAATTGACTCGATTTCTTTTTTTCGAAGTGTTGCCGGATGCTGTGCATTGTGCTCTTCCTTTGTATCAAAACATTTGGTCAAAAACTCAGCTTGGTCTTTGTATCTTTTGATAAACCTGGCAATTTCCTGCTGTTGTAGAACCGTCTCTTTGAAAGGTCTCTTTTTCTGTCCATGCAGTGATGATGAAGATGACAAAGATACCGACTCCGGTAATACACCTGGATTACGTGCAATTCTGTCTGCAATAGCTTGTTCTATTCTTTCGAGCTCCTCAAAAGCAGACCTCTGTGATTCTAATATAGAAGAAGACATTGGAAGTTTCTTCAAATAAATGCAGTGGCGATATGTTAATTCAATATAAGAAAAATGTTATGTGATTAGGAGGAATGGATTTAGAAACTTGTGTCCGGATAGGGTAATTTATCATGCTAGCTGTGAAAAGTTCAGTTGGGAGTTTCGATTTAAGACCTAAAACGTCTAATAAAAAAATTTGGTGATCTATTCAACTCAATATATCTCTTACTTGGAAAAAGTTGTCTGCTTCGCAATTTAAAGAATGGCTTTCACTCGACTAGGGGTTTCAAAATGGCTTGAAGAGGCTTTAAACAATATGGCTATTACCACTCCATCTGCCATTCAAAATGCGTGCATTCCCCCTATTCTTGATGGAAGAGATTGCATTGGTGGTGCAAAAACAGGTTCTGGTAAGACTATCGCATTTGCAGCTCCGATGCTCACAAAATGGTCCGAAGATCCTTATGGTGTTTTTGGCTTAATTCTCACACCTACTCGCGAGCTGGCTTTGCAAATTGCTGAGCAATTTGCTGCACTCGGAGCTACCATGAACCTGAAAACTTGCGTAGTGGTGGGCGGTGTAGACATGATCAAGCAAACGCTAGAGCTGCAAACTAAACCGCATTTTGTGATTGCAACGCCAGGAAGGCTAGCTGATCATATCAACAGCAGTGGTGAAGAAGCTATATCGGGTTTACGAAGAGTCAAACATCTGGTCTTTGATGAAGCTGACAGATTACTTAGTGCAACGTTTGCTCCAGATCTGGAGGTTATTATGGATATTCTGCCCGATCCTGAAAAACGCCAAACTTTGTTATTTACTGCCACTGTTACTGATGCTGTCAGAGCACTGAAAGATAAACCAGTTAAACCAGGGAAAAGCCCTGTCTTTATTCACGAAGTTACCAATCCTGACGACGTTGCAATTCCATCAACACTGACGCAGTCATATTTACTAATGCCTTCCTATGTAAAAGAGGCATATTTATATAGTTTACTGACACATGAGGAAAATAAGGATAAATCTGCTATTGTTTTTGTCAACAGAACATACACTGCTGAGTTGTTACGTCGAATGCTTCAAAAACTTGAAGTTAGAGCTACATCGTTACATTCAGAAATGCCACAATCCGAAAGAATGAATGCTTTAGGAAGATTTCGGGCTGAAGCTGCTAGAGTTTTGATTGCTACTGATGTAGCTTCAAGAGGTTTAGATATTCCAGTTGTGCAAATGGTTATCAATTTTGACATTCCTGCAGATGCAGATGATTATGTTCACCGAGTTGGTCGTACAGCAAGAGCAGGTAGAAAAGGTGAAAGTGTATCCCTAGTTGCCGAAAGAGACGTTGTTAGAATTGAAAATATTGAAGCACGAGTAAAACAAAAAATGAACTTATACGATAAGGTCACTGACAGTAAGATTGTTAAGGAAGCGCTGACGCCTGTATCTGTAGCTAAAAGAGAAGCTGTAATGGACATGGATAAAGATAATTTTGGAGAAAAACGAAAGCTTCAAAAATTAAAGGCAGCAGCAGCTTTAGCTGTTAAAGAGACAAAATCAAAATCAAAACTAAAATCAAAATCAAAATCAAAAAAGGATAGTAAAAGATCCAAAAAATCTATTTAGATTTAGAGACTGTTTTTATATTAATCTATAAAATCGGTAAATAAAATGGGTATTATAGACAAAATATTAGAACAATACAACTTTGAAGAAAACCATTGGAATATTATCAACATATTTGAAAAGAAAGATACAAAATAGTAATGTACTGTAAGCTGGCGTTTCCGTACATATACTTGAACTTTATAACTTTAATACTCTTAGAAGAATCAGTGTACGCGCTTTCTGTAATATTTGATTTTTTTATTATATCAATTATGATGATATTTTGAATTAGTCTTTTCATGTACATAAATGTTTACCATAACAATTAATTATACAAATTGTTCGACAGAACATGCGAAAAATCAATATTTTCAATATTTTGATAAAAGTAGTTAACTAGCAAAATTTCTATATTGAATTTCAAAGCATCTGTTTTTGCAACCGAGTTTTAATACACAAAAAGAATATTTGAAAATGAGAAAGAATTTGGTAAAAAACATTCGTTTTTCTATTGGATAAATATATAAACAAGTCAAAACTTCTCTACTCTTTCAATCAAAAATAATTTATGATAAGATTTTATTTAGATCACACAAAGGATAGTTATTTTTATTATAAGTCCAAAAAAATTATACGAGAATTACAAAAATAAAATAATTTTAGATTAATATTTTACTTCTGTACCAAAATAAAGAATTTATAGATACCCGTATTTTGAAAAATAGAAAAAAAAACAAATCAATGAAAACAAATAAATTCACGTAAAATTTCCAGTTTATTGCAAATAGTTTTGCGTTAAAATGGTATTATACAAACTTCAATATCCAATTATTTGGATTTTTTTCCATAAAAATAACCAATTTTTTAGAAAAGTCTTATAATCAAAAAGCTGTATTTCATGAATTTTTTTAGCTATAAAATGCTTGTTTTGTTTTCACTTGAAAAATTTTGTTACAGTAATGGGTACGAAAAAGACTATAAAACTAATATTCTGCAAACTACCGTTAACTCGTACTATAAAATTGTTTTAATATATAAAAGTCGAATTACAAGTTAATTACTTACATTTTTTACTTTAAGATTCATTGTTTATCAGTAACTATATTAGGAGTTTATAAAAAAAATACTTAGCATTTTGTTATATTAAAATATCAAATTTAGGCATGGAAATTAAAAATTATCTGCCAATAAAAACTGAAAACTAGAAGCATACCTTGAGATTATTTTTTTTACCAAAGCAAAAGCATGTGTAACTTATCCATATACATCAATTTATAAATAAAAGCAAATTTTTGGTCCTTGATTTTGAATAGCAGCTCGTTTGAGATCACCACAAAATTACCTTTATTATGATTTGTCAAAAATGATTTTGTTACAATCAATATACACAGAATTTTATCAGAAATAGTTTTTGTTATTAAAAATGACAAAAGTTGATTAAACTTTAAAGAGCTAAATTTTGATTCAAACGATATTCTAGGAAGTTTTCTTTATCTATGGTAAAATCTTTATATAGGTTTCAGGTAGGCGTTTTGTATCGCATACTTCTATCATGCTATCAACTTTTCTAATGTTTCACTTCAAAACTATATTTCATAATTTAGATGTTAAATGTACTCAAGTATGATAAACGCAAATAATACTCTAGATTAACTATAGTTTCATTAAATACTTTTAAAAGGTACCTAATTCATTTTTTCTCATATTAGGGAAACATACTCAAATTTTTGAATAAAAACAAAATACAACTGTCAATTTTATAAAGTTTAACTTTTCATTCCAAGGATAATAAATTGATCAAATATTTATATGAACAGTCTGAGGTATCTATCAAGGAAATTAACTTTCTGTATATATATATATATATACATATATATACATATATTTATATGTTGCTTTTTAGTAATGTTAATCTTCAAAGTCTAATATTTAACTATCTTAAAGTCCAGAAAACTGATAGTATGCCTTATTACACAAACTGATCAAGCAATTTTTATCAATATATTTCACTTTTTTCAATATGTTATCGATCAAATTCAAATAGCCCTTAAATTGTAACGAACTGTAGTGATTCTATTACTGACACTAATCTTATAGACCAGAAATAATTTCCCTTTTTTAAAAAACAACAGATATTCTTTTTCATTTAACTTGGCATGTCAAAACCAGAAAGCACCAGGTTGAGTTTAAAAATCAAACAAACTTGATGTAAACATACTTTTTTTAAGTTCACTTTACAATTATAACCCTACTTAGTTAATAATTTATTTCTAACTTACGAACCTGCAGTACTAACTATGAATAGATCTGCAATTATATTATTGTCTTGATAACAAGTTTAATATTTACTGACATAAATGAACATAAATAATGATAAAAATTGACGACATAAACTGTGATTCTCATTATATTATTTAATTCGACATAATTGTAGCATAAGCTGATTGTAATCAATAGCTTACAACATTACAACAATATTGAAAAGTTATAAATTTAAATATTTTTCTGTCAAAATTTTGATAAGAACTAATATAGGCTTAGTTTGTAATAGCCAACTAATAAATTATATTTTTGTGATATTTTAGTGCTTCGTTCATTAATCTCAGTGAATTGATTGAATTTTTAAGATATTTGTAAATTGATATTTGTTTATTCCACAAATGAAATTGATTCAAATTGTTATAGCAATTGTAAGTAGCGTTAGATGCAGTTATTAAATTAAAAATCTTGAAAATACAGTGAATTTTCATAAAATGAGAAATAAACAATTAGAAAAGTTACGATACCCTTTTTTTTTATTAAAAATATAAAAATTGATTAAAATTGAAAAGTAACATCTAATGAATTAAAAAAATAAATAAAGGATAGAAATTTTCACCGGCTTCAAGTCAGCCTGTTTATAATAAAAAAAAGGTATTTATATATGCAGGTCGTATACATTAAAATGGTAGATTCTAATATATACACGTAACTTGTACTCTTAGGTTGAACAAAAAGGTTCTGTATTCTATATCTTGAACGTAATGAAAAGCTTCTAAACAAAAAAATGGATTCAGCGACAATAATGTGATAATACACTCAATATGAATCTTTCAATCAGGCGAAATATTTTATTCTTTTAGCAGAATGATTTAGTAAAAAATAAATTAGATCAGTACTATGAGTTTAATATATGTTTTCTACTAATTTGCACCCAATTATCTTGATTTAAATCATACTCAAGTCTTCAAAATGTTTATGGGCACTAAATATAGTTTCATTTTCATGTATTTTGAGCGAAATGAAAACTCTTGAAGATATTAATCATATTATAATGATTTGGAATATTAGCAGACTTTAACCATTAATAGCAATCTTGCTGAGTTATTATATTCATCTGCAAATAAACACTGTTAAGAAATAATTAGATATTAAAAAGCTGAAGAGTAATGACAATTGTACATTTCAGTATCTTGTAGTAAGTAAATAACTGACATAGTATTTATAAGTTAAATCATTTCAAATGAAACGTTATTTTACATTTTCATGTAGAATTTTGATTTAATACAACGAGCCTGGAACTCTTGTCAAATCATTTTATAATCAAAAATGCTTAACACAATCAAGAAAAAATATGTATATATATCTTTTTAATTAATTACTTGAAACGAACAACAAATTAATTAAAATAAATTTTTGCACCAAGAACTGGATATAAGATCAAGATATTATGAGGAATATTTTGTTTATAGAGCTAATGAAGTCCACTATTTTGCGACTGTTAGGAATTGTATAAATCAATCTGAGTAAAAATTATACTAAACTATTACAAAAGTAGTTTGCAAATGTTTAAGAGTAATTTTTTTGATAATATTGTAATCACTTAGGCATATTCTACTTTCTAAATTTTATTTTATAGCATACTAGTATTTGTAATGATGAATTAACATGAATTTTTCATTTTCAAAGACTTTCATAAATCAACAACTCCACTTTTCAAACGAAATAAAATCATGGGCACATAGGTTTGTATTTCATGATTCAGCCATTACTAATGTTCTACTATGCATTGATTGACAACCCGCTTAAAGCTTCCATAGTCTATTTTAACTTTTAGCAGATCAAAAATAGAAAATCTCACCAGTTGATTCATAATTTTCTGCTGTCGCCAGACCGTCTAAATGGACAATTTAAAGTTTACGGGGGATTAAGATTTTTCTGTGTTTTTCTTGAATGTTTTTTTTAAGCCTAGCGATTTTTTCAACTGCCAACTAATTACACTGAAGAATTATAAAATTTTACCTTTTAGAAAATTACCTAACTTGGCTGAAAAGTGTAAATATTGGTACTGAAAGGTTGTAGTGATTGCTATTTGTCTCTATGGCTCATTGGCTTAAACAAAAAAAAAATTTAAAGGATAAATGCCATCCAGACTTCCTCTACTGTCTTTCCAACATAAAAATTTACAGCCTATCTCTTGTTACCCATAGCTTGCAACTTTTTATTAATACTTAATTAATTTTGAAATAACGATATATACCCCAGACAATTCAGACAGAGCGTTTGGCACTAAAATTTAAGTCCTTCTAGAAAACTGAGTTCGGTAGACTTTCAGTCGTTTTGAACCTCCTGCATCAGGTTGTTATTCGATGATTTGCCTGTGTCTTAAAATTTTTAAGCACCAAGACCAAATTGATAAGATTTACATAAACTCAGTAAACCTTCTATGGTCTTAATCCAATATAGCTCAAGTTGAAATTCCGATGCAGAAAAAAAAATTTGGGCCTAGATAACGGATTTAACATAGTAAAAAAAATCATATCCAAGTATTTTGAGTAGTTGCCAAACTTGTTTTTATTTAGAGCAAAAAACTGGTAAAATTTGTCATTTACAAAAAAAAAGGTTGACTTAATAGAAGTATATATATATATATTAACAAACCTCAAATTTCAAGACCAGTTGGTAAAGAAATAATAACTAATGGTAATCTATTATCTCCGTCTACAGCAGCTATTGAATTCGGTTATCAGTTATTTAGTACCTCAGGTATATCGTGTTTTGGCGCCCACCTGGCCCGTAATTTAATAATTCTTCTATTGGCTTCTATGAAAAAACTTAGAATCTATATACTCTTGAACTAACACTTTATAAAATGGCGTCGTGGGGTAGACTGCGTTTATTCTCTTGTAAAACCTGAGACAAGCTCAATATACATCCCGAGCATTAAAAGCCAATTGAAAAAAAAACTAAATAAATAAATAAATAAATAAATAAATAAATAAATAAATAAATAAATAAATAAATAAATAAATAAATAAATAAATAAATAAATAAATAAATAAATAAATAAATAAATAAATAAATAAATAAATAAATAAATAAATAAATAAATAAATAAATAAATAAATAAAAAATCCTAAACGTGAAATGTCTGATCTACTGTAATCTCAAAGCAATGTTGAGCACAAACAGGATCAGCAAAAAAACTTATTTTCATTTTTTTTGAAGTCTAAAATGTGCGGTAAGCAAAGTAACTGGTATTTATCTAATAATGTTCCACGCCTTTTGAGTAGGATTTGGATTTTTCTGGAACTTGAATATATCTTTCTGATCCACTCTGTTTGAACTTTTTTTAGCAAGGCTGAAATGTTCTGCTATAATACTACAAAATAAACTAAGACAAAGCCCCATTGAAATCACACACCAAAACAACCTGTTATTAGAATGTCGTGAAATTTGTCAAGTCCAAAACACTAGTTACTGGTGGCAGGTACCAAAATCTCTCCACTGCCTTGGCTCATTTGACCAATATCATGTCTCTATCGTAGTAAATTACAAGTTATTTTGAGAACAAATAAGAAAAAAAAAACATGCTTACACTGTTCCTGCTTCCAATAATTTAATGTTTTGGTAACGTTAGATATTCATAATATAATATTAATAATGCCATTATTATTGCTTTCATGATCTATAAAATTATATAAATTATTCAGCCTACAATTTATCATTTACTTTGTAGCGATTATAACTTAATGACATTTAATATACTACAAAAGTAAAGGATTATCTTATATTTAGAAAATTTTGCTTCAGGAATTTATATTGGCCAAAATTAATACACGTACTGTTAAAATAACTGTTTCAAAATTTTCTATACTATATTGATGCCTAACACCATATAATCATATGAATATCAAAGATAATATAAATTCAAATTGTAAAGGCATGTCCATCCAGATGGAAAATGTAGTTGTTGGGTAAATGTCTATCAGAAGGTCTCGTATGGATTGTTGGATTTCTAAGAAAATAAATGTTTCGTCAGACAATTTATAATTGTGAATCTTACAATGACACCTGTAACATAGTTCCGTCAAAATACCTTTCATTGGTACTCTTGTAAATTGAATTCCTCTATATCGCTGGCTACAAATCACCAGTACTGTTTTAAATGCACATCTACACCTTCGCGTCCAAAAAGAATCTTTTTTGCAGCCAGCCTTAAATCCGAACACTGACGCAGTTATAAATTAAATCTTGAGTTTATTTAGCACCTTTCCATATAAAGAGTAAACTCAAAACTTTGTGATTGAAAAAAATTGATTAATGTTGATTGATTAAATTATGTTTAAATATTTGCAATGTCTTATTAAGGAAATAAATGATAAAATGATATTTGTAATCATGGTTCCAAAAATGGAAAATTGTTGTCTCAGTGAATTTATTACGGACCAGAAAAGGAGTTGACGGAATTAAGATATATTCCAATAAACGGAACATAACTGACAATAATACCAATTTGACGGAGTATACATAACTAGAGTAAAACTTTGAAATAAAAAATTAGTATCTAAGAATCAATCAACAATTGTAGATTTTAATTACATATTTCTAAGTAAATTTATTTATGTTTTAATTGGTGATTTTTTTGTGCTAATTTTAATTTTTGTCGTTTTTTTGCTTACAAGTTTATACTACTTTTCTGTTTTTAATGGATTTTCTACAAACAACAAAAAACTATAATAATTTAAGCTCCACATCAACTAAAAAATGATCTAAATTTCGCTTTGATAGTTTATTTTATTTTTCATTTATTTTTTTATTTCATTTATTTTTTTATTTCATTTTTTTATTTTATTTTATTTTATTTTTTTGATCAATTCGTTTTAAGATGTGACCAAAATTTTATCTTTGAAAAAGAAATCTGGAACATTATAAGGTTCAGTGAACAGAAAAATTGAATTCAAAACAATATAATTCATTTTTTTAATATGAAAATACTCACTGCAAAAAATCAAGAGACTAAATACATCATACTGGTATATACCTCTGCACACAATTCTGCATTTCTTTGAATTCAGCTACATCTTGGTGGTATATTAAGCACGAATGAGATTAAAATTTGCCACCTGTACATTAACACCACCTCCTTGAAAAACAATTATATATATTGATAATCCTCGAATAAATGTGATGGCGTTGAAATATTTGTAAATATATTTGAATATATATTTATTTCACGACAAATTTGTGATTTTATTCTTCACTAATACAAGAAAAAAAATTTTTCTTTGTTTAAAAAGTTACTAAAACTTTTTTTAAAAAATGATAATGAAAATACTCATTAGGATCTGTATTGAACTGAAAACAAATTTTGTTACAAAAATCCAACACGCCACATTGAATTGAAAAAAAAAAAAAAACTAATAGTTCATCTGACTTTAAACAGACCTGCTATGGCTCGACTCTAAAATTTGTTAATAGTCCAAAACTGACAATTCCATTGCAACATAAGTTAACTTAGCTTTTCAATTGTTTGGTGCACAAAATTTTTATTTTCAATTATAATTAAAAGGCAATCAAATTAGAATCTTTTACCATATTGAAATCCAATATTTAAAAAGAAAGAAGAAAAATGCGATTTAATTATGTATATACGTACGCTTCAATATCATCAAACCAAAATTTACTACTTTTATTCCTTATTTTTCTTTTACTTTTATTTTTTTATTCATAATTTTATACTCTTTAGCTTGGCTCATTTTCAAAGTTGTTCTTGGAGATACCACGAGTTTGGCACTACAAAACTACTTTGCTTTAATTTTTTACAAAAATTATTTTTAGTTCTATCTTTTATTTTAGATAACCAAAAAGTATCAAATATTTAACAAATTTTTGTAAAAAATAATCAGTTTATTAACAGTATTATGAATAAAATCATGTTTTATTTTTAAATCACTGATAAAAGTAGTTTAATCGGCTTAATTTCGAAATTATAAGTTGAAAATTCTAAAAATGCAAAACGATTGAATTCCCGATTTATTTTTAATATATATTAATACATCAGTTGTCATTCTATATCAAATTTTTTTCAGCTGTAGGCAATATAAATTTAATCTTAAACCAGTCACAATAAATAGTCAAAGATTTGGCCTATCAAATGTCATCTAGTTAATTTACGCAAAATAAAATGACCAATCATATTCGTGTATTGGTGTTGGTCAAATTATTCTCGTTTATAATTTATATGATGATCAATTATCGAGCATAAGATGCTTTTTCATTGATTGTAAAATTATTAGATAAATTTTAATCGGCGTTCAATTTTTATTGCTTCTTTGTGATTGAAAATTATCTATATTTAAACAAATGAATTACCCAAATAATAAATACATAGATTCTTATTTCTACTTAATAATGGTACTTGACACTAATCAAGATGGATAAATATAAATTAGTATATTCCCAATAAAAAATATAATAATAATACCCGTCTGTTAATTTTATCACTGTCAAGTATTGAGTCCTATGGTTTTATCACACCAGGTCTAAATAGACAACTTTAATTATAACGGAAACGGTTTAATAATAGTTAAGAAAAAAAAAATCGTAAAACCAAAAAAGACGGTGAAAAATTAATAAATTTTCATTTATAAAAAATTATACATATATACCGTGTAATAGTATATTAAAAAAATACTTTCTTTTAATTTCATTTTCACTACAGTTGGAATCTTAAACTAATCGTAAAAACGTCAAATTCATAAGTAAACCCAATATATATATGACCAATATCTAACAAGATACACAAACAAAAACAAGTAACATTTAAAAAAAACAATTCATAAACTCCCAATATAATTCCATTTTTCTCATTCTTTTTTCTTACCAAACCTTTTACTAGCTGCTTTTTTAGTTGCTGAGATTAATCCTCCAAGCGTAGCTTTACTTAGTCTTTTTTCCTGACCAAGATCAAGTTCAAACTCTACCACTTCTTTCCTACCTTCTGTACTATTTTGTTCCACTTTATTTTCTAAACCAACCGAGGTGGATGCTAATCCATCTTCTGTAGAATTGTTTTTAGTTAAAAGATCAGCGCTTCTATTAACTATACTTTCATTTAATGGATCAAACTTATTTTGATTGGGAAATGACGATGATGGCAAACTCGATTTCGAAGACGAATGATCAGACTGAGGCACAAATGCAGTTTGTAAAGGTTGATTCTGTGGTTTTGGCGGCGTAATAGTATACGGATTTTTAGATACGTTTATCGGATGTTGTTGTGGCGATTGCTGGGTTTGCGACAAAGGTACAAATCCGGATTGTAATTGAGGGGGACCAAACGAAGATTGAGACTCAGCATTCGTACCAGTACCACTTTCGCCACTCGTTTCTGGTCCTAAACCATAATTTCCTTGTTGCTCGTTATTGATTACAGAACGTAAAGGAGACTCTGAAAGAAACCCGGGCTGAACACCAGATCTTGGACGTGGAGCATGAATAGCTTGGGGCGGAACACATTTTTTGGATCCTTCACTTTCCGATCCAGAACCTCCCGACAGATCTGGATTATTGACACGAGCTCTTCTTATTCTTTCTCTTGATGAATCACTAGAGCCTACATCTTGTGCTGCTCTATTAAATTCACCTGAAAATGCCAAATTTGATCCAGGAGATCCGCTCGCTGGCTGTTTTGCAAAGTGGTAGTTTCCAGGTTCAGGAAGTAGACCAAAGGAGTCATAAGCCGTATTATTAGGTTGTGTTATAGGGGGAGGATTCCTTGGTACATGACTGAGATTAATTCTAGTCATTCGCATTGGCCCGCTGTCCATCATCATACTATCAACTGATGGAATATTGTGTCCTGATCTCATCTTTGCATCCTGAGCACCTGGCCCCATAGAATGTCTATGATTGGTATTGCCTTGCGAACCAAAACCTTGTTGGGGAACATAGTTGGAAGGCCCTGATTCGTTAAACATCAAATCCTGACTTCTTTGAGGAGGTAAAGAGTGTCGCTGACGGGGAGGTCTAGGTTGACCTGGTGACCCGGATGAAGAACCTGAGCCTGATCCTGAGCCTGAAGTAGAGGTACGTGCGAAATGTGGTCGAGGAAAAGCAGGATCAGGCAGACGTTCATTAGAGCTAATAGCTTGCGAGGCGTTCAATGGATTATTTGTATGGGTACGATATTGACTTTCGTGCTCGGCTGAAGCAATATTTGTAGGAAATGGCGGCGGTTGGAATCGGTCGTTGTGAATGGGTGGTCGGTTTGTAACAAACTCACGACGCGGCTGTGAAGGAGCGTTAAACATTGGGGGTGGTATATCTTGTGGGGGCGCGACTTTAGAGGGTACAAACGAAGACAATTTAGGAGGGTTTGGCGAATCGTCTTCAGCGAGAACTCGATAATTTGACTGTGTCAAATCAATGTTACTGTTAACTACATCGTCAGAATAGCCTTTGTTTCTTAAACCGTATGAGATAAATGGCGTATAGTTTTCGTTCGAAGTTGTGACAGGTGTAGATACAACCCGTCTCTTCGGAAGACTAACCCCTGTAGAATCAATTGTTGAAATAAAACTTTCAAAATCATCAACAGTATGATTAGGAACTGGATTTTCTGAAATCAAGTCAGTAACAGGCTCAGGCAAAAAATCATCTAAAATTTGAGGAATTTCATCCGATAAAATAGGCTGAACAGTAATGCTTGATTCAAAATCAGCATTATTCATGTAGGGAATAGCACTAATGTCTTCTTTCAGTGACGGAGTAGGTGATTTTTGACGACTTGATTCATGATTTTGAATGAACTCTATTGGATCTAGTGGAGGTGAAATACTTATATTTGGCAGATCGCAAGGAACGAAATTTTCTTCTTTCTCAAATTTTTGTGATCGGGAAATCAAAATTTCTGGTGGTTCTTCAGCATCTACGTAAACTTGGATACCTTTGGTATTGTTATCATCTGCAAGAATGTCTTTTGGCAAATCGTTTTCACCTAGTTCATCTTCCAAAGTATCAGTTTGAGTGTAAGTTGTTTTTGTTTCTACTTTTAACTTTGCCGCCACGGCTGCAACTAAGGGATCAATGTTGTCAAACGAAAATTTGCTTGACTTTGGCTTTGGTTCAGATGTTTTTGCACGAGTAGGTTTTGGCTTAACAAATGTAGAAGGTTCTGAGTATTTGAAATTATGCTTGTCATCCAAACGCTTCGAAGGCTTGGTAACTTTAATCACAGGCTTAACAGGTTTGGGCTCGGGTACTTTTACCTTTTTCCGCATTGGAAGAGGTTCTGGTGTTAGTACTTCTTCAACAACAATCCATCGACGACCATTGCGCTTATTATCCAAGTGAATTTCTAATACAACTGAGCGACCAAACATTGCTTGGTTGATTTCTGTCTGTTCTGGAGATACCGTGTTGGCCCATACCCACGGAAAGAAATCATCAATTGAAACCTTAGATAATGTGCATGTTGTCTTATCGTCTCTAGTAATATCTCGTTCGCCTTTTATTTCAACATCTGGTTGAGGATCACCCAATGCTTTATTATAATAATGCATGATCTCACGCCATGAACCTATTTGAATAGGTTTTTCCTTACCCGACAAGACTGGTGAATCAGGATAAGGCAACTTTGAGCGCTCAGTGGTAGGCATTGCAGTCTTCTTTATTAGTTCCTTTTGGTACTTTTCATAGACATAATTTGTCAAAGGACGATGAGGGTCACCGGAGACGGGATCAATAAATGCATGATTGAAATGTTTGGACCAAGTTTTACAGCGAATATCATATGGAAGGTCAGGAGTCTGCTTAATAAACAATGAATGATCAGTAAAAATCGAATGTTCCTTTGTGACTGCCTCCAATAAGCGTCGTGTTGATACTGACATTTGTTCCTCTATTCTATTGATATCATCAAACATAAAATACAACGTATTAAAGTCATCTTCGCTAGGAAACATCTCATAATTGTCAAACTGGATAATTTTTGAAACTCTTTGTAAAAGTAAAAAAGGATTTGACGATAGTTTGCCTACAGAGAGTGTAATTTTTGGACAACTAAAACGTTTAAAAAGTTTTGCTTTAGGAGGATAAGGGATAGTGTCAATCAACTTGCTGATAGATTGTGGAATTTCATAGTCTGTTACAGTGGTTGGCTTGGGATACATTGCGCGAATATATGCCAAAAATAGATGAAAAGATGCTTCTGAAGAAAGCGTAAAACAGTTCAACCCTGCTTTGAAGTTGGTAGGTTTTTCAGCTTTTGAATTAACCATTTCAAATGCCCAAAGACCTGAAATACGGGCCAGTTTCGTTGCCTCCATACGGTTACGATCTGCATTAGTACTAAGAGACGAAAGCAGCAGATAAAAATTGTCTATTATAGAAAAGTGAGCTTCTGATTCAATGATAGTCCCGATTAACTTTGCGAAACTGTCTGGTTTATAGTGATTGGCCTTTTCGGCCTCTTTATATTTGTTGTATGTGGCCCATGTAACCACTCCTCCTTGAAGACGGGACCAACACCATTTGAGAACGCCAGCTACAGTGTAAACATCTGTTTTTCGTAACACTCGTAATATTTCGTCTCTGTTCAGTATTGGCAGTTTGCTGGGAAAAATTGTTTCAATAGTCTTTTGCACGTCTTTGGAGTCGACAGAACCGCCCTTGAATCCTTTTGATTCGTCATAATTATATGGAGTAAATGCCATTAGCAGTAAAGGTGTTTTGATACCTAAAGTTAATGATTAGCTAAATGTCAAAGAGTTGTAAAGCCGTAAAAAGTTCTTACCTCTAGACTTGATTTCCCGCGTCGCAACGTCAATAAGATCTTTGACGACAAATCGTGGCACATGTCTGATTGTGAAAATGTTTTCAGTTGTAATGAAGTCTTGATATAGCTTTCTTTCTTTAATTTCGAATGAGCTCTCTGGCGGTTTGATCCCATCATCTGGGCTTATCTTCGAGCCTGTATACATTGAGTTTGAGACACCCGAAGGGTAAGATATGGTGGCCATAGCTAACAACTGAGCTAACTCGTAGTGTGCAAACTCTGTAAATGAAGAAGTTAAAGAAGAAGAATAAAAACAAAAATATATAAAATAAAAAATAAAAAAGTATAGAGAGCTATGAGAGAGATTGCTGGAATATATAATATACGATCCAGTTTAGTTGTGGGAAATAGAATGGCTGGTGATGTGGGTGTGAATGGAGAAGGGTGCTCTGAGTAGCACCGGTGTCAGGGCTTTAAGACTGTCGGGTCAGGAGAAGCTGCCTGAGTGTATGTTGCAGTTCACATACAAAAGTTCAGCCATGCGCAAAATCTGGAAACCTGGCGGGTAACTAAACAGTGTGTAAATGGTACTGTATATGTAGCTTTTGGCCCTGTACGGCAGAGACTAACAAACAATCTGTTGCAATCCGACTATCACACACACCAAATGATCCACGGCGTATAGAAAACTTGAAATTTTTTTTTTTTTTTTTTTTTTTTTTTTTTTTTTTTTTTCACCACATTTTGGAGTAGCCTTGCAGTAAGATCAACTGGTTGAAAATTTTTATTTTCCAAGTCATCATCATCTCGACACCATCAAATGGTAAACATCACAAGTAGGGTCGCAGAGTCAATGCCAGCATCATCGCATCTGTGTACTGCACTCTTCCAGAACTAAATGAATGTGCGTTCTTCTCAACACGCACTATACTGTTTAGGGATCCGTCTAGACAGCAAACTGAATTCCAAGACATAAGCGAGCTGTTTATTCATGCATTCAGTGTGTGAAGTCATAAACAGCATTAAAAACATTACCTATTGATTTCTGGAGAAATATATTTCTTCTCATGTTCTTGGTAAATTATGTACCCAATAGTGTGAAAGTAAACACGCTAACTTTACCTTCGTGTCCACTGTTTCAAACAGTGTCGGTCTTGATATCTTCCAAGAGGTCAAACCTAGCATCGTGCGCTCTAGCAGCTTTGCGTGTTGATTTACATTCCACTATTACCTAAAAAAGTAACGAAGAAGTACGCAAAATACAAAATACAAAATATAGAAACGAAACAAAAGGTGCGCTTTCACGGCTTGGAAAAAGCATCAAGCCCTAACTCTAGGGGATAGGATGTTTTACATTGTGATTTCTAAAAGGAAAACCTTGAATTAACGTACTTAAAATCACTGTTTTGATAAACACTAACAAAGTAATTACAGGTACCACACATCTTAGAGTTTGAAATATCGGCTACGTACATTCCATTCCATGACTTGACCAAACTATAAATCAAAACGTTGCTGGAATAAAATGGTACCTATTCTCAAAGTGCATCTGAAAAATTATGCCATGTTTTTGTCAAATGATGTTCTGTTTAAGGTAAGGGCAGGCCATTTAGCGGTACATACCGTTTTTACCAAGAGAGATATATGCAAACTTGGGAAATTTCATGTCAACTGAAGTTTTAGCTGTTGAATACCGAGGCTTTTAGGCTCCAATTAAAAAGGAAACGTGTGGACTTTATCAACAACGGCTATAAACTAAAAATTTCAGGATTAAAATTCAAGGCATAGAGTTTAATGTTAGGAGTCAAAAGTTTAAGTCGAAAGTCTCTAGTACTAAAAATGATACAAAAATATCTCCTGAGTGTAGTCACGGTATTCGGATCGGTGCGGCGGTACTGCTCGCAAAGGCTGATGTCCCAACCTAAGCCTCGCCCATACCTGCTTTGCCTCGTCTCGAGGCCTCCGTGTACGTCATTCACATTTAAACACAAAGTTATCTATCCTCAGCCATCTAGGTTGACCTTAACAACAAATATCCTTGAGGTAAGAAGGAAAAAAAAAAAGCCTGGATAGATAACGGATTTGGTTGTAAACGTTGAGATGAAGTCAGCATGTCTAAGATTTTAAATGAAATTATTTTTAGGTTGTCTTTCACAAAAGTATACTAAGCACTCTGAACAAAAATCTTTTTTGCGACAGATGTATGAATTAGATCAGGGGGTTGATTTAATGAAATGCAGTTATATTGTACATTAATTTCAATGCTAATGTTTTTTTTGTGAGACTCTAATGATATTTTCAGTCTCATTTTTCGCCATCTTCTCCTAAAAGATGACTGCAATTCTATGAACTTCAAGTAGGCAATTGCAGCCATAACTATCGTACAAAGCGCACTGCTAAGAATTCTTCTGTTCAACGTGACACACTACTTCATTACCGAAGACAGTGATTTGCAAATGACACAAAGCACCAGAATTTTCGCATTTGTTATTAACATTAAATAGCTTTATGTGGCTACAGCTATAAATACACATCTATTCAAATATTATCATCAGAAAAAAAAAAAAAAAAGAAAAAAGGAAAAAGGAAAAAGGAAAAAACCAGAGTCTCCGAACAAAAAAAATATAAAATCTCTGACTTCCTCCTGACTTTCTCATTCCTTTCTCTCTTCTTTCATTATCTTTCATCTTTTATTGACGGACATAAACAATCGACTAAATAATACAACAAAATGTCTAACTACGTATGTGTTAAATCACCAAATTAAAATTGTTCTATCACTAAATACTAACATACCTTAACAGTATCCTCCTCAACAACCTCAACAAGCTTACCAACAAGGCTACCCTCCTCAGCAAGGTTATCAACAGCCTCCTCCTCAACCAATCTACATTCAACAAGCTCCTCCTCAAGACAAGGGCAACGACTGTTGTTGCGGTCTCTGTGCTGGTTTGGCTTGTTGTCTGTGCTTAGACTGTCTTTTCTAATTCCGCTGTTTCCAGCCATTAATACGCTTGTTCGTTTTAACCTATAGAAGTCGTCTGTCTGTTTTTTTATCTTGTTGTGCATCATATTTTCCTATTTCTTTGTTTTGTCATTATATTACATTGCATCTCTTCAAGAATGTAATGCGTTGTTTAATTGTTAGTATTACGTTCACATAAAAAGTATCTTTGTATTGTTTACAAACCACACTTGTTATTAATATATTTATCTTTATTTTTCTGTTCTATCGAATTAATATTTATTTACAAGTCTGTATTTTGAACTTGTCTAAACTTGTAGATTTTTCTCCTTTCGGTTTATATATATCAACTTAAGTCAATCAGAGTATTAGAACTCAGCTGATTTTACTTTGTGACGTTTTTTAAAATTGTTTTAATGAAAATTGACGAATTGGTTAGGTTTCGGACATGACAAAATCAAATTTCAATATTACAATATTAATTGTTACGCTTTCAAGTCTCTACAAAACTGATTGTTATACGTCAAAAAAGGAAAAAATAAGCTGGGGAATAAATGGTTTTTCTCATATAAATATTTTGGGCATCTTTGATTTCTTCGTAGTATATATAGACAGAAAGTAGACGGTGGTGATGGTTGTGTTGTATATGAAAATTCTTATGCTTTGACTGTTCGGACACCAGCCTTAGTGTCTCGGAAAATAGCATCACCTTCAGCGTATCCCCTACCTGCACCAAATCCAACACCTAACCAAACAGGCCAGGCTCTTCTTCTAAAAAAGAGAACAGAGGCAGCAACACCAAATCCAAACCCAAGTCCGGTTTTGACCAAACTATTAGACAAGACGACATCCCACTAAATAAAATACAGCTCTTGATTAGTACTTGCAAGAGAATTGGTAAATTATTGAATGTACAATATTTAGAAAACTTACCTTTTCGTTGAGAAGATTCTCAGAGGCAACAACCTTTTGTTGACTAGCAGCAGTTTCCGAAGACATTTTTGTGTAATTATGAATTTTGTGAGGTGATTTTATCTTCCTTCAAAAGCTATTATGAGAAACACATTCATTAGTTCAAGTACACAAAATGGCCAATTGAATCATGGAAATATTCAAGAGATCTGATATATCTCATTTTAAACTTACCGAAATGTGAATAATCTCGAATTTATTAACAATCTGCAAGTAGAAAGATAACAAGAGAGATGGAAAAAGAGAGGAAAAAGAGTTAAATGGGAAGAAAAAAGGTTGGAAGAGGGATAGGTAGGTAGGAAAATTTAGAGTGTGGATTCCGAAACTGACCAATTAGTTGGCAGGGATTCATGGTAAAAGGCCTGGTGTCCGCTAGTTTTTAAGGTAAGTATTTTAATTTTTCATGTCTCAAGTACTATGATACATATCTTATTTAAAACCTGTGGTTGGAATGCATTACTAAATTTTTGCGGTTAGGGTCTTTGGATTGAGTGGACGCAGAATTGTGGTGGGCGGGCAGAGAACGCCGCACTATACATTTTTGTGATATATTTGTTTGTTTTTCATAAAATTATAAACCAGTTTTATTCACTAATACTTTGATGTTTTCTGCTTCAGGTTACTTTGAGTGATAAATCTAGTTTTATTCCTCTATTTTTGTTTGTAACATATCTTATTTTAGAAAGAGTCTAAGTAGTGTTTTTTTTTTACATTGAAAAATTTGAACAATATCTCTATTTATTAAATAAACACCAGTTTGGGAATCAACAAACATAATAATAGTTTTTTCTTAGATTGAAAATTAAACATAATTACAATAATAATAGCTTAAATTTAACTAAACGTTCCTTAAGACTATTATTGTTTAATTATTTATCAATTATTTAGTAATTAAATTGATTACATTTATCTTTTTGATTAATGTGATAAATAACTTATCTACTCGAAAAAGTACCTCTTTATCCTGTAACCTGTAACCAACGTCAATCTCAAGAAGGTCAACTGTTTTTATTATTATTATTAGAAAACTCTCTAAAAGCGATCTGTCAAGTCAAAATAGAATACCGAATAAAGTGGTGGTACCAAACTTTATTAGGTGCATGAATTATGACGATATTCTAGATCTATGGAAAGTTCAGTTTCAACAAAACGAAGCTTTTCCAGCAAGGCTACTTGAATCAACAACTATCACGATAATTATCAAATATGATTCCTTGAATCCAATCCCATATTCTTTCAAGATACAAAAGCCATGCGCGGCACCATTGTGAATATTACAGTGAATGGATTATTTTGTATAGAAAAAAACGGCATTGGGGAATGTCGACATGGAATTACTCACATATTTGGTAATACAAAACACGCAAGAATAGTTAGTTGGGCTGTGAGGGTTGTGGAAAATATCACCAATTCCGTTACAATAATGTGCTACAACAGCAAATTCACTTATATTCGGGAAACCTCACTTGTTCAGTTTGGTGTCATTTAAATTCAACTGGCGCTCAGTTTTTTTTATTTGTGGATTATTCCGTTATATATATATATATATATATTGTCTTTTCTCTCTTCCTCCCATGCGTTTCCCTACACAAGGATTTCGTTCCACCACAGTTGTGTCATTACTCTTGCCATCACTACTAAATTCTAAACACTTGGTTCAAGCTTACAAGCCCACCAACAGATCTTTTAAAATTTCAGACTCTAGGTATTTTAATTCATACGGAGTCTCTACATTGAATATGTCAATTCCAACTCCTCCTCAAGCCCCAATCTCATGGGAGGTTACTGCCGATGAAATCAAGTCTAGAATTCAACTTGAAATTGAACAAGATAGAAAGTTGCTTGATGACGTTTCTGCTCAGGAAAACCCCACATTTGACTCAACTATTAAAAGAATCGAAGCTTTGAATGCTAAACAGAGTGCTGCCAACGAACCTCTTCGTTTCTTCCAATATGTGTCCCCTGATAAGGACCTTCGTGATGCTAGTACTTCTGCCGAAGAAGTCATTTCAGAATATTCAATTGAAGCTAAAATGCGTGTGGATGTTTACAACTCTTTAAAGAAGGTTTTTGCTTCTCTTCCATCAAATCTGGATGCTGAAAGCAAGCGTGTTGCTAAGAAGACTGAAGCTGGATTCCGCAGAGATGGTCTTGCTCTTGACGAGGAAACAAGAAACAAGGTCACTGCATTGAAAAAGAGACTTTCCACTCTCTGTATTCAATTTTCTAAAAACATGTCTGAAGAAGACGGGTCTTTGGACTTCACTGCTGAGGAACTGGAGGGTATTCCCGAAGATATTCTTAACCAGTTTACCAAGCTTGATGATGGTAAATACAAGATTACTTTCAAGTATCCAGATGTTTTCCCTGCTCTCAAGTACGCCAAGCATGCTGAAACACGTAGAAGAGTCTATACTGGATTCGACAACAGAAATATTAACAACGATGAGCTTCTTGTTGAAGCTGTTAAGATCAGAGCTGAAATTGCCCCTCTCCTTGGCTATAAATCACATTCTCAGTTCGTTTTAGAAGAACGTATGGCTAAATCCCCCGAAAATGTTATCAAGTTCCTTGATGATCTGAAAGAGCGTCTTGCTCCCAAGGCTAAGGAAGACATTGCTGTTTTGTTGAAGTTGAAGGAGCAAGACTATGCCAATCGGGGTCTTGATTTCGATGGAAAGTTTTATGCTTGGGATACTAGATATTATTCTAATATTTTACTAGAGACCGAATATAAGGTTGATGGTCAAGAGATTTCCAAATACTTCTCTGTTCAAAATACAGTAAATGGTATTCTTTCTATTTACGAGCAAACACTCCGTCTTAAATTTTTCAAGGTCCCTGAAAATGAAAAGCAAACATGGCACGAAGATGTTTCCCAATTCCATGTATGGGATGCTTCCAAGGATGGCGAGCCTACTGAGTTTCTTGGTTGGTTCTATCTTGATTTACATCCTCGTCCTGGTAAATACGGACATGCTGCCAACTTTAACATTGTTCCTGGTTATACTGATACTGAGACTGGAAAACGTGTGTATCCTGTCACTTCTTTAGTTTGTAACTTTTCTAAGCCTACTGCAGATAAGCCTTCGCTGCTGAAACATGATGAGGTCGTTACTCTTTTCCATGAAATGGGCCATGGTATTCACAACCTTGTTTCTAAAACTAAGTATGCCCGATTCCATGGTACCAGTGTTGAATGGGACTTTGTTGAAGCGCCTTCCCAAATGTTGGAGTTCTGGCCCTGGAACAAAGAGCAAATTAAAGCACTTTCTTCCCATTACGAAACCAAGGAATCTCTTAGTGACGAGTTAATTGATTCTTTGATCAAATCTAAACATGTCAATGATGGTATTGCATACATGCGTCAAAACTTCCTCGCTACTTTTGATCTCACTTTACACAACAATGGAATTGGCAATGCTACTGTTCTTGAGCACTACAACAAACTACGCTCTGAATATTGCTACGATTCTTCTGGAGACTTTGATTCTCATGCTTTCTCATCTTTTGGACACTTGATGGGTGGCTATGACTCTGGATACTACGGATACCTTTGGTCTGAAGTTTTTGCTGCAGATATGTATTATTCCAAGTTCAAGGAGGATCCTCTCAACTCAGATATTGGTTCTCTCTATAAAACCACAGTACTTGGACCCGGAGGTTCTCGTGATGCCAATGAATCTTTAATTGAATTTTTGGGTAGAGAGCCTAACACCACTGCTTTCTTACAAGAACTGGGTGTTTCTAGTCCCAAATTGTAATGAGAATGAAAATACAATTGATCCTTGATGTTGTCATAGTCGATCACTATATGAATAGATAATCAACTTAATTGTTAATGATCTTGTAAAACTGTGTAACAAAAATTTTGCCTGAAAATCTGTTTTCAAGCTCCAATAGCAAATTAATAGCTCTGAGATACTAATCGACATAAAAAAAAATCAATTCTGGGTTTTTGCTTCGAGTGTATCTGTAATCTAAATAATTCGAACTGAACCAACTAATTTCTTTCGTACAATTAAGGAAATACATGAAGTGCTTTTAAAATACTAGCTTTAATCATTGAGTGATAATCAAAGATGGAACAATCGAACAATCGTGATTTTGATTAACTTTGATTACAGTAATTTGTGCAGAGATATTTATGACAAGCGAAAAGAAACAACTGTAGAGTTGATGAAAACTTTACGGAAATTAAAAAAATAAATTTTTTTGAAAAATCCAAGAACCACTAAATATGAACCTTTAGCTGCTTTATTTTTGTCAACGTAGGAATTGGTAAATGTATAAAATAAAGTGAGTGATATACCTAACAGATCATCTCTATAATGATTTGAATGAATTTTGAATTTAATATTAGCACGTACAGCTATTTGCCGCTTTTTTGATATTTACTTTTAAGTGAAAAATAAAAATGAAAATCCTTTCAAAGATTTCACGTGTCAACCTACTAGGCCATACAAACAAGAATTCGTTTTGCTAATTAATATATTATTTATTGACTGGATTACAAGATGCACACTCTGAATTGAAAAGCTGATCTCCCAAATAATTAAAGCATATCTTTATACCTGAATGTTTTTATTTGTTGGAGATATTAATTCCATTTTAAAAGCTTGTTTTTATTTTTTTTTTTCTACTATTTTACTCTATTGTTATTGTTATTTAAAAAATTCTAGGAAAAAAATTTACTACAGAAGTACTCAAAGAAAAGAATGAGAGAGGCTCACAAATAAAATAACAAAATATAGTTTGTCAATATGATTAGTTCAAATATTTGGCTTCGAGTTTTCACAGTGATATTTTTCTACTTTATTTCTTATACATTTCTTATGATGTGTGAATTTTAATATATAATTTTTCAGGAATGTATATTTAATACTTGTAATAAAAAGTCTTATGGAGCTTCTAGGTAACTATGCCAAACACTAAGCAGTAACAAATAGTACTGTTTGAACATGAGGGACGAGTTGTTCATATTTCATAAGTAAAACTTGCATGTTAAAGATTATTTAAGCTATTCTTATTATATTATCAATCAAATTTGGAACTTGAAATCCGACTTATGATTTAATTTAAATTTAACTTAAGTTCCAAGTTCTATTATAGATATGCCTCACGTCAGAACTAAAGGCATTTTATATACAATCTTAAGACCTGACATCTTACTATTAAACTACTTTCACTATTACAGTAGAATAAGTTGTTAAATTTATGGACTTTATTGCCATTAATGAAGCAGTATAAATTACAAACCTGAGGGTTTTGATAACTTAAATTAGAACACATAATTTAAAAATTTTTATTGGTAATATTGACATTTTGGATCTGCAATGTATTTCAATACAAAGACCATACCAATAGTATTATGAAGTAATAGGGTAGTTCCTTCGAATATATAATCTTTGATTAAACTGACCTGCTGATAGTTAATATTTCTTTAGCTGATCCAGTAGTAAATTCTTCTATTGAATTGCGTGAACTGTGGTCTATTGAACTAGAGGCACTGAAGTCAGCCTCGTCAAAGGTGTGCTTACCAAAAAAAAAAACTACTCTGAACAAGAAATTGATAGAATCAAAACTTCAACCGAGATCTGATGTCAATGACTTGTTGATTTATAAACCTCATAGAAGTGGCAACGACTCAGAGCTCTCTATTTTACTCAAATAGTTGCTCCTATGCTGGTGGCAACTCACGTAGCAATTCGTAATTTCGAGATTTCTTCCCAGCCCTAAATCTAACAAGACTTTTTTTCTCTTCTCCTTCTTTCACGCTTTGATAAAAAACAAAACAAAACGCATACACTTTCAAAGCAGGGATTATATTTCTGTTAACTACCACTCATCTTTTACCTTCAATTAATACACATTCATAATGTCGACAAATGCTAGGAAAAGACTTATGCGCGACTTCAAGGTAAGTAAACTAGAGATTTTCAGTTTTAAGTGAGATCAAGAAATTCTAATTAGTTGAAATTTAGCGTATGGAACAAGATCCTCCATCAGGCGTCTATGCTTCACCAGTAGCCGATAATGTTATGACCTGGAATGCAGTTATCATTGGTCCTTCAGATACTCCATTCGAAGATGGTACTTTCCGACTGACATTGGAATTTGACGAACAATATCCCAACAAGCCACCAACTGTTCGATTCGTAAGCGAAATGTTTCATCCTAATGTTTACGCAACTGGAGAACTTTGTCTAGACATTTTACAAAACAGATGGTCTCCGACTTACGATGTAGCTGCCATTTTGACTTCGATTCAAAGTTTGCTGAATGACCCGAACACTTCCTCTCCGGCTAATGTCGAAGCTTCTAATTTGTACAAAGAGCATAGAAATCAGTACGAGCGAAGAGTGAGACAAACTGTCGAAAAGAGTTGGGAAGAAGATGACAGTGAAGATGGAGATGATGATGACGACGACGATGATGAAGATGATGAAGATGACGACGACGAAGACGAAAGTGAAGAAGACGGTGAGGGAAACAGTAATAGGGGTTGAAGATTGTATGTAATTATATTTATATGTGTGATCTATTTAAAGCATTTTTTTATACTCATTTTGTTTTAAACTTGGGATTTTTCTAAAGGAAATTCTGAAGGGAATGATGGGTGATCTATTCTAGGTTCTCCTACAAGAGGTGGTTTATCTGGGATATCCAAAATTCCACCTCTCTTTTCAAGAATACGGAATTGAATTCCTTTAAGAAGATTGTACAAAACCGTAAGAATAGGGGTATCTACACCTAACTCTTTGGCAATTCGTAGTGGATTACCGAGAATTACTTCAAGCTCGATAGGATTACCCTTTTGTACATCGATCATCATTGAGGGCTCGTACCAGACACCAGCATCAGAATCAATCATTGCTTGGGGGAGCTCAGATGGAAGCTCGTAGCCAGCAGCTTTAGCAATATTTAAAATCTCATGCATCGCAGGAAGTGTCAAGGCTTGATCAAGACCACTGAGATAAGCTCGGCCAGAGTCCAGTTGTGTAATAGCACACACAGTGTTAATACAAGAATTGTATACTAATTTTCTCCATCTAGCAAGCATAAGTTTTGGGTGGTATTCACATTGGACTCCGCTTGCACCATACAAAGCTACAAATTCATGTGTACGTTGTTGAACTTTAGCTTCGGTATTATATTTACCAACACAGTCGGGGTAATAGCCAAAGCTAACTTTATCGTGCTCGAATTGAACAATCTTACCACCGTAATTGTGTGATCCGATCATAGATACACCAGACAAGACAATTGCACTTGGGTATGCTTCATGAACAGGTCTTTCAATATCAATACCGTTTTGAATCAAAACAACAGTAGGATATTCACCAGTTTTTGGATCCTTCACCATTGCTGGCCTAATAATTTCCTCAGTTTGGAAGAACTCTGGAAGGGCTTTGATAGTGACAACAATGAAATCAAAGGGTCTGTTGCTGTCATCAACTGCAGCCTGAACACTATTGACAACATGATGGGGCCTCCAGTTTTCATAATTGCCATGATCGATAGACTCAATTACAAAACCGTTTTCTTTTACTTTAGAGTAATCACTTCTAAGAACACTGGTGACCTGTGAATAGCCACCCTTTTCCAATCCTAAGGATGCAATGGTGCCTACTCCACCAGAACCCACTAGCAAAATATTTGCCTTTTTGTCGATGTACTTAGAGAGATATTCGTTGCTAGCTGACATTGATTTGTAGAGCTAAAGGATTTTGCGGGGTGTAAGATAGAAAGTGAGAAGTGTTGTTTGACTTCCTATTCTTAGTTTTATGATGTGAAGCTAAACCCGTGTTTTGTTGGCCGGCGCTTAAGTTGATATAAAGATAAGTTTTACCGAGATTTCATAGCACTTAATTAATATAGGTTAACTGAGCTCCGAAATCGGTGATCTATAAAAGCGATTTACTGCAAATTACACTTGTTAGAGATAAAACAACTTTTCAAATAAAACAGTAAACTTCACATACTTTTTACTGTTAAAAGGACGGTGCAGTTTTTATTATGTTAAGACTCGGGTATATGAACTCAGTCCTAAGGGAAAATCAAAAGTGAATATGAAAACGAAAATTAAAGCAGGTAAACCTTGATAAATTTTACCCACTTCAAAACTTGATAATATTAATACCATATATAAGACTGCAAGTAACGACCTTCGTATCATGAGTTAATACAATAGATGTTATACAATGTTCATAAATAAATTACAGAATGTGTTTAAAAAGTTAAGGGTTGATTTTTTAAACAATCCTAGGCTAGCTTTTTCTTGGATAGACCCTCTTCCATTAGTGTGCTCCATACTGCTCTATGAACAGAACGCTCATGCCTTAGTCGGTTTCCAGAATCTGCATGCCAACGTGTATTACACACTCTAGAGCCTTTATACTTCTCTTTTTTACCAGGTTTCCAGAATCTACATTCAAATGTAGGGTTTCCATGCTTTCTAGTAAAATGCTTTTGTTGCTCCAGTTTCCGTACAAAACCGATTTTTGACCAATGACAAGAAGGTTCAGTACATTTAAACCTTCTTCCACTGGCCTCTAGCCCTCCTTTTTTTTCAATTTTTATAATATGAGTAGCGTATGTTGAAAGTTCATGATCAAAAAAAACAAGGTCACAATGTGAGCATTTGTACTTGCGATTTTTCCATTGTCGTTGCTTCCTCCCATTATAGTCAAGTTTTTGACTTTCTTCACAAGGTATGGGGGAAGTTTCAAATGTGCTACTTTCAGGTTTTGTAGTCTCTAATTTAATAGAATTTGAAGAGATATCACTACATAGACTTTTCTGTGCTGTGCTAGAAAGTGGTGTGCATGAAAAGTGTGTTATTGGAGCTTGAAAATTGGGAAACGATTGTGATGAATTTAATTGAGAAATATCAGTTAAATATTGTTGATAGTTATCAAATCCTGGATTATCCACAGGAGTATCAAAAGAGTTAATAGCAATATCGTTAGATGAAAGGATTATATCTGGGAAGTTTGAGGCAAGATTAGAATCAAAGGGTGCAGAGCTTAGCGTACTAAGCTCTCCAGGAGATGAGTTTTCTGAAATTGTTCGACTTCGGTAGTTTTCCATATTTACATCGTCGTTTGAAAATAGTTTTTCAGATTCTAAATATGTCATAGGATTGTTACTGGTGGCATAGTTTGAAATTTCTGGCAAAAATGTATCATTGTAAAAGATGCCTTGTTCGTAGAGTGGTGGAGAGTCTTTTGGCACGTCTTTAAATTCATTCCAAACAGACTCCAAAATATAAGAGTTGCTAATAAAGTGTTGGTTTTCATTTACTACATTGTCATCTTGGTGGATATTTGCTAATTGATTTAGTTGTAAATTCATTATTTGTGTAAACTCCTCTTGCTGATGGCTGTCATAAGAAAACATGGCTTCATAAATATGCAAAAAAAAAAAAAATCATACAATGTCAATAAGTAAAAATGTAGAATTTTGAAGGGCAGCGAATGATTTATATAATCATTTTATTTACTTACAACTGTAAAAAACTTCTCTCCGTGGAGTTTAGAAAGTTATTGATTTATTTTTCTTTTGCAAGATGGCTTGCGGAATGGACAAAATACACCTGCACCCCAGGTGTTTAGAATGAACTGTTAAGTAAAAAGTAATTATTAATTATGGTAAACAACTATGGAGCTTGGAAGAGACATTTAGTTCGTTGAGTGAACTATTAGACTTTTTCTATATAACAAGTTTGAGCCCTGGTTTAATTTTTTACGCGAAAAAGCAACTAGGATCTAGCTTTAAGGTCTGTAAACTTTAAATTTCTGTAGAACCGAAAATACAATTGAACAGAAAACTCAATGCTGAATTAAAATTTAAATCAAAATCAGTTGTAGTTGATTACTGACAGGCACTTAATTGCATAAATAGTTTTCTGATACTGATGCATAATTGATTCGATTAATATGATTTTCCGATATAAACAAGAAAATTGAATACAGCAGTATATAAAAATTACTGTCAAGTCCCTCTAGAGTGATTTTCAACACTCGAGAACGAGATTTCAGTTTATTAATGAAAATTTGAGATTATGAATATTTATCATGTTAGCTTAATTCTTGAAATAACCATAAAGTATGCAAGGTTGTTCTCAGATTTATTTTATTTTATTTTTTTTGTTACTGTATACAAAGACTTATAAAATATCAAGTATCTATACTACTTTAATGGTTTAAATAGGAAGAGAAATAAAAATCAAAATTGTTTAAATATATTGAAAAAAAATTGTTAAAATTCTATAAAATGATATGTTTTATCCAAAGTTTTAATATTAAAAAGTAACAGGTAGCTTCTTTGAGATTTAAAATCAAAATTCTTTTAATTAGCAGCCAGTAGTGTTATTTGACTTTTTTAAGTAGAAAAGTAAGATATTCAAATTATGAAATATTTGCAACAATCTACTAAGACAGGTTATGTTTTGTAATATGAGGATACTGTACTGATTTTGTTAAAAGACCTCTATAGTATTTGCAAGCATTAACGTCTTAATGGTGAAAGAAATAAATAAGGTAATTTTGTTGAGTTGAGAACGTATGAGATTTTTATAGTATTTGGTGTCAATAAATGAATCAATTTTACCATGGCTTCGTTTCGAGTACAAATTGAAAGTATTTTTTCAAGCTCGGATTTAAGAATTTTGATTAATATATAGACATTTGTATATTCTGAATATACAAATGTCTATAATCAAATTACTACAGACTCGTGGAACATCACTTAATCATAGATATATAAATGCAAAGCTTTCATTTGAAAACCTGCTGAGGAATTTTTTGTACCTTAGTTTTTGTCTAGTCAAAATTCCTTGTCATAAATTTGAGCATTCATAACTGTTTCATGCTAGATTTCAATTGAACTATTTTGGGAAGCCAGCAGTTAATATATTAAAAACTTTATTTCAAATAAAGTTTTAGATTACGATCACATTATCTTAATTTAGAGCGTGTTTCAGGCAGACTTCACAACTGAACATTATGGCTACAAAAATTCATTATTTGCGTTTTCTAAAATCTTCAGTTGGTACATCTTATAGGTACTATACAATGACTCTAGCCTCGTTTCCCTGCATCCATCGCAAAAGATATTATAATAGCAAGCAATAAGAGTAATTTGGGTGCATTACTATCCCGAGACGTGATGCGATGATGATCCAAATAAAAAAAATCTACACTTTTATTAATTATTATTATTATTTTATTTTTTATTTTTGCATTTTGATTCCAATTTATTTTCAACATATATCTAGTATTTTCATATCACTTACTGAAATTTTGATTTGTTAATACTATTTATGAAGTTTCGATTTGCTAATATTTGAAAAATTTACCAAAATATACCATCAAATGAGAGTCTTAGATACTTTCACAATTGTTTTGTCATGAAAAAACTTCGTGACTTGCCAAGTTAAAAATACTTATAGTATTTAAGGGAATTAAGCATATTGAAGAATATTGTTGTTTATACAATTATAAAACTTGAGAAAGATACTAAAAGTATTTTAACCTTTAAAATACTATTTTCTTTTACAGCTTTTACTTTTCTTTCACAAACTTTTTGAAAAATTAGAAATAAATGAATAAAAGGAATAGTAAATTATTAAATCATTTAAAAATTGTAACCTCTGACCAAGTTAATTATTTTTCCCAAGTTCTTAATCAAACATACGTGTTGGTCTATTTGGCGCAATCGAGTACTGCAACTCTCTAAACGCGTTAAGCGAGCTATTTTATTATTCTCCTTAAAATATTTAAATTAAACGCATCTCAATTATTGTATAAAGAAATTTAGTATAGTTTTTGAATATCTACGCATTGTTCCAGAGAAAATTTACAGTTGTTGATAAGAATACTGAAACAAATATAATAAGTAGTAAATTCGAACAAAATTGTTTTAATATTTATAATAGCTAGTGAAAATAATTGATTATATGAGTAAGTATCTTATGTATTTAAATTATAAAATTTTTAAAATTATCTAGGAAAAAAACGCCAATTGCTCACGACAGCGATTTTATTTAAATTACAGAAGTATTAAATGGTTGTTTTCGAGTTTAGGTAATAAAATATTTCAAATATATTATACCATAGGCTTCAAATCAAAGCTTAGCTATACAAATTTGTATTTAGGTCTAATTTTTATTTAATATACAAACCAATGATATTATTGAAAAAAAAAACCTACATATTAACACTTATTGAATAAGTCCGTCTCTGTATTTTCATTATTATTTTGCTAATTCAATGCATTGCTTAAACAAGAAGTAGGTAGTTTTCAAGTCTTAACAAACCTTAAACACAAAATGATTAGTCATCATTATAAAGTATGAAAAATCATTTGATAAGTATTACTTAATATGATCTGAGAAAATAGTCGGGTCCTGCACCGCAGGGCGTGTACCAGTTGCAGATATATATCCACAGACACAAAACAATTGAGCAGCGTTCTCAGGTCCATCACCCAAACCAGCCATATGACAGAAAAACATGTGGATTCCACTGATTTTTACTTTTCCCTAGACAACTAGACTTTCTCTTTTACCACAAACTTAAATCCGCTGTTTATACGTGTACAATGGACGCTCAAGAACCAATTCGAGACTCAGATGTATCTCTTCAGCTAATTGATGAGAACAAGACGTTCCATCCAGAAACCTTCAAGTATTTTCAAGATGTTGAAATTGACAAGTGTGGACTGAATTACCATATTGTTTCGGTGTTTGGTTCACAGTCAACTGGTAAATCAACCTTGTTGAATGCTTTATTTGGAACTCGATTTGATGTTATGGACGAAACAAAACGTAGTCAGACTACTAAAGGAATTTGGATGGCTCTCGCCAAAAAAAACAAGACCCTTCTTTCTACTCCTAAACTTGACTTAAAATCGTCTACTAATTCGGATCAAAATATTCTTGTTCTTGATGTTGAAGGAACTGATGGTAGAGAACGTGGTGAAGACCAAGACTTTGAAAGAAAATCAGCTTTATTTGCCTTGGCCACTTCTGAGGTTTTGATTGTAAACATGTGGGAAAATCAAGTTGGTTTATATCAAGGTGCAAATATGGGTTTATTGAAGACTGTATTTGAAGTCAACTTATCCTTATTTCAGACTGCTGCAACTAAGCCTAATCGCTCACTCATTCTTTTTGTGATTAGAGATCATTTAGGCACTACACCGCTGGCCAATTTACAAGCGACTGTAATTGCTGATTTGAAGAGAATTTGGGAAAGTCTTTCTAAACCATCCGCTGCAAGTAACTCCAACTTGGATGATTTTTTCGATCTACAATTCTATGCACTTCCTCATAAAGTTTTGATGCCAGATCAATTTTCCGCTGAAACTAGCAAGCTTTCGAATTGTTTTGTTGATCCTTCATCTAGTTCATATGTATTTAAACCTGAATACCATCGGGGACTCCCAATTGATGGTTGGCCTATATACACTGAAAAGATCTGGGAACAAATTGAAGATAATAAAGATTTAGACTTGCCTACTCAGCAAATTCTAGTAGCTCGCTTTCGTTGTGAAGAGATTGCCAACCAAGCCTGGCAATCATTTGAAACGGGTCTTATTGACGCCCAGTCTTCCAACAATAATAAGCTTGGAAGTTCATTCATTGTTCCAAATTTCGGTCCTATAATTACAACCATTAGATCTGGAACTCTTGAAATTTTTGACTCCTTGGCTTCTCGATATGAAAAATCAGTTTACACTTCAAAACGACTTGAGCTTTTGAACAAAGTTGACAGTAGACTTAATAATTTATACAAAGCCCAATTGATCGCTTTACACAAAAAGGCCGTTGCAGACTTCAATACTGAAATAACACAATCTTTGTCTATCGACCGAAATTTGAAGCCTTTTGTGAAAGTTGTTAGCCTCGCTCGAGACAATGCAATTAAGCAGTTTGTGGAAGGCGCTACTGAAGCTAGTGTAGATGAGCATGTGTTTACACATACTGAAGAATTATTTAGCTTGGAGCAAGAACTGGATGAAGTAGAATCAAAATTGAAGAAACAAGAAATTCAAAAAATTACAATCCAAATCCTTAGAAAGGTCAAGAATACATTTTATCATAGTCTTGAAAGTTTTTTTGATCAACCTAAGCAAGACACATGGGATGAAATTCTTGAATTTTTTGATGAGACTGTGAAATCAGCTCTTTCAAGTACCGCCAAATTTACCGATACCATCAATGGGTCAGACAAAGATTTTTCAAGCTTTGATTTTGGTGTAGGTGCAACAGAGAAAGAGAATGAAAAAAGTATTAATGAAATAAGAGCAGCCGCTTGGATAGCATTGGATTCTAGACTGAAAGAAGTTACTAGAGATGATAATGTTCTTTTGAAGTTACGTGAAAAATTTGAAGATCTTTTCAGATATGATAGTAATGGTGTTCCTCGCGTCTGGAAAGCTGGTGATGATATTGAAACCCCATTTGTTAAAGCTCGTGAAGAAACGCTTAAAATCTTGCCGATATTTGCTATTGCTGATACTAAAGAAGGAAAGCACATAACTCCTGATGTTGACCTTGATGAGTACTATAACAACCATCCTGACGAAGCTAGTGAAGACGGCTCTCAAGTACAATCAGCTACATTTTTCGAAAGATTGTCTAGGACTCGTCAACAAAACATTAACAAAAAATTCAAACGACAAGCAGATGCTTACTTTGTAGAAGCTAAACGCTCAACTACACAGGTATTTTCAAGAATTCCTGCTGCTTTCTATTTGATTCTATTACTTTTAGGATGGAATGAATTGATGGCAGTTTTAAGAAACCCTTTATTATTTGCCCTGTGTCTTCTCACCCTTGGTGGCGCTTACGTGGCTTACAATCTTAACTTGATTGGACCAATCTTTAGTGTTAGTGGTGCTATGATAGAAAGAACTAAAGAAATTTCTAAACAGAAACTGAGAGAGATTTTGGAAGTCCCTTCAGAAATAAAACATTCTAATGTCAAGAAAGAGAGTGTTCCTGTAGAGGAGTATCAAATGGACGACCTTAGTGAAAAGAAAGCAGAGTGAATCTAGTTTCTTGGGTTCTTAATAATTTTATATGTATTCTAGTTCATTTGTAGTCTATAGTTCGTGTATAGTCTATAGTTCACTCAATGTTTTGTCTCCTGTATTCACTAATTGTGTTTTACAAAACCATAGCATGAATTACATAGTAATTCCAGGTTTGTACTATTAGTTTATATCTTTTTTGTGTCTACTTTAGGAGACTGATAAGTTTGTCAAAGCGTTGAAAATCTGGTAATGTCTTATAGCATTGTTTTCTTGTTCTAAGCTAGCTAGAGCCGTAGGAGTTTTGAAGGTGGGTCTAACGGATAACATTCTTCCTACGCACGGCTATTTTCATTCACTTCTAAAGATAACCATAGTCTCTTCTTCACTCTTACACACATCTCTGGTTTTTGTTTCGACCTGACTACCTAGGCTTCTAGGTATTGCTAAATACCAGGTCTTATATACAAAGCAAAATATTTTGAGTATTAGTGAAATTTACACTTTAACTACTATCAAATCATTCACTTTTACGCCATTTGACTTTCACACAGCATTTAATACTTTAAATTACATGACCCATCAAGATCGTCGCATTTTTGAACATATTTCCTTGAAAATAGCACTCATCTCTAGCGATGTCCTTAAGAGTTCTTCTTACTACTTATAAAGCTACATTTGTAGTTCATGTTGTTACAACTGTTGCAACACTGATATCACTATGGCTACCAGATTGGGTTGATACATCTTCAGCGCGAATCGGGCTTGCACAGATATGCTACTTGCGTTCACCAGACATGGTTGCGCAGGACCCATACTCCCATTGCTCTTCGTTCCCACAAAACTGTCATTCAGATGATCCATTCTGTGCACTATGGAACACAGCTGCTTTTGCAATGTGGATTACTGTCGTTCTTCAACTAGCCTCAGTCATAGCATATGCTTCTCCTGCTCTTGGCCAGGACACTTACCTTCTGCAGACAGGATGGAGAATCATAGTTTATTTTTTGATGGGAACCGCATTTGTTCAAGGTGCTGGTATAAGCACAGTTTCAAAGCTCTACTCGGTATACTCCGATAGGTTTGGGCCTGGAGATTTAGATGGGTTTGGTAAATCTTGGTGGTTAGGAGTTTCCTCTTGTATTTTGACAGTCACAAATATTGTAATTCTGGTCATTGTTGGCTTGAGTAACAAGCCGGAGATCGAGTATTCAACCTTTAGTGACTATGTTTATATTAGAGACGAGGAAGAAACCGAAGATGAAGACGAAAGTAGAGATTACTACTATTACTTGCAACGGTCATATTTAGAAAGTTTGCAGAGTAACAATAATAATACTAATTATACTAACAATAGTAATAACTCAATTTCTTAAATCCAATGCCGGTCATATTAATGTTCATGATAATAGAAACTTGATTGTAACAAATGTAGTATGAGTTTTTGTTGTTTAGTATATATATGTATACATGTACATATATGTCCCATAAAAAGACATGACATACAAATAACAACAAATGAGTTTCTATCAAAAAGTTTCTAGTATAAAATATAAATAATTTCAATGCTATAGACTGTTTGATACTACAGGATAAATTCTATTTGAAAACAAGAAATTGAAATTTGAAATCGTTACAATCTGGTGTTAAACAGACAAATATATGTCAACTTTTTCCTAAAATTGTAAATATACTGAAAAGAAAGGCAAGCATTTCATTCGACAGCAATATTTTGCTCTAACCGTAGCATAGGCCTAAAGGGTTTTGAGGTCAAAAATTCATGAACAAGAATTTGATCAGAATTGTAACGTCTTGATGGCTCTATTTCCAACAAGCCTATGATAATATTAAGAAGATCACGATCTTCTACCACCATTCTTTGGGCAAAGTATTCAGATTTTGAAGAAACAGACCCACCTAATATTGTAATTATTAAATCTAACTCTTCAGTTTCATTACTCTCACTGAATAGAGGTAAACCTATAGTAAGCTCCCCAAGAATACACCCAAACGCCCAATTATCGACTTCAAAAGAGTATGGCAAGCCTTTCAAAACTTCTGGTGGTCTATACCATAAAGTACAGATATCTGGTGTAAGATTTCCTGGATCTGTATACGACGCAAATTCAAGTGCTGAGCCAAAATCTGTAATTTTTAAAATCCCGTTACTGGTAATAAGTAAATTACTGGGATTGATGTCTCTGTGAACAATATCATTGGAATGTAAAAACTGGAGTCCTTGGCTGAGTTGAAATGTAAAAGAAGACAGGTTTTCAATTTTCGAAAAAGGAATTCGAAACTCATCAATCAAGCAATCTAGAGAAATTGGCACATACTCTAATACCAATGCAGGTACTTTGTTTTTCTCTTCATAAACGTCCAAAAGATTCACAATATTTTGGTGTTTACTCAAATTACTCAATAAAGTGACTTCTCTTTCAAAAATGAATTTTGATCTATCATTATACTTCAACGCAATCTTTCTACCATCGTTTTCACAAACACCTATGCTAGAAAAGTGTTAGTAGGCATTTACATAAGTATCAAGAAATGGCATACAATATTTGAGCAAAACCTTCAAGGCCATTAGTATCAGTGTAACTAATTCTTTAAAATCAAATATTCCAACATACTCCCAGATCCAATTAGCTTCTCTTTTCGATACCTCAGAATTCTCATCTCTATCTCATTTCAAAAATTTGAATTTAAAATAAAAAATGAGCAGCATTCAATAATATAGAAAAAATAAATAAATTAAAATATTATGGAAGTTCTTGTCTATCATGCTATAAAATCAAGGTAAGGGTTAAATATCCTCCATATCATCATCGTCTTCTTCATCAGGATCAAAGAGATCAAGTTCAAGAGGTGCTGATCCATTAGTCTCAACAGAAGCACCAAATCCAGTAGCAGAGTTTCTTCTCTCTGCAAAACCATTCGAGGGGTCACTATCACCGACGACGTTAGTATTTTTGGCTGAGTCTGATGGCGGGGACCCAGATAATGGAAACCCTTCAGTCTCTTTGTTGGTGGTTTGTGTTACAGGTACTTCAGGCATCACCTCTGTTGTTTCATTAATTGCAAATAGAGCAAGCACTCCTTTTCGCAAGCCATCTTCAGTAGGCCATGGTAGATTTGCCATTTCAGGAGCACTTTGAAAGCCTGGAGGAGCTGAGGTAAATTTAGTGATTTTCGTAGCATATTTTAACAATTCCTTAGCCATGACTCCATCTTGAGCAGGCTTTGAAACGACACCAATTTCCGTTGGGTCACTAGAATGTTTTTGTACATACTTTTTCTCAGGTCGTGGAAGACTTCTTAGAGCTCGTCTACAGTCTGCTAGAGTTACCAATAAATCGTTCAGCTGTTCGTCTAGCGCTTCAGATGTACTTCGCAACCGTTCGACTTTCAGCGAAGATTTATATTGATCAACCAAGTGCTCTATTGCATTGGTTAGCTCTTGATCAACTTCAATTAAATCTTGTGCTTTTTCTATGCTAGGCCGAAATTTAGATATAGATTCCACCAAACCAGCCAAAACGTTTTCAAATTTGACTAAACTCTCTTTTACTGTTGGCTTAGGTTCCTCCTTCAATGAGCCAGATAGCACCGACCCATTTATTTCGTCTACAGCAATTTGTGAGCTTAAAGGTGTTGAAATATTGAATTGAGGTGTGTTTGGAGACTGATACAAAATTCCTCCACGACCTTTATGTGAAGATCCAGGTGTTGCTGGATTTAATGTAGGTGGAGTAAAAGGTTGACTTGGAGTTGGGGTAGCCATACGAGAGTATGGCTGCGGAACCATCTGCCCAGGCCGCAGTGAAGATGACATCGATAGTCCTTTTAGCTGAAAGTTTCTACAATATTATCGTCGGTATGGAATGATCATTTCATGTAGTTCTGGAGTTCACATTTTTTTGTTCAGTTTCGGGGTTTAGGGTTGCCAGTCAGAAAACCCTTGAAACAGTCCGCCACTGTCTCCTGTCAACTATTTCACATGTGTTTCTATTGTTCTTTTTATTTTTTTAATCTATATTTACATCTTCGCATATTTAATTAGGTATCTACACTTGTTAGGTTTAACAGGTCAATTTTCAAGGAGGATAGGCTTAAAATCATTACCAAGCCTTAGTATTTGATTTTGATTTTATAGTGTTCATTGTGTTTTACCAACAACTGCTGCATTTTGATACCATCTTATCTAAGGATAAATACATTGACTAATATATTCATAGAGCATCAATGTACATTCTGCCTTAAAACTTCCATGAAAACTTGCCTAAACCACACTTCACAGGCCGGAATATTTGACTGAACGACTGGCTGATTATAAAACCCAAATGTCTCGTTCCAGCTATTTGGATTTAGGAATTTCTGGATCCAATAAAAATTTGAGTACCACACCATCCCTTTCCTCGAAATTATCAGTTACATCAATTGGAAAGAAGCTATCGCAAGTCTTCTTTAAAAACTTAACTGAGGGTTCAATGGACAATGGAGATGCTACAAATAAACACCTAGAGAGACTAATCACACCATCTCTAGCAGTGTCTCCGCACAATTATTATCCTTCAAATGCTATTTCCAATGCCAAATATTCGGCATTACTTTTTTTACCTACAATTTTATTTGAACAATTCAAATTTTTTTTTAACTTATACTTTCTGTTGGTTGCATTATCGCAGATTATACCTGCCTTGCGGATTGGCTATTTATCTTCTTATATTGTACCTTTAGCATTTGTTTTAGGAGTTACTATCAGTAAAGAGGCATGGGATGATATTTTGCGTCGTAGAAGGGATAGAGATGCAAATATGGAGTTGTATGAAGTACTTAATGAAGGATCTAATTTAGTTCAGTCACAGAATTTAAAAGTTGGTTCTATTGTTCGTTTGCACAAGGATCAACGTATACCTGCTGATATGGTATTGCTCAGCTCGTCTGAAAGTACTGGAGAAACATTTATAAGAACAGATCAGCTCGATGGAGAAACAGATTGGAAACTCAGAATTGCTTGTTCACTTACTCAAAGCTTATCACCACAGAAGTTACAAGATATTTCCATTACTGCACCATATCCGGAAAAAAATATTCATTCATTTTTTGGTGCTCTTTCGCTTTCAGGATCTTCCGTTGGTTTGTCAGTTGATAATACACTATGGGCAAATACCGTTTTGGCTTCTGGTACCGTAATCGGTTGTGTTGTATATACTGGCGTAGACACTAGACAAGCTCTCAACACATCTAGAGCCGGTACAAAAACTGGTTTACTTGAAATTGAAATCAACCAACTTTCTAAAATTCTCTGTGCATGTGTATTCGTTCTCAGTGTTGGCTTGGTAGCAGCCAAAGGATTTACTGATGACTGGCCTATAGAAATGATGAGATATCTTATTCTTTTTTCTTCTATTATTCCTGTTAGTTTGCGAGTGAATCTAGATATGGGGAAATCAGTTTATGCATATCAAATTGAGCACGACAAAAGTATTCCAGAAACTATTGTACGATCTAGTTCTATAGTTGAAGATATGGGTAGAATTGAATATTTACTTACTGACAAAACCGGCACACTTACACAGAATACAATGGTTCTTAAGGTAATATCTGTATTAAGTAAACCTTATGGAAGCGATGATGTTGCTCAATATATTTCCAATCAAGCAGTAGCTACATCAAGAAGTAAAAGGCTCACACAGTCTAAAATCAAAAGTATGGTTCACACTTTGGCTTTGTGCCATAGTGTTACCCCTTCTTACGAAAATGGAGAAGTCGAATATCAAGCAGCGTCTCCAGATGAAGTTGCAATTGTTAAGTGGACTGATTCAGTTGGTCTTTCTCTTTTTAAACGAGACAGAAAGTCAATGACTTTATTACACCACAGAACTGAAGATTTTTGGGAGTATGATATTTTATATGTTTTTCCATTTAACTCTGATAATAAAAGGATGGGAATCATTGTCAGAGACAAGCAAAACGATGAAATATGGTTTTTGCAAAAAGGTGCCGATTCAGCTATGGCTCCTATAGTTGAAACAAATGATTGGCTTGAAGAGGAAACGGGTAATATGGCTAGAGAAGGGTTGAGAACTCTAGTTATTGGTCGAAAGCAATTATTTAAATCTGATTTTGAGGTTTTTGATGCTGCTTACAAGAATGCATCTTTATCAATGACAGATCGTGAAGAACTTTGCGCAAAGGTTGTATCTGATCATCTTGAACACGACCTTGAGTTTTTGGGTTTAACTGGAGTAGAAGATCGATTACAAAAAGACATGAAACCTTCATTAGAGCTTTTGCGAAACGCTGGCATCAAAATTTGGATGTTAACCGGCGACAAAGTTGAGACTGCAAGATGTGTTGCTATTAGTGCCAAATTAGTTGCTAGAGGACAATTTATTCATACAGTGACTAATATCACCAGTCTTGAAGAAGCATCTGATCATCTTAACTTCTTAGCTCAGAAACCTTCATGCTGTTTACTTATTGACGGAACCTCACTTGCTTTATTTATGACACAATTGAAAGATGACTTTGTGAAAGTGGCTGTAAAACTTCCTGCTGTAATTGCCTGTCGCTGTACGCCTCAACAGAAAGCTGATGTAGCCACTATGATTCGAGAAAGTACTCGGAAACGGGTGTGTTGTATTGGTGATGGAGGAAACGATGTTAGTATGATTCAAGCTGCTGATGTAGGCGTCGGTATTGTTGGAAAAGAAGGAAAACAAGCTTCACTTGCTGCAGATTTTTCAATTATCCAGTTTTGCCATTTGACCAAACTACTGTTATGGCATGGCCGTAATTCTTACAAAAGATCTGCTAAATTAGCACAATTTGTTATACATCGTGGGCTCATTATCAGCGTATGTCAAGCTGTTTACTCCATTTCTTCTGGACTTAAGCCATTAGCTCTCTATCAGGGATGGCTTATGGTCGGTTATGCTACAGTTTACACAATGGCTCCTGTATTTTCATTGGTTCTAGACAAAGATGTTGATGAAGAAGTTGCTAAAATGTATCCAGAGCTTTATAAAGAGCTGACTGAAGGCAGATCACTCTCATATACTACGTTTTTCGTATGGGTTCTTGTTTCCCTTTATCAAGGTACTGTAATTCAGGGTATTTCACAAGCATTTACTGGCCTTTCTAGCTCATTGTTTCAACGAATGGTAGCTGTTAGTTTTACCGCTCTCTTGATGAATGAGCTTTTAATGGTGTCAATTGAAATCATTACATGGAATATGACAATGTTTCTTTCAGAATTGTTGACTTTTTTCATCTATATATTTTCTTTCCCCTATTTGGATGAATATTTTGATCTTGATTTTGTGCATTCATACGGTTTCTTTTGGCGAGTATCAATTATTACAGCTACTGCTTTGATTCCTCCTTGGATAGGAAAAGCTGTTAGAAGAAAACTGAGACCACCAAACTATGCAAAAGTTCAAGTTTAATAACTTTTATGTTAAAAAATATCATTTTTTGTATTTTTTTGTTCTGAATTCATATATATATATTTTTTTTTTTTAAAAAAAAAAAGTTTTTGTAATTTGCAGTCATTCGTTTCTGTATCTGTTCAAATTGTTTCTCTTTGTAAAATGATTAACAGAAACAGGTGTTTTTCAGGGGCTTAATTTAGTTTCGATATGAAGTCATCTTAGTTCGAACTATATCTTTACATTAGTACTACAGTTGTAACCTGGCTGAGTCATCTATGTCCATTTGATTATGTCATTGTAATTTATATTGATGTCCTTCCATTAGTAACATGAAAATGAAGGCCAAGTCACAAATTTTAATCATGTATTAGTTGTGTCCTCCTGTGCAGAAATTGGGAGAATTCAAAAAATTCTTTTCACCACTAACGATTCTATACATCATCTTCTTTTTTTCTCTCCACCTAGAACATCTGTATCCATTGCTAGCTTTTGTTCACCTTCCACTTCTACTTTTTTTTGACAGCAGCTCTTGAATCCCATTGAAGATAGTGGACATTAATATTGATTGACCTTCATTTCGTGTCTTCTAGCATCCCACGTTTTTTCAAAAAATGTCTGTTCTTCCCGAAGAAGCGTTAACTTCGCTGAATGCTCTGCTAGAGAACCTTATCTCTTCTGTAAATGAAATTCGTTCTCAGGCAGAAAAGTCCTTAAATGAAAATTGGATTTCTGGTGGTGAAGAACGACGGTCCTTGTTATTAGTAGGCCTAGCTGAACAATCGTGTATGGCTCAAAATTCAACAGTAAGTATTCCAAGATACTGCTTTAAAAACTCTTTACATACTGTTTCTAACCTTTAAATTAGACTAGATCGTTTTCTGCTGTTCTTTTTAGACGAGTTGCCACCAGATCACCAGAAAATATTGAAGATGTTACATTGAGAATTCTTGACATTCTTCCAGATAATGTTCTAGCTAAAATTCGACAAATTTACCTTGATGGTTTAGTTTCTGACCAACCTTCAGATGTACGTCATAAGATATCTGATGCGGTATCCGAACTTGCTAAACCAGGCCCTAAGTCTGTTTGGCCTGAACTTCTCCCTGCTCTTTTCAGCTCAAGCAAATCAGAAAATGAAAGTATTAGGGAATGTTCATTTAGAATTTTCTCCTCCAGTCCAGCCATTGTAAGCCTCGAAATGATCCCACATTTGGGAACCGTTTTTGAAGCAGGTTTCAATGATCCAAATGAAAAAGTTAGAATTGCGGCACTTGATGCTTTTGCATCTTTTTTCCGTGCTCTCCCTAAGAAAACCTGGAAAGAGCTTCAGTATTTATTACCTTCTCTGTTAAATGTTCTTACGCCTTTCAAGTCGCCAGATAAGGGTGATGAGCTAGCATCTGTTTTTGAATCTATTATCGAACTAGCAGAATTAGCACCTAAGATGTTTAAACCACACCTGGGTGTTATTTTGCAGTTTTCAGTGGAGATTGCAAGAAATAAAGAAATTGAAAATTCAGCCAGAATGTCTGCTTTGGAGCTTTTATCAACTCTTGTTGATGAGGCACCTAACATGTGTAAGAAAGAACCAGAATTCCCTGAACAATTGATCTATACCTGTCTACTCATGATGACTGAAGTAGGTGAGGATGATGAGGATGCTTCTGAATGGACTACTGAAGAAGATATCTCGGCAGGCGATGATGATGATGAAGTATATTCTGCGTCTAAACATAGTTTAGATCGACTTGCTCTTAAACTTGGAGGCGAAGTTGTTCTTCCTAAGCTCTTTCAATGGCTACCCCAACTTTGCAACAGTGAACAATGGAGAGAGAGACATGCTGCTCTTATGGCTTTGTCTAACGTTGCTGAAGGTTGTGCTGATGTCATGATTCCTGAGATTCCATCAATTATTGATCTCATTTGGCCTAGAATTGAAGATGAGCATCCTCGAGTACAATGGGCTGCCATCAATGCATTAGGACAAATGTCTACAGACTTTGCTGATGATATTCAAACTAAGCATAGTGAACGTGTTGTTCCTGCACTTATTTCTCGAATGCAGCCTTTCTTGAATCCTCGTGTTCAGGCCCATGCTGCTGCTGCAATGGTGAATTTTTCGGAAAATGCTACCAAAGAAATTCTTGAACCATATCTTGATTCTTTATTGGAGAGACTACTTGGTCTTTTGCAAAGTCCTCATAAATATGTTATTGAGCAAGCTCTTACCACTATTGCCATCGTTGCTGATGCTGCTCAAAATAAATTTATGAAGTATTATGACACGTTAATGCCTCTTTTATTCGATGTGATGAGATCTGATACCAACAAGGATTACAGAATTTTGAAGGCAAAATCTATTGAGTGTTCCACGTTAATTGCAATTGCAGTTGGTAGAGAAAAGACATCACCCAATTTTCAGACTTTCCTTGAGCTATTCCGTGAAATTGAAAATTCGGTAACTGATCCAGAGGATCCCTGTATTGGCTACCTTGCCCAAGGTTGGGCCAGACTTTGTCAACTTATGGGTAAAGATTTTCTTCCGTGCTTACCTGTAGTTATGCCACCTCTTCTTGAAGCTTCAAAAGCGAAGCCCGATCTGCAACTCCTAGAAGACGACGCTGAAGTTGAAAATTTGGAACAGCAAGAAGGATGGGAGGTTCTTCCTCTTCAAGGTAAATTTATTGGTCTTCATACGGCAGCTTTGGAAGAAAAGGCTAGTGCTATTGATATTATTGGAATTTATGCTAGCATTCTTGAAGAAGACTTCTACCCTTACATTAAGGAGGTTGTTAGCGATGTATTGCTTCCCGGTCTCAACTTTTTTTACCACGATGGTGTCAGATATTCTACTCTTCAAATAATTCCCAGCATCATTCTTTCTGCACAACAAGCTGTTTCCAAGGGTAAAAACGTTCCTTTAGACGTAGCAAAGAGAGACCCTGCAGTTTTAGAACTATGGACACCTATTATCAACCGATTAATCGACTTGCTTTCTATTGAGCCTTTGACGGAGATTCTTTCTAGCGCATATGGGTGTATTAATACCATGATTGAAATTATGTATCCTGGCTGTCTTACTAAAGTACACACTGAGAAGCTGTCTATTGCAATTTCTGGTAGTACCACCGATTATACTACTCGTGCTAATGAGCGTCAAACTTTGGATGATCAGTATACTGAAGATGTCAGTGGTGAGGAGGAGGAGCTTGATGAAGATTTGATAAATGAAATTAGTAGAACTATTCATGCAATTTTCAAGTCTTCTCGTGAAGAATTTGTTCCTGAATTTCAAAATAGGTTAATCGAGGTTGTTGCTTCCTTTTTGGGAGGTAACAGTGACCAAATACACTGGGCTCTCTGTGCAGTTGACGACCTTATTGAATTTACTGGTCCTCTTTCTTGGGGTCTTAAGGATGCCTTTTTGAGTCAACTTGTTGATTCACTAGTATCAGGTAATTCAGCTATCCGTCAAGCCGCAGCATATGGTGTTGGTGTAGCTGCTCAACATGGAGGTCCTCAATATGCGGAGGTCTGTTTAGGTACTCTTCAGAATTTATTTAACATTGCAAATGCTCCTGATGCTCGTCAAGAAACTAATGTGCACGCCACTGAAAACGTTTGTGCAACTATAGCTAAAATTCTTCGTTTATATGGTCCCCAACTTGGAGGAAGCTTGAATGAAGCTTTATCTGCTTGGATTAAGACTCTGCCAATTGTTAATGATGAAGAGGCTGCCCCTTTTGCATACCAATTCCTTTGCGAGCTCATGGATCAAAACCATGAAGCCGTAACTTCCCAAGCACCAAAAGTAATTGAATCTATTGCTTTGGCTTTGCACCATTCCTCGATAAGAGGCAAGACTGCTGCCAAGGCCGTCGAATCTACCAAGGTTTTTGCATCAAATCTTCCTGGAGACCAAGCAATGCAGATTTTGCAATCATTACCAGCGGATGCTCAAGTTTCTTTACAGAAAGCGCTGGGAAGCTAATGTTTTATTTGCTATGGGAACTGAGGATATAACTTGATTGATTAATGTTTAAATTGTTTATAGAAAAAAAATTAGTTTTAGTCCTAACGTTAGAGATGGCCAATTGAGACGATTTGTAATGTTACATGTAAATTCGTTTTTAAAATATGTTGACCATATGGTTTAGATAGTGAGAAAAATTTTACAATGTTCATGTTTAGTATTTAAATAATAAACAAAAAAATATGAAAACCTGCCGTTGCCCAGAATCGAACTGAGGTTTCTTCGGCCACAACGAAGTGTACTAACCACTATACTACAACGGCTTCCATGTTTCAAATATTAAAAATTTTATATTGATAGACTAAAAGCCTCTAAACTCAAAAAAAAAATTTTCAATTAAATAAACAGTTATTCAGTGAAGTATGTTATATAGATAAAAAATCTGTATATATTTTTATATCTAAGGAATATACTAATTATATGTTTTATAAATATAGAAAATTATCGAATATGTATGTTCTTACGAATTTGATGGTTCGCTTGTAGCTAGCAGCTTGTAAAGGTTTTGCTGAGAGTCAAAGACTGGTTCTAAATCATCAGTTCTTATGTATCACAGATTTCCCTTTACACATGGTTTACGAATCATGAAGAATTTGGCGCCATTGAATACTGAAACCCCTAAACGCGTTGAGACCGCTACTTTGTCAATCTCCATGAGATAAATATTTGAACCACATGTTTCCTACTTATGTCATTTGTTGTATAAATTATATATTAGTATATCCTTTAGATATAGGGACAATAAACAGGTTTTTTTTTTATCTACTTTTTGGAATACAACACTAGAGTCGCAGGAAAATTTGTTTTGTACAATCTATAACAGACCTCTTTGAAATGAAGGAAATAGATAGAAAATCTGTTTATTATAATAGATATAGGGATAATAAGCTGATTTTCTATCTATCTACCTAGTTGTGTAAATTATTTAGTCGTTAGAGAGTTTCAGTATCGGGACAAGAAACTAGTATTCTTTATTCATTTAGGACTCTGAATAAATGATTCTTTATCTTCAATTAACTATGCAATAAATTTTCTCAAATCAAGGCCCAAGATCAGAAATTGTATTTTATTGAAAACTTCCCGTATGCCTCACAAAAATTATATGAGGATATGAGTTCCATAGTTTAATATGAATGTGGAAGTGTGTAAGTAGAATCGTACCCCGTAATGATATGATAAAAGTTAAAACAAAATAAATTTTGATACTTCTGTTTATATTCTCAGTACTGCAATCTTAATACTCAATTTTGAATCCTTAGCTTATTTATCTTTTTTTTTTTTTTTTTTTTTTTTTGAGAATATATGTTATTATTTTTTTTCCAAACCATCTAGACATGAAGATAAATGATAGATGTTCTATCCGTTTATAAAATTTCAGCTATTAAGCATCTTCTTAAAATTGAAAATGATTTCTCTTAGCCCAATTTACTTATTTATTAGCCTTATTTTTCATATGCTGAACAATATGAATATTTATCTGGCCACAAATAATTCATGTTCAATAGACTAAATCTTAATAGTCTAGAGTAGTCTATTTATTTTTCATGAATAATAAATGTTTGATCAAAACAAGTAGCCATACTATATTTTTCAGCACCAACGTAAAATAAGAGCTATTGCAATTTGACAAGTATATTTCCATGTAAAATAAGAAGTACTACTGCACTTGAATTTGTTCAAGTAGGAGTCTTAATTGAAACTAGAACCTCAAATTAATATTGTTAGTACAGTGTGGCATATTTGGTGTAAGTATCAAAAGAACGTGTATATAAGTAAAAGAACAGCCAGGGTGTTGCGTCCTACTCATTTATTCATACAATTGCGTTGCAAATATGTGTTATAACACGTTTAAATATTTCACCTGTCGACATATCACTGATGATTATATTGAATTGTGCCCTATAAGACAGACAGTAGGAGTTTGTGACTCTTTTGGCGTAGCACCGCATTATGCTGGTACGAATTGTGAAAACTGCAAAAATTTAGGAATCAGATCTGAACAAACAATATGGAAAAGATGGGATATATCAGAAAAACAATGGCTAAAGGATATCATTAAAAGTAAATCATATCGTCCTGAATGGTTAAAATTCAAATGGACTGCAAATGAAATGGCAGCTACGTTAAGAAAAATGGACCGCATAGCCAAAAAATCGCAAGATATACAAGATGGAAATTCCAAAAGATTCACTTCAACAGAGCTGGCTGAAAGAATGTTAGGAGTCAATACTGGTGAAATTTATAGCCAGAAAGAAATTTTGAAGTACTCTAGTCGGTCTAGTAATCGAGAAAGGCAATATTATAACTTGACATCGAAATCAGTTCATTCCAGCAAAAGCAATCAGCTGCTACAACAGAGACTTCGAGAAGATCAAATCATTGAAAACATTCTATCATCAACAATATCAAAGTGAGTTTTTCCTTAATTTTGAATACTAATTTTAGTTTTCGGAAAGCGTGTTTTGTGATGTAATAATAAAATCATTTAGATAGAAATATCATTAGACTTTAGAGGAGATATTTTTCAATGAACCTTATCTTTTTTTCCCTAAAAATTAATAAGAATCTTTGTCTCTATTATATTCTGTATTGACTTTACAAAGAAGAAAAAAATCTAAGGACTCAAAAGGTTAAGCCTTTGCTATTTGAATGATCATATTTAAAGGATTTGACAAAAGAATATTGTCTATCAATTTTTTTACAATTTAGATTTGGCTAAAGCAGGAACAACTTTTTTTACAGCTCCAAATTGTCAAGACTTCTTGAACTAAATAGCTGATTGATTGAGAAATACTAATAAAAAAGTTATTGCCAAACTTTATTTTTTAGCATCACCAATGAAAATAAATCCAAGTCTTGCACGCGTCACTGCAACATTGAGTCTTCAAGTTTCATTCAAAAATATTAACTTGCCTGTTAAAGCGAGCACACAAAAAATATATTGTAATTCTTTTTACGCCTTTGAAAATCATCTACCGAGTCGATTTCGAAAATTTTGAATTTTTCTCTCTCAAAAAATGGATGTCTACAATGTCCACTAAAGCCCTTTTGCATGGTTGTACATATATAGTTATACTATTCCAATTGCACTAGGTAATACGATACATGAAACAAGTTTTTTGACCAAAACTTTGCAATGAATACTCTTCTATTTATTTTAATAAGATTTCTTTGTAGCTTTTCATATTCCTGAAATATGCAATTTACTGGAACACTTTTTTTAGCTACGGGAATTTCATTGCTTTTTATTCGTTTCTTAAAATAACCGAATCATCATCTTTAACCTCACTGTTATAAAACAGCATATTGATAAAAGTGCGAAATTGTAGAGTCTATACAATATTGCTGTAATAATTTAAGTGAATTAAGCGTTTAAACATTGAAATACTAAGCAAGCTATGGTTGGAATAAATAAATGGTCCAAGCTGCATATTGTCTCCAATTAAAACAAAATAATAAGATTTTATGTTCAAAAGAGCCTATAAGTATTCGTGTTTATTGAATTGAGTAGTTACATCAACTATAACAAGCTCAGCTTTCAAATTTTTAGATATTTGCCATGTCGCAATTGTAAAAAAAAAAAAAAAAAAAAAAAAAAAAAAAAAAAAAAAAAAACATGAACAGAATCCAATAAATAAGCTTCATAGGTTTATCTGTATTTCTACACGAGCTTAATTTCAGTTTAATCAAGAAAAACATGCTTCAATTCTTTTTTTAAGCAGATGCTTGGATGTTTCGACAATATAACTGGATTTTTGTGATTTTTATTCCATTAAATATTTCAAAGCACCATTATCCATAGTTTCTTCTGCACTTGAAGTTGCTATTCTAAGAGTTTTTAAGTCTTGTGACCATCTACTCATCTATTTTATTAAATCATCAGTAGCAGTATTTGATGGAGTGCAAACCAAAATTAAAGCATGTTTTAACCTTGCAATAATTTCAATTATAAAAACTGCAATTGAGGTCTTCACAGTTCCAGGCGGTTCTTGAACAGGTGTAAAGGGATATTCCACTACACTTTTGAAAACAGCACTTTGAAATTAATTCAAGCTTTCTTTAGTTCTACTTTTGATGAATGAACAGAATAAGTTCGTGTTATAGAAAAATCTGTTTTGTTTAAAACGATTGCATCTCTAAGACACTTTCAACAAAAAAACTCACTTCTGGAATTTTCAAAAGCTTCAACCATGTTTGAAATATTATCATCTAATTTTGAAATAATGACAATACGAGGTGTAAATTTAGATATTTCAGTCAAAGCATCAAGTTTAATTGTAATAACACACTTACTTTTACTTAGGACGTTGTAAACAATACCATAAATGAGAATTTTTTTTTCTGCACTCAAAATTTATGGCCATTTAGATGTTTCTTCTGTGAGTTTTAGTATCAATTGTTTAAGAAACCACATCAATTGAACGGCAACAATTTCCGTCTTTTAATGGACAAATTGGCACATTTCTAGGATAGTTTGGTTTTTTTTTCTTTGCTTCTAGCAAGGCCTATTAATCCTTGATAAATGATTTGTATATTTTATGAACATATGATTCCATTGATGTTAATTTTGTATTGCTCCTTTTAAAATTCTTGTAGTTCTCATTTGTATGAATTTTTTTTTATGTACCTATTCCATTCCATGTGGAATTCTAGCTTTATCAATTAAGCTTCATGTTATGCTAGCTTTTAGTTGAACCAAATTGACACTATGGTGATAAGTTAAAGATTACTTGGGAAAAAAAAAAAAAAAAAAAAAAAAAAAAAAAAAAAAACCGAGCCAGTGATATTTTCGTTTTACCGCTATTCTAAAAAAGTTTCCATAAGTGTTGTTTCCCTACCCGCTACTTCAATAATCGGATGCAAAAGGTTGTGAAAATGTAGCAGATAAACCGTGTCTTGAATTAAGTTTGGCTCCGTAATACTCAGATACCCAATATTGATCTTTAATTTTAAGTATGTTCAACCATATGTGCACCAGTTTCATGATTTTGGGTATGACCTGTGCAGTTCACAAGCATTCATTATATTTTTCACGCACAGATATATGGGCAGCAAGTGCATGGCGTTTCATTTCATTATTTCATTATATCTGAACAGTTTGCCTTGTATCTCATTCAATGATGTCAACTATTTTAACGGTTTTTGAATAATAGTTTGAAAAATTAAGAAGCGCCATTTCACTTAGGAATGTTAATTTGAATCAAAAGTAGAACATCAACCTTTTTATTACACTTGATACCAGTATTTTTATTGAAAATTTCATACAAACATGCACATAAATAAACTGACAAAACTTCCAAGCTTTGAAAAGTTACCTCATTGTAAGATATTATGTTAAGTTATCAGCTTGAGCCAGGGCGATCTCGTTTTATTTCAAACAACACAAGGCACAACTGTCGATACTTGCATTGAAAATAGTGAACTTACAACTTTCATATTTTCAAAAAACCAATGTAATTTTGAATGTATAAATATAGACTGAATTGTTCTGTTTTATTCTTTTTTTTAAAAAAAAATCATTCCAATATTCATCAATCAACAACTCGAGCAGGTCTCTTGAAAAACTTCAAAGCATTTAACTTCATTCTCTTCTATTTTACTCTTTTTTTCATTTCCATTTACTACCTAAGCTCATAAACTTCTTGACCATATATCTCCATTACAATGCAATTATTTTTACTTCTCACTGGTGCAGTTTCAATTGCTGAGCTTGCGGAAGCTGCTGCAATTCCAGATGTGAGAAGTGCGCTCATAAAAAGAAACAATCATTTTGATGAGACTTCCCCAGAAGATCTTACTAAAAAATCATATGTTGAAGAATTGGATGCTAGAGGCTTGACAGCCGGAACTTCTGGTGGCTCAATTGTCAAAGGAGGTGACTCCGGTCCAGCTATAGGAGGCTCTTCTGGAGGTACCTCAAGCGGACTTTCAGGTATCACTGTTAGAGGTTCAATTGGAGCTTCTGGATCTGTTATTGGAGGTTCTTCTGGAGGTGCCGTAGGTGGTAGCTCTGGTACAACATCCTGTAGCAAATGTGGTAGCTCAGGTTCTGGATCCGGTAGCTCTGGAAGCGGTAGTTCTAATTCAGGATCCGGTAGCTCTGGAAGCGGCAGTTCCAATTCTGGTAGTGGAAGTTCAGGTTCAGGATCTAGCTCTGGTAGTGGAACCACATGCAAGAAGTGTGGAAGTTCTGGCTCTGGTTCTGGATCCGGCTCAGGCTCAGGCTCTGGTAGCGGTGCCACTTCAACAAAAGTCAATACACCCACAACTACTTCCAGTGGATCTGGATCTAGCAGCGGTTCTGGAAACAGCTCTGGAAGTTCTAGTAGTAGTAGTAGTAGTGGCGGTGGTAACGGTGGAAGTGGTACTGGTGGTGCCGGAGGCAGCGGTACTGGTGGCGCCGGTGGTAGCGGAGGCGGTAAAGGTGGTAGTGGTGCTGGCGGAGCAGGTGGCTCTGGAAGTGGTGGTGCTGGTGGTAGCGGAGGAGGCAATGGTGGTAGCGGTACTGGTGGTGCCGGTGGTAACGGTACTGGAGGTGCTGGCGGCAGCGGATCTGGATCAAGCAGCGGAGGCTCAAGCACTTGCAGTACATGTGGCTCAAGTTCAGGATCTAGCTCCGGTAACAGCTCAGGTTCAGGATCCAGTTCTGGTAATAGCTCAGGTTCAGGATCCAGTTCTGGTAATAGCTCAGGTTCAGGCTCTAGCTCTGGAGGAGGTTCTTCTTCTGGCAGTGGCTCATCTGGTAGTGGCAGTACCAAACCTTCCACATCCAAGCCCTCAACTGGTAGCGGCTCTTCTTCTTCTGGCAGCGGCTCCTCCTCTGGAGGAGGTTCTTCTTCTGGTAGTGGCTCATCTGGTAGTGGCAGTACCAAACCTTCTACATCCAAACCCTCAACTGGTAGTGGTTCTTCTTCTTCTGGTGGTGGTTCATCCTCTGGTAGTGGCTCTTCCGGAAGTGGTTCTTCTTCAGGCAGTGGCAGTACAAAGCCTGGAAAAGGCAGTGGAAGTGGAAGCAGCAGCGGAAGTGGAAGCAGCAGCGGAAGTGGAAGCAGCAGCGGAAGTGGAAGCAGCAGCGGAAGTGGAAGCAGCAGCGGAAGCGGAAGCAGTAGTGGAAGCGGAAGCAGTAGTGGAAGTGGTGGAAAGACAGGTAGCGGAAGCTCTTCTGGCAGTTCATCAAGTAGCAGCTCATCATCTTCTAGCAGTAGCTCAAGCGGCAGCAAGTCTGGAAAATCGGGAAAATCTGATAAGCATAAAAGAGGTCTTCTCAAGTCTAAAGGTAGCAGCGGTGGTGGTTCTTCTGGTGGAGGCTCTTCCGGAGGTGGTTCTATGGTCATTTCAGTTGGAAAGCAAGTTGGTAGTACTGGAGTCACAAAAGGCATGGGAGGCTCTGGTCATAGCAGTGGTGGTAGCTCTAGTGGTGGTGGTAGCTCAGGTGGTAGTGGTAGCTCAGGAGGTAGCGGCGGTTCTGGTGGCTCTGGTGGCTCCGGTGGTGCTGGAGGTGCCGGAGGCGCTGGAGGTGCTGGTGGCTCCGGTGGTAAAGGAGGTAGTGGCTCATCAGGAGGTGGTGGTAGCTCCGGTGGCAGTGGCTGTAGCGGTGGCTGCGGTGGTGGTTCTTCTGGAGGTGGTTCTTCTGGAGGTGGTTCTTCTGGAGGTGGTTCCTCTGGTGGTGGTTCCTCTGGTGGTGGTTCTTCTGGAGGCCACTCCTCTGGTGGTGGTTCTTCTGGTGGTGGCTCTTCTGGTGGTGGCTCTTCTGGTGGTGGCTCTTCTGGTGGTGGCTCTTCTGGTGGTGGTAAGTCTAAATCTGGATCATCAAGCTCTAGTTCCAGCTCTAGCTCTAGTTCTAGCAGCTCTTCAGGAGGTGGTTCTGGAGGTTACTCTAAATCAGGTAGTAAGAGTGGCTCAGGATCAGGATCAGGATACGGATCTAGCTCCGGTTCCAGCTCCAGCTCCAGCTCTAGTTCAGGCTCAGGCTCTGGCTCTGGTAGAGGAAAGAGCGGCGGCAAAATTAGCAGCAAGTTTGGAAGTAAGATTAAGGCTTATGGTGTTGAAAAGCCTGCAAATGCTTATGCCTACTCTTCTGGTGATGGATCTTCTTCTTCTTCCAGCTCTTCTTCAAGTGATGGTACTGGAATTTCCATCTCTACTGGTAAGGGCCAAGCAAGCAGTGAAGCCACTTCCAACGGCAAAACTGTTAAAACTTCAACAGACGGATCTGGTGAGACCGTTGTGGACTCAACTCAGCAACTTTATGCCTGCCAAGTTGATGGTAAATGGAAGATTTATTCCACTTCTTCAGACTGTCCAGGAGTAGCTCATACGGTAAACATCAAGGTTTAAAAAAAAAATAATGATTGATCCAATTGATTTTTCATTTTTAAATCGGAAATACAAAACATCAGAAAAATATAAGAAACAAAAATCAAATTACTTGCCATATATCATAAGCCCTGGAGGTTTTATTATATTTCATATCTATATAACACATTTATTCAATTTTATATTTGACTTTTCACAACAAACCAAATTTTTTTTTTTTAAAAAAAAAAAAAACCATAAGATGTGTGTTTGGGAAAATATTCCAAATGTGTTATTTCCTATTTTGAGTTGGAGGCAACACACGGCTGAACATAAAAAAACTATTATGACTAAAATTTTGGTTCAACATTGATATCAATTAGAATCAGCATGCAAAGAAGTAAAATTTCAATTTTATAAAAAAAAAAGATATGAAAGTCTAAGTTGATGCAAATCATTCTTGAATGTTTATTAGTAAATAGCTTTTGAAAATACCAATACTCAGTCTGTTTAAGTACGATTTGTTATCAAAACGTATGCCAACACTCTACAAAAATCGAAACAAAAACACCAAGCATTGTATATCTTTGATATAAAGCACATTTAACTTATGATTATTTTTGGTGAATTTTCAAATAATGCTATGGAATGGAAAAATACTATATGATAAACTATCTTTACTTATCGATTCAATTATTTTTTGATACCTTTAAAATATTTACAAGTTTGGATCTGCAAAGTGAATATGAACACTGACTATTATCAAAGAAAAGTAGGTGGTAAGTTGAATTTTTCTATTTCCATATCAGTACTACTACTAATATAGATTCTTTGATGATAATCATAATAATATGGATTTGGAAGTGGAACTTCCTACTGTGATTTTGGGGCTGATATTTCATGGTGATCTTGAAGAAAACATTACATAGTGCAAAATGGCTGATGAAAGTATAATAAGCAAGTTTCCACCAAAGAGTTCTTTTTGATGGATACTTGTAAAAGATTTAATTTTGTGCTAAGCTATATATATTTATTGAATTTTTTTTTTCATATATCAATATATCAATCAAACTATGGTTCTAGAAATTTAACGTTATTTTGATTACCAAAAACTCACTACTTTTAAATATGATGAGATGTAAATAATGATATTCAAACCCAGTTACTTGATCTTTCGATATTGATGTGTATTTTAATAAAACATGTTAATATTTTGTAGAATGTTTTCTTTCTATATATCTAAAGAAAAAAAAATGTAATTCTCAAGGCGTCTATGATATTTTGAGTCCATCAGTTGGAAATGATAGTTAGGCTGGGATTAAGGTTGACTACGACATGCAGGAACACAATATCTTTGACCAAACTATAAAATAATATAATTCAACATAAGAACCTTTTTAGAAATGTGGAGACAATGTACCAAAAAAAAACTTGCATTATAATAATGATAGTAATAGTAGGAGTAGTAGTAGTAGGGGTAGTAATAGGAGTAGTAGTAGGAGTAGTAGTAGGAGTAGTAGTAGGAGTAGTAGTAGGAGTAATAGTTATTGGATTAAAATTAAAAGTAGTAATCAGAATATATATTCAATGTTACTTGTTTGTTTGATTATCAAATCCATTCAAATCAGTTGAAAATTCAAGTATTTCTTGAGTTTAACTAGAACGTGTCAAATGAAATAAAAATACTAACTCATCATGAATCAAAAGAATTTAAATGTCAACTAATTGTTGAGATCACTAAAATGATTACTATTTTTTTGATGAATTTTTAATTTTTCTCTTGAAAATCAATACTTGTTCTCATTATATTGTATATAAAATTATCACAAATAACTGTTTTTAAAATTATAATTGTAATAATAATACTTGATGTTAGATTTGAAATTACATTACACCTGATCTATCAAAAGACTTTTTTTTCTTTTGCTTATTGACTTATATAGATTCAAGGAAATCTCGAGATTTCTATGCAGACTTGAAAAATTTAAAAATCAATATAATGAAAACAGTGATGACTACTACTAATAGTAGATTTTTTTTTTTTTTTTGAAAATATCAAATCAAACCTATCAGTCAAGGGGTACTAAGTATTAAAAAAAAAGCTAGTGCTTACTATCATGTTATAATACCAGTTATAAACAAAGTTAGTTGGCAACAGGCAATGTGGTTTGAAAGCAAATTTCAATATTTTAAAGTCTTGGTTGTTTGTTCCATCAGTAGGAGATGTACGTAAGTCCTTCCTATAGCATTTGCAAACTTACTTGTATACTGAACTTTTTATATATAAATACGTTCTTTTAAAATGGTATTACAAATGGCACTTGATCACTTTGCTGCTGCTATATATCACTGTTAGAGAAAAGAAAGTCAGGAGATGGTTGTATTAGTACTTTTGTTTCAACATTTGACTTAAGCGCTCATATTCAAAGTTTAAGAATCAATTTATTTATTTATTTTTCATAGTAACGAAGTTTCTTGTATGTGTATACATATGTATACGTTGAACTCAGCTTCATAAGATACAGACGGTGAAAAAAATAGTAATAATAATAATAATAATAATAATAATAATAATTCAAAGTACAATAATAGTCAAGATGTGCAGTCAAATCCCGATACTAGCTACTCAAAATCATCCCATTTTAAAGAATTATTATTAGTAGTAGTATTCATTTTTATTTTTGATTTTGATTTTGGCCTTTGGGAGATTTTCAGTTTTACTTTTGGGATTTAAGCTGCTTTATATTTTGCACCATTGCGGGATCAGTGCATAGTGCTTGAGTAGCTGAAAAAAAAAATAAAACAAAATACAGAACTTTTCTAGGCTAGAAACCCATTTTTATATCGAATAAATACACGCGTCTACATGAGACTAGGATGTATTCTTTGCTAGAATCTACCAAGATTAACAGGAGAAAGTTACATTGGATTGGAGATCTGGTATACTAACACATTTATGTGAGCTAAACAAATATTTAGTAATAAATACTACGTATAATTGTCAAGAAACAATAGAATATTGTTGAGATCTGGGACTTGTTTTATTTTTTTTCTTGAAAACAGTAAACTTAGGCAAAGAAAACAATGTCCATAGCGGATGATTCTTTTTTTTTTTTTTTTTAGATTCTGAAAATGAATGAAACTAGAAGGAATGAGAAAAAACTGTTTGTACTAGTAGTATATGTGATATGCTGATACTATCAGTGTTATTAAAAATTTCATTTAAAAGAAAAAAAAAACATCAATAAATCAATAAATCAACATATATATATAAAACACCCAAGAGTTGATTTTATAGAGGATCTTCTTCGCAGTCTGTACAATAGTTATATAACGATTGAAAGTCACTTTGATATTAGCGTTACATGCTTCATTAATACATATGCCTTGAACTAGTGACAAGAAGATATCTCAAAGATTCCACTAGTATACCAATACTTTTGAATAAAAAAGTTCCTTATATGGACTTGACTTCGATCACAAACTTTTTCCACAATGTAGTTCTCCATCAAAAGCTTCGGTATTTTTTTTATTTATTTTTATTTCCTGTCTAAATGAAATAAATCCATGGGCTTTTTATGGATTGTTTTCAACACTTTGATGGCTACATTCAGCTAGATTAAAAAAGGTTTTCAACAACTTGAGCTCAAATGTAAGCTCTTTCAGATATGATTATGTATAGCCCACTTTGGGTATACGATTCAAGATCAAGAAATGAATGATATAGCTAGATTAATATGGGAAAAAGCTTTGGTAATGTGTGTATCTGATATAATCACGTTTTTGGCCCTCAAATCAACGGTTTTGATCATACTCTAGTATCACATCACTATTTAGTCAATATCCAAATTGAAAAAAAAAAAAAAAAAAGAGGCTGAAGGAGGGCTTTGAAATGTTTCAAGAAGATGAAAACATGACTTTAAAGCCTACATTATAGAATGAAATTTTAAAACAGGTGCTTTTTTTATTTCGTTCGTTCTTTCTATACGTTTAATATTATTTGTATTTTAATCTCATTGGAGCTATATAATTTTTAGAAATTCAAAAGATTCAAAGAAGGATATTATATGATGCATACTAATGTAAGTTTAGAAAGTAGTTTGGATGGATACAGGGATTGAACATAGTATGGTCTAGCATATATATATATATATATATATATATATATATATACTTTTAAATGGAAAATATAAGAAAAAAATAAATACTAATGATGATAGTTGGAAATAATTATAATAAAGTACAATGTTAAACCATCGGAAGTTTTTGAAAGTGTGATACTATCAAGAAACTAGAACTTTTGGAAATCTTTTTGCAAAAAGAAATGACTACAAGTTTTAACATTTTGTTGAATTAAACATATATATACTCCAAAATAACCATCCTTGATTGATTTGTTACAAAACAATCACATCACATATTATATTGTTAGCACATTCACACACATTTTTGAGTCTGGCAGTTTTACACAGTCAAAATCTCTTTGCATTGAACTACATACCCAGAGTACAAACTCATATTCATTTATATTCACCAACTGACAAAATCGCATCATGTACATTTATTCATCTCTGCATTATACATCCAACAAGTCCAAAAGACTATCAAGGTTTAAAGATCTTTGGCACAATTTGTGCAACAAAACGAAATATCATTCTATAAACAACTGCTCTGTGCATCAAAATTACAGCTCCCATGAATCACCATATTCATCAGAATATAATACAAGTTCGGAATCGTTGAACAAAAGTAGTGATTCCGAATATACAGATGACAAACTAGATTATCACACACAATGCCACTGTTTAGAACTATGGCAAGATCTTGAAAACGCCATTTCAAATTCACAGACTCTTGCAAAACAATACGTGCTAAAAAGACATTTAGATGCAAAAAAAAATGAATTTGAAGGAATCAGTCAAATTCAATATCCAATGCATTGTTATTAACATTTCTTAAAACTCACAAGTCTTTTTATTACTATTGTTGTCATTATTTTTTATTATTATTCTAGATGTTGATATTATTCTAGGTATTGGTATTATTTGATTTTTACAACTTTTTTTTTTTTTCTCATTTACTACCAAAGATACAAACATTTTTCCCCCTTCTTCCTGGATTATCAACATTTACAATAAAATTTATATTTATCGAATTATTTATCTATATATTTATATAACAATATACATTGTAAATATTATTCATGTTTTCAAAGTCAAGTTGATTTTCAATTTTGATTTTGCATTCATTACTTGCCAAAATAAATATACCTGAATAATATTGATTTACCTACAAAGCTCATAAATAATGGAATATAAAAATGTTTCATTAACTTGTGTCGTTTGAAACTACTCATATATGGGGAGAAAAAAAAATAAAAAAGTTTTCTTAGACAGTAAAGATTCTCATGCTCACTTACATTAAAGGACAATGATCTATTCGTATTCTAGTTGATACAAAATTTATGTGTGAAAGTGTTTTTTATTTATTTTTTTTTCTAAAAAAAAATAATAATAATAAAAGTAAAAACCAACAAGAGTATGACATTACGTATCTGAAATAAGTGTAAAGGCAGAATTGAATATCACCATGAAGAAAAAAAAAAAAAAAAAAAAAAAAAAAAAAAAAAAAAAAAAAAAAAATTCTTGCACAATGGAGTCGCAAGTACACTATTTCTAGTGTATTATACATGAACACATTGAAACGGTTAACTTTTCATCCCGATTAGCATAAATAAATACAAAAAAAATAGAAAAAAAGATACTGGACCTTTCTATAATGTGATCCAAGCAACTTCTTTTTACATTTAGGACTGAATAACGGTAGAGCCAGGAACAGGAGCTTCAGAATCATCATCTTCTTCCTCCTCCTCATCTTCGTCAACATCTAACAGTTTCTCAAAGGTCTCCAAAATACTCTTATCCTTTTCGCTAAGTTCACCAACTTTAGGAACCTTATCCTGAAGCCAGAAAAATTCTTTCTTGTCAGAACTTCGGAATTTCAAGACGAATACACGACCGGTAGTACAAGCTGTGACATGTTCAACATAAGCATCACCTGGAATCAAAACATATGAATCGGTCTCAATAAAATCGACAGGAGGTTGAAATGCATCACGAGGAGACCATTGAAAATAAACGAAAGGCTCTTCAGAATCATTTGTAAGTGTAATCTTTCCTGAACCAGGTTTGCAGGTTACAGTCTTTGTTTCTGGGTCGTAGTTCGCATACCCTGCGTTAAAAGATAATATTTCGTTTGACATGATTGTGTGGCAATAGGAGCTGACGCTAAATGAATACCTTGAATGGTTATGTTGAGTTGAGTATTAAATGTGTATGCTTGACAATTGAGTACAAGAGTGAGTTATGCAGAATTGAAGTGGCGAGAAAAAATGTGTCTTGTTAAGAGCAAAATGAATATTTGAAAAGTCAAGAGTTCGCCATCACTAAAATTCAGGTTTAGAATGCTTTTTGAAAGAAGATATAAATACAGCGTTACCCTACCTTGACCCCAGCATTCAAACCTTGAGAAACCCATACTAGCCTCTAGGCTCAACCAGAAGATCCGAGATTCACGCTTGACTTCTCGGGGCTCTGTTCAACAGACAAACAAAGACTACACATACGCATTACAATCATGTCATATCCTCCCAGCGATATCGTTCCTTTGGTTGAAAGAATCACATCTATTTTGCGAGAAAGAGGCGAGACCATTGGTATCTCCGAGAGTGTATGTACTTATATATACGTATATATGTATATGTATATGTATATATGTGTTTCTCGATAGTGTACTGTGCTAACCTACTAACAAGGCCTGTGGAGGACTGATATCTTCGTATTTGGTCTCGGTCCCTGGCGCTAGTGACTATTATCATGGCGGCACCCTTACATATTCACTCAAGTCCCGCCTGAAGCTGAGCGGGTGGAACGAACAGGATATTGAGAGCTACACTGGACCATCTGAGCAAGTTGCTGTTAGACTTGCACGCAATCTCAAACTCGAGCTTGGTGTAAATTATTCACTCTCTGAAACAGGATGGACTGGTCCTAGTGGTACTGAGGTTGGTCGAGTATTTTTTGGCATTGTTGGTCCAAAATCCACAGTCAGCACTACACGTACTGTTGCCGAAGAAGGTCTTGATCGTGCTCAAAATATGGTTCGATTTGCAAGACTAGCTTTGGAATTCTTGTTGGAATACTTAGAAGATCGTCACGTGACGCGCTCGTAACTAACTAAGTATGTAGGTATATATAAATATTTTTTTCAGCTTTTAAAACTTGAGCTTTAGAAATTTTTAAATAGTATATAGTAAATAAGACTTAAATTTGAGACTTTTTATTTCATGTGCCAAGTATTATTCATTAATTTTTACCCATTAATTTTTTTTTTAATTTTTTTTTGTCAGTGCCCAATCGCCCAGCCCAAATCCACCACGCATCTGCTCTTTTTGCATCACTCAGTCTTGTAAATTTGCCATTTCATTCTTCTTTGCTAGCCTGCTTTTTAAACCACATTTTTCTCTCTCTTTTATTACTCTAATTTACCTTTTGACTACTCTTGACATTATACGTCTAACATCATGACCCTTCTATCCCTATGAAGTCGCCAGCTTTGACTACCAGGACTACTTTAGAGTCTGCAAGCCCTTCTACAACAATTAATCACATCGTTCCTGCCAACACCACTGCTCCTACACCTACAAGAGTCACATTCAATGACCCACACTCCAATCCCACTACAATTGCAACACCTCATCCGCCTTTACAATCCAGCTCAAACTCGAGTTCTAACTCAGGCATAGGATTGTCTGGAAGCAGCAGCAGCAGCAGCAGCAACAACAGTAAGCCTGGTGTCAAAGTGATACCATATGACTACTTCAATTGCTCAATAGGTGATCTCATCATTATAGTCTCTACGATGCTTCAGGAACTAGTTAATCTCAACGATTTAATCCCTTTTGACACTAAAAATTTAACAAAATTTCACTCGCGCTCACCCCCTTCCATCTCTGTTAAGGATTATTTGATCAGAATCACAAAATTTTGTTCCTTGGAAAAAAGCATTCTTTTTTCAATCATTTACTATATTGATCTTCTCTGCACAACTTACAAAATATTCAATATTAATAGTCTTACAGTTCACCGGTTTTTAATAACTGCTGCTATGGTTGCCAGTAAAGGTCTCTGCGACTCGTTTTGTACTAATAGTCATTACGCCAAGGTTGGTGGTCTTTCCAAATTGGAACTTAACTCTCTTGAAATTGAATTTTTGATTCGGGTAAACTACAAAATTGTACCAGACAGCAAACGTCTAAATCAGTATTATGAAAAAATGGTTCAACGAAACGACCGGTATAAGCTTGGAGATGTTACTAGTCTTAAACGACAGCTCAGCTTTGCGAAAGAGAAAAGCTCAAACAAAAGATATTCTAATCACAAGCCGGAAAAAAAAGAGGACTAAACTTTGGGTAACTAATTGAAGATCCCACCCCACGTGGAGCACACAGGTAACGCTTGTAAAATCGTGTCAACGGTTTGAATTAGATAGTACTATATATTGTACTTTTTCATACTGTCTACAGGTCTCTGAATTAGAGAGAGGCTTCATGCTGGCCATGGACAGTCCAGCATCATAAGTGGAAACTAAACAGAAAAAATTTCTAAGGAACAAGCACGATGAAGATCAAGAATTGTCATGTTTCTTATGCTTGACCTTTTTATTATTATTTTTTTGACTTTTGAGATCATTATATATTTATATATATATATTGAAAGACTCGCCCCCCGTAAACTATAGAAATTAAATACATACTCAAATTCGCATCTAAGATTTTTTTCTTCTTTGAATATATAGATTTAGTTGGTAGAGAAAAGCTTGTCTAACTCTACAACCTGATATTAATTAAACCTGACACTATGAAACTATCATCTATTGTGTCAACATTGGCTTTGCTAAACTCTGCAATTGCTGGCTCAACAAGGACAACATTGGCAAACAGTATAGTGTCTCGAATTTCTTCGTTAGTGGGTAAATCCAATGAACAGAATGGTGCAGCCTTGTGCAAAGTATGCAAGGAATCGTTGAAAATAGCCAAAACTATTGCACATATATCTAATGGTGAAGTCTTAACTGAAGTGATTGAAACTTTGTGTGATACCAATGATTTTTTTAGAAACTCCAAAGCTTGTATCATTCCTCACAATCAGGCTATGGCTGTTGACAGTGATGGTGCCAAATCTACGTTTATTAACGATGCTGCCAATGTCTTGTCCTTGATGGACACACAAGGTTTGGATGGTGAACTGTTTTGCCATCACTTTTTGTTCAACGCCTGTCCAGCACCAACTGAGCTTCCAGAAGTAGATCTAAGCTCTTGGTGGCCTCAGAAACCTGAGAATGCAGTAGAGCCACCACCTTCCAACAAGCGATTCAACGTACTTCACCTTTCAGATATCCATTTTCAAAAAGGATATGTCGAAGGTAGTGAAGCTGAATGCGTTGATTTCATGTGCTGTCGTGATATTTCTAGCTATGAAAGATCGTCTTCAGAGCCTTCCATGCCTGCTCCCCATTTTGGATATTACAAATGTGATACTCCAGAACCATTGATGCGCTCATCTCTTGAACATGTCACGGAAGGAGAACTTGACTATGAGTTTGCAATTTTTACTGGTGATATGGTTGACCACAACCCTGTGTTTGTGAGTTACGAAGAATCAATCCAAGAGGAAGAAGATACGTTGTGGTATCTAAAGAATTATCTTCGTGGAGTGCCAGTTTATCCAGTTCTTGGAAACCATGATACCTATCCTTTTTCACAGATTGCTCAAGACTCATCTGGTTATTCAAATTTGTTCACATGGAATGCTGATCTTATGGCTTCTTTGTGGGAAGACTATGAATGGATTGATTCTGATACTGCACAAATGGTAAGAGAACACTATGGTGGATTTGCTGTAACTACCAAGCGAGGACTACGTATTATTTCAATAAATTCTAACTTTTGGTACATTTGGAACATGTACAATTATTGGAACACCACAAATCCTGATACATCGGGAATATTGAAGTTTTTAACCAAGGAGTTGTTGGATTGTGAAGAAAATGGACAGAGAGCTTGGATTATGGCACACGTTCCTCCTAATGGTTATGACACTTTAGCTATCCCAGTGGTTGGATTAACTCAGATCATTGAAAGATTTTCACCTCATGTTATTGCAGGGTTATTTTTCGGGCATACACATCAAGATGAGTTCCAAGTTGTTTATAACACACCTGATACGCACCCTCTTAATGAAGATGACAAGAGTGTTGAGAATGTCTTGACAACTGCATGGATTTCACAATCCATCACACCTTTGACCAATTTTAATCCTGGATGGCGGTATTATGAAGTTGATGCTGAGACTTTTAGTATCATGGATTCGCACAACTATTATACTAGATTGAATGATAGTTATGAATTTGAGCTTGATGAACTTGATTGGCAGCATCTGTATTCAGCCCGTGACACATATATTCCTGATTGGCCTTGTGATGCACCATTGAATGCGACTTACTGGCATAGAGTTGCAAACTTGTTTTTGAACGAAGATGATGCTGCACATAACTATTTGGGTTATGGATATAGAGAATCACCTTATACACCAGCTTGTTTTGATGATCAATGCAGGAAAGAGCAGTATTGCTATACAACCAGTTTCAATCCTGTTCAAAGAAAAATGTGCATGGAATCCATCTAGATGATAGTGAATTACTACATTATTTTCTTGTATCAATTAGCAATTATTTATTTTTCCCTCTTACAAGTTTTCTGCTTTTGTTTATTTATTTGTTTATTTATTATACTTTTGATGTTAACTTTTTATTATTATTATTACTTGTTTGATTTTGTATTAAAAGTAGTTTATATTGTAATTTTGTATAAAATAAAATTGTGAGTTAATTATGATGAATGAAAAAAAAAAAAAAAATGGTTTTTATTCTTAACAAACACTGATAACAATTTTTACATTTTCATAAGTTTTGTTGATAAAAAAAACTTCTATTCTATGCAAAAAATAGTATTAACAATACTAATATATATATATATATATATATATACATAATTATGCAATGATATATCTCCCAATCAAATTACCATTTAGATCTTGTTATGTAAAGCTGATTTCTATGCACCGTTGATTTTTGTTGATTGTTAATGACAACACTATCAATGTTAATTATTTGAAAATAAAAGATTTGAACTGAATTAATTCACTTTTTTTGTATAACGATTCCACATGAAGTTTACAAATCCCCTTTTTGTTTTATTATTTAATGGAACAAAATAAATGAATAAGATATTGAATACAATCTAATGAATCAATTTTAACCAATAAAATTTGATAATGATTCAAAATATCATATTAATATTTTGGATATAAGCGGATAGCAGATCCGGATACAAAAAAAATAGATTTAATAGATATGAAATTAAAAATAAAAAAAAGATACAATGTTTAAAAGAAAAGAAGAGGGGAATTTAAACAGATTTTTGATTCAATATGTACTGAAATATTGTGTAGATATTTATATAAAAAATATGTTTGATTTAGATAGAAAATTGAAATGGAATATCGAATAATAAATCTAGACCTAAACCAAAAAGTAAAAAAGAATTGCACAAATTCTAATTGTTATTCAATTTATTTAATTATGAAAAGATATCAATGTGTATTTGAAATAGCAGAAAACTTTCTGTTCATGTAAAAAGTAATACGCAAGGTTATTTATATGCTATTTAGTTTTTATATGTCAATGGAAAATGTTTAAACTATACTAATTCTATCCATTGTATAATGTTGCTATTATAATTTTACACATTTAGATTATAGAATTGTCTGATACAAAGTATGCCTTTTTTTTTTTCTAAGAGAGGTGAATATAAAAATATAGTTTAATGATGGGTATGATTATTATATGTTTTCAAATATTTATATATATGTATATATATATACTTTATAATTTTTTTTTCAAGTTTTAGAATTGCAAATGATTTTTTTTACATGTTTACCATAAAAGCACATTTAGAATGGTCTAAATTATTCATGTCATTACCTTTATCAAGCAAATATATTATTGTTGATTCAAATACTATACGATTGCTAAAGTTAATTTAAATAAAACATGTATGTTTTCTAAAAACAATTTTCAGCTTTATTTCATGTTATTTAATCAAGTTATCACAGTCATCATCATCATCATCATCATCATCATCATCATCATCATCATCATCGTTAAATTAACTATCGTCTAAAAAGACAAAAGTGTTGAACTATTAAATTTCAAGTTGATGGAAAAAGGTATTATTACCCCACACAAACCAAATTTAGTTCAAATAATTCTCAAAAGTAAAGATATTTCCTACTCCAGACTGTTTATCCAATACTCTAGAGTAACTTCAATGCTATAAAATATAGGCCAATAAATGACAAAGGGTATAAACGTAGAATATATATTAAATATATAAAATATGGATATTTTTAACTTTTCAAGTTCGATTTCTTCCTATAGGTCAAAATGACTTGACTGGAAGCAGATTTCCACACAGAGGAGCAATTTTTTTCTTTTTTTTTTTTTTTTTTTTTTACTGTTTTCGTGGCTAAGGGTTTTACCGCTTTACGTAGTTTTGTTTTCTTTCTTTCTACTATTAATTCAACACCTTTTGTTTACCAGATTCATTGTAATTATCTTATTGATTTTAAATTATTTGTAAATGGTTTGGTTGTCCGAAATTTTGCTTATTTTCAAGGGATATAAATTTTGACATTTGTGATTTACCGGATTTCATAGCTGGGTAGTGGATTCACCTTCCCGATATAGTAAAGGTTGTCCTTAGGAAGTTAAAAATACAAACTAATAAATCTACAGTATCATTGAGCTTGAATCTTGCTAAACGGCCTTAGTAAATAGAAAGGTGTAAATGGAAGGTTACGAAAATACAGTAAGACTCAAACCAAGACATTAAATACTTTCTAGAATGATGAATAGAATAGATGAAGATGAAGAAGATGATTATGATGAAGATGATGAAGATGATGAAGATGATGATTATGATGATGATGATGATGACAGTTTGTAGGGTTGAAATGAACTGTTTACAAAAATCAACTAAAGGATAAATGAATTTGCAATGTTCCCTTTTAAGAGTGTATTTCCATAGATAGAACAGAACAAAACCAGCTGACTATGATAGAAGACAAGAAAAAACTGAATACAAATGTTATAATAATGAAGAGACGTATAAAATACCATAATATATATATATATATATATATATATATATGCTGTGATTAGAAATAGTAGTAGTGTTCCTTAGTAATTGCTGCAATGCATTTTCATAATGATTTGGCAATGGAATTTTGATTAATTTACATTCCAGGAAAACACCAGGGCCTACGAGAAAAAAAAATTGTTTTACATTTATAGTATTCATAGTTATGTAGTGTATTTCTTTATTGACCAAATAGAATATCAAAATCATCACAGTATCAAGATATTGTAAGAGAATTGAATAGATATTAGTAGTAGTGATAGTATGGTAATTATAAATTTAATAATTTAAATAATGGTGATAACAAAACTGTCAAATAATAATAATAATAAAAAAAGCAAATTGTCATTTTGAATACCAGTGCTTCAAAGCATCAATCAATCTCCATTTACAAGTGCACTTTAAGTACTATCGCAAGCAATCTCTCCACCGATCTTGAGGTATTTGAACTTGCTGGTGATAAGCTCTTTTGGACAATAAGATGGGATGCAAATTAATGATACAAATTTAAAACACACAAGCCCAATAGCCCAGTAACCATTAGAATATCATCGTCTCTTAAGTCTGCTTAATATCCAAAGTCTTTGGTCATTTTGCATTTCATTTTCTTTGATTACATTAGAAATCTTGCTCAGCGAATCTATGACTTCTGTGAGATTTCCATTTGATCAGTATCCTGCTAGGCTCCCGATAACCCAATCTGGAATTGGATTCCATCCTACTGTGTTCAGCCTTATCGTCCCTTGATTGAAATGGAGCTAAGTCGTGTTGGGCGAATGGAAAGTGAGACATTTCAAACGGCTTGCTCACTTGTTTTTTTTTTTTTTTCCTCACAGTAGTCAGCCAAATGGTATGGTATAGTATGGAAAGAGAGGAGGCCGAGACGGTGTTGCCGTAAAGACTGTTCCCGAATACCTGATTTGGGCTGGCATGGCAAGTGATGATACGTCTCTTGAAGCAAGTATAAATGCAATGAGGATTGCATCAGAAATATTTCATTTTCATTATAATCCTCATCTTCATCATCATCATCATCATCATCATCACCATCAACACTATCAACGCTATCAACGCTATCAACACCATCATCAAAAGAAACCTCATCATCTCTTTTGCCATCAACTCGAACTACAAATATCGAACCAATTCCACAATTTCACTTTGTTGAACCACTAATTAATCAAAACAAAAATTACACATCTAAACAAAATGTCTGCTGCTACATCTGCCGAACCTCTCACCGTAGGTGAACACACCTTACCTGCTTCTTTTTTCTCTTCACCTGATATCTACGAGGTTGAAAAGCGTGCTATTTTTTACAAATCTTGGATGTTTGTTGTCCACGAGTCTCGTCTCAAAAAGGCTGGTGACTATCTATCTTACACTGTTGCTGGAATCAACTTCTTTGTCGTCAAGAACAAGGCTGGCGTAGTCAACGCATTCCACAACGTTTGCCGTCACCGCGCTTACCCAGTTGTTAAGAAGGAGCAAGGTTCTGCTCTTGTCCTGGGTTGCAGATACCACGGCTGGTCTTATAACACCGACGGTGCATTAACCAAGGCCCCTCAATTCGACAACGTTGAAGGTTTCGATAAAGCTCAAAACGGTCTCTATCCCATTCGTACCCACGTCACCGACCAAGGTCTTGTCTTCATCAACTTTGACGCTACTGAGAAAGGACCAATTCCTTTCGATGATTGGTTCAAGGGTCTCCAAGGAGAGATGCACGAATACGACTTCAGTGACTACGAGTACCACATGAGCTACGAGCTTGACGGTCAATTCAACTGGAAGACTCTTATGGATGGATACCAAGAGTGTTATCACTGTCCTACCGCACACCCAGGTCTTGCTAAGGCCTTCAAAATGCCTACTTATAAGGTTGTCCCCAAGGAACGTTGGTGCCGTCACTACGCCCAAATTGTGCGTCCTGAGACTGAGGCTCCCAAGGAACCCGTCAAGACTGAGAGTTCTTCATCATGGTTTGGACTTGGTGGCGGTAGTGCTGCAAAGGAGCCTGAACCAGAAAAGAAACCTTCCAACCGTGGTGGTAACTTTGATGGTCTCTGGATGTACTTGTTCCCTACTAACGGCATCAACTGTTACTCTCCTGCTTGGTACTCTATTCGTGTTGTTCCCATCACCTCTACACGTACTATTCTTATGTACGATATCTACAAGAAGAAAGGTATTTCCAAGGAAGAAATCGATGATTTTGTTGAGTTCTTGCAACAAGTTGAGATTGAGGACTTTGATCTCTGCGAGGCTACTCAAAAGAACTTGAACTCTGGTGTATACAGCACAGGTTTCTTACACCCTGAAAAGGAACGTGGAGTTCTTTACTACCAAAACATGGTTCGTGATCTTCTTGTTGAGCACGTCGAAAAGGAGAAGGCTCTTGGTAAGCCTATCAATCCTGCTACTATTGGTAGTGCTTCTGCAGAAGGACAAAAGTTGGATCAAATGTGTCAGAGCTTGCAATGCACCTCTGAGGCTGCCGGCAGCACTGGGCTAGCTTGGTAATCTTGTTATTTAGCTTTTGTTTCTACTCATTTCATTTGTTTTATTGTTATTATTGCTGTTTAGTTTAGTTTTGGTTATAGTTTTAGTTTTCATGTTAAGTTAAGAAGGATTACTTTTGGAATATATTAGTATTTTTGCCTTTATCTTTTAATCATAAAATTTCCAATAAGGAGGAGGATTGTTTTCCTTCTTCTTCTTCTTTTTCATTATCTATCTATCAAATTGCCGTATCTCGATAACCAGCCGTACCTTTCTTGATTTCTTACCTTTTTTTTTTTTTTTTTTTTTTTTTTTTCCCCTTTATTTAAATAAGAGTAATTATTTATTTTGAATTTTTATTATATTTTTATTTTGTAATCGTACAAAATTTGAAAATAAATTAAATGAAAAGTAAAAGTTATATATATATTTAAATTTAACAGAATAATATAATGTTTAATCAATCAAATTATCATGATAAACAAAAGATTGAAATAATTATGATATATATGATAATAAAGCAATAAACAAAAACAAAATTAAAATTAATTGATATCAAAAAAAAAAAAGTATGATAATAATAAAAATAATAATAATAATAATAATAATAAATACAAACATTCAATTAAAAAAATTAATTAATTAATTAATTAATCAACCAATTATTATTATTATTATTATTATTATTATTATTATTATTATTATTATTATTATTATTATTATTATTATTAATTTTTTTTTTTCCAAAAATTTTAAAACAATTTCTTCATCATTTATTTATAAATGAAAATAAATCATATTAAAATTGAATATATATTCAACCAAAAAGTATGAGAAAAAACCCCCATCTCTTTTTATATAAAAGTGAACGCATGAAATATACTATTCTAATAAAATCTTGATAAATTTATTCTTTATTTTTTTTTAAATCTTTAAACTTTATATAAAATGACCGAACGGTTCCAATTCATAAAACTAAACGCCATACACTGATCGCAAGTTCCTATTATGTTTAAACCTTTATATCAAAACAAGTACACAAAACCAATCCATAATATATTATTAACTATGTATCCAAAAAAAAAAAAAAAAAAAAAAAGAAAAAAAAAAGAAAAACATAAACGTAAAAATAAAAATAAAGCAGAAAAAACATACAAAAAATTCTTGCCATGTTAATTTCTTCAAGATTTCATTAGATCCCACAATTCTCCACAGATCCTCAGGAATTTTTCCTTCTTAATTCGATCTGCTTCAGCCTTGGTCCTGGCCTGGCCATTAGTGCCATTATTTACTCTTCGTCTCTTGTATCTCATTTCATCTTCCTCTGCAATCGCACGCGCTTCAATATCACTCTCGTCATCTTCCGACAATGCTGCATCCTCTGGATCTCTGCCATCATCATATTCTTCTTCTTCCTCTTCGTATCTGTATCCATGTCCATGTAGAGTACCAGGGTATCTTTTTGGTGGGAACTCTCTTACATATTGACGAGTATATCGAGGTGTTGCCGTTTGCGGTGGTAGAGCTACTGGGTGATAGTATGAAGTCGCTGGAGTTGGAATGGGACGTGGAACTCCACCAGCAGGGATTGGGCTCAATACCACCTGGGGTCTCATACGAGCAGCAGCGCTGGCATGAGGACTATAAGGAGCATTTCTAATAGGTGCTGATTTGATAGAAGGTCCTTTATTAAACGGGTAGATTTTAATGTTAGATGGGCGTTGACGCTTAAGGTGCTGCGTGGGAGGAAGCTTGATATTGGTCTCCGTCGGCGTAGGTACAGATTCAATGATTAGTCCTGCTGATTCCGAAACAATAACTTCAGCTCCAGGAACACTTGGTTTCGTGGCCAATTTGTTCTGCTGTGACTGTTGCTGTCCCATACCGGGACCAGAGCCTGGGGTTCCAACAGCTGACGAAACAGGTGCAGACGACTTCTGCGAAGGTGAGGTTGGTCTACGTTGCGCAATAATTTTGCGTTGTTCTTCCTGGATAGTTTTAGAACGAGCCATTGCATCACGAATAGAAGAATCAAAATTGGGTAGAGCTGGCGATATACATTGGACAGCAATGTCGTTGAGCACAATTTCCTTTGGTGTGAACGCAGTAGTGGGTGTTGAGATAGATGCTGGTTTAGTCTGACGAGGATTATCCAGATTAAGCATGGGAGGTCTGTGACGCGAACGTGCCTTTGGAGATGTTGTTGTACTGGGCATTGTGACCGTGGTAGTAACAGTTGAATTTGTAATAGGTTCAGTGGTGGTGGTGGTGGTGGTGGTGGTGTTGGTGGCGGTAGTGGTAGCCAAAGCAGCTGGTTTCTCAGCGTTGCTAGATGCTGTGCTGTTACTATTAGTGTTAGAAGTGTTGTTGTTTTTGGTGTCGTTAGTAGAGGTGGCGGAAACTGAAGAGGAGGTGGAAGCTGTAGAAGCGGTGGCAGAAGTTGTGGTGGCAGTAGTAGAAGGATGGGAGACTATAGGCGAGGAGTTGTTTTCGACCACGATTTGGGGCGGTGGAGAAGAGGCAGACGACGTCGCTGCAGTCAATGTAGGCATGATAGGAAAGCAAATAAGACGGAGTTTGATAGTCTTTCTTTTGCTAATAATCTCACTCTAGATGTTGTTTGATGATGTTGGCCAAATCTTTTTTGTAAGTAGTGTTTTTGCGAACAGCAGTAGTAGTAGTAAGTTTTTATTTTTAATTTTTAATTTTTTTTTCTTAAAAAAAAAATAAATAAAATAAAATAAAATAAAATAAAAGATTGAAGGGTGACAAACAAACGTTGGCAAATATAAGATTCCAGGAGTAACAAGGAACAAGGTTTCAATCGTGTTATAAATTAAACTAAACAGTGCACCTTCTACCGAACTGCAGATATTATACTCTCACTCACTTTCTTTCTACGCTGCTTGATATTAAATAAAGAAAATTAATTAATGGACAAGCAACTTGTGTATATAAAAGAGTTCAAGTTGTCCAGTTGAAAGTAGTAGTAGTAGTAGTAGTAGTAGTAGTAGTAGTAGTCGTAGTAGTAGGAATAAAAAAGGAGAGAGGTGAAAAAGAAAGAAATAAAAAAAAAAAAAAAAGACCAGTAAAATAGAATAAATTACGAGATTGAATTAAATTATAACTTCATAAATAATCATAAAAATTAAATAGAAGAGAACGCGCCATCCTATGGACATTTCAGTAAAACCATCAAACCCAACTAACCCAGAATGTTTCAGAAAAATAGTCTAATCGCTTTAAAGCTGCCTCAGGTTTAGCACATTGGTGGACGTTTGTTTGTGTGGGCCAGGTTTCAGAATGGGCTCTTTCTCCTGACACTTTTGGTTAGCATTTCGTTGTCTGCTGTATCAGCGAAATTAAAATCCTTCCAAAATGCTCTTCAATGCGTGTTTAAGTCGCAGCTCCTCCTCCACGTAGGCACTCAGACACAGAGTATCGCGTCCAATATCTCGCTCGCATGTCCTCTCCTCGTCGTCAGTAGCTTTACGTAAATCAAGAGTTTTGCGAGAATCGCGCACCAGCCATTCATAGTCACTCTGCACACCAACAGGTAAAATTGTATCTCGCGACTTGTTGGAGTCCTCAAGTATTCGCTTCATTCTTGAAGTATGCTCATAAGTAACTGCAGCATCTTCTGCAGCATCAACAATTTCCTTAGCAATCCCGCACATAGTAGCAACATGCATACCGAATGACCCGGGCGAAATACCATCTACCAGTTTGTACAAAAATGTGATCTTTCGTTCTGACTCGCGCTCTTTATCATCATTAACCAGAATAGCCATTTGTTTCGCACTGACATCAATATGCTTTTCAAAAGAGTTGTAAAGTGTACCATAGTGTGTCGCAAAAAATCCTAAACATCCTACATAAGTAGCCAGGTGATGGAGTACTGCTTCAGCAATACCAAAACCATCAGAACTGCTACCACCACGTCCCAGCTCATCCAGCACCACTAGACTACATGGAGTTGCTTCCGACAACATACGCTTGGCCTCTGAAAGTTCCACAAAGAACGTACTTTGACCCAAAAAGATATTGTCCATAGCCCCAAGTCTGGTCATGATTCTATCAAAAGGTGTAAGAGTAGCCGATGCAGCAGGAACATGACACCCCATTTGAGCAAGAATCACTGCAACACAAGTCATTCTTAGCACGGTAGATTTACCAGCAGCATTAGCTCCCGTCAATAGATTGAAATTGGCGTGGTCCTTACCACCCAATACTACGTCATTCGGTATAAAGTCCATAGACTGAGCAAATGTAGGGTGTCTGAGCTCTTCAAACTCTAGCTTTTGATAAGAATCGGTAACAATATTTGGACGACAGTGGGGCTCGCTGAACGAAAGCGATGTTCGAGCTAAACTCAATAGACAATCACAGTACGCGACAGACTTTACGGCTGCAAGCCAATCTTTATAGTTTAAGTTGAACTTTGCGTATAAGTTAGCTTGTACCTGATCTGCGACAAGTTTGTGACGTTCACGAGCTTCCATAAGACTGCGGACCAAAACTTTGACTTCTGGTGACCAGTATCGCTTAACCTTTGAAGTGGCGCCCATGATTTGCCATTCTTTAGGAGCTTTGAATTTTGCCGGGAACTCCAAAAGATAGATTTCTTTGCCAGAGTCTTTGTAGCAAATATCTTGAGACCTGTACTCCTTTCTATACTCTCGTAGTTTTGTCAAGAGATCACTTTCAATTCCTTTGATAACTGCTGTACTTTCATCAAAGTCGTGTTCAACACCTGGTTCTGGAATCAAAAGATTGTTTTCTTTGGCCTCGCTCCAACTGAAAGCATCATTCCATTGTGGTAGAATTTCATTTAAATCTGGAGTCTTTGAAAGAATATCTCTTAGTAATTCATGCTTTGCGTTGTTAGGGTCAACTCTTTTCTTAAGCCCTTCCAAAAGTTCAAGCAGAACATTGTATCCTTGAATCACTTTCAAAAAGTCTTTTGGTGGAAGTCTGCCAGCGTGAATTCTTGACAGTAATCTTTCAAGATCCGGTAGTAAGGCCATTTTTTTCTCCATATATTCACGAAGTTCATCGTCTTCCATAAGCATTTCTACCGCGTCTAGACGTGCATTGATCTGACGTGCCTGAAATAAGGGATGGCATAGCCAGATCTGCAACTGACGCTTTCCAAAGGGTGTTATCGTTCTATCAATCACATTGAAAACTGTGTGGGAGGTTCCTCCTGAAGTATTGCGAAAGATTTCAAGGTTCTGTAAAGATTGTCCGTCAAGAACCATATGCTGATTGCGTTGCATAGCATCATAACCATTGATATTACCCATTGAAACAACACTCTTGTCGATTTTTAGCATCCGAAGATAAGAGCAAAGTCCACCAAAGGCGCTCAAAGCAAAACTGTTATTATCTACATCTTCGCACATTTCACGTAGTTTTTCAGGAAAGTGCGAGTAGTCATCCAAGTTTTCAGCTTCAAAATAATCACCCCGAACAACTTCTTCCAGTGTCGTGATAGCATCCCAAAACTCTTCTCGAGGCTTGAGATAATTCCACAATACATTAAGATTGGTATTGTTTTTCAGAATCTTTACAGCTCTTTGAGAAATCACACCTTTTTCAAGAATGAACTCACCAGGACGGACCTGGGCTACAAGAGTTTCAAATTGGCTGTAATCAACGTCGTCTTTGAACTGTGTGACCATGAATTGACCAGTAGCGGTATCAGTCCAAGCAACTCCAAAATTGGATCCAACTTGTTTAATAGCCATACAGTAAGTAGCTAGCTCGTCCACCATCATTCCATCATCCACAAGGGTACCACCTGTCAGCACACAAGTCAATTCTCTTCTAATAACCTTGTCTTCCTTTTTTCCACCACCAGATTCTCTCATTTCCTTTGCTAAAGCAGTTTCAACTTGGTCTACTCTAGCAACCTTGTAGCCCTTGGCAATAAAAGCGGCAGCCCAGTAATCAAATGACATTTCAGGAACACCAGCTAATTTCATATTAGCTCTTCCACCTCCTGCTAACTTCAAGTCAAACACACCGTGAGCAATTTCGGCGTCATTTTCATATAATTCATAAAACTTTCCCTTTTTGAAAAACACGACTGTATTCCACATTTTACTTTTGACTTCCCAGTATTGTTTTTCAAAGGCTGTAAACTTTGCCCAAGCTGAAGAAGGAATTTGAAGTGTTCTAGGATCGTAGTCAGGATGATCCTCAGGATTACCATCTGCATCTTTCTTATTGACCAGCCAAGAGTACCTTTCTTCATTTTCCTTCTGAAATGATTTTCCAGATTTGTTAAATGGATTTAGAGGTTTCGCAGGAACTGAGGAGGGTTTAGATTTTGGCGGAGGCCGTGATGGTGTTGAAGTAACAGACTTTGAGCCTGCCTGGAAACGATTGAGTCTTGATAGGGAGGGCGAAGAGTTCGAGGGTTTACTTGAACCTTTAGTTTCAGCAATGAAATCCTCATCGTCAGTAAACGATAAATCTTTTTCATCAATCCCTAAGTCAGACAAAGTTTCTTCTTCTTTTGGTTTATAATCGTCTTCAGAATCCTCATCGTCAATTTTGCGTAATTTTCTTTTTGATTCTAAATCATGTTAGTTGTTTTATTTTTTTTTTCATTTTAATTTTTCAAGATAAATAAAGAATTTGATATAAACTCACTTTTAGGAACAATATCGTCTTCCTCATCTTCGTCACTATCTTCTGAATAAGTGACTGCACGACGGATCTGTGAATTGTTTTATATTTGTTAGAAACACATGATAACATTGAAATGAAAAAAAAAAAAAATGAAATAAAATATAGAATTGGTAATAACTTACTCTTTTTCCGGGAATTTTAATCATTTCTGGTTCTTTCACAGGACTTGAAGGGGTGTCTGATTCTTTAGTGATTTTAGATGTTTTCTTTTTGATTGGACTTGAAGGTGGATTATTTTCATCTTGAATATCAGATTCTTCTGCGCCATACCTATGTTTCAGAGGGCTTGATCCAAAAGCAAGTTTTGAAGTACCGTTTTTAGTTACTTGAGTACCATCTTTGTTTAAATCATTGCTCGAGCTAGAATTCAGTAAAGACTCTTTTGTAGAGCTTTTCGATAAAGTTGATCCAACCTTTTTACTATTTGTTGGACTTGATTTTGGAGAAAAGAATTTTAACAGCGAACTCTGCTTTGCTTTCCCAGGTGTTGTAGTCATGACAATATATTTCAATTCTTTGCTCTTTTTTTTTTTTTTTTTTTTTTTTTTTTTTTTTTTTGTAGCTGTAGTTGTAGTTGTGATGTTTTAGTAGAGATTGGTAACAGTTACCAGTATAAGTTGACAGACTTTTCTTAATCAAAAACAATGAAAAAAAAAAGAATGTAAAAAGGTATAGATTGATGTAATTTTGAAGAAAGAAGATGAGAGAGAGTAAGAGAGAGAGAAAAAAAAAAAAAAAAGGCCCTGGATGGCGAGGGAAAAAAGATGTTTGAATTAAAACGTGTGTCGACGCGTTTAATGATAGAGTAGTATAACCTAATCCGGTAATACTAACGTGAATTCTTTGAACTGGTATTTTTAATTTTTAATGCGCGTGTTTTTGAAGTTTGTATAAAACTTCACACTTATGATATAAAACATAGTATTTTTGATAGTAATTAGTGCTTATTAATGGCTTATAGAAATATTTGATAATAGTCAATTGATGTAATGCTTATTAATCATCTGTAGAATATTTTACATAAACTTTATTATAGTTCAAATGATACCGCAGAAAATAAGACATTAATAATCATTATGTCAATTGATTACCATATGATTATTGTGTTTGTAAACGTAGCAAACCCCTAATAAGGCCCGCGGGAGTCAGATAATACAGCCAGTTTATACCAATATATTTAATTATAGGACAAACAGAAAAAAAAAGACACTATTATTGCAGAAAAGCATATAGCAAAGCTAATTATCGGAGTTAGTGTAATAGTAGTGATGAGAATTGAACGTTAGGACCCTTAAATATCTAGAAGAAATTTGGTTACAATTCAAAGTTGTATCGATGTTTTCTTGATTTACTTTATATTAATTTTTTTTTTTGTAACATTTATACTGAGTTTAGAAACCAGAGACTATTATTGGCTAGATAAAGACGGATTATATTTTTCAGGAAGATCTTTTGAAAATGTTACTAAAAGATTAAATATTGTTTGCGTCTTCTTTTTTTTTTTTTTTTTCTTTTATTCTTAGTATTTAATAGGACATCATATTGAACCATCTGTCGTTAACGTTTTGATTTATGCAATAATTAGTGTGATTTAAAACCTAGTTAGTAGTGATCTTCTGGAATATCTATAATGATTCTATCGTATATTTGATAGCAACAAGATGGACATAAAAGAAGTAAACAATAAAAAGCCAAGTTTTTGATTGAAAGTTCCGAGTTTCCGACGGGATTTGAATGAATGAAAACGGTTTCTAATGGAATGATATCAGTAACAAGAAGAAGAAGAAGAAGAAATAATAATGAAAATTAAGCGCTGTAGTTGTAAAATGGCAAGTAATGATCACTTCTGATAACAGTTATCAGGTATCCACTCTACTTTAAGTTGAAAAAAGATGGAAAAAAACAGACATTTTTTTTTATTTCTACTTTTTTATTTCTACTTTTTTATTTCTACTTTTTTATTGATTTTATTTTCATATAAATATTATCTGGATATATATTCAAGCTTGAGTTGATTAATATAAGTTCAATTTTTTTTTTTTTCAAAGAAAAATAAAACAAGTAAAAGAAAAAAAAAGGAGAAAAATAATAAAAGATAAAAACAGCAGTTATGGTATTAAGCAGGAACAATTTTATGGATCAATCAACGAATTGCCTGATAAGTAAGATTCCGAATATTACATTGAAAATCAACGTTATCAATAAACATGAATAAGCCGTTGACACTTGCCATAGTCAAAGCGTTCACTGTTTCAAAAAAAAAAAAAAAAAAAAAAACTGTAGCAAACCATCAACATATTTCCAATAAAATACCTGTCTCCTATTAGCTATACCAAAGTTGAATACCATTACTGTGGGGGATAGGTTTGGTGTCGGGATAAGCCAGGATAAGCAAAATGATAAAGGTCGATAAGGCACGACAAAGTAAACATCATTTCAAAAGCATAGACATCATCGCCAGAAAATGTACAGGCAAAAGTGATGGGAGTTGGTGACAACCGTAACTCAGTGATCCCAAACTTCACGCGACACTGGAACTCAGACCTTGGACTTACATGTAAGATTCTACCATTTGATATCCAAAAACAAAATTGAAAATAACATGGTGCAATGAAATAAATAAATGAACAAAAGATGAAAGTGATAACTAAACATCGCTGTTTATTTCATCCAACAATCTGCAAAACTATCAAAGCTGAAAAAGATGGAATAAAAATGAAATTTATAAATTTTTATAAGCATGTTTCTAATGTATTTTAAATATTATCATCATCATCATCATTCTTTTTGTACTATGAAATAATCATCATGACTAGATTTTAATTTCAATTTCAGTTTCAAAATTTTCCATATTCATCGGCTCCTCAGTTAAGTTTAGTTCTTCCAAGGACGCGCGACCTTTAGTGGCATCTTGTCCAGTTCCGGCACAGACGGCGAAACTTTCCTTTAGCAAATCTGAATTAGGAAACCTACCTCCGAGCAGCAGAGCAGCAAAGAACTCAAGTTTGGAACTCGGTGATTTGGAGCACGGTCTGCTGTGCTGTGGGGTTTCAGCTTCCATTACTGTTCCTCTTTGCGGTCGTCACGGATCTTTTATTTTTGATGGTGCTGAAAACACTCTGCTCCGCACCAAAGTGTATTGGAATACTGCTGTGACGATCTCGACGAAGAATCTGAAATGGATGAAACTGTCCTACAGAAGGTATCTGTGAACTATGGATCAAAAAGTCCGGTAAAATGATTCTACTTTGGGCGCGCTTAAAAAAAAAAAAATTAAAAAAAATTGGAATAGAATAATACATGAAAACAAGCTTCTACTAGTGCATAGGTTGAAGGACTAAAGAAATAGCACGGCGGTAACCGCTATCAAGAATAATTAGCACTGACAGCATTAAGTTCAATGACATGACTATCAACACCACTACAAGTAGTTACATTTTTTTTTTTTTATCAACAGCCAACTTTTATTATTATTTTTTTTTAAACAAAAGAGAAAAGAAAGAGTTGAAAAATTAGAAAAGAAAAATTAGAAAAGAAAAATTTAAAAAAAAATTTAAAAAAAAATTTAAAAAAAAAAAAAAACTAGTTTCAAGTATGAATGCTGCCTCATAGCAGTAATCAACTGAAGTTAAATTATTTCACCCCTCCAAAGTGCCCGCAAAGCCGGTGTTTCTTTCATTTTCTATCAAAGTTTGTACTTCTTAAACCATCTGGATCATTTAAATATATATTTATTTATATATTTGGTCATTTATATTGTTGTTATTATCACGATTACAATAATATTAAAATTCGTAGTTTATAATTACCATTATTATATATTTTAATTATAATTCTTTTGGCGTCAGTGAATCAAGTAAACAAAAGAAATAAACATCGTGAGAAAATATCTAGCCAATGTATATATATTCATCTATTCTATTTTCTCATCTATTTAGTTCATGTTTTTTTTTGTAAATTTCTTTGATCAAGATAGAATAGAATCCAGTAAGTCCTAAAATTGTCCAGTTGCTGGAACAGAGATGGTAACAAGTAGTTGTAGAGTTCTTCATGACCATCTTTGATATACTCTATACTGTTTGCCCCGAGTAAAAAGACCGACTTGGGCTGGTTTTCTTGTTCGTATTTGCTCAAATGCATACATGTATGTATGTGTTTTGTGCTTATACAAAAAAGTTTTCTTATCGATTAGCTCCAGTATTGTTTATTTTTTTTTTCTCCCCCCAGAGTCCAGAACCAAGATCACCAACCTGCGGGTCTTTCAAACATCCAGTCGTCGGTGGAAAACCAGTGAATGACGGGTCGGATGCGCCAGAGTCCTATCTGACTTATCTGGCAAACGGGGCCCCCACAGCTTATATGCTGTCTGCCAATCTCTCTTTCCTCAGTTTTCTCTAACGAGCTTCATGTCTGGCTTGGTTAGTTGTCGCTCCTCTCTCTCTCTCTCTCTCTCTCTCTCTCTCTCTCCGCTATCTTCTTCTTTACAATTTGTAAACTCTTTTATATATAACCAGTTGCTTTCCCTCTTGCCAAATCCTTTCTTTATACTTTCTTTCAATCGTATATACTTTTTCTTCCTTCCTTCCTTCCTTTCTTTCTTTTTGGTTTCTTCTTGCACTCACCTTCCATCAACTATATACTCTTTCCCGCTTTGCTTTTTTGTTCAACACAAACTATAGTTCAAAATGGACACTGAAAAACAACTGCATCCAACACTGAGCGCAGCAAGAGAAGAAGACCAGCTTGCAAAGCTCGGCTACAAACAAGAACTGCCCAGAAAACTGTCAATGATGTCTATTCTGGGCCTCAGTTTTGCCATCATGGCTGCCCCTTTCGGTCTTTCTACAACAATGGTTACCGGCCTTACAGACGGACAGTGCGTCACCATCCTCTGGGGCTGGATCATCGTCACCATCATTTCCATCTGCATTGCTGCTTCGCTCGCTGAAATTTGTTCGGTTTACCCCACCTCCGGTGGTGTATACTACTGGAGTGCTATGCTCTCATCTAAGAAATGGGCTCCAATTAACTCATGGGTCACTGGCTGGCTTACACTCGTAGGAAACTGGACCGTCACTACATCCATCAACTTCTCCGGCGGCCAACTGATTCTTTCTGCTATCAACTTATGGAACCCAGACTTTGTTCCCACTGCATGGCAGACTGTCTTGATGTTCTGGTGTACCATGCTGGTCTGTACACTCATCAACATATTTGGATCCAAGTATCTAAATCTGATTAACACCGTTTGTGTATGGTGGACGGCTGCATCTGTTCTCATTATTCTTATCGTACTTTCTGTTATGACTCCCACTAGACACTCTGCTAAATACGTCTTCACCCATTATGATGCCTCTGCCTCCGGTTGGGCTTCAGGTTGGGCCTTCTTTGTCGGACTTTTGCAAGCTGCTTATACATTGACCGGATACGGTATGGTTGCTGCTATGTGTGAAGAAGTCCAGAACCCTGAGCGTGAAGTACCAAGAGGAATGGTTCTCTCCGTCGCCGCTGCTGGTCTCACCGGTGTTGTATACCTTCTTCCTATTCTTTTTGTTCTTCCTAAGGTGCCTGCCCTACTTGAAATTCCTTCAGGTATGCCCATCGGCGCCATTTTTATGCATGCCACTGGATCTCCTGCTGGTGGATTTGGTCTTTTGTTTCTTTTACTAGGAATCTGGATCTTTGCTGGTACTGGAGCCTTGACTGCTGCTTCAAGATGTACCTATGCATTTGCTAGAGATGGAGCTATTCCAGGTTCCCCAATTTGGGCCAAAGTCAACACCCGTTTTGACCTTCCTGTTAATGGTTTACTTCTCTCGTCTGCTGTTTGTTCGCTGCTTGGTCTTATTTTCTTTGGTTCTTCTGCTGCATTCAACGCTTTTACTGGTGTTGCTACAATTTGTCTGTCGGCATCATATGCTCTCCCTATTTTCATTTCAGTTATTTCCAAACGTAAGCACGTTAAAAACGCACCCTACAGTCTAGGAAAGTTTGGCTACGTTGTTAACATAGTCACGTCTGTCTGGATTTGCTTTGCAGTCGTTTTGTTCTGTATGCCTGTTGCAATCCCAGTGTCTCCTGAAACCATGAACTACGCTTCTGTTGTATTCATGGGATTTTTTTCCATCTCCGGTATATGGTACGCTGTTTACGGATACAAAAATTTCAAGGGGCCTCTTGCATCAGGTGTTGATGAAGACGTTATTACAGGTGTTGAATCTGGAGAAAACAGTAGTCTTGAACAACAAGCAGTTTCTCCTCAAAAGCAGTAATTCTTTTTATTTTTATGAACATTTTGTTTGTTTTTTTTTTTTTTTTTTTTTTTGCTTTCTCTTCCTTTTTTTTTGTTGTTTTATATGAATATACCTATATATGTTAATTGTTTTATTTTGTAAGTTTTGCCCAAAATTCTCATGTGTTTAAATATTTTGATATTAAAATTTTTACAATTTGTTATTTTTTAATTTTAATAGGCTAATATTTATTGTTGATTTTTTTTTTTAGAAACAATGATAAGAATAATAATGATTTTTTTTTTTTTAAAATATTATATTTAAGATAGAAGGAGAGGTTTGTTTATTATTATTTTTTTTTTTTTTTCAATAATAGTTGAATTAATAATTTCCTAAAAATTTACAATATCTTATAAATAATGTTATCACCATTATTATTATTATTATTATTATTATTATTATTATTATTATTAGTATTATTATTATTATTATTATTATTATTTTTTTTTTTTAAAAATATTCAATATAATTGAATGATCAATATGAAATAATAACCAAGCTTTAGTTGAATTATTATTATTATTATTTTTATTTTTATTAATATGATGATTATTTGAAAAAAAAAAAAAAAATTTCAATAATTCAATACAAAATTTATACATTTATAAATATATATTTGAAATATTGAATTCTGCTTGAATGATTAAAACTTAACAATACCCGAGTAACCAGAATAGTTTTTTTTTTTTTTTATTTTTTTTTTTTTTCAGCTTAAAAAAAAATACTTGTTTATTAATAAGTTTATTATTTTGTTTTTTTTTTTTCATAAACAAATACAATAATAATAATAATAATAATGATATATAAATTAAAATATAAAATAAAAGACCCTCAAAGTTTGACCTTTTTTTTTTTGCTGTTTATCCTCTTTGTTCTTTTTTTTTTAATTATTATAGTAAATATTTTTATTTATTTTTTTTTGATTGAATTTTTGTATTGTGGTGATTGAATTTATAAATCATAATTCGTACTGTAAGCATATATATATATATAAATATCTTTACTTTCTTGATATTAAATGTTTGTTGTAGAAAATTTATTTTGAATATTAAATTCAACAACCATACAATACTGAATATATATTCTTTAATAACTTTAGTGGTAAATATTGTCTTCTACGTTATATAAATATATATATATGTATATCAATGTATATAAAATTTACAAAGATTTCAGTTAGACTAAACATTTTGCTTTCTTTTTTCTGTATCCAATAATATAAATATATTTAAATCTAAGCTCTTTGGTATTTGAGAAATATATATTACCTGTATATATACTTTGAATAAACTTATCTACTTATAATATAATAACAAATAATGAATATAAATTGTTTTCAATGAAAAGAAAAAAAAAAAAAAAAAAAAAAAAAAAAAAAAAAAAAAAAAAAAAAAAAAACAATTATCATGTTGATTTTGCACAAAATAATAAATTGATGAGATAAATAACGGCTTTATTTCAATTGAACAAAAGTTTTTTAAAAGTTGAAAATAAGTTGAAATTAGAGGGTGTTTTTATTTATTTATTTATTTATTTATTTTCAATTCTTTTTTTTTTTTTTTTTTTACAAGACTATTTAGATTTTTTAATCATGGAAAATGATAATATAATTTCAAGTGATTTATATATATATATATATATAGATTGAGTGTAATTCAATTTTCAACTCAATGAATATATAGTATAAACCTTTGATCAATTTATTTATTATAAATATATATATTTTCACATTTATTATTTTATTATATATATATCTATGTATATATATATATATATATCATTTTAGAAATTAGAAATAATGGCAATATAAACACAATATCTTTTGAGAAAAAAAAAAAAAAAAAAAAGAAAACAAAACAAAACAAAAAAACAATGAATGAAACAAGTGAAAATGATAAAAAAGGAGGAGGATATCATAAGAAAGAATTTAAATGAAAAAAAATTTGGAAACAAAAAGAAAAAAGAATTCTTACAAGTTAAACAGCTTGGACAGAAGGAACTGAATCTGGTTTTTTGTCATCAACTTCATCAATTTCAATTTCCTCAATGTCTTCTTCTTCTTCTTCATTTTCAGATACTTCAATATCTTCTTCTTCTTCCTCTACATTTTCTTTAAGCCCCTTTTTAGAACCAGATGCACCAGATGCTGCAGTTTCATCATCATAATCTGCCATTTCCGTATCTTCATCTTCACCATCACCATCACCTTCAACGTCATCATCTTCTTCATCATCTTCCTCATCATCTTCCTCATCTTCTACAGCTGCATATTGATCTTCATCGTCAGCAGCAGCATCTGCTTCAACTTGTTCCGGTGGGAATTCGTCATCCAATTTCTCATTATCCCAAACAATGTTCAAACGCGTAACACGAGGTTTTTCAGCAAGCACGTTACGCACAATGTGTGACACATCCACCTTACTTGGTGGATTCTCCCTCAGCTCCTCAGTGTCGTACTCGTTATTCACATAGTATCCGACTCTTACAAATTCGTTACCAGCGTAAGAGCAGGAAAGCAATATAACTGTCACACTAACCAATTCACTGGCAGGAATTTTATCTGGAAATGGAGGATCAGCTTCGAAAACAAACTTATTGATTCCAACAGGAACTGGTCCCACAAGCAAGGAATCAAGCTCTTGATCGTGTTCAAAAGATGTAGATGATCCAACATATGTCAACTTCCATTCAAGATCTTCTTTTAGTGGCTCAAGACATTCAAAAGTGATCTCAAACTTATAAGGCGCGTTAAATGGAGCTGGATTGTTCAGCACATTGACATTGATTAAAGACACAATTGACATTATAAATTCTTCTTGTTTTTCTTTCCTATATTAATTGTCTCTCTAAATATACCTTTATTATCAACAGTTTTGATTATCAACAGTTTTGGTGGAGGAGGAGATAAAAAAAAAAAGGTTTATATATGACAAATTTCGAATGTTTAGTTTGTTGTTAAATCAGTTTAACATGAAGAAAAGTACAAGATTTGAGAAAAAGGAAAAACCTAAATAAAATATATATATATGTATGTAGGTAGTCAAGTGTTGGGAGAGTATTTTTTTTTTTCCTGTTATTTCTTTCTCACTGTTTTTATTTGATTGTTTACGCGTTTCTTATTATTTATATATTAGGCTGTGCTGTGTCGCGTCATAATGGGTAACCAGCCACGATTCACTATCAATTAACAACCCAATCAGGGGTTAAAAAGAATACTCACGTAATACGCGTTACTTAAGTAAACACTTATAAAAATCCAACCAACAATCCCTCATTTTTCATACTTAGTGATATAATAACTATATCATCATGATTATATATGATCTTGTTCAAGTTTTAATATAAATTTTGATATTAATTATTACTATTTATATATATGTATATGTATATTTTAATGAAAAAAATATAATGAAAATATAACATATATATATATATATATTTTTTTTTTTTTTTTTTCTCACTACAGTATTTCCATCATTAACGACCCAATTCCATTCCTTCTTCATCTTCATTTTCAGATTCCTCTGCATCGTGCTCTGTGTAAACATCACCTGCATTATTTGCCCCGTAATCTACAATATCGTCATCTCCATCTTCATGAACAACGGATTCTGTTCCATGATCCATATCCCGTCTTACTGCATCATCAAAAGCAGCTGCCTTTTGTCGCGACTTAACTTGCATGGAATCAATAACACTTTGTGCATTAAAAACTAACGGCTCCCGGCGCTTTGCAAACATGCCATCAAGAGCTCGCCACACAATGGGCTCTGGCGTTTGATACAAAACAGTCTTTAGCTGATCACCAAGCTCAGTTATAAGTCCCAAGTCTTGGCTCTGCTCATCAGCCCGCATAGCAAGCATGTAGGTAGTTGCAATTAAAGCATTTACACTAGGAGAAATCAAGGCTGGAATCTGGCTAGGAGCATCGGAACCAGAATTGGATCCATCTTGTGAACTAGCATCCTTAATTCCAGCACTTTTCGAAATGTAATAATTAGGAGGCGCAAGTACCTTAGAAGTCAACTCTAACATATATTCTATCTTAGAAAGTTCAGTAGCAACAAATTCAGCACGATCTACTTGGGCACCAATACTAGATTCCTTGATCCAGAGACCAACAAAAGAGTCAAAATCCACAACTCTGTCAGGATCCTCCACACTGAGTACATGGTGAGTAAGGAATTTCGATCGTGAATCAATGTAGTCAACTAAATTACCTCGCGTCCATTTGGGCTCTACAGCAAGTGGGTTTTTAAGGTCAATCCATACCTCAATCACTCCACCAGATAATTGTAGCTGATCCTGTGTAAAGTCTTCACATCTTCTGAACTGACCTGGAACACCTCCAGATTCAGTCTTTTCAAATAATGCCCATCCTCGGGACAAAATCCGGAAATACCCTTCTTTTCTATTAAATCTTACCTTATCCAACCCATCTTGTACAGGAATCACAATTCTTCTTGTACCTTGATTAAGTGAAATAGAGAGTCTATCTGGTTCCGCCAGTGCTCGATCTCTTCTTGACATTCCATTTGGATTAACACTAAGATTTCCACTCCCAAGTGCTGTAGCTGGGTCGTTGTTGGAATTTCCAAAATACAATCTCAATCTAGAGTCTCTACTAGATGCACCTTGTCGTTCAACAACTTCAAAAGACCCGATTTTTGTCCTTGCTACTCTGAAATCGCTGTAAACTCTTGTCCTCACAGTACCTGTATATCCAAATCCGTTAGTACCTTGATAATTATACATGTGTTGTAAAGGAGCATGGCCTGAGACTCCATATCTTTGTCCATTTTTATATCCATGTCTGCCAGGTTGTATGAATCTCGGTTGTGGCTGCATTTGCAATTGTGTCTGCGATGGAGACTGGATATGTATTTGTGACTGTGACTGCGAGGGTGATTGTAGTTTTGGTGCAGGATACCCAGGATCTGTTCTTTGTCGTTTGTGCGAATAGACGTCTAAGTTATAGGGTGCAGGAGTGTGTGGTAAGCTAGGAGGAATTTTATGGTATGCTCCATTACCTTTGCTGTTGGCTCTACCGTTGGTACTTGTGTCTCTTCGGACACCGCTATAAGTGCGGTCACCGTTTCTACTGTAGTTGTTGTTGTTCCACTGAGACATCGCATATGCCAGTAGAGGGAGAAAAGGTAAAGGTGGTGGTGTTGCTAGTGGGATAAATGTCTGTTTTGTTTGTTTGTCAAGTTAAAAATTCAAACACTCACCTGCGCAACTTTCTGTTGATTCTTTACTAGTGTGTATAGGGTTACATCTTTATACACCACACACTGAAATCTTTTTTTTTTATTTAATTTTTTTTTTCCTTTTAAATAAATAAATAAATAAATATATACATATTAGATATATATTAGATATATAAATCTTCATCATGTAAATATTTTAAATATATAAATATATTTGACAACGTCGATCAATAAAGCAGCAAATTTTCATGCTTTTCAAAAAGCTTCATTACTTTACTAATAAGCTCATGTGATAACACATGTGTTTATTGAATTTTGCTAGACTTTTGTATATTTACATATATCATAAATGGCATCCTTCTTTTGGTGCTCTTCATCATTAAATTCAAAACATATCAAAACCATCATTCAACGTGTCCACCTCACATAGGGTTTTTATAAAGACCCTCCAGTAGAGACTATCAAAAACCCTAAATAATTCCTTCACAAATTCTAATTGGATCACACAGTCTTATAAAGAATTTTTTTTTTTTCTTTTAAAAAAAAAATTTGGTAAAATATAGTGAAATAAACTATGGAAAGTAGTGTAATGATATAAAATGAAATAAAGAGAGCTTTAATAAACTTCTAGTTGTCAATAATGCAATAATATACTGGGGTGGTCTATCGTGCTCATAATGGTAGGCCCCACAATCGTTTCAAACTTCAATTAAATGTTAGGGATGCAATTTTGTCAAACAAAGCATGTCATCAACTGTAAAGGTCACGAAAATCGTCTTCAATATCCGTTTGTATAAAAAAAGTTTCTTTCCTTCATTTCTGGGGTCTTTGGTTTTTTGGAGTTTAGGAGTTTAGGAGTTTTGGAGTTTTGGATTTTTTTTTTTTTTTTTTTTTTTTTTTCTTTTTTATCAAGTGTTTTCATTGAATGAATGGCAACTTGATATTCTTACAGTGACAAATCGCTACTGCTTTCATCGGCATGGAATGAGTGCCAATTTGCCTTGGCCCATTGACGAGCAATAAGTGAAGCTTTGAAGTACTTTTTACTTGCGTACTTCTTGAAAAGTGCTTCATGTTCAACTGGACTAGCAAGATAATTTACTAATATTCTGGCAACAGGAACAATATCTGAAAGATGATAATCTCCAGAATAGTGAACCAGGTTGGCATCCCACTCTTCGCGACCTAAAATAAGACGAGCAATATACATAGAAACTGCTGCCATCATCGAAGGAGTATACCTAAGTAATTCATGCTCCACAACTGAAACTTCCAAGAAATATTTTCCAAATGATCTGGATTGAACATCGTAATCGTCAGCCTTTGAAATTCTACGCAAAAAGTTAAGAGGATTAGGATATGATAATTCAAAATCCAAAACTTGTAGAATGAACTTTTCAGCTCCCAAAATATCACTTTCTTCAAAGTTACCACCAGTAAAGTAGACAAAGTGATTTAGTACAGGAGGAAAAACTTCTTCATACTTTGCAGCTAATAACAATGAAGTTATACCAACAAGTTGAATCTTGTCTAGACTGACTATACGAAGAGTCATGAATCTATCAACAATATTTCCAGCCAAGAAAAGTGTTTCTGGAAGCAACCTGAGTTTACTGTGAATATCAACTAGCCAATCCATTAAAAGCCCACGTTGTGACCACTCTAATTCATTCTGATCAAGTATATAATCAGGATTGGGCATGTATTTTTTCTCAAGTTCATAAAGATAATCAAATATATCATCTGAATACTCAGCTACCATCAATGGATCATCCTCATCATCTGCATCCAAGTCATCCCAAGGCTGAGTACGTGCTTTTTTCTTTACACGAGTTGCCTCAATATTTTCTTTCTCTGCAACATTACTGATTTCATCAGCAGATCTTTTAAGTGACTTTGTTACTGGTGCTGCCGGTTGGGTCGCATTAACTTTAGACGAAGCTGGTCGATCAAGCTCATGAGCTTTCTCAACCTTAACTGACCCTGTCGTCTTAGATTTGGCACGCAAAGTTATGATTTCTTTATTTTCATGCGGTAAGTCTTGTCCTACCTTAAGGTCCCGCAATGGACGATTGGAAGTAGAAGATTTTTTGGAGGGTGCAACGTAAATTCTGGGAGCAGGAGCTTTTTCAGTAACAATAGCTTGTTTGCCAGTTGCATTAGAAGACTTTGGGACGTTGCTTAAATCCTCTAAAGCTGCGCGCTTACGCGTAAGTAAACGAGAAACGTTACCACTATTGGTTCGACGCGAAAGTCTCATATTTGTGTCAGATTCTTTAAGAACCATTTTGCGTCTACGTGGTTCGTCTCGCTAAACGGAAAGGAAGAAAAAAAAAATAAATAGAGATATATCTGGTTAGCAATCAAGAAATCGAAATAACAAATATAAAGAGAACGTACCTGCAAAGAACTCATGCTAGTTGGATTATGGCAAGTAATTGCAGTTTAGGGGGTGGAGTACGGAACAGAAAGGAAGAAGCAGGCTACTTGTAAGAGCAGTAAGAGCGACAGTGTTATAACAATGGTACAGCAGCTCGAGGAAAAGAACGCACAAGAAGTTAAACGAAAGAGACGAAGAAAAGTGCAGGTGTAGCGAATTGAAGGATAGGCTATTGGTTCAGTAGCGAAGTGATGGTTTCTATGACTGAAGCGTTGGTACTTTTCTGCCAGCCGCAAAGCATAAACAAACAAAGTCACAACACACCAGTGACTGTTTATTTAGGCCACACAGGAGTAATGATATGGCGATTGAAAAGACGCGAGAGACACTAGAAGTCTGAAATAAACTGTCCCTTTAATTTCGATAAATAGCAAGCTACTAAGGTCCTTACAACAAGTATAAACAAAGTAGAACACTGGACCAGCTTGGTAGTGAATGATGGAGAAGAGGAAAAGTCTGTGGTGCTGGGAAAGAAAAAAATCAGCGAAAAGTTGAGATTAGGGTTGGTGAATTTCTACATGAGGGTTAACACAAGAGGTGTCTCTAGCCTATCGTAGCTCTACTCTTCAAGTATTATAGTAAACATCATGATGGGCTACTGAGCTGTAGTTGACTTTATATTCAATAAATAAGAGGCATTAATCAACTATTGAAGGCACTAAAAAGTTATACATTCAAATGTTGAAAAAAAAATGAAAATAAAAAATAAAAATAAAAATAAAAAAAATAAAAAATATTAAAGCATAAATACAAAATTACTGTGAGAAATAATATAAAGCAATCATGCAATTGAAACTAAGTCTGAAAAATATAAATGATAACAGTTCCATAAATTGTGATTATGAAAAAAAAATATATATAGAAGGTTTGAGCAATTGTATCTCAAAACTTCTCAATAAATATAGTGAATGCAGAATAACAGCTGGTGAGCTTGGTGAGAGTGAAAACCAATGTGCTTGTAATTATCCAAATCAAGCCATTCATGTAGAATTTTTTTTTTTAATTAATTCAGAATTTGAATAAGACTTGCATCTTATTGTTCCCGTGTACCTCCCATTTCTACATCTTCACCTGTAGGGCCGTCCATTTCTGTGTCCGTAAATTCCTGCGTCGAAGGTGTTGGTACAGCCGGTTGTCGACGCTGTGCTCTTGGAAGATGAAGCAGTAAATCTGGTGGAGGTCTAAATTCCTGTCTATAACCGTTGGGATGGATTTGCGTTTCTCCCCATGCAATTCCAACGTTTCGTCCATCTGTGTGCATGCGATCTTGAGTTTGAGCTGTTTGAGCTTGATTTGCTTGAGCCTGAGCCTGAGCCTGAGCCTGAGCCTGAGCTTGAGCTTGAGCTTGAGCTTGAGCTTGAGCTTGAGCCTGTGCTTGTGCTTGTGCTTGTGCTTGTGCTTGTGCTTGTGCTTGTGCTTGTGCTTGTGCTTGAGCCTGTGCTTGTACCTGTGCTTGAACTTGTAGCTGTGCATGTAACTGAGCATGAGCTTGAGCATGAGCTCGAGCGTGTGCTTCAGCGTGTGCTTGAGTATGAGGGTGTGCGTGATTATGTGCTTGAAGATGAGCGTGAGCTTGAGCATGAGCCTGAGTATGATGAAAGTAAGCTTGCATTAGAAGCCTATGTTGATCTTCTTGCAATGTCTGAAGTCGGTCTTGTTGGTTTGGTACTTGTCCTATATTTTGAACAGTATCATTGTTATTTACCACCATTTGAGCGGGAAGGTCAGGTCTATTGGTAAAATGAAAATGGTCGTTTGTAGGCGGATCCAAGAAAAAATTCATGGTATCGCCAAATGCTGCTTGAAGAGCGTTCATATGATTTCCAGCCATAGTTGTTTGTGCATGAACTGCATGACGACCAAACTCATCTGCGTTCATTCGAGGTCCAAGGTCAGGAACAATTCTTCTATTATGATGAAACTGGTGAGCTTGGGATTGTACCAATTCGTTCAAAAAATCACGTAGATGTCTAACACCGGCACCACTGTAAACGCAAAACATTTGCTGTTGATGCTGTGTGAACTCGGGAGGAGGATCTCGACAAAATTGAATTAAATCATGTCTCATAAAGGCCGGAACACCAGTCAACGACAAATGTGTAAGGCGTTGACAAGCGTTGACGAGATTAGTAATGGCAGGGATAGTGATTTCACGACAATAGGAAAGATGAATTCTCTCCAGGGAAGATTCAGATCGTTCCCAGAATGCAGCAATACCATTGTCTGTGATATTTTGACATTTGACTAATCCAACTCGTCTAAGCTTGGGCAGTGTGGCAATATCACGAACTGCTTGGTCATGCAGCTGACTACAACAAGCCACATCAATGTATTGAATTCTGTTGCACGAACGAACCAAAAGATTTACACCTGCGTCGGTGATATTGTTACAGTGGCCCAAATGAATATAGTGCAAGTTTCTGCCTAATTTTGAAATGTGTGATAAGGCGCGGTCAGTGATTTGAAAACACTTTGCAAGACCAATGTTTCTTAGTCGCGAAGCAACATTTACTAGTTTCCCTACAGTCTCATCAGATATGAGAGAGCAACTTGAAAAGTCTATTATTCTCAGCTTGTCAAAGTTTGAGCTAACAGGTAACTGAGCAAGTGTGAGATCTGTAATTTCCGGATTAGATGCTAATCTGTACTCGCGCAACTGAGAAAGTGATGTAAAGGCCGAGCTGGCAACAGCATCTGTGATTTCAATGCAGCCTGTGAGGTCCAGTTCGACAAGCATTGGACATTTGGTAATAACTTCGCTGAGAGCAGCATCTGTTAACAAGGGACATCCGTTAAGTTTTAGCCTTCTTAGACTTGGGCAGCTATTAGCCAATGCAATAATGGAACCATCACTTATAAGTTCACAGCCTGATGCATATAATCCTTGCAACTTTTGACAATTTTCGGCCAAAGCATTTATTGTAACGTCGGTGATATGTTTAAGACTAGTCATATCAACTGATAAGATTCCAGGATTATTCCTAAGAATACTCTTGAGACTTTCGTCGGTAATTTTTGTACATCCAGCTATAGTTAGCCTTTCTAATTTTCGGCAAGGAAGAAGTCGTAATAAAAGGCTGTCATCGATAACATCAGGAAGATTAGTTAAATTGATTCTTCTAATTAACAAACTGTAGTCGACGGTGAGATGCTTTACTGGAATGTCTAAAGTTTTTAAAAGCTGTTCAAGAGTATGAGAAGCAACGATACTGGGTCTAAACCAGAGAGTGTCTACAGTTGCAGAGAACCACATTTTGCACACCAGCAGAGTAGTGAACTGGTATTCGGTTTCTGACAGATACGAAAAGATGTGAGTTAATAATTCAGGCGGGAGCAACTCCATGGGAGAATAAGCTCTAGAAGTCAAAGGCTGGGATTGTCGTTTTGGTGTTATTGCTAATGAATCGAAAGCTGGAGAGCCAGAGAGATTTGAGGTTGGTGAGGATTCACCACTTGTGCAAGGCGATGATTCAAATGGTGCTGACATGTTTGCAATTGTGTTTGAGTTTTTCATGTCAATTTCTTGGCCACTATTTGTTGCTGAAGATGATGAGCTGGCGTTTCCTAATGAGTTTCCCTGCCGACTTTTGTTGTTAAAGTCAAATACCATATTTGAAGTCAAATGTAGTAAAATGCAGAGGCAAGAAAAGAGTCAGTTGAGAGGCAACAAGAGGAAGGAAAAAATCAGGGTAGTAGAGGAAATCAAGATTGCGGTAAAATGGTGGTTTACTATGAAATATGCTTTTTGGTGAAGTAAAAAGATTGGCGAGATAAGAAATGAGGATCACAACTATTAAACTGTGGAACAGGCTGTCGTATATTTATGAGGATAAAGTCGAATAAATGGTGGCCTAATAAACGAAATATATAGGAAAGTTTTAGAGGAGAATTCCAAGACTTGAAGAAGAAACAAGTAAAGAATAATAATGAGAAATAAATAAATAAATAAATAAATAAATAATAATGAGAAAAAAAAAAAAAAAAAAGGAAAAAAAAAAAAAGAAGAGAAAAAAAAAGACAAAGTTCAGTTAAAGAGGTGAAAGGTATATAGATGCTTGCAAGAATGAAATGAAAGATGGCAAGTGGTGAAGAAAAAGAGAAAGAGAAGTGAGAGAAAGAAAGGAAGAAAGGAAAGCCAGGGTAAAAGTTAGAGGGAGAAAATAAAATAAAATAAAAATAAAATAAAATAAAAATAAAAAGTTCATGAAAACAATAAAATAAAAATTAGAAAATTAAAAATAAAAATTAAAAAAGCAATCAATAATGACTATATTTCTCAGTTTTTACTTGTCTAGCAAAAAATTGATTGATTATACAAGACTTGGTATTTCAATAAGGAGCTTTTACTAGATATACATCTAGTTTAAATTGATTATCAACCCTTTTTTTTTTTTTGCTATAATGAAGAGAAAAAAAAATAGGTAGATAAATGAATACATGGTAATCTTGTGAAATGATAATACAAAGTTCATGGCTAATCTATATCATGATCTTGATTATTATTCTTCATCATTTAGCCATTCGTTACAGCATATATTGTGACTGTTAAAAAAGACTTCTGGTATTATACTCACATATATGGCGAATCTTTATAAACCCAAGCAGATGATGCTTTTTATAAAAAAAAAAATTTCAACAAAGTTAGAGACACTTCTCCTGAATTGGCTGCGACTGCTAAGACGTTGTTTTACCATCAAGCACTGAAAGAGTCTGTTGTTGTGTCCTCAGTTTACAGCATTATTATTGCCGTGAAGCCTTGAAATTCTTTGTGAATGAAAACAGTGGATCCGCTGAGTTATGCTGTTTTTCACAGATCTTCAGGTTTTACTGATTATACATGGTCACTTCCAAGATGGCGTTTTTTTTTTTTTTTTTTTCAACTGAGAAATATAATCGTAATGTAGATGATAAACTATAATTGTAAACTCTAAAACTGTTTATTAGTATTAGAAGAAGAAGAAGAAAAAAAGAGGTTTTTGTTTAGTTTCCATGATTTCAAACTGTATAAAACATGAAATGCAGGTCCTTTTTTTTAATTTAATTTAATTTATTTTATTTTATTTTATTTTAATTAATATTTATTTATTTATTTATTTATTTATTTATTTATTTATTTATTTATTTATCTATTTATTCATTTTCCTTACAGTCTCAATTATAAATTGGCTGTATAAACTCATAGTAGTTCATCGAAAATATAGGTGGGGGTCCTATATAAATAGCCCGCCACATATATTCAAGTGTTTTTCAAGATGAATCTATAAGAGATTTGTTTTCATACTCTTCTTTTTAACATATTTAATGCCATTTATCAATGAGTATAATCGTTGGTGGTGTGATAAACATATCAGCCAACAGAGTAATTGGTTTTAAATGATTAACAAACTATGAAAGAATAATGACCAATATTAAACTTTAGTCCATCATTCCATGATTTTCTTCTTTAAATCTGTTTGTAAACATTCAAGATAATACCTTTTGTAACATACAGATGTTTATATATTGTATACTTGTCTTGGTTTTTATATTTGTTTATTTTTCTTCTTCTTGAAATCAAAAATAGCTAAAAGAGAAGTTCATGCTTGAATGCCGCCGTGAGTGCCACCCAAGTTATATTGTGAGTGTATCAGTATTTTCCTTAGCAGTGACAAAGTTATGCTTTTTAAACCTTCTTATTATGCCAGTTTTGTCGTTTTCGTGAATTAAAAAAGGTTTGAATATAAAATAGAAGAGACTCAGTGCACCTTTCATGCCTATTAATAGAACTAACAGTGTCAGTTTCTAGTGAATCCTTTGTCTTTCCAATGAAATACAATCTCGAAAAACAAAGTTCATATATCTTGATTGATATGATGAATTAATCAATCATTAACTTCAAAAAGATGGACAATGTTCAATGATGAGTTTTAAAAAAAAAAAAAAAAAAATCTAGTTGAATCTTGAGAATATTCAGTCTACTTATATACCATATTACATTGTTGTAAATTCCAACTTGACGCCTTGAAGTTTTTGTCTAGATTTGCATTATATATTGGCATAACGCTCAACTTTATCAAAGCTTTCTAGAATAAAGTATCAACCTCCAAGAACAAAAATAAAAGGATTGATGCTGATGATGATGATTCTATTCTTTCTTGATAGATGATTCTGATGAAATTAATACTCCTGTATTTGTTTACTTGTTTGTATCATGATACAAAAATCCCAACATACCAAACTTTTCTCCTTACACCACCTCCTATATGAGCCTTATGTACGATTGGTACAAACAGTAGTCTGACTGCATCGGCGATCGATTCGATTCATTTTCTTGGAATTTTACAAAACTTTTCTTCCTCTTTTGTTTTTTTGTTTTTTTTTATTAAAAAAAATTGAATATTAATAAAAACAAAACCGTCTTGTTTTTACTTGTTCTTGTTTATTTTGTTTAAAATCTTTTCATCTTCATCATTAGTTATAATCTGTCTTCATTGTACAAACACAGAATCATGATTCTATAAACTAGATTTCTTTCCCAAAATGCTTTGAAACACTGGATTGTCAACATACATGCAAAGACCTAACAGCTTTTATTACATTTCATTTCATGCGCTAATTGTAATTAATTGCTCTCATGTAGCAGCTTCAATGCTCATCTCCATCAATTAACCCTTATACAACAAACAATCTTTTTAAGATGAACTCTACAACTTTTATTATAACAAACAATCATCTAGAATCCCAAAAACTTTCAAAGTTACAAAGAAATTAGATAGACCTTTTTTTTTTTTTTTTTCAAAAGTCAATGCAAATTTAACAAAATGTCTTTTTACAATTGCACCAGCCTCACCAGACAAAATTAAAAGAGTTGTTGTGTAGTAGCCGTGCAACATTTCTATTTCGATGGTCTGGATTGAAAATTGAAAATTAAGATGATTTTCTTTGAATATCAAAAGTCAACATGTTATCAATCTAATCTTTAAATTTATTTCCGTTAATGGTAGAGAATCAATGGTAAACAATAAAAGGTCAGCAATAAAAGGTCAACAGTAAAGGTCAACAATCAATGGTAAACAATCAACGGTAAACAATCAAATGTCAACAATCAAATGTCAATGATCAGTAAAACTATGATTATAGATACTTTTAAATAATATATTCTTCTTTTTTTTTTTTAAAAAAAAAATACCTGTTACATTAACATTTGTCTTACATTAATATTAACTCTTTTATCATTAATCCATTCTCTATACTCTGGTCTCACTTTGTCAGATAATTCCTTTGGAGAAGTTCCCTTCCATACCTTACCAACTCCATGATATGCTGTTCGTGAGGGCCCACCCATAACAAGTACATCGCCAGATCTTAGTCTAACTTGTACTGGAGGCCGACCAGTTTTCTCTTGTTCCGAATATCTTTCGCTCCCTACATAAAATACTGCATCACATCCTACAGAGACTGAAACCAGGTCCGCTTTTGATAACTCTGCTACATCTCTATGTGGTGATAAAGTATCTTTCTGTGCGTAAAAATTCACAATAGCCGCCTCTGGTGTCATGTCAAATAATGGTGCTCCGAATAGCGGCACTAGTTTGGGTGGAAAATGCGGAAATCCTGGTGCTCCAGGTGTGAAAGTAGGATATTCTTTGGTTGTCCAGTTGTATTGCCCTCCAAGTGTTATCCATCGTAATTTACGTTCACGAACAGCGGTCTTTTCGAGTGGTGTATGCAGTGTTTTGTCTCGTGGGAAGAGCACTGAAGGCCCATTTGTGTCTTCAAAAAGCTCAGATAGCAGCGTAGATGCCGACTGATAATGCAAATCTAAATTCGAAACATGTTGAGGATCTCCAATCAACTCACTGTTCACGATATTCACAAGTTCAGCTTGTACAGCCACTGGGAAAAAGTCTGGTAGGATTTGAAGTCCTGGCAACTCGTCAATACTCACAACATTAGGAACTGTTATATCATTTAGCTCGGGCTGATTTTGTAGATTTAAAAAATTGTTGAACACTTTTAACAAAATTTCCTTTGTATCCAGATCATCAATCGTTTCATATCGCTTATATCTCAAAGTATATTGTCCATACTTTTGACCTTGTGAAATAGGTGATCTAGGGTCCAAAATATCTAAACAAATTTCTGCACTTGTTAAATTTTTATCTCTTTTGTATAACGGTTTGAATAAGTCAACTTTTGTCGTTGATGGCATCTTTTTTATTTTTTTATTTTTTTATTTTTTTCTTTTTTTGAAATTCTATATATTAAAACGTCAAAATAAAAATAAAAAGATGTTGAAAATAAAATAAAAAAAAAATGAAAATGAAAATAAAAGTTTGTCATACGATCAACGTACGGCTAAATCTGACTTGTTAGTTTCATCTTAGAATTTTTGACTTGTACCCTTTATTATCTACAAAATTAATTCACAAATATAATAGTAAAATTAATGATGAGAAAAAAAAAAAGGTACAAAATAGCTTTAAAAGTGGTTATTGAATTTTAATATTTTTTAAAATAAAAATAAAAAATAAAAAATTTCAATTGTAATATATTATTTAAATCTAAGGAAAAATATATCACTGCTTTCCCAGGATCGAGCCATGATTATTACCTTCATTTAGTGAATTTGGTGACTGTTGGGCTAAAATACTCTTTTGATAAATACTAGTCTAGTGCAGTAATTAAGAGTTGAAAAAAAAAAAAAAACTCCTATTCGGGAGCGCTCTTTGGGGGTTTTTCAAAATGTTTGTACTTAATATATTTAGCATGTAAAATTATTACACAATATAGCAATGAATATTGTGATAAAGTGATATATCCTAAATTGGTAATCTATTTAAAAGGTTAGGGTTTCAATTGACTGAGGGATTGATTGGAATGAAAATGATAGATTTTACTTTGTATGATTATTATTATATTGAAAAAAAAAAAAAAAAAAAAAAAAAAAAAGATGGCATATCAGTATTTCTATGATTAACAATTGAATTTAAATGATTATTATTTTATTTCTAATTTGTTATTTTTGAAGAAAATAATAATAATAGATATAAAAATAAAATAAAAGAAAAATAAAATAAAACGTTCAATAGATGAAAATTAAAGAGAGAAAAAAAAAAAAAAAAAAAAAAAAAAAAAGACTTTGTTTGAGATATATAGTATCATGGTGAAGAAACGGATACAAAATGATGACAATTCCAAGAATAATAAACGAGTTCGAGTCAAAACTGAATCAGGAGAAGAAACTTGTGTAATTAGCAGATCTGAACTTGAAAGAATACACACTTCGCTATGTACAATTTGTACATTTCTTAGTTCAAGACCAAATATAACGACTACATTTGAACGTATTGAACCAACAATATCTGGACAAATTGGTCGTAAACTAAGGCTTCAGGATGTCGCTTACATCAAAGCTGTGATACCAGACATGCTAGTGTTCAAGTATATTGATATTGATGCCGAAATAATTGACGCAAAAGTGGATGAAACTATCGAAGTTTTGATAGTTGAGTTTGTAGACGAAAGATTAAGAGCGAGTGGAAATACCGATTCAAGACAATTATCTATGCCAACATACGGCGTCGCAGAAATGATGAAAGTAGTAAAGAATAGAATTTCACGATTCAAAACTGCTTTAGATATATATATTGAGCAGTTCGGTGTAGGTATGCTAGAAGAAGATTACCTCAATTATATGCCTATTTCTGAAAAGGAAAAAAACCTGATGGATCCAGTTGAAGCAATGATTACAAAAGTTGAACACAGATATGATAACGAAGAATTTCATTTTGATATTCCAAAATTTATTCAAGAATTAAAATTATCAACGGATTATCAGGATCAAATTGTAGAAAATGGAGAGTTTGTAATACCTGAAAAAGAATCAGTATTTGGAGAATTAAACGATCCTTTACCAAATGATATCCAAAAAGCCATCAATGAATTATTATTGTCAGATCAAGACTTGGATTCTGGGAAATCAGTCCAGCTCTACTCGCATCAAGCTGATGCATTGAATAGTATAGATCAAGGGAATGACGTTGTTGTCAGTACTTCAACCTCCTCCGGTAAATCGCTAATATATCAACTCCCTATATTAAAAGCATTATTAAACTGGTATAATTCGTCAAAGCTTTCTCCTAAACCAACTGCTATTTTCATCTTCCCAACAAAGGCCCTTGCTCAAGATCAAATGCGTGCCTTCAATACTCTCAAGTCCTTGATATTTACTCAAGATATTGCATCTCAAATCATAGCCGAAACCTATGATGGAGATACACCTATTGAAACTAGAAGAAAAAGGGCTACTGAAGATCCCGGGTACACTATTATTTTTACAAATCCTGACATGTTGCATGCAAATCTCTTGCCCAACTGGGAGCTCCCGCATTGGAATCGATTTCTAAGTGGTTTGAAATTTGTAGTATTAGATGAACTACACATTTACGGGGCCGGATCCTTTGGGTCCCATGTTGCTTTCGTTATGCGCCGACTTCGTCGACTTTGTGATCATTATGGTGCTCGGTTTCAGGCAATATCTTGTTCAGCTACGATAAGTAATCCTATAAAACTTATGCACTCGGTATTTGGCAGTGATTCTAAAGATATTGTGGCAGTCAATAATGATGGATCACCGGCAAGTCGTAAACACTGGCTGGTGTGGAATTCACCATTTATAAGTCCAGAACTTCCAGAAAGTGGAAGAGTACATCCAATTCAGGAGGCTACTAAATTAATGGTAAATTTAACATTAAGAGGTGTCAGAACAATTGCATTCTGTAGATTCAGAAGAACATGTGAACTATTGATGAAATCAGTGAAAGATGAACTGGAAAAGAGGGATTTTGATTCAAGGAAAAAGAAAGAAATACAAGCAAGACTAGAAGGAAGGGAAAACAAAAATACTAATGAGGACAAAGAAAAAGAAAAAGAAAAAGAAGAAGAAGAAGAAGAAGAAAATCCAAATGGAATTGTTCCTAATATTATGGCTTATAGAGGTGGATATTCTGCTAGTGACCGAAGATTAATTGAACATGAAATGTTTTCTGGAAGGCTGACTGGAATAATTGCAACAAATGCTTTGGAATTAGGCATTGATATTGGTGCTCTTGATGCCGTATTGATTGTCGGATTCCCATTTAGTGTTGCCAATTTAAGACAGCAAAGTGGACGCGCTGGTAGACGAGCTTGCCGTGGTGGATCGTTAACGGTATTAATTGGTGGAGGGGATCCTCTTGATCAGCATTACATGAATAATCCAAGTGAGGTCCTAGAAGAACCAAACTCTGAGCCTGAACGTGTAGAGGTAAACGAGGGAGTGCTAGAAGCACATTTAAATTGTTCGGCATTTGAAATGCCTATCAATCCTATGATAGATGAAGAGTATTTTGACGTTATACCTGATATCCAAGATGAATCAGGAAACGCTAGCAAGAATGTGTTTAGAACCCTATTGGAGACAAAATTGGAGTGTATTGATGAAGATGAACCCGACTTAAGTGAAAGATATTATACTTGTAACATTAAGTGCCTTCCGCAGCCAGCTCGCCAGTTTTCACTGAGAGGCAGTTTAGGTGAAGAAGACGAAGACTACTCTGTTATTGATATTACCAGTGGTCGCAACAGTGTGATTGAAAAAATCCAGCCAGACCGTGTTTCCTTTACACTCTACGAAGGTGGAGTATTCATCCATCAAGGCCACACTTATCTCATCAAATCTGTTGAACCTGAGGCAAGGTATGCATTGGTAGTGCTTAGAAACAATCTTAATTGGATTACAAAACAACGCGATTTTACTGATGTCGACCCCAAAAGTACTCAACAAGTGTCAAAGCTTTCAAAAATCCAATCTTTGCTTACTCAAGGAATGCGTAAACCGAGTATTTCTTTTGGTCAAGTACAAGTTCAAACCATTGTTTTTGGGTTTTATAAACTGACAACAGCAACTCAAACCGGTTCTGGTGCTTACTCAAAGATTATCGATTCTGTGGAAATTCCAGAAAATCAGCAACGTCCATTTACTCGGGTTTGTCTTGGGTTTTGGACAGATTTACCTCGTCTACTTATTGACTTTGTTCGTCACACAAAACGTCTTCATTTGGCGGGTGCAATACATGCTGCACAGCATGCACTTCTTGCCTCTGGAAATAATTCAGGATTCTCTAATTTGCATACGGAATGTAAAGCTCCCGAAAAAGAGTTTGCTAAAACTCAATCAAACAGAAAACGTATTGCAAGACTGATATTTTATGAGCCTAGTGCTGTAGGGCCGGTAGTGAATAGTGTGGCTGCTCGTAAAGCTTTTGCCGGGTTTGAACAAGCTGTACAACAAGCTGTCACAAAATTGGAAAACTGTGATTGCGAATCAGGTTGTTTAAGCTGTGGCGTAGCTTGGCCTGGGTGTGTTGAGAACAATATTGTGATTTCAAAGGCAGGTGCTTTGATTCTATTGAGATACCTTGGAGGATGTAAATTTGACGAGTTGGCTTTGGGAATCAATGATGGCCCTGAATTAAATCTGATTGGACAACATCAAGCTAATACAATTATTTGCGCTGAATAACTTTCAAGTTTCAATGCAAATACATATACTAGATGTATATATTTAATACAAATTTAGCAAACATATATCTGGAATGTGTCCGACTTTTGTAAGTGGAGATGAATTCCAAACTATAACGATTGGTATGGTCAGGTAAAGTTTTGGGAAAGGTGGACCAATAGCCAGACTGGCGGTTGATAAACTCAAGTTATTATCGATCGGTTGATCTCAAGGAATCTTAATCATTAAAAATCCTAAGATCTAGCTAAAAAAGCACAACCAAGTTTTACTTTCCGTTTAAAAAGCAAAAGGTTAACGTCAGTCACGATTATCCGCTGTATTTTGACGTATTATTAGTTTAATGTCTTGTATAATTTTAACCACCCAGTGCAAAATCCCGTACATGGCAACATTTTTTTTTGCTTCGTTTTTTCTTGAGAACAATATAAACCTGCTTTTGACAAAAAGTGAACTCATAGAACTACTACCTGAACCTTTTTTTCCTTGCTAGGTTTACAAATCGTGACTTTTAGTTCTCCAGAGTCTGCTTTATTGCATTTAAGCCAATATCCTTTGTGACCCAAAAACACATTAAATCCTTCAATCAAGTCCTCGTGATCTTTCATATTTTTGCACATTTCATGAATAGCCAATTCCATATCAACTCTATACATTTGTGTTAGTTAAAACCTTGTTGGTTTGAAAATCGTGCAAAGTATACAGTTTTCATCAAGTATTTGAATGAAGAAAATAAAAAAAATAAAAATAAAAATGAAAATAAAAAAAAACACATACTTGCCACTTTCAATATCCATGACAATATCAAGAAGACGTCCGTATTCATTACTGTCCAAAATTTGATAGGCTTGGTCCAAGTACATTTGCATTTTTGGAACATCGCATTGCAATTCTTCACATTCTTCCATTTGCCTTTGGCATTCGGTTGTCGATGATATAACCACCATAACCTATTAAACTTTTAAAACTCGATTTTTCTAATTTTCTGATTTCCTTTTCTTTTTATTTTATTTTTCTTCTTTTTTTAATTCTTTTTTTAATGACTTTTGTTATTCTGATTTCAATTTTATTCGTGTATTCAGATGTGTATTAATCAAAAAAAAAAAAAAAATTTTTTTCAGTCTCTTGATTATCTTGAACTTCAGTTGTAAATTAAAAGATTTTCAAGAAATTTTTATTGGTTTGAATTAATTTGATTTTAGCGTAGTGTGAATTGTGTATATTGTTGATTGAGTTCTTTTCTTTTCTTTCTCTTTTTGCCTAATTAATGATAATACGCAGTAGTTTACCTTCAAGTTTTTACTTTTGGTTTTATTATTCAGTATTCAAACAAACAAATTTTTCTTCTTCTTCTTCTTCTTCTTCTTCTCCTTTATTTTCCAATCTTACAATCTCACAATCTCACAGATTCCTTCAAATAACAGTATACTGTCAATGCATTTCTCAATTCGATAACAAATTGAAATATTTTAATGATATTTAAAAATGAAATAACTTTCAAAATCCAAAACTCACAAACCAAAAACCATAAACCAAAAGCTAAAAAAAAAAAAATCAAAATCAAAATCTAAAGATGAAATAAGAAGAAGAAAAAAAACAATAATAAAAAGGAAATAAAAATATAATCAAACAAGTTTTAAATCTAAGGTATAAAAAAATTAATAATGAAAATAATAATGAAAATAATGATGAAATTAATAATGAAAATCAATGAAAATCAATGAAAATAATGATGAAAACAATAATGAAAATAATAATGAAAATAAAAATAAAAACGTTTCATATAGCTTCCTTTCCTTTCTTTATATACCTATTTCTTTGCCTTGAATCTTCAAGGTCTTCTGTAATCCGATTTCCACGCCACAGTCGGACTGTATAATAAATATCCCGTCTCTCCTCCACACTCAGGACTTATGCCCTACCCACACACATATTAAGAAAAAAAAAATTTATGTAGTACGTCATCCGGTCTTTGGGAGAATGATCCAAAAATAAAAATAAAAACCAAAATAAAATTGAAATTAACGTGAATGTAGTATCAAAACAATAGAATAACATATATATATATATATATATAATATGGAAGATATATAAAACATTAAAATGTTTATTCTTGTTTGCGTACTACTTATTAAAAACATGTGAATTTGGAGTTGATAATAGTATTTATATATATATATATATTGCATGTTTTAAAAGAAAAGAATAGAGTAAAAATATAAACATGCTCATAAACAAGAAAAAGTATTATAAAGTAATCAAATCAATATCAACTTCTATTCTATGTTTATTGTATGATAAAATTCACTTTGGAAATATACTACTACATCTGCCAGGAGTTCATTTTCGTACCCGAACCCGACTCGGGCATTTCAAAAAAAAAAAAAGTCAATATAATGGGCGCCGAGAACTTTTGGCACATGGTTTTCAACAACAATCATCTCCTTTTTCTTAAAAGAGAAAAAAAGCCTTACAGAAAGAAAAGAAAAAAAAAGACAGTAAATCTAGAAAGAGCAATAAGAATAATACACAGTACCTTCATTATAAAATGAGAAAGAAACATTGATAAAATTACAATAATTCTATTCATAATGAAATAATACTCATATCAAAAAAGTATCATCAAATAAAAATGATGGTAAAAAAAAAAAGTTATATAAAAACCGTAATAATCTAAACAGTCAAGATTTTCGTATTTAGATTATATACAATTAATACCAATTGAAAAATAAATAAATAAATGAATAAATAAATAAATAAATAAATAAATCAACAATATTCTATAACTTGTCATTTGATTCATCTATATTTATAGACACATGCCTTTGAACATTAACTTGCTTAACTGGGTCTAATATATATATATATATATTCTAATTAATAGTAATATAAATTCTTCATTGTTGGCAGAAAAAAAAATAATAATAATAATTAAATGAGTAGATTAGATAAATATCAAAATAGTGATCATAAAGTTTATATATTATTATAAATATCTATAATATAGAAATAAACAAATATAATAAAATCAACCATTTAAACTTAAACTTGAAATATTCTTTGTTTTAAACCTTTTTATATTCATTAATTTTCAGTTTAATTATAATAATAATACTCAATAACCAGTTTTCTAATTTTATATTTGTGATATAACTTTCCCAATAAAGAAACTTTTTCTCATCAAAATTTACTAAAATAAAATCAAATAAGTAATTAAAAAAAAATACTCATATTATTTATAGAATTTCATAGATATATTTATATATCTATATATTTGCACACGCCACCTTACTCATCCAAAATCTTTGCATCTCCTCTTAGTCCTCTAATGTCTTCTACTCCAGCTGCTTCACCTTCGTCATCAAGTTTTCCAATCTCGTCTACTCGTTTCTTCACATCTCTAACAATACCTTCAAATACAGATCTCATTACTCCTCCCATTCCAGCTCTACTCATTGACGAAGTCTTGTAAACTCCTGTGCCTTCTGGAGTCAACCGTACTGATTCTGGTAGCGTCTCAGCAAAAAACTTTTCAAGTGTTTCGTCAGCAAGTACCACCATACGAAAAGTAGCAAGAGAAATATGCGCAGGACGTGAGGGGTCCAACGCTTGGTTGTAGTGAGTAGTATCTGTAGGAGTACCTGGCTCTGGCTCTAATTCAACAAGAGGGTGATCTGTTGAAGAAGCCTCTGGTTCTACTGGCGATGATGATTCTGAAGGTGTGGCATACTCAAACGCACGATTGATAAAGCTCGATACTGCTGACAGATACCTTACACTTTGTTCATGCATAACAGTCTCTGCAGCAAGCTCTGGCGGCTCATCAATAAGATGAATTGAATCATTTGAGCCGTTAGTCTCCAATCGCTGTTGGTCATTATATTCACGAGCTTTTGCAATTGCTGTTCGATTTTCGTAAAGCCTCTGCTGTGATTGCGAATCAAGTTTTAAATTAGCACCTTCTCGATAAGGCTTCATCAAGAAAAGAAGACCTTCAGACATTTCAAGAATTCCTTCACGATCAACTCGGTTTGACCCATCAGCATCGTACAAATCAAAAAAGTATGACATGTTGGCCATAAGATCATATGCAACCAAAGAGTCTAAGCCCTCAATGACGTCTTGGAGTGTCAAGGAGCCTGCCATTCTTGTATCCCATCTATTGAACAGTCTATCTACAAATGCAGATTCCTCTTTTAACATCATCCAATCAGCAACTCCCGCCATAAATGACAAAAAGGCCTTTCTTGACATTTCCGTTTTTGCTGCTCCTAGTCCCAGTCTAGTATCTTGAATAACACCATAAAATCTATCATAAACAATTCCCATTTGGTCCATAGTCATATTTTTTGGCTTTTTGAGATTTCGAATCTGTGTTCTTTTGGCAAAAATTTCAATATCATCCAAAATCTGACCCTCTAATTTACGTCTAAACTGGTCAATTTCCTTGTCTGTTATGATACTAAATTCCCTGAATGCAATAACAAGTAATTCTTGAAACCTCGTCACTTTTCTAAGTTTGGGATTAGATGCATTTGGACTGACAGGTTCGTCTAAAGTGGAGAAATACTCTTTCAAAATTTGAATCACTAGTCCATCATCAGTTGCATCTAAAAGCTTCTCACCATTGACTCTTAAGATGGCAAGAGCTACTTGAAATAATGTTTTTGGACCTTCCAAGAAAAACACGTCCATAATTCTGAATGCAAATACCAGAGGCATGGAGTTAATAAATAAAGACAAAAACCAAGGCAAGGAAACAACGGAAAGTTGCACGTCGTTTTTACAAAGATGATCCCAAAGAATTGGCATAGTTTTCTTAACAAGTGCTTCAAATACTTTTTGATCAAGCAAAGTGCCATACATGGTTTTCGAGTAGTATCCAGGAAGCATCACATCGCAAACCTGGGATAAACACCAAAATGCTTGCTCTTCGGATTGATAAATCAGTAATGCAGCTGCCACAATGTTCATGGCTTGGCAATACCCAACCTCGGGATTCTTCCATGAATATACAGTCAGAACCCTTCGCAGCCTCTCAATACCTTCCTTATCTTGATATGCAGCATATTCAGGAAGAGATCGATTTAAATCCTTTTCAATTTCTTCAATTGCCAAAGAAGTTCTTCCTTCGTACTCTTCAAGCAACGATTTGTACAATCTTTGGTTTTGCATTCTTCGATAGGCTGATCCGCTAGTTAGTTCCCAAATTTCGCCACGCATTCGATTTGGCAGTCCAACTCTGATCAATTTGTAAAATCCTTGTTGCCTAATCATTGAAATGTTTCTTCCATGGCCTAATAGATATTCGTACCATAGACGTAGTTTTGACCTGTCTCGCAATTTCTTGGGATCACCAGGGTAACCAAAGTTCTTGCCCAGACCTGATTGAGGCTCGCCGAATTCCGTTGCACCGTCTTGATCCTTTCCCAACTTTTCTACCAGATATTCAGAATAGAATGTTTCCAAAAAACCCCTGGACTCCCTAATCAAATGCAGATTGGATTTGAGATTTCCCCTAAGAACACTGCAAAACTTTTCGCATCGTTCGCGTAGCCCCACGAATTGAATCACTATTTTTAGACCATGATACATTTGAATCTGTAGAGCGTAAATCATGCCCGAAGTTGAGGGAAGCTTTTCAACTTTTGAGACTGTTACCAACGATACAACGAATCCACAATGTCTTGCTTCTACACCTTCAAATATCATGAACGATTCTGAAAGTAGTAGTCGTCCTTGGTAATAGATCATTTCCTCCTCCGAGATACCATGTGTTGATCCATTGACAGTTGGAACAATTGATATTTCCACTGCGCATTGGTCCATTAAAGTTTCCGAAGGTGGTAGTCTATATTCTCTTCTGAATAATTCATCCTGGCTCAATTTCCGGTTGTATATGGCAGTTACTGAAGGTTTTGGTCCTCCCAATGCAGTGTCTAGTTTTACTTCTTCCTGAGCTCTGGAGGGCAGTAGCGATAGCTGTGATGCTTTTGATCTAAGGGTTTCAAAAAACGACATCTTTTATTTGCGAATTTGCTACTGTTGCTTGCTTTTCTAGCAGTGTTGACACTCTATGCAGATGTCTGTATAGTGGACACCCTATAATAGCCTTCTGTGCTTTAAATTCCCTTCCACAACAGGACAATAAAGAGATTTCTGATGCTGAAAACAAGACCTGATGTGTGGGATTGTGTAGCGAATCAAATATAGCAATTTTGTCTATGCGTGCGAAATGAAAGAGGTGTAAAAAGAGAAGAGAGAAAACTGATGATGATCATAGTGAGGGATATTTTCCCACCTAGAAAACAAAAAAAAAAAAAAAAAAAAAAAAAAAAAAAAAAAAAGACTAGAGAAATTACTGTAGGTCAACAGTGTAAATACACCCAATTTAACACATAATGCTACAAATGGAACCCTAATGTCCAATTACACAAATACTCATTTAGTTTTTAATCATAGTATTTTCTATCAATAAAAGTATAAAGAATATATATGAGTGTATGTATGTATGTATGTATTTACATTCCTTGATTTACTTACTCGTTCTTGAATATCCCTAGTGATTTTTGTGACTAATGCTACTGGTAATCTTAGATTACTTCTACTGAGTTGCCGAGTCTAATAAGCAAAAAGAGCTTGTAATCAGGTTATGTCTCAGTATAAACAAGTAAAATTGTTCCCTATTACTATCTGAACCACTTAATATTCAGCTTTCAGGCACAAACTAATTACACAAAACAGATCCGAGACAAAATAAAAACATAATAACAGTTGAGATATGGAACAAAGCGCTTTAAAGTTTGTTGTAACAAAAGCAGCTCTTATGATAGTGCAAATATGCATGGACTCAACAAGAAATTTGATTTTAAAATAGATAGAAGAGTAAGAGGAATGATGAAATGACAATAAGGCAAACTATGAAAATAATATAACAACGTTTAAAAAAGATAATATTATGGCATATAAATAATAGTAATGATAATAATAATATAATAATATAATAATATAATGATATAATAATAAAAATGATGATGATAATAATAATAATAATAATAATAATGATGATAATGATAATAATAATAATAATAATAATAATAATAATAATAATAATAATAATAATAATAATAATAATAATAATAATAATAATAATAATAATAATAATAATAATAATAATAGTAGTAGTAGTAATAATAGTAATGATGATAATAGTAATGTATTCATTTGGATGGTTTCATAATACTGAGTTGCATAATGACAAGAAAAACATTCAATGGTTTATATTGCATATCAATCAGTTTGGTGATGCTGAAGTTGTAGATGAAACAGTAGTGTTAACTCCGCCGTGCTTGACCTTTTTATGTCTATTCAAAGCGTCTAATCTACTAAAGGTCTTGGAACTCTTTCCACAGAGCACACAGGTAAATGCTTTTTTGAAATGAATCGTGTTTTGATGTCTGATCAAATCGTATGGCCTACTAAATACTTTGTTGCAGATATCACATGTGTTATTGTTTGCTGCTGCAGCTGCTGGGGTGGTTGGGTTAGAAGATGGTTGGGGGATACCGATAGTAGAGGAAGAGCTTTGCACTGCAGAGCCAACCTGTTCTGGGCTTGAGACGGATGATGGTTTTTTCTTGTACTGTCGTCTGGTAGGTGCCACGGGCAGAGGAAAGGCGGATCTATCGTGGTCGTAGTCAGGATCTGGAGATGGTGTGTTTGAATGAAATTGAATGAGATCATGAAGATTGACAGAAGATATGGGTGAGCTGGCTGGTGCGATAAGATTACGGAAGTCGTGATCGGCAGATCGTGAGGAGGGCACTTCGAAAAGATCGTCGTCATCATCCATTTCCTCGTCTTCATCCTCTATGATTTCTTTCTTAAACAATTCAAGAGTCGACATTGCCGTGCTTCCGTTATTGTCATCGTTAAAACCTTGGTGTTTAAAAACCTTTGCTACCGGGATGTGGTTGTTGGGGAAATTCTGCGATGTTGCGTAAGACCAAAGGTTGCTGTTTGATTTTGTTTGTGTTAGCGGAGTGTAATCCATATATGCTGATCCGTATAAATCCGATATCGCCGACGAGTCACGTTCAGTGTGATGATGTTCGAAAAACAGTGGTTCGTTAGTAGGCGGATATATTTCGTCAGATTGTGGAATGTAAGATGCAGCAGAGGAAGAGGAAGAGGAAGAGGAAGAGGAAGATGATGATGATGATGACGATGACGATGAAGGTCCAGATAGAGGAATCGTGGGATCAGTATATGCAAAGACAGATAAGGCTGGATCATAAGAATAGTCGTTTGAGGCTGCTGACGGTGGAGTAGTAGATGCAGACGAGTTAAACAGGTTGAGGTTGTATTTACTGTTGTCCATATTTGGGATAAGAATAGTAGACTGTATCACACAGAAACAATGATTTTACAAATATATTTTAAAATAAAAGTTGATGATGATGATGATAATAGCAATAATAATAAAAAGTACAAGTGTGGATAAGAATTGCTGTTAGAAAGTAGGGTTGTCAGGTAGAGAGATGAAAAGGGAGAAAGGAAAAGAGAGAGAGAAAGAAAGAAAGAGAGAGAAAGAAAGAGAGAGAGAGAGAGAGAGAGAGAGAGAGAGAAAGAAAGAAAGAGAAGCGAGAATACGAGCGGAAGAGGGGCAATGGTGTGCTGTGTGAATCAGAAATCAGATAGTGTGAATTGAATTGGGATAGAGGGAATTTGGCTTTGCGCTTGTTTCCAGTATTAAAATTTTGGTTTGTTCAGTCTGTGAGTATATTCCGTGTAGTTAGGTTTGGTTTGGTTTGACTTGGCTTGGTTTGGGTGTATTAGTCTAAGCTAGTGTAGTTTAGTGAGATATCGCGAATGGATGAGATGCTATAGATCCATATATATATATATCATACGGGTTTTTAATATTATTTTGAGTTTTGAGTTTTGTTGAATTTGAATTTGGATAGTGGAAATGAAATTTAAATGTAAAACAAAGAAATGAAGTAGAAGCAAAAAGAGAGAGAAAGATTCTTTGATGTGAATAGTATTTATTATTAACATTTCATTAACATTTTGTAAAATTTACATTGCTTTTAAACATCCAATTAAATGACTTGAAGTTATTCAGTCAAATGTATACTATAAAGCTGAACCTCTTTGGTGATCGTGGGTTGGTCGGTCCCTGAATTTCAAGTTCACACAAATCACTGGTTTTTGAATGTATACTACTGAGACCCAAAATGACGTATATTATACTATTATTCCCATTTATATATATATATATATATATATATGTATCTCACGTAATACCATCGTAATACCATCGTAATACCATAGTAATACCATAGTAATACTATAGTAATACAATAGTAATAATACAATAGTGGTAATACAACTAGCAGCCGCAATATCAGTCGCAATAGTAGAAATAATGGGCATGACAAATCAAATAACGTTGATGATTAAGCATTTTGATTTTTATCTTATCTATTGATTGCTTATATATGTAGAGTCACATGATTCAGGGTCTTTTTTGAAATATACAGTCTAAGTTTTTATTCTCAAGTTGTATGAATCAAGTATTATGTCAGTATATGTAATTTTTTCAATATCCAAGTCATATCAATCATGTAGGATGTCCCATGTCACATTCTGACTTATGTTTGCTGTACCGCCAAGTTGTGCCCCGGTGAGGTGGATGCGCCGGTTATTGCGCACGGGGCCAGCCGATGAGCCGCACCAGTAAACGTTTTCTTCATTTGGCAAAGACCCTGATTCCAAGCTTTTTTTTTATTTTATTTTGTATTTTGTTGTTTTTTATTTTTATAATTTTTATAATTTTTATTATTCTCATTTATCCATCAATGTGAGTGGGGCCTAATAGCGCTATGTGCTCAGAATGCCGCTCCTGAACCTAGAATACCGCCTTTTTGGGACAATTGCCAGTGGGGGGGCTTACTCTTGATGTTCTCCTGTCAAATCTTAAAATCTAAAGTTGCTACTACTTGTAAAGAAATGTAATACAAGTGGAAGGTGTAAACCAAGTGAAGACACATATATATATATATATATATATATATATATATATATGTATACAGTATGGATATCTCCAATGATGTTGAGTATAATAATCAAAAGTTCTTATTGACTTTTGGTGCAGCTTTTCTCATTGGGAAATTAGTAGTTCACCACAGGTGACACTGAAATGGTTAAGTGACATGACAGTTTGATTATGATTTTTATCATCAACAAGAGAACAAAATAAATAAAATAAGTAAAATAAACCCAGATAAGAAACAATTTGAAGTCAATTCTAGTGGAACTCAATGATGATGATGATGATGATGTCAATTTTTAAATATATTTCACACTTTACAAAACACTTTTTTTATTTTAGATTAAACAGTAGTTTTATTCTTGATATTAATACTAATATCATTTAATGTTTTCGCTTATCTTGAAAATAGGTTTCATTAAAAAAAATTGTTTTTTTTGTTAATAGTAGTACTTTTTGTTATTTTTCCATTCATCCTTTGATGTATTTTTTTTCTCAGTTTACATGACGTCCCACTAAAAACTGTTTAATTTCTTGTACTAGATTTTTATCGGATTTTTATTTAATAAATTTAAATACTTTTAATTAAATGAACTATTTTGTCTATTTTTAATATATCATCATAAATATTAATTTATATATATATATTTTACAAATGATGAAATATAAAAATTGAAAATTTGAGAATAAAAATTGAAAATGATTTTTAGATATATTAAAAATATAGGGGATGTACGGCTGTGTGAGCTGAGCATATTCTGAAAAGAAATTAATAAAAAAAATACCAGATTTTGATAGACGTATAAAAATTGAAAGGATAAAACAAAACAAGTTGAATGAAAATTTATATATAAAATATTTTAAAAAAAATTATTGGATAAAAATGATTAAAAAAAAAAAAAACTTATTTTCTGTTTCATGTTCTTGTTTGATCTTTTTTGAAAGTTTTGTTATTAGCAAGTCAAATAAAAACAAGTTTAAACATTGAAAAAAGAAGAGTATAAATTTGTCGGTATAGTTTTATATATATTTTCATCACAAGTTATTTTGTTTTTTGTTTTTTTTAATTTATTTTATATATTAGGTTAATCTAATTTTTTTATATTCAATTTAGCAAAAAGTTTTTTTATCATTATTTTGTATTTATTTATTTATTTATTTATTTATTTATTTATTTTTTTCTCCTTTTTTTTTTCTTTCCTTCTTTTTAACACTCTCTTTTCTCATCATTGACATTCGTTGCAAATGTTAATGCCACGGTAATTTGAGTCTGCATTAATATATATTTATATATATTAACAAGATACTTTATTTTTAATTCTTGATTTTTATTTTATTTGTTTTTCCTTTCTCTCTAAATTTATTTCTTTTCTCTTCATTATATACTACTCTGCAATACTTAATCATCCTTGTATATATCATCATTATCAGTTTGCTAAAATCAACTACAACAACCGTTCAGTTTTCAAATCAATCAATCAATCATATATATATATTTATTTATACATACATGAATCTACATACAAACACACAGACAAAAACAAAAATATTCAAGAAATAGACTGGAAACCAAAATCAAAGGGAGGCCATGTTGGACAATAATAACTTGCCTTTGTCACCTCCAGCAGCAACCACTTCGTTTCTAAAACACGCTCATTCAAATGTTCAAAATCAAGTTATAAACTCGCAAGATGCTTGGTCAAGATTCTACAACTTTGCATCCAACTCAAGACACTCAGATTCGCTAGTATACGCACAAGCACGAAAGGAGGCCTACATCCAACACACTCGCTTGCTGGATCAGTCTAGCCTTGCGGATCTCTGGACCCTGATGGCCCTCAAGTTCATTCTCAAAAATAGACTCTTATTCTCACCTGGTGCAAAAGCTCTCGAACACGAACATGATAAAATAATTTTAGATATTCAGGGTGTCCTGAATGATACTTGGTCATGGCAAATTGCTTTAGACTATCCAACATCAATGGTGTATGGATACAGACTGTTACGGCAAGTATCTCCTACCTCCCATTCCCCAGTCAAAGAACGCAAAAACTCCGTCATGTCTGTCGACTCTTCTCATTCAACCTCTTCTTCAACACTTCCGCCTCGTTATTCAGGTTTTGAAAATGGCCCAGAAACCCCCCATGGTCCTTCCAACTACATTTCCTGTACAGGTCAAACGTTACGACGATTACCCTTTCCCGACAACATGTTTGACGTGGTGTCAGCCAAATCGCTATGGCACTACGTCGCCAAAAGTGAGTGGGAGCCTGCAATTCAAGAATTCTACAGAGTACTCAAGCCAAATGGATATCTGGAAATCTGTCACTCCGACTTTATTCCATTAAATATTCCCAAGGATGTTCCAGATTCCCAAATAAACAAAGAAAAGTGGTATTGGGACAGGGTACAGTCCGGCGCACGAGCAATAAACATGGAGTTGGACCCGGGAAGACACATTGGATCATGGATGTATGACTCGGGTTTTGATGGCGTTGAAAGAGCTCTAATGTGTATTCCCAAGGGATACCAAGGCCAATGTGGAAACCTCACCGAGCTTTTAAGTTTGTATTACGGGGAGAACGTATTTAACAAGTTTGCCAACTTGACTTCTGAAGAGTTGGAATGGGTTAGAACGATAGGGATTCACAACATGCGCTCGTCAAGTATGGATGGAGATGGCATGGTCATGGATGATTCCGACGATGAGGAATCTTTAAACATGAAGACTGAAGATAGCATGGAAGCATTGATAGAAGAGGAAGAAAATGATGATTATTACCAACCCAGAATCCCAGAGCCCAGAAATCATTATGAATCTGCTCAGCAACATATTCCCACACCTACACCACCAAAAAAACGACCATTACCAATAGCAAATAGATTAGTTCTGTATTATGCCCAAAAACCAAGCAGGTAGAATGTATGTGAATAACATAAACTAACCGTTTGGAAAAATTGAAGAAAAAAAAGCATTAGAAAACATGTCATTAGATGTAAACATTGTTTGGTATTAGGTAGATGACAATTTTTTTTAAATTTTTTTAATTTTTAATTTTTTTTTTTAATTTTTTTTAATTTTTAATTTTTTTTCAATTTTATTTCAACGAAATACGTTTTAAGTAGGAAATAAAAGTATACAAAGAAATAGTTTAAAATCCATCCTACCATAAAAAAAAATTGATTTTTTCAAGATTTAAATTAAAAGAAGAAATAAGCAATAATAATAATAATAATAATAATAATAGTAATAATAATAATAATAATAATAATAATAGTAATAATGATAGTAATAATAATAATAATAATAATAATAATAGTAATAATGATAGTAATAATAATAATAATAATAATAATAATAATAATAATAATAATAATAATAATAATAATAATAGTAGTAATAATAATAATAATAATAATAATAATAATAATAATAATAATAATAATAATAATAATAATAATAATAATAATAATAATAATAATAATAATAATAATAATAATAATAATAATAATAATAATAATAATAATAATAATAATAATAATATAATAATAATAATAATAATAATAATAATAATAATAATAATAATAATAATAATAATAATAATAATAATAATAATAATAATAATAATAATAATAATAATAATAATAATAGTAATAATAATAGTAATAATAACAATGAATGAATGAAAAACTTCATTACTTGACTTGAGACTTTTCATCAACTAAAAATCGTCTTCATTTCATATTTATCTTGATAAGTTTTCATGAAAAAAATATTTTTTTTTCCTGATACTTTTTTATTCAAAAAAAAAAAAAAAAAACACTGCCAATTAGTTGCTTTTAAAATTGCCTAATCTTTCTATTTTGGTTAAATTTTCGTATATTAACAGTAAATTAAAACTAGAAATTGAAAATATGTAATAAATAATATTTTCAATATTCCTTTTTGGCCTATTTCTTCATATTCTTATCTCCAACCTTCTTTGTTTATGTTTTTTTTTTTTTTCAAAACTATACTAGATCGTGAAAAAAAACTCGCATTTATTCAAAATTAACCCAAAATTATAAAACAAATTACACATATTATAAAGAATTGAAAACTCAATCTAACCATCTAATAAATTAATCCCATCCTTAATCAATCATCTAATAAATTATATCCAACTCAAACCTTTCATTCAGAACAAAATAAAAAAAAATGAAAAATAAAAATAAAAATCGAAAACAAACACAAAAACTGAAATAACTTTTTTTTTTCCCTTCAGGAATATTCAAAATCAACTAAAAATACTCCCCACTCAACCAACAAATTCACATGCCTGGCCATTGTAAAACTGATTCTGATAGCTCAGAGTTTGTCTTTTTGTCCAATCTTTTGACTCTTCTTGATCTAAATCGAGGATTGGCATTAGTGTTTCTCCAGCTATCAACTGCTCTTTGAATTAGACCCTTTGTACCTCGGATTTTAGGATTAAGAAAAGTTAGACCCCACGCAATAAAGTTGCACTCAGTTTCATAGTGAAATCTGTTGCCTGTATATTCGTCAACAGGAACCATGGCTCGAGCATAAACACAATTTTCTCGTTTGAATTCAGGGCTTAGATTGACAAAGTCCACAGTTTCAATATCACATCGAATTCTATACTGCTTTGTGACACGTTTGATCGTATAGTTAATAGATATCCATTCAATTCCACTAGAATCCTTTTCAACAATAACAGGCTCATGCTTTTTGTTAGATACTGTGGTACTTCCTCCAGGGGAGCTTGCTGGCGAAGTTGAAGGTGACATCAAGTTTAGGGTTGGAGCAATGCTATTTTGACGAGAACCTACTGGTGTCAAGATTGATAAAGGTGGTATAGCTGTACTCTGCTGTGGGGTCACATCGAATCCAGAATTTAAAGTACTCAATGAAGGATATCCAAAGTAATTGAAAGGCTTCATAAACGAAGTATCTGTACTGGGAGGAGGACTGGCAGACATGATACCAGGCATGGTTTGGTGAATGCTTGAACGAGGAACATCAAATATGTCTTTGTAATGATGATCATAGACGGGATAGCTATTCGAGGGATCCTCCGTGCTAAGCAATTTGGGTGAAATATAATTGTTAGAAGACATTATTTTTTTTTTAAAAAAAAGAGTGTGTGTTTGGGTATTGTTAGCAATAGGTATTCAAGAAAGGTGTTCACGATGTGCTCTGGTATTAGAATAAACGAAAAGAACTGCTTGATTCGGAAAATATCATAGAAGCCAGGGGATAACCCTGGTATTTATATTTGAAAGTTTCTCCAGCTCTTCAGGGATCATTCTCGTCCGAAATACTGGAGCTTTGCTGTAAGGACTCGCGAAAGATCGAGAAAAGTACTACAATGGAAAAGTTGTGATTTTATACTACCCTTTGCTTTGC